>CM016568.1:6191086-7684642 GCA_003412495.2 Echium plantagineum | reverse complement strand
AAGGAAGAATGCAGCTAGCATAAAGTGTTTAATCCTATGACACTGACTCAGACTTTGAACTAGCTAGAAATTGTGAAAAACAGTTAGTTACTATAGCTTCCAAATTCAAACCTCCATGTACAACCCTTCAGACCACAATACCAAAATACACAAAAAACAACTACATCCCCAAGCATCCCAGCCAAATCAACATTCCAAACCTCCACTCAGCTCCTAACCCTAGTCACCAACTGCTGCCTAGGAAAATGCTAACTGCTACTCAGATGCAAGCAAGAAGAGACAAAAACCTTTGTTACAATTGTGATGAGACCTTTGCCCCAGGTCATCAGTGTAAGCAAAGGACTTTGTACCTAATGATGTCAGAAGAAGAAGAGCATTTGGCACTAATTCAGGGCATAGAACAGACACCTCCTGAAATCTTGGAGCAAGACCTAACACAGGAAGCAGAAGTTTCAATAATGCTTTAGCTGGTCCAAATAAGTTGTCTACATTCAGGTTACAAGGCACAAATGGGAAGCATATAGTGCATATCTTGGTAGATACTGGGAGCACCCATACCTTTTTGGATGAAACTACTGCTCATAAACTGCAACTTCAACTAATTGAAGCTCCTCCATTGATGGTGAATTAGCAAATGGAGACAAACTATGCAGTTCACGTCATATGCCCTGAATTCACTTTAAAATTCAAGGTTACACATTCAAGGCTGATGTGAGAATAACTTAACCTTGGAGCTTGTGAGATGGTGATTGGAGTGGATTGGTTGAATATGTACAGTCCAATTGAGCTTGACTTCAAGACAATGCAACTTACACTCACACAAGGGAGCAATAAGACAAACTACAAAGCTACTCCCTTAAGGAATTGATGTGCAAATCATTGGAGCAAAACAACTCTCAAAGTGGATCAAAAATCCAGCATCATCATCAATACACAGTTGTTTTCTATCCAGCCAGCTTCCCAATCTCCATCATACTGGAAAGCATAAATGCAGCCCTGAAATAGGCAAACTCTTGCTACAATTTCAAGATGTCTTCCTACCTCCCCAGGAATTGCCACCTGTGAGACACACTGATCACAAGATCAGCCTCAAGCCTGAAGCCTCACCTAGGAGATTTCCCCCCCCTTACAGGCACTCACATACACAAAGTTGGAGATAGAAAATTGTATCAGAACTCCTGGCTGCTGGATTTATACAGAAATCAGATTCAGCATTTGCATCACCAGTCATACTAGTCAAGAAAAAAGATGGCTCTTGGAGATTCTGTGTGGATTACAGGTATCTCAATGAACTCACTATAAAGCATGATTTTCCAATTCCCTTGGTAGATGATCTACTTGATGAGTTAAGCCATGCTACTGTCTTTTCCAAATTGGACCTTAGATCAGGATATTATCAAATAAGAATGAGTGCAATGGATAATCCCTAAAACTGCATTCAAAACACATGAAGGCCATTATGAGTTCCTTGTGATGCCATTTGGATTAGCTAATGCCCCTGCAACTTTTCAGTCAATTATGAATGAGGTGTTTAGCTCCTATTTGAGGAAGTTTGTATTAGTATTTTTGATGATATCCTGGTGTATAGCAAAGACAACCATAGTCATTGTCAGCACTTGTATCAGGTTCTGAAGCTACTTAGAGCAAACAAACTATTTGCTAAGCCATCTAAGTGTGCTTTTGAGCACCTTCATTGAATATTTAGGCCCACACCATATCTGCCAGTGGAGTTCAGGCTGATCCACATAAGATTCAAGCAATGACTACTTGCCTACACCTCACACATCAAGTCCTTGAGATGCTTTCTAGGATTGACAGGCTATTACAAGAAAATTTGTCCAGCATTATGCAATACTAGCAAAACCACTAACTAGTCCTGCTTAAGAAGGACTCTTTTGTGTGACTGAGGCTGCTACTTGCAGCTTTTTAATACATTGAAGGAAGCAATTTCATGCACCCCTGTCTTAGCACTACCTGATTTCAGCATGCCATTTGTGGTAGAGACAGATGCTTCAGCCCAGGGCTATGGGGCAGTGCTTATGCAATCTCAAAGGCCTTTAGCTTATATAAGCAAGGCATGGAATTCACTTCAGCTGGGAATGTCAGTATATGAAAAAGAATTACTTTGCTATTGTCTGGCAATTAATAAGTGGAGACACTATTTGATGGCTGGGAAGTTCATCATAAGGACTGATCAACAAGCATTAAAGCACTTGTTAGAGCAGAAAGTCACTACATACCTACAACAAAAGGCAGTGGCAAAACTCCTTGGATTGGATTACACCATCCAGTATAAACAAGGAAAGGAAAATCTTGTAGCTGATGCCCTCTCAAGGAGACAACACTTTCCAGCTGAATTACAAGCTATATCTGTTGTCCAGCCCACTTGGATGACTGAAATAACTGGCACTTACTTAAAGGATAACTCAATACAACACATTTTAGCAGCCATACTAGTCAATCCTGCTGATTTCCCTGATCACTCTTACAAAGAAGGGATATTGAGGTACAAGATAGGATAGTTTTGGGCAATGATCAAGCTATGAAACAAAAGATTATCTCAGCTCTCCATGATTCACCTGCTGGAGGACATTCAGGAATAGCAGTGACAAGCTCCAATGTTAAATCACTGTTCTATTGGAAAGGTTTGAATAATGACATTGCCAGTTATGTATCTTCTTGCATCATCTGCCAGAAGAACAAGAGTGAAAGAGTGCCATATCCAGGATTATTACAGCCCTTGGTAATCCCTGATAAAGCTTGGAATGAGATATCAATGGACTTCATTGATGGACTGCCACAATCTCAGAAAAAGGACAAGCATCTTGGTAGTAGTGGATAGATACACTAAATATGCTCACTTCATAGCATTATCTCATCCCTACAATGCTCATATGGTGGCCCAGCTGTTCTTAGACAATGTATACAAAGCTACATGGAATGCCTGCCAACATTGTTTCAGACAGAGATAGGATGTTTTTGAGTGCCTTTGGAATGAATTATTTACAAAATTAGGTACAAAAACTGAGCTATAGTACATCCTATCATCCTCAGAGTGATGGCCAGACTGAAAGGGTTAATCAATGCTTAGAGAGCTATTTGAGATGTATGTGTAGTGACAGACCACAAGACTGGCATAAGTGGCTTCCCCTGGCTGAATTTTGGTACAATACAAAACTAACCACTCTAGCTTGAAGATGACTCCTTTTGAAGCACTGTATGGATACAAACCTCCACTATTGATTGGATCTCCCTATATGCAACAGCTGCAAACTGAGGCAAAGGACATGGTGGAGGAAAGGAAGAACTCACTAATCTAATCAAGGAAAACTTGAGGCTGAGTCAAGACAGGATTAAGAAATATGCAGATGCTAGGAGACTGAAAGAGTGTTTGAGGTGGGAGACAAAGTCTATCTCAAACTACAGCCTTACAGACAGAACTCCTGTCTTTGAGAAGGAATTTGAAATTGGCAGCAAGATTCTATGGTCCATTTGAAGTGTTGCAGAAGATTGGACAAGTAGCTTACAAGTTAAAGCTACCTAGTGATTCCAGGATTCACCCAGTGTTCCATGTTTCATTGCTGAAAGCACATGTTAAGAGGCAGTCTACTACAAACACTGAGTTGCCACAAGTACTTCCAGATGGATCATTTCCAGTCTTTCCTGTGGCAATACTAAAAAAGAGAACTATCCTAAGAGGAAGGGTGTATGTCTACCAACTGCTCATTCAATGGAGCCATTCTTCTCCTGATCAAGCTACCTGGGAAGATTACCATTTCATTTGGAAAAAATTCCCAGCTTTTCTTGGGGTCAAGAAAATTCATAGGAGGGGGGAATGTCATGATATGAGGATATGCAAGGATCAGGAGACAATCACACACACAGGGCAGATAGTACTATCAAGGGAAGGGGCAGTACTATCAGGAAATTGCCAGGAAATGACAAATCAAGAAAGGACAGTGAAGGAATAATTCTGTTTTCATTTCAACCAATGATGTAATTTACATTTCTGAATTTCAGTATTTACATTTGAGAATTCTAGTACTACAAGACCTTTATAAGGCAAATGTATGAGGATCACATTTTCTATGAATGAAAATCTAAATTCTCCACTCTTTTCTCTACTCTCTTCTTGTCTACTACATTTCTCCTCTGTATCTTCTCTGTTTGCCTTTTAGTCTGAACCCTAGTTGTAGCCATATCTTACAGTAAGGCATTAGGAAGCCGGAGCCAGAACTATTACCTGGTTTCCATCCCACTGTTATGATTCTCTTTTATGCAAACAATTAGTCAAAATTCTATGCACCTTCTTATTCTAAAAATGATAGGATCAGTTAACTTTAGTATATTGTCATTAATTTTTTTCTTAATCCAAGCACTAACTTTCTAGATTTATGCATGGGCGAACAGTCCTGCGCACATAATGCCTCTTTTGGAAATTGTACGCACTGAGAAGACTTTAGCCAAGTGATTCTTGATCTTATGACAGTTGGAAAGACCATTAAGAAAGTTCCTGTTGTTGTCGGAAACTGCACGGGTTTTGCTGTAAATAGAACTTTCTCTTCCCTTACACGCAGAGTGCGTCATATTTGGTGAATTTGGGGTCGATCTCTTCAGAATTGATCAAACTAATCAGCATTTTGGTCTTCCTATGGGCCCATTCCAGTAACTTTCTTCCCTTATAACATGTCTTTTACAACAAATTACCTGCTGCATGTATCATGTTTATTCCTTTTTTTCTAATAGTTCAACAACATCGAAGACATGGCCCAATGCTTCTTAAGACTCTCGAGTCCCGCCTAAGCGGGATAAAGGGGGGTTGGTTCAATGTTCATAAATGATATTCCGTATGACATTGTATTTTCAGTGGGTTTAATGATAAACAATATATGCAAGAGGCAGGATATTAGCACACTAGCCTTATGTGTGATGATAGCTTATATGTGTTGTATTTACTTCTAGTCGATGCTCCTATAAGCTTGATATTGGTATCAGATTGCTTTGAAGATGTCCGTTATTTGTCCTGTCATCTTTAATTAGTTTCTATTCAATTAATATTGTATCACTGTAGGAGTTATCAAATTGCACTCAGCACTTCCTGAACTCTTATAGAAAAAATTAAATTTATATTTTTCCTTCGAATATCATAACAAATAAGCTGCTTGTCATCTGATAATTGCATTCTACTGAAAGTAAGTTCCAATTTGCATTCGAAGAACAAGAATTCATTGCTCTGTGTAAGTTACAAATTACATTGAAGAACGAGAATTCATTGCTCTGCAATGTTATTACAGGCTTCAAGATGTAATCGGGTTATGGGGTGGCCATTGCTGTTGGGAAAGAGTTTGCAACTGCTTTCCCAGACCGAACATTATCTTCTCCTCTTATTGAACTTCTGATTAAAAATGGACGAAATGGTAATAATTGGTTACGCTAGTATTGTAATATATGCTCATCTTAATTTCTTGTAGTGTGTCTCATCGCCATCTCTTAATACTGAACTTCATTTGCAGGTAAAAGCAACGGGAAAGGTTATTACATCCATGAGAAGGGAAGTAAACCAAAGCCTGATCTTCTGTGCAACCCATTATAGAAGAGTCCAGAAGACTTGCAAACACTATGCCTGGAGGAAAGGTACATATCAGCACGTCATGTGTAGACTGTAAATTGCTACACAACCTGGTAAAAAGTTTTGTGAATCTAGTAACTTAACATCTCTTGAATTAATGCAGCCTATAGTAGTTTCTGACCAAGAAGTCCGTTGAGATGATACTATTTACAGTAGTGAACGAGGCATGCCGTGTTATGGATGAGGAATCGTGATCAGAGCAATCTGATCTCGACGTGGCATCTGTTCTTGGAATGGGCTTCCCATCTTACCGGTTAGTATGGAATAATTATTTTGTCAGAGGTTCTAGTCATGTAGTTATTAGTTCCTCGGCGTTAAAAGTAAGTCAATGAGATGCCAGGGGTGGGACAGCATAGAACTAGACAATAACACGAAAAGAGAATTGTATTTTGGTTTATGAATCAGATAATCCTTCTCTTCATTTTTCCTTATGTTTATATTTTCTTTAGCTGAAATATATCTAGTGCATTAATATATGGTAACTTATAAGCAGTTACGTGTTTAATGGTTATTATACTCTTCAATTTAGAAGTTTTAACGAACATTTTATAATATGTATGTAAGGTCGGGGGTATAACTGTATGTTGAAGTTCTTCTTCCTAAGTCATCATACTACATTGATTAACGTTTCTAGCAGATTATCTTCTTATTTAGCTCCAAACTACTTGATGTTACGAAAATGTGCTCAAATTCGTACCTCATCCCTTCTTTCTCTTTTTCGCAGTGGTGGACTAGTCTTTTGGGCAGACCTAGTTGGAGCTGGCCATATATACGAAAGTCTCAAAAAGTGGTCAGAAGTTTATGGTGATTTCTATAAGCCGTCGAGGTTTTCTTGAACAAAGGCAGCAGCAGCAGGAATTCCGTTGGTAAGTAAATCAATTTATTTACTTCACCGTAGTTTTATACTTCCAAGCTCGAATATATTCATCCATATTTGATTTGGGCAATAAATTGTTTCAGCCCCAAGTTAGATAACTCTGTATGGAATAGTGGGATTCGAAAAACTTCTCTTAGTAATATGTCGACACAATTCTTTCAATATCCACCTCTTTTATCTTGTCCAATGTCCACCATAATTTGCATCAATAAGAAACAATACATAAAAATGTGGAAGATTCTTCACTCAAGAAAAATGCCACATCTTTATGCAATTATCGTACTTGTGTATTTCCATTTGTATTCTGATGTTTTCGTCCATTTTCATTTCATAAATTTATAACACTTCGGTTTGTCCTTTATCTTATGTACTGCAGAGTGCTCCGGCTTCTACATCAGCATCTTCAAGGTCCCGCCTGTAGATCAATCGTTCTATAAACACATGTATACACCTGTATTAGATGTGCTTTGTGATCCACAAATAATTCTCTTCGTTCTTAAAATATGCCAATAAAACGGAACATTTACTCAAAATACAGCAAGTAAACTATCTTCATTAGTTAAGCTTACTGATGGGATTTTCTTTTCTGTTTGTGTTAGTACATGTGTTTTGTTTTTACATACTACTAAAAAGAGATTGTTCTTGAGCTTAATGATGATTTAAGTTAAATTGGAAGCCGATGGCCGACGGCTTGATTATAAGTACAAGTAAAACAACTCATAATTTTAGGGCAGTTAAAAGTGTCAAGTTCAAAGTGACTTCCAGGTTATCCTATCAAGTAGGCATATATTGTACTCGTGCCTGACTCAGTTAACTTTCGGATAGGTTTCTAGTCGAATACCGACAATTGCCATGTTACATATGCATTTTAAAATCGAGCAAGTGTGATTGTAGTCAGAAAGTTATCGAGTAGAAGTAAACTCGAGTCCAATTAATATAAAAATGAAGGAAAAAAGCTACAACCGAAATCATGTTGTATGATTTACAATCCTCAATAAAGCCTAAAAATCCTAACACCTTGCAAGAGTACAATAATAATCACCTACTAAAATATACATGTCATTATTTCCATGTTACGAGTGAATTTAAATTATATGTCAATCAGAGACTGAAATTATAGAGAGTATTAGACTATGGTGTGATGCGTAACTGTTGTTCTTGCTTCGCTCGAGTCAAGTCATTTGAACAATGACCCAATTTTAATGGGATGACGTTTTGTCAGCTCCTCTTGTTTTGAGTTATTGGTTTTTGTTCTTCCTTCTCTGAGGGCGTTTTGCATTCGAGAATGGGACTCGTTGTCGATAACAGCAACTGGTGTAGCCATCTGGGCTGTTTGTGCACCTCAGCCACGCCATTGCTAAGGGAAGCGTGTTGAATCCTAGCTGCTTCAGGTTTGGCATTATAAGAATTATTGTTGACTAGGTCTGGCTCGCCACCTGAATCAGTTTGTGCCAGTGAGGAACACTTCTTCTCTGTAACAAAAGGTGCGATAATAGGGGTTAGTTCTCCTTGGCGACACTAATCTTAATCATGCTCAAATAACAAAGAGGAAAGCAAATTTGGGGCATTTGCAAGATATTTTCGAAGATTCTGGTCAGAATTAATATACAACAAAGTAATAAAACTTGCCTTTTATCTCTCCTAATGTTATGAGCCGGTTAAGACAATCGCGGAACTTCGTCAAAATATTCTTTCTTGCTCTGCATATATTTCTGATGGACCTTGAACGGGCAAGGTTTGGCGAAGCTGCATTTCTGCTTGTATCCTAGGTCCATTTGGGCAGGACAGGAGCAAACATTGTGTCTTGTTCATCACACATGAGTGCCAAGGTACCAGAGACATTGGTGTTGATTTTGCTGGTCAGCGCCATCTGAACTGGACTCTTCCCGCACTAGGTTCGGTCTCCCATGTTTCCATTTGAACAAATCATTGACTGCATTCCGTGGGTACAGCATCTTTCTTAACTTCTGGCAATTCTGGAGCTGATGAAGAAAGGGGGTCTTCTAGCAGTCCTCTTTGGTATTCGTTGTTGCCTTTCTCTCATCTGAGAGAGTTTTAAGCGAGAAATCAGAAATAGGCAAAGCATTTTTTTTCAAAAAGTGAACTTCACTATTAGCTTAATTTGCTTATATGGAACAAATATTTATAGGCAAAGATATATTCAAGTTACAAAAATGAGCTCCGATTTAAGATACGGCCCATCAGCTTGGGTAAACTATCGTTTACAACATCAGAAATCAGAAGTTGGGTGCTCTTTCAAAACAATATTGTGTGGATTGAAGTTGCAAAAACACTGAAAAGCATCGAAACAAGGTAAAATGCCTCATGTTGAAAATTATGAAACAGAGTATGAGATTAAAAAGAGATAATTTAAGGAACCAATTAATCCAAATATTAATTAACCTGAAAGCACTTTAGCAGCTTCCGCTGAGTATACAACCAAAACCGAGCAAAAGTTCTCTTAAATCCTGTGGTTGAATGATATCTGCTAACAGAGACCTTTGATCAAGGAGAAATACTTAGTTTCATGATTAAACATTATATAAAAATTTTGAAATTACGATTATTTTACCTATAAGTGAATTTTGAAGGACCTATAGCAGAAGCACTCCCAGGACGACCAGGGAGGGTCGACGCTGAAGAGGATGGTCCAGGCATCTTGACATGCTCTGGCTGCAGATGAAAAGAAACATCTTCACATTTGAAAATAATACAATTCTCTAAAATTTTCATTTTAGGTGTGAAGTTAAAATGAGCATGACAAAATGGCCTTCTGAGGTATCATTAATTACACACACAATAATTAGGAATACATGCCATGAAGATTTACTTTAAGATTGTTAAAGAAGTCCTGAACCTTGCTGGTCACTAGTACTACCTCCAATTCATTTAACTGACATGTCATTTTTCCGTGCCAATCTTAGACCATCAATACTTTTTGTTCCTCACTCTATTATATATGAATTTATTTTTCGTCAAAATTATTTTCTTGTAATATTTCATAACATAAATAAAGGTAATTGTGGTCAAAAATAGGGACTCGGAAAATCAAAAAAAGTCAATTACAAAGAAATTAAAGGTAGTGTTATGCGGCTAAGGCTTTGATTCTTCTTTTTTCAAATATCCAAGAACAAATCTGTGAACAGAAAATTCCTAAAATGCCCCAGTGGACGGTCTCCGGTTGATGCGTCTTCTTTTCACCAAAATTCAGCATGTACGCGTGCACTACTTCACTCAGTAAGCAAGTGCATAAGAATATATGACAATATACGGACCCTGTCCTATTTCTGGCAAAGGTTCGAATATATTTACCTGTTGATAATGGCCATGTCTTTGGTTGGGATCTTTCCCTGTTGAACCAAAAAAAAGCTCCTGGCCTTTTCTTTTTCTGTTAACGGAGGAGATCCATAACCAGAACTTCCAATGGCACCCGGATGGCAGCATTGCTGCTTGCTGGATATATGCAATGTTAGTATGATCTCCATGGAATAATGCCTGCCTCTCTTCACTTCCTTCAAAATTTTTGCAGTCTAGGCATTTACAGTTTTCAGAGCAAAGAATGTTTGCTTGAAAGCATTCGCAGTATTTTTTAAGGCAGCCTGATTTCTTGCAGTGACATCCTTTGTTATGCTTCACTATTAATCCTTCCCCGGCCTCCTCCTACAGTGTTTCGAATATTAATAAGTAACTACAGGCAGATAAAATTTGATAATTAATCAGTAAGGAAATTATATCATATATTGCATCAGGAGGAATATATTTTGCTGTCTATCAGGAACATTGTAAAATTTATGCCAGTGCGGCTGAACGCTACGAGCAAGGTCACATCATTATTCACTCATATCAAGCAAATATAATAAAATTATTGAAATTGTGATGATACCCTTCTATCACGAACTCCATGTGGACTGCTAGCAATTTTGGCCTAAAAGCATTTGGATTCCGCTCTAATGTAGCATCCACTGCTTCAACGCCTGGCCGGTTCATTTTCAACATTATTGTGGCAATTCACACAATTGCAACCATCACAGTACATTCCAGATGCAAAGCATTCACAATACCTGATAACATATAGGAAAGAATTGCATCAGATTAGACGGAAATCAGAATATCAGATTTGAGGCAAAGACATGCTTCAGGTGACACTCTTGGGAATATGTTATACGACGAGTTACTGAAAAAGGAGCTAGGAACCAGAAATCCAATAACAGATTTAGTGAAGTGGTGTAGACTGATATACTAACTGTGCATGAAAGCAAGACAGGAACCGAGAGCATAGTAGGAGAAACATAAAGAGACATTGGATATGGTTATATAAACCATATAAGAATTCCTTCCAATCTTGACTAACCATACAACAATGACAAGCACATGTATAGAACTTTCTGGGCCATGTTGATAAAGAATCTTTTTCAGTTTCCCAATATAACAGCAACATTGTTGTTATGAACTATACCACCTAACCTCAATCGTAATCTACTAAGCAAATTTACTGCATAAAATGAAAGAAAAATAAGGCCTGGAGGAAGCACCTATAAATTAAATATACCAGAAAATACTTACAGCTTGAGGCCACCGTGAGTGTTTACAATTACACTGCTTCTGCTTCTTTGGTGTGCCATCTTTGGCATCACCTGTATTTTGTCTTGGACGTGCTTCTTGGAGACTCTGGTTTTGCTGAGGGAAAGAGAGAAACAGGTTATTACAAAAATCAAAATCAATTGCTTGAAAGCATGACAGGTCCATTAGCAATTTTAGCATATAGATCGATACACAAATACAGAGACACACAACTAGAAAGGCGAAAATAGGGCGACTGGATGCCATTTAAAACAGCATTCAATAAATACCTAGTCTAGAATATTAAAATTATCTAAATACTACCTTTTGAAAGTTGAGCAGTAAATATAATAGATTATATTAGTAGTTATATAAGGACCAATTTCCCTAATAATCACGACCAGATCGCCACCAGATACAAAGGCATACTTTATCAAGACAATCTACTCTAAAATTTTCTCCCTCATTATGGTTCACCCAATGTAAGAAAGTTCTTATTATATTAGCAGTCCCATACATCTAATTGACTTGGCATACATTATTAAACAGAGTAAGAGAATGAGCGGGAAAAATGAAAATATTACTACCGCCATTTCTAAACTATGGTGAGGACTGATTTTCGATTATCAAATTTAATACATCTGATTACTAGCAATTAAAATAATCTTACACCAAATATTATACAAGATATATAAACATATAATATGACAACTTATTAGCAACAGAAGGGTAAGAATGTTTCCCCAAAATTTGCTCTAAATAGTTCGATGTGCATTATATTCTAAATCTAAATAGAGCAAGAAAAGAAACAAGAATCATATCAATTAGGAAAGTCAATCAAATAGCATCCCATTGGAAAGTCAATCATATCAATTCAGATAGCATAATGTATGACAACTGCATTAACTTCTAAATTTCAGCCTGCAAAGATCACATTTTGTTAACACCAAATTTCATACCAAACAAATTCAAAATCCAAATTTAGATTCTCACACGGGCCGAATGGAGGTAACAATAGGTGGTGCCTGAGGGGGCTGCGCCATCATAATAGTAGGCTGGTGAGCGGTGCATAATTGCTTGTGGATACGTCTGTGGCCTAAGTGGTGGTTGGTTAGGCCTCAGCATCTGCGAAAGCAATGGCGGCTGATGGCTGAGCTTCAACTGCACCACCAGTAAGCTGATGTGGCTGAACTGGGAAGTCCCCCCAAATTCAAATTACCAACAACAGCAGTCACAGCACCACAGTAGTCACTTCCTCCTCTTTCCATCACCACCATGAGCATTGAAATCCAGCTGCCTAGCAAGCTTCTTAGCAGCAGGAATAATCAATCCCCGCAGATACTGTAGGTGTCGCTGCCCTCGGTTGCACCTTTTTTGGAGGGAAGTCACCTCCCTCATTTTTCTCCATTAAAATTCCACCCCAACAAAATCAAACCAAAGTTCAAAAACCCCAATAACTTGCAATTTCCTAATCCAAAAAACCAACCCTCAAAAACTCAAAAAAAAAATCCAATCTTTCACAATAACCCATCAAGAATCTCACAGGTTTTCATAATATCACAGCTCAAATCCAAATTCCACCCCCAAAAGAAAAACCAAATTCAAAAAATAAAACAGCCTCAAAACCTTAAAGATTCAAACTTTATATATAACCCATCAATAATTAGAAAGCCTTCTCATTAAAAACACAGCTCATATTCAAATTCACCAAAAAAATCAAAAGTTCGAAGAAGAAAAAAACCCAACAATTTTTTTAACACTAGCCCACAATTTTCCTAATCTAAAGAACCTCAAAACCCCTACAAAATTTAAACTTCTTCACAAAACCCATCAAGAGTCAGAGGCCCTCAGATTCAAATTCACCAAAAAAGTCAAAATTCAAACCAATTCAAACAAATGCTGCCTTCAAACTCTTCACACTTCCAACTTCACACACTCTCAAAAATCGAACAAATTGATCAACTCGAGAAAACTAACACATTAGACACCCAATATGTAAATAATAGCTAGAGAGTGGAAAAATTGGGGGGGTTTTTTCAAAGAAGAGAGACAAACTTTATTCAACTCTCTCCTCCCTCTCTCTCAAAGGTTTTCAAATTGGATTTTGTATATTATTGACGGCTAGATTATTTACAAATTTGATCTGATGGCTACTATTTGATTTCGTTGATCCAGCGGTCACGATTTATTAATTCTGGTAGTTGGATTGCTCACCGTTGGATTGGAATTTGACATTTCAAATTGATTGCACTGATTTTTTTTTTTTTTTTTTTTGTAAATTAACGACTCATGACCTTTTTGGTCACTAGCAAGAGTCTTTACCACTAGGTTGTTCGATTGCACTCATTTTTTGGATCAATATAATGTCATTAGCGTTTTTTTATTTTTTACAAATTAGCAATGAAGTATAAATAAATTGTATTATCAGTACGGAATTACTAATTAATAAGAGTTTAGTTCAGATGTCACCAACTATTAAGCCATCGAAGATAATTAGTAGTATATATTTGAATTATTGTTATTTTATATTCCATAGTTAGCATGTGCATCAGCTCCCCCATAAGTTATAATAGGGGTTCAACCTACTAAAACTAACACTTTTTCAGCTCCCCTAAATATAGTTTGGCTCCCTATAAATTATTCACTCACCCTCAAATTTATACTCTCCATATTCTCTAGTTATAATTACTATGGTTCAATTAGTTGTGAATAATTGGGGATCTGCTAAAGAGCAACTAGTCCCAAAAATAGAAAAGTGACAATTGAGAGTGAATTATAGAGGAAAATTTAGGGGAGCTGATGTACATGTAAGCACTCTTATATCCCGAACAAGTCAAATACACCACGTTATTGGTATGATTCCATATTAACTTATCCTCGACACTAGAATGACTTAACCAATAACGAGCACCAGCAACAAAACTAATGGGAGAACACAAGAATGTAGGGAATAAACCGTGCAGGGTAAACAATTAGTATTAGTGCAGGGTAATGAAATAACTTTCAAAAGACTGTTTTTTGTTTTTGTAAATTAGCGATAAGGTGAGTTTCGAACCCAGGACAATTTGAAATAACTTTCAAAAGACTGTTTTTCACTCTAAGTAAACTCAAGTGTTTAATATTTGAAGTAGTTCTTGACTCTTATTTTTATAGTTTGTTTTTTCTTTGATGATGATCAATACGAGAGCTGAAATGCCCACTAGTAAGTCAAAACTTTTTCTTTTTCATTACTCTTATGGTGCGTTAAGATTGGGGTGAATCTAGGTGAGGGTAATCATTTAAAATTAACCAAGGTTAGGGGAATGTAGATGAATCCAGGTGAAACTATTATAATTCTTGTTGGATACCATTACATTCACTAGGTGAAACAATATAATTAATAACTTGAAAAACCCTATTCTCAAATTATAAACTATTAAACTGACATTTATATCCTTCTTGTTATTTCCATGGATGAGAGTCGCTTTGGTCCTGACTAATTGTTCTTTGTCTAAGTTTGCCTTTTTACTTGTCTAATGAAAGAAAGAGTATTTGAAAGAATCGAAGGAAGCCATGGGATTAACACAAAACACTCTGTTTTTGTTTGCAAATTACTTGTTGTTAGAATAAAAACATTAGCAAAACATAAATTATTTTTAACAATAAAATATAGGCTTATTTCATTTTGGAACCTCAAACTATGATGAAAATTTAAATTGGACCCTCCTACATATCCTAAGCTCCTATGGACCCTATACTATATTTGTCTCATTTTACACTACCCCATAAAATGCCAAATGTGATGTAATTTCGTTTTAAAATAAGGGCAAAATCGAAATAGCACATATATTAGACTTTTGGCACAGTTCACAAATAACAAAACTTATTAAATTAAAAATAAATCTCAGGCTTATTTTCATTTTGGACCCTGAACTATCACGTAAGTTTCAAATTGGACCCTGATACTATCATTACTTATTTGTAAAAACGCCCAAAAGTTGATATACGTGATAATCTGAATTTGCCATCTTTTAAAATGAATTAAATCTAAAATTGGCATTTGAGGGGGAAAAATGAGACAAAACGTAGTATAGGGGCAATTTGAGGCTTATGATAGTATCAGGGTTCAATTTGAAATTTACGTGATAGTTCAGGGTCCAAAATAAAAATAAGCCTAAAATATATAAGAAACATATAAATAGTATTTAGCAAAACAAACATAAATAACGTAAAATTTACAAGTTATTTTCAAATTATTACATATATTAACAATTTATTACATATATTATGGAACTAGAAACAAGTCATTATTACTATCAACAAAAGTTATATGGACCACAAGTATATTATAACGCACGAATTAAAATGAAAAGAATAAAAAGCTGATTTTTTTTGTATTACCTTATCGAGCAAGAACGAGAGAGCAAGTAAATGTACGCAAATGCAAACAATAAAATCAACGGCATTTTATAGGAAAGAAATAGGCGACAAATAACAAGAGAATACCCCTCGAGACTTGTTCTCAATGCAAGAAAGAAAATAAAGAAGGAGGGTATTTTTTTGAATAGAGGAAAATAATATCGATGTAGGAAAACATTATTGGTGGGTATTTTACTCTGATATAATAATAATAAAACTTTTAATTCATAACATAGCATTACCCACCGAGTTGGGGGTGAATGATTTAAGGGGAAATGGAGGTGAATGTGTTAACCTACATTAAACCTAGATATACCATACATTAACCTTAAATGTTTTCTTTTTTTGGTTCCAAACAAGGCGAATGATAAATTCACCTAGATTCATCTAGGTTCACCCCAATCCAAATGGACCATTAGGTTGCGTCTAGTATAGAGGAATGTAATGGTATAAGAATGGAATAGACAGAGTAATGGAATAAACAAAGGAAATGAATGAATTAATAAACTTATTACATTGTTTGGTATGTGAGTGTTAATGTGATTGAATTAATCATTAGCCATTACATTCCTTAGTTTGGTACGACATAATAAGTCAATGATATAACTAAATACTAATATACCCTTTAAATAATATTAAAGGAATTATTAATATACTATTTAATCACACGTATTATAAATGATCTTTCTTCTGCAAACTAATTGAACCTTCCGATTGTGAGACCATCATTTTATATAAAATTGTGAACTTTGTGAGTCCAAAAGGTGTAGAACTATAGTTAAACGTCTATAAATTAATAATGTTGGGACCGATCACATTTATTAATTTAGAGAGTTATTAATTTATCTATAAATTAATAATTTATTAATTAAAAGAGTTTTTTCATGAGAGGAAGAGTTTTTCCATAAATATATGTAGAGTTTAATGATATTACTACTATCATTGAGAACAATTGATGTTACCGTGTCTTCGAAACCTGTTACCGTAAAAGAAGCACTTTTGGAGTCTAGAACTCTTCACAAATTTATGTTACGAAAACACAACACAACACAACACCGGAACTAATTGATGCAATAAGAAAAATTAGAGATGAACTCCAATGTGATTTGAACTTTAAGAAAAAACAAACTACTATATAGTCATATTCTAAATAAATTGTAATTATATTATTTCAATTTTTAAGGATTATTAATTTATAATTTTTGTGGACCTTATATTATAAAGGATTTTTTAAAAAGTATCATCTTATTATTTTATCAATTTCGTTAATTTTTTTACCTAGCCCAGTTGGACCGGACAAATTTATTATCTTAGACAGATATTAATTTATAGAGTATTAATTTATAGACGTTGTATTGTACTTGTGAGGCATAAGAAAGCAACCCAATAAGTAGTGCGAACATATTGGAAATAGCAGAAGGGAAGGAGCTTACCAGAAGATAAATACTCGCAAAACTATAGCTATTGTTGTGTGAAGAACAAATTAAATAAAATATAACAAATTATTGTGATAATCAACTAAAATAAATAAATATTTTCATAGTTGAAGGAAATTCTTGCATAAATAAACAATTAACAATGTTTAATTGTGGAAATTCATGCATCTTTGTTCAAGCAATAAATAAAATATTTTCATGGTTGAAGGAAAAAATTGCATACTTGAGGGAAAAAAGGAGATGATTCTTGTACTTTGATTTTGATCTGAGTAAATTTGATGATTTAAGGTTGATGGAAGAAAGATGTGTAGATGTGGGCTATTGTGTAACGTGTAGATAAGGAAGGGCTAATGTGTCATAATTTCTCTAATTTGATTACCTCCTACTAGGTAATCAGCCATTACCCCCAATTTGGGCCGAATGATTTTTACCTCAATTGGGGTAATTCAATTAACTAAAGAATGCAATCAAAATTCATTATTAATTACCAAACTAAGTAATTCAATCTAATTTAATTACATTCCTTTCTATCTCACTCCATTCCCGCATATCAAGTACAACCTTATAATGTCTCATAAACACTAATTTTTTTCCTTTCTTTCCTTCTTCTTTTTTTCTCTGTCCAAAATTTTTTCTTTTCTTGATTTTGCTTTCATCATCAATTTTTCACTGTTTTTTACAAAAATTCAAAAATTTTTGTGGTGAAAGTCAGCTGTCCTAATTTTAACATCATGAGAGAAATAATGTTGTCCCCTCCAAAATTCAAGCGTACAACAAATGCTTTGAATTTTCTTCAACAAATTCCGGTAGATCGTTTCTTTCGAAGTTCAGCTCCAATCTAAAATCTTTTCCTCTTAAATTAACCACTACAAATCTTTCTTTTTCTCTTAATCTCATCCAGAAAAGATGGGAAAGAAGCATAAAGCTTCATCCGACCTTGTTTCCGATTCTCAAAAGAAACGTCGAGTTGATTTCTCTAAATCTGATGTTGGAGTCAATCAAATCGTGGCTTGAAAAAGTTTGGCAAGCCTCCTATTAGTAATCTTCAAGCTAATGCTCAACGTGTAATGTTTGAAATATATCGATGTCCAGTTTGATATGATGGAGATAGATTCATTTATTTCCGACATCGATGATGTTATATGTAGTTCTACTAGTAACTCTGAAAACCTCTATCATTCTGATGAATCCTGAAAATGTTTTAAACAAAAAAGGGGACTCTTATGGTGCGTTTGGATGGGGTGAATCTAGGTGAGGGTAAACATTTAAAATTAACCTAGGTGTAGGGGAATGTAGGGGAATGCAGGTGAATGTAGGTGAAACTATTATAATTCATGTTTGGATACAATTACCTTTCACTAGGTAAAACAAAATAATTAATAACTTGAAAAACAACATTATAAAATTATTAACTAGTAAACTGACGTTTATATACTTCTCTTTATTTCTACAACAGAATACCTTGTTTTTGTTTGCAAATTAAATGTTATTAAATAAAAATATTAGCAAAATATAAATACGTTCGATAATTTAAAAAAAACGTATCAATAATCTTTAGCAAAATAAGCATACACATGTTTCACAAACGATAAACATAAACAACAAATATGTTTACCTTAATGATTGGTACACAAGGAATGCTTGTATATGTTGATTTGCATACATTACAAAGGTGATTTGATAATTATATGATTAATTGAAAAAATTTATTAACACTGATTATTGCACTATGAGAAAAAGCTAGACGTAGCAACAAACAATATATTACACACGGATTGAAATTGAAAAACAAAAAAAAATATGATCTTTTTATTATTCAAGCGAGAAAAGAAGAGCAGCCAAGAAAAAATTGTTTTTTCAAGCGGAAAGAAAGAGTTGGCAAGAATACCCCAAGAAAGAAATGAAGCGGCAATTTGTATGATGGGGGAAGTTTTTTTTTAGAGGCACATAATATTTGGCCGAGAGTAATATTATTGATGGGTAGTTTAGTCTCATCTAATAATAATAAAAAAATTAATTCGTTAACCTAGCATTACCCACCGATTTGGGGGTGAACGATTTGAGGGTGAATGGAGGAGAATGTGTTAATCTACATTAACCTAGATTCACCTACATTAACCTTAAAAAAAACAAAAAACTGGTTCCAAACGGGGTGAATGATATATTTCACCTAGATTCACCTAGATTCACCCCAATCCAAACAAAAAACTGGTTCCAAATGTCTTTTTAGCACTGGAAGATTTGATTGGCCTATCTTGAAAATTCAGAAAATTATAGAACAAGTGAAGAGTGTTATTGATAATAGTTCTTTTTGTTGCAAATGGAGTAAGAGAGCCATGTTTGGATTTGATTGATAGAGGTTATGAGGATAATGATAATGGGAATTTGATAATGTTTTAACATTGATTATATTTTCGCTTTTGTCAATATTGTCTCTTGATGTTCAAGATTCATTCAAAAGGCCTTTTGGCCACTTCCCAGAGTAAGGACTCCTGCTTTGATTCCTCTCCTTATGTTCTATATTGTGCTTTCAATCTTCTTGGTTGAATTGAAAGGTGTTTTTCTTTTGATCCGGGGTCAAATGGAACTTAATTGGAAGGAAAAAAGGAATATCTTGGGAAGATATTTACTTACAACTTAGCAAGTTTTGAGTATTTTGGGGTTCGATATGTCAATCTCAAGGATCTTCATAATGATTTTGAAGACAATCATTTTACTTGGATTCAATGGCCTATGCATGGATTTTTGTTTTTTCGGGCCAATGATTTTATTTTCAAAGTTATGGAAGTATCCTTGATTCCGAATATGTTGAAGATGTTTCTGGTTCGTCTGGTGGGGAAGATCTCAATCAATTGGAGCTTTCTCTTAAGCACTTTGGTAAGACTGTTTTCTTCGTGTGATTTTCATTGTAGTTCTACTATGTTATTGATTATATGAGGTTTTTGAGTTTGAATACTTTTGTTGAAAAGGGAAATAATGATGATACATGTTCTTTTCCTTAGTATTTTCACTATTAAGAAGTGTTCTTGTTGTCGAATCTGTTTCAACTTTTTAAATTTGGGAATTATCTGTAACAATGACCAAGAGGCATTGTTCACTTCAATTCATGCCAATAATGATAATTTTCTCAACCTTCAAAACTGGAATTTCTATGACACAGATCAAGAGACTTTGTTCTCTTCTGTTAATCTCCACAAACATTATCCTCTCAGCCTTAAAAAAACTAGGATTTTCTGTGATATCGACCTAGAGATGATCTCTTCCCTCATGTCATTAATGAGAATCTTAGTGGCTGCTTCACCGGTTTTCAGCAGCCATCATCACTCTTTTCAAAAAATTTTATGTCAACTTTGGGACCAAATATATTCGAAGTATGTGTTACTAGTTTTGGCTAGCACTTCTACAATCATAAGAAGAAATGCCATGTGCCGACAACTACTTCATTTGAATTGTTACGTGTACTTTTCAAATTTTGTTTAATAATCTCTATATGTTCTGAGATTCAACCTCAAGTTATGAACTTCTTAGTTTACTCGTGCATCTCTACTTAAACAAATTTTTTCCTATTTAATTTATGTAGATTTATTTGACCATTCTACACAAAAACAACCTACCTTTACTCGTGATTAAATGCAATATCAAAGTATTTGATCAAAGCTTCCAATTGAGAGGTCTTGCGTTCAAACATTGTTAGAGATAATTTTGTGACTTTTTACAAATTAACACAACTATTATATTAATATGTATTAACTTGATTTGGATAATAATGATTATGATCCATTAATTAATGCGTTACCCAATTGATTAGACATTTTATTTCTCTCCTTAAATTTAGGTAACCACTATTACCATAATTATACTCTCATTAAGATTATTCTATGATAACTAGACTAGTATAAAATATGAGACTTATAACTTTCGATGTCACCGAATGGACTCAAAAATCTGGTGTGAAAGCATTCAAGGCAATTTTATATTTTGATAAGCAATGGTTGTGTGGGTACACAAATCGATCTCTTTTATGATAGATGTGGAATTGAAAAATAATTTCTAACTAAATTAAGATTTATGCTCTCGTGAATGGAAAAAGAGTTCACAATGAAATGGGTACCTTACCATCTGTAAAGAGAACTTTTGACAAATTCATCATCATCAGAATATTGGGATACATCTTGTAACGCCCCGCCTCACCGAATCGGGTAGGAACGTTATTTGATTTGATGGACTGGCCTCGCAAACCACCACGGGTCTCTTCAGCACGTTTGGTCCGCACGTGCTCACCGGGACATTTCCCAGTGGGTCACCCATCATAGAATTACCCCAGGTCAAGCATGCTTAACTTTGGAGTTCTTCTGAGTTGGGCTACCGAAAAAGATGCATCTTGATGATATGAGGTAGCACCAATCAAATCATATCAAACATATCACATCACCCACTTTGGGCCGGGTATTACAATCTCCCCCACTTAAACAATCAACGTCCTCGTTGATCCACATCCACATCCACATCTAGGATCGTATCATCCGTGTGAGACTCATCTCACAATTCCGGACGACTCGGCTCTGATACCATTTGTAACGCCCCGCCCCCTGAACCGGTTAGGAACGTTATTTGATTTGATGGACTGGCCTCACAAACCATCACGGGTCTCTTCAAGCAAGTTTTGTCCTCACTCACGTGCTCACCGGGACACTTCCCAGTGGGTCACCCATCATAGAATTACCCCAGGTCAAGCACGCTTAACTTGGGAGTTCTTCTGAGTTGGGCTACCGAAAAAAAGATGCATCTTGATGATATGAGTAGTACCAATCAAATCATATCAAACATATCACATCACCCACTTTGGGCTGGGTATTACACATCTACAGAGGAAGAGGGTATCTCTGCCTCCTTTCTCTTAGAACCATAAGGATTTTTGGAAGCATTCTCCAAGTCATGACCTCCGACTTGTGTATGAGGATGTTGAAATTGGGGAGCTAAGGGAGGCAACATATCGGACAGACGCTTGAAGTGCACATGAAGTGCTAATATTTCTCGCAGTTCCTCATATGTTTCGTTCGCTTCCTCCGTTCGCTCAGAAGATAGAATCTCGATACGCTCCGATCATGACCAGTGATCGGCATGACATTGCAAAATGACTAGCACTACTGAGGATTTGCATCACATCAGGATCTTCAAAGCGGTCCTCCACATTCTTTTCAGGAGTCTTTTCCATTAACTGAGTCTTTAGGGGCGGCACCTTGGGCTCCAATTAAGGGCCTTGTTATTTGTACAAAAGGAAAAGGATTTTCATCCATCCGCCACCAATAAGCCTTGCTTTATCTTCCGATTTTCATCCATCCGCCATCAATGTTCTTCACGAACGTCTCTTTAAATAGGAAGATATAAGGGCAATGATGGAGCCATGATTTATGTTAACATGGGTTACGTCCATATGGCCAAACACTTGGGTTTAGACAAAAAGGCTTGCCCCATATGTCACAAGAAGGCTCACCCCATATGTGGTCTTTCACTACTAGAAAAATACTCAAAAACGACGAGATTATCATTTGTACCAAATGAATTTACAAAGTATATGTTTAATAATATTTGGTGAAAAATATTGTAAATTGATATTTTCAACAATAATTCGATCTTACATTGTTAATTGCCTTCTAACTGATTTGCTAAGTGTAGTTCTGTAACGTGTTATAGTTTATTGTCAAAGTGAGTTGCTCAGTGTAGTTCCATTGCTCGGTTCAATTGTATGTGTTTTTTTGGATTCCAAATCAATTGAAAAACGTATATATCGTTAACTAAGAAATTATTGTTCAATTAGTTAAATTAATATGTGTATACTTGCAGATGACAAGGCCAAAGAATTTGGTCAAGGCAATCGTCAATCCTCTATGGTGGAAGATATGAAAGGAGATGTCTTTCGTGGATTATTATTTAGAAGAATACCGGCAGTCGAGGTTGTATATTTGTGACAATTATGAGTCTGGTACATTGTCTAATAGGCGTGATCGTTCACTTGTTGACACAAGCTCGGACGAGGAGGAATCTAATATGAGTAATGCCGTAACGGAATAGTCGGCATATATTGACCAGGGAGGACATTGACTTCGGATGTGAGATGTGCATCTTAACACTCCCCATCACGTGTAACCCAATCGTCGGCGGAATTTTCCTCGCCGGTATTATATGCCGGAACAACATCGGCGGTGTTACACGTGCCTCATTAACTCGGGGGTGATACGCCATATGTACCTCTAGCAGGGTCATCTCAGGTGCCTCGAGAAGGTACATCTCAGGGGCCTCGAGAAAAGACGTCGGGGTCTATTAGACGGGCTTCTGCTGATACTCCTCGTATTGAGAGGAAGGATAAATATTTTGTTGGCGATGAGTAATAAAATATTTTTCCTCCCGTTAATGCAAAAGCAGATGAATGGGTTCGATCCTCAATGGACAGATGTCCCAAAGAAAGAGGGGGGAGAGATATCGGAGAGGTTATTGGTAAGAACTTCCAAACTAAAACTTGTATTGATGTTCAATAAGAGAAAGGTGTTGCTCCGAACTCTAAAGGAATTCGGTTCCTATCATTCAATTTATCCGAAACTCATTAGCCAATTTACAAGGTGGTGTTTTTTTCATGAAGAGTAGTTAGTTTGCAAAATAAGAATTGAGTAGCATTTTGTTCAGGAAGAATATAATCTAGGTGATCACGACCATGACTTTGTTTATCAAAAGTTCCTCTATAAGGTAAAATAACAACACATGGATAAGTTCAAATTAAAAGACGTGGCTGAGTTAATCGATAAACAGAAGCCGGCATTTATGAAGTCCGATTCCTTCTAGAAGGAGTATGTGCGCTACTGGTCTTCGCCTGAGCAAATGGCGAGATTTGACATTAATGTCAAAATCGAGTTGTTAGGGAAGGCAAAAGTTATGGTTATGGGCGCAAATCGGTTATTGCTCGCATACATGAGTTATATTATTGTAACCTAGACTAGGCCCACATTGTATAGGCCCTGATTATTACCATAGAATACTTGTATAAATAGGCGGCACATCTGATTGTATAGATCAGTCAATGAAGTTATTTTTTCGTGGTAATCAGAGCAAAAACGATCCTCTAAACCTAAATGACCTCTACTCCCCATGTCATCCGAAATGATTTCCTCCACCACCACACCTCCCTCGATTAACAAATTACACCGGCTTTAGTCGTTTTTAGCATCAATTCTCGTGTCTCTATTACTCTTGACATGGAAGAATGTCCAATGCCCTGTCCAAAATAATCTTAGAGGGTTCTTGCTAAGCAAAATGCCCAAACTGGTCCATCTTCTCTTCTCCTTGTCGGACACCTCCAACCCACTCTCACCAAGCTTCCAGCCGCTCCAGCACACCTTTCATCAGCCCCCAA
Source organism: Echium plantagineum (assembly GCA_003412495.2). NCBI lineage: Eukaryota > Viridiplantae > Streptophyta > Magnoliopsida > Boraginales > Boraginaceae > Echium > Echium plantagineum. Next base: position 7,660,337 of record CM016568.1, on the reverse strand, counting down.
GCCTTGGCAGCAGCTCAAATGCCACAACAGGCCCATCCCAACTCCCTCCTAGCGTCCAGCTGGTCGTGACCCGCATCCTGCCTAGCACTGGTCAGCCCTAGCTTCTGCCCAACACTGGTCCGTGCACCCCTGGTCCACCGCACCATCTGGACCCGCCTGGTCCAACAACAATGGACAAGGCCTCCCATCAGCCATATAGGCCGCCCAACAGCCAAGCTGGGATATTGGTTCAACTTTTTTCCATGGATCGTATGAGGCCTACACAGCTACGAACATCAAACAAGCTATGTATACTATGGGGCTCAATTCTTCGGAGGCAAATTGGTACGTAGACAGTAGAGCAACATTGCATATGACATCAACCCGTGGTACTATTTCTCCCAATGTTAATTTTGATTCTAGCATTCATGAAAATATTTTTGTTGGCGATGGCATTTCAGTTCCTATTAGTGGTTATGATCATGCATGTTTACCTTAACTCTATCCACCACTCAAACTTACAAATTTCCTACATGTACATAAAATTATTAAAACCTTATATTTTCCGTAAATTTACGACTGACAAGAATGTTCCCATTGAATTTGATCCTTTTGGTTTTTCCGTGAAGGTCCTTCGGACTGGTCCTTCGACTCAACATACCTCCACCCCTCAATACAGTTCTTTACATTCCACGTCTATTTTATGACATGATCATTTAGCTCATCCGGGAGCACATTAGCCTCTCTATGCAAAAACAAATATATTTGACCAATTCCGCGATATTTTTGTGAGTCTTGTGTGCTTGACAAACAAATTAAATTTCCGTTTCATAATTCTACTTCTACTACTTATATGCCTTTCGATATAATCCATAGTGACATTTGGACTTCTCCTGTTATAAGCAATTCTGGACATCGTTATTATATAATATTTGTAGATGATTATACAAACTTTCTCTTGATTTTTCCTCTTTCACATAAATCTCAAGTTTTTACAATATTTAAAAAATTTGCACTTTCATCCAAACCCTATTTCAGTGTCAAATGAAAGGTTTCCAATGTGACAACGGCACAAAATATACTAATCATGCTTGTAAATCACATTACCTTAACAACAACATCACCTTCCACTACTCTTGTCCATACACTTGACGCTAAAATGGTAAAGCCGAACGTACTTTTCACACTATAAATAATCACATCCCTACCCTCCTCATCCACTCGTCCATGCCACCTTCCTTGTGGCCATATGCTCTGCACACATCTACATACCTCCTAAACATTCTCCCTCACAAAACCAAATAATATCTTACTCCCCTCTTCTCCCTATACCACTCCCAACCCACCTACGATCATCTCCGGATATTCGATTTCCTCTACAATCCCCTGTTTCCCCCTACCTCTATAAACAAGCTTCAACCACGCTCAACTAGTGTCTATCTTGGCTACCCATCTAACCACCGAGGCTACCTTTGTCTCGACACTAAGACACACAAACTCATCATCCAATATACGTTGTGCAATATCCTCTAACTTCAACTTACTAGGTCCCGAGGAATTACTAACATCTGCCCTCATCGGTTCCCAACTATTAGGTAAAGAGGCCAACAACATCAACGCTTGAATATCATCAGCAAAAGTGACATCAACAGTGGATAATTTGTTGAGTGTATTGTTGAACCCAGTCAAGTGCGTTGCTACAGGAGTGTTTTCTGACATCTTCAGGTTGAACAGCTTCTTCATAAGGTAAATCCTATTATTATTCGATGGATTTTCATATATATCACACAATACCTTCATCAATCCTTTTGTAGTGGTCTGTTTGGCAACGTTGGCTGCCACGTTCCTTGACAAACAAGGTATGATGATACCCAACACCTTTCTGCCCAGCTTAATCCACTTTGCTTCATCCATGTCCTCTGGCTTCTCGCCCATAGGAGCCTCCAGATCTTTCCCATAGAGATAGTCCTTTATACTCAGCTTTCAGAACGCGAAATCTGTTCCATCAAACCTTCTAGGTGACACGCCTCCATCACTTCCAGTCATCGTTTCTGGTGGTTACAACTACAACCAGGCTCTAGATACCAATTGTTGAGAATTAATGCGGAATCCAATTCTTCCAACTCCCAAGAAACCCGTATGACAATGATGAAAATAAATACTAAAAGTAAACGACACCAAGGTTTATACAAGTTCGCATGTGAGTGACTACGTCCTGTTGTTGCTGTAGATCTTATTAATGAAGATCGAGATTTATTACAGAGTGTTTCTCTACTACTCTACGTGTGATATTATGTGATACTATATGATACAAGAACCCTGGGCTAATGCCTTATATTTATAATAAAAGACATAACATAGCTAAAGTCCTTTAGAAGCCCAAAACAGCTCAAAATCCGCTGGCCAAAATTGCTGATTTTCCTAAGATCGGAACTTGCCAAGTTCTGATCAAGTTCCGATCACGTTCCGATCAAGTTCCGACCCAAGTCCTGATCACATTCGTAGAGGACTTCAGAACTTTCCAAGTTCAGATTCAAGTGTTGATCGCGTACAAAATTGGCTTCACAAGCCAATAGGAGGTTGGTTAGCACAGGATTCTGATGATCTCATGCCAGAAGATATCGAATTTAAAGTTATGTTCGAGAGAAGCCCTCATGACAGTGAACTGGTGATGCACAATTTGCATTGCTGTGCGTAAAACATGTCAAAAGCAATGTCATAGTGATTGCTAAGGTTTGTACTACTGTTAGCGATCTATCAAATATGTAGTAGTTCAACTTGATGGATATTTCAGGACTTGTTAATCTTGATGTCATTATCCTTGTGGCAGAATAACTGCAGTTTCAGTATGGGAAGTGGACAGCCAAATCGTTTAGAGAGTTTAGGAATAGCCTTGAGGAAAGCAGGCAAGGAAGTGAAAGGGGCAGAGAAAAGCAGGGGAGGCAGCTTTGGCAAGTGACGCTTTCTTTCCTTTTGGTAATTACTCTCTTCGAAAAACTGTTTGAATAACGAGCATTTGCAGTATCTTTTTGCTGTTAAGGTGAACCGAGGTTGAGATACATCTCTCGAAACTCTTTTCTGCTCTAATTCACACAGCCTGGGAGGATGCTGTCGAAGAGGCATGTGAAAGTGGAGTTGGCGTGATTGCTGAGCCCGGGGGGGGCAGCATCAGAGATGTGGATAATGTAGACTGTTGCAACAAGTATGGCGTATCGCTTGTTTTCACTAATGTGGCACTTCATTCATTAGTTGATACATTAAACCAAAAACAGATATAAATTACATAATTATGAGTACTCAAACTTCCCTGCAGCTAAAACACAACTAAAAATCATATACATTTCAAGATCCAAGTTAAACTCGGAATCAAATTGCATTAGTTGAGATGACTCTGTTATCGTTTATTGAAGGGCGGTGAGACGGTATCTGCACTTCTCGAGCAGCACAACCTGCACAAACAATCCCTCTTCTGTCGAGGGAAATGCAAATGCAGCTGATTAGTAATCACTCATGAGTTTATATATAGTCCATATCCTCCCTATATAGATTTGCGCAAGGCCTAAATCGAACGAGGTACCAAGAGTGTATTCATTCAGTGTACTTACACAATTGAGCATCCAGTGCTTCTACGCCTCCTCCTTGCCGGTTCTTTCCTCCGCAAAGGTTGAAGCACAACTTTGATAGCAGTATCAAAGACGGCCTTCACATTCTGGTACGTTAAACAATAGACCGAGATGTTAATAGAGTGAAGTCGATGCATGATATCGAAACAGCTTCTTGATTGCAAAAACAAGTACCTGCTGTGTCTTTGAGCTGCACTCTATGTATGCCACAGCACCAATTTGCTTCCTAAGCTCCTCACCCTTCATGTTAAATAATTTAGCATTTAGTACGTTACTCGACTGATGTATAACACAAACCATATAATAGCGAATATAAGAGGTGGAACGAAGAAATCTACCTGGACAGATGTTACGACACTAGACCCCGGATGATCAGCCAAGTATCCTCTGTCATCTCGCAGATCTGAAATATAACAAAATCGAAGAGCACAGTGAGTCTCGAGGAGTTGGATGCAGTGATCAACTAACGATTCCAATCCAGGAAAAAGAATTCGATGTGCCAATTTCTGATGAAGCCTGAGTTTCCCATACCTAGCTTAGTTCCAACAAGTACAATTGGAACATTGGGGGCAAACCGACGAAGCTCTGCAGTCCACTGAATGAAGTTGAAGTAGAGCGTTAGGATATGTTATATACACTCTTCGTGTTTCTATATACTATGGCACGCAACTTGTAGCAACCAAATAAAGGAATTCGATCATCGATGAAGCTAAGGGAAGCGCAATGTGCATACATATATACACTTCTCGTGTTTCTAATGTGCATACATATATACATTGGCTATATTGCTTCCCCGTCCAAGGCTCCTCCCCCGTAGAAGTACCATTTTCGACTTCAATCCATTGCGAAAAAGGGCACACACTTTGAAACAAACACGAGAGTAATCGAAAAACGCAAGTGACAAGGAAGAAAAGAATACCTTCTTGAACACATTTTCATAGCTAGCTCTACTAATTAAAGAGAAAGCTAATACAAAAACATCAGCACCCCTGTAACTTAGTGGCCTCAACCTACTATAATCTTCCTGACCTTTAAATTAGAGAAAAAAAAATGTTAGCAACTAATAATAAAATAACTAAAAGTACTATAATAATGATTCTTGATATTTTTTAAAATAGTACTTATTATATTTTTTTATGTGATGATTGATGAAGCAACCACATAATTAGCAAGTTTGGTATAATTATACCAGCAGTATCCCAAACTCCCAAGTTGACAATGCTTCCATCAACACCCACATTTGCACTGAAGTTATCGAACACTGTAGGAATATAATCCTGGAAATGAAAACTATTAGCTCACACGAAGTTCGTGAATAAATGATTGTCTTATAATGAGCAGGGAATACCCGTCTTTCTGTTAAACACGATGTATTGACAACCAAAATCCAATATATTATCAACATGTCCACTTGCCACCCAATAATTTTTCTGTTATATTTATCGCTTTAATACAAAAATAAATAATAAATAAATTATGTTGCCAAAATAAAAACAAGGTAGTAGAGAGTAATTTGCATGATGTTAAATATTTGATTTGATCTTTCATAAGACTTGAAACTCGGAAAGTGCATTATTATGCACACCACTATGAGATTTTGATGTAAATGACTATTTTGCCCCTCTAGTATCAATGCAACTAGCCATATGATTCTAATATTCAATTGAATTATCAAGAAATGCAATATAATTAAATTTTATAGAAATAAACGTGCGTGATCATAAAACTTCATAGAAATAAACGCGATAGTTCAGAGGGCATTCGGCTAGAAATACAAGATATTGAAAGATGGGATAATTCTTACAGTTGGGAACTTGTTACTAGTGTAGCAAATGAGCATGCAAGTTTTGCCAACAGCTCCATCTCCAACACTCACACATTTGATGAACTTTGAAGAACTCATTTTTTTCAACTTCAACAGTGATTTTCTCAGCTAGCCAAAGGCCAAAACCTTTTGTTGTTAAATTCTTTCTTGATAAGATGAAAGGTTAAAGAAAAGTAGGAAAATAAAGGAGTGGAGGAAGAAAGAATCTCAAATTGTTCAAACAAGAGACAATGAGAAAGAGTTGTAATAGAAAAGAGACCACTCCTCTAATTTCAAAAAAGAGAAAATGTATATGTGATGAGGTGGATAAGAGATCGGGTAAGTAATTTGTCAAGGTCATGCGACTGAATAATTCGATATTGAGGGTTCAAACTTATTGATTGGATTAGAGTAAAATATTATCGAAATGTTATTATTTGAACCGTCTTGCTCTTTTCCTTATAAATACATGCAATGTCTCAATTTAAAATTTCTTTAACACAACAACCAACTATTGCTCGAGTAAGATATCATATTCCTTCCCTTGATAAAAGAAAATAAAATATATAAAAAGTCAAATAAATTGAAGAGTGACATGGTGATTGTTAGTACTTTAATTGGGAGAATGAATGAAGTCAAATAATAATCACATCAACATCACTTTTGATGCACCCCCCCCCCCCACCCACCCCCACCCCTCTACATGAATTTCAAATCCAATTTGAGAAAATTTTCGAAATCGAAGAAAAGGTGGATCACTACAATGGACTATTTGTTCTCAAACGGCTATACCTTCTTTATGGCTGGACACCATGACCATGCAAGACGATGACTTAAAGTTCTTTAATAAAGGTAGGATGTTTTCGGTTCATTTGAAATCGATCGAACCGAAATTTTGTCTATTTAGTTAAGAGAAAAATGATATCGAACTGAGAGGATGCCAAAAAATCCAAGACTGACGACAAAATTTAGTTTTTGGTTTTACCATAAACCGGACCAAAACGATAAAATAAAATCGACTATATATATTGTTTAGGACAAATGGGTGAGATGAGCACCTATGTTTGAGTTATGGACCCAGTTGATCACTTTTGTAGCAAAAGGTCCTGGTTGATCACTTATCTTTACAAATCAATCCCAGTTATTATAATGGCCATTTTTTCTGTTAAACCATTACTAATTAAGGAGCAAAAAATTTAGTAATTTCACGTATAAATTTTTAGAAAAAATTAAATAAAAAGTAAATTACAATATGTTAACACTAGCTAGATTGAGTCATAAAGACAAGTGATCAATCGAGACATTTTGATACATATATAAGTGATCAATAGGGGATCTTTTGATACATAAGTGATCAACCGGATCCATATGCCAAACATAGGTGATATAAATTACCCTCATTAAATATAATTTGGGGCAAAAACATTTGAAAACAATGTCTGATATAAATTACACCCAAATTCGATTTCACAACATGGCGTACTTAACGACCTACCGATAAAAAGGGCGATGAACTAGAATATTTTAAAAATAGGGTTTATCTCTCAAAATTTAAAAATGTGCAAAAAGGCTTTCTAACAATCCCTGTGGGTGGCAGGTTTCAGCTAAATTACTAAATTTATATGATGAGTATTTTGTACAAAAAAAAGGTGGTAATTGGTCGAGATGGTCACCTACGTTTAGGTTATTGACCATGTTGATCAATTATTAACTTACGTATCAAACGATCCCGGTTGATCAATTGTTTTCATAAATCAATGTCGTTTAGTATAACATATTATAATATTTTTTTGATTTAATATTTCTGAAAATTCATATTTAAAATTACTAAATTGCCCCTGCCTAATAATCACATGACTGTCATGTGATGTAGTGATGTAATTAGAAATGGTTTAACAGAAAAATGGTCACAGTACTAACTGGGACTAATTTATAAATATAAGTGATCAATCAAGACCTTTTTATATATAAGTAATCAACTAGGTGCATAGCTGGACCTATGCATAACATGGTGGTGCAATTGCACCAACAGAACAAATTACTTACTTGGCTTAGCGGTTAGTAACTATACTATTATTGGTGATGTAGTGAGTTCTACTCTTCAAACGTAGTTTTGGTATTAGTGTTTTTGTCCTTACCTTGTAAGACTTACCGGTGTATAAGCCCATATAATTTTCGCTATTCGTAAAGGTGTCTAATGAACCGAGCCAGATGGGCCCTAAGGATCGAAACGGGCCGGCCCATGTAATTTTGACGGGCTCAATGCTGTTAACAAGCCGGGTCCGGGCCGTCCCCTTAAGGGAATGATAGGCCCATGTTCGGTTCCAAGCCGCCTTTGAAAGGGTCCTGGTAGGCCTAACGTGCCCACGGTAGGGACTCACGTGAGGCTGTTTGAGCTTGGTCCAATTGGAGTGTATGGTATATTATAGCCATGAAAAATAAATATTTGTTGCTAGGAAGATTTGAAATGACCTTCAAAATGAAAAGGAATGTGGCTAACTATTGTGCCATACAAATAATTTGTTAGTTTTTGTATTATTATTAGTAAGATAGTTATATTATTAAATATTTATCACTGTATTAAAATTTCTATTATAATTGATCAAAGTACGTATCAAAAAATATATTGTTAAATAACGATATTCATCATTATATTTCAAACTAGTTCTATTTTGTATAAATTCTTTTAATTGTATTATAAAACTTATTTAATATTAGATAACTACGGATAAAAGCATACAATGTATTATTATATTATTCTAGATTATGAATTGTAGACAATCCTTAAATTTGTTCCAACAATTAATTTTGTCATGAGATCGATAACAAATTCATCCTATGAGATTTTAAAGTATAATCAAAAGACGAGCATGTTGTGGCCGATATGGTTCCGAATATGTTAGCCAAGTTTTTAAAATATTTTTCATCTCACACCCATGTCCTATGCAATTGGTGCAATATTAAATTCTAATATTTGATTCAAAATGTTTCACCTTTTCGTTGACCTTTATTATGATGCTTTAGAAGATGATTATCCGGAACTTTAAAACTATGATAGGAAAAAGTATAAGGATCACGTAAAAACTTATATGTATAATATGTATAACAAGTATAAAAAAAACACGCAATAGGTAAGAACATCTTTGTTTTTTTAAGTTTGCAACATTTAATTTGAATAATGAAATCCGCCCACGCTCATCTGAAACATGCGCACTCTAGTCTAAAACGTACCACGTTAGTATGAAACATGTCCATGCTTGTTTGTAACATGCTCAAGTTAGTATGAACTATGTCCACGCTTGGCAGAAACATCAATAGTGGCCACGTTTAAGGCTAAACGTGTGCACGTCTGGGCGCGAAATTCCGGTTATTAGGGCAATTCGAACATACACCCTCAAATCTCAACCTTCAGTTCGAAAATTCTCTCAACCAAATCTTCAGTACAATAATTTGATTTAAATCATTAAAGTATTTTAATATTAGATAACTACGGATAAAAGCATAAAATAAATTATTATACTATTATAGATTACAAATCGTAGATAATCCTTGAGTTTATTCCCAACAATTAATTTTGTCATGACATCAAAAATAAATTCGTCCTATAAGATTTTAAAGTACGATCTTGTTACTTTATAATATTATGATGAATAATATTGCATCTTTAATTTTCAACAATATAGTAACGCATTTTCTATTTTCAATAATATTTTTAATCACCTCATAATTACAAATATGATTTTACTAGTTTTAAAATATAGTAATGCGTCTTCTCTTTTCGATGACATATTTTAAATAATATCTAACATTAACAACTTCTTTGAAAATATTAAAGATTTTATTATTTAAAGGATAATATATTATTGCACCTTATACTTTTATTTAGATGCTAGACAACACTACTACAAAAAGTCACTTGGACTACACCTACTTGGACTACACTTCACAAAAGGGGTAGTCCAAGTGGCACTTGGACGACACTCCCGCGTGGTGTCGTCCAAGTGAACACTTAGCCGACAAGATATGAATTTGTCACAATGGTTAAGTACTTGTTCTTAGTTTAAATCCTCTTCAATCTACAAATATACACTTTTTAATACAGATCACACATGGTCTTGTTTATGGCAGCTAAACGTGGCCACGTCAACGGGGCCCGGGCCAAATACTCATCGAATTTCAGCTAGGCTCGAACCGGGTTGGGGCTGGGCTCGTAGGGGTGAAGCCCCTATCTGTCTCACTAATTAGGGGCCAGAGGCCATCCATGGGCCCGGTGGGCCCAAACCGGGCTTAAACCGAACTAATGGGCAGGAACCTCGGGCAGTCGGGCTATCCGAGGGGCCTTGATCCTCCAGACACCCCTAGCTGTACGCTTGACCTGTATTCAATGTTTTGTTGTTAAAGTATGTATAAGCCGAGCTAATATTATACACACACTTAATAAATATTCATTGATTCTACATTATTTGGCTAATAATTAGGCCAATAACATATAAGTGCAATTATTTGAATATTCATAATGTAAGTCTATATTTAAAATTTAATTATTATCTTTTAATTATTCAATCATATCCCATATCTTGCAATCCTTGCATCAATTCTTTTTCTTTTCGTAAATTAACGATGATGAGTTTCGAACCCAGGACCTTCTAGTCACTAGCAAGAGCCTTTTCCACTAAACTATTCGATTAACTCCAATCCTTACATCGATTTTGAAATGTATTTTAGTACTTGCCATACTTTTAGGAAGATGCACTATAAGTTAGTTGATTCCAAAATTAGTGTATGATTCATCTTATTAGTATACTCCGTAATATAAATTTTGGTAATGATGGTTGAGAAACACGTATCCAAAAAAGGAAAAAAAAAGACAAAAAGTAAAATACAAAATATTTGATTTCAAAAAGGAGCTATCCAATAGATTGTTTTTTCAAATTTAACGTAATGTTCTGATGTAATTTTTTTGTGATCTGTACCATCGAAATTGATGTTCTGAGTCTGGTTATGTTAATGATTTCATTAATTATAGGTATATGTTCATTCAATTTATTTAATGATAGATTAAGGAATTAGAACAGAGAAATAGTACTATTATAAAAATAATTTATAAGCAACCATACCTTGACTATAATGTACAATAAAATACCTAAACTTTCCAAGGTGAACAGAGAATCAATGCAATTATCCCATCAACCCCCCCTTTTTCCTTACAAGAAATTCATATTTTAATTAAACGAATATATAACGAAATTTATACCATAGCTTAAGCATAACCTCATATAAAGTAGCAAAGATACCAATAATGACATTTTCATCTAATAAAGTAATGCTCAAAAGTTGAAAAGACTTTTTAAGCATAATTAACAGTACAATTAATGATACATAATCTACAGCACACCTATTATTCGAACAAAATGCATAAATATAGCATCATGAGCAATCAACCTTGATAGTTTAAGCAGAGTGACTGCTCATGATATTATACCATTTGATGGTGTTCGTCTTAGTGTATGCCTTTTGAAATTCATTCTTTCGTTTATCGGAACCCGCCGTTGAACGCGGCGGGTGCCCAATAATCTGCCCCGTTGTCACTGCCAACCTGCATTGTGCAGGAGATTGGAACCAAACACAGTCCTCGACTCCATAGATCTCTCTTTGCTTCTTCGTCGGACTCCTGCACGTATTATGTTAAGAATTCATTAGTATCTTCTCGATTCATCTCAATACTATGGTTGTAAGCTGTTAGATTCACTATGTTAGAAAATTTTATTTTTGCAGATTAGTCACCTAAAGTGGCAGAAATTTTATAATATACTCGAAAGTGACAAATATTGCACATTCGTCTCCATTATTCCGGGGTCCAAATTGCAAACATGCGTCACTTTCAGAGATCATATTGCAATTCTTGCACCATTAACGATGACGAATCTACAACTAACAATATAATTATCTAAACCTAAAGTACAATTTCATCTCAGTATTTGAGATCAAATCGATGATTAACTCGTACAATTGAATTTCGTTTTTAAATAAATGGAATTAAGAATTTGGTTATTGTTAGACCTTATCAGAAATTCCTTTCATCTTGTTGCAGCCATCGTTGAGGAGCTGAACCAAAAGGACAATTAGCACTGATTACTTACTGATTGAACAATTAATTAATCTTAACTCTGTCTAAATAAATTAAGAATTTAGCTATTCTTTTGAGGGTTGAAACTAATAAAGCTTGTAATAAAGCTGAAACTTTGTACTCGTGAGGTATAATACTGTCTGGAAAAGTAGAGAAAAACAAATATAATAATCAGTGCAGCTTTTGTTTTGTTCTCTGTTATTAGCATATTTTATTACAGTTCAAAGATTATTTGCTAAACTAAACTATTTTAAAAGTGGCATTTAATAAAAAAAAATGAATCGATCCAGTGATAAAAGGTTCGAATTTCACGAGAAATTAACAAAAGAATTATTATAATATTAACTTTAAGAAAATAAAAATTTTACTACTACCTGACCAGGGTCTTCAGGAAATAGACAATTGCGATCTCCTTGAACCTGAAAATGAATTGACAGTAATAATAGTTTAGCGCGTAGTCTCCTAAACTGTCAATTACTATTTAGGTTGATCTCTCAATTATCAAATTCTTTTTTACAATTCGCTAAACTATTTTTTTCGACTTTAAATATTAAAATGACTATTTTATCCCTAACTGAAAAGCCTTATTTTAGTTATCCATTTTAATTATTTTTAATCCAAATTTTATCATTTAATCCCCCACTAGATAAGTAGAAGATGTCCACATGCTTAGAGGTACATTTTTTTTCTAGATTTCCACATGCATTGGAAATTGAACTAATTTTAACATCTAGTTATATTTGTTTGATTATTAATGTCTTACATGTTGTTGCCTCATGTTTCCTGACCCACTGTCCAGGTATGGTAAGCTTAGAGCCTGCATTTTAGGGGAGAAAAATAGTGAAGAAAGATTCAATTATTTGAGAATATTTGGCAACAAGGACATGTGAAAAAGTCTATAAATTTTGGTAACTAAATTTATGTGCCAAAATAGATATTCTTGGGGCCAAAATGTAATAAATGAAAGATGAGAGAGATGAAGTAAAGTCACCTCAATTTGATTATGAAGGAACCTAATGTAGCCAATGGCTTCTAGTAGTACAGAAGCTGTGTCAGTCTGCAAAATAAGAACAAAATAATGAAAATGAGTTTAAAGTCATCTTCTTTAACATCTTTATTTAATGCATAAAGATACAAGGACTTGTTTGGGGAAACCCTAGATGTGGAAACATGATTGAGAAAACTCATGTTTGGAAGAAACAAGATTTTTTCACCTTTTACTTTTACCATAAAGGGGGTGTGAATGTAATTTTTTAAATGATTAGGTAATTAGTTGGATTAATTGTATATTATTGATCAATGAGTATGTGTATCCCTTTTAGATTTTCAAAAGATGTTGCATTTTTTAGTTTTGAAGATTGACTATTTTAAAATTGAAATGATTTATTTGGGGTATGTAATTAAATATGTTGTGAAAACAATATATATAAATTTGAAATGATTTATTTTGTGTATGTCATTAAATATGTTGTGAAAACAATATATATATATAAATTTGAAATGATTTGTTTTGTGTATGTAATTAAATATGTTGTGAAAACAATATATATAAATGATTTATTAGTTTCAACTATTGAAAAATTAAATTAGGACTCTTTTTGGATGGAGTGATTATTTAGTTATTATTGTCAAATAACTTTCATGTACTTTTTGTAGCACTTAATTAACTAGTAATTCCTCCTTCCAAAAAAAATATTGATTTTTTATTTTATTTTAATGGATTGACTTATTAATTTTGTGAAAATGTAATATTTTTACCTAGTTCTCTATGAATTTTGTTTTTAATGTAAATATCCAAAGTTTATTAATTTTGACAACTGAAGAAAAGATTGGAATGATCTTTTAGCAAGAAGGTTATAGTAGTAACATATTCCCTCCATACATTTTTACTTGTTTTTTTAGCCATTTACATATAGATTAAGAAAAATAAAAAATTATTAAAAATTAAAGTAAATTGAAAATGTTGGAAAAATAATTATCTGAAACTATATTACTTGTTGGTTGTTAATTTCATGAGAAAAAATAATAATCAGAAGGTTCGTTAGAAATGTGAACTTACAATTTACTTTTGAATTGAAAAAAATGGAATTTGACCACAATTTTATGACAAATATTTTTGACTTAAAAATTGTGTTAGGACGACAAGTGAAAAACGACCCGAGGAAATAGTATATTAACTATTAAGTTTGAAAACAAACTTCAAACGCATGATCAAAAGTAAAAAAAAAGCATCTCATTTAATTTGCAACAATGAAATGATTCAATAATTCATTATTGTGTCTGTGTGTGGGGTGGGGTGGGGTGGGTCGTGGGTGGGGGTGGGGTGGGGGAGTGTTTGTTGAGAGAGCTTACCTTTCCAAATGGAGAAACAATCTGGTGCAGGGCTGTTATTCTATCACCTAGTTTTTCTTTTCTTACCTGTTTTCAATATCCAAAAATTACAAAAATAATTAAATTAGATGTCACAACTTACTTTATGACAATAATAATCTTTAATTTACCATCACTTTTAATTTCATTTCTTGATATTTCTTCTCCTTGTGTGGATGTAATAAAAGATAGGAAAAGAATCAAAGCAAAGAAAGAAAAAACAAGTAATAAAAAACAACACTTGTTTGTTATATTCCATATATGAATGAAGCCATAGAGATAATTCAAGAAAGACAAGTGAAAAATGATACAAGAAGTTGATGAGGGTAGTAGGTGTGGACTGTGGAGTGTGACAGAGAGAGAAAGAGGTCCCATAATGTACAAAAAAGAAAAGAAAAAAAATTAATCATGCTAATTAAATTTCTATTCACCTTGAAGGTAGACTGAGTTGAAGTAGTAGGTTGAACCCTAGCTTTCTTCACCACCCCACCTGTGGCTGTGCTGTTGCACTAATTCAACAAAAATAGTACACAATCAACACACTTAAAAATCGATAACACAAGATTATCAGTAAAGCCCGCGCGCGTTAAAAATCTAAGAAACAGTCTCCTTGTTATCACAGGATAAGGCTACATGTTATCGTAATTAGGCAGGAGTCTCGTTAAAGGTATTGGAGCGTACCTCAGATGAGTGAGTTGGGGGAGGATGCCTTGGATCATTCTTGGATGAGAAATCTAGCATGTTACTAGTACTACTTAAGGTTGTGACACATGAAGTAGGAGAGGAGACAGGAATCATTTGAGACCATGGAGGCTTTAGTGATGAGGTTGTCTGAAACAATTCTGCATTATTTCCATGATGATGATGATGAGTAGTAGCATACATATTAGCATAGGTGTTTAATGGATCTTCTTGCTTCACTACATCACCAGAACTTGTTTGGTTTTGTTGCAATAGATTTTCTTCCCAATTCTCCAACTTCTTTGCCATTTGCATATTGCTCAAGCTACTTGACTTATCTTCACCAACCAATCCACCCCTAAAATGTTCATAGGTTGCCAAAAATAGAACATTAGCTAAAGGTGACATCATATGCACAAAAATAATCAAGATTCAAGATTATTCCAAACTAGTCATGGAAGGTGTGTAGATCTCCTCAACAAAAGTCAAATGAGAGTTTCTTGAAAAAAAATCCTAAACATTTTCATTATTTTAAATCACCTCTATTTTCGAGTATTTCTATAAGAATATATACAAATAGTAACATAAGTGACCGACTGGTGACTTGCGGTTCAAACTTCGGGAGTTATGAATTACATTTGATAAGATAAATGAGACTTACAAGAGCAACTGGCTCCATGATTCAGGAAGTTCTTGGGCATCACTCCATGGAGAAGGAGGCGAGCGAGTAGAGGAAGGAGGAGGAGGAGGAGGTGGTGGTGGTATGAGGAACTGAGGGAAGAGATTAGGAGGTAGAGGGGGAGGAGGAGCCAAGAAAGAAGAAGATGTAGGTTGAGAAGAAGGCCTCATGTTGTTGATGGTCCACAAATTAGGACTTCCACCACCCATCATATGTTGAACATAAGGTGATGAGCTTTGCAAGACATGGCCTCTATTCATTTGATGATTTTGGTGGTAAAGTGTTTCAATAACTTCAAATCTTTTGCTTCTCCTCTATCTCACTACTTTCTTGATAAGTTTCACTTTTGATTGGTTATTTGTATGAGTTATCTCCTTCCCTATCACCTTTATTTTCTTTTTTCTTGAAGGTGCCAAACAAGACTTTGTAGAAACTTTGAGAGGTCTTCCAAATTCTTGATTAAATAGAGGAGGAAATAGCCATCTCTATAAATAAAATAAATAAAAAAGTTTAGATGGAGAGAGAATGGGAATTCATAGAGGGTTGAGATGTTTGCAATGTTTGTCCTTTCCCCTTTCTTTATCACCTTTCCTTTTTCTATAACGTTTATTCATTTTCTCCCTTGCCTTTCTCTTGCTTTTAATTTGCTTTATCATCAAAGTGGGCAAAAAAGGTGGTAGCTATTCTCAATAACTAAAAGAGCCAAGAAAAAAAGATTTATTATCCCAATTCAAGTACGTTTATCATATTTTAATTTGTTACATAAAGAAATACTAGCTTAAAAAGGAGTATAGAAACATATATAGAACATATCAACATACGCACGTTCGATATATATGTGTTCACAAATAACTTGGATGAAATAGAATTAAGCATATGGTAGCTATTTTATTTAAATTAGAAATGAAAATTACAACTAACGAATAATATTTTATAATTAAGAGGTGAACTAGAGATGTGTAACCCGTTCATGTTGTTCCGGCTCAATATATAAGATCTTGGGCTACTCCTTCTATTGCCAATTGATTTTAGAGTGGAACCTCATAAACTCTTACCAAGATCGATGTCCTAATACAACTAACTGGGGGTACGATCGCCCAAGACTCGGGAATTTCGGAGCCCCCAAATTTAAAAAACACAATTGTGTATATATACAATATGTAAGTTGAACAATAGATAGCTACAAATGTTAAGTAGTGGAAATCAAACTCTTCTCAATATCTAAACATGTGAACAACAAATTTTATCACATGATTTACTTTAAAAAAATATAAATGTAATTTTATATTGAGTAATATATATTTAGAGATTAAATAGATTTAATTTTAAATAATGTACTTATTTTCAGTTATGATATTTTTAATTGTAAACACATTTAGTTTTAATTATTTTCTAATACCTAACGTCTTATAACTTTTTTCTTTCAAACTATATATCCGGTTTTAACTAATGTTGTCTAACAATCATATTTTTAATTTTTCACAGTATTTGTATTTTACTCTTAAAGTACAATATAAATTAGCCATTTCTTCAAACTTAGCCAAATTTATTTCAAGAATATTATCTAAAATTTAAAAGATAATAAAAGGACTCAAAAAAAATTTGTAACGAATCTTTTTTCAAAACGAATATAATTATGATTTTATATTCACAATTTTAAGAAATATTAATTTTCAAACTTCATATAAAATAGATCTAAAAGGTATTTAACTGTTTTAATTAGAACACAAAATAACTTTTTATGAAGGCTTTCTGAATAAGTTTCTTCTCGGACCTTATAATATCAGGATCGGCGTCCTGGTACAAATAATAAACACAAATTATTCCCATCATACCCGTATTTGATATGAAGAATTTTATAGCGTGATGAATACTTTAATAAAATGTGGCAACGCCTTAAATTTGTTGATTTGATGTTTATGGTAAAAATAGGTGCTACTCATTGATAAAAATGAAACGCAACAAAAATAGATAAAAAAATTTGGGTAATGCCTAAAACATCCATAGCAACAAGTTGGAAGCTAAAGTGTATAAGAGGGAAAGGAAATAATAAATACATTACCATCTAAAGTTATATTACCAAAAGATATAGTAGCTAGCCATAATCTAAAATAATAAGCTAAGGTGTTAGGATAACCTTGAAAAGATAAAATTATTTAAAAGTAGTTCTCCTTATAACACAATAACAACTTGTTATCATGCATTGCCGTAGTAAAAATACGATTTACTTGTTTGTTACGTTTCAAATACCATATATTTTTGGAAAATTTATATTATTTAAAACTCTTTAAGGTCTTGCCGAATACTCAATAGTTTATTGGCATCTGACTCAACATTGTTATATGAAACGTAATATAATATTATTCCAAAATCTTGAATTACATGCACATTATGTTAATTCAAAATATAATCTACATACCTCTAACCATTTAGACGTATATATTGTGAGTTGAAATAGAGCAGAAGTGTCGTTGATTCCAAGAGTTTCGCTCAAGGCATGAAGATGATTTCTTTCTTTTTCCTATAAACTTTACTTTTATGTTATAGTCTTTAGTTTGTGATGATCATTTTGATGGAGAAAGACTATAACATATAAAGTAAACCATCCTCTGTTATTAATTGTAATATTAACCGTTCATCAAGGCTAATTATTGTGTTGTTTGTAACGGTTGTAACGTTCAGATTTGCAACATAAATATCCTACTAATGACCAACATAATGAGAATATTATTAATGTAATAATACTTAAATAATAATATTCCTACAAACATTTCATACAAGAGGTCTTGAGTTCAAACCGCGTTGGAGACAGATTTGTCCCTAAACAGTTAAGGAATTTAAATTATAGCATGAAAATTGATACTTTTTTTTGAAAGTGAAAATACATATAATTAGTATATGAAATATAGGGGTACGATTGGATATGGACTTAAACCGAACCGGGACTGAACCGATCCAAGACCGGCTTTTTTTTCAGTTTTAAAACCGATCGGATCGGATCGGTCTTACAAAAAATAACCAGCGGATAAAAACCGATCCGATTGATATTGTTATTATGTATTTGGACTTTGAACAATATTTTTATTTTTTATATTCCAAACATTTGAATGATATTATTATTAATTTATATTGAGGTTGTGACTTGTGAGTATTGTTTTTTGTGTTGATGGTAGATTTAGACCAAAAAGATCCAAGTAGAAAGTACAAAATATGAATCCAAATATGAATTTGTAGTTGAAAAGCCTATCAATCTGTAAAAAAATTGGTCCAAAAAATGCCCAAACTTGATCCAGAAGCGGCCCAGTATTTGAAGCCCATAACTGGCCAAAAAACCGAACCGGTCCGAAACCGGCGGTTTTAACCGAACTCGGTTTTTTCGGTTTTCGGATCGGTTTCGGTTTTGGTTTTTAAAAAAACCGAAAAATCGGATCGGTTTTTTTTTTGGCAAAAAATCGCAAAAACCGGTCCAATCGTACCCTAATGAAATATATATACTTAAACTAACTAGAGACAATCTTCTTTTCAATGATTGTCAAGATCAATTTTTACTGAATAAGATTTCAGCAACTTACCGAGAAAAAAATAGTATAACAATTTTTTTTGAGGAATTTAATAAAACTTGATTGAAAATAAGTTTGTTATGTTTAAATAATTAATCAACATATATGATATTGAAAATCTGCCCATTTCATGCTCTAATTTAAATTTCAAAACCATTTCCAAAAAACAAGATCTAGTATTAAAAAAGATTTAGTATTACAGTAGTCTTCGAATATGACAAATATATGTTGCATATATGTCTCTATTCTATCAAGACAAATTTGACAAATATGGGGGGGGGGGGCATAGTGTAACATACACTTGCTTCTGCCAGTTTCGGGGATGTAACTATTTGTAATTAAAATATTATTTAAAATTATGTTAAAAATACTTGTATAAACATGCTTTAAGGTGGAGGAAAGTTTCACCAACTAAACTATGATTTCACTTAGTTTACTTACACTCACTTAGTTTACTTACACTCTTTACATTATATATTACAAAATCATATATATTAAATATAACGATGTTAAAAAACTTAAAGGGCCGGTATGAACTACCCAATCCCCTCTACTCTATAGTTTAACCCCTACTGGTCGGAGGAAGTTGTACTTAATTAGTTAAATTATTATATAAGCGTTAGGGTTGATTAGACCGGTTGCTTCGGGTCCTTCAAATTTTCGGGTTGGGTTGTACGGGTTTTATCGGGTCATGCATCATTAATTTTAACAACTTTTCACATAATTTAAAGTTGTAATGGTTGTATCATGTTTTCGATCGACGACATGTAAAGGAAAAAAAATCAGTTTCAGACTAATGTGTATGCAACTTAGATAACATATAATGATATTGATGATATGTAACAAAAATTTACTCATTAATAAGTAATGTCTTCATACTTCTCGATATCTTCTAATGCATCTTTAATGCAAAAAATTTGCTTCTTAACCAATTTTGAGTATAAATTAGGTTAGAAATTTGGTGGACTTATTGTATTATCTAACTATATGAGCTATTGGCTTTGTGTAAATAATTTTTATAATAAGTGTAGAATTTTAGGCATAGTATTATAATTTATATTTATATGTATATATTCGGATTGGGTCGGGTTTCAATAATGTAAACCCAAACCCAACCCAATTTTTTCAGGTTTTTGACTACTTAACCCAAACCCGACCATCGACCCAACTAACCCGTACTTTCGGATTAGGTTGGATTGGGCGGTTAGGCAATTTCTGCACACCCCTAATATGCGTATATATATACAAGTACATATGTTATATGTATTTAGCATGTCACGTATTTATGATAGTTAAACGTCTTTGAAATGTTTATAAAGTGTTCACTTTGAGAGGAAATGGTTGAAGTAGTCGTGATAGTATCATCAACTTACAGTCTAGTCCTTAATAGTGTTATTATTGTAGTTTAGTCCTCGATAATGACAAAACTATACAGATTGGTCCCCAACATAATTAATAGTTAACGGAAACACACGATTAGTGAGTACTTAACGAATTTTAAAAGTTTGAACTCATATTTGGTGCATAAAGAAACTTTACCAACTCATTTCATAGTAATTTAAGAAACTTTATCATTAGATGAACATGGGTCGATATATTTTTTAGACAGCAAATATAATGTTTAAACTTTAAAGTTCATTTTTTTCAAAAATATAGTTACTATTCGCATGTAAATGTTAATTATTAACTGAAAAATTAAATTATAGATCAATCTGCAATTATTTTTTCACTATTAAGAGTAAATTACATACAATGTTACCACTATTGGATAATAAATTGCAACCTTGTTATATTATCGATGACTATTGCAACAATATACTTTTGTATTATCATGTCACACGCTTGGACAGTAAAATGTTAATTAACCATCCTAACCTAAGTTTAATCAAGCTATAATGTTGGAATATGTCGTTCAATAATAATTATTCTATGTTGAGGATTAAAGAAACTATATCTAGTTAAAATTAATTAAATATTATAGTATCTCCAATACAAAATAATTGCTTATATGTCTATTCAGAAAATTCAATATAATTATCTTTTTGCTTAAATTAAAGTGAAAAAATTCATTTTTATTCTTTTTACCCCCATTTACATTTGTCCACTGATATTGATGTACCTAAAAGCTGAAGTATTACTCCCTCGCTCCGTTCCTAAAAGATTGTAACATTTTGACTTTTGTTGGTCAAATATAACAAAATTTGGCCATGAATTATCATTAAACGATAAGAAATGATATAGTCTTATGGGATCTTGTCAGATTCGTCTCAATATATATTTTTGAGATATTTATGTTTTAATTTAAATCGTATTTTATTGAACATAAAAAGTAAATGTAACAATCATTTACGAATAGTGGGTGTATAATATAATCATATATGAGTATAGAGATATATATGTGTAAATACATTATTGATTTTTTATTTTCTAAAAAAAACCATAGAAAGACAATTATTGTCTATTGAAAATACTACCACTCTAGTCTAGTCTCATATGATCATAATTATTTTAGCTACTCTTAGCCTAAGTTTTAATGGATTTCAAGTAAGCAAAAATTCATATAAGTAAACTTAGTGTGGTGAGTTACTTAATTCCTTTTTATCTTATGTCAAACTGTTAATCATAGGTCACTCTACTTCACACCACTTTTTATAGGCTTATCTCTTTTATTACATTCCCACTAACTTTTAGGGTAAATAACATTTCGCATTATGCAGAAATCCTACCTAGAGAGGAAGGATTCGAAGAACAAGATACAAAATGAAAGCAAGAAAAATTATTGAAAGAAGACAAGAAATAAAACTCAAGAACACATTTCTCTTTTATTGATATTTGATGAATACATTGTAGAAGAATACAAATTTAGAGAATGGATTCTGATCATTGAATGAAGAACCTATATGAGGTATATATAGAGTTGATTACAACTGATTCAACTCTTGAGGAATAAGCAAAACGATTTCAACTGAAATCGGTTAACAAACAACTAACCAACTCAACTATAAAAACTAATTAACAGACTTCTCTCTCCTGCTGTGATTGGTTAGGAAACAGCTCCCACACGCGCTTGTCACGCTCCTCAGCTAGCCGTTGTACATCACACGTGAAAGGCACATGTTGCCAAAATCCCCAAATTCAATCCGATGAACCCTAATTAATCAAGACCTAATAACAGTCTTAATCAAACTTAATTGACCACGATTGATCATATATTTTACACCCCCCCCTTCAAGCTGGAGATGAAAAAACATTTTTCATTCCAAGCTTGGAAGACAGAAACGAAAAACTAGTTCGAGGGAGAGGTTTTGTAAATAAATCAGCAACCTGTGCCGAAGATGCAACATGTTGAGGTTTGATCAATCCACTTAACACCTGATTTCGAACAATATGACAATCAATGTCTAAATGCTTTGTTCTTTCGTGAAAACAGGATTTGAGGAAATGTGTATGGCTGCTTGATTATCACAAAACAGAGTAATCGGCCGAGGAATGCTGACGTGCAGATCTTGAAGCAAATAGGTAATCCACATAATTTCACACACAGTAGAAGCCATGCTTCTATATTCTGCTTCGGCAGAACTTCTGGAAACAGTTGTCTGCTTCTTTGTTTTCCAGGAAACAATAGAGTCCCCAAGGTATATTGTAAATCCAGTTAAGGACTTTCTAGTTTGGCTGCAAGAACCCCAATCTGCATCACTATAAGCCACTAGCTTAAAATGACTTTGTCTAGGATAAAATAGTCCTTGAGAAGGACTGCCCTTAAGGTACTTTAGGATGTGTAAAGCACTCTTCCAATGGATCTCTCTAGGCTGCTGTACAAATTGGCTCAATTGCTGCACAGAATAGGTGATATCAGGCCTAGTGAAGCTTAAATAGAGCAATTTACCAATGATCCTTCTGTATTGATGAACATCTTTAAATATAGCTGATTGTTCATCATGTAAATGAAGCCCAGTGGCCATTGGAGTTTTAGCTGGCTTGCTCCCAATAAGACCAGCATCCTGAATCATGTCTATGACATACTTTCTCTGGTTGAGAAAAATTCCCTGTTCAGTTTGGAAAATTTCCACACCTAGAAAGTACTTGGCTGGACCAAGATCTTTGATAGTGAACCTACTGTCCAGTAATCTCTTAATAGCTACAACCTCTTTGTCTGAATCTCCCATGACTAATATGTCATCTACATATACCAACAAAGCTGTGAAAGAATCTGTTGTCTTTTTGATAAAGAGACAGTGATCATTTGGAGATTGAATATATCCTGAGCTCTTAACAGTTTGAGTGAACACATGATTCCATTGTCTACTAGCCTGTTTAAGACCATAAATGGACTTATTTAAGATACATACTTTGCTGCCTGTATTCAATCCTGGAGGTGCTTGCATATAAATGGTCTCATCCAGTGGTCCATGTAGGAAGGCATTGTTCACATCCATTTGGTGAACATGCCAACCTTTGCCTGCTGCTATTGCAAGAAGAAGCCTGACTGTAACTGCCTTAGCCACTGGAGAGAAGCTATCAGTGTAATCTTCACCCTCCTTTTGAGTATAGCCCTTAGCCACTAGCCTGGCTTTAAACCTTTCAACACTTCCATCTGAATTCCTTTTTATTTTATATACCCATCTGCACCCAATGGGTTGTTTTCCTTGAGGTAGATCCACAAGCTGCCAAGTACTATTAGCCTGTAGGGCCTTTAGTTCTGCATTCATTGCATCCACCCATCTATGTGATCTGCTGGCTTGTCTGTAAGAGCAAGGTTCTGCTTCATCTGCTAAATTGACCATAAAAGCTTTGTGCATAGATAGATTGTTAGGGAGTTCAACAAAAGGAAAAACATCAGGAATATGTGGTGAAGAATACTGTGTAGTGTCAGAAACATGATTGGTGACATAGTCATTTAGCCAGGATGGTTTATTGAGTTTTCTTTTACCAGTTCTAACTAAAGGTTGGTCAGAAACATTAAGATCATCATCATTAATAGAAACAGACTCATAATGATCATCCTTATCTGGTTTATGTATAGTAGAATAAGGGAAGATGTGTTCATGGAAAACAACATCTCTGGAAACCTGGCATTGATTGGTGAATAGGTTGAACACTTTATAGCCTTTTTGTGTTGCACTGTATCCTATAAAGATGCCTTTGTATGCTCTGGGTGCCAACTTGTCTGTATTAGGTGCAGTTTGAGTAGCATAACATAGGCACCCAAATGTCTTCATATGATTGATGGCAGGTTTTCTTTGATACAGGACTTCATAGGGTGTTTTCCACTGCAGAATTGGAGTAGGGAGTCTGTTTATAATATATGTGGCTGTGAGGACAGCTTCTCCCCAAAACATCTTTGGTAATGAAGCTTGGAACAGTAGGGCTCTGGTAATTTGTAGAATTTGCTGATGTTTCCTCTCCACTCTTCCATTCTGCTGTGGAGTGTATGGACAAGAGGTTTGATGAATGATACCAAGGTTAGTAAAGACTTCATGGCACTCTTTGTTGAGAAACTCTGTGCCATTATCTGACCTGAAAATTTTGACCTTCTTATTAAATTGTGTTTTCACCATATTCAGAAACTGTTTGATAGTGATATGCAGATTACTCTTGTCTTTTAACATAAAAGTCCAAAGCCCCCTAGAGTAGTCATCTACAATAGTCAAAAAATAACAGCTTCCAGAATAAGTGGGAGTGCTATAAGGACCCCAAACATCTGCATGAACTAGGTCAAAAATCATAACAGATTTATTATTGCTAATAGGAAATGCAAGTCTCTGTTGTTTGGATAGAGGGCAGATATCACACAACAGCTTATTAGTACTGGAAAGATCATTTTTATTGATATCAAGGTGTCTCATTACATCAGTGGAGCAATGTCCTAGCCTATAGTGCCAAATATTACACCTATCCATCTTATCAGAATGATCAGAAACAACAGAATTACAGAGAAATTTTCTAGAATTAGGGAAAACTTGAAGGAAATGATTAATCCTTTTTGAAGAAAAGGATTCTTTAGTAAGAACATATATGCCTTTAGTCTGAAAAGCTATTCCAACAATGCTCCTAGATTGTTGGGCCTGCAAAACACAGAAATTATCAGTGAATATGAAAAAGACAAGGTTATTTTTGATGCACTGATTGACAGAGAGAAGATTATATTTAAAGGAAGGAACATATAAGCAATTAAGCAAAGTTAAACCATTTGGCAGAATGATATCTCCTTGTTGGACAATTGGCTGAGAGTTTCCATTAGGCAAGGTGATATGAGTGCTTGTAGGTAGATTACTTAGATTATTGAACATGGTTTTAGCACAGCACATGTGTTTTGAAGCACCTGTGTCAATAATCCAAGTAGAATCTTGATCAATATGACTATTATAAGCACTCATACCTGCAAACTCATCAAATTGTGCATAGTTGATCAATTCTGAGCTGCTTTGTCTGCTGGTTTCTTTGATTTTGCTCAGCTCTTTCTGCATAGACTCCATAGTACTCATCATGGAAGCAATCTGGGAATCATTTCCCACATCAGAATCTTTGTCTGATTGCACTTG
The DNA here is from genome assembly GCA_003412495.2 of Echium plantagineum. NCBI lineage: Eukaryota > Viridiplantae > Streptophyta > Magnoliopsida > Boraginales > Boraginaceae > Echium > Echium plantagineum. Next base: position 7,634,972 of record CM016568.1, on the reverse strand, counting down.
GGCTGCATTGTAGTTTCTTGCACCATCATTAGGTCTATTTGCACCTGGATTGTTTCCTTTGTTTTGAAATCTGTTGGTATTAGGCTTAAACCTAGGGTTCCTACTGATAAAACCTTCAGGGAATCCCTTTAGTCTGTAACAAACATCTTTAGTGTGTCCTTTAATGCCACAGTGCTCACATTTTGGAACAACCTTTTCTTCCCACTTTCTTGGATCTCTTTTCCCATCAGTGTTGGATTTGCTAAACATGGCTGACTGTCCATCAGCAGGTCCCAAATTGCTCAGATTCATCCCCAACATGGGCTTCTTTTCCACTTGTGAAACCTTGTTAAAAGCCTGATCAAGGGTAGGCCAAGGTTCTGTAGTGAGAATTTGATCCCTTGTTGCTTCATACTTGCTATTGAGTCCAAGAAGAAATTGCATAAGTTTCTTCCTTTGATCCTTCTTGGCACTCTCATTGAAATGATTGCAATTGCATGTAGCATTGCAGGTACACACTACAGGAGGTTCCAGTTCAGCATACTCATCCCAGAGCCTCTTCAGTTTGGAATAGTAGGCAATCACAGTCATATTGCCTTGATTGCAGGAAGTAAATTCCTTCTCCAGATGATAGAGTTTTGGTCCATTTGTGAGACCATATCTTGAAGTTATTTCATCCCACAAACTCTTGGATGTGGATGTGAATTCAAATTGATCTCTCATGTTGGCAGAGATACCATTTAGTATCCAAGAAGTGACCATACAATCAACCTTTTTCCACATATCATATATGGGATGTGTTGATTCTGGTTCATAGAATCTGCCATCTATGAATCCTGTCTTCTCTTTTGCAAATAGTGCTCTCTTGATTGCTCTGCTCCACACAACATAGTTGCTTTCTGTGAGATCAGTTCCCACTATTTTCATTCCAGGATTATCACTGCTGTGCAGATACAAAGGCCCTTTGATTGCATCTGGATTATCATAGATGCTAGGTCTTTCTTCAAGTGGTGGCATCTGATTGCTGCTGTGAGCATGCTCTGTTTCTTGAGCCATAGTTCTTGCTGTTCGACGAGAGTAAACAATCAGGTTTGGATCTTTCAACCGCTCTGATACCATGCAGAAATCCTACCTAGAGAGGAAGGATTCGAAGAACAAGATACAAAATGAAAGCAAGAAAAATTATTGAAAGAAGACAAGAAATAAAACTCAAGAACACATTTCTCTTTTATTGATATTTGATGAATACATTGTAGAAGAATACAAATTTAGAGAATGGATTCTGATCATTGAATGAAGAACCTATATGAGGTATATATAGAGTTGATTACAACTGATTCAACTCTTGAGGAATAAGCAAAACGATTTCAACTGAAATCGGTTAACAAACAACTAACCAACTCAACTATAAAAACTAATTAACAGACTTCTCTCTCCTGCTGTGATTGGTTAGGAAACAGCTCCCACACGCGCTTGTCACGCTCCTCAGCTAGCCGTTGTACATCACACGTGAAAGGCACATGTTGCCAAAATCCCCAAATTCAATCCGATGAACCCTAATTAATCAAGACCTAATAACAGTCTTAATCAAACTTAATTGACCACGATTGATCATATATTTTACACATTATATTTAAATAAGCCGCTCAATCAGTAAAATTTTGACAAAGGAGAACCAAGTTTATGGCTCAAATTTAATCAACAAAGTCATAAGGTCCCACCTATGGATGAACCTACTTTAACTTATCGTTAAGAGCATTTGTAGTAGTTCCTCTAAAATCATTTTTATCTCAATAATAAGGAAAGGGAATAGAAAATGTGTTAAAAATGCTCTTTTTCAACCTCCTTGTTATAGGCGGGCCCACATCAATTTTTTGAGAATCCTTATTGTTGTGCCAATAAATGGGGTATTGAAATGATTTCTCAAATTCACTTTACAACTACTTTATCATCACTTTATGTTATCTCTCTCCTCCACCATCATTTTATTTGTATTGAATAAGGAACCAAGTAAGGAAATTGAAAAAGTATTAAAACTAAAACACAATCCCAAATTTGATAAAGGTAATAAATAGAGAATATTTTAGAGATAATTTTAAGGTGGCTAGTGTGAATGCTCTTACATACTCCCTATTAATAATACCTAAATTATTCTCTGAAGGACAAAGTAATTGGAGTAAAAATATTTGACATCGTAAATTTGAATTCGTATAAAAATAAATTGAAATATAAATCCTTGATCGAGAGACCTATGCCCAATAGGAGAGATTAACTTTTCTTTAAACAGAAAAACTACATACATTACTAAATTGTTTTTTAATTATTAAAATTAACAGGTGTTCAATCCTAATCAATTTACATATTATCTTTAAAGGGATTGCAATAGAGTTTGATATGCATAAATATTCTTGTATATATTCCCTTCGTCTCAAAATAATTGATGTTTTGATATTACATTTTTGTTCTAAAATAGTTGATGTTTTAAAATTGAAAATTGTACTTTTACATTCTCAAAAACTTTTTGACTATTTTTTCTATTGAAATTAGCAACCAACCAATGATATAGTTCCAAATAATTAATTATATTTCTACTTTTTCAATATATTTTTTGAATACTTTTAATTTTTTTTAATTTATGTACAAATTAGTACAACATCAACTATTTTGAGATGGAGGAAGTATTAGATATTGTTTGTTGCATTAGTTATTTTATTTAAGAGAAAAAATTAAAAATACCTTATATACTAGTGATATGATTTTAGGACCAGTGGAATATAATTCCATATTACGTTAGCATTGTCGCATGTGACGTTTAAGTTGCGTAGGCGACGGGTATGGCCTATGGTAGTACAAGTACTACATATTTTAATTCAACCTGTGAGATGTTTTCGGTTTAATTTGGTCTGTCTTTTTCGAGCTTTTTTGTGTGAATCAAGTTTGTAACTATATGACTCTATTGATGTCAATTTTGAGGCAAAATCAATTTTGTTAGGTCTATTTTTCGATTTTGAAACAAGCAAAAATTGAAAGAGCCCAATGTCAAATGAAATAAGGTCTACACGTCCATATGAAGTAAAAAAAAAAAAATAACAATACATCATGACAATAGAACACATTTTAGGAAACACAAACTTACTTCATTACTCCCAACTAAGTTTCCAAATGCTAGTTATATTAATGACACATTTAAATAAATTTGGACTTTTAAAATAATTTAATTTCATTAGAACACTTGTACTATTTGAGCTATTTTTTAAACCAATAAATTATGTAAATAATGTATCTTTAGAAAAAAATCAAAATTAAGTATACATTTTTAAACTATCACAATAATATATATAGTCGGTTCAGTTCGGTTCTATCTTTTGTCGATTTTGCATTTTCGCACCATTTCGGTCCGCTGTCATTTTTCCAAGTAAGTCGGTAAAATTTTGGTTCTATTTGATCGAGTTTATCGGTTTGAAGAAAACTGAAGACATCCATATCTATAAGGTCACATATTCTATGAATTTTGTTTTCTTGTCGACGGTGGGCAATCTGAAGCATTTCGATCACAGTACAAGTCATGAAGCCCGATTTTCCATTTCCTCTCAAATGGATAATAGCATCATTAAAAATCATTTTGTATGGTCTTACGTTACTTATGAATAGGAGATTGACTATTATTAATGTTTTTACGAATTTGCTGTTCTATTAGGTGTTTGCTAGATTTTGTCATAGCCTCACAAGATCAAAGGAGTAGGAAAACTTTTGCAGGGATCACAATATGAAGGATGTGTTGGAAAATCATTAGAATATGATTTTAATATTGAATGCAAAATTGACAATCAAAGTGATTGTCTAATTTATCGGTCTGTTGTGTAGATATAAAGAGAGTACAAAATAATTCTAATTCTTTGGTCAATGCACGACCCAAATTTTTGAATGTCGATCAATTAGAGGGCCGATTCACACCATTTTTTCGGTAGCTAGAATTTTGTTATTGTACATGTAAATTATTATTTTAAGCATTCAATTATTTGTATGGTAACTTCTCCAAGGTTAAATGTCATTAGTACTATGGTTCATTGGTAGTTTTATTACTACTAATTATGTGGAGTTACATATTCACGTAATGGTGAACATCGCTTTTTAAATGTAACTCCAATTCTGAAATTATCTTAAAATCCCCAAAAACTCATAAAATAAATGTTAAAAATCGTCAAAACAGTTATATATCCTACAAAAAAAGGACTAAAACATTGCCAAAGCAACCCGAAAATCCTACACAATGAATGCTTTATATTAGTTCAAATTTCCCAAAAGATTATCTAAAATATACTCCCTCCATCCCTAATTGATGGGAATATTTTTGACTTTTTTGGTCAAAATTTGTAAACTTTGACTATTAATTTTTATTAACCAATACGAAATAATATAGTCAAATGAGATGTTGTTAGATTCGTCTCAATGTATATTTTTAAAATATGTACTTTTTATAATTTTTTCATGTACAAAATAAAAGATATTTACGTTGTAAGTCGTGTCTTGGAGACCGTGAAAAAGCAAATGTCCCTATCATTTAGGAATGGAGGGAGTAATTGAGATTTGGTCTAAAATATGCGTTTTAGTATAGGAACTACTATCAACTCTCGAGTGGGCTCCATTCTCCAATGATTCCATAAGAAAACAAGTCGTTTACTCTCTCATTCTTTTTCTTTACTTGTCATTCTAATTATTTTAATATAAATTAAAAGTGAGAGCATTTTAAATATATGTTGGTCATAAATGAATAAACAATAATTTGATGGATGTACTAGTATTAAAAAACTTTATTATACATCTCATTAAATGGATTAAAAAGCAAATCAATTAAATATTATGTTGAATTTCAAACGATGTATTTTTAAAAGAAAAAATTAATAGGATAACAATTAAATATTTCCAACAGGTAGATATTATAAGAATAGAACACTTTGTATGTTCAGAAACTTTATAATCAAATTAATATTACTGTTTGGATGGAACACTCGATCACACTTGACCAATAGTTCATATATGGCCAATTAATTAACACATGGGTCATATAAAGTAGTCACGCAATGAACAACAGTCTTTTATTATTTTGTAAGATTGTTAACAGTCTTTTTCACTAGGCTATTCGATTAACTCAAAATAATACTTTACTTAAATATTACAAGGGTAGTTTCTCGTTTCATGTCTTGTTAGTCCTCTCCCTTCAAATTTTTTTAATAGGGCATCTCTCCCGATTTGATCGTACTTGGCTAAAAAATTCGAATACAACTGGGGAGATATTAAACTTTGTTATGATGAATTAAGAGGAGAATCCTTAAAACACAGCTTTCAAGAGGTCAAATTCTTGAATTATGAGATCCCTAATCTTAGATATCCAAGAGAATGATTCCAACTACCAAGATATAATGTTTGATTTAGCTACCAAAAAATGGACAAAATCACTTAATTTTTTTAGTTTCCTTATGTCCTTTTATTCTCTTCTTTCTGATCATCATCATTTATTTAATAACAAGAAGCCAAATTTCAGGAACAATACAAGCAAATACATCATATCATATTGAATCAATTAATAATTTATTAATAAAATCATTCTTTTTTGATGTTTTTAAATGGATTTTTTCCCACGAGATGCATTCCCTAAGAAAGAATAAAACCCAAATTTTTATGTAAGAAACAAACAAAAACATCCTCAATTCAAGAGAGTATGACTAGGAAATTGGGATAATTTATAATGCATGTATGGCCGTACTGCCAAATCTTTGTCGGAGGCTAATTGTCTTTTTTAAGCACACTTTTTTGTTCATTTTTCATCATTTTTATATTCTCATATTCTTTGTCTCCCTTCGATACAATTCCAACAAGCCAACCTATACCTCCTTGTCTTCTTTCTCGCCTCATCATATTCCCATGCCTCTTCTAGGTGCAAATAATAGATAAGTTCTATAAAGTTTGAACCATTTCGATCTTATTCGGTTTATGTAGTTGAAGATTAATAGGGTGCTCAAATAAGATATTTGAGTAATATTTTAATGACTAATGATTTCCCACTCCAATTCCTGATATTGGCACTCCATCTTTTTATGATTTTGAAATTACTTTTACTCTACAAGTGAAGTGTTTTTATCAACATGTGGAGTGGCAAAACCATTGACCTATTTTAATTTCCTTTTTGTATTACTTGTAATGACACTAATGTTTTATTAAAATGAAACCGAATGCGAGTATAAATAAATTTTATGTATAGGTGTACACGCACGATATGGTTTGGACGATGAAATTGTGAATCTCATATTTGAGATATTTTGAAGAATATCATGGTCAACGTATGGTATTTCTAAAAATAACCAAAACATTTTTTTATTAGAGATTACCACAATTTTGGGGCGAAATAACTATTTTACCCTTAATGAAAAGTTGATAGCACTAAACAAGTTTTTTGGGTTGAAATGACTATTATAATCTATTATATTACATTGTAATCGCTTTAAATCCATAATGAACTTAAATTTGTCATGATTTATCTTTGTGATTTATCTTTGCATCAAATTGATGTTACATAGTTCAACCCAACAACCATTGATATGATATATAGTACAAAGAATCGGACAAATTGAATACAACCATAAAAACTGGATTAATATATTAAAATTAGTACAAAGCACAAAGAAATATTGATTTTTTATGGTATGGAACAAATAAATCTTAAAAATACATTTGAAGACTAAAATAACCATGGAAAAGAAAAAGGAAATAAAAAGAATTAAATTTATATTCTTCAACATGAATCTTTTCTCCGATGACCATTCCCACAACTTTAGAACTTGAAATATCTAATTCTTCAGCCTGAAATAATTAAACCAAAATGTGAAGGACTTTAGGCCCATTGCGTGCTGCAATACTCTCTACAAGTGCATCACTACTATTTTGGCATGCAGATTGAAAAAGACTTTGGGGACTGTCATAGGGTTGCAGCAGACAGCCTACATTCCAGGGCGTTGTATCTATGATGGTGTCTTCTTGATGCAAGAACTCGTTTGTGGGTATCATAAGAAATCTGGGAAGCCTCGATGTGCGTTTAAGGTTGACATTATGAAGGCTTATGACAAAGTTTGTTGGGAGTTCTTGTGGGCGGTTATGAGCAAGATGGGTTATCCGTCTAACTTCATTGTTTGGATAAAAGCTTGTGTGTCGACGGCATGGTTTTCGGTTTCGATCAATGACAGTATGCAAGGTCACTTCAGAAGCACTAGAGGGCTTAGGCAGGGAGATCCTCTTTCACCTTACCTGTTTATCATTGTTATGGAATGTTTTACAAGGATACTACAAGCCGAGAAGGACTTTGATTATCATCCTTGGTGCAAGGAGATTAAGTTAGTGAATGTGAGTTTCGTAGATGATTTCTTTATTCTTAGTGCTGCTACTGAGAAATCTATAAGGGTGATTGAGAGAGTATTGCGCAAGTTTAGTCAAGTATCTGGATTGCTTCCCAATTTGCATAAGAGCTCCATCTATTTTGCAGGAGTTGAGGGTGTAGAGGTTGCTAGGTTGACTGACATTCTGAAATTTGTTTTGCCGGTGAGGTATTTGGGCATTCCCTTGACGACTAAAAAACTTAGCTATGGTGATTGTAACGGCTTGATTGAAAAAATAAAACAGAAGACTGAAGGATGGAGGGGAAAACACTTGAGCTTTGCGGGATGGTTGACTCTCATTCAGTCTATCTTGTTTGGCACATATATATAGTTATTGGTGTCAATCGGTCTTTCTGCCCAAACTGGTGTGCATGAAAATAAAGAGGCTATTGAAGGCATTCTTGTGGAAGGCTGGTAGTACTGGGAAACATATTTCTAAAGTAGCTTGGATGAAAATTGTGCTTCCAAAGGAGGAGGGGGGATTGGGGCTCAAGAGGTTGGTCATATGGAATGTGTCGTGTGTGGCTCGACATGTCTGGAAGCTTTGTGGGTTCGTTGGGTAAATACTTACCGATTACGAGGTCAGAGTATATTAGGTATCAATGGTAGAAGCGTGGATGTTAGGAGTTGGGTGAAGTTGTTGTGAGTGAGGGTTCTAATCAAGCCACACGTGAGGAAGGTTATTCACAATGGGGAGTCGACCAATTGCTAGTTTGACAATTGGCATGTTGGGGGGCTCCTGTTGAGTTCGTGTCTGAGAGAAGCGTTAGGAGTTTGCATATTTTTTGTGTGGATTCTGTGGCTGAGGTGTACTCTAAGGAGAATTGGCTAAGGCTTAGGCGATCTCGCACAGACATAGATTTGTTTCGCAGTGGCCTTCCTACTGGTCTTTCACGTGAAGTTGATGAGTTATTGTGGTTCAATAACAAGGTTCACGAGAATGCTGTTGTATGGAGCAGCTTACGGGAGCAAGGTATAGTGATGAATTGGTGGAAACTCGTGTGGTTCAAGGTCAAATGTCGATATTTGGTTTCATTTAGTGGCTCGTGTGTCTTAACCGATTGACCACGAAGGCACGACTCCTCAAATGGCGCATTGTTTCGGATAAGACTTGTGTCTTATGTCAAGAACACAGTGAAACGGTGAAACAATTATTCTTTGAGTGTGATTTTGCTGCTTCTCTATGTAGGAAGCTTCTCCTTTACATGGGCGAATAACATGCTCCGCATGGGTGGAACGAGGTAATGGCATGGCTGTTGAGCCAAGATGTGGGTAAGTCATTTCGAAGCCGGCTTAGGCGAGTATGTGTGTCTACTACGATATACCATGTATGGGCTGTCCGGAACGAGATCTTCTTTGGGACTAGTAGGCCGTGTATAGGGCAGGTGACTAGCAAGTGTGTTCAGTCAATTAAGAGTTGTGTTAGTGGATGGACTGGTGTAACTAGAACTAAGGCCAATTGAGATATTTGTCTCAATTGGGGCTTTAGGATGGCTATCTTCAGACCTTGATAGTTTCAGTTTGTAAGGATTGCAAGATATGTACTAATAATAATAATAATAATAATAATTAAACCAAAATTGAAATCATCTAATTTAATTATAAACGTATTACATTGGATTATAATAAATTATAATAGTTTGTATCATAATAAACTCAAGTGTATCAACATTATACTCCACATATTAAACAGTTTATATGAATACTACACATAAAGTACATTATATCATAAAGTGTATACTCGATTATATTTCATTATAATTTATTATACAGTGTTATAATCCATTATACTTAAATGTACAGTGTTATACTTATAAAAAACGAGACTATATCAACATAGTACCCCAAAATTTGAACTTTTATCTCATAACAGCATCAAATCTTCAAATTACATACTTGTAACACACATAAAACATTTGATTCATAGTTCAGACATTATTTAAAGTCAAAGTCTTGTGTTCAACTAAAAAGATTCAATTTTTGTTCAAAAATCAATTTTAAAGTACCAAAAGAACAAAGTTTACACGTATGTATATAATTTTTAATGCAAATTTGCCCACATATCCATAAAAATCTTAGAAAATATTCAAACTTGTTAGAAAAGATTTAAACTTTTGTTCAAAAACCTTCAAATAACAAAAACACAATACATATAAAGTATATAACTAATTAAAAAACGTGATTTTAACTCATGCAAAATGAAAAAGATTTAAACTTTTATAAAAAAATAACTTTAAATGACCAAAGCATTTAAAAGAAAGTGAAGATGACGATTTTGATGAAGGAGCTGGTCGGGGAATGAGCCGTGAAAGGAAGAGATCAAGAGAGAATTTGAGATGAAGAGAGAGAGCCAGAGGCAAAGAGAGAGAGAGTGTGAGTGAGATGAAGAGAGAATAAAGTATTTATATTAGCTTTAGATAATTTAGTCAATTCGCCACAAAATTGTGATAATCTCCAATAAAAAAAGGTTTTGGTTATTTTTGCAAATACCATTGGTTGACCATGGTATTTTCTAAAATTTCTCCTCATATTTATAGACTAAATGAGTCAAATTGTTAGTTGTTCCTAACACTTGGAATAACCAAACAATAACATGTAACTTAAAACTGAGAATAATCAAGATGGTAACCTAGTTGAGTGCCAAACAAACACCTATGTATTTGAGACAGCCTACTCAAGAAGAGACGGCCTACACAAAAAAAAAATTATTATATGAAAAAATATTACAAAATATGACTTATGCAAATGCCCACATTCTTCATTGTCCTACTTTAGACTTTTCTAATAGCATCCCAAGTTTACTTCCTATGTTAACATCCTCCCACTATTCAACAATACAATAGTTTTTACAAGTCTTTTTCTCTTCATGCCGATGACTCAAGACCGTGGTGACATCTTATTCAATTTCTATATAAAAGGTCATGAGTTCAAATCTCATTAACAATAATTGTCTCATATTTCATTATAACTTTCTTTTAATTAGTAATTTATGTGTTTATTTTTTATAATACTATTGTACCTATACTTTCATCACTAATTTTATTTTTTCAAAAGTTTGTGTCTTCATCTTTTCTACACATTCTATTCTCAAACTAGTAGCTTTCTCCACTTCCATTGTTCTAATTCATATTCTTTTCGTTCTTATATTTGTCTTTCTAGCCTTAATTTTTGTTTCAAGATAATAGTCTTTTTAGGTACTTTTACATTTTCAGTATATTTTTTGACTACTTTTTGTTGTTACGTTAACAACTAACAAATTATATAGTTTCAAAAGATTGTCATTCTATATTTTCCATACAGTTTGTAACTACTTTTCTATTTTTCTTAATCTATGTGTAAATAGGTAGAAAGATAAATATCGAAGAACGGAGAAAGTATTCTTTAATATTTATATCATCGTATTTATTACATTATTCAATTTACAATCTAATTAATAATATTTCATATAAGGTTCATATATATAAATGAACTAGCGTAGAGGTAAAATTTTCAAAACAATTCAGTTTAAATATTTTCTTTCAACTGTTATCGCAATTACCTTAATATATTTCATATTTAGACTCGATTGTAATTCAAATTTAGTCATTGAATACTCAATCTCAAACATCAAATTTCATACTTAAACAAACCAGCCTACATCGGATAATTAATTAATAATTTTTTTATTAAATTTGTTTGATAACTAAATATTTTAATGTCTAAATAAAATAAGACCTTAGAGAAAACCTTAAAATATTTTTAAGTTAAAATTCTGAAGGTTCATCTTAACCAAGTCAAAAGTGATAAACCACACTTTTACATATTCTCCTCCCTTAATTATTTCAGGTTTTATTTATTCATTCAAATTTACCACTCTCTATTAAAAACTTGAACATGTCTTCAAATAGTGTAGAATTATAATGATAACAACGTCAACAACAACGACAGTAGTATTATTAGTAGCTAGTACTCCTACTATCACTATTGCTATTACTATTACTATCGTTTCTAGCTACTAATATTATTATTATTATTATTACTACTACCTATTACTATTATAATTATTGATTGTTGATTATAAAAATAGGAGTTATGATTGGACCCATGACTATATAATTGGATTTGGATCAGTGAAATCATTAATGATATATAAAAATTATCGTCTAGAATTACAAATTAATAAGACGGACAAAGTTGATAATATAAATGCAGTACAAATTTTTCTCGATTAATTGTTATCAAACAAGTAAAATTAAACTTGTTAGTATTCAAATCGAGACATTTAGTATTCAATCACCCCTAATCAAATTTCAGATTTCAGTTTTTCAATTTATTACAAATCTTAAATATCTATATACAGATTATTCAATTTAGCATAAACTTGTGAAAAATGAAAAATTCCTAAATTAATCGAAAAATAATCATAGATAATATCCAATCAATCATCAATAATTGCCCTATATTTTTTTAATCCTTGGCTATAGGATAAGCTCAGCATTGACACCTTCAATAATAAATTTAATTAATTAGTCTATGATTAAGATGATGTGCCTAAAGTGATTAATTAAAACATATAATAAGTAGTAGTTTCACATATTGTCTCTAAAGATTACCATTTTTCTTGTGAAATGGGACATAGATAGTGACACTAAATAGGATTAATTGCTTGATTATAAAGTTTAACGTCAAGACTATTTAATGAACTGGACATGTTTGAAACTTGTCATGCTTTTTCTTAGAGATGGAATATTTTTCTTCCGGAAATATATATTTTAATTAACTTTTGCAGCCTATTGATGCTCAATCATCGGATTTCTACATGTCTCAGTAATTTCCTTAATTCAATAATCCATGTATGTTCAAAAGAATTTTCGTGTTTCTACTACAAACAGAATTAATTGGGTAATGCAATGTTAATCGTTTAAACGAATATATAAAGTAAGGCGAAATCGCATTTTAGTTAGTCTAAGATAGTCACGTTGTTATATATTAATATTTTGAGTATCAAATATTGTACAGTAATATATTTTTCAAAACCATATGGACAGAATGCACGAAATTTGTCATTTTTGAAGATAATATTACAACACATTCATTGCTTTTACAGATTTATCTACGATAATATAATTATTTAAAAGTGAAAATGTAAGTTCCTTTCACTAATTGAGACTGAATAAACTCTTACCTCAAATATAAACATTATCATATAATAAGGCTAAAAAATTAGGTAGATTTAAAAGTTCTAAAGTGAAGAGGTCTGATTCTAACATATGTATGTGTGACAGTGTGACGCTTTGATTGTGATAATTTTGGAAGATTATCATGTGACGACTAAACTGCTCCTGAACATCTTTATTTTGCTAAATTACTAGGCTAAGATTATTGGTTGTTTTTTGATAATTTTATGTGATTCTTTAAACAAAAGTTTGAATCTTTTTATGTTGAACAAAAGAGTTTGAGTTCAAATAACGTTTGAATTATGAATTTATGTTCTAGGTCTATTACATGTATATTATTTTATAATAAAAGTCCGAAACTTGGAGATATTATGTTGATATAGTCTGGATTTCTGATAAGTATAACATTGTACAATCAAATTGCATCTATTATAACACGAGTTTTTTGCATCAATAGTCTCAGTAAGTAGGAGCCAATTGCAAGTTCGTCCCAGTAATTGAGAGTGTTGCAGTGTTAGTCCTCGATAGTGTACACCTTGTGCGGATTTAGTCCCTAATTTAACGCCCACGTTAGTTTTGGACGGTTTTGGCGTTTTTGGTCGAATTTTGGGGTCAAAATGAAAACTTGTGAAAAGTTTGGGCCATTTAGAGTTTTTGTTGCGCATTTAGTCCTTATTAATGTGTTTTTGTGCGCATTTAGTCCTTTTTTTCTTTCTTTTTATTATTATTATTAATATTATAATTAAAGTTATTAATGATAATAATAACAAGGAAGAAAAAATGACTAAATGGGCACAAAAACACATTAACAAGGACTAAATGCGCAACAAAAACTCTAAATAGCCCAAACTTTTCGCAAGTTTTTATTTTGACCCCAAAATTGGACCTAAAACGCCAAAACCGTCCAAAACTAATGTGGACGTTAAATTAGGGACTAAATCCGCACAAGGTGTACACTATCGAGGACTAACACTGCAACACTTTCAATTACAGGGACGAAAGTGCAATTGGCTCCCATTTACTGGGACCATTGATGCAAAAAACTCATTATAACACTGTATAATAACATATAATTAAGTATACTGGAGTATAACACTTTATAATACAATATATATTTTATGTGTTATAATTTGCTTGATATTGAAATATAATGTTCACATAGTTAAGTTTAGTATGATACAAACTATTATATTTGATTATAATACATTGTAACAACTTATAATTGATTATAATCAGATTATAATTGATTATAATCAGTTATAGTCTATTATAACACGTCTTATTTAAATTAGACGATTTCAGTTCTTGTTTAATGGTTTCAGGGTAAAGAATTAAAGGATTCAAATTCTGAACTAGTGCGAGTGATCGTCGGAGAAAAGACTCTCGTTGAAGAGTAGAAATCTAATTTTTCTTGAGTTTTTTTTTTATTGTTTTCATAGTGTTGAAATGTATTAGTACAAAGTATTTGCTTTCACACCTAAAAGAAATAACATTTCTTTGTACTATTTCTGATAATTTGAGCTCATTCTCGAATTTTTTTTTCAAAAACATTGCTTTATATTATTGAAATCAAAGTATCATACAAATAAGGGGCATACCAACGCTATACAACCACCTATCTCAAAATATCAAGCGAGAAGCCGCAATCAATGTAAAGCCTCCAATTCCCTCTCTTACGAGGCACTTTTCACCTATAAACACAACTCCTAATAAGCAAGATATTTCTATGAAAAATGTCCTCAACTAATCTACGTACATTATTAAACACTCATCTATTCCTCTCACTCCATATCTCATACACCACACAACAAAAAGAGAACTTCCTCAACCGATTCCTAAAGGACTTCCCCTTGTAGTTGGAATGGCATAATGCAGCTCCTCACTCCAACCCCCGCGCTCCCTAAAATCACACATGTACATAAGCATCTTGCGTCAGCCTTCACAAAAGCACACCTAAAGAAGATATGCTCCACACTCTCCTCTTCATCACACAACACACACCCCTCATTGACACTCACACCCCATCGACGCAACCTGTCCTTTGTAGGGAACTTCCCACAACACGCCACCCAACATATGTTTAGATGCACATCCCACATCGAAAGTCGGTGTCCTCCCAGGTTAATATATAAGATTTTGGCCTACTCCCCATGATATCGATTCCACAATATTTCTACATGGTATCGAGTCTATCGATTCTTGACACCTAAATACGACTTCCGCTGCGCTGCCGGTGAGTTTTCTATTATGTGATACTCACCGGCAGGATTTAAAACATTTTATTCTCTTTTTCTATAATTTTTGTTAGTAGATCTGAAATATATTTACTTTTGTTTCGGATCTAGTTTTCTCATTGAAAAAAAACGAAAAACACTTTGCGACAACCTGATATGTTTGAAAAGAATGGTGTTCCTCATAGATATTTATTGGCGAATTACGCATTGTCTGGCGAGTCCAATACGCATTGTCTGGCGAGTCTGATACGCATTGTCTGGTGATTCTTATACGTATTGTCTGACGAGTCCGATGCGCATTGTCTGGCGAATCCTATACGCATTGTCTGGCGAGTCCAATACGTATTGTCTGGCGAGTCATATATTCACCGATGGAGGAATATACACACCGACTGAGCGAATGGTGGTTGTAGGTGTTTACACAACCCATTGAAGATTATCGCATTTATTTATGTTTATTTTAAACTATTATTATTGTTGTTGTATTGCAAACGCATGAAAATTCTATAAAATTATCATGAGTTTCAGGGAGGGTGTTAGGCTAATGGGCATGTAACCCTAGGCTATAAGCCCGCAGTGTTACGTTAGGTTTAATGTTTACCTATAAATATAGGTATATGTATAGTGTATTAACAATTATTATCATCAAAAAAAACAAGAGATATAAATGTAAGTAAAAAACCATACTAGTACGTTTTGTCTTCGTTAGCTCGTATGGGTGATCAAGTTGGTGGAATAGGTGAACTTGTAATCTTAATGTCATGAGTTCGATGCATCTACCAATACTTTCTTGGTCGAGTCTGTCACATGTGGCTTACCTAATGTATTTTAAATGGGTGGCGTGGTTAGGCGAGACAATTGTCGATTTAGTAGAGTAGTTTAAGTGTTGCGATATAGTCCCCAAAACTGAAAATCGTTGTACATGAGTCCTAATTTGTTTCAGGGACCATATTACAACGTTCTTCACTTTTAGGGACAATACTATAACATTTACTAATCTGCAACATTATATCATAACTATCTATCTGGACCTAAAGTGCAATTATTGCGTCCCATTATTTGGGACCAAATCTTCAAATAACTCGTTTGTAGGTTATTACATCAGCTTAAGTTCTACATACGTATTCTACGAATAGCGATTACGTAAAGATCCCTATTACAAAAGGCTTCTTCTTGGTGAATGTGAAAGTTATTATTACGTTTTTCTTTCGTTTAACTTCAATTATTAGTAACTACATTTGATAAGTCTATAATTAAACAAGTAATAACCATACACATTGCTATAAAAAAAAGAGAAACAATATTATTTGACAAAGAAGGATATCTAATGCGTATCTCAGTGGAAATAAACAAATGCATCGGTCTTTTTCCTTCCAATATAATATAGTTTCGTAAGCGGCGTCTCACCTGTCCGAGGCTCAAAAGCTAGATGCCAATCCCTATACACCACACTAAGTTACAATTACAGTATTAATTAATATGTAAATTAAATAACTAAGATTCAATTTTATTTACATCTCTATTTTGCTATTATTAATAACTTATTAATTTGGTGATATTTTATATACACATAAATACAAGAGGACATATAGTATATATGTTTTAATGGTATCAGAGCTACGGCAACCGGCCATCATGGGCGGCTCCGGCAAACCAAAGATGGTGTTCTTAAACTCGACAAACTACCATATCTGGAAAACCAAGATGATGGATCGTTTGTATGTAAAGGATCTTGCAAAACCTATAGAACAAGAAGGAATCAGACCTGATGGTGCTGATATACATGAATGGAGTGCATTAGATCGGAAGTATCTCGGATTTATCAGAGAATACATAGATACCGGAGTAATTCACCATGTCGAGAAGGTAACTACGGCTTATGGCTGTTGGACAAGACTTCAAGGTCTATATGAAAGGAACAATTCGAGCCAGAGAGTATCACTAATCAGACAACTAGGAAAGTTGAGATATGTGGATGGAGCTTCTATGACAGAACACCTAAACAAACTTGAACACATATTCAACAAATTAAACACTATGGGATTTGATTTTAATGATGAATCTCAGGCTATTTGGACACTCGGATCACTGCCTGATTCATGGGACACACTTTCTGTGTCACTTAGTTCTTCTTCCACAGAAGGAAACCTAAGTAAAGAAGCGGTCATCAATGCTCTCCTTAATGAAGATGAAAGAAGGGGAGGCAGTGAAGGACATAAAGGGAGTTCCTTAGGTGGTGATGCACTTGTTTATGAAAAGAAGAAGTGGACTAAGAAAAGAGGGAAGCCTGGCTTACCTAAAATAAATAAGAAAGAAGATAAGTGTCATTACTGTGAGAAAACAGGGCACTGGAAGTCTGATTGCTATACATTCAAGAAGGATGTAGCAAATGGGACAGTAAAAGGGAAGAAATCTGATCAGAATGTTGCTATTGTAGATCAGACTGGAGACTTAATTGTGGTGGGCAGTGATGTTTGCTATACTGCAAGTGATGATGGCTGGGTTGTAGACTCAGGAGCATCCTTTCATGTGACACCAAATAAAAGGTTCTTCAAGACCTATGAAGTAGGTGAGTTTGGAGAAGCCAGAATGGGAAATACTGGAGTTTCCAAGATTGTTGGAAAAGGTGAAGTACACTTAACAACAAATCTGGGCAACACCTTAATCTTAAAAGAGGTAAGGCATATTCCAGATTTCAGATTAAGTCTTATATCTTCTGGGAAATTAGATGATGAAGGATTCATCAATACTTTTGGCAATGGAGAGTGGAAACTGAGTAAACAGAACACTATAATTGCAAAGGGGAAGAAGGTTGGTACTCTATACAGGTCTTACTTTAAAGTCTGTGATAATATTGTGAATATAGTTCAACCTACACCTAAAATATGGCATGAAAGACTTGGTCACATGAGCTCAAAGGGCTTACATATACTATCAAAGAAAGGTGCAATTCCAATGTTTAAGGATGCTGACTTAGACATATGTTCACACTGCATAATGGGAAAACAACACAGGGTGTCTTTCAATAAAACAAGCAAAAGGAAAGAAGAAATATTACAGCTGGTATATTCAGATGTATGTGGTCCTATGAAAATAAAAACTCTGGGTGGTTGTTCTTATTTTGTGACCTTTATAGATGACTATTCAAGGAAAGTGTGGGCAATTCCAATTAAGACAAAAGACCAAGTGTTTGAATGTTTCAAACAGTTTCATGTATCTGCAGAAAGACAAACAGGTAAAACTCTCAAATGCATTAGGACAGACAATGGTGGAGAGTATATAGGGCTGTTTGATAAATACTGCAGGGAAAATGGCATTAGGCATGAACAGAGTGTGCCTAAAACACCACAGCACAATGGAGTTTCTGAAAGAATGAATAGGACAATAGTAGAAAAGATCAGATGTATGCTTTCAAAGGCAAATCTCCCTGGAAGTTTTTGGGGAGAAGCATTGGTACATACAGTTCAAGTAATTAACTTATCACCTACTCATGTGCTGGAAGGTGATGTACCTGATGAAGTATGGTTTGGAAAAAGGGCAAACTATAATCACTTAAGAATATTTGGTTGTAGAGCTTTTATGCATATTCCAAAGGATGAAAGATCTAAATTAGACAACAAATCTAGAGAATGCATAGCTCTTAACTATGGTGATGAAAAGTTTGGATACAAGCTTTATGATCCTATAGATAAGAAAATCTACAGGAGTAGAGATGTAAAGTTTTTTGAAAATCAGACCATAGCAGACATCAGAAAACCAGATACTCAAGAAAATAATGATGATGATCTGATTGACTGGGAATCAGATGATGACTTAGGGGATAATTTTAAGGATGTTGTTAGAAATACTGAAATAGAGAATCAGATTGGAGATCAGGTTAATGAAGAACAAGCTGAGATCACAGAAATGGTCAATGATTCAGAAGAACTGGAAGTTTCAATCCCTCATCAAGCTACCACTACATCACAACCTCTAAGGACTTCTTCCAGGATCAAAACTCCTTCCACAAGGTACCCTGTACATGAGTACATACTGTTGTCAGATGGGGGAGAACCATTGTTTTATCATGAAGCAATGGAAAGTGAAGATAAATTAAAATGGATACAAGCTATGGGAGAAGAAATGAGTTCCCTACATAAGAATAACACATTCTCTTTAGTTAAGAGAATTCCTGGAAAGAAGGTGCTTAAGAATAAGTGGGTGTACAAACTTAAATTTGAAGAAGGTAAATCAGAACCAAGATACAAAGCCAGACTTGTGGTGAAGGGCTTTGAACAGAAATTTGGGGTTGATTATGATGAGATTTTTTCACCAGTAGTTAAATTAACATCTGTTAGATTAATCCTAGGTCTTACTGCTAGTCTTAATCTAGAATTAGAACAGCTTGATGTTAAGACAGCTTTTCTACATGGTGATTTAGATGAAGTAATTCATATGGAGCAGCCAGAGGGCTTCATAGTACATGGAAAGGAAAAGTTAGTTTGCAGGCTGAAGAAAAGTCTGTATGGCTTAAAGCAAGCCCCTAGGCAGTGGTATAAAAAGTTCCACTCCTTCATGACTGAACAAGGATACAGAAAAACATTAGTGGACCACTGTGTTTATAGAAAAGTGTTCAAGGATGGTGATTTTATAATGCTATTGTTATATGTTGATGATATGCTACTAGCTGGACCAAGCATTGACAAAATTAACAATCTGAAAGCTGATCTCAGCAAGGTGTTTGAAATGAAGGATCTAGGGGGAGCTAGTCACATACTGGGAATGGAAATCAGAAGAGATAGAACTAACAATTGTTTATGGCTTTCACAGGAAAACTATATAAAGAAGATATTAAAGAGATTTAATATGGAGGATGCTAAGCCTGTGAGTTGTCCACTTAATGCAGTTGTTAAATTAAGCTCTCTAGATTGTCCTAAAACTCAGGAAGAAATTCAGAACATGGAGAAGGTACCCTATGCATCAGCAGTGGGGAGTCTCATGTATGCTATGATCTGCACAAGGGCAGATATAGCATTTGCACTTGGAGTTGTCAGCAGATATCTTGCAAACCCTGGCAAAGCACACTGGGAAGCAGTTAAATGGATATTTAAATATTTAAAAGGCACCAGTGATAGATGTATTTGCTATAAAGGGAAGGAAGCAGTGTTAGAAGCTTTTACAGATGCTGATATGGCAGGTGAACCTGATACAAAAAGATCAACTTCAGGTTATTTGTTTGTCTATGCAGGGGGAGCTGTGTCATGGCAGTCTAAGCTTCAGAAGTGTGTAGCTTTGTCAACAACTGAGGCCGAATACATAGCAATCACAGAGTGTTGTAAAGAGCTGTTGTGGATGAAAAGGATCTTCAAAGAACTCAACATTAAGCAAAGCAAGTTTACAGTACAAAGTGATTCACAGAGTGCTATTCATCTCAGCAAGAATCTGACATTTCATTCTAGGTCTAAACATATAGACATTAGATATCATTGGATAAGAGATGTCTTAGAGAAGAAGCTGCTATACATTACTAAAGTACATACTGATGATAATGCTGCTGATATGATGACAAAAGTGCTACCAAGGAACAAACATGAGGTTTGTTGTGTCAAGGCTGGACTTGGCACATGTACTCTGAACTAGGAAGGTCAGAAAACTTCTCTCAGCTTTGAGGCTCGGAAGGGGGAGAATTATTGGAGTTCCTCGCCAAATGTTTGCATGAATTACGTGTGCATGGATTGCAAACATGAATGGGAAGCCAACTAGAGTCATCTATCAAGAGTTCGATTAGAAGTGAAGTTGAATTGAAGAAACCTTATTGGATTAGGAGAGGAAGTCGACCCTCGTCAAATCAAGAGAAGTTTGAATAGGATTAGGATTGTAATTATTAATCCATATAGGATTCTCATTGTATTTGTCTATAAATAGGGTAGCCATTCAATTAGTTCTTTACGTGAAGCTTGATAGAAAATAGACAAGAGTTAGAGTTTATAGTTAGATTCAATTGATTGTAATCGGTGATTGAATTAATATAATTTCTAGTCTTAGTGGGGAAGGAGATTCCTGAACCACAAACCAATTCTATTGTTGCTTTAATTATCGCTTTGATATTGCTTTGATCAAACTAAATACTAGCCGTTATATTCAAATAGTGAATTAGGGTTCTTCGAGTTCGAAATTGGGGATTCTTGATTAAGTACAAATCGATTGTCGAGGTTGTTTGCATCACATTCTTTGGCTCAAAACTCAACATGAAGAAGGTTTGGTCGTTTTCTTTTTGTTTTAAGAAACCCACCCACAGCCCCTTATAATGAGAATCGAACCCAGGACCTCTAAGTCACTGGAAGACCTCCTAACCACAGGCGGAGGGTTTGGTCGTTGTTGAGATTGCTTCTAATAATCTCGAAAATGTTGCATGTGATGGAACGCTGATTTATGTTAACTTGGGTTGTGCGCGTGAATTCCACGTCCTTGGGTTCGGTTAGCCAGGCTCGCCTCATATGCTGCTTGACCCTTACAAAGCTAACTTCTCAGATGGCAAGGCTCGCCCCATGTCACCTGATCCATCATGGCGTGAATGGGCTAAGCATTCTAACATGGTACAACCTCTTTAAGATGATTATAAGTGTCACGATCTCCCTCATCAGGTACAATCCTTTTTCTCTATTTATATCATATAAAGGGTAGAAGTCATTTTATTTGAGGTAATTGATCACTTATTGCTTAAACATATATTACTCTAACACTTGCCCGAATACTTACTAACTTAAGTATCGGAGTGTCCATAATCAAACCCGACCACATTTTTAGGTGACGTGGAACCTTTGATTTGGAGATCAGCTGGCTCCCAAAACGCCTCCTAAAGCAACCATATGCACCATTTCCACAAAGATTCAAGACTCCGCCCAATTCAGAAAATTCAGTTGATCTCGCATTTCCTTTAGAAGGTTCACGTACAGAGATTTAAGAGGAGCAAAATCTATCGGGGATAACATTAGTGTTATTCTTTGAAATCAACGTTCATATTGTTTGTACTCGTAGTGTGTTGCTAGGTCAATTTGTCAAAACTATGTCATCTTTAGGCTTAGACTTTGCAACCTCTCTTCGGCCAAGATCACATTTCAAATAAATTTGCGGTATAGCCTTATATGTGGTGACAAGGTAATTAGGATAGAAACATGTCGACATTGCATATTTCAATTCATATATGGTAATACTTTTCTTTTTCTTCTGTAAATTAGTTATGAGATGAATTTCGAATCTAGAACATTCTGATCACTAGCAAGATTTTTCACTAGGCTATCCGATTAACTCTTATATGAAGGCAATACTTTAATGAAATATTACATAAGTTACTTTTAATTTCATGTTCCATCTTTATAAGACTATCACTAAAATATGTACTTTAAATTATAATACACCTGATAAAATGGCTTATGACATAAATAGGGCAGATTCTACATTCTAAAAAAAATTCTATAAAGATATTCGACCAACTTCAGGCATTCACTTCCAATAATAACCATTTAAGTAAATGAGTAGTATTAATAAAATGACTTTTTGTTACTTAAGCTGAAAGCTTATATTAACAAATTCAGCTTATATTAACAAAGATCATTACTAAACTTGCAATCATTAGCCATTAGGAATAATATGTTAAACGCGAATGTTTTGCTAGCCTTAGCTTGTTGACATTTCCAAGTGTCAACTTGTCGGTCAATTGGGTCTTGGTTCATTGTATTTCTTCTATCTTTTTGTTTGTCAATAAGTGAATCATGACTTGTCTCTTTCAAGTCAACTTTTTTTATGTTCAAAACAACAAGTCAATCTTTATGAAAATATCGAATGAGTTAACGGTTAGGAGGTTCTAGTGATTTAGAGATTGTGTGTTCATTTTCATTGTAGGGAGGCGACAAGAACAGATCCAGGAGTTCGATTCTGGTGGTGTAATTTCTTTTTAATAAAAAACAATATGCAAACAAAATCGAGAGTGATGTCACGATTTTTTAAAACTATACTAAAACGACTTGTTCTTATAATAACTAACATTTTCATTCTATTAATCAATGAAAATAAGCTCAGTCACTACTCTATGATGGGTGTGGATACATCGAACCGAATCTACTTCGAATAAATTTTCAATAATAGTATTCGAATTCTTTTTCTTTTTCAATCCGAATACAAAAATCAAGTTCAATTTTGCTTTGATATTATTTTAACAATATTTAAATTTAATAGTATATTCGTTATAATTTATATCCAAACTCTAAAAAGATGAATTCAAATCTTATAAATTTCAATAATAAAAGATAAATTAAATCTTATAAATTTCAATATTAAAAAAGATGAAAATAACACATTTTACAACCCAAGTAGATAACTTTTTATAGCTTAGGAAAAATATATAATTATCTACTAAAAAATCATTATACACTTTCAAATGGTCTAGAAAAATGTGTTTATCTACTAAAGGGTTTTGAAATGGATAAGAAAAGTTGCAACACCTCTTAATATGTTCTTGGTTACCGGACATTCAACTACACCTACTCATAATCGACTGGGGAGATTACATATCCAATCTGAGATCGGGTAGACCAAGAGCTGATACGATGGACTCAAAGAGGATAAATTGTCCATTTAGATTGAATCCATTGCGAAAATGTCTAGTGCTTGGTCTATACATGTGGAGAATGGAAAGCATAATCAGTTTGTGGGGAAATATGCCGAAGGTCATTCTAAATCAGGCAGACTCGAATTGATTCAATTCCCAAAACTTCAATTTCAATTGTCTAACTATTTTTCAAATATAGAGACTCAATTTTTTTATATATATATGTGTACTTCTGTTATAAAAGTGAAGTCTGGTTTTTGTTATAAGAATGAAGTCTGGTTTGCAAGGCGCATCTATCGTGTATGCTAGTTTTAAATTCAGTGTATCTGACTTGTATGCACCACTAAGACACCTTTCATGTTCGTTACATGCACACTAGGAATTTCAAAGGAATCTATTTTTACATGTACCACAATTAAGATATATGTTTGATACATGTATCACATATGATCGTGTGGCCGAAGGTAATTCATGTCGTAAATATGCCATGTTTCCAACAACGCATGAATCACATATGCACTTGTGCAATAATGATTCGATTTTTTACCAGAGAATAAAATTGTCTTGCTAACTTAATTAAATATTCAAAGACTCCATATAGTCGAATCGCATAGTTGTTACATGACACATTATTTGGCTGAACTAGTTATTGATTACCATTTGATTTTCATTAAGGGGCTCGGTTGAGTCAATAACATTAGTACTTTTGTAATCACCATCTTATAACATATTATAACATAATTAAATACAATTTTCCATCACTCGAGAACTAATAATACAAGGAGCACATATGACCATGAGCTGAATGTGCAAGCCCGAAATATGCCCTGTTTCCAACAACGCATGAATTACATACGCACTTGTATTACAATGATATGAGTTTTATTTTCACGAGTGAAAAAAAATTGTCTCGCTAACTTTATTTGTAAAAGTAAATTTACTAAACCATTTTAGTAATCTTAATTAAATATTCAAAGACTCCATATAATCAAATCGCATAGTTGTTACATGACACATTATTTGGCTGGACTAGTTATTGATTACCATTTGATTTTCATTAAGGGGCTCGGTTGAGTCAATAACATAATTAAATACAATTAATGACATATTTAAACATGAATATGGGCATATATAAAGCATAGACCTAAATAAATATGAGGCATACAATATGCATGCCATTAGTTAATCTTGCGCTTAAATGACATATGGGTGTATAATTAATGTGCATATGTAAAATATGCCGTTTTTTATGAGGCATTATAAGTTTAAGTGAGTCTACCGAAACAAACATATGCGACATATGCCACCCTTGAAAGCGAGCATAGGATCCATATGTGTAATATTACGACCCTAAAGTAAGAAATAGATAAATGGACCGGGGCTTGATAGGGCTTAATCGAGTTGGATTGGCGGACTTAAGTTGAATTGGGCCCCATTGGTTTAAATAGGAAACTTGGGGCCAAAAATCAAAGGAAAGGTAGAGAAACCCTCCTCAAACCCGCAACCAAGAACACCCTAATATTAAAATTGAGATTTCTCCCTCGTTTCTCAACCGATTTTGCTCATTCAAGGTGCGAATCGAACCTTGAAACATCCTCCTATTATTTCCCTCTTCAATTCAAGGTAAAAATCGCTCAATTTGGTGCTATATCGAGTGAGAAATCTTGTTTGACCCAAATCCCGTTTTTATAGTATAGTGCACCAGAAAACGCACTGTTCTTCCTCAATTCTGGGTCAAATCGGTTGACTCTTGTTGCAATCGCTTCCTAACATCTTCTTCTTCACGAAAGTCCCTTCGATTCAAGGTATAATTCGCCAATTTTGGTATACTATAGCTACGTTTTTCATTATGTTTAAAAAGGGGCGATTTATTGTTATTTTCGTAGCATATGTTGTTAGTTATGGTATTAAACATGTTATAATCATATGGAGAACGTTATATATGCATAGAATTGATTTTAAGCTTGAACAATTGGGGTTGGAAGTGGCCGAATTGATGCTAGGTTGATTTTGGGGTAAGAATTATGTATAAACATGACAAATATATGATTTTAGGATGACATACATGTTCGAACAGCCCTAGTGCAGCCTTGGAACCTGCAACTTTGAATGTTTATCGCACTTGAAGGTGTATTTAGGTTGATGATGTTGACTAAATCGATTTCGGGTGGAAATAATAGGTATAGTTGATCGGAATGTTGAAATTTGGTAAAGTTAGGGGCAAATGATGATTAGGGCAGATTGAGGACTTGATTTAGGCTTGATATGGAATATTAGATTGTTATTGGTATGAATGTTGGGTTAGTATGAAAGAATTGGGCTTAAAGTGAAATTATAGACAAGTTTGGGGGCGTTCGTGAAAAGATATAAGTTATGATATAAAATATGAGCTTGGGTGCTAAGGTTAATTATATGAAGGTTTAGAATAAGTAATTAGTATTTATAAGTGTTAAATTATTAAGAATGTGATACAAATTGGGTTAGAATTAGAATTGATAAGTTTAGGGGTTAAAATGTAAAGTTAGGAGAATAGTGGATGATAATGTGATTTAAATGGTTAAAGGGGGCATGTTGGGGCCTAAGATGTAATTTAAATTGATTTTGAGGTCATAGTGTTATAAATGTGGAAATTGGGGCTAAATTGTCATTTTTCCAAGATTGAGCTAAAAGGCTATTAATATGTATAATAATTCCTGATGTAACTAATTCGAGTGGGATGGGATGTCTTTCGAGTAGTGTTTGATATAGAGCATATGTGTTATATAGGTCCTAATGTGTGGTACGAGTACTGGATTGAGACTCGGAAATTGATGTGCGTTGCTGTGCTTGAGGTGAGTTCTTACTCACGTGTTGTTATTACTCTTGTATGTGTTGTGTGGTTGTGATAGTACATATGGATGCATTATGATGATCACTGTTGAACACTGAGCATGAGATGTTTAGGGTGGACTTACGGGTCGTATATGTGTTGTGTGTGTGGTCTTGATCCGGCAACCTAGGATTGAACGGTCGCCATGGTTGGTTATGGGCCGTAGGTGTGTGTGATGATGGTTGGGTGATGATGATTTGTGATGTGATGATGGTATGCGGGTTGAGATAATGTACTCCCCGCGGATGAGATGATGTGTACTCCCTGCAGGTTGAGCTAGGTAGAGTACTGTACAGTACGAAAGTCCGGATCCATGCATATAGCTACATATTTATGTGGATATTGTGGTTATTATTGCACTTACTCATGTATTTATACCGTTGTATGCTTGACATTTTCATTGTGTATGTTATTGCTTTGCTTTCGCATCACGTATGTGGGGTGGTAGCCACGCGTGAGAAGGATTCACCAGCTGTCGAGCTGACCCCTTCGGGGACCTATTCTTTAGCAGGTTAGTGGCGTGGTAGTGTGCGATGACCCTCCTTCGGTGAGTGGCGATGGTGGCATTAGGATCTCCCTCAGTCGTAGCTGTTCTTGTTTCGTGTTCCTCTATGTTTTCCGTTTTACCCTTGCCGGGCACTATTGACTTGTATATTGAGATTTTGGTTGTATTTAATGATTGCGGGTCTAGGGTATTGAACACCGATGGATATGTTTTAACCCTTTTCAGTAAACCAGATCTTACATTATTTATTTAAGTATTTTAATTCCTTTGGTCATTTGAAAACTGTTTTACTTATCGAGTCATCCATCGAGTGGTGACTCTGGTTTCGGATTTGATATCGAGCCTAACCTCGAGGCGGCCGACTCGGGGCGGGTCGTTACAAGTTTGGTATCAGAGCTTAGGTTGTATGATTGTTGGGTCCTATGTGGTATGTGCTTACCTGCTAGTGTCTCTAGGGATATGTGATGTGTTCGTTAGAGGTCAGCATGAGTATAGGGGTTGTTGTGTTCACTTTCTTTCACTTCCGTAGACTGAGGAGATATGCCACCGGGTGAGGTTTGTCAGATATGTGGGGTTGGGTATAACTAACATTAAATGGGCGCGGGGTAGAAATCGATTAAAGGTAAGTGTGGACGGGATTCGAATGTTGAGCGGGATACGAGAAGTGAGTAGATGTGAGATACCTTATATGCTCTTGATTGCTGAGTTGGTTTGAGGCATAAGGTATTGGAATATGTAGAAATTGTTATATTGGGGGTTCTCTGATTGTAATAGATGAGAAGGTTGCATTGACTTCACGGGATAGTATAATAAGGTGGCAACTAAGATTCTGGATAAGAATAGCAAGGGGGAATCAAGCGAATTGTGAGCTAGCCTTGGAATGATTGGGACCATAGCATAATGGGAGTGATGGGGTTGGTGTTCTTATGGATCTATGGATGTAGATAAACGGTGGTTTTGTGTGTGTGGAACATTAAAGGGCATAGGAATGTCTCATTGATCCTGGAATACTTCAGAAAGGACTTGAATGAAAAGTATCATTGTGAGGTACATAAGTAGGATATATAATAAGAATGGGTTTAGTATAATGGAAGTGGAGGGACTAAGGTTGCATATAATAAAAGGGTTAGTGAAGTGTGTTGTGTCTTGCTATGGATAGCGACGAAGGAAGTAAGATGTTGGATATAATTACGGGGGGGTTTAGAATGGATGTGGAGTAGCTTAAGTGGGAGAACTACTACCGTTGAGGTTAGAAAGCCTGGTGAAGTTGTTGGAGGTTTTAAGATGTGTATTGAGGAGACAACTAGAGATTAGGTAGAATCAGGGTGGATTGAGGATAAGTACTCGACTTTTGAACATGATACATGAAAATCCTGAATGTACGAATTAGAGATGGATAATATGATAAGGGGTGTGATAAGATCATATAAGATGGTGTTCCAGAGGGGACGATAGAACAATGATGTAGGACGACCTTGTACATGAGGGAGGCAATGGATTGAATTTGGGGGAATGGAAAATTTAGTGTTGTAAGAAATGAAGGTGAATTAGAAACTTAAGTATGTGAATATAAGTTGGACAATATTGAGTGATCTTGAAAATCTCACCAAGGAATAGATATTAAATCGAGATAGGACTTTGGAAGGATGATTGATTGAGGTTTCAAATGTGTCTTGAAAGTTGTCGTAGGATATGTGGATCCGTTCAATGATAAGTCGATGAGAGTAAGAGGTAAGATTGGAGATAGTATTGTTGATAGGTTGTGTGACTCGTAAGCGAAGTAATGGTCTATATTCGTATGAGAATAAGTCAAAGTGTGGTGTGAAGTCTCGCGTAGGGAGGATATGCCATTAAGTATGGACTGGTGTTGGTAAGTGGTGTTCAATAATATAAAAGGTATAAGGGCTACAGTCGAAATGTGGTTGTACAGTCAAGGCTAGACGATGTTGGGTTCAAAGTGAGCGGAGTGATTCGACTCAGTTAACGGGAGTACTTGTTCGGGTACCATCACGGTGAGTGGAAATTGGTTGTGTATAGATTAAGTTGGAAATGAACAATAATTTTCGTAAGGATGTAATTGAAGGAAAGGATGAATGATAGAAATTTGTTAGGGTTAATTATGAAGTTGGACGTGAAATGATGGTAGTAAATGGCATAACTATGAATTAGACCCAATCTCCCTGATGCAATCCTAGGAATTTTAGCAGTAAGATATGAGTTGCAGAAGATGAATGAAGTCAGAATGGGAATTTTCAAATGTACTTATGGAGAAGTATGAAGTTGTGGACGAGTATAGTAGAATAATTATCCTCCTTGAGAGAAGTAGGAATGAGAAATCCAGGAAGAAGAGCATAATGCTGGATATATTACATAACTTAATAGTGTAAAGATACAGAGAGAAGAGAGAATGTATTATATGCGATCTAGGATAATAAGGACAATAGAGTAGTTGTTATGTGGTGGCAGGTAAATAGCTAAGGATTGGTCGAAAATATCTAATAAGTTAAATACGAACTCTGAGTTGAGGTATGGATGCGTTAACATTAAGTTTGTTCTAAATCACGGGGAGCGTTGAGAATGAATGATGGTATTCGAGTCGTAGTGATATAGTAAAACCAACCTAGGACCTCGACCAGTTGGAAAGATTACATGGTAGCCAATCATGGTTGTGCAGAAGACTTCCCTGAAGATTGGGGTATGAGTTATTAGGATGAAGTGAGTATAATAACAATTTTGTGTCAGAGTTATGGGGGCACCACTACAAGTTCATTGTGGGAAAAATTGTATGGTCTTGAGTTAGTTGGAGAATAGATTGAAGGAGTAGGTTGACGGAGAGAATTGGGAGTAGTATGAGGTGGATAAAAGATACATATTATTTTTGCATGATATATTCCAAATGGAAGTTTGTAATTTAATTATCATGGAAGAAACACTTGACGTGGAGATAGGTGATGACGCGTTATTGAGAATTTCTCCTCAAGCTGTACACAGTATCAGTGAGATAAATTAAGAACATAACATTTGGCGTGCGAAATTCTAGATAAAGAGAACGTAGTTGCAAGGAGTAATATGTGTCATCACTTCAATGAATATATCATACAGGTTGGGCGCTTTAAAGAGTAAAGAGGAAGTGTTGAACCGGAACTATGTATTTCATTGACTAGTTCATGGAATAGTTAACAATGGATGTATCCGTGGATTGATTATAGTACGAGGGAGGTAGTTACATCACGTGCCTAAGACTATTCACACGTTCGGTAAGATGTGTTATTTATTTATTTATTTATTGAGGACTGTCTGAAGGGAGAAAACATCTTAAATGAGTATGAGTACATCAATTTGATTGATAGTAAGTTGGAAAATGAGAAATTGTAGTGACGCGATATTGATGTTGAGGTGCAATATGAGTTATCTGATATGATGATTATCCGTTTTGGTGAACTGAGATGAACAAGGACAAGGAAACATTCGTAACCAACCTACTAAGTTGTACTTATGTGAAAGATATGAATGATGTGATATAGATGCATCTGCGTTGATAAGTAGATCATACTAGTCGTGTGTCTTTTATAAGCATGTTGTATGCGATTATGCGTAATATGAGGTTGAGCCCTTGACGTTCATGTTTTAATGAGGAGATATGTGTTTTGAGCTACTGATGTTGAGATGTAGTGGATATATACATGTTAACCGCGAGAGGTGGAATGTGATGGTCAAGGGGTCTATATGTAATAGGTTAAGCGAAGAGTTGTTGTTGAGTTGTGTTGTTGAGTAGCCTTATGCCATGAGGTAAATTTCGAGGACGAAATTCTTTAAGGGGGGTAGATTGTAATATTACGACCCTAAAGTAAGAAATAGATAAATGGACCGGGGCTTGATAGGGCTTAATCGAGTTGGATTGGCGGACTTAAGTTGAATTGGGCCCCATTGGTTTAAATAGGAAACTTGGGGCCAAAAATCAAAGGAAAGGTAGAGAAACCCTCCTCAAACCCGCAACCAAGAACACCCTAATATTAAAATTGAGATTTCTCCCTCGTTTCTCAACCGATTTTGCTCATTCAAGGTGCGAATCGAACCTTGAAACATCCTCCTATTATTTCCCTCTTCAATTCAAGGTAAAAATCGCTCAATTTGGTGCTATATCGAGTGAGAAATCTTGTTTGACCCAAATCCCGTTTTTATAGTATAGTGCACCAGAAAACGCACTGTTCTTCCTCAATTCTGGGTCAAATCGGTTGACTCTTGTTGCAATCGCTTCCTAACATCTTCTTCTTCACGAAAGTCCCTTCGATTCAAGGTATAATTCGCCAATTTTGGTATACTATAGCTACGTTTTTCATTATGTTTAAAAAGGGGCGATTTATTGTTATTTTCGTAGCATATGTTGTTAGTTATGGTATTAAACATGTTATAATCATATGGAGAACGTTATATATGCATAGAATTGATTTTAAGCTTGAACAATTGGGGTTGGAAGTGGCCGAATTGATGCTAGGTTGATTTTGGGGTAAGAATTATGTATAAACATGACAAATATATGATTTTAGGATGACATACATGTTCGAACAGCCCTAGTGCAGCCTTGGAACCTGCAACTTTGAATGTTTATCGCACTTGAAGGTGTATTTAGGTTGATGATGTTGACTAAATCGATTTCGGGTGGAAATAATAGGTATAGTTGATCGGAATGTTGAAATTTGGTAAAGTTAGGGGCAAATGATGATTAGGGCAGATTGAGGACTTGATTTAGGCTTGATATGGAATATTAGATTGTTATTGGTATGAATGTTGGGTTAGTATGAAAGAATTGGGCTTAAAGTGAAATTATAGACAAGTTTGGGGGCGTTCGTGAAAAGATATAAGTTATGATATAAAATATGAGCTTGGGTGCTAAGGTTAATTATATGAAGGTTTAGAATAAGTAATTAGTATTTATAAGTGTTAAATTATTAAGAATGTGATACAAATTGGGTTAGAATTAGAATTGATAAGTTTAGGGGTTAAAATGTAAAGTTAGGAGAATAGTGGATGATAATGTGATTTAAATGGTTAAAGGGGGCATGTTGGGGCCTAAGATGTAATTTAAATTGATTTTGAGGTCATAGTGTTATAAATGTGGAAATTGGGGCTAAATTGTCATTTTTCCAAGATTGAGCTAAAAGGCTATTAATATGTATAATAATTCCTGATGTAACTAATTCGAGTGGGATGGGATGTCTTTCGAGTAGTGTTTGATATAGAGCATATGTGTTATATAGGTCCTAATGTGTGGTACGAGTACTGGATTGAGACTCGGAAATTGATGTGCGTTGCTGTGCTTGAGGTGAGTTCTTACTCACGTGTTGTTATTACTCTTGTATGTGTTGTGTGGTTGTGATAGTACATATGGATGCATTATGATGATCACTGTTGAACACTGAGCATGAGATGTTTAGGGTGGACTTACGGGTCGTATATGTGTTGTGTGTGTGGTCTTGATCCGGCAACCTAGGATTGAACGGTCGCCATGGTTGGTTATGGGCCGTAGGTGTGTGTGATGATGGTTGGGTGATGATGATTTGTGATGTGATGATGGTATGCGGGTTGAGATAATGTACTCCCCGCGGATGAGATGATGTGTACTCCCTGCAGGTTGAGCTAGGTAGAGTACTGTACAGTACGAAAGTCCGGATCCATGCATATAGCTACATATTTATGTGGATATTGTGGTTATTATTGCACTTACTCATGTATTTATACCGTTGTATGCTTGACATTTTCATTGTGTATGTTATTGCTTTGCTTTCGCATCACGTATGTGGGGTGGTAGCCACGCGTGAGAAGGATTCACCAGCTGTCGAGCTGACCCCTTCGGGGACCTATTCTTTAGCAGGTTAGTGGCGTGGTAGTGTGCGATGACCCTCCTTCGGTGAGTGGCGATGGTGGCATTAGGATCTCCCTCAGTCGTAGCTGTTCTTGTTTCGTGTTCCTCTATGTTTTCCGTTTTACCCTTGCCGGGCACTATTGACTTGTATATTGAGATTTTGGTTGTATTTAATGATTGCGGGTCTAGGGTATTGAACACCGATGGATATGTTTTAACCCTTTTCAGTAAACCAGATCTTACATTATTTATTTAAGTATTTTAATTCCTTTGGTCATTTGAAAACTGTTTTACTTATCGAGTCATCCATCGAGTGGTGACTCTGGTTTCGGATTTGATATCGAGCCTAACCTCGAGGCGGCCGACTCGGGGCGGGTCGTTACAATATGCGCCCCTATTTTGCCTGACATATATGGTGTATACACGACGTTGCTACATTATCGAATTTGTTTCAATGTTTTCACTATTTCATACTATAAAAAGTTACATATCCTTTGAGTATTGCAAGACTTATGTACAACAAAACTTATACTTGCTATTATAATTCACAATAGGTTGTAATCGTGCATAATAATAATGGGTAATTTTATTGTACTTATATTTATTAAGAATCAACAAAAACTAGTTACCGAATTGTCAAAATTAAGTTCTGGATCTTCCATTGTTGTTCATTTGTCACCATAATGTAAAGGTTCATCACTACCCATATTGAATGCTTTTTGCAAAAAAGAATCAACAAAACATAGTTACCGGATTGTCAAAATTAAGTTCCGGATCTTCAATAGTTGTTCATTTGTCACCATAATGTAAAGGTTCATCATTACCCATAATGTAAAGTTTTTTTAAAATTTGTGAAGATATTTTTTGAGGAGTGTGTAGAGAGGATTGATGGGAGAAAAATTGATTGCAAAGAGAAAATAATAGAAAAATAAGTCAACTTGTCTTCAACTAGGCCTTTTATATTAAGGGCAATATTGGCAATTCGCTTAATTAAACGGTGTAGGAATAATTTAAAACGGTGCAAAGAATAGCTCCCTTTAATTATCTATAATTGAGGTTTGTGCATTTTATCATGAGTATTTAAAATAATTAAGCTTCATTTATTTCATTAATATTCTAAATATACCAATGTATTTTTTATTTGTGTTACAAAAATAAGTTTTTTTTTCCTTTTTACCTTAACAAGTCGGGTAATTATCGAGTCGAGCCGGGTGATATCTTGTCGATTCGGGTATTAAAGTCAAGCTCGATACATTACCGAATCGAATTTAATCGGCTCGTTATCTTATCGAATCTGGTCGGACGCTATAATACTCGACTCGGCTCGTTTCCGACACTAGCCCAGCTGATATAACCCCTAAAGAGAGGAGGCAGACTGGGCGGTTAGTGGAGCCAACATGTTGAGTGTTTGGGACCAGTATGGTTGTATAATTCAAACAAAACTCTTGCTCAAATCTCTATCAATATAATGATGATCATTTTTGTTTATGAGAAAGGGACTAATAATTTGGAGGCGTAGCACGAGGAGTGGGCTAACCTCCACCCACTGGGCTCACCACCCTCCCCCCCCCACCCACCCCACCCCACCCCCCAAACGTCTATAGACAGACCTCTAAGTCTTTAACAACCCCCTGGTCCCATGGTTGCTCTTTATGTCCCTCTCAAATCTGAACACTCTTCAGCAGTTGAGCTACAGGTTCAAATGTTAAATTTTGCTCACCTGCTGTAATCATTTCACCAATTTTGTTTTTTTGTCCATTCGTTCGTTTAGAAAGATTGTCGGATTTTGAATTATGCAATAATATGTTATTCTGTTTAAAATTTAAATATTTCTGCAAAGAGTTTTTTGTATATTACTCCACATACAATGGAGTATCTGTTAATATTTCATAGTATCCTTTTTAGAAAAAGTATGATTATCATGACAATTTTAGTGTTATTAAAATTATTTTATTTTTGATAATAATAACAGAAATAAGTAAAATGATTTAAGAAAATTAAGATGGAAGAAACGATTATTGTGTTTTGTATAGTAGTGCTACATGACCTCATCGTCATGTAAGATATGACATAGTCTAGGTTCGATATACAAATACTTATGTACAATGAAATTTATTAAACACGTTTCTTTTTTCAATTGCCAACATTTACAATATTTTTTCTTTCATTCACTTGCTACTTCAAAGATCATACATTTTTTTACTCTAACTGTCTAATGACATCTCATTTAAATTTTCAATTAATTCGGGTTCAAATTTTATGGAGATAATTTGTATCATATTTATTCTCACCCTCTATGTGTTATGAATTTCGACATTCGCTATTTATAATACCATTCACACTCTCATCACTAATTTATAGAAGAAGAAAAAAAAATCATTCAATTTTTACTAAAAACATTCGGCAAAATAACATAAAATTATTTTAATTTTTAACTTTGCTTAAATAACACAATCCCCTCAAAAAATAACTCAAACTTCTCCGTTAAAATTCCTACCACTTTTTTCATCTACATTTTCATCTTCAATTCACACTACCAACAACAACGACTAGCAAATACCATGTACCACCGTCTAAGACGACCTTCACTTACCATTACAAACCACCGCTCACCCACATGCCCCTAACATAACTGCCTCCACCTAAATCCACAACCCCTTTCCTTCCCTCTACAAATCCTCAACACCATCCACCACCATCACCTTCCAATTATAAAAATGCTATCTCGTGTTGGAAATCAGTAATTTTATAATTACTAATTTCTATAAATAATGCCCATTGGACAATTCTTGTAACAATTCATTTACTAGATTTTGTTAAATGAGATTACTCGAACTAAGTGTTCAATAAATAGTAATTGATAATTACCAAATTGGAACTCACGATAATTTTAGGGGTTAGGCCAGATTGCTAGATGTCATGCATAACCGTTATAATATTTTATAATGGTCAACTATAAATATTATA
Source organism: Echium plantagineum (assembly GCA_003412495.2). Taxonomy (NCBI): domain Eukaryota; kingdom Viridiplantae; phylum Streptophyta; class Magnoliopsida; order Boraginales; family Boraginaceae; genus Echium; species Echium plantagineum. The sequence continues at coordinate 7,599,385 of CM016568.1, read as the reverse complement.
CGACTAATATTATCTAAGCCCAGAAGATCACACACATACAATGACGTTGAATTATATTTCATGTATGAAATTAAATCGTGGTTTCTAGATTGAGTTCGATTAATATCGACGTGTTACTCAATCGAGAATTTTATACTTATAGTACGAAATTAATGTTGGACTAAAATAAATAAATAAACTCGTGAGCTTATTTATTTATTTAACATATATGACTCATTTGTAACTTGTTAAGTTACTTACTCGTATAGAAATAGTATTAAGTTAACGACTTATCAGGTAACTTCATTGTTAACGAGTCGGGCCATTCGGTTGGGAATTGGGGCTTGGGTATATAAACTAAATTATTAGGTTTTATCACCCTAATTTCATTTTCATGAAATAGGCGCCCTCCCCCTCTCCATTTCCACTCTTCCTTTTGTGTTTATGTATTGAAACAAAAGGTTGTCCAATATTAAAAGAGATTCTAGCAAATCTCAACGACGAAACTCGATCGCTCTTGATGTGGATCAACTGGAGGCATCACACGTGAGGTGCTCAAGGGACTGCGTAGAGGTCTTCTAATCAAATATTTCAACAAATTTCGCTGCCAATTGAAGAGGCAATTTTCGGTCCTATATATGTTAATTTTTTTTTTCGATTTGAATTATATTGTATCATGTGTTCATGGATGTATTTTATTGTTATAAAATTCCATTACCTCTTCCTTAGCTTGGCCTGTAAAAGAACTTTATGGTTTGATTTGGTTTAAGAAGTTTGATTTAAAAAGTTTGATTTACCTCGAAAAGTTTGACTCGAGGTTCGGTTTGGTTAGATCAAAATGAGCTCATACCTCATCTTTAGGTTCAACCACATTCGAAACGTAGGTTCGGTTAGATCGAAGTACATACATTTACTTTTAGTAGTGCAATTTTCTCTTATTTTATCAAGAATATTTGAATCTATAATTCGAACTTCAAATTGTTTGAAACGAATCGAACTTCACATTTTTCAGCTTGTTCGCACTCGAACTGATCCTTTGAATCTCTATGTTCGAAACGAATCGAACCCCGACAAAGATCGGTATGGTTCGGTTCATTAGCAGGCCTACAAAGTAGCTGTGTGCAGAAATTACCCAACGCGTCCAACCCAACCCGAAAATACATGTTAGTTGGGTCGATTGGTTGGGTTTGGGTTAAGTAGTCAAAAACCCAAAAAAATTGGGTTGGTTTGGGTTTATATTATTGAAACACGAAGAAACCCGACCCGACCCGGATATATATTAATATTAATTTATAATATTATGCTTAAAATTTTACACTAATTATAAAATGTACTCACACAAATCCAATAGCGCATATAGTTAGATAGTACAACGAGTCCACTTTAAGTTTCTAACCGAATGTAAACTCAAAATTGGTTAAGGAACCAAATTTTGTCTTAAAGATGCATTAGAAGGAGTTAATCGAATAGCCTAGTGGAAAAGGTTCTCACTAGTGACCATAATATCTTGGGCTCGAAGCTCACCTTATTGCTAATTTACACACAAAAAGAAAAATGCATTAGAAGATATCGAAAAGTATACAGGCATTGCTCAAGATTAGTTTCATGAATTTGTTAGTTCAGTTTGTTGATCATAATTGTTCTATTTTTATGACTTGTTTTTTTATATGTAATATCTCAGGATTTCAAAAAAGGAAAAAGAATCCCACAAAAGTCAACATCATATGTGACTATTAGTAAAAAAAATTAATATCATCATATGTAGTCTATTAAAAAAAATTTAAAAGCCAATATAAAAAATAAGATACTGACATTAAAGAATTCAAATTACAATTGACCACGATGCTTTGTCATTTTTTGAAACATTTATATGATAGCTTCATTTGACACACAATTGAATATATTCTTTTCAATATAACCCACCAAGTTATTGTTCATCATCACACATTCGGTTGCGAAGACGACCTTTTATAATATTGGAAGAAGAAGGTAAAAGTAAAGAAAATATTGCATCAATATAACTAACTACACTACACAAAATTCAATGCTTAACAAGTAAAATTGAACCTTTTTTCTAATCCATCATTGTTGCCCAAACATCAAGTTACTAGTAGGCTAATAAATTCAAATGAACACAATAGCTAAGCTAGTGATAAATAATATAAGTAAATAAACTTTATATTTTCTTATCTATTGTACTAATATATCATGTGTGTCTTCCAAATTAACATGGAACTTGATCGGCAAATAATAAAATAAACTAATGTATGTATTTCAAATAAACTCTATTGTACTAATATATCCAGTTATAGTCTATGTAGTTTTAGATTACTAGTAATTTAAGATGAGTATAACAGTAATTCTCATATAAAGGGTAAAATGGTAATCTTGGATTAAAGATAAAATAATAATTTTACAAGGCCAAAATCAAGAGGTAATAATGTGCGTCCGTCCTTGGAAACATATGCAATGGAATTGTAACATCTTGTAAATATATGTGATTGTTGCGGCCAATAACACTAGTTATTATGAAAAAAAAATATATTTTTATATATAAATCAAGTTAATCAAATCTCTATCGATCTTATTATAAAAAACGTTAAATTCCTATTAGAAAATTAAGTTTAATGCTACAATCGCTAGAGTATTTTAGATGTCATCCTTAACTCATTTCACTTCAACAAAGAATTAATGACATTTACATATATATGATATATCATTGATCAATGAAACAGTTTTTGTTATATTTACTTTTTTTTTTTTTGATAGATAATGGCAAATAACAATTAAACACAAATAGAACGTAGAGGAAGTAACAAGTTTCTTCCTGTACATTCTTTCCAGAAACTACTAGTGTTTTCATAATAAACAAACCACAAAACGGATTTAGAACATAATTCTTCAAAATTAAAAGTATTCGTGGATAGTATGCTCTTGAAAGATTTTGTGTTTTAGCTCTTTTAATAATACGTAAGTCCCTTTAGTGGATTTAGTAAATAAATAAAATGTTACGTTTGTGTTTAGGGTTTAATGATTCTGGGCTGTTCTATAGAAGGGTTCCCAACTAGTGCTGTTACCGGTCCAGTTCGGTCCGGATATCCACTCTCCTGAGAACCGGATCGATAAGTTACCGGTTCTATCTGATCCGGATCGGGTATATTGTTTGGACCGGTTCCGGACATATCCGATAAAATAATAAATTTAATAGAAAAAGCCTTTGAAAAAAATTAAAATCAATAATATATTAACTAAAAATTAACATATGATTTGTTATCGGATACTCTATCGGGTATTTTATCGAGTAACTTATCGGGTACCGGTTATTTTTTTACCCATTCCCGGACCGTTATCTTACCGGGTGAATAAACGATCGAGAATTTCGGTCCGAGTACCCAATGAATCTCGGTTCTCCCGCACCAACAACAGCCCTATTCCCAACGGATAGTTGGGGTGGGCTTACCCCCTTTGTGGTTTTGCTCAGTTAGTTTGATCTCGGTCCAATTGCTTGATGGAGCTAAGAATGAGTTGTGTTCGGCCTTATAAGGCCTTGATTTGTTTTTTTTTTTCTGTCATAATCCTTAGTAAAAAAAAACATTTATAGCTATGTTTCAAAAATAAATATATTCAACACGTTAAAAACTATCAATATATATTAATACGTGTATATTGGACATGTAATTCAACAAATGATTATCTCTTTACAATAACTAAATCCCTTTTCTAAAACACCCCATTGTAGGCGGTGAAAAAAATACCCAAATGACTAAAAAGTAAAAACCCTTGACTCATTGGTGGTAACAAAAAATATTATCATTGTTGAAGTTACCACACCACCCTTACTATTATTTTTTCTCTTATTAGTAAGATGTATGTTATGTATCAAAATAATGTGTCAATGTAATGGATAAATAGTAGATATTTACAAAATAGAGATTAATTACTAATTTTGAGAAATTTAAGCGATTATACCAGGTTAACAGACTATTGGGTCGACCCTGTCAATATTGGAGCTATCAATTATGTATATCAATTGAATTCTTTCGTAAGTTTTATTAAACATGATCAGAATTCAAAAGCTAAATCTACTTTTATCATATATTTTACGGAAAGTTGTGATACTTTTTGATGAATTTTTTTAACTTGGAGTACACTATTATAATTTTTATAAAATACTAGCACATTTTCCCATGAAAAATCTATTTTAGCCTTCCAATTAAAACTCCATACTCCCCCCTTCTTTCCTCTTCTTTCTTCTTCTCATTCTTCCACCTCCATCGTCCATCTCTTCATTCTTCCATCTTCTCCATTTTCCATCTCGGTTCTTCCTTCACCATTGAAAACCTAATAAATTCTACATCCTCCAAACCCTCCCCAATCGAACCGGTACCCTCCCCACTCGAACCCACACCCTTCCCCACGGTAATATTAGGAACACGATGGGAGGTCACGATGAGCCGCATTTGGATGTGTTTATATAGCGATAGCACATAGGTCACATAGATATTAGCTCAGTGCTATTTAACCAACCGGTGCCCATTGGGAAAGCCGAGTTTAGACGTCCAAGCTATATATGGTAGTCCACTAATCCGTGACTAGCAAATTCAAACTCCAATAGGTTATTCGAATCCTATCGTGTGTTTTTTACTCCCTCCGTCCCTAAAAGATTGTCACATTTTGACTTTTGTTAGTCAAACATTACAAAATTTGATCATAAATTCCCATTAAACGATAAGAAATAATATAGTCTTGTGGGACCTTTTTAGATTCGTCTCAATATATATTTTTGAAATATTAACTTTTTATAAATTTTTCGCATGTAGAATAATAGATATTTATATTTTAAATCGTATTTTGTTGACCATCGAAAATCAAAATGTGACAATCTTTTAGGGACGGATGGAGTATTTCTTTTCTCAATTCTTGGCGGGCCTTTGTCTCATAGTCTCATCAGGCCGGCATTTGGCACATACTCCCGTCCATAATCGATATTGGACCATTAGGAATTTCGAATTGAAACAAAAACAATCACACATCACAATTCTCAACATGTTATTGACTTCACAAATCACAAAAACAATCACACACATCACAATTCATGTAGACGGCACCACAAAAAGAATCACACATCACAATTCCCTATAGGTTATTAACTTTTTTATTAATTTATTTTTTTATATTCTTTTTTTAATTATTATAATTGATAATCTAACTTTGCTAATTGGTAGAGTATACTAATTTCTATTTAGTTAATATTTTGAATATATTAGCTGAACAATATTACATGGATTAACTTATATAATTTTTGTAACGCCCCACCCTGGAACACCGGGTCGGAACGTTATTTGATTTGATGGACTGGCCTCACAAACCACCATGGTTCTTTCCAGCACGTTTTGTCCTCACTTACGTGCTTATCGGGACACTTCCCAGTGGGTCACCCATCCCAAAATTACCTAGGTCAAGCACGCTTAACTTTGGAATTCTTATGACTTGGGCAACCGAGAAGAAGATGCATCTTGATGGTATGAGTAGTACTTATCAAATCATATCAAACATATCACGTCGCCCACTTTTGGCCAGGTATCACAATTTTATTTCTTGTTTGCGAATAATTGATAATTGATAGAGTACAATAGTTTAAATTTTAGTTTCTCATATTTCAATGCTAAAATAGTTTGTGAATCTTTTATTGACCAGTGATAATGTTTTAATGTTCATATTATCAATTTTCAGAATGACAAAGAAAAGAATCTCAACCATCGATTCTTATTTTAAAATGGATGGACCTAAAACTGCAAAAACTACTACATCGGTGACTAATGTTTCACCTGTTGCTGGAAATAATGATGATATTGACAAAGAAAATGAAGATGCAATTGGTTCTGTCCCACCCGAAATAATAGTGTCTACAGACATGATTCGAGGCCCAGGATTAAGAGCCTCTATATGTGAGCATTTGTATAATGAATTATACCAGATTCGGCGTGCATATATTCAACAAGGGTCTCATCAACCAAAATCAATAGTTTTCGAGTATTCAAGCAATGGCGAACATCATAGATGCTTCCAAGCTTCTTGGTATAATCTATATCAAGATTGGTTGGAGTATTTTCCTACTACTCATCGTGCATATTGTCTTCCTTGTTATCTATTCAGTAAACCATCAGATAAGTCCGTTGCATTTACTTGTACGGGATTTCGAAATTGGAGAAAAGTAATTAGTAATGATTATTCTCTGAAACTATATATAAATCAAGTAAACTCATCATATGATCATGCCATGAAATGTATGCTTGATTCGAGGAATTCAGCATAACACATTATTGGCAAAGTGATAAATAAGTATACTAAATAATAGATAGTTGAAAATCACTTACGACTTCAAGCTTCAGTTAATGTTGTTCAATTTCTCACTGATCAAGGTCTTCCTTTAGGGGGACATAATGAGAAGGAGAGTTCTCCTTGACAAAGTAATTTTCTTACATTTCTTCAATTTTTCGGGTGTAATAATGATGGAGTACCTACTGTAACTATGAAAATGCTTCGAGGAATGCTATGTACATATCTCCTTTAGTTGAAAAAGAAACTTTTAGAATTTTTGGCAAAAAGGCTGCGTAAGGTAATTCGTCAAGAGATTGGAAATAATGCTAAATTTTGTATCCAACAAGGAACAAATGGCCTTTGTGTTGAGATATGTGAATGAGAATGGTTTCGTTGAAGCGGACTTTTGGACTAATTTCACGATAATAATACAACATATAAAACTGTTAAAAATGCTATTTTTTTGTTACAAAGGGAGCATGAATTAAGTGTAAATAATGGTGCTTGTAATATGAGTGTTAGATTTAATGGACTAAATCCTTTAATTTCTAATGAATGCAAATTTGCCTACTTTGTACATTGTTTGGCCCATCACCTCCAATTAGCTCTAGTTTGCAGCTACGAGAGAGGTAAGAGCGTCTATGATTTTGTTGAGAATATTCTCATTCTTTATAAATTTTGTTAGTAGTTCATGTAAGAAAATTCAAGAATTAAAGCATGATGAAGCTAATGAAATAAAAATGTTGGTAATCCATGATGAGTTTGAGACTGGAAAAGGTTTGAACCAGACTCAATATGTGCAAAGAGCGTGAAACTCAATAGGTGTCATATTATAACTCTGTATGCAATTTACTAAAATTGTTCTCACCAACTTGCGTTATATTGAAAGATATACGCAATGGAGGGGAACCACTTCTCACCAAGGGGATGCCGAAGGAATTTACAAGACATTAACATCCTTAGAACTTATTTTTCTTTTACATTATGATGAAGGCGATTTTGAAAATCAGTGATCATTAGTATCATATTCAACTGCTTAAAAATACTAATTTATTGGGGTGTATATGATGAACAAGTATATACCAATAATTGAACAAAAAACTAACTGAGAAGAATGCATATATGTGAAGAATACAAAATTTGTTCGAATGTCTTTCAATCCTTTAAATTTGTCTCAATATGTATAAACTGTTATAATATAATAAATTAGGAAAAACAAATTATGGATTAGACATATAAGCTAAATGTGTACAAACCTAACCAGATTCATTAAAGACACATATATTATTCAAACAAATTGTAAAAGAACATAAAAGAATTAATATATAAATCAACATACTTATGTTTCGTTATTAATATAATGAAGTATTTTGAATATCACCCCAAAATTTATGCCAATTTCTAACATTAACTACTTTAAAAGACTCAAATATATTAAGTTAATCGAATAGCCTAGTGAAAAAGGCTCTTGCCAGTGACCAAAAGATCCTGATCGAAACCCACCTCATCACTAAGTTACAAAAAAAAAGACTCAAATATATCGTGTTCAATGGTTAACGATATCGGATTGTGTTTCATGAAACAAAGGGTAAAAGCTATATATAATTTTCACTTTTCATGTGCACACAGCGAGCATGCGACAATGATACCGAATACATACAATTCTTTCTCTAGGAAATAAAAAACGAATGCACGAAATATGCATCGACAATTGAAATGGCACGACGTCTTCGAAGTATCCATGCCCGAGAGAAATGAATAAAGAGATCAAATCAAACTTCTTATCAATTAGGAGGGACACCTTTTACATATATATTCATGATGATGAAGTTGGTATTTTCTCTTGTCACTATCTCCATCCCCCATTGCTTTCATTCTGCATGCCTTGGCTGCTATGCTTATTTTCCTGCAGCATGTGTTTGCTTTATGATGAGATATTATATATATTTGAAGAGAGACCGAGAGAGATAATCAGTTGACTTTTGCTATATATTTATTTTTATATATATATATATTATATATATATATTCAGAGTCAATTTCCACCATGCTCTTTCATGTAATCATGTTATTCAAAGTCTTCCATTATATGCATGCCTATGATGGTCGATGGATCACATGATTCACATATCAAATCATGGTTCCTGCCCAAATGCATCAACCACTGAATGCATAATGTAAAATTTTAATAATCTAATTTTAAAGACTGACACTAATATTTATGAAAGATATTAAATATAACGCAAATTTGATCTTAAATAGTGGGACGATATATCTTACTCTTTGATCACATATATAGTTTCTTTGTTGCAATTAATTAGTAAGGGTCACAAACAACAAGTGTTGCGGTATAGTCACAAAAACTAAAAATCGTTGCAAACAATTTAGTTCCTTTTCTCCTGGACCATGCTTCAACATTTGTCACTTGCGACCTTGCAAATTAATCCCTTTAAGTACACTTTGATCTTTATGTTGATGATATGTCGATATATAGTGGGAGTTGATTTGCACAAAGTAAACATGTACGTTGAGGAAACAACTATCAGTGAAATTTGCGATAAATGACCTCGGTGAAGCAAGACAAATTCTATAGATGGGAATACTTAGAGAAGCGATTTTTGAGGATGACTCAAGAAAAGTATTTGAAGCAAGCTATCAAGCGGTTGAACATATTGGATGTAGCACTGGTGTTTCCTCGCTAGCTGCTCACTTTAAATTGTCTACTGAACAATTACCTGAGACTGAGAAGCAGGTGTTGTATATGGATAAGGTGTTTGATGACTCTGCATTAGGTAGTCTTATGTATGCAATGGTATACACTAGACTTAACATTGCTCATGTAGTGAGAGTTGTTAGTAAGTACTGTTGGTATTTTATACATGTTTTGCATATCAAATTATACAAAAACGTATAAACGATCGAATACAAAGTTCTAAATTCACATTTAACTACGAGTTTCGAGTATACCTCTTCGAGCGTGATCGAGTGCGTAGCGGAAGAGCAACGTCCGTTCCTCTCTCTAGTTAGTCCACACCAATGCGTGATTGATTCCTCCCTTGAAGCAACTAGAGCTTGAAGCGTATATGTCAAGAATGAACCAAGAGAAAAACGATTTCTTCTCTTGGTTTGTGTGTATATTTTCGGCCAAAAACTAGAGGAAGGAGGGAGTATTTTTCTTTTGCTGTTTTTTTTCCTTGTCTTACAAAGTGTACAAAAGGATGATTAACCTTGTCATCAAATGTGGTCTTAATATGGTGTTAATCACATTAACATCCATATGTAACCTCCCCCTTTTTCAAGCTCCCATTCAAGACTAGCATTAGTGCATTTGAATTCAAAAAGTCAAATGCATTCTTATGCATCATTTTTGGACGGTTAATGGGGTGGAAATTTCACTTTGGAATTTCCTCCCCTTTATTCTTTGACGTTTACACTTTTAACCCGGAAGTTTCAATCGTATTGAAAATCAAGCGCATTGTTTGTGTGTGACCTTCTAGGATCGAAATAACATTAGTCATATGTTAATAAAATATCGACAAGTATTTTACTATCATATAAATCATGAGCGGGTCCTAGTAAAACCATCAAGACCCCTAATGTATTTCGAATTCATTCCCAGCTCGTATATTATTGTCAAACAAATAATATACGTATGAACTTAACCTTAAATAAGTAATCACTTCGAACAATCAAATTGTTCAATGGGCACTAATTATGACGTGTCAAACATCTCATAATTCCAACACTCCCACTTGCCCTTGGACGATTACTTGTGAAGTGATTCTTTCGCATCGCGATTCTCACAGTCAAGCTATGGTAAGATATGTGTCACCATACTCTTGCACCTGTACTGTCTCGGATACATAGAATTAATGTGATACCCAGTACTGCTACTGGAGATGGCCATCTTAATCACCATTAATCTACCGAGATTTTATGAATCAATCGACATAACCGATTTGTGCGAATCCCCTCTGATGTACAACCAATGTACCAACATGTTCCAAGTATGCCCAACATATGCCTTTATAGCCTCCCTTCTACAGGAGACGATTTACATAGTCAAGACACGCAAGTCTCATGCTAACGCATTCCTGCCATACAGGTCTAAGAATCACCATTTAACATAAGTTCGATGAGAAACACTTAGGACACAGATATGTCATCTTCTAAGTTCTCATGGCGGTCGAATCCAGTATCATAGCTTGGACTAGTTCCAAGATATATACCCATGTACATGACTAGAGTACACTTACTCCCTTTCTTGTCTAAGAAACGTGACCAAGACAATCATGTGCATGCTGATCATTACAATGTTCGATTCCAATCAGTGAACATTTGATCAGAGATAAGTTATCCCCTTGCTTCTAGGCTTAGTAGAGGGTTTCTCATTTGGGATCCTCAACCCCAAAGACCTCTCTAGAAGCCATGGATAACAATGGAATCAAAATAAAGATATATGTATGAAAGACAGTAAAACTGAAAATAAACATACATATATTTGAATCAATTATTCAACATAATCTTATCAGGACTAAACTATGACAAAATACAGACAATACAGCTCCCACTAAACCTAACGCCATTCAAGCATATATCTAAGTCCTGCACCAGATACGTGCTTGTCATGTTTGCTCTGAGGCAAAGGTTTGGTCAATGGGTCGGCCAGGTTATCGTCTGTATGTATCTTGCATACACTCACATCGCCTCGTTCCGTGATGTCACGAATGATGTGATACTTTCTGAGCACATGCTTGGAGCGGTGATGTGATCTTGGTTCCTTGGCTTGAGCAATTGCACCAGTGTTATCACAGTATAACACTACTGGCTCGTCAATGCTAGGTACAACACCAAGCTCACTCACAAACTTCTTGATCCAGCATGCTTCCTTTGCAGCTTCAGATGCTGCAACATATTCTGCCTCTGTCGTAGAATCAGCCACAGTGCCTTGCTTGCTGCTGCACCAAGACACTGCGCCACCATTGATGCAAAACACATAACCAGACTGAGATCTAGAATCATCTTTGTCGGTTTGAAAGCTCGCATCGGTGTAGCCTACAACCTGTAACTCTTTATCTCCCCCATAGACAAGACACATGTCTTTAGTATTTCTCAAATACTTAAGAACGGCCTTTACGGCCTTCCAGTGCTCTTGTCCTGGACACGATTGATAACGACTTGTTACACTCAAAGCGTAAGAAACGTCAGGTCGTGTACAAAGCATGGCATACATGATAGATCCTATGGCTGAGGCATAAGGGATCTTGTTCATCTTCTCTATTTCGATGCTGTCTGTGGGACTGTCAGCACGACTAATAGAAATGCCATGTCTCATAGGGAGATTACCTTTCTTGGAATTTTCCATATGGAATCTAAGTAATACCTTATCAATATAAGTGTTTTGACTCAGTCCAATGAGTCTCTTAGATCGTTCCCTATGGATCTTAATTCCAAGAATGTACTGAGCCTCTCCTAGGTCTTTCATAGAGAAACATTTGCACAACCATGCCTTGACTGATTCAAGCATGGGTATGTCGTTTCCTATGAGAAGAATGTCGTCTACATATAGCACGACAAATGCAATGTTGCTCCCACTAACCTTCTTGTATACACAAGAATCTTCTTCACATCGAATGAATCCAAACTCTTTGATTGATTCATTGAAGCGAAGATTCCAACTCCTAGATGCTTGCTTCAGACCATAAATAGATCTTTGAAGTTTGCATACTTTCTTAGGCTCTTTCGAGCTTGTGAATCCAGGAGGTTGTGTCATGTACACATCCTCTTCTAGTTTCCCGTTAAGGAAAGCTGTCTTCACATCCATTTGCCAATTTTCATAATCGTAGTATGCGGCAATGGCTAAGATAATCCGAATGGATTTAAACTTAACGACTGGAGAAAAAGTTTCATCATAGTCGATACCATGAATCTGTTTGAAACCTTTAGCCACAAGTCGAGCCTTATAAACATGGACATTTCCATCTTTATCAAGCTTTCGTTTAAATACCCATTTGCATTCGATGGGTCTATCACCCCTCGGCAAATCAATCAATGTCCATACTTTATTATGGTACATTGATTCCATCTCGGATTGCATGGCTAGGAGCCATTCATCAGCATCAGGTTGTTTCATGGCTTCCTCATAAGTTGAGGGTTCCCCGCTTTCAATCAGGAAAAATTCCCCATACCATCTATCGGGTTCCTGACGGGACCTTTCGGATCTCCGAGGGATGTTTTGAGTATCAGCAGGCTCGTCTACGGTTTCCCGTGGATCGAGTTGAACCTCTTCTTCATAAGAAGGGTCCACCTCCTGAGGTGATTCAGCTAAGGTACTAGTACCTGCTACATCACCCTCTTGAACAATTTCAAGAGTCTCATTACTCTTATATCTCTTTGTAATGTATTCTTTCTCAAGGAAAGTTCCATTACGAGCCACGAAAATCTTATTTTCGGGTTTGAGATAAAAGTAATATCCCTTGGTTTCCTTAGGATAACCAATGAAGTAACACTTGTCGGATTTAGGTCCAAGCTTATCTTTGTTAACTTTCTTAACATAGGCCTCGGATCCCCAAATCCTCAAGTACCCTAGTTTGGGAAGAGTCCCAAACCACATCTCATGTGGGGTCTTAGGTGCTGATTTGGTTGGACATTTGTTTAGTGTGGAAGCGGCAGTTTCCAATGCATAACCCCAAAAACTAGTTGGGAGTTCTGATGTGCTCATCATTGATCGAACCATATCTAATAAGGTTCGATTTCTCCTTTCGGAGACACCATTTTGTTGTGGTGTACCAGCAGGTGTGAGTTGTGATACAATACCACATTCTCTTAGGTGTTGCAAGAAGTCATGGCTCAAGTATTCTCCTCCCCTGTCGGAGCGAAGAATCTTGATTGTCCTGCCGAGTTGGTTTTCTACTTCTTTCTGAAATTCTTTGAACTTTTCAAAGGCTTCACTCTTATGTTTCAACAGATATACGTAACCATATCTGCTGAAGTCATCGGTGAAGGTAATGAAGTATGGAAAACCTCCTCTAGCGGGCGTGTTCATTGGGCCACATATATCAGTATGTATGATTCCCAATAAATCACTTGCCCTTTCACTCGTACCAGTGAAAGGTGACTTGGTCATCTTTCCTAAAAGACATGACTCGCATTTGTCATAAGATTCAAAACCAGATGACGTAAGAATTCCATTGTCATGGAGCTCTTTAATGCGTTTGTCACTTATATGACCGAGTCTGCAATGCCATAAGTATGTCGGGTTCAAGTCATTGGGCTTGTTCCTTTTCATACTGATGTTATAAGTTTCTACACTTGTTTCCAAGATATAGAGACCACTCTGCAGGGATGCAGTACAATAAACATTTCCATTTTTAGAGATAAAACAACCACTTTTATCAATAGTAACGGAAAAACCATCCAAATTTAATAAGGAAATTGATATAATGTTCCTACATAAAGTAGGAACATAGAATACATTATTCAAAACAATACAATATCCAGATGGTAAATTTAAAGACAGTGTTCCTACAGCAAGAGCTACAACTTTTGCACCATTGCCTACTCGTAGGTCCACTTCATCCCTTGTGAGCTTCCTTCTATTCTGCAGGTGCTGCATATTTCGACAAATATGAGTACCACATCCAGTGTCTAACACCCAAGAATTAGAATCAGAAGGTAAATCAGTTATAACATGAATACCTGTTGGCGGAGTAGTAGTGGTCAAACCACTCTTCTTGTCTGCCAGGTACTTCTTGCAGTTTCTCTTCCAATGGCCAATTATTCCGCAATAATGACACTTGTCTTCCCTTTTGGCATCCTTCTTGGATGCCTTTTGAGTAGGAGCTGTTGCACGGGGGGCAACCTTAGTCTTGCCTTTGGCACCTTTCTTCCTCTTGAACTGTTTCTTGTTCTGAATGGTCAGAACAGAGGAAGAAGTGCCTTTTGCCTTCTTAATGTTTTGTTCAGCATTGTTGATCATACCATGCAGTTCAGACAACGTCTTGTCATATTGGTGCATGTTAAAGTTCAACACAAAACCACTGAAGGAATCAGGCAGCGACCTAAGAATGATATCCACAGACATCTCCTTAGAGACGGGTGCCCCCAATGAGGCCAGTCTTTCGACCAGCCCTATCATCTTGATGACATGGGGACTTGCTGGCTGTCCATTGCCTAGCTTACAGTCAACAAGAGCACAAACAGTATCGTATCTCTCATTGCGTGCCTCCCGCTGGAACAAATTTTCCAGCTGGCGGTACATATCGTAAGCGTTGACCTCTTCGAATTGAATCTGAAGATTCGATTCCATGTTGGCCAACATTAAGCACTGGACATCTGTAGCATCATTCATGTGCTGTTCATAGACATAATACTCATTCTCATCGGTGGGAACGACCTCAGGAAGTTTGGTGGTGAGCACATAATCTGTTCTCTCAGACTTGAGAATAATTCTCAAGTTGCGAGCCCAGTCATGGAAATTAGCACCATTAAGTTTGCATTTCTCCAAAGCGGAGCGGAGAGACTTAGAGTTTTTATCGTTCGTAGACATGATAACTACAGCGGTAAAAGGCGAATAAATAACTCAGATAAGCATGTCATAGTGATAATTCAAAATATCAAAATATTTGAACTCATACAATGTGTTCATAATCCTACTAAAATACACAATGTATCCGAGAACTCAGATAATTAATAATCGAACGGCAGCACGCAACATTTCGACTACCAATCATGTGAGTAGGTGAATGATCACCATTTATGCCGGGCATAATTCTCGGTGTCACCAAAAATCTTACAAGATTGCATTGGTGACAACTTTTGCCAACAGGCCCAAATCTGATTATGGGAATCACTGTTCAAGTAACCTGAGCCTACTGACGAAAGTCAGAATGAACAATCGAAGCCCGATTCTGAATCGGAAATCATTCGATTATTCCATCGGGATCAAGTCATAGGACATGTCATGTCTGCCAATCTGGCAGGTCCATGCATACGTATGTCTTATTCCGACTTTAGGGTCAGGTATGGCAAATTACTTGACTTAAGGTAGGATTAGTTATAAATATATAATCATGATCATACATGCATATATACATTCACTCAAGCAAGAATATATATCATATGAGCATGAAAATTAAGAATTATAACGCAAATAAATGGGATTAGTGATATGATCTAAAAACCGAAAAGAAAACTAGACTTAATTCTAAACTAAGTCTTCAGTCCTCCTTCAGTTCCTTCGGTGGCTTCGTCTTCTATTGATTACAATCACACGTGGTGATAAATAATTGACACGCAGGTCAATGTAATAAATAATAAAATAAAAGTGACACAAGTCGTCATAAAATAGCACGCAGGCTATATTTCTTTTTGACACAAGTCGTCATATAAAAGACAGTACGCAGACTGTATTTCAAAAACCAGATCATATCACTTATCCCAACATTCATTCACAATGAAAATAAAACATCCAATATATCAAAATATATATAATACATGAATTAAGTCAATTAAAACATGTAAGGATGTCAAATAAGGTACACACAATTATAACACATATATGTAATAAATTGTACATCAAATGTAACAACCAAATCAATAACTCATAGGTTTTACATAATTAATTAAGGCCTTTAATTTTAATTAATAAGCATTTAATATTATTTATAACCAATATAAATAAAATTAACAACTAATCATATTAGTGCTATTAATTAAAATATTGTAACATTAAAATCTAATCAAATTATCATACAAGTTATAATAATTTAATTAATTTTCTTCTGACAATCAAAAGTCAAAATACTAGAATAGCCAAAATATTCACAATAATTAATAAAACAAAATCCAAAACAATTTTAGGACCATTTTAATTATGTGAACAGTTGTGAACAGTGTTTCGTGAACAGTGAAATCGGAATCACTGTTCATCCGAAAAACACTGTTCATCCGAATAGTGTTCCGAACTTTTCGGATGAACACATGGCTATTCAAAAATCATTTTCGAGCACTTAATAAATCCAAATAAATCCAGAAAAATTACAGTAGACTCGAAAATCATTCTAGTATTTGATTTATATTTTTTCAGAATTTTAGAAAAATATATACAGCCGTTAAAACACTGTTCAACCGAATGGTATATCAAATCCGTTCGGGTGAACATATGACTGTTCAAATGTCAATTTCGAGCACTTAAGAAATCCAAAAAATTCCAGAAAAATTTCAGTAAACTCGAAATTGACTCTAATATTTTATTTATATTTTTCCAGAATTTTATAAAAATATATACAGCCTTTAAAACTGTTCAAACGAAGGGTATATCAAATCCGTTCGAATGAACATATGGCTGTTTCAAACATTTATTTCGAGCACTTAACAAATCGAAACAATTCCAGAAAAATTACAGTAAACTCGAAATTCAATGTACTGTTTGAATAGTATTTTTCCAGAATTCTATAAAAATATATACAGCACTTAAAACTGTTCAAACGAAAGGTATATCAAATCCGTTCGGATGAACATATGGCTGTTTCAAACATTTATTTCGAGCACTTAACAAATCGAAACAATTCCAGAAAAATTACAGTGGTCTCGAAATTTTGTCTACTGTTCGAAACATATTTTTACAGAATTTTAGAAAAATATTTACAGGCCTTAACAATTACATAATTGCACAATACACATAATGCACAACAACCTTAATTGATGATATCAAAACATACACATATGATATTATAATTCATGAAATCAAATTTCAAGACATTTAAAGTGAATTAGAACATATGTACCGGGCTCATGATGCCACTGTTGGGATTTTATACATGTTTTGCATATCAAATTATACAAAAACGTATAAACGATCGAATACAAAGTTCTAAATTCACATTTAACTACGAGTTTCGAGTATACCTCTTCGAGCGTGATCGAGTGCGTAGCGGAAGAGCAACGTCCGTTCCTCTCTCTAGTTAGTCCACACCAATGCGTGATTGATTCCTCCCTTGAAGCAACTAGAGCTTGAAGCGTATATGTCAAGAATGAACCAAGAGAAAAACGATTTCTTCTCTTGGTTTGTGTGTATATTTTCGGCCAAAAACTAGAGGAAGGAGGGAGTATTTTTCTTTTGCTGTTTTTTTTCCTTGTCTTACAAAGTGTACAAAAGGATGATTAACCTTGTCATCAAATGTGGTCTTAATATGGTGTTAATCACATTAACATCCATATGTAACCTCCCCCTTTTTCAAGCTCCCATTCAAGACTAGCATTAGTGCATTTGAATTCAAAAAGTCAAATGCATTCTTATGCATCATTTTTGGACGGTTAATGGGGTGGAAATTCCACTTTGGAATTTCCTCCCCTTTATTCTTTGACGTTTACACTTTTAACCCGGAAGTTTCAATCGTGTTGAAAATCAAGCGCATTGTTTGTGTGTGACCTTCTAGGATCGAAATAACATTAGTCATATGTTAATAAAATATCGACAAGTATTTTACTATCATATAAATCATGAGCGGGTCCTAGTAAAACCATCAAGACCCCTAATGTATTTCGAATTCATTCCCAGCTCGTATATTATTGTCAAACAAATAATATACGTATGAACTTAACCTTAAATAAGTAATCACTTCGAACAATCAAATTGTTCAATGGGCACTAATTATGACGTGTCAAACATCTCATAATTCCAACAAGTACATGTCTAACTCAGGTGGAGAACATTTAAAAAACTGTCAAATGAGTTCTTAGATATCTAAAGGGACTTAAAACTTGGATTTGACATTATGTTTTCGAATAATCTATTTTGGAATTCATTGGATATGCATATGCTAACAATGGAGGTGATATTGATAGTAGAAAATCCACCAATGGGTGTGTCATGTGTGTTTATATATGGAGGTACTATGGTAACTAGGAGGTCTAATTTGCAGTCTGTAATAGCTCTGTCTAGTTGTGAGGCAGAGTATGTTGCTATGTCTGAAGCACAAAATGAGATATTGTGGTTGAAAGCATCATTCGAGGAATTGAAATTGAAGCATGGTGAAAATACATTTTATTGTGATAGTCAGAGTCAGTAGCGGACCTCAATTGGTCTGAACAGGCACTTTTATTTTTGAAAAAGAAATTATATATATAAAGGAAAAATTAATGTAAAAATTTGCATTTAAATTTATATATGAAAATATATAAGTGTTTTGAACAGGCAGTTTGAAACTCCTAGATCCGCCACTGGTCAGAGTGTTATTTATTAGCAAACAATCTCGTGATTCATACAAGAACCAAGCACATTAATTTGAAATTACATTGGATACGGTATATATGTTGTAGAGAAGAAAATCACTAAGCTTGCAAAGACTTCAGGAGATCAAAATCCGACTGATATGCTTACACATGTGGTGAACCTATGTTGTATGAATGGCGAGACATTAGGGTTGTTTCAAGAGATATTCCGCGCAAGACCCCACTTTAAGAGAGCCCCCAAATATTTTAAAAGCTTACCATAAATATATTATATATAACGTACTCACGAGTTATATT
This sequence comes from Echium plantagineum, assembly GCA_003412495.2. Lineage (NCBI taxonomy): Eukaryota > Viridiplantae > Streptophyta > Magnoliopsida > Boraginales > Boraginaceae > Echium > Echium plantagineum. Next base: position 7,580,555 of record CM016568.1, on the reverse strand, counting down.
CAATATGTGAAACTAATACTTGTTAAAAGTTGTTGTATTGATAGTGTTCGAGTTATAAGATTTTAGATGGTATAGACATTCGAGAGGCTTTATTTGAAGTTGCAGAAACTGATCATGATACATAAAATAAAAGTGAAACAAAATCACTAGTAACGAATGAGCTTGACGACGTTGAGTTCTCAACGTCAATAGTCATCTGGTATGAAATGTTGTGGAAATGAATATCGACTCAATTTTTTTCCAAAAGACAATGTTTACAGGAAAAAAAGTGTTTTGATGAAATTGCTAATGATACATTTTCTTTTATCATTATCAAGAATATAAACATATTTTTAGTTTATTGTTCATATGAGAGACCTTGAAATCTTTAAAGGACATTAGTACAAATAATGCAATTTTAATATAAATGACTTAGACAATTATTACATGAAGGAGATATGAGAATCGTTAACATTTTAATTTTTAAAATAATTAGATTGTGTGTCCAATGTAATGGTTACTCTTACAATAATGTTACTGTTTCTGTTATTGTTACTTTAAGAGACCCTAAGAGAATTTTGATTTTCAAGTAATTTATTTTACTTCTGCAGCATTATTTTCATCAAATATTTGGATAATTGGTAGAACCTATTTTTTCTAAATCACAAATTTTTATTTATTGTCATAATAAAAAAAAGACTTCATTTTATATTTTTACATTAGCCCGAAATCTATCAGACTGCCATAAGTTGAGGTATTATGCTCGAACGAACCCTTTTTGAATGAAAAATTGATTAGTGGGATCCATATCATACATAAAACCCCTCTGATGGACAGCTAACAGCTGTGCTGATTAACAAAAGGCCACAATTATGAAATGAGAGTAAAAGTAGTGATTGCTTATGTTTAATCAACTTCTCTTATGGGGTCGGAAAAATTCTTCAAGATTCACTCTGTCTCCTACTTGAATGAAATAAGTCCAGACTTTGATCATGACTCTTCTGAAGGAGGCATTCACAAATTTGGAATTCACAAGCATTTGTTTCACTGCTTTTGCATGTTGCCTACCACTTGTGTTGCTACAAAAAAATGATTTTGGCAAAATGCATATGCATATGTTATATTTCTTCCGTTCAGTTGTACTTGTCGTTCCAATTATTTATATGTAAACTAAAAAAAACAAAAAGTAACAAAAAAAACTACAATAAAATTTAACAAGACAATTATTTGACTTTATATTATTGGTTAATTGATAATTGAGAAAATTACTAAAATGATCCTGGAAAGTGGGTTCAGGTTGTCTTTTGGTCCCCGAAAGTACAAAAGTTGCAAATTAGTCCACGATATTGGTCGACGGTTGCAGATTGGTCCAAAAATCAATGGCGCTGTTAAATGTTAACGGTACACGCGCCTCGTGAGTTACACGTATTGTTAATAAGTTAGAACGGTAGTAATATAATTAGCTTAGGAGTGAATTACAATTACCGTAGGGGCGTTAAAAATTACCGTCTTAATTAAATTTTGAAGCAATCTGCAACCGTTGGTCAAGATCGTGTACTGACGAGGACCAAAAAGCAATCTGAATTCACTTTCGAAGATTATTTCAGCAATTTGTTCATTGATAATTTTATGCAAATTAAAGAAATAGTTAAAAAGTTCGTTGCCAATATAAACATTTTTTACCCTATTGCACTTTAGAGGCAAGCCTACTTCTGACCTCAATAAGTTAGGAGATGCAACATCATAATTTGTGGCTCTATGGGTCCCGCTGCAAACACAACGATCAAAATATTACTCCCTCCATCCCTATTTAATAGACCCGTTTTGACTTTTTAGGTCAAACTTCGAAAGTTTTGACCGTAAATTGTTATTAATCGATAAGAGATAAAATAGTCATATGAGATCTTGTTAGATTCGTCTCGATACATATTTTTGAAATATCAAGTTCTTATAATTTTTAGACATATAAAATTAAAAATATTTACGTTTTAAATTGTGTCTCGGAGACCGTGAAAAAGTAAATGGGTCTATTATTTAGGGATGGAGGGAGTATATAAAAGTTAAAATTAAAAAAGAATCGAGATGTGGACGGAATATATGAGATGGAAATTATGACGTATTATTCATATATTATTTTCAACAAAAACTTATGAAATATATTTGTACAAATTAACAAATGTTTAACATCCATTATTTACGAAGATTGTCGGCATATATAGAGCAGTTGGTTGGCCTACTATTATTAGTTGCCAATAAATAAGAAACTAGACTTGAATAGTAGTATATTTATATTCGAATTATCAATTATTTAGTAAACCGTTTTTATTGAGGTTTCACATAAGATTAGTTATTTCATATACGTGACTGAGAGTTAATGGCTGGAATGATCCCAGTAAATGAATGTCTTGTGTAGTTTGGTTTTGACATACAAGGGGTACTGTTACGGAAATGATCCCTGAAAGTGTGTATTTTGGTCCCTGATCCGTTAACAGTAATGGTTTTCGATGTGAATAGTGAAGTTTTAGGGCAAAAATGAAACTTTTGAGAAGTTGGTTACCTTAATGAAACTGGAGGGGACAAAATGACTAAATTACCCCTTGATACACTCTTTTTTTCTTTTTTCGATTGTTTTCATAGTAAAAAAGGTTCGATTTTGATAGTTGTTTTAGCAAAATAGTTTCGCTTTCAGAAAAAAGTGTTCAAATAAAAAATGTTTGGTTTTCGTATTTTTTGGTAAACAACTATCAAAATAATAGATCGAACATTTTTTTCAAAACGGAAACTTTTATCTAAAACAACTATCAAAATCGAACTCTTTTTACTAAAGAAAAAATAAAAATAAAAAATTGACAAAAATAATTGAAAAAAAAAAGTGTATCAAAATATCGGGGATAATTTTAGTCATTTGGCCCCTCCAAGTTTCATTAAGGTATACAACTTCTCAAAAGTTTCATTTTTGCCCCAAAACTTTACTATTTATGCCGAAAACCGTCAATGTTAACAAATCAGGGACCAAAATGCACTATTATACACACTTTCATGGACCATTTCCGCAACAGTGCCACTTTCGGGGACCTAACTACACCATGCCCACACTTACTGAGACCACTCCACGATTAGAGCATTTGTAGTAGATACCCTAAAAAACACTTTTTTACTCTAAAATAGGTTGGGAGTTAACAAAATAATGTAAAACGTCTATAAATTAATATTCTATTAATTAATAATCTCTCTAAGATAATAAATTTGTCTAGTCCAGACTTGGGCTAGTTAAAAAATTAACGAAATCGATAAAATAATAAGATAATACTTTTTTTAAAAGTTCCTTTATAATATAAGGTCCCACGAAAATTATAAATTAATATTCCTTAGAAATTGAAATAATATAGTTACAATTCATTTAAAATATGATTCTATATTAGTTTGTTTTTTCTTCAAGTTCAAATCACATTGGAGTTCATTTCTAATTTGTTTTATTCCATTAGTTTCGGTGTTGTGTTTTCCAATTGTAGCATAAATTTGTGAAGAGTTCTAGACGCCAAAAGTGCTTCCTTTCGGGTAACAGCAAGTTCGAAGACACGGTATCATCTTCATTTTCATCATCAACATTGTTCTCAATGATAGTAGTAATATCATCAAACTATTCATGTCATTAAACTTTACATATATTTATGCAAAAACTCTTCATCTCGCGTAAAAATTCTTTATGATAATTAATAACTCTCTAAATTAATAAATTTGACCGGTCCCAACATTATTAATTTATAGACATTTTACTGTAAAGCTTTTTCAGAATCCCTATCCTAAGCTGACTCACATCAAAACTTTAGGAATCCTTATAATAAATCGTAAAGATTGGGACTCCCTACAAGAGTTCCCTATTCTCCTCCATTACATCAATTTTTGCCATTTCGTTCAAATTTTATTATTTTTATCTTCTTTACTTTTCAAATAAAATTTTACTAATTATTAATTTATTTCATATTGAAGCTAAAAATTTATTTGAAACTTAAAAAATATGAATTTATTTTAACTTTTATTATTTTTATTTTATTTTTTCAAAAAAAAAAAGTAATTACTAATTTATTTCAAATGTATAATTCTCATTTTCATATTAAGGTAATTTGAGTTTGTCTTCAACATTTAAATAATTTGAGTTTATCTTAAACTTTGAGCTAAAAATATAAAAATAGTTGATTTGAGGAGTGTAAATAGGGAATCTGGTTTTGTGAAAAAGCTAAAAGTTGTTCTTAAATTTGATAAAGTGATATAAAGAGTTGATTTTAGAGAAAAATAATCTAGTGTGAGTGCTCTTAGCTCCGTGATTGACCGGTAATATATAATAAACATATATAAATGCCGCTTTCTTAAGTCAATGTTTTTTTCTTCTTAAACTGTCCGGAGTAACATGCAAACCCCGAAACTAGGTAAACCGCGCATCTTAAGTCAAGGTGGTATGCTCAAGTATATATCTTGGCATTCAGTTCATTTGTTTGGCCACATTAAATCGTGAACATTATCAAGAATCGAACCAACATGGCTACCTTAAATATACCTAACTCTAAATTCTTGAATCAACTGAACCACACTTAAACATTTAATTGTGGCACTCATTAACTAACCCTACATTAACATACATACTAACCCAAACCTATAATATCTCACCCCTTTCATATTCCTTCACCATTAACTTTTGTTCATCACCTTCATAACAAGTTACTTCACGCCACTGTAGAAAAAGTGGCCGGAAAAGTTCAATTCTACAAGAAGAGTTCGGTGAATCATTACATACTAGAAAATTGAAGGCGGAAAATCTAACTCAATCACCCACACAAATATTCCTTCCCCCACACACCTATCCTCTCCTCAACCTAAAATGTATTTTTTTGTTCTACCGTCTCACCCTTTTTCGATTTTTCTTTTTAATTTTTCAATATGACTAACTTGTTTTCAGTGACGAACTTTTATTGGTTCACCGCTATTCACTGGAATATGCATTTTTTTTTGGAAAAAAGATTTATATGTATAGGGGAAAAATTAATATAAAAGTTAGCAACAATATTTCGAACATACACTTTGAAAATTCTAGATCCGCCACTGCTTATCTCCTTAAGATATTAAAATATCTGAAAATGCTGAAAAACTAAATTCAGATGTCTATTGAAAAAGTTAAATAGTTTAAGTTCTAATTTAAAAGAAGTAATGAAAAATTTAAAAGAATAATAAAAGTTTAGGTGCCTCCATCCAAAAGTCCTTCCAATTTCATGAGAGAATTGGATTGATTGGTTACAATTACCTGAGTCACCTAACTTTGCTTCAAATTGTTAAGGCTATGGTCATGAATTGTTTCGCAAGTTTGGCTAAACAGTACTTAAACCGACTCATACTTTTTGCTTTATCTTCTATACTGATTTATGTACAGAATTGCACATGTGAGTTATAACTTGGGATTTCACCAATTCGATGTGAAGAAATAAATGTATGGTTGTTAAATCTATCTTTATTATGACGTGAATGTACACTGTTTAAGTGTTTATGTTCGTTTTTTTGTTCGACACATGTTTTATACATTCAGTATTATTTTTATACTAAAAATATTAAATACATTTAACGTAGTCAGGCAATGCATTTAAAGCGAACTATTCTTTTGCCTTTTACTAAAAAATATTAAATACATTTACTTTTTGTAAACTAATAATAAGATAAGTTTCGAATTCAAGACTTTCTGGTCACTAATAAAAGATTTTTTTCAATGGACTATTCGATTAACTCTAAAAATATTAAATACGTGAATCGTGCAGTATCGTGAAAGTAATATGGTACAGTGCAAATATATGTCCCCTTTTATCGATCGAATTGGTCAGGCTACTAACCGATTAACACGTGCAAGTTCTAGGACTTGATGCATTTACATTAAACAAGTACTCCCTCCATCCTTTTATTTTAGAACCATTTTGATTTTTTGGGTCAAACTTCGAAAATTTTGACCGTAAATTTTTATTAACCGATAAGAAATAATATAGTTATATTGGATCTTGTTAGATTCCTCTCAATATATATTTTTGAAATATCAAGTTCTTATAATTTTTATACATGTAAAATTAAAAATATTTACGTTTTAAGTCGTGTCTCGAAGACCGTGAAAAAGTAAATGGTTCTTATAAAAAAGGATGGAGGGAGTAATTGTTTGTGGCAGTGTTTCTAAACATGAAGTGCAGTGGTCAAGTTTTAAGACTTAAAACTGACTAATACTTTCATAATTAACCTATATAATTATATAATGATGGTTATGAGTAAGGGCGAAACTAAGATGTGAAGAAACAAGGTTGTAACAATACTATACTTACCACTTTATCTCTTTATCAGTTTAATAATAAACAGTCGAGCACATTTAGAAATCGGGTTATACTAAACGATCTTAATTACACAGTCGAGTTTGTGTAAATTTGTTCATCATATTTATAATATATATGATTTAGATCAATTTTTATACAAAATTTTGATGATAAAGTATTCTTCATGAACTATTAAAATTAGTAAAATCGATGCACAGTCAATGTCTGTACGAATTAATATTTTTTTCATTCATTGCTCATGCACAAAAAAGATAACATATATAAAAAATATTATTACATACAAAAAACATGAAGAAAAAAAAATTCAAACATATGGATATTAAACGGAAGATCTTTTTAATTTATACTTATATATGATAAAAAATATTTAAAAATTTTATCTCATTTTTTTTATAATTGAAAAAAGAGAAAAAATGAAAATGATGGGTAGTTAGCTAAAATGTAGGAAAACTGGAATATGGGGCATCACAAAAAACAACTAATTCTCCCTCCCTCAATTAAATATGGTGTAGATAATTTACATTGTTAGGTTAGTGTTAGGTTAGTGGGCGAATAGCCCACCACTACAGGCCTGGATTAGGGTTATCTTTGATATTTGCCAATAAATATAGATCTTTATATTGTATTCAGACAAGAACAATTATTATCAATAACATATCTCCCTCTATATTTCTACACGGTATCAGCGTTAAGATGCACATCCCACATCGGAAGTCGATGTCTTCCCGCGTCAATATATAATATCTTGACCTACTCCCTCTATTAGAGAAAATTGCCGAAATAGTCCCCGATAGCGGGATCGAATTGCATTTTAGTCCCCAATAGTTACACGGTTGCATTTTAGTCATCGAAAGTGGCCAAAAGGTTGCACTTTAGTCCCCAGGTCATGTTTTCCAATAAAGTGGGGTCAAAACACGATTTTTAAATTAATTATGGGATCGAAACACGATTTTTAACAATTCGGTCCCATTATCGGGGACTATTTCGACAACCATTACATTATAGTTTGTCCATTAGCTAACCCATAATTGTAGACTTTATTGGAAAACAACCATTAAAAATCGTGTTAAAAATTGTGTTTTGACCCCATAATTGTTAAAAATTGTGTTTTGACCCCAACTTTATTAGAAAACATGACATGGGGACTAAAATGCAACCTTTTGGCCACTTTCAGGGACTAAAATACAAACATGTAACTATTGAGAGCTAAAGTGCAATTCGATCCCTCTATCGGGGACTATTTCGACAATTTTCTCCCCTCTATTACCAATTGGTTTTAGAGTGGAACCTCATAGACTCTTAACATGGTATCATGAGCCAAGCCCGAATTAATGAGGCACGTGTAATCCCGTCGATGTTGTTCCGGCAAGTAATTCTGGCGAGGAAAATTCTGCCGACTATTGGATTAACACGTGAGGGTGAGTGTTAAGATGCACATCCCACATTTAAAGTCGATGTCCTCCCGAATCAATATATAAGATCTTGGATTACTCCATCTATAGCACATTAATTTTAAAATGCAATCCTACGGACACTGAACATACATACTAAACAAAAACTAATAACGCACTAGGATCCTCAACATACATACATGACACGACTTAATAAGAACGAAGAAAGTTAACCCAACTTAATCACCTACTAATAACATCATATGGATCAACTGTATAAGTACATACATACTCCTTTTAAAGGATTGATGATTGTTAAGATAGTTACAAATTATCATTACTAATAACAATTGATGTATAATATGAGCTCAATATCAATTCAACAATGAACATAAACTTCTATTGTAATATTTGAAATATAGATGTGGAGGAAATGATATGAAGTAAATGAATTATACAGAAAAAAAAATTGGTAGGAAATTTATGAGATGTGTAAATCGGGTTTATTTTAGATTTGGTTTTTTGATAATTACTTTTGTGATCGGGTAATGGTGTAATTGTTTTGGAGAAAATGAAGGGGTTGGGTAGTTGAAAAGGATAGGGTATGCGAAAGATAAAAGTGGTAACCTTTTGAAATAGGAAATTTCAATTGGTTGGATTACTAATGAAGGTGTGGTTAAGTTATAATGTTGCTCATGTTAGTTAGTGAATATTGACAAAAATCACAATTTGTGAAAGTTCGAGTATCAAAAATACAGTGCAAATGCATATTCGAAATGATGAAAAATACAAATACTTATTTGAAATAATTTCGATTAATGCAGGTTTCTATATGAAAAAACAAAAAACAAGAATTATAGAACTAAATTAAGCTAAGTTATTACACTAAACTATAGGAGACTAACATACAATTTAATGACACTAATTCAATACCTATTTTAAATGATTTTCTCCTCGAAATTATTGTAATCTATCTAAATCCATTGAAATTCAATATTTTTGATCATTTTAAAAGATCTTAATTTGACATGAATAATTGACCAGCACTCAGTAACAAAAGATTACCTTTAATAAAATTAGCATTAATTAAATAAGTAGAGTTTCTACGAAAACTTTGATCAATATTTAATAAATGAGTAATGATGTTGGATGAACACGCTTAAGATAGATATGGTGATTGCAACTTGAGTGCATGCATGTGTATTCATTACTATATATGAATACCATATATTAGTACTCATTCCATTTCTAGTACATATATAATAATAAATTAATAAGATAATGCTGGATAAAAAGTACTTGACAATTTAGAGAATTTGATGTGAAATATAGCATTACATACACTCTATGGCTGGGATGATCACTTAATTTTGGGACATGGAACTAGTTGATCACTTAATTTTCAAAATGCCCCAGTTGATCACCTAACTGTTCAATTCATTTCCATTCAACACATTCTTCACTAATAATGCTAATTAGGGACTAATTACATCACGTGGTAGTTAATCCGGGGCAATTTAATAATTTCACGTCTTAATTTTTTGAAAAATAGTTTAATCCCATTAAAACAAACTTAATCATCAATTCACGTAATGGACTATTTTAATGGGATGAGTTAGGGATTGGATTTATTATAAAATTAAAAATTATAGTCTAGCATGGAAGGGGGTAGGGGGTCAAAATCGAGCAAGGAAGGAGGTTGGGGGTTCAAAATCGGGATTGGGAGGGGGGTGGAGAGGCAAAATCGGGATGGGGGAGGGGATGGGTGGTCGAAATCGGGAATGGAGGGTGGTGGGGAGGTCGAAATCTGGAAGGGATGGGGGTGTGGGCCGAAATGGGGAAGGGAGGGGGTGGTGTGGGTGGTGGCTGATGGTTTTGTATATTGAAGGTTGGTGGTGGTGGTGATTGAAGGTTGGCGAAGAAGAAAAGGGTCGGTTGGTGAAGATGAAGGGAGGGGCAAATTTGATATTTCAATGGTTGATAGGTATAGAATTACATGTATACAAGTCGAATATCATAATTAAGTTATGGCACCTGAACTTTTCCTCAATTATTAACACAGATTTTTTTTCTTTCAAGGTGGCACCTGCACTTTTTCACAAAATTTTCAATATGACTAACTTGCCCTTGTGCTAAGCATTATTAAATTACTTGAAATGTTAAAAAATATTGAAAAAAGCCAAAAAGTCGAAAGTTCAGGTGCTCAGATGCCTGTTTGCAACAAAAATCAATTCAGGTGCCTAATTTGCAAAGATACTAATATTTCTGGTGCCTAGATGCAAAAAAAACCTTATTTGAAAGAACTAAGTGCAACTATTTGAGTGATATCTGATATTCAACTAACACTTTAGTTTAGATATTTAAGTGCAACTTATATATCATTTACATGGGCTAAATTAGTATCGTGATACTACTAACGATCAAAATGCAACTTGATACTAATTATCGCCATCAATTCTACAATTATCTTTAGTTCATTACACTTGAAAGGTTAATTTGAATGTCTGGAATTATAAATGGTAAAAATGATTGGTCTAGTAGTATACCATAAAAATTGTTTGATTAGGGACAAATCCATAATTTGATGTGATTTATACTTGAATCGATAAAGTGTCTAAAATAATTTATTAATGACGAAGCTTGTTATTAGTTAGTTGTGAAACGAGGAAACTAAAGGTTTTGAATGATGTCAAATTTATGATATTTGAGAGTTTTAGTGATTGTTCTAAGATTCTTGATTATGTCAAAAGACAAGATCCCACTACACCACAATTTACAAAAACCTAACCAAAAGAGTCCAATTTTAGACAAGTTACAAAACATGGCACGTTCATACTAGGTTTTTTTCTCAAAATTTAGTAGGCAAATTCCACCACACGAAAAGCCATGGAACTAGCTACCCATAAAATTAAAGATACATGCTCCCTTCATCCGAAATTATTTGTCGCATTTGACTTTTCGCAGTCATCGAGACACGATTTAGAAAGTGAATATATATTTAATTTTTACAAGAGTAAAAGTTACGAAAAATATTAATATTTCAAAAATACACATAGAAACGAATCTAACAAGATCTCATATGATTGTATTATGTTTTATCGGCTAATTTGAAGTTTGACTTCTAAAATTAAAAGCAACTAAATAATTCGGGATGGGATGGAGGGAATATATATTTAAGCCATAAATGAACTTTTACCTTTTTTGATTTAGAATTTGTGAAAGAAAAGGACATGGTTTTTGGGACACCATTGCCCAACTATCAATGAATATAATTTAGAAGGTAGGAGTTAAACAGAAAAACCAAATTATGATGAAAAGAATACAACACCATGCATCATCAAAATACATTGCATGAACATGCTATGATACGCGTATCTCTTTGCAAAGGGGACCAATTTTTATACCTCTAAAAGGCTAATAAAACTAGCAAATGCTTTTGAACTTTCAATACAATTAAGTAAAAAGAAAAAAAAAATTCAACTACCTTTTGAGAAAAAAATAATCAAAATATCCTATATAATATGTGCAATCGCATTTTAGTTCCTATAAATATATACAGTCTATGCAAATGGTCGTTGATATTGGTGTAAAAGGTGCATTTTCGTCCCTCTTTTGACGAAGACGTTTAAAGTTTGACAGAAAGAGGGACTAAAGTGCACCTTTTCGATCAATATCAACAACTAAAGTGCAAATTTTCGAGAAATATCTAATTATATTGAATTAATCCCACCTTTTCGATAAATATCAACAACTAAAGTGCAAATTTTCGAGAAATATTTAAGTATTGAAAATTTTATTTTGACCCTCTTTCCGTCAACGTATTCGTCAATAGAGGGAGTAAAATTCACATTTTCGACCAATAATATCAGAGATCATTTGCATAGATTGCACATTTATAGGGACTAAAGTGCAACTTACACATTATATGACACTATTTCAACAATTATCTCACATTTTCACTCGATTCTATGCAATTTCTATTTATTTTATTTTATTTTTATGATTTGTCGCCATAGTTATATTCTTTAGGATCTTTTTCTTTTCTGAAAATATTCTTCTCACTTTCTTATATCTATTTCTAGCATTTCCTTTTCAGTTTTGTGAATGGTACATTTCAAAAACACCATCGGGTAACTCATAGGCTAGTCTTTTTTCCATGCTTTTCTTTTGTTTCTCTAAGCATGGAAACAAAATAATTGCCAACACAAGCAAGTTAGACATGACAGTGTGATGACACGATACTTGGAATTTATTTGCTTATTATATTATTTATTACGGGCGAACGGCGACACTATAATTTTTAATTTTATAATAAATGATGAATTAAAAAATAATGTGGGTTCGAGGGGGCACACGGGTTCGTTATGAAACCGATTTAATTACGTGAGATCTTTGCCTAGCAAAAATAAAATGTTATTGATATATATTTTATCTAACCATATTGCTTAAAGAATTATTTAAGTATGAAAATAGACTCGTGAAATATTCATAACATGAAATGAGAATCCGACACGTTAATCTTTGTTCTAAAATTTCCCTCAACTAACGTTCTCTTGTTTGGTTTGGAATTTGAGCGAGGGAGGGGAAAATAACTATTATTGCACACCCGGCCAAAGAATACAGGAAGCGTATATCTTTTTATTATACGTAATGCAATAATAAAAGTGTACGTTTTAGTTTCGGGCATAGCTTAATTAGTGAAGAATTAGATTGCAAAGTACCAATAGTTTAAATTTGATTCTTCTTCATGCAGTCCAGGTTCGATTTTCATAGGAGAGAATCTTATATTGATTAAGTGGTTAACAGACAAATTTTAGTCTCCTAATCAGCAGATGAGACATTTCCCAAGCTATTTACTTCCTTCATGTAATTCAAAACAAAGATGCATAAAAATCATTAGTATAACAGTTTCACCTTTTCAAAAATAGAATTTTAGGTCTCTATTGTAATAGTGGTAGTGGTGTTATCGTGAATGTATTGTATAAGGGATTTTGATAGAGCCCTTAGGTCATCATACATGGCATTTTAGGTTTATATATTGTAATACATTACATTATTATAATATATCTTTTTCTACTTTTAATACATTATATAGATACATAATATTATAGCTAATATATAATCTTTTGAAGGAAAAAAAAAATATAGTGTCAATTATTTTAAACATAATTTTGTATTATAGAAAATTTGTACCGATTTAATCATGAATTTTGTAAATATACTAAATCAAAGCATAGAATAGTTTCAATACATTTCTTTTATAATTTGTACAATCTTAAAATTATATATCTAAGAAATATGTTTTACATTGGAATCAGTCTCATGATTCATATATATACAATGAACAAGGTGAAATAGGTCATACAATTCAATATATAAGTCTTTTCCTTTAATTACTATCAAAATCTAAATATTTTTTATATTCAAATTTAGTTATAATTCAAATTTAAATATTCAATATTTAACTACTTATAATCAAACTTCATATTTCAGTTTTTAAATTTAACCAACATGCTTACATGCCATTAGTCTTTTTTGTTTAATATTATTTGATTTCTATAGACACAAATATACTATGAAATGACATTTATGGGTCAACACCTTATAGTGCGAACATACTCTTTGAGTTGATTGGTCAACGCTGGTCAATTCCGGATTTTCGATCTCGTTTGACAATGGTATTTAACCCTGTCCGATTTTATAGATTGTTCGATCAATATTTAAGATCTTAAACACATAAAAGTCTTAACATATAATTAAGACACAAAGGTTAAAAAAAGATACACACTGACTTCCTATATAATTTAGTACAAATTCGAGACCATTTTTGTTAAACTATTAATGTAAATGATTGACATCGTGAAAACACTTTTTGACAAACATTTGTCGCAGCAGGTCGTGCAAACCAAAATCCTATTAATAGATAAGAACACATTCCAACTAATGCTCAAAAAATATAAATTTGTATTAAATTAGAACTAATAATTTTTGTCTAATAGACTCATTGTTAACTTGAGTGAACATTCAAATATATGTCCTACATTGATTTGTGAAGGGACTCCATTAATATGTTTGCTCCTGATAACTCTGACCTCTCGGGAGAATCGGTGACTGCATCTTGTTAAACTATTAATGTAAATGAATGATTAGTTTTTTCCTTCTTATCACATCGTGTAAATTTGTTGTATGACTTACTTTAATATAGCTTTCAAACGAGCAACACTATGGAGGGGTGAAATTATAATTTTACCCCCACTTTAGTCTCTCAATTATTACATCTTCAAGTAGAGGAGAGGCGAAAAATATCACTCCTCAAAGTCACTATTATGATGTGTGTATAACCCATATCTTTCAAATATAACTCAATTAATAAAGAGCTAAACTCTTACCACATCGCTCGATTTAGCAGTTAGGTCTCATCCTTTTTAGCTTATCATAAATTATGCTGCATAATCCGTAATTATTCTGTGTGATCCACATACATTGTTCAACAGTTGAGAAATAACATTTGTGCTTTTTTCTTGCTCAAGAAGGAGCAGACAAACACAGTACTAAGATTATCATTATTACACAAACACCCAACCTATCAAAACAACCTTCACTTCTTTCCTCTTCAAGATCATATTCATTGTCTCCATAAAAATTCTCATCTCAAATTCCATAGGTTTTGCTTCTTGAAATTTAATACCATTTAATTAGTGCACCATGAAAATATAGCTTTATCAGAAAAATCAACTATGGAAAATTCTGGGAATTGCATTATTTCAAGTGGGGGTTTTGAGGAAAGTGGAAAAATTCTGAACTTGAAGGCTACTGAGCTGAGGCTAGGCTTGCCTGGCTCTGAGTCACCTCAAAGAGATGAAATTTGTGTTGGTGGGTTGATGCTTAAGGGCATAGTTTCAGGTCAGTGGCCCCCTAATTTTTCGATTTTTCAAAAAATAAACGTCTACTATTGAAAAATAAGATTTTTAATTATGTTTTAAAATGATTTAGTTGGTTCTCTGATTTTATAGTAGTATATAAAATTTCTGATTCCGACACTATTTCAGGTGCCAAGAGGGGATTTTCTGACACCATAAACGGGTGTGGTGGTTCTGCTAAGTGGGGTTTGTCTGTAGGTGGTGGTGACAGTAAAAATGGGGTCTTGTTTTCTCCAAGGAGCATTAATGGTGTTTGTGGGTCTGAGAGTGAGACTGTTCAGAAGTCAGTGAACATGGTGAAAGAAGCTGTAGTACAGTCACCTAAGGCAATTCAGGATAAAAAGACTCAGAATTCTGCTCCGGCTTCCAAGTGATTTGTTTGAGCTTTATTTTTGTGCTTCTTTTTGGCTTTTGTTATGGTTTTCTGCCTAAGCGAAGTAGGGGGGTCGGATTGTATGCAACTTAGTCCTGTGATAGCAACGAGGCTATTTCCGAATGTTGGAGGCTAGATATGATTTGATTATTGGAACTTTTGGTTTTGGTTTTAGATTACTTGGCCTATTTTCTTTGTTCTTGAGAAACTGGAAAGCACACCTTTATATTTCATATAAGTTTCTTTAGCTGAGAAGTGCTCGAGGCACATAACTCAGTATGAGATCCTTTTGTTGATAGGTTAATAGATTAATTTGTTTCTGAACTTTGTGTATTCCAACTGAAAGAAAGAATCAACAAACAAATCGCAGGGCTGTTCCTGTGCGTCAATATTTCACATTGGTTTGTTCTGAAACCATTTCTCAACCTGGACTTCGGTTTTGTGCATAAAGAACCTGATCCGTCAATAAACATGTTTTACTTCAAGTTGTTACTCCATTTGCTTATGTTTTATTTATATATGTGTGATACAGGGCACAAGTGGTAGGATGGCCTCCAATTCGATCATTTCGGAAGAATTCAATGGCTGTGAATCCTTCCAAGACTAATGAAGATGGAGATGCGAAGTCAGGACCTGGTTGTCTTTATGTAAAAGTCAGTATGGATGGTGCTCCTTATCTGAGAAAAGTTGATCTTAGAGCATTCAATGGCTATAAGGATCTGTCTACAGCACTTGAAAAGATGTTTAGCTCTTTTACAATTGGTATGAACCCTTCGGAGATACTACTCGTATTTGTTTATAGCCCAATCTGGCTGATTTGAGCAAATGGAATCCAATAATTCTTGTTTTGAAAAGTAACGTGAAAACTTAGTAAACTCCATTTTTAAGGAACTACTGAAGGAGTAAATTTGGTTAAGTTTTAGTAGGTCAGTTGTCATATGTAAAACAAATGCGGCAAGATTAGGAAAGAAAGATGGATTGAGAGTTCAAATTTTTCTGTTTTTTGAACATTGTATGCTACTCCTCAATTTTATGGGTTTCTACTTATCGTTTTATTTCTGGACCTAACTAATATTTAAGTGGTTAGAATGTCTTAAAACTAGTTAACTTCTGAATGGTGTCTTGATCTCCATCTGTAGGAAGTAGTCACTTTCTATAGTTATAATATTATGACAATCTCATTTGAAGTTCTATTCCGGCTATTGCCAAACTTCTAATCACATGGACATTGTTTCCTCATCCTTCTCTCGAAGTTGCATGTGAATTTAATCTACAACTTCTTTCTGATTGAAACTCATGGCTCAAAGATTGGAGAATTTTGTGGTTTCTTCTCTTACATCATTTTATTTTAATTTATTTATACATCGCTTGAAACATTGATAATGATGTTTAGGTCAACATAATTCTGAAGGAGTTCCTGCTCGAGAAGGATCAAGTGAAAGCCAATTTGAGGATCTCCTTCATAGTTCAGAGTATGTACTCACTTTTGAAGACAAGGATGGCGACTGGATGCTTGTTGGTGATGTTCCTTGGGAGTAAGTCCTAGCAATTATACCCTCCACTTGTAGCACGTAGACCTACCAGCGTGAGTAAATGTTTTAGTAATCAGAAAGATTTATGTCGTGGCAATTAAAACCATTATACTTGTTCGAGTCAATGGGATATATCTAAATGGCTCACTACGCTACCTACACTTCTTTTTTGTTGTGAAGTAGTAGATAGTGTTGGCACTTCACTTCACACTTCAGTGGGAGTCTCTTAGATTCATTAGGGCGTGTTCATGTACTTGTTGTTCGAGACTTGATAATTTTAAGCCTTATCAGGAGGCACTAAAATTGGGTAGCTCTGTGTTGTGTCGACGTACTTCAAATGTATAGATATCAAGTTTTTTAAGAGAAATACGGACTGAATAAGAATTTTAAGGAAGTATCCTCTACTTTATTTTTAGTGTTTACATATGTAGTTTTTTCTGCTCAAAATGATCTGGCTCGTTTTTTATGATCGTACAGGATGACTACAAGGAATAGTCATTGAACAATTCTCATGCATCACTAAAATATGTGTACATAATTAGTTATATAAATCTTATTCAATTTAACTGATATACGTTCTGACACGATATTTTCTGTGAATTGCAGTATGTTCATGGACTCTTGTAAAAGGCTAAGGATCATGAAAAGTTCTGATGCTATCGGTCTTGGTACGTGAAGTTACACTAGATATAAATAATTTAGCTTTTCTGATTCTTGATATGAGCTTCTAAGCTCGAAGGCAAGCAGTAGGATGAAAATTTTCCTTCGAACTCTTATATGGTCATAATCTTAACTTTATTTGGCTTACGTTTCAATTTAGCAATCTCGAAGTCTTTAGAGTTCAATGGTTATTATATTGTTCACATCCGATCTAATTAATGTAACAATAATATTTACTTATGCAGCGCCTAGAGGTCTGGAGAAATGCAAGACTGAGAACTAATGGCAGACGGAGAGATCTATCCTCGAAAGTAAAATACTGTATTGAAGGCCGCCATCACAAATAACGTTCAAGCCTTTATTTAGGTCCTAATATGAGTATCTATTTCCATTCTGCAAGAGTGAGTACTCGAAAAATCTATATTGTGTGAGCTTATGAGCTACATTTATATCCCCTGCGCGAGTGCATGTATCATATCGTCGCCATAGAATCCTGTTGCTTTGTGTACGAGAGTGTGCATCTATTTGTGAAAGACAATTTCTCTAGTATTTTTGTTTGCAAGATACTTGAAATAAGCTTAGTTTACAGGAGAATTTGGGCAGCTAGTATCTTTTGAAGTAAGAATTTAACTTGAAGCATCTACCGTTTATTTTTGCAAAGGAGTGACATCCTTTCTCTACAATTTGACTATTTTACCTTTAAATAAAATCCTTCCTTTTCCTCTTTTTTTTTCTTCACCATCCCACCACCATCACCAGAACCTTTTCTTTATCAACCATAATCACAACCACCTTTACAAACCCACCACCACCAACAACTTCAGATTCAAAACCACAACCACTATTTTCTTTCTTCCTCATTTATCTTCTTCAATCCATCAACTACCAATTTTCATCCCCATTTATATTCTTCAATTCAACAACTATCAACCGTTACCCGTTTCTCTTCTTCATTCTACCAAAGAACAACAAAGAGGTGTTGATTCCAAGCAAGGCATGGGTGGGGGGCCAAAATCGGACATGGGAACTGGGGGAGGGGTACGAAATCAGCAGGGGAGTGGGGTGGGGGGGGGGGGAATCGGGCAGGGGCAGTGGGTGGGGGCGATTTTGCTCAGGGGCGGGGGTGATTTTGCTCAGGGGCGGGGGTGGGTGGGTGGTTGGTGGTTTTGTGCATTGAAAAAGAATAGTGGTAATTAGTGGTGGTGTTTTTATGAATTGAAGGTTGATGGTTGTTGGTGAAGAAGATAGATGGTTGAAGGTTGGTGGTGGTTTTTTGTATTGAAGAAGAAACGTTGTTGTTGGTGGTGATTTTTTGTATTGAAGATGAAAGGTTGACAATGGTGGTTTTGTATTTTGAAGAAGAAAGGTAGTTGTTGTTGTTGGTGGTTTTATGAATTGAAGGCTTGTGGTGGTTGGTTAACAAGAAAGGTGGTAGTGGTGATGTTGGTGGTGTGTAGTGGTGAGTTTGTGAAGGTGGTGATTATGGTTGGTGAAGAAGAGATAATGGGAAAGAAGAGATGATAGAAGAAAGGGCAAAATAGAAACTTCTAAAGGGAGGATGCTAGTATTTGGCAAAAATAAATTACGGGTACTCCAAATTAAATTTTTGCTTCAAAAAGTGCCAACCTGCCCAAATATATAATTTCATATGAAGCATACTTAGAATCGAAATTTTGTCATTAAATGATTGCATTACACCATTTGGCATCCCAAAGTTGCTAAAACAATCTGCCACCTTGTTCGAGTCTAAATGCCCAATCCAGGATTGCATGTGTGGCCAGGATCGTATTCTTGTCGTAAAGATATAAGTAAATTGGATCTCAAAAAATCCACGATCAAGTATTCATAGGCGCAATGAGGCACTTTTAATTTAGCGTGAGCTTCTTGGGAGAAATTTTTATGAATAACACTTTTATGCTTTTTTTTGTTTTTATCAATCTACGGTACCTAGCCAATTTTTTTGCCTAAATAGCTCACAAGGCATGCAGTGTAATTATTTTGACCTCCACTCGTCTTTTTCAACCCACACCAGCACAAAATAAATTAAACTTAAAATAGGCTAAAATAAATAAATGGCTAAACGGGGCCTTGAACTGGCCAAGCCGGATAGCCGGGCTTCTTAGGGCTTTCGAACCAGGCCGGGGCAAGACCAAAATCTGGGCCCCTATTTGGCCCAATAAATTACGGGCTGGGCTTAATTGAGTCCAGAATACTGGGCCTAGCCCACGGATGCCCACAGGCCACAAGACCCAATTTGTTTGACAGCCAGGTCTACTTTTAATCCTACTCAAGTACTTTAGGCTTTTAGCCTAATAATAGCTGGAGTACAATAGTCGGATTAAGGTTAGATGTAAGACGAATATTTCAATATTTAATTGAGTTTGAACATTACTCGTTTGAGTTTTGAATTGTTTTTGTTAAGGTGATTGTACATACATTTACATTTAAAATTAATATCTCAGACATAAATAGTTTTTGATTTATTTAATTTTTATTGAAAACGTGGAGGTCGATTATACACCAGATACCATAGTAATAGTCTTCAGTGAAAAAATAACACACACTTCTCCAAAATTATATTTTTATATACAAGTTATGATTTTATTAAAAATATATATTTTTATTAATATCCATAATTTAATTGATTTGCTCATCCTAGTAGATCTTTCCATTGGTAGTAGAGTATGTTGGTTCCTGCAAGGATGATATCCGCAAGGATTTGGTAACATTTTAGGGGACAAAGAGCATCAATAATAGTCCAATTTCTTTCTCATAATTGGGCACTTTCGATTTTTTTATTCTTTCACTAGGAAAAAAAATATACAAATAAATAATTAAGGAAGAAAAGAAAATAGAGTGCACCTATGAAGATTGATGTAATCTTAACACGTGGAATATAGATTTTCATAGTGGTCCTCTAGGACTAATTCCCAGTTGTATAATTATACTAATATACATTGTATAATTTTTAATTATTTTATTCTATCCATGCAGAGAGTTGCTTCTCTCCCAACCAATACTTCTAGAAAAATCATCCACAATATATGTATTATAATGATGGATCTGCAATCGTTATTTATCGAATAAGTGTTAATGTTGAAATAACTGAATAACCAACTTATTTACTCTTGAAACTTCGATATTGCTGCATTATATCACATCTTCGATTTCTTTTTTCAATTTGAAGTTTTTGACATTAAATCATATGTGAGATTGAGAAGACTATATCCAAATGACCTTAAGAATGTTCGTGATTGTGAGATTTCTAGGTAACGTGAGAATTATAATTTTCCAATTTGAAGGGAATCTTATAATTTTCTAGGACTCTTGTGAGACCGAAAAAAGAACAAGAATTTTAGATATGTGTGCCGACCTGTTAATATTGCTTTGACATTATGAGTGGCGACCACACACAATTGTTGAAAGGGTATATTCGGGATTAAATTATGTGAAGAATGTGAAGAGAAACATTGTGGTAAACCGATAGCTTAATGATGTGATTACTCAGTTATTTATGTGGAGAGAGAACTATTACTTTTTTTTTTTGAGAGAGAAGTATTATTTAGCACAACGGATGTTATTATGTACATATCATTAAGCTTTTTAAGTAATGACAAAGAGGAAGATTCAATTACGGCGAGTTCGCATTAAAAAGCGACCATCATGAATTTAATCCAGCATCCACCCTTGTCCGTATGAGATGTTCGATTAAGAAAGTGTTCATTAGAGAATCCAATTCATGACGTTATAGTCACAAGCTTACTTACTCGCAGAATTTAACTCTCATTGGATACATTTTCAAATATGTCTACACTTTATTAATGCATTATTAATACTGACAATACCTAGTATAACACTTGTAATATATTTTTTCATTTTTAAATAGTTTAAATTAGTTGTTATCTCACTAAATATTATGTTGAGAAGTTAACTGATTCAGAGTAAATTGTAATAATGGTCTCAGTAAGTGGATCCAAGTTACACTTTCATTTTAGTAAATGATCATATTATGTACAACCAGTTTGTATTTAGACTCTAATTTAACTGTGTCATGAACTTGACGGTTTTAGCGGTCGAAATATAATTTATGAATAAATTGAAGATATTTTATCTATTGTAGAATATGAGGGCACATATAGGAGGGAAGAAGAGATTTTTTAGAGGATCAAAGTTACCTTTTTGCCATTTGATCAACTTTGTTACTCTAAAAAGTCTCTTCTTATTCCCTCCTATATGTGCCCTCACTTCTTGCCACTTGATCAACTTTGGAGGGAAAACGATAACAAGTTACCCAAATTTAGAAAAGAAAATTACATTTGGCCCTGAAAAGTCAAAAAAATTTGAAAAGTTAAATTAGGGATTAAATATGAACTGTGTATACATTATCAGAAAACACTATAGCAATGTCATTTATTGGGATGATTGTTGCAACTAATTCGCTAATGTCACACTATAATTAACAAACTAGTACTTCAGGAAGTCACATGTAAATTAAATTGTAAACCCAAAGACTTGGGTATTTAATATTCACAGAATTTCGATAATGATCATTATTGCTGAAATTTTGCCTGCTAGATTAAAGGCTTTAGAAACAATAATAACTCTTGAAGTCTAAGTACATATGTTTTACTATAAAAGAAGGGGTTAGGATCCTATTTGATTATTTAGGAACAATATAAATCATATCACTTATAATAAGGATCATAAGATCAAAAAGAATCTTCCAAGATTCTCTCAAAAATATATAGTAATGGAGAATTGTACTATACGTAGAAACTTAAACCCTACCCAACCTTCCCTTCGGAAACCAAGACCTTAGGATACCAAGGTTGAGGTTTATTTAATGTGGTTGTATATAGTTCGATTTACGAAGAGAGTCTCAATTTAATCTCAATTAATATTGGATTTACGAAAAGGGTCTCAATTTAATCTCAATTAATATTAGATTTACGAAAACGGTCACAATTCACCCATAATCTTTATCGTCAGTTGGTACGAAATACTTGGATGGAATCAAGGATCCAAATCACCACCTAACAAATATCAAGAATGAGCAAAGTAAATTGAAGCATAATGAAGCTAGATTCTATAAGCTTCTTCTCCACTTTACCCAGATATTGATTTTCGTTTTGATTCCAACATTACTTATAATCACATATTAGTGTGACAGCTGTGGTAAAATTTTATTTATGCCTCAAAATCACGTTTTTTTCATTTAAAATTAACCTTTAGGGATTAAAATGTACCTTTTGTACCAATATCTGAGACCATTTTTACAGATTCAATATTAACTGAAACCAAACTGTAACTTGAACATATTTACTAGAATCATTTTAACAATTTTTTCTTAAAAGGTACTACATATTTTTAAAAATTCAAAACTAAAGGATGCTATTTAAAAAAAAAAAAAAAAAACTTACTCTCCTGCCTTGAAGTTTGGTTCTGAATCAATTCTCTCGGCATGTAGGGAGGAAATCAGGACAAAATGTAAAGGGAATAAAATCTAAAATATTTAAATCGAAGGGGCATAATTTGGTATATTAAACAAAAAAATCGACGGTTTTGTCAACTCTACTATAATATATGTTGCTAATAATTCATATAAAACTTATATGATATATCTGTAATTCTGAAAATCTAGATAGCAAGGGTATATATACTTCCTTACTTTTTTATTGGTTTCGTCCCTAATTATATGCCACAATAATTTAAATAGATTTAAACAATATTCATCGATTATATGATATCTATATGGCATATGATATCCATAAATATGGTGTAGTAAATTAATAATAATCAAAGTGCATGGTGTTTTTGGGAAAGGATCTTTAGTACTCCGTATCTCATATTTTAAGAGATTGTGGTCGATTTAGGATGGAGTGGTTGGTTCTAATATTCCTTAAGGTAGGGATTATTATGCTCTTAAAATCTCACAGCTGCAACGTGTCCAACTCTCGTAAAACTCTGCTTAAAGGATACAAACATTATTATTGCTACTTTATTTTCTATATATTACTCCCTCCGTCCCTAAAAGATTGTCACATTTTGACTTTTGTGGTCAATTACAATAAAATTTGATCATGAATTCTCATTGAACGATAAGAAATAATATAGTCTTGTGGGACCTCGTTAGATTCGTCTCAATATATATTTTTAAAATATCAACTTATTATAATTTTTTCGCATGTAGAATAAGAGATATTTATGTTTTAAATCATGCTTTATTGACCACCAAAAGTGAAATGTGACAATCATTTAGGGATGGAGGTAGTAATTGAACTCGTTGGATCTAGTATATAATGGTATGAAACTTAAAACTTAGTAACTTACACTTTTTCCCTTTTGATATATTTGATTTCTTTTTACTTTTATGTTTCGATCTTTATTTACTTATAGCTTGAGTATTTATTTTTTGATTAAGTTGACAAGTCAATATTTTATTCGTTTTGAATTCCATTTCTTTAAAAGATTACGCGTCATTATTGAATCATATTGATTTTTTTATATTATGTTGAAAATTATATTTTAATTGTTATTTTATTTAATATATAACATTTTTATCAAATTTAACAGTTTTGATTTTTAATTAATCACCACAATTTAAATTTGTCACATAAATCTATTCTTAGAGTTAATTTAATATGTTAATTTGACACATCAATGTACCCTTATATGATTAATGTCAATTTGTCATATTTATGTGCTTTATTGTTCATATCAATTTGACACATAGATGAGTTTTCTTGATTAATTGAAACTTGCCAAAATATTAGTTATTATGGCTATAAGTGATTTGCCAATCCTGCCACATTTTGAGGTTAATAATTTCGTTTACATGTTTTCTTAGCTGTATAATAATATTTTTTTTGTTTTTGAATTTGTAGTAAGATTTACTATATATATTTTCATTTGTCAGAGATCTGTGTTGGTTTAATGAAAATCTGATAAGGAAGATTTTTATTTTGATAAAGTGGAATTCCTTAATTTATGATATTTAATTGCTAACTAAAAAGCACCTTTTGTGTTCGATTAAAAAATAAATATGAATTTTTTTTATAATGTCATAAATAAAACACCTTAAGTTTAGTAATTTTTATTGTCAAAATGAAATGGATGAGTAAATGCAGGAGTTGGTTAATTGATATTATTTATATGTAGATATTAATTGAAATGACAAATGACTAATTTGCCATTTGGTATTATCAGTGCCAAAAAAAAGCTTGGTACCATAAGTCATCATACTCGGCAACTAGCTGATGCAGCGTACGTGATATGAAGAACTTTTTTTTATCAGACATCGTTAATTCAAAGAATACGAAAGATGATAGATATTGAGGAAACCTCGATTTTTATAAAATATCAATAACTGAATAACAATAACGTTTAAGAGTGTTTAAATAGTGAAACCCCAACTTGCTCGAAAAGAAAGCCCAAAATAAAACGGGCTGAAATTATTAAAAATTGCAAAAGTGTCCTAAAACATATAAAAGTATTTTGACCCTTCAAACGATCTCCGATCGCCAAAATCCATTGTACATCATGGCAATGCCATGAGGAGCACCGTTTCTGCATTAAATATACTTGCGCCTTCCCTTCGGGCAAGCTAGCTTCTGCATCAAAACCTCCTCGACTTGCACCACATCACTAGCCTTAGCCCAAAAACCCGCCTATATTAGGGTTAGCTTAGCTTAATGTTTATCTATAAATATAGATATCTATAATGTATTGAAACAAAACTATTCATCAATAAAAATATCTCCCACTATATTTGTACATGGTACCAAGCCTGTCGATTCTAGAGGCCCTAAATACGAAATTCCGCTGCCTTGCCGGTGAGTTTTCTACTATGTCATACTCACCGGATGGTTTTCGTTGATATTTTTCAATTTTATTTTTATAATATAACTTGAAATTTATGTTTTATTTGAAAGTTACTTTTTTTACTCGATATTTGTAAACTCATGAAAATTTAAACAAATTATTTTGAGGGAGGGAGATAGGATCATGAACAAATGGGAGTAGCCTGTTGACAAAAAAGACTTGATTTCTTCCACTTCGAATTGAAGTGGACTTTTGAACAAAATCTGACAGGATCGATGGCGATCTTAGCAGTTATTGGTTAGCGAATTACACAGAGTCCGGCCCGAGAACAGTACGGATTGACCACACAGGTTGAAAAATGATGGTGTTCATAGCAGTTGTTGATTAGCGAATTACGCGTAGTTTGGCGAATCCGACACGGACTGATCTGACAGGTTCGAAAATGATGGCGTTCCTAGCAAATATTGATTGATGAATTACATAGAGTCTGTATTGATCTGACAGGTTCGAAAGGATAGCGTTCCTGGCAGTTGTTGATTGGCGAATTACGCGTAGTCTGGCGAATCCGAAACAGACTGATTTGATAGGTTCGAAAATGATGGCGTTTCTGGGAGTTATTGATTGGCGATACGCGTTGCCTAGGTAATACGACACTCATTCATCGCTGATCTAGTTTGATCCAATTTATGTTTTCTTTTTCTTTTTATATTATCGTTATGTTGCAAACTCATGAAAATTTTATAAAAAGTACTATGAGTTTGAGGAAAGGTATTATCCGGTGTGTTCCCTTAACCAAGCCACTGCCTATGAAAAGTACCATGGGCAACTAACCCTAACCCATAAGCCCGCAGAATATTACGGTTAGATTAATATTTACCTATAAATATAGGTATCTATAATTTATTGAAACTAGAATAATTATCATTAAAAAAATATCTCTCTATATTTCTATAGATATTGGTTCAAACACAAATTCAGTGGCTCCATGAATTAATTTTGATCATCCAAACTTGTCAATCTGTCCCAACTCCCACACAACCTTCTCCAAATTCAATTGATAAACGTAAAAATTCGACAAAACAAATCTTACTCAAGTACAACTCTTCAAAATCATCTTTTTTGAATTTTATTGTGTTGTTCGGACATAACGACTTTATTTTTTATAACTTTTCTAAAAAATGCATGATTTTATGTACTTTTTTAATGAAAATATAATCTTCTTCTCCAAATATAAAACCAACATGACATATATTGTGTTATAATTGTTTTTCTTTTCGATTTTGTCCACTTTTAATCGTGATGTTTGAACAAATAAAATTGTGTATGCAACTACCATAAACCACTCTAACCCCATAATCATTTATGGAATCGGATCATCCCACATAATAAAATTATTTATCAAGTGTTTCCATATCAATATCGCATTATAATATAACCTCTGAAAATATGAAATAGTGGGAGATAAATTTCTACACCCAACTTCTGATGAATTAAATGGGCGGATTTCCGAAACTTGTTGAAATGAGCAACCACCCTCCTGATGATCACGGGTGACGCCTTTTAAGAGGGTCTCCAAAATTTTAATATCAACATGAAGATGTGCAAGAGCTAATGCGCGTTGCATGATATGCACGTATGTTGCATAAGATATGCACACATATTGCACATGATGCTTGTAGTGATTATCCATCATAATCATCTTTTTTTCAACCAGTATTATATTACGTGCTTCACACGTAAATAATAATCGAATAAAAGTAAAATTTATTTATATAATATTTAACATACGTATTTGGATATTAGTCAGGTCAAAGTTTTTCAGTTTTTCTATTTTTAAAATTTGAATGTTTAAAATATTTTAACTATTTGTTTTAGTTATATATATATATATTGCTTATTTAATAGTTGAACTAATCAAAATAAATATATTAAACTTAAATTATACAAACAAAGTCTAAACTAATTTCACCTCTATGAACTTTGCTTCTTATAATGACGTAACCAATCTAACATATTATTTATGGACAAGAGACGAGAAATATTAACATATTAGATCAATTGAGGTGTTTAATATGCATTGATATCATACAATATTTCAAAAATTTATAACTTACTAAAAACATTATTTTTCAGAGAATAACTCATTTTCGTTTCTTTTTTTGTAAATCATTTGATTTCATATTTTTAAATATGAAGAATAGTCTGTTAATTATAAAAATAAATAAATATTAATTTAATCTTTATCTGAACATTTAATTATATTTCGTTAATAAAGAATAATATATCAGTGATTTTACGTCAAAGCATGCTCAAAGAAAGAATGGGTTTTAATTTTTTAGTTTTATGTTTAATTTATCTGAAAAATAAAGTTATTGAAATTGAAAACTTTGTATTTGTACAAACAACCTATGCTTTAAATAATAAATAGTTTGATGAATACATTGTTATTATACTTTTATTAGTCATTCCTTAATTTTTTCTCAAATGATAAAAGTTATAAAATAATTATGTAATAGAAAATACATTCTAAACTTAGTACGGTAAATTCCAAATAAACAACTTTGACTTCTCTAACTGTTGCTCCAATAAACGGACAACTTCGTCTTCTCTAACTGTTGCTCTAATGAACTTTCTCTTCTTGGGTGTTGAAGTAATGCAAAGGCAGTCCAAAAATAGATGAAATATGTTTAAATATCCATTCCTCATTAAGTAGAGGCTCAAAAGAAAAAATCAATTAAATGTCGAATTGGAATTTCAGAGTTACAAGTATTTTAAAATAATTTTTTTTAGTTAGGATAACGATTAAAAAAAAGAGTATTGTGTTGTTAATCATTCGATCAAGTTTTGGAAGAAAACGCAAGTAATTTTGTAAGTCTAGATGGAGACATAAAATTGACTAACTAGTAATTAATTGTCCTTCTGTCCTAAGAATATTTTTCTAAATGTATTATGGGTTCATCAATCAACCAAGTAGGACTAAAATATTTGAAAATAGAACACGGGTTTCATGATTGATTTTTAATAATTAACTATGTAATAATTAAGCAATTCTTTAATTTCTATCTCTCTTTTCACCACAAAGCAACTTATAGAATATATTATTATCCATTGAATGTAGGCATGAAACATCTCAATCAGATATGTTATTAGTGTATATAAATTTAATAATTGTAATGCTCACATAATATGGTACGTGTTTAATTTGACTAACATATTATATCCTTACAAAAATATCATTATTGAGGATCTATCCTTAACAGTCTTTTTGTGAGAAAACAACCTTAATATGAATTACTATACCAAAATGTAATAATGAGTTTTCTCGTAGTAGTAAAATAGTAATAATAATCCAATAAAAACTAAAATAAGATGAATAATATCAAGACGCGTAGGCTCTAAATGAGAAAATAGCGAAATTAGCACTCTTTGAAGCCTTTTTTAAATTTGGAGCACCATCCACTTTTTTTTTGCAAAGGCATAGCACCCTTCCTTAATGAAATTACTAATTTACCCTTAATGAAATACACATTCTCCACTTCATCTTCATCATCTTCCCCTCCACCAACCAACAACCACCACCACCACCACCACCATTTCTTCTTCTTAACAAATCTACACCACCATCTCTTTTTCTTAACAAGTCCACCCCACTACCTACCTCACCAACAACCAACAACCACCTCCACCACCTTCACAAATCCGCCACCATCATCAACAACCCCACACCCATTTTTTTTCTTCTTCTTCACAAACCCACCACCACCAAACCGCCCCCAACCCCCTCAATTGCTCGAAAATCACCCCAGCCCCGCCTCCTCTGCTGGAAACCGCCCCAACCCCCTCCGCTTGTGTCACCATTAGAAATATCCCATACATTATAAAAGTGCCCAAAAAATTAAATTTTTTTAAATGAAATTAATTATTCTTGTAAAAGAAGTTCAAAAGATTAGATCTTTTGTGTAAGAAACTTTAAAAGGTTGAATTTTTTCAAGTGGGGTGGGTGAATTCGTGGGTTTGGTCGCGATTTTGAATGGGGGGAGGTGGGTTTCGGGTTTAGTGAGTTGGAATCGAAGAGGAGAAAGCTTTGAAGGTAGAGGATGGAAGATGGAGATGAAAGATGGATTTTTCAAATGGAATTGATTGTTCTTGATGGTTGTGGGTTTGTGAAGAAGAAGAAGAAGAATTGGGTGTAGGCTTGTCGATGATGGTGACGAATTTGTGAAGGTGGTGGAGGTGGTTGTTGGTTGTTGGTGAGGTAGGTGGTGGGGTGGATTTGTTAAGAAGAAGAGATGGTGGTGGTGGTGGTTGGTAGGATGAGGGAAAGATGATGAAGATGAAGTGGAGAAGGTGTATTTCATTAAGGGTAAATTAATAATTTCATTAGAGGAGGGTGCTATGCCTTTGCAAAAAAAAGTACATGGTGCTCCAGATTTAAAAAAGACTTCAAAGAGTGCTAGTTTCGTTATTTTCTCGCTCTAAATAAATGATCATTGTCATTGTGAATATTTATATGATTCACCAATTAAAATAGGCTTATTTTTCGTATCATTCAAGAAGTTGGAATTCCAGATTCATGATGCCTCTCTCTATCTCTTCGGTGTCTCCCTCTCAATTTCTTTGACCCCTTAAGTCATTATGGCACTTTCCCCCAACGTTCTCACTATTGAAGTATCTAAGTTTATTTATCAAGGCTTCTAGCCTAATAGTTTTGGGTCCGAGTCTCTTTCCAAAAGTTCTCGGGTTCGATTCCTGTAGAGGAGTATATTTAAACACACTTCATTTCGAGGCTGCCTTTACAGTACTTCAACATCCACTCTGTGGAATTTTCGGACGTTTCAAGACAACTTCGAGGATTGGACTCACAGATAGGAAGAGAAGCTCAATCATTACGTGGATTGGAGGCATAGAAGACGAAGTTGTTTATTTGGAGTTTAGACTCCTATTAAAAAATGTAATGTATTTCTTGTCGTGTGACTATATGTAACTTCTATCGTGTGAATGAAAACAAAAATGTATCTACAGTAAAACGTCTATAAATTAATAATCTCTCTAAGATAATAAATTTTTACGGTCCCGACTTGGGCTAGTAAAAAAAGTAACGAAATCGATAAAATAATAAGATAATACTTTTTTTTTAATTCCTTTACAATATAAGGTCCCACAAAAATTATAAATTAATAATCCTTAGAAATTGAAATAATATAATTACAATTTATTTAAAATATGACTCTATAATAATTTATTTTATCTTAAATCAAATCACCTTGGAGTTCATCTCTAATTTTTCTTATTGCATCCATTAGTTCAGGTATTGTGTCTTCGAATTGTAACATAAATTTGTGAAGAGTTCTAGACGCTAAAACTGCTTCCTTTCAGGTAACAGGTTCTAAGGACACGGTATCATCTTCATCATCAACATTTTTTTTTTTTTGAAAAAGGGGAGTACCCTTTAATTTTATTAATACGAATAATACATTATAATCATGAAACATCAATACAATTCATAAACTACTCACAAATTCAAGGAAATAGGCGACTAGTATCAAACTAGTGAGAGAATCCATATCTCTAACCAATTTCCTTGCTAGCAAGAGTGCTCGAACCCGAGACCTCCGCTAAAGGTGTCAGCATGCTTGCCACTAGGACAAGTTGTCTTGACTTCATCATCAACATTGTTCTCAATGATAGTAGTAATACTATGAAACTCTTAATATCATTAATATCTACATGTATTTATGCAAAAACTCTTTAAATTAATAAATTATTAATTTATAGATAAGTTAATAACTCTTTAAATTAATAAATTTGACCGGTCCCAACATTATTAATTTATAGAAGTTTTACCGTAAATCTATTTGACTATTTGATTTTGGGTTTCTCCATATTATATGTTTTGTATAAGTGGGTTTGATTTAATTAAATAACCGCTTCTTTTCATTTTGTGTTTTTAAACAAGGTGTTGATTTAGATTTTCACCATAATTTATAATCAAAACATTTTATTAACAATACTTTGAAGTGAATTTAGAGGGCACAACAACAATTGGATTTAGATTTTTAATTTTATATACTTATTGAAGTAATCATAAATGCTTGCTTCCACTTTTCTTGTTGAATTAGTGAATTTGTGTTAGGGAGATGCTGAAAGGTACCAAGCAGAAGGTGTTTACCTAGAACCATCGGGATAGAGCCGAGCCTCAGAAGAGCCAAACGTTAGGCTCAAGGAAGACTCTAACCTTTCAATGTTCTGTAGGGTTCGGTTCATTTACGGGCCTATGTGATAGTGGTTAATGGTAGGTCTATATGATTTTAGTGGTGATGACTAGGTTGTAAGCGGACCGACCTATACGAATATAGTTACGTTTGAGTTCTGTCCGCATGGATGCACAACTTAGTTTGGACTAGCAAAGGTTCGAAAATGTGCGAGTCTAAGGTTCAAGGGTTCGAGTTTGAGTTTGCACGTTCGGTCCAGTTTTCGCACATATTGCAAATAATTCGGTCCGGTTACGCAAAAAATTTGGTTCCCTTTGCAGGTTCGGCTCAAAGTTTGGTCTAGTTTTTGCACAGTTCGCAAAAGGTTTGCTCGGTTTAGTTGGCAAAAAAAAATCGTTGCGATTGGGTATTTGGGCGGATGAGTGATGAATAGAAAATAAAGAGATATGGGTGGAAGTGACTTTTAGGATTTAGGTTACGTTTAGGATTTTGAAGTTTAGACTCTAGTAAAATGGACAATTTAAGTAGTTAAAGGGATAATACTAAGATCTATGAGGCAAAATTAAAATAAATATAGTATAGGTGCAATTTGAAACTTAACAAAATATCAGAGGATGATTTAAAACTTTTGTCATACTTAAGGGGACCATACAAAATAAGCAATTAAAATAATTCAAAAGACAATCACAACTAGACCCATAACCAGATGGAAATCATTAATACTAGGACAAATTGTGTTTGAAGTTTCCAACTTGAGCAAAAACCACCATAAAATCCAAGATTATATATCTATAGAAATATAATTAATGGCATCACAGAAATCTAATGCAATCTGATCCAGCAGTACTGAAATTATTACTTGTTAGTTGCAAAGTGTTGACAGCTTAAAAGGGCTATCAAAAATCTCTTTGATTCTATATAGTAATAGTGTAGTAGCTAGCATATAAATATATATATATATATATATATATATATATTTTGCTCTACTTGATCTTGTGGTGTATAATAATTTTCAATTATTTTTTCAAGAGTTTAGAGATGGGCAGCAATTATTTTGGAAATCTGAGCTTGGGACCAACAAATAATTCTTCAAGAAAAGGGAAGAAGAGTAATTCAGACAAGCCTCAAAAACAACCTCAAAGAGGTCTTGGTGTTGCTCAATTGGAAAAGATTAGATTACATAGCCAAATTGGAGACTGCTCCACCTACCTACCTCCATCAAATCATCTTTATTTTCCTTCCTCCACTAATGTTTTTCAGGTTCCTCACCTTCCCTCCTTTTGTTTCTAGCGATGAAAATATGGATACAACAAGATTATGAATAACGAATATATAGATTTCTGATAAAGATATTGTTAGAACTGCTAGACAGTTTAAATGAAATATGAAATAAATTGATCGACGATCTCTAACAAGAATTGAAAACCTTGGTTAGATGCCACCACTAGACTATTGAACCATCGGCAATCTGGTTCCTCTCTCTTTCTTGAATGTTTTTATAAGATTTTATGATGATATTATTTCTTGAAGATTCTAAGATGATATGGGTTTTATTGGTGTTCTTATGTAGGAGGATAGCAGATGGAGAACACCCTATTCATCATCGTCTTCGTCCTCGTCCTCGTCCTCGACTTCATTTGGATTTCCAGTCCAGCAGCAAAGCTTCATGGTATGAGGTTTAGTTGTTCATCAAATGGTACTTTTTATCATTTAATTTCATCAATAGATTAATTTTCAATCTATTGGATGTCAAATAAATATTATCATCCATTTTTTTTCTTGTTTTTATGCACTCCAACTAACCCTAGATTCAGGGGCGGACCCAGAATTATAATTGAGAGTATTCATTTTATCATTTAAAATATCAAGAATAAATATAAATATTCATTGAGAAGGTGTAAGTGAATAGAGTAACAAAAAGAAGTGGTTATGTCAAAGTTTGAACCCAAGACCTCTCACAAATTTACTAAGAACTTAACCATTTGAGCTATTTTATTTTTGTGTAGGGTATTCATGTGAATACCCTAAGGTCAATGTAGGTCCGCCCCTGCCTAGATTCACCATAGTTTTATTAGTTTGTGAACATTAAAGTCAAGATTTTATGGTACCAAAAAATGAGATTTTTCACTTTGTTCTCATCATTTTCCAATGATGAAGTACATCCTATGGAGTATTATTTCTCGTTGTTCTTTCTCCAAGAACACTGGGGAATCTATGACCATGTATGTTCATCCCTTTTCTAATGGGAGGATCCACAATTGGTATTTGTTGAGTGTGTAGTGAACGAGAAAATTGATGAAATAAATAGTCTCAGATAATATGTGCTAGTTACGTACATTTTAGTCTATGTAAATGTTCGATCTATGTAAATGGTCTTTGATAGTCTCTCTTTTAAGGAATACGTTAAATTTTGACGGAAAAAAGGGACTAAAATGCACATTTTCGACCAATATTGGAGACTAAATTGCACATTTTTAAGATATATTTAAGTTTTAAAAATTCTATTTTGACCCTATTTCTGTCAAAATTTAACGTCTCCGTCAAAAATTACACATTTTACACCAATATAAAGGACTATCTGCGCAGATCATATATTTACAAAGACTGAAATGCGACCTGCACATATTACCTGGAATTATTTTAACAATTTTCTCTACAGTAAACACGACACAAATTTTGGATCAAACGTAATAATATCTGCAAATCACGTCAATCATCTACGTGTATTCATCTCGTTTATCTATAACAGTATAAGTAAACAAAGATGTTACTATTTTCAGATGGGGCTGAATGAAATGGGAAATATCAGGTTCCCAGATTCTGTGCACCAACGTACTCCTATATTCAGGTAATTTTGATAGATTAATATTGTGAATCAGAGACAAAATTATCCTTTACTCACGATTAAAACTCTCAGCCAATAAGATTCCAAGCAAATGAAGCAATGATATATCTATCTTAGGGAGTTATATAAGGAATAAACCAGATTTAAGATTAAATTTATGTCGATAGCCTTGTGATTACGAGATATTTGTCGTAGTCACAGATTTTAGGTTTGAGTGCTTACAATGAGAATCATATAATTTCTTTTTAGCGAACGTTGTCTATATCTAGCATCTTCAATAAATATTCATCAATCATCCTAAAAAATTTCTTCATATTTTCACGTTTCAATCATTTACCATAGATTGATTATCTCATTCTAATAATTCTTCTCATATTTTCAATGTATCTAAATAATTTTTTTTCGTAGATTACCCCTAACTATGAAAGAATTACTGTTGGGGTTGGAGGTGAGTGGGGCAGCAATATGTACGTATAATGAAATGGAGTAAATAAGTTAATAATGTGCATGCATGTAATATTGACAAAGCTAAGTAGGAGGGACGGACTTGTTTTGGTTCAACCTCGTTATTTCCGTGAAAAGATTGGGTGCATAAATACTTCGGTGCATCAGGTGCATCAGGTACCCATTTAAAGGTTTCACGTGGGTACTGTACCCACTTGAAACTTCATCATTGGTACTTGTACCCAAATTGTACTATAACAATGGTACAATACCACATATTTATCAATCCAGAATAAATATGTGGTATTGTACCATTGTTATAGTACAATTTGGGTACAAGTACCAATGATGAAGTTTCAAGTGGGTACAGTACCCACGTAAAACCTTTAAATGGGTACCTGATGCACCTGATGCACCGAATTATTGATGCACCGAAACCGGACTCGTTATTTTCATCTCAAGTGTTTACATGATAATAATGTACATGCATGCCGGATAAGGACGCGTGAGAGTCTTTAGTATTGATAATTTCATCATTTTTTATGATAACAACGTATATTATATATTTCTAACAATAAATCAATTAACCAGATGGAATGATGCTATTAATGAGAGCCCATATTTGGGACAGCCAAGTATCAATAGCACTCCCTACTTTCTTAACAAACAACAAGAGGTAAAATCACTTCTCATCGCCTATTCACATTTCACAATAATATTATCCAAATATATTTAGTTATTTGGAGTTGTAACATATATGTTATATCATTTGAAGGATTTGGTTGATGAAAGAAGAATTGATCATTGTGAATCAAATGAAGATGAAGAATTAGATTTAGAACTCAGACTTGCTCTTTGACTGTTGTCATTGAAAATAGAAAGAAAAAAAATTACTTAGGTTGCAAAATTGTAATAAAAGTTGTAGACATCAAAGTTCAAACAATATGATTTGACATAAAAATCATGATGAGTTCAGTTATCATGGGGAATTTATTATCTTGAAGGTGACATTGAGAAGGATGTTTTCGGTTCGTTTTAAATCGATAAATCGGCGAGTCGAATCAAAATTTTACTTATTTGGTTTGGGAAAAGAAGACACTTAACTAAAATGGTGCCAAAACATCCGAAACTGACAAAAAAATCGGTTTAAAAAACAAACCAATAGCCTAAGTGTCCAAATGAAAAAAAGTTGCTTTAAAGTCCAAAGTTATAATACCTTATTCCTAAAATCTAATTGGAATTCGGCTTTTGGTTTTAGCATAAACCGAAACCGACCGAACTGAAACGAATATATACATTGTTTAAAATATTCATATTTCTGATACTTGTTAAAAATTGTACTTAATTTTGAATTTTTTTTAAAGATTATTACATTATTTACATAATTTATTAGTTTGAAAAACATACCAATAGCATAAGTGTTCAAATGAAAAAACTCACTTTAAAGTCAAAAGTTATTATAAATTATTCCTAAAATCTAATAGGCTGATAACACTACTTCAGCTCTCTGCTGTCATCCTCCATCACTCTAAATCTCTCATTGAACTTTCCAAACTTCATATGTTACATAATTTGTTAGCAAGTTTGTGTTACTTAAAATGTGTCCAATAGTCATGAATGTATTTTTATTTATTTTTTTGACTTCATGTGGTCGTGTAAACTCAATTTAATTTGAATCTGTGCACTTTCATTTTTCGTTTGTTTCAAAACCGAAAAACCGATCGGACCAGGCAAATTTTGCTTCAAAACCGACACCAACCGAATCAATTAATTTTCAGCTGAATCGATTCATATAGTTCAAAAATCAATAGGATCGGTTTCATACAAAAAAACTCTGGAAAACCGACCGAGCTGAACCAAATCGAACTGAAAACATCCTTCTTATTCTTCTTCCCAACACCACCAACATTACCACCACCACCACCACCGATCAATACCCAACTTTTTTCTTCTTCTTTCTTTAATCTACCCAATCATCTTCATCTACCTCTTCTTCTTCTTTCTTCTTCTTCTCCACCATACTACCACCACCATCAACACTTATCTCTACCACCAAACACCACCACAAATGAAAGTGTTTTTTATTCTTCTTCTTTCCTCTTTCTTCTTTGTTCGTCTTCCTTATTTCTTCCTTCAAGAACACCACCACCAAATATCAAAACCCACCCCCCCCCCCTACCAAGGGAACCTATATTTACGTCATCGTGCCCTCCATCGTGAGCTAGGGCACGATTAAAAAATTCCTGGAGAGCATCGTGCCCTAACCCACGATGGAGGGCACGATGACGTGAATATAGGTGCCTTTGGTAGGGGAGGTAGGTTTTGGTATTTGGTGGTGGTATTCTTGAAAGAAGAAAGAAGGAAGAAAAATAAAGATGAAAGAAGAAGAAGAAGAAAGAAGGAAGAAGAACCAAGAAGATGAAGAAAAACAAAAAAAGGAAGGTTAATGGATGTTGTAGGATGGTGATGGTGGGAAGAAGAAGAGAAGTATTAAGGGTAATTTAGGAAGTTTGGAGGGGAAGGGATAGTGAAATCCAAAAAATTAAGATGGGGATAGAAATTAAAAAAAAATGGGAAATGGGGACATTCTTCCAATTTTCTCTCATATGCGACCATTTGACTAATTTTCTCCTGTTTTGGACACTCTTATGGTGGACAATTTTGGAATCATGTCAACTCTCATTGGTGGAAATTAAACTGTGAAAACTAACCAAAAGAAAATGAGAAAAAAAATGAAAACTTTTTATTAATTGAAGCTTTTAACTTTTCTAGATCACAAGATGCATAATTGATTTTTTTTTTTTTTACTTTATAAATTAGCTATGAGATGAGTTTCGAACCCAAGACCTCCTGATCGCTAACAAGAGCCTCTTCCATTAAGCTATTCGATTAACTATATAATTGAACTTCTACAAACCAAAGTGACGAGAGTAGAAAAATACAACATTGCAAATAATATTATGATCGACTTGCAGAATAGGAAAATACAATGATTCAGTTTTCTCATTAACCTTGAATAATTAAATATTAATACCGTTTCGAATTATGCATATACATAACAAAATTGTGTAATGCAATATGTTTTGCATCTAAGCAACCATACTGGCAATATCATTCTTCTTTGGCTCATCAAAATAGTGTTCCACGGCCACAGTGGTCGAATTGGAACAAGGTTGAAGGCTTCTAGTTGAGTTATTTCCATAGAGCTAAAATTGGTCTTTCAAATCCTGCTGTGCTACCAGATACGCGAGAAGCTATGTTCTCCACTGTCCGAAAACCAATCTGCAAATGCATTGATCGCTCAGGGTTCATGGTCTTGGGAAAAAAAGATTTCTTAATACGTTCTTGTGTTATCATTTCAAAACTGCCAGATGATAATATTAACAGAGCAATGAAGTACCTTATCAAGAAGTATATCTTGAAAATCTTCTGGACGGATTTTAATGTTATGGTAATTTAGAGTTGCTGTCTGCAAAGCGAAAATGAAAAAACTTGGCATGAATTTTAGAAATCGACATAATGTGTACACAATCAAAATAATGCGGTGGCATGTCACGATTCACTCAATTAAGCAGGAGACAGTGCTCAATTTAGAAACACCCACATTGTATAGAACGGATATGTTTGCATACCATCCAACCCGACCTTACCCCGCTTAGGAGGCAACCTCTTCAAAGGCATTGGAATATTGTTAATGTTAAGCAGGAGATAGATACCTCAGACACAAGACGATTTTTTGAGTATGATTTCCATGGTTGTGGCTCCACAATAAAAACACCACCCTGCCAATTTCAAGTCTTAATCGAATATCCAAGCAGCATAAATGATTTTTTTTTTAACAGTTCATATTATAAATGCAAACGTGGAAAGGTATACGTACTGGGTGAAGGTGATTCCAGACTTTTGAAAAGAGAGTGATTATTCCTTCGTCACCCCAATTCAAGTGAACCCATTTTGTTACACTTAAACTGCCAAAAAAAAAGTTTCAGTTAGGTTCTGGCAAGCAATATAAGCAATTTCGTGACAAATCCATTTTGAACTTATCACTATGTCTGTCCCTAAAAGAGTTCACAGTTTTGAACTTCCATTGTTGACTTTTTAAATTCTGAACTTAAAAGCATTGTTATATGTTATGTAAAATTTGGTGAAAAATACGCTAAACCTGAAATGTAGTGCGACTTACCATAAAATTACATGGTATTTTGTGTTAACTGGAGGTCGCCAACCTTGAGCAATATTGCCTTTCTCGAAGGAGACGACACTAGGCAGATCGTTCAGCTCCTCAGGATTCTCATTTAATTCTGCCCGAGTCTCACCAACTTCCTTGTTGTTCTCTGTATCTATGGGGGTTTGGTTCTTAGCCATGCTGCGATTTTTCTTTCTCATTGTATTTCTAAGATTCCAGTGAGCATCCTCAATTCGAGCTGTAAAAAAAGAACATAAACAACTAAAGTTACTCAAGATCATAATAGTTTAAGACAGCAGAAGCTCCATAGGTGGGTCAAATGAGCAAAGCAATGAATTTGTTAAATTGTAGACAAACGATGTAGTGAGTAATGATCAAGATTTTGCTCATAAGTTCACATTTAACAAAGCTCGAGTAATGAATGATTCGTACAGAGAATCAGAAGCTACTGGCAGAGATATTCAATTTAAGGAGACCACTTGATGATTAAAAGCACCACTTGTCATCAACCACCAGTCTGGTGTTCTAAGACCTTTAACAACTACTTTGGCAATGAATCTCAGCGTTCTAATGAGCTAGGCAAGTCATATTGTTATCAGTGCCATGTATGCCATTATCTACCTCTTACATTTGTCCTCCACTCGAGTACTCAAAATTGAACTAGCAACAAGGACTATGTTAAATAATAGTTTTATTTATTGTGGATAATAGAAGACATACCACCATCAATATCAATGCCCAGGATGCTTCGACAAGAGAACTTCATTGCTACAAAAGTAAAAAAGCATAGTCAATCAGGTCTCGAACTCCAAACTGACAATCATCACTCTGACAATCTAAACAAATTAATTAGGTGAAGCACAAAGAAATAAACATAGCGGAAATACTGATGTTAGCATTTTAAACTTCACGGGATCATGAATTACCAATATCTATAGTGACAACGCCACTATTGCATCCAATATCAAGACAATCCTTCCCTTCAAACCATTCCTTCTTCATCACCTTCAACCTTGGGTCTTCCTCAGTGTCCTTACCTATCTGCACAACAGAAAGAGCCATTATTTCTCTGCTCCACACATCTACGTACATAGCTTTTACAATAAATATTGGAGTTCACTGAAGCGGGTGCTAACTCCGTAACTATAATAGTATTTGTAACTTTCAAAAATTGCAACTTTATTAGAGGTACTTAAGTAAATTACATTGCAATTACAGAAATTGCAAGCCATGAACGCCAATATATTATTTTATCAAAATTGAACACTTAAAGAATATACCAACATATAAAAAAGATAAAATTAACCCACAATAGTATCCTCTTTATGCTTGCATACAGTCGAGCCAGCTAAATTGTAATTTCAAACAATGCAAGTAAATTAGTACCAAGATTCGGTTTTTTATCAACACTTCAGCATAGTATACAACTATATATATTAAAGCTCAATTAACCCACAATAATATCTCTTTATGCTTCATATTCTCTTGATTAGTCCATACAATCAAGTAAAGCACATATCAATACAACTAATGCAAGCAAATAAGTGTCAAGATTCGATTTTTATCAAAACTTAAGCACTTACAAATATACAACTACATGAATCAAACCTCAATTAACACAACAATATTCAAATTCTCTCTAAAATTTCATACCCATCAAAGATACAATAACAATAATCAAACTTCCCCAAAAAAATCAAAAGTTCAACTAAACCAAACCAAACCAAGACTTATCCCACTCCCACTAACAGGGGTCGACGATAAATAGGACGTCTCCATTCAGACTATATTGCATCACCTTACTGTTAAGCTCATGAAAACATCAAAAACATATACAAAGTTGGAGAGGGTACTAACTCTATAACCATAATAGTTTCTGTAATTTCCAAAAATTGCAACTTCTTTTTTCTTGCCCTTCATAAAAACAGTGTTTTGAGGTGCTATTTGTTTATGATTTGGCTTATATTTCTTCTCTTCATCCTTTTTTGCAGTTTTATTGGAACCCATTTGACTTTTCTTGTAAAATCTTGGGATTTATGTAGTTTGTTCTTCCTTTTTGGACAAAGAGGTTTTAGGTTTTCTGGGACTTTGCTTGTTGAAAACAAAAATTGCCGGGAGGTGTTTCGTTTTTAACTCTTCAGAGTTCAGACTGTTATTTTTTGAATCGCAAATGACCTCGGTGGTTAGACGTGTTAAACGAACCGGGCCGGGCCTTTAAGGATTCCCAAGCTGGTATCTGGCCCCGGCCCCTTAAGGAAGGGGTCCTGATGGGCCTTAAATGGTATACCTAGGCATGGCAAACGAATCGGGCGTCTCAGACCTCTGGCCCGGCCCCAGCCCACATCATTGAGGGGCCGAATATGGGCTTATGGTTTAGGCCACAAGGCCGGCCCGGGCCCTTCCAAAGCTTGCAAATATCCGGCCCGGCCCTAGGTCCGGTATACACGGTATATCGCATACAATATAATCTTATAGTTGTTTTTATTAAAAATAAAGTAATGTTAGATGGATTTGAACTTCGGTTGCCAAAGTGAACATATATGTCTACTTACCATTGTGCCAACATGATTACTTGTTATGTTTTATGTGATAATTAATAATATTATCTACAATCTAAATAAAATCATAAGATGCATCAATATATTTTTCTTTAAAATAATAAACGTAGATTAGTGTTACATTACATATTATTTAATAGTATAACACATTATTTTTTAATATGCTTATAAATATTATTTAATGTTAGATATTATTAAAAGTACAAGATGTGTTACTATATACTAACGCATTTTGTATACACTTTTCTTTTTTTTGTAAATTAGCGATGAGGTGAGTTTCGAACCCAGGACCTTTTTAGTCACTAGCAAGAGCTTTTTCCACTAGGCTATTCGATTAACTCCATTTTGTATACACTTAAATAATACTATACTGTTGGAATATCCCGGGGTTGCAAGACACAATGAACTACGATAGTTCATATGTCTAGAAAACCCTAATTCGTTGATCGTTAGAACTTACACAATAGAACTAGCTCATAGAAGTATATGTTTAAAGATAGTGTGAATATGCTACAACTAACATAATCAAAGAGTGTGGCTACAAAGATATACCTTTGAAGCGTGAGCGGAAGCGATATGATCTTCAAGTGCTTATCCCCACACCTTGCTTCTTGCTTTCTTCATGAAGAAATTTATATCACCAAGGTGATATGAAACTAATATGAAATAGTCCACACCAATACCTTAGATAGCAATAAGACACACTTGGACTAGTGTGTGTTATTGAGGAGTTTGTAGTCTAACTACTATAGCAAACTATAGAACAATTTCTATACTCTAACACTTAGAGTTTTGCTAGAGGGTTTGAAGATGAAGTGTGTGTGTTTGTTTGTGTTCTCTAACAAGAGTTGTGTGTTGACTTAGCTTGATTCTCTACCCATTCTATATCATCTTATGATATAGAATGGATGATAAAACACATTCAAACACATTAACCATCCATATGGTTAATGCCTCTTGGTCCATGGAAGATTCTCTTACAAGAGTTCTTCCCAAGTCTTACAAAGCCTTCCCAAGGCATAAAGTAGCCACCAAGATGTCAACCATTCATGATGATGGAATTAATTAATCTTAATTAATTAATTAAATCATATCTTATTTAATTAATTCATTAATTAATTAAATCATTTCAATAAATGATAATATATATATATATATATATCTCACATATATATATATACATAAACCCCAAATGGTGTGTCCGGAACCAATTCCGGGCGCACCATCGGTTCGGCCGGGACACGATCTCGATCGAACCGAAATTCTTCAATATGGATCAAGTCCCTTATTCACTTTCGGGTCACTACTCGAAAGTATCTTCGGTAATTGTTACGTGTGTGACCTCATAGCCCGAGTAACGAAAGCATCGGGATTCAACGTATAAGACCGTATGCACGAATCCCGAAGATCATCGTGAGAGCCTAGTCTGCCATTCGATGACCCCCGGCATTATCTCGGGTGAGACTACTGATAGTTCAGATAACTATCGGTTGTTGAACCGTATATATAGATGATATAGTTCACGCGCACTAATTGAGGAAATTGACACATCAATTTCCAACATATGAGTATTGTTAGTGCAGTGAGTTGGGTAAAGTTTTCACGCGAGTACAAATGTTAAAATAGATGATGTATTCAATATGTACTTTCTATAAAGAGTTGAAGATCTCACAATTAATTGTACAATATGAAGAATATATTTCTTAGCACAAGAACACAAATTTGATAATATACATTACTTGAAATAAAATCAACGACATAAGAAGACAAATTTATTAGAATAAGACCATTACTTCAACCATGTTGCTGGTCCTCATTTTTGCCAATTTCTTCTCTACCGTATTCATACTCTCACATTGTAATAAATTTATTGAATTTTATGAACAATATTTACTAAATTTTTATGAATTATTATACTCCACAATGACTATAAATAAATGGATTAATACCTGAAATGAGATATGATCATCCTTTGAGTTGATTTCAGTCTTCTTTTACATGATTTGTTGCTTCTCTAGTTTTAGTAAATAAATTCCAATTCCAAAGCCAAACAACCTAAAGTTTCAGAACCAAATAGAATAATAATAATATTAGATAGGAAATAGTTGAAAGAAAGAATCTAAAGAAACAACCTGGAATTTCAAAACCAATGCAAACAATATAATAATAATTTAAATTAAAAGATATATTACCAAACACCATCAAAATTGAATGATGCTGGTCTCCTAATAGGGGAAAACCCAAAAAGGTTAGTATAAAAGTTAATGAAATCTTTCCAGAAAAAATTGAAGATAACTAAAAAGTGGAGGTGAAATATGGAGAGTGAGTTTTGGTAAAGGGGGGAGTTTTACGTGCGTTCTACGTACAATACACGTGCAATGTAACTGCTATCTATAAAATAGATCAATCCAATTTTTTATTTGAAGAAAAATAATAATGATTAGAATTACAAAAAAATTAGAACATGTAATAACACGACCTTATATTAGTAACCAAATATTATAATTAAACTTAAAATGGTAATGACTTGTTAAGAATTCGTTAAAATAATGTTGAACTTGTTAAGGGCTTGATAGTGGTTCGTCTAGACCATTCGACTTAAATAATATATATGTAATAAAGTAATACTACAATATACATATATTTATATACGCAAACCAATCTAGGCTACTTCATCTTCCTTGGCCTCCAAATTCCTCCATTTGATTTCCTATTTCAATCTTTAGTGCAAAGAACTCGATTTCTAGGTAATCCTTTTCGCAATTACAGTATGTATAAATTAATCATGTAATTATGTTATTGTTGGAGAGATAGGCGCATGACATAATTTTATAGCACTTGTTTATACTCTCTTCGTCCAAAAATAGTTGATATCTTGTCATTCTTTTATCCCAAAATAGTTGATATTTTAACATTGAAAATTGTACTTTTACATTATCAATGAACTTTTTTATTACTTTATCTATTGAAATTAGCAACCAACCAATGATATAGTTCCAAATAATTGTATTTATACTTTTTCAATGTACTTTTTGACTAGTTTTAATTTTTATTAATCTATGTACAAATTGAAAGAACGTCAACTATTTTTGGACGGAGATATTAAATTGTACTATTATGATTAAAACTTATAAGTATCAAGTAAAACCTGTTATAATTGATTTAGATGTAGAGTTGCATATAAAAATGGCTTATTTTCTTTTGGCCCCCTGAAGTATTGAGACGCTTTCAATTTGCCTTCTAAATGATTTATCTTTTCA
Source organism: Echium plantagineum (assembly GCA_003412495.2). Classification (NCBI taxonomy): domain Eukaryota; kingdom Viridiplantae; phylum Streptophyta; class Magnoliopsida; order Boraginales; family Boraginaceae; genus Echium; species Echium plantagineum. The sequence continues at coordinate 7,536,018 of CM016568.1, read as the reverse complement.
GATCAGGACTGAAATATCCTTCTTTTCAGTTTACCCCCTGAAACGTCAAATTTGTATTAAATTTCGTTCTAAATGAAGGGTGAACTTGGAATAACACACTCATTAATTTTTTTGAGCCCTTTTTAATAATAACAAAACAATAATTTTCAAATTAACCCCTCCTTCTTCCTCACACCCCCTCGCATCCCCCCACCCCCAATCCCTCCATGCACCCCCCCACCTCCCACGTACCGTACCCCTACCTTCCCACCAGAGCCACCACACCAGCTCAACCACCGCTACCATCTTCAACCCCTCAAAGGCTGAAGCTCAATTCTAACTCCCTTTCTTCTTTTGTTGTGCTTCTTCCTCTGCATAATCAAATGAAATCAACAAAAAAGTCAACACTTTTCCCACTTGACTCTCTCCTTCAACATTTGTTACAAATATCGAAACCCATCAAGAAAAGAAACAAAAAGTTCAGTTCTTTACCACAATATTATGAATTGGTTGAAGGGGCTTTTCTTGATGGTGAAAGTGCCCAAAAAATTAATGAGTGTGTTATTCCAAGTTCACCCTTCATTTAAACAAAATTTAATACAAATTTAGCGATTCAGGGGTAAACTGAAAAGAAGGATAGTTCAGTCTCTGATCTGAACTCAGGGGGCCAAAAGAAAATAAGCCTATAAAAATAGAATTTTGAATCCTATATTGTTTTTCGACTATGATTATTATGGCGCTTAAGTTGGAAATTTTGATTGTTCATGGTAGGGATTGAAGATACTTAGATTAAATACAGAAATAGATACTTAGATACTTAGATTATTCCAAATATTATGAAATCTATAATGTTGTTATGGTGGCTCGATTGCCTAATGAAGCTCAAGACAAAATATGCTTCTAGATGTAGGATTGGTCATTTCATCCACCCAACATGTAACGCAGTTTGCAAAAGACACTAATTCGACAACAAGAATTGTCATTTTTAATTTTTAATTATAAATTGACAACTTTCGAGACTAAATAAAGCTTTGATATCATTCTGCTTTCCTGAAAACAATCGAAGAAACAATAAGACAAGGAATGAAGGATGAAATGCTTCAGTGACCTCTTTTATTTTTTAAGAAATTAAAATGTTATACTTATACACGACCCTAATCAATCAACACAAGGAGGCCGAGGGTGGGGGGGGTGGGGGGTGTACTCGACCTATATCGCTTGAGAAACAAGATAATCTGATTGTCCTATGACTTATATCATACAAAAAGAGAAAAAAAAAACTGTTTCAGTGTGTACTTGCCCAGCAGCCGAAATAGCAATACAGTTCTGCTTTTGTCTTTTGAATACCACGGCTCGTGTTTCTCTACGTCTTGAGGTTGATATTTGGAGAGTTCACTCCTCCAGCTCCTTTAGAAAATCAATGTTGTCAACGAAAACCTACAAGAACGTACAACAGAAATTTATGAAGAATCATAAACATAAGAGGAACAAGATGGAACAGGTCAGCAATTGCAACGTGCTTGTTATGCATGCACTAACTAGTTACAAGCAAATACTTTCAGAAAATGAGGGAATTCATGGCTTGCAAATACTAAACGCATGTTTTAAAATATTTAATATATCTGTTAACAAGCCAAGGTAACCTTCGTGGCAAAAGAAATTTTTAACGCTTCTTAATGAGTGCAGACATCCACATTCCACCATTATCCATTCCTATACTAATATAAAAATTTAAGTTGCCCACATTAATTAACTCAAGTCTCAAGCAACACTCGAATGATCAAATCTATGGTTTTGTTGTCAATGAGGTCGTCCAAGTGTTGCTTGAGCAACTCACAGTATGTAAACTTCTGCAGTTAAAGCACTCACATTTTTCGGAAGTATTTTGTTCTGCACTTTTCAGTTGAATGTAAGGATTGGCATTCAATAAAAAGGTTCGATAAATATATGCAACAGTAAATGCAAAGGTCACATATAATTTGCATCATTTCATTCTCATCAGATATATTCTCTCCGTTCTTTTTTATTTGTCTTTCTAGCTATTTGCACATAGATTAAGAAAAATAAAAAGTACTCAAAAACATATTGAAAATGTAAAATGACAATCAATTTGAAACTATATAATTGGTTGGTTGATAACTCCATAAGAAAGAGTAATTAAAAAATAGCTTGAAAATGTAAATTTACAATTAATTATGCTAGAAAGACAAATATTTAGAAACAAAAAAATAAGGCTAGAAAGACAACTAAATAAGAACGGAGGGAGTATTACTTAATTATTTTATTTCAAACTCTCTGTGATGGTGAAGGAAGTAGATGGCCATACCGTTTTCCAACCATCAGGATCCAAGCATGCAGTAATTTTGGTACTAATGCCTGGTAAGGGGCCAGGTTCCCTGGTAATATTTCCACCACAGAGTTTTATTGCTTCAGCAGTTTTGTAGACATCTTCTGTGCCTATTGCTATCTGAATGAGTGTATTGAGAAGCTCATCAACAAAGCTGATGTGATACTTCTCCAGAAACGAGCAATTTATGATATTAGCACAGGATTAGGAGTTTCTACCTGTGCATAAGCATTTCCTTTTTCATACTCGGTGACGCCATAATTATATGTCAACTCTACCACAGCACTTTTGTCTTCAGGACCATAGCCCATCATTGCTATTGTATACTGAAGAAAAATCAAAGAGGATGACATCAAATTTTGAAATAGGTGACGACTTGACAAAAAATGATAGAACTGTTAATAGTGGCAATAGCTATAAAAATATCCAATGGCTAAACAAAAGCAAAATATGAAATATTCGGAAAATGGTGCAAGTCCTTGTGTGAGCCTACATTGCCTTTTAATGTTTTGTTAAGTTTATTAGTGATGCTCATTTCATTAAAATTGAGCTATACTTGCTCTAACAGAAAAGGCCAATTACCTTGTACTCGGGATTGTCTCGTTTGCGTAGAAGTTCCATACCATAGGCCTGAATTGCAAGATTAGATACAAAAATTATTAACACAATGAATAAATACCCTAAAGATTATTATAAGTGAAGGATGAGAAGATAGAAAGAAAATGCCCTTGAAATTAATTATTTTATCACAACTTGACTTTTACAGTGTACGGTAGAGGATGTGACCTTTTCATAAAACTTAATAGCACGATCAAGATCTCCAACTCTAAGCATCACTTGACACAATGGCTCAGGTGTAGGACCCCTCTCCAGAAGTTCAAATTTATAGCCATCAGGATCTTCAATGAATGCAATCACAGTTTTGCCACCCTTGACTGGACCAGGTTCCCTGGTCACAATTCCACCCTTGGCTCTTACGAGCTCAACAGTTTTTGCAACCTACCAACACTGACCAACATCAATAACACATTTTGAAAGATAAAAAAATTCGTTGAAATCATGAAACATCGAAACTTTAAAGAATTGGGATTAATCACAGAATATCCATGCATCATGACAACGTATGATTTAAGCTATCAAATTTGATCTTTATATGGTGTGGAAGCTCCAAACATCATGCCACTACAAGCTACACAAATATCATTCAACAACTTCATTTTGATGGAACATGGAATAGATAACTTACATCCTCAACAGCAATACCAAAATGGCCAAAACCAGATCCAATATCATATTTGTCAACTCCATAATCTGGACCACAATAGGAAAAGGATCAATAAAACATCAGTTTTTCTTATTCAACAAAAGCAAAGTACTAGAAAAGCTGAATATTAACACTACGGAGTCATATAGTTAATCATGTAGTAATTTATAAGAAAAGGAGAAAAGTCTTACTGTATGTGAGTTCGATAACAAAATGAGAATCTTCGGGCCCATAACCTAGGAAGGCATTTGTATATCTTTCTTCGGGTATATCTCGTTTTCTTAATAGCTTCATCCCCAGGCACTCCGAATAAAATCTGCACCCACCATTACATCTCAAGTAAGAAACATTACCATCAACTCTTCAGCTAGTAATACCATTAGAAAAAGTAATTGAAGGGAAAGGAAATTCGTAGGGTTTGAACATATACTTTATAGTTTTGTCTATATCCCCGACACGGTAAACAACATGGAGCATTCTTCTTTTGTCCTGTTTAACAAACTCTAAAACATTCTCCTCGGTAGTGGTGCTAGCTTGTGAAATATTTCCCGAGGCACGAACTCCAATGGAATTTACCCCTCTTTTTAACAATTTAGAACTCTTTAATCCAAAGATGTGTGACTGAGGAATCACTGCATAATAAAATAAAAGAGTCAGTTTCACTGCATTCCAGATCAAAACTCCATTCAGAATAACCTAGCCACGTGCTTGAATTAGTGTTGAGCTGAAATTATCTTTGTTGACAGAAAAGAGTCCAATAAAGCTAGAGGACATAATGCCACACCAGAATAACACCCATAAAAAAACAAACGATAACACTAACATGCCCCACTGCCTCTTAATAGGCACCCGCCTACGCCGAGTAAGAGGGATTGGATTCTATGGAACCTTACCCCTATGATAAAAGGGAGGCTGTTAAAAAGGAGAACCTATACTTTCTGAGAAGACACACTAAGAGGGGTCCATTAAATTGCTTAGCCATTACTATTTTCATACTTAAACTTAGCATATGTATAGGCCACACTCTAGCAGAATTTGTCATCACCATTGTTATATCTGTGTCGGAGCTGGATGTATGAAAATTTGCACATGCATAATCTTACACCACGAAGCTTCCCAAGATTATATTAAGCTATATTTATAAGTCCATCAATCAATGAATATATGATCATATAGTCTTCATTACCAGGATACTGGGAACCCTGTGCAAAAAAATAGATCACGGTTAGGTTAATTTTGATGTTCTTTGTTTCATTCTCTGGTTCTTTTTCCTTAAAACTTACTTATAGGCTTGGCTAAGTGCAAAAAAGAAAGAAGGGGTTTCACAGTAGCAACTTAGACTGAAATGTTTTGGTATGAGTACTTACAAATTAATAAAGAAGGTTATCCACCTTAATTAATCAACCAATCTATTGCTAGGCAAGTCGTAGTTTTGTTTTCTGTTATAAGAGCATCCAATTTTAATCAGATAGATAACACAATTAAATGGGGATGTGTATTCCAGTTTTCATAATCGAGTTCGAATCTATAGAACAAAAAAACTGGTGCAAAGTAAACAGGAAAATAATGTGAGTAGAACCAAATTGAAGCATATTCATCACAGAACACTTGTTGCTTTAGGGAGCTTTCCTCGTCTCCTAGTAACAGAGAGTTTGTTCTCACTTTGTTTGTCGTTCACACTTCCAAGATATGCAAGCCTTCTCATGCTTACTAACCCTTAGCATCTAGACGCAATACCTAAGACTAGAGTAAACGAGGTCCTTGATTGAACAATGTTTCCACAAAAGAGCATGAGTGACATTTGTAACTAAAAATAAAGGTTTGTATGAGATCATGAGCTATACAAAAATGGAACCGTAATCACCCAGATGAAATCATTTTGTAGAAACAAGTGAAAGGGATACGCCTGGCAACTCAAGGAGACAAGGAAGCGACTGTATATAATCACTATACAACTCAGTGTGTGTGTGTGTGGGGGGGGGGGGGGGGGGGGGGGGTTCAATAACAAAACCATATTATGTATGATAAGGTGTGGAAATCAGGTATTTGAATGCAGAAATTAGAATTCGCGAAAAGCTAGAAAATGCCATGATGAAACTAACACAGTAACCAAATGAACAAATACATCACACGATGGCTCGACAAACTAGTGTCAACGCCTCATTGGTTGGATTGAAGTCTTTTACTACCAATATACACCTGTAACATCACAAACAAACTATTTACACTGATATCTATTCACTCATCCCGATTCACTACCAAGTCTCCACTATTATTTTGTCAACTTCCACCCGCTAATTATCATAAGCAGTGTGACAATCTTGTTGTACCATGTACCTATACCCCCCCCCCCCCCCCCCTTGAATCCCAAAAATTTAGTCTCGTTTGATTGTCAATTGTCAAAACTAACAACTTTCCTTTATAAACACATAACTTCGATTTGAATCAAAATCTCACATTAACAATTAAGCACACTAAACATACTACCTTTTGACATATTTTTCACTAATTACCATAAAACATCAAAATTCAAAACTAGACAATCCTTTGAGATGAAGTAATTATTTCTCAACAACTAAAGAAACCTATCAAATACCACTAAAATTCAAAATCAATTAACAATATTTCAGTACAATAAAATCATAATTAATAATTAATTGAGACATTTACTCTAAGTATATGGAAACAAAAAAAACACAAATATACAAAAAAAAAGTAAACATAGGTAAATAAAAAATTAAAAAAATCAAAAAATTACCAGCTCCGACATGAATTTGAGTGAGCTTCCGGCCACTGACAAATGAAGGTGGACAAACAACATAAGCAGATGCTCCTGAAAACCTGAGTGACGTCAGCGACGGTCTGATTGATGACGCCATCGGTAATATCCTCGACATCTTTATTCAATTATTATTAGAGATGAATCTGAAGCCCAGAGGTGGAGTGACACGAGAAGCTCCTTCAATCATCTATCGGTTTGGCATATTCTTGTTCAGGACCGTTTTTAGTATAATTATCGAGTCAAGTTCGAACTTCGAACCGATACAACTAAATTATTTACGTATACATTTATTGAGTTAGGTAATAACTGTCTTATTTTGTGTATGCTGAAATAATCAAGTTAAATCGGATTTTATTTCGGATTCATGCAAAAAACATGAAGTAGTCAGTTTGCTCGAACTTTCAAAATATAAAAATTTAATATTAATATTCATAATTAAAAAATTAAGTGAACAAAATATGAGCATATAAGTGATTGAGTGGATCTTGAACACATTCAACTTCATTAAAGACTTACTTCATTAATATAATAATATTATGGGTATAATCGATGTTTGTGCATTCTAAAAATAATCACTAAATAAAAAGTGTAGATGATAGTCGGGGTTGCGCCAAATAATGTAAGGAACCAATCACGTGGGCCTAGCGGTTTTATATGTGGGCCAGGCCCATAGATTCTCGCACGGACCGCGTCTGTTATGGAGTGGACCGAATAAGCCCCAAGTTTTTTTCATAGGCCCCAGCCCATCTCGAGCCCCATATTGAGGTGGTCGACATGTCCACATAATGAGGCTTGGTCATTTTCTTTTTCTCTTTTTGCATTTTTGAAAATATCTGAATGAGACATGAATTTCAAGAATTGTGTCACTTGGAGTTGGGCCGTTTTATATTCTTCCTATCTTCATTTTCATTTGAAGTCATTTACCTGGTTCTTTTAGTTGCTAGCTTTTCAATTTTTAATACTCCCTCCATCCCATTTTGTATGTCTTGTTTTCCTAAAATAGAAATTCCAAAATTGATTCCACTTTAGTTCAAATTAGTGGAGGGAAAATGGAGTAATGTGAGATGAATTTGAATTTTTCTAAAACTTTGTGCAAAAGTAAACTAAACAAACAAAATGGGATGGAGGGAGTAATTCTTATGGTTTCTTATTTATATGCATCATTTTGTTTACATGGTTATTTTAGCTACTACAATCGCATTAGTATTGTTTCTACTTTCAAATCCGTATGCACTTTTTTATTGAGAAATATGACATCTTGGAGGGAAAATATACAGAAAAGTTCAGGTGCCCAATTGAAAAAAGCCATAATAAAGATCCAAACGTCACCAACATATCAACATCAAAATTCGACTGAAACATAATCCATTTAATCTAATCAAAATTGCACCAAATTGAGCAAAATTCACCAACATTTCAACTTCAAAATTTAGAATTCAAACACAATCCATTTAATACAATCAAACATAGCTAAAACAAAATCATCATCATTCCAACATCAAAATACAATCAAACTTGAAACATGCTTCCCAATCTCCATCCTATGGCTAAACATAGAAAAGATACTCATCTTTTTTGGCCTAGATCCATTAATCTCACATGAAGCTCGGATTTTTTTGTCAAGATCAAACTTGAAACCTGCTTCCCAATCTTTTTTGGTCAAGATCCAACAATTTAGAGAAAAGTTTGTAACTTTTTTTATTATGTTTTCAAAAAAAATTGCCTGCAAAACTTTTTCGGATGAGGCAATAGTGCAGCTTCTTGCGTTTTCTCCCTTAAAAAATTGGAGATTTGGGTAATTATATTTTTTTATTTTATTATGTAAAGTTTAGGTTTTTGGTGTTCAGTTTGGTGTTTATGGTGATTTGTATAGTTTTGAGACAGAGCGTAGTTGGATTATTTGTGTAATAATAGAGGAACCACAACTCATGAATTTGTGCAGAGGTAGTGTCTTGAATTTGTGTAGACCAAGATGCCATGGTGTGTGATTTTATGCCAGGAGGCGTAAGTGCACTAGTGCACATACTCATTCCATGTAATGGATTTTGGATTGGGGTGGGGGTGGGGTTGGGGGTGTAAGGTTGAAGATGATGTTTTTAATGGGGTTGAGTTAAATATTTGAGGTTGGGTTAGTTTATAATTAGTGTTGAGTTAGTTTTAAGTGTGATTTGTCTATTTTGCCCTCTATCTAAAACTTTAAAATCTGAGTAATTCAAGAAAATGTGAAAAATGAAAGTTCAGGTGCCAATTTTTCGTCTCAGGTGCCTACTTGTAATAAAAAGTTCACCGGGTACCTATTTGGGATAATTCCAGAAGTTCAGGTGCCCAGATGAAAAAAAGCCTTAACAGTTCCTTTAGTTGCTCTGGTTTTTGTCTCTTGCTTTGATTCTTTTACCTAGAGATATGTTTAGAATCGGTATGCACTCTTATAAGATAGTATATTTGTTTTTCATTAAATAGCTCATAAACTATGATGTAATATATAAATTTCTTGGTTTATCTTAGGTGTAAATGTTAAGTGAAATTCAAGTGTTAAAAGAAGACACTACCCAAATATTCGGGTGTCAAAAGAGACATTCAATTATCCAAATGTCTATTTGAATAAATACTTTTCGGGTAACCAGGGAAGAAAGCATGATGAAAATAGGGGAGAGAAACTTTGAGAAAAATGAAATTGAGGGGTCAAATTTTAAAAGTAAAATGTTAAACCATCAACAAAAGTTCAAAAATGCTCATCATATAATGATATCAAAAGACCTAAGAGCCCGCCCCTATGCCCTATCCAGGTCCGCCCTTACCGTTGTGGGTAACTGCAGGGACGGATGCACTATGTAGCAAGAGATAGGAAGTATTACGTCTTGGTTTTGGTTTTACCCTGTAAAATTATTATTTTATCTTCAGTCCAAAATTACTATTTTAGCTTTTATATACTGAATACAAGAGGTCACACCATCACTTTTGTATTAATGATGAAGGAAAATAGGCTCACCATTATTAAGCAGTAATGCACCAACAATCATAATCTCGACTTTGGAGTTCTGGTTCTTTTGCTCAAAAGATTACACTCTTCGGTTTTCAATCTCCTTCAGAAGTCAATATTGAATCTCCTTTTTTTTTAATTAGTATGAATTTAAAAATCTAATTCTCTCAATTCTTAAAATATAAATATTAGATTTGGGTTTTTTATATTTGATAATTATATTGATGTTGTAAATTTATTTAAATTCTATTCGCCGATCTCTGTTTATGAACGATAGACCTTTTAGTCTTTTTGAATATTTTGAATACTGAATTTTGATGTTTTCAATTGAAGTTTGGATTTTTATTATTACTATTACTATTACTATGATACTCCTATTTTATTTCACTATTTACCGATCAAATTTTATATAAATTTAGAAGACATACATGAGCATAATGGTCGTGATCAATTCTAATTTAAAGTTTTTAATATATGTATCATATTTATTTATATCGGTTTTTAAATTTTTTCAATAATTCTATATTTTAATATATAATTGTGTTACTTCTACATTATTTTCTGCGTCCGTTCCTAGCTAACTGTATGAAATATTTGAAGATCGATGTTTGCGTATATCTATAAACTTTAACCTTAAATATTGCCATTATATATGTATATATCCAAATTTGGTAATAAGCTTAGCCCAATCAATTCCTTGAGTGCCTAATCTACAATACAAACCAATTTGGAAACAAATAAAATTAATGTTGATAAGTACTTGAATAAAATAAATGGACCACTTTGGAACAAACGGCAATAACATTATTTTGTGTAGCATATATATGCATGATGTTTTTATATAGGCCTTTTATATATGTTGCGCATTTAATATTTTGTTGCATGATTTGAAAGCGATGAGTTATTGGAATGATGGGAGGGGTTGCTAAAAATGATTGTAGACATAATAACACATACTACAACCTTCTAAGAAACATATAAAAATGATTGTAGGCCTTTTATGTACAAACCGCTATAAACATAACTATATGAGTTGAGATATTTTTTTGTTCACTCAAAGCTTTCGGGGACTACTTTACTATAGGGACTATAATGGCTAGAACTAATGCAAACATTTTTTCCTTGTCGGTATTATTTGCAAGAACAATATTAGCGGGTTATAAGTGCCTCATTAGCCTGAGATTGGCTTATAATACCATGTTAAGAGTCTATGAGGTTTTATTCTAAAACCAATTGGCAACAGAGGAAGTAGCCCAAGATCTTGTATAATGTTCTTCCGATGTAAGATGTGAATCTCAACAAAAATAGTTGTATTTGATATATTTCTAGAAATATTATCTAACATATATGAACATATTCAAGTTTGTAATTTAAAAAGACAACCATTCGAATAAAATACTTCCTCCGTTCGTTTTTAGTTGTCTTTTTAGTCTTAATTTTTTCGTTTCAAATACTTGCAATTCTAGCACAGAAAATAATAGTTTACATAATGTAGTTTTTCATTATATATTATTGTTAAGTTATCAACTAACCAATTATGTAGTTTCAATTGATTGTCATATTGTATTTTCAACATATTTTTTGACTACTTTCTATTTTTCTTAAATTATGTACAACCCGCTATAAACATAACTAAATGAAAGGAGTAAGAGTTTTAACAATTTACAATACTAGTATTTTGGGCACAACGATGTTTGTGCATTCTAATAATATTTCATCAAAATAAAAAATTTAAAATTAATAATTATAAAGGACAATCGTTAATAATTTATCACGTAAAAGTATTTGTTCAAATTTATATTTAAACTAATTTGTATAAAAGTCATTTTTAACTAATTTTTATAGATATAAATGTTCCTACAATCAAGGGAATTAAAGAACATGAGGCTTCATTACAAAAATAACTAATTCCCCCCTTCCCCAATTATATATAGTGTAGATATTCCCTCCATCCTAAAAAAGTTACATAGACTTTTATGGTCAAAATTGCCCATTTGTACTCCTAGTTGAATGACCTACATAGCTTTCATTTTGACCAAATTTATCAAGTTCATAAAAGAACATTGAGAATACTAAGTATTACTAGCATCTAATATACTTTTCAATATATCATGAAATAGAACATTTCAATTACAAATTTGTTAGATGGAACTTTTTTGTGTTGGAGGCTAGGGGCATCACCTCATATATATTAAGGCAAACGGTTTTGGTAATAGTCTAGATTTATAAAATGTTTCTAGTCTATTATTTAATTTATATTGCAATTTTTTTTTGTTTATTATCTATATTTCAAAATATATCTTATTTAGTATTGTATGTTAAAGTTTTTGTCAAGTATATGTCAGAAATGAGTTATTCAGATTCTAAATTGGGTGTGGCTTTTTCAGATTTTTCTTTTGATTTTTTTACTTCAAAATGTATTAAATGAAAGATAAAAGTAATCTTATTGATAAATTACGGGTCTCTCATATAATACTAATAACGATAAATTACGAGAATAAGTGATGAACTAAAATATTGTTAAACATAAATAAATGATCATGACGTTTTGAAACATTAATTAAAATTGAAAATCTTTTGCAAACAAAGTTGATTGGGATATATATAGTATTTGCCTTATATATTACAAGGACAATGAGCTAGCTGTTTGTACAATCTTTTCTAACCAATAGTGGACTTGTGTATGGCTGGCAGATGGAACCTGGATTGTATTATTAGGTAAATTACAAATATTTCGAATATTTATGATAAGGACATCCTCTAATTATGGCTCATTTTACGTGAAACAATTTCTTCAAGGTTTAATGTATACTTGGTGATAACTTTATGGTTCTCGGAGCATAGTTCAGTGGTAAAAGATTTTGATATTATGGTCGTTTTTTTTGCTTTTCGTTTGGTGTGGTTTCGATTTTCTTTGGATTGATGCTCAAATTGAAGTGGTGTACATAGAAGCTAATAAGGTGCCCTTGATCACTGAGACACATTTCGTGCTAACTTCCGACATCAATTTCCATGACGGAGAGTTGTCGGAGCCCCTACTTTAAGGATCTCAAAGTTTTTGGTGATAACTCTATGATATTTATGGTTCAGAGAAAACTTACATGATGAGTTAATCGAATAGCCTAGTGGAAAAAGCTTTTGCTAGTGACCAAAAGGTCCCGGGTTCGAAACTCACATCTATCGCTAATTTATAAATAAATAAAAAAAACTTACACGATCACATTTTCTAATTTATTTTATTTATTAAATTTTTAGTTGATAATTAATACTTAAACAAAACTCTATGATGGAAACTTCCTTAATCATAATACAGAAATTTAAAATTATTATTAACTTTTTGGTTATTAGTACTTGATTTTATTGTTGATTTAATTTAAATATTAAAGAAATTTATTATATCATAATTTTTGGATAATTAATATTAACTAAATAAGTATTAATTTACCATGCATATACATTGTTAATTTTTATCTTTTATATCCAATATATAATAACGAATATTATTTCTCGGTAAAGTTTTCAAATATTATTTTTATCTTTCCTTAAATACTTACTTATATATCACTTTTAATAATTTTACAAATTAATGAAAACTTGATTGCACACCTACCATAAAGAAAATAATGCTCCGAATTGGATGAAGTTATTCGAAAAGTTTATATAACTATTGAAGGCTCAATAACTTTTTTTTTTTTTTTTTGTAAATTAGCGATGAGATGAGATTCAAACCAGGACCTTGTGATCACTAACGAGAGCCTTTTTCCACTAGGCTATTCGAGTATCTTAGAAGACTCAATAATTTGATGACATTAAATTCACGTTTCTAATTAAGAGATTCAAACCTTGTTGGAGGTGCTTGATTTTGCCTTTCTTAACGAGATGCTTGACAAACAGGATATACAATGGACTTTACTGGTCTCCTTGATTTGAACCAAACACTTCAAAGCTTCCATGTAAAGATAAATGCCTTATATCGAGTGACAATCATAATCTAAATAAGATAATCTTGATTGATTCTCGAGGGTCAACCAATCACGTTAATTGATATTAGGCAAATGGTAGAAGGACTCCCTTTCAGTTTTAATACTTGAACGCACTTATGCTCGACTCAATTCTTTTGTCTATTATCAATCATGTGTTATAACAGTTGGTCTCACAGAAAAAACTTCATCTAATTCTTCTCAATAAGCATATCAGATAGGGATGTTATTGGACCGGGAGAATCGACATCCACCAGGTACCTCGTCTGAAATTTCCGGTCCGTTTATTCACCCGGTAAGATAACGATCCGAGAACGGGTAAAAAAAATTAACCGCTATTCGATAAGTTACCTGATAGAGTATCTGATAAAAAATCATATGTTAACTTTTTAGATGTTATATTTTGATTTTAATATTTTTAATAGGTTTTTTCTATTGATTTTTTTTTTTGCAAATATACCCGGATCCGGTCCACATCAATATCCACCTGATAAGTTATCGGATCGGTACTGGTCCAAAAAATGTGCGTGATATGGTGGTAGAAGTGGTAATCTATCGGGTGATTTCCAGAAGAACGAATATTCGAACCCATAACAGCACTAGTACCAGATGAAGACTTATTTGAGTTCATCCTAAATGGGCATTGTGAGAGTAAACTAGGTTTGACAAGTGATAAACTTTTCTTTTTTTTATCAAGTTATTAATGAATATTTTTATCATTAAACTACTTACTTAAAATCTAATACCTTTTCATATTAAAATTTAGTCTTAATATCTAAATTTGAATAATTGATGTGAAGTAGCACCTACCGACGATAAAAGTCGATGGAGACTATTGAGACAAGTCATTGGAACATTGAAAATTAATTATGCATGGTCTTGAATGGAAGATGTATGCAATGAAATTTGATAGCATAGACTGGAGCCCAACAAAGTGTTGACATCAACAATCATCCATCCAACATGGCTTGTCTCCAACTCCCCTCAATCTATTCATATATTTTCCCCCAAACGGATAGTATTTTGGGACAACTTAAAATAATATTATTTTATGGAATATGGGACAACTACAATAAACGTACTAGTTTGTAATAATATTTGATAGATACAACTTTCGTCTAATTGAATATGGTAGTGGAAAAGTCTTTTGCTAGTGACCAGAAGGTCATCCGTTCGAAATTTATTTCATCACTAAATTACAAAAAAGAAAAGATTGCCTTCAACTTCATGAAATGTTGATCGTTTGGATTATTGCATGTTACGAATCCTTGAACATGATCTCAACTAATAAAACAGTATTTTCTTTTACAAATTCTTTCAATTATAAAATGTGAAATGATTAATTTTCCTTTACATAATTCACATGTTTGTCATGTGCCGGGTAGTTATCGGAATTTATGACGGAAGTGGTGAATGAGTCATTTTGTAAAACTTCAGTGAGCGAATGTGTACTTTTAATTCATAGGTGAGCGAATAAGGATTTTAGCAAAACATGAGTGATGGTTCATGCCTTTTGCATGCTCATTCAATTTTCGTAATGCAGCCATATTCAAATTTTATTGGATATTCGAATATGAAATTGAAACCACTATATTGTTGAATTGACTACACATTCAATTTTTGTAATGTAGCCATAATATTATTGAATTGGATATACATAATTAAACTTCCTCTGCAATTACCCCCAACGAAACTAATATTCATATTTGTTAAGTGTCATTAACCTATAAATCAAAAGTTCCACTACAAAAGTCAACATGGAACAAGGTGAAGACTAAAAACCTAACACTTTTCCAAATTATAGCACCTCCATCTCAAATTACTTGAATTAGTTCAACACACATCCACATTATCAAACCTTTAACAACAAATTAACAACCCCATTTAACGAAAATTTGAAGAAAATTTTTAAATAAAAACTTTAAAATTACTAAACTTAAAATCAAATACAATGAAAAAGTTGATGAGACTAATTGATTCAGCATTAATAATATCAATTAGCATTAAAATGAATGAGCAGATTAATGAATTAAAAAATGAATGGAGTGAAATGTGGGAGCTTTAATATTGTTACCATATCAAGATCCAAGTAAATCGAATAAATTTGCCCATAACTCATGTCAATCATAGGATCAAAATGATGCCTAAATTTTCAATCCAAGAATAAACAAGTACTAATGCTCAAAATACTAAACAAGAATACTTGTTTGCCTAGCGCTAGGAATTGTAGAATCCAACCAAACAAGGATACTCAACAAGGATACTTGTTTAATGTACTAGGATTTTTGCCTAAAGCTACTAAGAAGGTGATGTGGGTAATTTCTCCTAGGAATACTATTCATTTCAAGGGGTCCTCCATAGGCTCTATGTCGGGCCTGTGCTTCATAGGGGATTCCGGTCTCCTTTCCACCCGGGATGGTATGGAAAGTCTGGGACGTTCCCTCTCCTGTCCCAGGGCCACTCCAGGATCTGATGTTGTCCTGAGTGTCCTGGAAGGAGTTGTACTGATCCTGTTCTAGGTTTTCTAGGAATCTGCACAATGATTGATGTGCTCCTGGACATCTCCCTGGAAGGGCTCCTGTGATCCATTGCTTTGGGTGGTGATTTTGTATGTGATGAACTTCCTCTATAATGCTCCCAGCTCCCGCTCCGTGTACCTAAGACCACGACTGGCTAGGTCGCGGCCACTCAGACGATCAAGTTAGAAAGAGTTCGAAGAAGTGACTAAAGGAAATTGGAGCAAGAAGGAGAGTACCTCTTTATCAAGTGGAAATGGTCGAGTATTCATAGACAAGAGTCTTGGTCTTGAAGCAGCCAGATGATGAGACGTGTAGGGATGATATCATGTCTCATTCCTTTCACCAAAATATAGTCTGAAATGCTTTTGGACTGACATTGGGCTCTAGAGCCTCTTATCCGAAGTGAGGGTCTTATTCTTGATAAAAGAAGGCCCTCATCACAAGGATATTTGTTTGCATGACTTGAAGTAAAAATAGCAGAATACTTGTTTAGGATTTTTGTTTAGTACATTGAAATAAGTATCGTGATTAGGCAAAAAATAAGTATCCTTGTTTAGTACATTGAACAAAAATCCTTATTTAGTACATTGAACAAAAATCCTAGCGGATTGTAAGCACAATAGTATGCTAGGAATTATTTAGTACATTGAACAAAAATCGGATAAACAAATATTCTTATTTAGTATTTTTACCTTTCATCTTGATTTCGCTCCTAGATATAATAGTATTTTTACTTTTCAAAATCATTTTTATTGAGTTAATCGAATAGGTTAATGAAAAAGGCTCTTGCTAGTAACTAAAAGGTCCTGGATTCGAAACTTATCTCATCGCTAATTTATAAAAAAAAGAAAAAAAAATCATTTTGGTGAGTGCATAAAAACTCAACTAGTGTATCGTTGTTTACTTGTTTCTCCAGTGACCAATCTATATATTTTGAAGTCTTTATCCTTCAAATCCAAATCCTTAATATGAGAAATATGTTACATGATATAAGGAGATTAGGTTTCCAATTTATGGAGGAATGGCATAAGCAAGTCCCACCAAATAAATTTTTTATTTTGAAAAGGAAATACGTGGTCCATGTATTTATAGCAACTAGTGTCCCCATTCGTTATGTAGACAATACCCCATTCCATCCAATAGGGTCAAGCCTAATTGTGAGCACATGCCTACTCATACACTCATCACTATATGCGCGTAAAATCATCACACTAACGATATTTATACGTTTCTATTCTCCCGTATTTTACCTAATCAGGAAAGTAATACTTTCATGTTAATTACTTTAACACAATCTTCACTTTTTATGAAAGTCAATCCTCGTTTCTTGTGAAAGTCAAACCCTCATTTATCACTAATGATTAAATTATAAAAAGACAAAAGAAAGAATCAATACCTCCTTTAATATTTTGAAAAATTAACTTTTCTTTCCCAAAATTAAAATATTTCCAATTTTTTTTGCTCGACCATTACTTTTCTTATATCATCAATCGTACATATTTATGAAAATCATATCCTCATTCATTATTAGTGATCAAATTATGAAAAGACAAAAGAAGGAACCAATCGTCTCCTTTAATATTTCGTAAACTAACTTTTCTCTCACAAAATCAAAATTATGTTTATTTTTCGAAATTTATTTTCACTCTACCATTACCATTTCTATATCATCTTTTATTTTTTTTATTTTAAATATTTCCACGCGTACATAAAAATTCTGGTTTCGAACAATTTAATCATTGATCATACATACGTCCCCCCCCTCCTCCCCACCCCCTCCCCCCTTCACTCGATCCACTCAGCTGACATCAAGACAAGTGTTCCTCAATCTTCACAAAAACATTCTCACAAAAAACTAAATCCTCTCAGCTTTCTTACAATTCTGGTATGCCTTTTCGACCACTTTCCAAATTCCATTTACAATCTCAAAACAAGAAGCTTAATTATTTTTTAATTACTACTTTTTTTAAAATGATGTTACTTAATTACTTCTAAATGATCACTCAAACTAGTAAGATCGAATAGTTTTCAATTTTTGTAATTAAACTTAGATATCTTTGTTATGTTATTTGTTCTACTATAATATTTCGTGAAAAATATATCGAAATATAGTATTTTTAACATGTTTTACTATTAAAATGATAATTTTATTACAAACATAAGTTACACTCCATGTGTTAGTAAGACCCTTTGATCATTGAAAATGGATATTATAGTTTTAAATTTTCCTAGTTGAACTTAAATGTTTTTGTGTATATTGTAATAGTATAATGTTCGGCGAAAAATATATCAAAAGATTGTATTTTTCGATACAGGTAAAAGTTGTATGCATCAATTGGACCTCGAAGTTTGTTAATTTTGATCGTTGAAAATTTTCATATTTTATGATTGAGGTAGTAGTTAGAAAATGGTCGAGTTCTGACTACCTGGTACAAGTTCTTGATGTTTAGGAGTTTGATATCATTTAAAGTTTTCATTTTTATTGATTGATTGTTATTATGTCATAATGATTGTATTGTGTACTATGAATGTTTTATGAGAAACTGATGAGGGTTGAATGCTTTCAAGTATACTAATATCATCATAGTTGGAAGGGTTAGTTCCTTAGCTGTTTCTTTATTATAATGTGACGGCACTGACAAATTTACTCGCTTTTCGGTTTTGATTGTGAGTTATATTGAAATTTTTTATGATTATGGACTCATTTTTAGTTTGTATATATAAGAAAGCAGAAGGTCTTAATTAGCTTATCTTTTGGTGCAGAGTCTTGTGATTGAGCCTGTGGGTAATGTTCTGTTCCGGGCTTTTGTTTTTCTGGAGTGTGAAAGTGATTAATCTTGTGGGAATTTGGCCTTGGGGTTGATATTGTTTTGTTCAATTAATCGATGGGTTGTGCTTACTCAAAGTCTTGCATTGGTGAGTTTTGTGCACCAAGAGATGGCCATGTTAAAGAAACTGAGAGTGTAAGAGCACCTAATGGAGCTGCTGCTGAATATCCTGTTTTCAAACCTTCTTCGGTTGATGGGGATGAAGCTGAAGCTAGAGATCAACTGAATCAGTTAAGCTTAAGCAGGGATCCTGAAATAGGTATAACTAGATTGTCTCGTGTCTCGTCACAGTTTTTGCCAGCTGATGGTACGCGGACTGTCAAGGTTCCTACTGGAAATTATGAATTAAGATACTCGTTCTTGTCACAGAGAGGTTACTATCCAGATGCACTTGATAAACCTAATCAGGATAGTTTCTGTATTCATACTCCATTTGGCACTAGTCCGGATGATCACTTTTTTGGGGTTTTTGATGGTCATGGAGAGTTTGGGGCTCAATGCTCTCAGTTTGTAAAAAAGAAATTGTGTGAGAATTTGCTCAGGAGTAGCCAATTTAATGTGGATGCTGTTGAGGCATGCCATGCAGCATATTTGATGACAAATACTCAGCTGCATGATGATGAATTGGATGACAGCATGAGTGGCACAACTGCAGTTACAGTTTTGGTAAGAGGTAGCAAAATTTATGTTGCTAATTCTGGTGATTCAAGAGCTGTTCTAGCTGAAAGAAGAGGAGAAAATATTGTAGCTGTTGACTTAACCATAGACCAAACTCCATATCGCTCTGATGAACGAGAACGTGTAAAGCTTTGTGGAGGCAGGGTTCTGACACTCGATCAAATTGAAGGGCTGAAGAATCCAGATGTTCAGTGTTGGGACACTGAAGAAGGTGATGATGGTGATCCCCCTCGAGTCTGGGTGCAAAATGGGATGTATCCTGGTACTGCTTTCACAAGAAGTATAGGTGACTCCGTAGCTGAGACTATTGGTGTTGTTTCCAATCCTGAAATGGTTGTTTTGGAGCTGACACCAAACCATCCTTTCTTTGTAATTGCCAGTGATGGGGTGTTCGAGTTCCTTTCTAGCCAAGCAGTGGTAGACATGGTAAGTCATTTATTCTCTTAGTATGTCCCGTCGAATAGAAAGCATTAAGTATTCTTAATTGTTAATTAACATTGGTACAGATTGATACAGTTGCCACTCACTGTGTACTTACGTTAGGGGCTTATGCAGAAAGTGGCTACCATTCTAGCTGAATTAGGGTTTACGTGAGAGTAGACTCATGGAGATACAGAGATACACTTTCCACTCACTGTCTACCGATGGTCGGTGTAATTCTTGTTGTACTATAATTACATGGAAATGGTGTGGTTTGGAAAGAGGAAATGTTGAACCTCTCTTATTTCAAACTCACTTACAAGATAAATAGAAAGATCTCAGCTTATACAATTAGTAAAATATGAAATAAAGAATGCTTAGCAGTCGCACCTGTTTGATTTTCAAAATATTTATATGCTCAATAGCCAACAGAACTACTACGAAACTGCAATCATTAACCGAAACAATTTTCTGCATGCTTCTCTAGGGGGGAAATAGATAAATTGACAAAACAATAGAGCGAGAATGTAAGATAGATGTTATAGGTTAGATCTGGTAAAGTATGTTTTCTAATTTAGCCCTCTGCTTGAATATCTATATGGGTATGTGACTGTATCCTAACATAGGGGGTAAATTGCTGAAGGTTTCCATTAGATGATTTATTAGGATCATGAGTTCATATTGCTTTCTTCATCAGTTGCCCTCAAATTATCCTTAGCAGTAGTTCCCTTTGATTATGAAGGATTGCATTAAGCGTCTTTTCACAACGAGTAAGACAAGATTATATCCTAGCCTTTCATGATTTCATTGTCAAACATCATTTAGTTTAATTTGCGTTTCCAAAGCTGGTTCAGTTTTGCGAAGTTTGCAAGTCAACCTTTATTGGGCTTGATTCTCCTTGTATGTTGCAAGATATATTACATTATTCTGCCTTGCTTTTAAATCTTTTATAATCTTTCTTTTTTCCCCTTTAATGATTTTAATAGGTTACCAAACATAAGGATCCTCGTGATGCTTGTGTTGCAATAGTGGCCGAGTCCTATCGTCTTTGGTTGCAGTATGAAACTCGGACAGATGACATAACTGTGATTATTGTCCAAATAAATGGGTTAAATGATGTGAGACTTCTTCTCTGAGCCAACTCAATCCTATTAAAATTTGTGTCTAGGCCTTACTCCTGTACTTTACGTGCCTCCCTACGATAGGTTGCTGCTGGTCAGTTATCAAAATCAGATGCTGTCTTGATGCCACCTTTACCTCAAATAATAGAAGTGACAGGTTCAGAGTCTCCATCATTGATGGGCTGGGGTTCCAGAAACCAGCGTGTGAGGCATGACATATCACGAGCAAGACTCCGTGCCCTTGAAACTTCCCTTGAGACTGGCCAACAATGGGTTCCCCCTTCTCCAGCCCATAGGAAAACATGGGAAGAAGAAGTATACCTCCTTTATTGACATGCCGAGTTCCTATGACATCTATGTATCAAATAAGAGAGCATCTCAATAACTATGAACTAACAGATAAATATTATACTGTTCTTGGCAGGCACATATTGAAAAAGCCTTGCGAGATCATTTTCTTTTCAGAAAATTGACAGATTCTCAGTGCCATGTTTTATTGGATTGCATGCAAAGAGTAGAAGTCAGTTCTGGAGACATCGTAGTGAAGCAGGTGAGTCATGCCCTTGACTGAAATCCCTAATGGTTTGTCAGCGACTTATATTTAATTTAAACTTTGAGCAACACGAGATCAGTGGCTTTTTGGCTCATAGTTGTTAACTGTGGGATTTTACTGTGCTAGGATATTTTTTCCCAGTGTAATTTAATTTGCACCTAATATATTATGTATATTAACCATTCCAGGGTGGAGAAGGAGACTGTTTTTATGTTGTTGGAAATGGAACGTTTGAGGTGTTCGCCGCACAGGTGTTTGATGAACTCTTTTGCTTGTCTCTCTGATAACCATTAACGTGATCTGACCATTTCTTTTAGCGTGTTAACTGCACTCTGTTTATCCTGGTGACCAGTAACTGCACTATCATCATTTTCTAGTTGATTAGGATATCATCTACTTTATTAAATTGTAAGGAACTTTTCGATGCCGTAATATGTATAAAACTACAGGAAGAGAAAAATGGGGAAGTGCGTAGAGTTCTGCAACAATATACAGCTGAAAAGTTATCATCCTTCGGAGAGCTGGCACTGATGTAAGAGAGTCTGACTCTCTAAAGTGAAAATATTCCTCGAATCTATTGGCTAAAAGTCTGCGATATCCTAGTCCCACTTGAATGTATTCTCATATAATAAAATATTGCTTCAGAAAATTTTCTTTCACCTAATAAAATCAGAAAAGATTTGAATGAGTTGTAAAATTTTCAATACTGTGTTCATAAAATTACAAATTTCATTGTAAATTACTTTCTATTTGAGTTACTTACAGTCACATTCATGGTTTGTATCCATTTGAAGGCACAACAAACCTCTCCAAGCATCTGTTCGTGCTGTTACAGATGGAACTCTTTGGGCACTCCGGAGAGAAGACTTTAGAGGAATTCTTGTGTCTGAATTCTCTAATTTGTCTTCATTGAAGCTATTAAGGTCTGTAGATCTACTTTCAAAGATGACAATATTACAGCTTAGCCATATTGCTGATGCTCTTACAGAAGTGTCCTTTTCTAAAGGGCAGATAATAATAAATAAGGTACGCGGTAATGATTCATTAAAACCCTTCATTTTGAAGTCATGTCTAATTTGTGGTATTATTGTGCAGAATGAGCAACTCACAGGATTGTATATAATCCAGAAGGGGGCCGTCCGGATTGTGTTTGATAAGAATTCAGTGAAAAGTGTATACGCCTCAAGTGTTCTTTCCGAAAATCAAAATCAATTCGCTGTTATGCAAGACGATAATGAGCTCTCTGTCGAGAAGACTGAAGGCTACTTCTTTGGAGAATGGACCCTTTTTGGTGAAACTGTTTCCTCGATGAAAATCACTGCTATGGATGATGTGATGTGTTCTATTTTGACAAAGGAAAATTTTGAATCGGTTGTAGGCCCATTAGGCAAGCTCTTGCACGAGGAGGAGGGTTACAAGTACGTTAGTTTCTTAGATAGAAGAATTGAAGTATTAATTGCCTCACCTAATCTGCTAATGTTGCCACCCAATTTAGGTTAACAGAACATCCAACAGACTTCTCTAAGGAATGCACCGTGGATGGATTTACTACATTGGATCTTGAAAAGATTAAGCTCTCTGATCTGGTGAGCATAATATTAACAATTTTTGGGTTCAAGGTAACTTGATGTCCCCATGTGACATGACATTGAGTTGTCTTTTTATAGGAGTGGAGAACATGCTTATATTCGACAGAGTGTAGTGAGATTGGACTTGTATGTTTGAAAGATTCAGGTAATTTATACATACATCATCGAAAATGGTCTTATAGATATTCCAAGTGATTCGTGTTTGAAATGTGTGTCCAATTATGTAGATAAAACTCAATCATAATGCAGCCTTTTTGAATAAGGAGTGAAGATCTCTAATATATATATATAATTCCTCTTGATAGATAATTTGCTTAGCTTGAAGAGGTTTCCAAAACAAAAGATCAAAAGTCTAAACAGCGAAGCACAAGTCCTGAAAGAGAAAAACCTGATAAAGAATATGAGCCCTTCCACTTGCATCCCTCGAGTTTTATGCACTTGTGCTAATGAGACTCATGCTGGCATACTATTTGATACAAGAATTTGTTGCACAGTAGCATCCATACTGCATAGCCCCCTTCATGAATCATCTGCCCAATTTTGTGCTGCCTATGTTGTCACTGCCTTGGAACAATTGCACAAGGTAAGGTATCCTTGAGTATAACTAAGAAGCTTCCTTGTGCCAACGATAATTGGAACATGCTCAAGTTGGTTTCTGTTTTTATGAACTTCAGAATGGCATACTCTTTAGAGGCATTTCTCCTGACAACTTGATGTTTGATCAGACGGGACGTATACAGGTTTGTTACATGGTCTACGAGAATTCTTCCCTCATTTCTGAGGAATTGGAGTGGAAGTCGCCTTTTAATCCTTTGTGCATTGTTTGATGTTTTAATACTCTGAATTTTCTTGTGGAACATCAGATCGTGGATTTCAGATTTGGGAAGAAATTATCTGGAGAAACTGATCAACGAACATATACTATATGTGGCATGGCCGACTCTTTAGCTCCAGAAATTGTCCAGGGAAAGGGGCATGGTTTTGCTGCTGACTGGTATGCTAGTTGCTCCCTCTTTTCAACTAATCTAAAAATGGGTATTTCTATCCGGGCCTCAATCAAATATATTTTCTTGTTCACCTTTTAGTATATCACATTTTTCTTATTGTTTAAAGGTGGGCGTTAGGAGCCTTCATATATTTCTTGCTTCAAGGTGAAATGCCATTTGGATCTTGGCGGGAAAGTGAGCTAACGTTCGCTAGAATTGCCAAAGGACAGCTCACTCTCCCTCAGACATTCAGCCATGAGGCTGTGGATCTCATTACCAAGGCAAGAACCGAAACTGTCGCATGCGACATATTATACTTGAATATCAGTTCTAATGCTCCTTACTTGCATGCAGCTACTTGTCGTGGATGAGCATTCAAGACTCGGAAGCCAAGGTGCTGAGGCTGTCAAATGTCATCCATGGTTTGTCGGTATTGACTGGGAAGGTTTAACGGATAACAGGGTTCCAGTCCCTCAAGAAATCGTCTCCCGAATAAACCAACGCCTAGAAAGTATTGTGGATGATACCACTGCAGTTCCACTACATTCAACTCATCCAGAGACACCTGAACTGAACACTCCTGAATGGCTTGAAGATTGGTAGAGTAGCAGAACTGCTGGTTTGCTTCTGCTTCCGGACTCAATTCGTTCATACGATCATTTGAGATCCCAGATTTTGCTTCGTTGAATGAGAGATAAACAACTCATGGCATTATACCTCAGAAGATGTTTACCAAATACCTTTGAGAACAAAGTGTGTAGCTTATAGTTTACAATATCTGGTAACTCAAAAGAGGCCATCTTATACAACTTTGAAACTTTATGTGTAAATAGGTAAACTCGTATATGAAGGCAACGACCCCGATAACTCTAGAAAAGTTCTTTGATCTCATAGCAAACCAGTTGTATATCTGGAGTGCTATTCTTTCTTCATTAATGACTCACCAAACTGTTCCAGATTTCTGATTCTTGGGCGGAGGTGCTGGTGGCGGTCAAGTGGGGTTGTTCTTTCCAGTTACCTCCAAAAAGGTTGTTGATGTTCTACTTTTGTATCAATTCGATGTGTACAAGTTTAATAATAATAAAAAGTAATATCTTTATCTTAGTATCGCTTCTACCTTATCTGACTCGTCCGCTGCATTTATAGTGTACGTTGTTTCTCGAAATATAACATGACCCGATGCCTCCTGAGAAGGTATGGCTATGGGATGGCTATGGGCTATGGCCTAATCAGAGTAAAGTGACATCACATTGATGCATCCGTACTTCGGTGACAAGGAGGTTATAACCAAAATAAAAAGTGCAAAGACTATCCACTGCTTCACATTAGATGAGCAAAACTTCTTGCAATCGTTTATCCTGCACCTCCAACCAAATTACTCCCTATTATGCTTTTGTTGAAGATAATATACATATATATGTGGTATATATCCATATATTGAATTGCGGGTCCCCTATGAAGCTTCACTGTTCCCTGAGATTGGCTTTGGGCCTTTCCTGTGCAGCTTAGGTGGAAGGCGAAGAGGCCTCCTTCCGGGGGGGGGGGGGGAGGCATCAGTGAGATAAAATGTTATATAGGGTCTCTATATGATATGAAATCTGGACATTCACTCTACATCCTTTTTGCACAAGGTCAAACAATAATGTTACATAGAAAAGTACACCTAACTTGTCAAATTTGCAAGAAGCTGAGAGAAAGCATACAAACCATTACACATTGATATAAGGTTGCTGCAGAATGTTTATTTCAAGAAGCCAAACCAATGCATTTATACAGAACATATTTAAAAGGCCTGGTTAAGAGTAGTTTTAGAATCATTCCTTTCTAGAGCTTTTGAAGTCTCGATGATCCATATCAGCTTTGGGCGGAGGCTGCAGGATTACTGCTTGGAACAGTCGAGGCACTGGTGGCAGCATCCGGATGAGCTTGTCCTTCGCTAGCATGCCTTATAAACTCCTCTGGAGACATATGGGAACCATGGCAAGCACAAACTATTCTTATCTGTGTAGGGCTAAATTTATAAGTAACACCTGATATCGTTTTGCCGTTTGGCCCAGGACCAGTTGTAGAAACCCAAGGTAAATTTGGGCAGGAACCAGATCCTCCAAATTTTATCTCAGCAGCAATACCAGGCCTAATGTCTGGATATTCCGAAGGAACTGAGTCAGATCTTGGCTGATCAGATGGGGTTGAATGAAGGACCATTTTGTTTCCTTTTGCATCATCTTCCATGCGAGATATGGAGCCTTCAACAGAAATGCTTTGTTTCCCATTTCCTCTAGCGTTCTCTCCTCCCCTTGCATCAAACTGTGGTGACTCAGATAACTTGTGGGAGATCACTGGTGTAGAAGCTGAAAAACATAGCAACGGACAAATAAGTTATGCAACCCCTTATTACAGAGACCGCGATCCTTTCTTGTTTTAAGTCTATGAAACCCAATTTCGCCATAGTCTACAATCTACATCTTTACCTCTATAATAACATTACAATAAAAGCATATAGGGTAGGATCTATGTTCTTTTTAACTAGTTTGGATTCCTCTACAATATTACAATACAAGCATATAGGTTAGGGTCAATGGTTTATTTATACTTTTATGCGGAGTGCATAAGTTTACGTTTTCAGAAAACTGAACAAAATAGCCTTTTGCTATGGAAGAGACAAAGTAACGATAACGAAGGAAATGGAAAAAATCAAGGTATATACTGACCAATCTTTATGATATCATTCGGTTTGTCTGAGCCTATATGACCCTTGCCACCATAAGATGGATGGAGCTGTTGCTGAATAGATATCCCGGCAGGAAAATTATCCTTGTCCAGAGTTGGAAGCTGGACTGTTGAGTAGCCAAACATCAATGCCATGTTTGCAGGAATGACTGGTTGGCTCCCGGATCGCTCGTTATTTGAAACTGAAATTGGGTGCATCGTACCTGGAATCTGATGATTTGAAGTGGTAGAGGTACCAGCAGTGTTATTGTCCTTCTCAGGAAGAGAGTAGGAGAGATTCATCATGCTTCCTGTTTGAGTGGGAAATGACTGAGCATTAGAAATGCCCCTAAATTTGACTTCCTTCTCAGCTGAAATAGTGAACCTCCTCTGTCCTGATACTTCGGCGCTCTTAGTGCTAGAATCAGAAATCCGATGAACCTCCTTGTGGATCTCTGATGGGCCAGCACTTCCTGGAACTTTTTTAGATCCATCATCACAGTGTGTAAGCCTGGAATTTGATCCCACAGCTTCAGAATCTCCGACATCTTCGTTGTCTGCTGTGGAGCCCTCATCTGTCGTAATTGAGATATGTGACGCTCTTGTCTTGTCTTGTAAATCACTACGATGACCTTCAGCTCCAAGCTTCTTCGGCTGGCTGACTTCACCAAAGAAATTCTTGCGCTTTTCACCAACACCTGCGCCTTTTTCTCCTTCAACTTCAGTAGACCTGCTCTCACTTGCAGCTCTAAATCCGCTATTATTTCCACCTTTCGAACTATCTGCATCCGCAGGTGTCTGGGAAAGATTGTTGAAGAAATTCTCCTCTGTTTTAACAGGACCAGTTCTTAGAGACCCCAAACCAGGATCATGCTTCACAGTGCCCCCTTCAAGAAAGTTCTTAAAATCATTGATCAGTTTTATATCTCGGTCAGCCTCATCAGGCGGGGCAATACTTTTACCCTTAGCTGAGTCAACCCCTCCACAAGGTTGTAGTCCTAAACTTAGGTCAAGACTTTTATCATCTTCCATTTGGCAAAACAGAAAATTAATATGGGTGAATCTTCAATCCTGTCTTTCTTTAATATGTCTGGCTATATTTGTCGAGTAGAACTGTGCAAATACAGACCTCTACATTTCCCAAGTGATGAAACCCCAAAATCAGAAGAAAGGTGAAGTTGAACGTTAGAATCGCAGAAGCAATAAGCGGGAGTAGAACACAAAAATATTCATCTCCACAACAGATATAAAATTTCTCAACTGCAGAATAACATATTGTTCACACTTGCATTCCTAAACTCTTAGAAGTATACTATGCTGATACTGCACACTTAACGGTTTCGAAGTAGTTCATTTCTCCGTTTCGACTAACTAAGCTATCACTACTACACTGAGAAGTTCTGAACAACAAAAATCTAATAAATTGGGAGAAACTTAATTACTGTTACATAACAGTAATTGTAGAGCTGTACATGAGCCAAGCAGACAAAATTTTAGCTCACCTCATTTTTAATTGAGTCATGAGCTTGGTTCCACTCAGTGAGCTTTCACGAGCTGAGACAAACTCGAGCTGAGCCTTCAGCTAGCTCACCTAAACCATACCTTGTTCAATCTCTTAATTATCGGTTTAAAATTATATTTTAATTTACAAGACTAATCATTAATATTATTAACTGATGGCTAGGTGAAATAGAAATCATTTAGTTTTAATTTCAATAGAGTAATCAATATATATGTATATGTATAATTTCAACAAACTATCTAACTCTAACCTACCGAGCCGGCTCGTGGTGCTAGCTTGGTGAGCTATTGAGCCAGAAAGCCATCTTGAGTCTCGGCTCACTCAAGGTTATGTGAGTGAGCCACTCTGGTCTAGCTTGGCGTGCACATCTCTAAACACAGGGCAGCAAGTACTCCTTGGCAAATAAAAGGACTCAAATCCACAAAAACTAACAAATTTCCTTGGCCTGCTCTTGGCTCGAATCGGAGAACCATAGGTCAGAAATCCCTAATTCTATTGCCCTAATTGTACTCGGAATTAATCACCAGGCAAAACACAACTAATCGATTACATTACACACTTTAACAAACACAACCTAATATTCAATGATGTTGCTTCCAAACACTACATGAAACAATAAGCCACCACATCTAAATTATACAAAAAGGACCAAGAACACATTTTTAGTATCCAAAATGAAAAACTTCATTAAACAATCAAATTAAAAAGAAAATCAAGCTAATCCAAGTAAGCCAAACCCAGTTTAGATTCAATAGCAATGAGCTAAAACCTAGATTCATTTAAACACTACAATTTAATTCAAGAATCCAGCTCAAACAACATATTTCATCAAATATTCAACAGAAAAACAAGAAAGGTTCTACCAACTTGTTAGAACTGAGACAAAGTACTAAGGTATACACTAAAACTAATTATTTATAAATGGATAAAACCCGGAACCATATAAACCATTGTGTTATTTGAGGAATTCAATGTGGGAGGGTTCATACTTTGGAATAAGTGATAAACAATATGCAAGAAAATATACAAATATTAATGGAAGAAAAGAAAATTGATGGAAGTTACCAGATGAAGAGGAGAAGTTGGACAACAAATTGGGACAAGTGGAGATGGAGAAGGGGGAAGAATAGTAGGTGAAGACTTGTTATTACAGTGTGGTAAAACTGTGAGGAGTTTGGTTCAAGAACGTGATGAGGTTGAATGAATATTTTTTGTTTTTTGTTGTTTTATTTTAAGGTGTGTTGAGCACATGCTTCATTGTGAATTGTACTAGTAATGTTTTTTACTAACGGTATGTCGTATCAGGGTTGTGAATCCGGAACTGAGTCGAACCGAAAATAACCAATTTATTTTGAAATTGACTGAAACTGAACTAATATTGGTTTCGCTTTTGAGAGAACCGAACTGTTGTGGTTCAGCTTATGGGAGAACCAATATAAATCGAACAGAAGCGGTTCGGCTTATGGGAGAACCGATAAAAAACGAATCGATGACTAATTTATGTGAACAAGGCTTAGTTAAGGATAATTGGCGAGAGGATTTAACATTATTCATTATTAGTATTATACAATAACTGATACATAAATATGTTTTAAGCTAATAATATATGGATACATATATATTTGAAAAGTGATACCGTGCGAGAAATGTGTACGAAATTCGAAATTAGTTTTAAAAGGAGATCGTCAAATTTATATAGAGTAGATATATTTTTGGAACTTAATTATGAGTCGCTATTTATATAAAACAATACTAATCACATTTAAATTTGAATCCAAAAATAATAGTAATATGTTAACTAAGAACGAATAGACCCAAATTTCAAGGCCAAAAGTGAGTTCAAATTTAGGTTCAAAACATGATGCCCGGAACCGGCCATAATCGAATTGTAACCGATCTGAACCGAACCGTTTGAAATCAAACCGATTTCGATTCCGCTACCATAGAACCGGTTATATCGATTCGCTCACTTTCTTATCCAAAACTGAACCGTGCACAGCTCTATGTCCCATGCGTTTTGATAATGATAATGATAAAATAGAAAGAAATTATTGCCTTGAAAGCTTGTGCCTTGGACAGACATATGTCCTTCGGTAAGACTAACTCTTAAACTCTTTATAAGATGGTTAGGTGGTTAGTGGTTACGTTAGGTACTTGGTATTCTTCGACAGAGTCCCAGTAGAGCTGAGGTATGGGAGTTTTTATTTGTATTTAGTCAAGATTAGTTGACTGTTTGTGATGATAATAGTTGGTCATTTGGGATGATAACCAGTAGTAATAAGATAAACATCGAAGTAGGAATATGTTTAGTTAGCTATGAATATAGGAGTCATTTGTATAGGTTTTTAATGTTGTTTAATTGGTGTTGTCTAAGCATGATTTTGTACTAGTGTACATTTATCCTGATACCACTTGGAAGACGAATTGCGTTCTTATCGGCTCTTGCCGACGAACCCTCTCCTACTGATCCCGGTCTCCACCGTCCTCTTCAAACCGAACCTCATATTCACAAAGCTCACCACTTCCTATCACTCAAGCTCACCAGCAAGAATTATTCATTCTGGGCTAGCTAAATGACACATTTTCTCAAGGGTAAAGGCTTTTTTTCCCATGTTTGAAATACAATTCAACCTCCGTATCAAATTGATCCTACTTATGCTACTTGAGGAATAACTCAATAATTTTGTTGTAATTAACCCCAAACTAGTTACATCATAATCATCAATTAAATGTGTGTAAATTTAGTGAGAAAACTCTGACAAAATACCAATTCCGAAAACAAACAAAAGAAAAAAATATATATATAAAAACACAACAAAATCATCAATTGAAATCATGCAACAAAATTTGTCTTCCGACAAGCAAGTAGGAGGCTTTGCCATGGCACTATCAGATGCTTCGGGTGCTGGATCACCTATAACACTTTTATGTAACAGTCTTTGCTATACTTTAATTTTTTGACTATTTTTTCAATATTTCAAGTATACTACATTAACATTAAATCTTCATAACGTTATTTGCTACCCCCTCCAATTGAAAGAATTGGTTATTTTTGCTTTTTATGACAAAATTTTATAATTTTTAACAATAAAAGTTATGAATAGCCAAATATTCGCCTCTACAAATATAAATAAGAATTATTTTGAATTAAAAACAGTAGTATGTCTATAACAACATGATTAAATAAGATATGGTATTTAAATATTCAAAAAAATAAATAAATAGTAAAAGTATAACAGAAAGTATCGCAAAAACTACTGTTACAGAAT
The DNA here is from genome assembly GCA_003412495.2 of Echium plantagineum. Lineage (NCBI taxonomy): Eukaryota > Viridiplantae > Streptophyta > Magnoliopsida > Boraginales > Boraginaceae > Echium > Echium plantagineum. The sequence continues at coordinate 7,504,492 of CM016568.1, read as the reverse complement.
ATCCGAACTCCCAATAACCACATGCACAAAAGATGAGTGCATGGACCAACCTTCTTAAAAAAAATTATTCAACTCAATTAATGGCAATCATCACCTTATTTAATATGAGCCACGTATCACCTAATAATTTTCTCATGTTGGTTTAATGGTGTCTAATTACTACTACCTTAATAAACTTGAAAAAGAAATGAATATAGATTGACGAAGTCTCCTCGAAATTGTGCCATTGATTTCAGGAGTCAAGAACTTCTTGATGGAGTTCTTCTCGAAAGTCTACCGTTAACGAAGTCTCCTCTCGACTTTTTCACTTTTTAGTTTCCACATAAACCACTCATCAGACAAGAATTGACTTAAGGGGTATTACTTGTTGATAGAAAACTCGTTGATAGATGATACACTCATCATAAACGTCCCAAATGCGGCATGACTAGTCCATCGTTCAATAGATGAGGTAAATTTGGAATAATGTGCCTCTAGCAGTTCGATAATCCACCTTAAAAGTATTCAGATTCTGAGTAACCACCATAAGAAGGTTATCCCTTGAACAAATGCAGAGTTACTCATGCACATGTTGTGGATCGAACCACACACTTATGGAGAAGCACACTCTTATGGTGAAGTCTGTGACCATTCGAGCTATGTCCCGTGGACCGTAAACTCGTTGATAACTCTATGAACATGTGTGTTACTTTTTGATAGCAAAAGGGGTAAAACGGTAATTTAACTCCTCCATTCCTCGTTGATGAAGTCTCATGATTTTTTTCACTTTTTAAGTTTCCGCATAAAACCACTGATCAGACAAGAATCTGATCTGTTATACACAGCCAGTAGTGATTTTTGGTAGTGGAATTACAATTTTATCCTCCTATTTCATAATTGAGGAAACTTTAGAGAAGAATAAAATAGTAATTTCATTCATCCATCACTCGTTGACGAAGTCTCCTCTTGATTTTCTCACTTTTTAAGTTTTCATATATTTTTTTTGTCAAACGATATTATTCTAAAATTAAATCCTACATTATCAAGGAGGAGAAAATCTATAATACAACGGGGGCAGAGGCATCGGTTTTTATCAGGATGCCTTGCTAGATCTCGAACCCAGGATCTCCAACTGTGGAGGTTGGGTCGATAACCACTAGACCAATGCCAGTTTTTTAAAGGTTCCACATAAACCACAAATCATACAAGAATTGACTAAAGAGTTGATTTATGGAGTCAATGCCTCCAAGTCTTTGAACTTTTACTATCCCTCCCAACTCTATAAAATACCAACATTCTTTAAGTCTACAACATACCAACAATCCTCAAATATCATAATCATATATTTAGCTATGAATGTGAAACATGGTTTACCAATTGCAGTTTTCACTCTCCTCCTTCTGCTTGCTATAGTCCTGCAAGCCGAAGGCGCGAGAATCGCGGTCTACTGGGGCCAAAATGCAGGGGAAGGACCATTGCGCGACGCCTGTAACTCAGGGCTGTACGGGATAATAAACATAGCATTTCTCTCGAAATTCGGCAATTTCCAAACCCCTGAGCTCAATCTGGCAGGCCACTGTACTCCTTCTTCCGGGAATTGTCAACAGTTGGGAGATGTGATCCGTTCTTGCCAAAGCCAACGGATCAAAATCATGCTCTCGATTGGTGGTGGCTCCGGGGGCTACACCTTGGTATCCGAGGCAGATGCTAACAACTTGGCTGATTACATATGGAACCACTTCCTAGGTGGACAAGCCGCGTTCAGGCCTCTTGGAAACGCGGTTTTAGATGGTGTCGATTTTGACATTGAAGCTGGAGATGGCTCACATTATGGAGCTCTTGCGCGAAGGCTCTCTAGCTATAGCAGGCGCCCTGGAAGGAAAGTGTTCCTATCTGCAGCCCCGCAGTGTGTATACCCTGATAGATACTTGGATCAGGCGCTCCGCACTGGCCTTTTCGACTACGCTTTTGTCCAGTTTTATAACAATCCTGTCTGTGAGTATAATGTTCAGAATCCAGGGAGTTTCCAGAAGGCGTGGCGCCAATGGACTTCAATGCCCGCAAGATTGGTGTTCGTCGGGCTTCCAGCGTCGAAGAACGCAGCTAGTAATGGCTATGTTCTAAAGAGAGTGCTCATAAACAACGTGCTACCTTACACGAGGCCATCTCAGAAGTATGGTGGGATCATGCTTTGGGATAGATTTACTGATATACAGAATCAATATAGTTCTGCTGTCAAAAGTAGTGTTTGACCTTTTTATGTTTGATTTGTATGTCATGAGGTAGTCAAACTACTACTTACAAGGGTTGTATCATGTGTACCTTGAATAATGAATAAATGTCCTATTGAAATCAAACTGAATCCAACCTTATATCACTTAATAAAGTCATCTGTAAACCGAATCAAATCGAAACGAGCCTTATTTCACTTAATGAAGCCATCTATATAAAAACGTCCTTCTCTATTAATTTGTCCTAACTCCTAATCCCCTAATTTTCTAATTTTCAATAGTGTATATGAGTGTCTAATATCTATAAGGATCTAAAGGTGTATCGAGCCGTCTACCAATGTATACAAGCGTTTACAAGAGTCTAATGATGAAAATTGCTATAGACATTCTTTTATTTGGTAGGCATAGTCATGGATTCGATTATTTATGCTCAGTATAATTGTTTAGTAGATTTTGTTGTCTCGTTAGTTATGAATTCTTTTCGTTAGATGTTGATATAATTAAGTGGTCGAAAACTATTGAAGACGTCTACAAGTACACTGAATGTGAGATCATGTAGTTATGTTTCTTAGACTTTTGAGTTTTGTAGACACCCATATACACTAATAAACACCATTAGACTCTGTAGACGTCTGTATACACTGATAGACCAAGAAAATTTGAAAACAGTAATTTAGTGAATTTACATGAAGGAATGTTATTTAGCCAAGGAAATTTTGACAGGTGTTTTTTCCCAAAATTTTTTGTCCAAGAATATTATTTAGCGAAAATTCTCGTCATTTTATGAGAGAAGGGTGCTATATTATGCAAAATAATTGATTTCCTCTAATGTACTAGTTATCGTGCCCACGATAAACGCTGGGTAGCGAAGTGGGTTCTCCTTCTCTATTAATTTGTCCCAACTCCTAATCCCCTAATTACTCACCTCGCATCAGTCACATGCAACAAAAACACTGTTCAAGAAAACAAATTGATATAACACCAACCATGATCCCCCCCCCCCCTAAATGTCCTCTTCTTACATCACTCACTGTTCAACACTCAGTTTTTTGCTGAATACCCAGGCAGCTTCTCACTCTTCTAGAGTGTATATATGAAAACTAGTTGGTAAACTTTTAAATTCTACTCCTATTTTTACTGATATGATAATTGGATGGTTGTTCCTTTTTGTTGGCTAAACATGCCCAATGAATACAAATGTTGTTAATGTTTAAGCTTTGCAATAATTATTGTTGTCTAGATCGAATCATTGTTGCTTTCTGTTAAATAAACAAGTTCAAGATATTTTCTTGAATTGTAATAAAATGGTGAATGAGAATAAATTTGGGAGGTTGAGTCATTTGCTGAACCTGAGAGTTCTGTATGTTGTTGGTATTATAATTGCAGTTTTAATTGTTTTGGACTTGTCTGTTTTTCGATATGGAGGCTATGGTTCGATTTTGTCCCCTGTATATATAGGTAAGATGTTTAGGGTAATGAATAATGGTTATTCTTCGAATAGTTCAATTTCTAGTAATGCTCATGATGATCATGGGATGGTAGACAAAGACGTGAATGGTAATGGTTTCGATGAAGAAGTTGTATTTAATGGTAAAAAGGAAGTAAATAAGAGAAACCATGAAATGCCACCAGATAAGGGAAAGAATGGGACTTCTCCAGAATCGTGTAATGGTTTGAAATCGGAAGAGGATTTAAGGATAGGTAGAGCACAGGAATTGTCTGATTGTATAAATGACGACATAAGTTCTTCTCAAGTTAAGGATGGAAAGTTGAAAACACGATCAAGTGAGCGGGTTGAGGACTTAGTTGGGGAATCTGATGAAGAAGCTGGTGCGGAAACAGAATTTGATGAGGAACTGTATAACATTTCAACTGGGGTCGAAATCAACAATCGAACTAGTATTGAGTCGTTGCAGCCCACATCGACAGAATCTTCCACTAGTAATTCAGAATATGTGGTTAGAGATTCGGATAATACTCTTTCATCTAATTTGTCTAGTATCAATTCCCAGTCATCACATAATAAAACTACGGACAGTTATTTATCTCGCTCTGCTGTAGTAAAGAAGAAACGGAAAAAAGCAATTTCAATATTCCAGATGAATACTATGTTGGTTCAGAATGCTTCCGCTTCTAATCCAGCGGTAGGTTCTTGACCTATATTTTAGTAGAAGAACAGAAATGAATTTTTAGTATTAATATAGATATTCTCTTTCGTTTGTTATATAGAGGTCGTGGAGGTCCTCTGCACTGGATAGGGAACTTGAAAAGGCTAGGGTGCAGATTGAAAAGGCTCCAATAGTGAGAGATGTTCCACAAATTCCTGCATCCACTTTTCGAAATATTTCCATGTTCTTAAGGTATGGCTACTGCCTTCTAGTTACCCACTCCAATCATTTAGCCATCATTCTAACGACCATCTTAGCAATTAACATGTAGATACCTAAACTAGGCATATTGTCTAAACTTTCTTTCGGGTTGGCAATGCAGGAGTTATCAGTTGATGGAACGCTTACTTAAAGTTTATGTCTACAGAGAAGGCGAGAAACCAATATTCCATCAACCATATATGAGAAAAATATATGCCTCCGAAGGATGGTTCATGAAACTGATGGAAGCTAATAAACAATTTGTTGTGAAGGATGCTAAAAAGGCACACTTATTTTACCTCCCTTTCAGTTCCTTGCAACTAAGGTTTTCTCTCAACAAACCAAATTTTTCGAGTCACAGGGACCTAGAAAATCATTTGGACAATTACGTAGACTTCATTGCAAAGAAGTACAATTTTTGGAATAGAACTCTGGGAGCGGACCACTTTCTTGTTGCCTGTCATGACTGGGTGAGCTTCTCCATCTCTGGTGAAATTAAGCTTTAAATTTATTATAGACATATGCTGGTATATGTTGAACACAGTTGACTAGGTAGTTATTTTGTTTATTGTTAAAACAAGATAGGACAAAGTAGAGCTACGATTTAGATATTCTCTTGATCGACACGCTTATAGATTGTTTCAAGAAGAACAGGAAGTTTCAACGATAATGTCTTCTTTCTTAGGAACATGTCATGCTTAGCAGTTAGCACCGATATGTTGAAAAAGAAGTATTCTCATGCATGAATTAGATCCATTCTCGTATAAGCTATTTACCAAGGGAATGAGTACTCGTGCAGGCCCCTGAGTTCACTGGGAACAAAATGTTTCCTTGTATCAGAGCTTTATGCAATGCTGATGTTTCTATGGATTTCAAGATTGGTAAAGACGTATCTGTGCCTGTTACTAATGTTCTCAGTGTCGACCATCCTATAGCATATGTCGGAGGGAGTCCCCCTTCAGAAAGACATATCTTAGCATTCTTTGCTGGGAGTATGCACGGTTACCTTCGTCCAGTCTTGCTAAAGTATTGGAGTGATAAAGAACCAGATATGAAGATCTTTGGGCGTCTGCCTCGAGCTGTTGGAGGTAAAGCAAGATACAGAGCTTTCATGAAATCTAGCAAATACTGCATTTGTGCTAAGGGTTATCACGTCCACACTCCTCGAGTGGTGGAATCTATATATTATGGATGTGTGCCAGTGATCATTTCTGACAATTATGTGCCACCCTTTTTCGAGATATTTGATTGGGAAGCGTTTTCTGTGTTTATTCTGGAGAAAGATATTCCAAATTTGAGGCGCATACTTCTCTCCATTCCCGAAGAGAAGTACATAACATTGCATCAAAGAGTAGAAGCTGTGAGACGACACTTTCTGTGGCACAAAAAACCAAAGAAGTATGACTTATTTCACATGATCCTTCACTCAGTTTGGTACAACAGACTCCTTCAGATAAAACATGGATGAAGATCAGATGTATAAACGATCAAAGCCGCCTCTGGTGAAAATTGCGCTCATTGTCAGATGGTTAGTGTGTTAGATGACTGGAATGTGTCGAAAGGTCTCTTATACACAGTCGTACATCCTGGCTTAGAATGAACGAGGGCGAGGCAGGATAGAGTGGCGATTTCTGATTGACGTCGAACTATATTGCATGATCGATCATATCAGGATTCGGTTAAACTTTATCTATATGTAATGTAGTGTACCCTGTAGAGGACCAGAATTCATATTAGCAAACCTTGATGCATACTGCAGTGTTCTATGTACTCAACATGTGTCCCATCCTCGATCATTCAACGCTTTGATTCGAGTATATATCAATGGCGTGGAACGTCATATATGTTTGTTTCATGGTACCAGTCTATTACTTATGTTTCAACGCACATGAGGTGAATGTAATATTTTTGAGTACTTTTCCTCATTTCACATTGGTATTAATTTATATATGTTTTGCTGTAATATTAATGTTTTTCTACCCACTTACACAATAAAAGATAAAATAATTGTTAAGAATTGCATGGTGCAAATGATCTCAAAATATTATTAGGGATTGTTAGAAGGAGAGGCATTATCTTATCTGAATCTTAGACAATCACATAGAAAGAGACATCTTATCTCAATGTTAGATAGTCTAATAACAATCTATTGGCATAATGTACTCTCTTCCTATTCAAATAATTGATCACACATGAAATAATCGAATAGTTTAATAGCCTAGTGTAAAATGTTATTGGTTATCAAAAGATTCTGGATTCGAAACTCACTTCGTTGCTAAGTATTGAAACAATTGATCACACCGAAAAATTGATTGTTCAAAATAAAATGCACTAGTTTTTCACATCATTACCATCATAAAATGTGAGAATTTAGTTTTTCATCACAAAGTATAATTATTATGACTAATTATTGAGGACAAAAGAAATAAATTCATAAATATTTAGTAAATCTCTCACTCTCACTCTCAGGCTTATTTTGTTTTTGAATATTTTAATTGATTATGTTATAATAATTGGTTAAATAATATTTGAACTGATTTTTTATATTTGGTTAAGTGCGGATTCTCTTCATATGTGTTCTTTGTTTGCTAATTCATTATATTTTAATTAATTCATTATATTTTAATTGCTAATTCATTTTCTTAATTTAAACTATCAATTATTTTAAGTAATAAAACTGAGATATTAAGGATTGATCTCAAGGTCTCTTATTCACATGCGCAAATTTAACTGATTATGTAGTTATACCTAATTAGATAAGTGCTTGGAAAAGGTTTTAGGGTGCGTCTGGTAGCCTGGAATGGAATGATGTAGGAATGCAATGACTTCAGTAATGAAATGAGTAAAGGAAAGGAAATGAATGAACAAATGATTCTTATTATTTTGTTTGGTATGGTCGTAGTACCAATGGGGTAATGGGATTAACTAAGGAATGCAATGAATATCAATTCCTAAGTACCAAACCAAGTCATTCAATTCCATTCCTGTTTAATTCATTCCATTCCACCATACCAAACACACTGTTAAGAAGAAACTATTATGTATAATATATATAACTATAGCAATGATAATATATTTTAATATTTTTGAATAACTCTGCTTTAAACAGGTTAGAGGATAAAAATTGGATACAACATTTACCTTTTTTATATCATGAACACTAATCATTAGTGATTTTAATAGACTAAAGTGAAGTGTAAATATTAACCAAAAAGTTGATAAAAAAAATGTAATAAATTTTTTAATTTATTTTACATATTACAAAAAGATAAAATATTTGATTTTTTTCCGAACCCTTAAATATTTTTTAAAAATGTATACTTTAGGCTCTACATAGTCGAACAAGTACACTTTGATCCATTCTTTTTATCAAAATTTAACGTTATCGTCAAAAGATGGACTAAAATGCATTCAAATATCAATATCAAAGACCAGAAGTCATTTATGGCTGTCGGAGCTCAGGAAACAAATGGCTCATAAGGAGCAGCCACATGAAACCTGAAATGTTTGTGGAACTGGCGGACGATGCCGTTGTCTCCGATTTTTCTAGATGGTTGGTGAAAAGGGCTGAATGTAAGGGCATTTTGGGATTTTATTAAGGCTCTATATATATACCCAATTTCAATCTTAAATCATAGTAAGACGGAAAAAATAAGAGGGAACAAAAGCAGCATTCACCCGTTGGATCATCACGAATTTTTTGTCATAACATTCATAACTCATAGAGGTACATTCTGAAAGGTGGAGATCGGATTCTGAGGATCCTAGGTCTGTCTGCTAAGGGCATATTCGGGTGCGAATTCCTAGTTGTTTTTGGGTTGAAATTACCTCTTGTTTTTGTTGTACTCCAAGATAAATTCTAGATCTTGATGATATTGATGTACACCTCTAACTTGTGTTAGAGAGAAGTAGAGAACCTTGTTTGTACCGATTGTTGATTTTAGTGGAGAGATTAAGTGGCCTACGGGTCCCTTGGTTTGTTACTCGTCGTTAACGGAGGTTTTTCCACCCTAAAATTGTCTTATGTCAGTAAATGTGTTTTGTTGTTTTGTCTCCAAGTTGCACTTGATATTTTTGAGAGATTGTTGTATTATTTTCGTTGTGATTTTCTCTCAACAAAATCGTACATTAACAAATAATAAATGTAATTTTCACGTATTATCTGAGACCATGTCAACGATCATCGAATAAACAGTTGTACTAAAATTGATACACATGGTCGTTACTTTGTCTTAATCCTATCATCAATTCCCCTACAACTAAACACTGGTTTAGGAAAGACCTCAATCTTCTTCACTTCATATTCTTTTGTGAAATTTGACATTCTACCATTTTCTATTTGCTTCAATACCCAGGTACCCTCTTGCTCTTTCACCTCTATACAACTTATTCATTCAGAAATCAGAGTGTATATAGGAATACAAAAGTTGGTAAAATGTTAAATTTTACCATAAATTGTTGTTGTTTTTATTGGATCATTACTCATTTCTGTCAGATAAACTAGTCCAATATATGTTCTTGAATTGTATATGTTCATGAATTGTAATATGGTGAATGAGAATATATTTTCTAAGTTGAGTATTTTGTTAAGTATGAGAGTTCTGCATGTTCTTGGTATTATGATTGCAGTTTTGATTGTTTTAGACATGAACTTTCTTCGATATGGAGGCTACGGTTCGATTTTGGTACCTGTATATGTAGGGAAGATGTTTGGGGTAGCAAATAATGGCTATTCTTTAAATGGTTCAGTCTCAAGTAAAGATCATGATGATCATGGTACGGGAGAAAACTATTTGAATGATCGCGGTTTTGATAAAGAAGTCGTGTTTGATAATGGAGAGGAAGTAACTGAGAGAAACCATGAAGTTGTATTGTTCGATAAGGGGGCAATTGAGGAAAATTCAGAATTACGTAATGATTTGAAACCAGAGGACGAATTAGGTGTAGGTAGAGGACATGAATTGGCGGATTTGGTGAATGGCGGTGTAAGTTCTTCTCGAGAGGATGGAAATTCGAAAACACAATCAAGCGATCAGGTTGTGGATTCTGATAAAGGAATTGATGAGAAAGCGGATACCAATTCTACAGGGATGGAAGTTGACTATGAAATTAGTAACGAGTCGTTGCAACTTAAGTCATCGAGATCTTCTGCAAGTAATTCAGGACACGTTGTTATAGATTCCGGGAATACTGTTTTGTCTAATATGTCCTTGACATATCAACACAGAAACGATAGGGAGCCTAAAAATGGAAGTATCAATTCCCAATCATCACATATTAAGACTACAGACGGTTATGTATCTCCCGCTGCTGTAGTGAAGAAGAAAAAGAAAGCAATATCGATATCCCAGATGGATTCTATGCTGATTCAGAGTGCTGCCGCTTCTAATCCAGTGGTAGTTTCCTGGTCTATATTTCAGTGATATAAGAGAAATGAAGCTTTAGTACTGATATAAACATCCTCTTTAATTTGTTACGTAGATACCGTGGAGGTCCTCTGCAAGTGATAGGGAACTGGAAAAGGCTAGGGTTCAGATTGAAAACGCTCCGATAGTGAGAGATGTTTCACATATTTATGCATCCACTTTCCGAAATATCTCCATGTTCTTAAGGTAGGATTACTGTCTTCTACTTTCACACTCTATTTGTTTAGCCATATGTCACGCATGTTAAGAAGCCGATTAATTTTTGGATACGTGAACAAAATTAATGTGTTTGATGACTTGAATTTGCAACAATGTTAGTAAGGATACCACATTTTGCGAAATGTTACACATCATTCAGGGGGCTATATGACTATTATCTTCTAAAATTTTCTGCTGGTTGGAAATGCAGGAGTTATCAGTTGATGGAACGCTTACTTAAAGTTTATGTCTACACAGAAGGGGAAAAACCTGTATTCCATCAACCATATACGAGTGGCATATATGCCGTTGAAGGATGGTTCATGAAGCTGATGGAAGCTAATAAACAATTCGTTGTGAAGGACGCCAACAAGGCACACTTATTTTACCTCCCTTTCAGTTCCTTAGAGCTAAGGCTTTCTCTTAACAAACCAAATTTCTCCAGTCTTACGGACCTTGAAAATTATGTGGACAATTATGTAGACTTCATCGCGAAGAAGTATAATTTTTGGAATAGAACTAACGGAGCAGACCATTTTCTTGTTGCTTGTCATGGATGGGTGAGCTTCTGTATCTTTGATGGAATTAAGTTTCAAATTTATTACACAAATATGTCAATGCTCAATACATATTGGAAAAATTGCAGGGTAGTTTAGGGATACTATTATCTTTATTGGGGGCGAATGTCATGCGTAACGCCAATATGTTCGAAAAAGAAGTAATTTCATGAGCATGAATTAGATCCATTCATGTAATCCTTGCAGGCCCCAGATTTTATGAAGAAAATGTTCCCTTGTATCAGAGCTTTATGCCATGCCGATGTTTCTAGAGACTTTAAAATTGGTAAAGACGTCTCTGTACCCGTTACTTATGTTCTCTCACCTGAGAATCCGGTGGCGTATATTGGAGGGAGCCCTCCTTCGAAAAGGCATATCTTAGCTTTCTTTGCAGGGAAGTTGCATGGTTATCTTCGCCCAGTCTTGCTGAAGTATTGGAGTGATAAGGAACCTGATATGAAGATCTTCGGGCCAGGGGCTGTTGGAGGTAAACGAAAATACAGAGCTTTCATGAAATCTAGCAAATATTGCATTTGTGCTAGGGGTTTCAAAGTCCACACTCCTCGAGTGGCGGAATCTATATATTATGGTTGTGTTCCAGTGATCATATCTGACAATTATGTGCCACCATTTTTTGAGATATTGGATTGGCAAGCGTTTTCTGTGTTTATTTTGGAGAAAGATATTCCGAATTTGAGGAGTATACTTCTCTCCATTTCCGAAGAGAAGTACATAACCATGCATCGGAGATTAGAAGCTGTTCGACAACACTTCCTTTGGCATAAAACACCACAGAAGTACGACGTATTCCACATGATCCTTCACTCAGTTTGGTACAACAGACTCTTTCAGATCAAACATGAATGAACATGCATAGTTTAACGAAATTGCCGATTACTACGCAAGTTCGGTATTCAAGACATCTCTTTAGCCCCTCCAACTTGAAGGGGTACTAGATTTATCAAGCATGATAAAGTGAGGCTGCAATCAACTATCAATCAAATCAAAATTATTCAAGTTTAATTACATGTGATTAATTGGAGTTGCAACAAAATCAAATTATGTGATTGATTGATGCTCAAACAAATGCAAATCAAATAAACATAGCAACATATCAATTTTCAGTTATTAGAATATTGTGGTGTATAAATTATTTATTGATGAGGTATTGCAATCAAACAATAATAATTGTTACTCCGGTTTCTAGTTTTTTTTTTGTCAATATTACTGCAAATAGATTTCATATTATCCATAATAGAATATTCCTTTCCCAAAATGCTAAGGATATTTGACAATACACATATTTTAATGTTAGGGTTATGGCTACCCACCCATAACCCTAACATTTAATGCAAATTTGAATTTGTTCCTTATCAATAATTTCCTTCCATTTTTTTCTCTTACAATTTAGTTAAAGTGAGAATTTATTTTGAGATTTTTATATTTGAAAGACATATACCGCTAAAAACTTGGGATAAAAGGAGTACATGATTTCATCTTTTCAGTTTAATTAATATTCAAGAATAATTTTTTTTTATCGATATGGTAAATTTCCCTGTTAAGTGTATATATATTATGTCTAGAATCTGCTCACGAAGCATAGCTCGAATGGTCATGGGGTTCACTATAAGACCATCTCCAATGGGAAACAATTGAGAAATATCTGAGATGGGTATGTACTCCAATAGTAAATAATTGAGAGGGTGAACTTTCTGTCCAATTTTGAGAGATTATTGAATAATCTCGGGAGTATTCCTGACAAGTGGGGGAGGGGGGCATGAGGTGGTGGAGAGAGAAAGGGGAGAGTGATGGTAAGCCCACATGGGTTGGCTGAGGTGGCATGTTATCATTGGTCAAGTAGATATTAGTTTTATCTTTATCATTAAAAATGATATTTTGACATATAAATTATTTTCTTTTATAATTTTCTCTTAGATCAATATTTTTCATTTTTCAAGATCTATAAATAGAGACTAGGTTTGTTTGATTTGGGGAATAATTTATTTTCATAATTTTCTCTCTTTTTTTCTATTTTCTCTAGTTTTTTTGCTACTTTCTCCAACTCTTCACTGGATCCAAACCAAAAATATAATTAATAATAAAAATTATAGAATTATAAAATTATAATAATGTAAATAAAATAAGAAGAGAGAGAATGAATATTTACTGGGGTATATGTTAATGATGTCGAAGTGAGAGAAAATGAAGTAACTTTTTGAAATATCTCTTATTGAAGAGTGTGTGGATACTTGAAAGATAATTGAAGATTTTGATGATGTGGAGAATGAATAAAGTGATGTGAAACAAAATATTGGGGAGATCAATTATTTCCTACTGGAGATGGTCTAAGAGTGTGCTTCTCCACAAGTGTGTGGGTTCGATCCACGACAAGTGCATGAGTAACTCTGCATTTGTTCAAGGGAGGACCTGCTTGTGGGTGGTTACCCAGAGTCTGGACACTCTTGAAGTCTTGAGGTGGAGTACTGGACCGCTAAAGGCACATCCCGAATTTACCTCCTCAGTTGGACAATGAACTAGCCAAACGGATCGCTTAAAATGAACTTATCATCTATTATGTCTAGAATCTAGATACATATTAAATGCAATATTATTTTTATCATGTAGGTTCTGAGAAGGTATATGGACAATGCATTGAATTGGTCTTTAAGTAAAACTAGCTATTTGATTGACGGGTTATTATGTAATCTCATTAAATGTGGAACTAATTAATAAAAAATATGATCTTTATTGTTGGTATGTAATCCTTTTGAGTACGAGACTAACTAATAAAAACGAATTTTTTTATTGCCTTCTAAATAGATAAATACAATAGCTTATTACTCCCTCCGTCCCTAAATGATCAGTACATTTTGAATTTTCATAGTCAACAAACACGATTTCAAACATAAATATCTCATATTCTATATATGGAAAAATTATAGAAAGTTGATAGTTTGAAATATATATTGAGACGAATCTAACAAGATATCATATGACAATATTATTTCTTAAAACGTTTCCCTAAATTAAGATGAATTAGATAACTATAATAGCTTATTAATTATAGACATCCATTATAAATAATTAAAATGTATCCTTAAATTAAGACGAAAAAAATCAGACCTTGAATTGAAAGTTAAAAAAATGTACAACTTATAATGCATAAGGTACAACATTGTATATGCAAATGTGGAACAAAAATCGCGGCAGAAAAAAAATTTGTGGTAAATAAAACGAAAAAAACAAATAGGGCGAAAAATGTAAAAAAATCATACAGAATGAAACTCGATTTATAAAAATAATATGTGAAAGAATAAATGTCCTACGAAATTGGGAAAAGAAAAAAAATAAAAATAAAATAATTATTAGATAATTTAATAGTATGAATTAAAAATATCATTACATTAAATAATTTTAATACATATGTAATTATATGAAAATTCAATATCACTTTTTCAACAAATGTTAAAAGGATTTTATACTATGAGTTTAAAATTATGAAGGATTAATATACAAATACTACTTATTTAACTGAAATTATTGTTATATTAGATAATTTTAAAACGAATATGAGACAATCTACTTTCTCATGTGTTTCATGTGCATTTTGCATGCGCTCTACGTGCAACGAACTTGCATTTTGCGTCAACGCACGTGCAAGGTTACTAGTTACTAGTATAAAATAGATCAATCCAGTTTGTTGGAAATATGAGATTATTTTAATCTCATAAAGTGCGCACATTGAACAATTAGAATGATTCAAAGATTAATACATTTAAGATATTATGTTCAAAACAATAATATATTAACTTAGTTGACATTTAATATATTAAAGGAATCACTTGATTAATATTTGAAATTATGATTGTTTATTAGGAGCTCGCTCATAATTTATCTAATAATAATATTCGGTTAAATATTATATTACATTACTACTATTAGTTAAGCCCTGGAGGTCGCACACAAACATCGAATCGAATATATAATGAAGATACCCCTCGACTCCAAGATGTACAATACCGCGGTACAACACTGCATGTGTCATTAGATATTTGCCGTTAGGATAACCAACGCCGTATGATTTGTTGAAGAACCAAAAGACAAAAGGAGACACGACACATCCGATACCAGTTCCAATTAACCGGATGCAGAACATGGATCTAGGGGAAGCAAGGGTCAAGTAACCTGTCTTGAAGTCTTGCATTGAACTAGACGTTGTTGAGACAACATTCATCATCACCCTACAAGCAACAACATACACCAGCAATGATGCCACCTTAGTCTAGGCCGTAGGGCTGTGATCGAACGTAAAACGTTCGATTCGGTTAGCATTATTCGACTCGAAAACGTTCGACTCGGGCCTCGGTGCGCATATGCAAACGTATACGCAAACGTTAAAAATGGATGTTCGACCGGTCGGACCGAACGGTGCGAAATAGTTCGGTCCGACCTGCCAACATATTAGACTCCAATACTTCATTGATATAATATATTATATATACTTCATAGACATAACCAATTAGTTAGTCTAACCTAACTTAAATCATAAAAATCACTTCCACTTCATATCTCTTGATTTCCTACTCATTACTCATGAGTTATCTCGTTCTCATCCGTCCAAATATGCAATCGCATCAAAGATTTTTACAAACCAAACCGAACATGTTTGCACAGTTCGCAAATAGTTCGATCCGGTTCGCATATTGCGGACTGAGCCGAATTTAAGGTTGGGTGCGATTCACAAATAGTTCGATCTGGTTCGACAACTTGCGGACCGAACTCAAACGTAGTTACATTTGGTATAGTTCGATCCGTTTACAGCCCTACTAGGCCGACCCAGAGCTAAACACTATGATGCCACCTTAACAACCTTAACAAGCTCGAATATTAAATAGGAAGTATTCTAATATTATTGTTATAGATATTGCATTTGCATAGCAATAATAGTTGCATATCAATTGAATTCGAAATGGGTTTTAGTATTCGGTTTTGCAATGCTCGTTTCCAACCTTATTAGAATTATTATTGTTATGATTATTATTATTATTATTATTAATTTGAATGACTTATTTTTAGGTGTTTACTAACTTTAACAAATAAGTCTTAGTTAAAATGGGTGTTCATTGACGGATATGGATATTTTCAATTGAATTGAATGTTAGCCTAATAACATGGACTTGTTCATCAAGTATTTGTGCAATCTTACGAGCCCATTAACACCAACACAAAAACGCTATCCAATCACCCACTTAGATAGCACTTGATAAGCGCTATTGAAGTCATACATGGGATAGCGCTTCTAAAACGCTATCTAAGTTTTCAGTTGCATAGCACCTTTGAAGAGCTATTGTAGCCTATATTTTGCGCTATTGTAATTTTTGAAACGCTTTCTTCTATAGCGCTTTTTAAAGCGCTGTTTAAATTATAATTTGGATAGGGCTTAAAAATTGAAGTGCTACTTTTAAGTCTTTTTTAAATACGATTTTTGTTTTTAATTTCAAAACATCAATAAGCGCTATCCAAGTACCCACTCAAATAGCGCGTTAAAAAAATGCTATTGATAGTGCTATTTTTTTTCATTCAAGTGGTAGAAGTTACAAATAGTTATGCGATATCAAATACATTACATTTCTAAACTAATAAATGAGAGTCTAAGCTCCAAATAAACAGTTTCGTCTTCTCGAGTGCTGAATCCACATAATCTCTTGAACTTCGCTTCCTGGATGTGAGTCCGATCCCCGAAGTTGTCTTGAAAAGCCCAGAAATCCCACAGAGTGGGTGCTGGAAATCGCCCGATCCCCGAAGTTGTCTTGAAAAGCCCGCAAAACTCACGGGTGCTAGAAATCACCGAAACGCCTGAAATCCCACAGAGTGGCTGCTGAAATGCTGCACAAGCAGTCCCGAAAGCAGAGGAAGTATGTTTAAAAATACTCCTCTGCAAGATTCGAACCCGAAACCTTTTGGAAATAGGCTCGAGTCCGATACCACTAGGCTAGAAGCCCTGAATAATAACGATATTTAATATCACCAATTACATGATACTGTGAGGCTACAATCAAGTATCAATCAAATCAAGTCTAATTACATGTGATTAATTAGAGTTGCAATCAAGTGCAAATCAAATTATGTGATTGATTGATGCTCAATCAAATAAAAAATTATAACATTTCAATTTTCAATTATTAGAATATTCTAGTGTATAAATTAATTTATTAATGAGGTGTTGTAATCAAACAATAATTATTGTTATTAGTTTCTAGTTTTTTGGTCAATATTACTGTATAAGTATTTCATATTATCAATAATAAAATATCTCTTTCCCAAAATATTAAGGATATTTGACAATACACACATATATATTTTAATGCAAATTTTAGTTTGTTTTTTGTCAACAATTTCTTTCAATTTTTTCCTCTTACAGCTTAGTCAAAGTGAGAATTTATTTTGGGAATTTTTATATTTAGAAAATACCCCTAAAATTTTGATATGAAAGGAGTACAAGATTTCATCTGTTCAATTTAATTAATATTCAAGAATAATTTTCTTACCGATAAGGTAAATTTCCCTGTTAAGAGTATATATTTAGATACATAGTAAATGCAATATTATTATTATTATCATGTAGGTTCTGAGAAGATATATGGACGATGCATTGATTTGGTCTTTAAATAAAATTATCTTATCTTCAAAAATGAAACATCATATTGGTGAAATTGCACAATTATGTAGTTTATGGGTCCCATCCAAAACAATTAAGACACACGTATTTTATTTATATATGCGAGCAAATTGTTAAAATAGTTTTCATAATATCGTCAGATTATAGCTTAATCGGTAATAGTGGTATCGTTGTAATTAGTTCTTGATAGTGACTAAAAATTACATATTGATCTCCGACTTAACTTATTCTTATTTAGTCTCTCTCACTATTTCCACGTGAATAATTAACGGTCACATTGAATTAGTGAGCACTTTTGAAATAAATAACTAACTGTAATAGTTTGAATTCAGATTTAGTACCTATAAAAACTTTCTTAATCTTTCTTTCAATCAGAAAACTATTTTTGTCGTGATGACTTCAGACTTTTGAAATTCATTTCTTATTTCAAAAGTGTTCACTGATCACATGTGATCGGTAGTTATTAATATAAAAGTTGACTTGAAGACCGATCTACATCTCTTTTGTTACTATCGTGAACTAAATTATAACAATATCATGATTAGATACTAAATTACAACCTAATAATATTATAGAAGACTATATTGACAATGTAGGTCATGTGGTGTTATATTTTTTTTTTTTTTTTTTTTTTTGTAAATTAGCAATGAGTTATGAATATAAAGATATTACAACCAATAAATATAGAAATTCCTAATGAATAGAGAGTTAGAGTATAATATAAAACAAATTTGTCTCCAATAAAATTCAAATCCATAACCTCTTACATAAAAAATTAAGTCGAATTTCATTAGGCTATGGAACCATTGTAATGCTATATTTTAATAACCAAAACTCCATAAAAGGACCATGCTCTTATTAACAGCCAATAACAGGAACAACATAACCATTATAGCACCACGCACGTCTACCAGCTAGCTAAGGTAGCATGGTCTTCATGTGATCGATAATCAATACTCCCTTCACTCCAGATTATTTGGATTCAATTTTTCACGATTAAAGAAACACGATTTCAAATGTAAATATTTTTAATTTTAAAATTATTAAACATTATAAACAGTTAATATTTCAAAAATATATATTAAAATAAATCTAAAAATATCTGATATAATTTTATTATTTCTTATCATCTAGTATATACTCATAATCAAAATTCATAAAATTTGATTTTTAAAATAAAAAAGATCAAACAATTGAGACGAAGGGAGTATATAGTATTTTATATATCTATAAATAATTATAGTACGTGCCATATCAAAATCTAGTGAGGTGGTTTTGCTCCTGTACGGCGCACCGATAATCTAGTGAGGGGCTTTTCAAACTGCAGGTTTGTGGCGTTAAAATATTACTTCCACGAGGTGGCGGATACAACGGCGACAATTTATTAATTTTAATGTGTATTTCTTCATCATTTTTTTTATTTTATTTTTAATAAAATGGTATTTTTGTAAAAATTTATTGATTCTTCAATTCAACAAAAAAATTAGGAGCTTCGAACGTAACCAATAACAAGTCCAATGATCCATATGTCATTTGAACAAGAGTTCACATTTCAAGATAACGGTTTTGAGTTCACATCTTTTTATTAACTCGTACAAAATATATTACTTGCATGAGGCGGTATATAGAACGGCAATACTATATTAATTTTAATGTGCTTTTTCATCATTTTTGCTATTTTATCGTCTTAATAAAGTAGTAGAATTTTATTAAATTTATTGATTCTTCAACACAAGAATTATGAGTTTCGAAGCGTAATCAATGACAAGTTCAATACTTTATATGCCATTTGAACAAGAAATCACATTTCAAGGCAACGGTTTTGACTTTTGAGTTTACATTTTTTTACTAACTCCCATAAAATGAGGGCAAAATAGTAATATTTTCTAAATTCTGAACCTTAATAAAATAATTTGTTGCTAAACAATACCTTAAAATATAAGAGAATATCAATTACGAGTATAACATATTTTGTTTGAGCTCATTCTAAACAACCTTTCTTTTAATTTTACTCACTCCCACATGAGGGTAAAATAGTATTAAGTATATTATTGGAGACTCTTGAGGTTAAAGTTACTAATTTAAAGAATAAGAAATTTTACTCACTCCCACAAATGAGGGTAAAATAGTATTAAGTATACTATTGGAGATTCTTGAGGTTAAAGTTATTAATTTAAAAAATATGTTGGGATAGAACATAAATTCAATTCCACTATTTTAAAATATAGCATTTGAGAAATTTCCAGTAACGGTGAAGAGAAAGATAGGAAAAATTAAATGATATAGTTCAAAATATTATTAATCCTCTTTATACTCTTATTTTCATGAAAAACTCAAACATGTAATTATTACTCTCTATCCTCATAAATATGTACTTCAAATTAATTTAGTGTATTGAAAGGTGCTATTTACCCTAAAATTTCAGGTGTTATATGCCTATATCTACAAATCAAATAGTGACTTTATGTGTGAAATGGTATCATACCCTTAATTTTCATCCCCTATTTTTAATTTTTAATTATTTCAATTAGTAATAACATAGTCATGTGGTGATATTTCATTACTCTTTAGTGTGGAAATAGCATCATTGAAAGATGACATAATAGTATAATAAATAACATCATACATTTTGGTGCTCGATTCCACTCTTCTGAATTAGAAAAGAACTATGGCGGTGTTTGATAAAAACATTAAGAACTTAATCTAGATGATTTCATGCATTTTTTTATTAAGTTTGTTTGTTAACTATTCTTTTGAAGGATTAAATCAAATAAGATCTGGTCAAAATCCTTAACAGATTTTTAAATTAAACATTTCAACTTAATTTCTATTATGAGAACCAATTCAGAAGAAATTAATATTAATTTTTCATATATGTCTTCTACCTCTTTCTTTTTCTTCCCTCATGCCCAATTATTAAAATTTCATTTTGAAACATATAATTGAAATATAAAAATATTTCGAAAATTATAGAAACCTAATGGAAACATTATAAATTTATGAAAATATGTAACAAACATATGTTACTTTTAATTTTCATTCACATTAATTTATCGATATGAGAAGAATGTGTTTAATTCAAATATGAAAAGTTAATAGCTCATATTTTGAAAAAAAAATCATATTAGGAAAGAACGTTAAATAGTACAGTGGCCTTTTGTCTTAATAAATATCTAAATTATTCAAGTATTCATTATGGAAAATGTCATAATTTAAAAAGACAAATACTAAATAGTTGGATATGCTTCAGCAAAAATTTAATAATTTAGTGCAATTCGATGCAAATTTTGAAATTACCCATCGAAAACAAAATTCTCACCAAAACACATCTAGTTTCGATTAAACTATATTGATAATTGCTGAACATACTTCAAATTAAATTATTTATTCTAAAAATTCTTTTGATAGTGTTTTGTCGTCCAGTTAATTGCAAAATAAACTATTGAGTTTTTTTTATTACAAATTCTTGTTTTATTTATATGTAATTTTTTAAATCTTTAATATTGTCCCAGTTATATTTCGTTATCCTTTTGAGATTCTAGATAAAAGATATTTCATTGATTTTGTGTAATTTAGTTTAATATTTATATTTTATTAAATTTAAAATATTTATCAAATCATATTTTTCATTTTGTAATTATTTATAAGTAAATAATAATATTTTTATGTAACTTTTGGAAGATGAAAGTCAAATGTGTGAGTAAATTGTTAATTAATTAAAGTTGGGGCAAAATTGTCAATATAACTCAAATTTAATCTTTTTGTTTGAATTATTATCAAACAGATAAACAAATACAATATTCAAATTCAGTTATAATTCAGTTTCATCAATTCAGCATTCAGTCACTTACAATCAGACGTCAGATTTCAGTTTTTCAGATTTATCAAACAACCCCTAACTCTTGCAGATATGAAGTAAGACTATCAACAACAGGGGATAATTTAAAAAGCAATTATGCTCTGCCACATTAGATTATTCTTTTACCACATCATCAAATATCCTCAAATGTTTTTACACTTCACAGTAGAAAACATTTCACAAAAAATTTTCGTTGCTGAAGCCCATCCTACGCTATTCTGAACGGTCAAATATTAAATGCAATGAACATACTTGACCGTTGACGTTCAATTTAATATATTGAAAGTTATAACTAATTATAAAGTTATCCGATGCCATTCCGACGCCTTCGGATTGTATTTTTCATTTTTTTTAATTCGTTTCGTTTAATATTATCAATTTTATATTCAATTTAATTATCATTTGGCATCGGATTGACGTCGGTGTTTAATTCATTTTTAATAAAATATTTAAATTCAAAATTCCGACGCCATCTCGAAACTATTTCCACACCAATTTAGACCCATTTACAAAATTCGGGTTGGATTAATTTCTGACGCCAGTCCGACTCCCATTTGGAGCGCCGGTTCGTCACCCGACACCAAAAGTATGTTTTTTAGTAGTGAGATAAACAGAAAAGAAAACTTTAATCCAAACCATAGATTACAGAAAAACATAGAGGCAGTATTTGATTTCTTGATCAAAGTTATTACTTGTTTTAAATTACATTTAATGCGAGTTTCCTACACAACAAATACTACCTCCATCCTTAAATTATTGTCATATTTTAATTATGATGGTTAACAAAACACGATTTAAAACGTAAATATTTACTCCCTCCGTCCCAAAATAGTTAACGTTCTAGCAAATTTTCACATAGATTAAGAATAGTTAAAAAAAGTCAAAAAGTATATTGAAAAAATAGAAATACAATTACTTAGAACCATATCATTGGTTGGTTGATAATTTCAATAGAAAAGGTAGTCAAAAATTTCATTGAGAATGTAAAAGTACAAGACTATATTATTGGGACGAATCCAAGAAGGTCCTACAAGACTATATTATTTCTTACCGTTTAATGAGAATTAATGGTTAAATTTTGTTATATATAAGCAACAAAAGTCAAAATGTGACAATCTTTTAAGGACTTAGGGAGTAATAAAGAGTGGCTAATGAATGCATATATGATTGAATGCCGTCTACTCATGATCAATCAAGCAAAATCCAAGATATGTCTACCTTCGTACAATGCGAAATCAAGATGAAAGTAAATAAGGTCCCATTATTTATTTTTAATTAAATTTGATTATTTCATTTATTTTATTTTTATCATTTATTTATTTTCTAAAATAGTTAGAATCAAGGTTTTTAATGAATTTATATTAAATTTATATAAAATGAGTTATTTTAATGAAATATTAGTAGATGTTTTTTGGTTAATTTATTATATAAAAAATTAATTTGCCCCATATTTGTTCGCACATATAATACTGTGCAAGGACGACTAGTTATAGTTAAACAAAATTACAAACTATGTTAAAAATAAATACATAAACATGCTTTCCAACCAACTAAGCTACAACATTACTTGGTTTACTTAAACTTTCTATATTTTATATCACAAAATTCAAAGACCATATACACTAAATATAACGATATCGAAAAACTTAAGAAGCTACCCACCCCACCCCTGCCCACCGACATGAACACAGAGAAATTGGGTTAAATAGCACCCATCAATGGTGCAAATTAACTTAGAGCACACATTTAGAATTTTTAGCATAATAGCACAAAAGAGGTTAAAATAACTAATTTACCCTCCCCTTATAAACTTAGAGAATTTTTCACAGATTTTTTTTAAAATTTTTTTTTTTCGATTTCTTTTTACAGTTTTTTCGATATTTTTTTTCTTTTTTTTCAATTCGTAGTTTTTTTTCTTTTTTGTTAGATTTTTTTTCGATTTTTCTAATCGTTTTTTTTCAATTTTTCATAGTAAAAAAGGTTCAGGAAAGACTCGTGGTGGTTTGTGAGGCCAGTCCATCAAATCAAATAACGTTCCGACCCGGATGGGGGGGCGGGGAGTTACAAATGGTATCAGAGCCGAGCCGTCCGGAATTGTGAGATGAGTCTCACACGGATGGTACGGTCCTGGATGTGGATTTGGATGTGGATCAACGAGGACGTTGATTGTTTAAGTGGGGGAGATTGTAATACCCGGCCCTGAGTGGGCGATGTGATATATTTGATATGATTTGATTGGTACTACTCATATCATCAAGATGCATCTTCTTTTCGGTAGCCCAACTCAGAAGAACTCCAAGGTTAAGCGTGCTTGACCTGGGGTAATTCTAGGATGGGTGACCCACTGGGAAGTGTTCCGTTGAGCACGTGAGTGAGGACAAAACGTGCTGGAAAGACTCGTGGTGGTTTGTGAGGCCAGTCCATCAAATCAAATAACGTTCCGACCCGGATGGGGGGGCGGGGCGTTACAGTTGTTTTAGTTAAAGTTCCAGTTTTGACAAAAAGGTTTGGTAAAATCGAACTTTTTCCTATTAGGATCGATTTTTTTTGCCAAAATCGAAACATTTAGCCAAAACAACTAACAAAACTGAAACTTTTAGACAAAATAACTACCAAAATTGAATCTTTTCGCCAAAGGAATCGAACTCGGACATTTTTGAGAAACGATTACCAAAATCAAAACTTTTTACTATGAAAAACAAATATCGAAAAAAGAATTGAAAAAAAAAACAAAAAGGAAAACTGAAAAAAAATAGGGAAAAAAAAGAAAAATCGAAAGAAACCTTTAAAAGATCTCTAAGTTTATAAGGGCGTAAATTAGTCATTTCATCCCCCTTTTGTGCTATTTTGCTAAATATTATAAATGTGTGCTCTAAGTTCACTTACACCTTTGATGGGTGCTATTTAACCCAATTTCTCAATGAACACGTACACTTTTAACATAAAAATGTGATAGAAATGAAAATGCACATTTGTCATGAATATATATGATGTTTAAATGCATAATTGCATATTAGTGTGGTAGTGATGCTACGTTTCCTCTTGTACCCCTTGACTAAACTCCCATCATTATTACTATTATTATTTGCATTTGAAGCCTCTTTTTGCGTGTTACATTGACTCAAATAGATCTATATTTTCTCCCCAAATTTCATATACTCTGTTTCCATATTGTCTACATGTACATACTCATATTTATGTCTCTATTTTTGTGCTACATTATTACAAAATCATGGGTAGAAAGGTGGGTCGGTTGAGTTTCACGTTGTCTTTATTACCTCCTTTCACACTACTACCCTCTAATTTAATTTCTTTATAAATACCCTCGTCCACACTTTTTAACACAAAAAATAAACACTTCAAACTTTTATCATTTGGCATTTCAAGAATCCTTCTGATTCTATCTCTGTTCGTTTCGTTTGAAGAAAGAAAGGATCCCAAAAAATCGATCATTCTTTTACTTCACTTGTATTAAACTTAGAGTCTTGTCTCAAAGTTATTTTCGCCAAATGGAAGATCATTATAACCACTATCGTCAACAACATCATCAAGAAATGGTTGATCATCATTCTCCGAAATCGGAAAATGATGATGAATCTAGTTGCATTACTTCGTCATCTCCATCATCATGCATGAAACACGACCTCAAACGCACTAGGGATCAAATTACACCCACCTTAGATCATCATCAAGGAAAGAAAATAAAGTTGGGAAAAAAAGATGAAAATTTTAACAATGGAAGTGGCAAGCATCCAATGTATCGAGGTGTGAGAATGAGAGCTTGGGGAAAATGGGTATCCGAGATCCGAGAACCCAAGAAGAAGTCCCGGATCTGGTTGGGCACTTTTTCCGACCCGGAGATGGCGGCTCGGGCACATGACGTTGCTGCAATCGCCATTAAAGGCGCGTCAGCCATTCTGAACTTCCCTCATCTCGTTGACTTACTTCCGCGGCCTGTCACGTGCTCTGCACGTGACGTTAGAGCGGCCGCGGTCAAAGCTGCCAACATGGGCCATCTACTCTATCCTAGTTCATTATCGGGTTCGTCCTCGTCCACGTCATCAATAATATCGCCGTCTAATGACGTGTCAACGGGTAGGGTTGAGGAGGAGCTGAGTGAGATTGTGAAGCTGCCAAGTTTGGGGACGACGGGTTATGACTCGGTCGAGCTACCGAGTGGGAACGAGTTCGAGTTGGTTGACTCGGTTGTTATGGAAGATGGATTTGACTTTAGCCATCCATGGATGCACATGCAAGAATGTGGTGGTTATAGCTTTGGTGAAAATTTTAATATCAATAGTAACATGCCAGGGGTGGATAGTGTGATTTTTGGAAGTTTTGAGGGCTTCTTATGGTAATAAAATAGATTATTTGTTCAACGACTCCAATTTTCTTTAGGATATTCGATAGTTCTTTTTGTCTTTTGTGAAAAATATTTGAAGTTTTGACCACTTTAAGTTTGAGAATTTTTTTATGACACTTTAAATCTTTCTATTCTGTTTTTACCCCTATATATCATACCTTCCTCACATCTCAAGTTCTCAATTGTTGCAAGTTGCCTTGTGAAACAATCCCTCGCTAGTGATCATAAGGTTCTAGTCTTCTAGATTCAAAACTTACGTAATTGCTAATTTAAAAAAAAAAAAAATTGTTACAAGTTGCATCCGTTTTTGTCTTTCTCTCTTTATGTGACACTTTAACTAATGATTTTTATAACATGCATGACAATAATAACGACTTGAACAAAAATTGGTAGAATATGTTTATTGAAGTTGGTCAAGAGTCCATGCCAATGTTTAATTCGATTTTTAAAATTATAGGTACTCTAAAATATCATTGCTTAATTGACCATATATATTAATCTATTAATTATTTTTTCATCTAGCCAGCAAAGCCACCTAGCTGGCTAGCTAGGTAGTTTAATTTGCAAGTAATTAACCTCTTCACGGCACGGGTCAAATTTTGAAAATTTTGATCGCGAATTTATATTAGCTGATAAGAAATAATAGTCATATAAAATAAAATGTTGTTAGAATCGTCTCAAATTATATTTTTGAAATATCACACTTTTACAATTTTTTACAGTATAATTCGAGATATTTACTTTTTAAAGAGGTATCTCGACGACCGTGAAAGTCAAAACATCCCAAACAATTTGGGATGGAGGGAGTAGTAATATGTATGACAATATATAGAAAACCAATGATCTATACTCTCGATGATAGAGAAAATTGTCGAAATGATCCCAGTAAATATGTGCAAGTTGCATTTTGGTCCCAGTTAATGATCGGTCTACGGAAATGGTACCAGTAAGTGGTACATTTGGTACACATTAGTCCTAATTTAACTTGGGCGTTAAAAATAGATGGAAATACGTGGGGCAAAATCGAATATGTGGTTGGTAGTTTAGGTAAGACTGAATTACAAAATAAATTTGAGGCAAAACTAAAAGCTAACAAAATAATTACGAATTTACGTCTATTTTTAATTCTCAAGTTAAATTAAGGACTAAAGTACACCGAATGTACCAATTACTAGGACGATTTTCGTAGACCGATCATTAACTGGGACCAAAGTGCAACTTGCACATATTTAGTGGGATCATTCCGATAATTTACTCCTCGATGAAACACTTTATAAAGCTTGGTTACATGTAATTTAATTTTTAATTTAAAAGACTTGAGCATTCAAGTGTCGTTTGTATACTATTATACCAGAGTCATATCGTTAGGGAAAAGAAACTATCTATTCCCATTATTGTTCGTTGGAACTAACCAATAATTAAGCCATAGCTATTTGATGAAGTAGTTCCTTTGTCTTCTTCTATGACTTGAATGGAGTAATTATAGAAACCTACTTTAGCGTTAAAGGAAATCTGGAAAATCCAGAAGGGTTGTTGATTTTTACTACATATATAAGAGCTCAGTATGATACACCTCACCATCTTTAATAATTTTAGTAATAATAGTGAACGTTCGTAAAGACGCCAAGTTAGTAAAGTAAGTGATCTGTCATGAGCTCGATCGATATCCTTATCAACAACGACTCCAGCATAAAGAGAACGGGGAAAATATTAAGTATATTATTATTGGCTGAATTTTACTTTTGTTTGACCATCTATCTGCTGATGCAACTATTAATTGGTATGAAAAGTTGTTCATCACTTTGTTTTGGACTACTGCATGCCACTAACAAGCCCTCGTTCCAACTCAAAAATGATATACATTCATAGTACGTGTCTCGGTCATTATATATCCTATGCTGGATCGTCACGACTCATGAGGAGGTAAAATCGTCAGATGTGCTGGAAAGGATCAGAAAATTGGATTTTCTTTTCACCAATTGCAACACGAGATATTGCCCTTATAGAATACCAATCTACACCATGCAGAGAGTCTATACTTCCAACACTTCATCACTTAAACTCTTTACCAATTGAGCTACATCCCAAAACACTTTTCTCTTTCACTTCTCTTATTGGTGTCCATATTCAATTGCTGAAATAGTCCCCGATAGTATGACCGAGTTTCACTTTGGTCCCCAATAGTTACACGGTTTCATGTTAGTCCCCGAAAGTAGCCAAAAAGTTGCACTTTAGTCCCCACGTCAACTTTTACGTTAACATTTCAGGCTTAGGAGTTAAAATTGGGGTCAAAATATAATTTTAAAGATTTAAAGTTAATTTTTTTTGCCCCAATTGGTGCCAAAATGAAATTCCACAACCCCTCCCGGCAAAATTCCCTTTTTTCTTCACCCCAATTAGTGTTGTGGAGTTTCATTTTGGCACCAATTGGGGCAAAAAATCAACTTTACGTCTTAAAAATTACATTTTTACCCCAGTTTTAACGCCTAAACCTGAAATGTTAGCGGAAAAGTTGACGTAGGGACTAAAGTGCAACTTTTTGGCCACTTTCGGGGACTAACGTGCAACCGTGTAACTATTGGGGACCAAAGTGCAACTCGGTCATACTATCGGGGACCATTTCAACAATTTACTCATATTCTCCATGTCCTAACAAAAATCATAGTATACAATAAATCATTTATAAAATAATAATGTTGAAAGCAATTAAATTTAGAGTATTAATTTTATAGGATTATTACCTAATTGATAACTTAATAATTTAAAGGATCATAAACATGAAGACCTTTTAATTTAAATTCGATGTATATATGGCTTTTTGAAATATGAATGACTTTTCACATTGAATTCAATGTCTTTTAGCATCAACATTTAAAATGCACATCCTTTTAAAATTGACTTCAATTTTGAAAAGATTAGAAATATATTCAACATGTAATATACTATTTTCAATCCATTTTAATTGACATTTGACATTTTTTAAACTTGAATTATATATTAATTAATTATTGATCAATTGATAAAAAATTAGAGATTAATAATTTGTCTAAGAAACGTGATTGGTCAATATGACTCCAAATTTTGTCAATTACGCCCTAGTAAAAACGATTTCCCACCAGTTATTGCTATAGCTTTACAAGAGGAAAGAACGAAACCAAATGCATTAATAACACTATATTTTATTAATTTACTAAAGACCCAGGAAAAAGAAGTACATATTCTTCTTGTTGGCATGAGGTTGACCTTTTGATAGGAACATCACCGTATTGAATACTCTTGCATTTAGTCCATTTTTATACTAATATATAGATTAGCATAATATTCTTTAAAGAAAAATATTAATAAGATCAGGACTATAACTTTTTACCATATGTTCTTTCCGTTTTTAAATGATTGAATCATTTTGACTTTCGTGATCAAACTTTAAAAATTTGATCAAAAGTTCTCATTAAACGATAAAAAATAATGTAGTCATGTAGGATCTTGTTTGATTCGTCTCAACATATATTTTTGAAATATTAACTTTGAAAATAAGTGATATTTTACCTTTTACTCGTATTTTGTTGACCATGAAAATCAAAAAGTACCAATCATTTAAGAATGGAGGGAATACTATTTACTTTGCATATAAAATTTAATAAAAATTTGATTTGATTTCACAAACATAATTGCTTTTCCACTTTTTCCTACTAATTTTACCTTACAAATGAATTGTCATTTTAGGACAAAAACTTCAGATTAAGAGACGACGAACGGAGTATAAATACAATTCTGTTTGATAATTAGTAAAAAGATGAGTTTCGAACTCAACTCCTTTAGGCCACTGGCAAAAACCTTTTCCACTAAAACATAAATTAAACACTCCCCTCTAGCCCATTGGTGTTTTACTTCAAAATTATATTTCCTGAAAAAAAGAATGAATTTAGAGATTAATTTTGAAGTTCTTTTTTGTTGTTGTTGTATATTAGCAGTTAAGGCACTGGTGGAGGATGTTAAGGATCTCAACCAAGGGAGGCTTCTCATGGCCAATGTGCTCGGGTTGTTGGCTGAGATGATTGTCACATTTTAACTTTTGTTAATTAAACATTATAAAATTTGACTATAAATTATTATTAAGCGATAGGAAATAATATAGTCTTGTGAGATCTTGTTAAATTTGTCTCAATATATATTTTCGAAATATCAACTTTTTATAATTCTTTCACATGTAGACTAAGAAATATTTATGTTTTAAATTGTATTTTGTTGACCATGAAAAATCAAAATGTGACAATCATTTAGAGACAGATAAAATATAAAATAATAAATTCGTTGGCGCGCGGCTGATTAAGTGATTATACCACTCCTGCTATATATAGTTAAATAGTTACGTCAAACCACAATTATCAATTGAGAATTTTATGACACTTTACCTTATTATTGAGTATCAAATTTTGTATGATTTGAGTATGAAATCATCATCAAATAATTAATTGACGAGACAAGAATACTGAAAATAGAATAAACAAATATAAAAATATGTGGTAGATTGAATCATTAATACATTGAACATGTTGTGTAGCAGTCTGTTGATTTCCAAAGCAAGTCAAAATATTTCGACGACTTATCATTTATTAACCACATATTATAATACCTTATACGTGCCTAATATAATAAATTGCTTCATATTGTTACTCACCAATTGGCATATTCTCAACCTGCTCGAAAAGCACTTTCTATAATAACTTCATAATACATTTAATAAGATTTTTGTATAAATATAAGAATTTGATTTATATAACTATTTGAAATTAAAATTTAAAAGTTGTGCCTATTTGGATTTGAGAAATGGAGGTTATGTTGAGAGTTATGGATGATTTAATTCTAGATATCGAGAACTCAATAAATTGTCAATTAAGCGCCGTGTTTTGTATTTGCACATTTTATCAGTTGGAGGTTTTAGTATTTGTAACAAAATTATATATACTCATTATATATACTCACTAGTCACTATACCTAATTCCAAAAAGAAAACTTCTCAAAAAAGTAATATTTTTTTTTCATTCGACCTTTTCTCAAGATATCTTCCAAACTGTTAGGGTCGGTGCTCCGGATGTTGTTGCAGGGACAGGAGTGGCAACGTCTAAGAGAGCGCTTCGCGAAAGAATCGTGTGGCGCGGTGAAAGGTTTCCCGTTGGGGTTTCCGACCCTCCAGGTCTCCACCTACTTGGAATCCGCTCCAGCAAATCCTTCTATTCTACGATCTGATCTCGGATCTTTCAGGCTCAAATAGGAAGGTGGCTGTCATCCCAAAATAAGCTGGCAGTCTCAATCTCATTCCTATCAGCGTGAAATGACATTCATTCAATCAGTCCTCTCCTCCGCTCTCTCTGTCCCATTCAAGCGATAAAAGTTACAAATAGTTATGCGATAGGAAATACATTATATTTTTAAATTAAGTAAATGGGAGTCTAAGCCCCAAATAAAAACTTCGGTTCCTGGATGTGAGTCCGATCCCCGAAGTTGTCTTGAAATGCCCAAAAAATTCCAGAGAGTGGGTGATGGAAATCGCCGAAACACCTGAAATCTCACAGAATAGGTGCTGAAATGCTGCAGAGGCAGCCCCGAAAACGCTGCAAAGGCAGCCACGATAGCAGAGGAAGTATGTTTATATACTACTCTGCGACATTCGAACCTAAGACCTTTTGGAAAGAGGCTCTAGCCCGGTACCACTAGGCTAGAAGCCTTGGATCCCATCACGTAATATCAAATCAACAATTACTTCTTCCGTTTTCATAAATTAACAATGAAAGTATGAATAATGTATAATAGTGTTACAAATTAACAAATACAGAAATTACTAACTAATAGAAAATCAGAATAAAATATAAAATAATTATCTCTAACAAAACTTAAATCCACAATCTCTTATTATATAAAAATTTGATCAAATTCTACTAAGATTATTAAATCATCGGCCAAACCAGCAATTAGTTGGTAATGTCGAATATATTGTCTCTGATCTATATTTCTTCCTTGATTTAGTACACAGATCCTTACTGTAAGCTGATTGACAACATATAAAATTTTGTATAGTTGTAATTAGTACGTTACCACTTGCCAACGTGGGTTGTTTATTTTATGACCACGTTCATCTTGTCTAGATTTCCGGCGTCAACTAATAACTTGTGAAAGATTTAATTTGGAGAATATAATATCCACCCAATCATATCATTAAAACATGAGACATCATTCATCATTACTACTATAAACTATGTACTAATAATTTCATTAATTTAGGGCCGAAATTTTACCGAAAGATCTCTGGAATCATCCTTTAATTTTTGAACGATTTTTTAAAGTTATGATATAAGACGCAAGTTGAAAAGTAATGATGGAAACAAAATATAATATCTGAAAATGAGTCATTTTTTATGTGTTATTTAGTTTAGTATTAGTTTTACATTAATTAAATTTGAGCTAAGTTATATAATATGATTTCTATATTAAATATTAAGACTTAAGCTAGAGCATTTAATAAAGTTACTTTATTTGAAAAGAGAGATTTAGATTCGAATCTTTTGGACTAACAACTTCTTGTATTAACAGACACCATTTGATTATCTTATTAATATATTTATTGATATCTAATATATATTAGAAACTATCGTTTTTCCACAATGTGCCCTTAAGGCATAAGGTTGTTGAATAATTAAAGGAATGAACCCAAATTTAACGATCTTTATGTATGATTATGAGTTGCTTAAAATAAGGGATTGAATGAAAGAATTGAAAAATATAAAATTTTATCTCACATAGGAGAATTGTGAGAAAAGAGCTTACCTAATAATAAGACACCCAAATCTAATAAAATGAGTTACTACTACTATAATAAGGTCTCTCGAGCAGGGGTTCAATACTTAGTTTGCTTTTATACTTTTATTTTATTGTAATTGAGCACAATGATGTTAACAACTTAACGTATAGTCAAAATGTAACGTTTAATCAAGATGTGATCCCTCATCCGAATGTGGTAGAAGTGCGTGGACAAAATACTATTGCAGTGGAAGTGCCTCCGCTTCCTCCACAAAAGGTTGACCCATGCCAAAACATGCTCTAACAAACCTTCAATTTTCTCCAGGGAGAATTTTAAAAGATGTAGAGACCAAATGACATTTTACTTGATAATCTTGAACCTGCAACGGTCCTTACTTGAGGAATCTTCTACGGTTCAAGTCGATGGTCTAAGGGACGTTTCCGCGAAGCACAGTGTAATCTATATGCTATGAGAAGCGTGTGCACTTCATCTCCTCCTGTCGGTCGCGTGCAACTCACGCGCTTCGTTTATTGTCCTTTTTTCTTCGTTTTCCTTTTTCCTTTTCTACTTTCCCGCGTGCTTTTGTCCTTTGTTTTTTCCCCATTTCCTATACTAACAATTTTTTATTTTTTGTCTTAATTTTTCTTTTTATTTCTTATATCAACAATTAAGCATATTAAAATAGCCTAGTGAAAAAGGCTCTTGCTAGTGACCAGAAGGTCTTGGGTTCGAAACTCATCCCATCGCTAATTTACAAAAGAAAACAATTAAGCATATTAAAACCTTTTTTTCTTCATTTCCAGTACACTTTCTAAAACCACAAAATATTTCTTATCCAATAAGTTGGTTCCGACCTTAACTATACAAACATTTGACCCGAACAACATAATCAAGAACAACACAATTAGTTAGGGCATGTTTGTTAAATCCATTAAGTACTTAAAATTAATTACTTCAGTACTTATTTCATTAAGTCTATTTGTTAACAAAAAAATTTAAGTACTTAAGAAATTCAGAGCTGAATGAAATCCTTAACAAAATTTTAAGTCAAAATTTGCTATATATTTCCCATAATTCTCTAAAAAAACCAATTTGCCCAAATCTAACCTAGTAACCTCAGAGATTACACGTTTCTTTTCTCTTCAGCACTTCTTCTCCAAATTATCTACTTCAATTGATGAGAAAATTTCTATCAACCGGATTAATAATATTTTCTTTTTGTCTATTCAATTTATTTTTGATGTTATATATTTTCAGTGTAATTCTCTATTTTAATTAAGATGATGTTATCTTATGGTTAAAACTGATTTTTTAGTTATTTTGTTTGCATCTATTTGTTACTATTATTATTAAAATATTATTTTCGCATTGATTTGGGTACAAATTTTGCTTATTAGTTGCGATTGTGATTGTTGATAATGATTTATGTTGCGAATGATTGTGATTGGTGAAGAGTCCAATTACTATACATCTTGATATAATGTGTGTATGAAGAAGTGATGATGAGCCAGTCGATACATATATATGACAAATATTGGTAATTTTTTGTTTGTTATGCCCTGTTTATGTTCTATTTTACTTTTTGGATTTTAGATATTATAACTTTTAATTAAATATTTAATATTTATTTACCTACACTAATTATCTTCTTTATAATTTTATAATTTATTGAATGACATTAATTATTTTGTATAAAATTTTACTCCTTCCGTCCGCGAATAGTTGTCGATTTGGTGCTACTTTTTTGTCCCAAAATAGTTGACGTTTTAACACTGAAAATTATAATTTTACATTCTTAATAAACTTTTTGACTACTTTTTCTATTGAAATTAGCAACCAAGCAATGGTATAGTTCCAAATAATTATATTTCTACTTTTTCAATGTACTTTTTGACTACTTTTAATTTTTCTTAATCTATGTGCAAATTGCTGTAACGTCAACTATTTTTGGACGGAGGGAGTAATATTTATTGAATCATATTATTATATTTATACTATTTATAATTTAGATTATAATATCTATACAAATGACTTATTTAATAATTTATATATATGAATGAAGTATGCTATGGGCAATTTTGTTATTTAGATTCAGACACTCAGTTTTCAGTCACTTGTTGTCAGACTTCAAATGTCAAATTCAGACATTCAATTTTAACAAACAGGCCCTTAGTCTAGAATATTAATAATACAAACATTTTGCGAAGCCGGAGCAACTAGTAACTCTCATAAAGAGTCAGCTGGTCCACCAAATGTACATCAAAGACTTGAGAACTGTAGGATTCTAACAAGAAGTTGAGATGCAAACAAATATATTCCTTTCATCTCTTCAATTATGCAATATAGAGGGGGACAATTAGGAAATATTTCCACTTCATATCTTCAATTTTTGCGGCTTCTTTGCTCCACAGTTGTACTTCAAGTTTGGACATCGTGGTCTACCAACTTTATAGTACGTACTATTTGTCTTCCAAGTTGAGCTTCAACTATTCAATCAATTAAGTTTAATAATGATTGTCTTCCAAGTTTCAATTCAATCAATTATGAAACTTGTAGTTGTTCTGTCCAGGCCGTAAACGAGTCGAATAATACCAAACATCGGAAAGATTCTAGTTCGGCTCTATCGTCTTCGAGTCAAACTGTAAATGAGCCGAATAATGGTCGAACATCAAAATGAGAAGCTCGGCTCTAAGTTTAACTTGTCAGACGAATTCGAGCCGAACTCTTGCCAAACTGGCCGAATAATTTGGTTTGAAGGTGATGAAACAAAATTAAATTCGATTAAATATGCTAAATCTACCAAAAAAAATAAAAGTAAAACTAAAGTATATATTTTTACCTCAAAATTCAACCAAATATGCTAGATCTATCAAAGAAATAGACGATTAATCGATTTCATACAAATTTATATTACAATATTATTACATAATTTCACATGGTGAGTCGTCGAGCCGAGCTTTTACAAATCGTTTGCGAATCGATCCAAATATTGATTTTCAAGATTTGGCTCTACGTTTGCTATTCCGAATCCAGCAACGAACCGAACCTTTTCGAGCCAAATAAATACCCCGAGCCGAGTCGAGCTTCCAGGTTCATTTACAGTCCTAGTTATGTCCGTGAATTAGTGGTAATCTATTATTATAGATACCATGTTAAATCTAGCTTCTCTACTTTTAATAATTTATGTTATTCGGTTATATCTTCGTTGTTCATTACGATTGATCGTAGACCATTTACATCCAGTATAACAAAGCATACCCTAGGCCACAAAAATTATTGTTACTTAGCTTGTGCGAGTAAAATATATCTTTGATTCTTCAAAAGTGTAAAGATATTTTAGTAGTAGGTGGTGTACATACAAAAGAAGTAGATCGGGGCCATGATTAATTGTTAGGAACTCAGATATTAGGGTCCAAATAAATATTCGACTTAGGGGAACACGCAAAAGGGAGTTTTTTCTTAGAACCTAATTTAATGGGGTTAGGAAAACCTAACTTTAAATCTGGACCATTAGATCTTGGTGGTTATTATAGTAAGTTTGTTGAGTGATTATAGGGATTAGATATTGGCGGTTATTATATTAATTGTCCATAGATTAGTAGAACCTAACTATTAAAATGTTAGGTTCTAAGTACAACTCCATGAAATAGGAAATAATAATTTGTCTTCAATGCGAATTAAGTTCATGACTTTCTAGTTAAAGAGGCGTTACGTCTGATGCCATCATATTATTAAGTTCAAAAATCACTATATGTTGTTTACAAAATATAGGGGCAAAATCAGGATAATTATAAAAAGGTTAACTTTAAATAAAATTAGTAATTAGCGGGCCAACATTTAAAAAGAAAATTTAAGTATAAAGAAGAATTGAAATTATGTTAAAAATGAAACGAAATAAGTCTCGAGCGCTTGAACCCATGACATCCACCTTTTAAAAGAATGTACCAACCAACAAAAAATCTGTTCAGTCTTTTTCCTTATTATAAAAATCCCAAAATCATATATAATATATAACAATATCGAAAAACCTTAAGAACGATACCTCTACCCTCCTACATCCGCCCCTCCAAAAATGGTCCATCATGACAATGTTGACAGATTTGGAAATGAAAGAAAAGGCCATCGACTATCGAGGTATCAGGTATGCATAATGCATGGGCGGTGAGGATAATTAGTTGAGATGTTGTTGGATTCACTCAAGTGGAAGACGTGACTTTTCACCAGCAACCCATCCCATTGTTTTGTGCTTCATCATAATGCACGTGTGAATCATGTGGCTATCAAACTTATGTACCCTATAGGCCTATATAATTAGAGAATGAGAAAATACAAATATTACCTTTTGAAATTCTTGTATATATCCACAAATTTTTTAACTAAGAAAAGAAAAAATTATTATTCATTTATAAAGCATTATTAATTTGAATAAATACGTTTACATAATAGGAATTAATAGTCTAGCGACTTTGCTACATTACAACTTTTTCTCGTTTTTTGTACTACTACCAAAATATTTACGACAAATTATATATGAGAAGACTTTTTGAAATTTAATAAATGATGGACTCTCGGTACTTTGGGCCTCGCCTTCGGGGTGGTCCAATAAGGGAGAGGGTCCAACTGAACTGTTCACACTAGCAGGAGCCTGGAACCTTCGGGTGGAAATAGTGCGCCGAGGGTTGGGATGCGCCTTTGGAGTCAGGGTCCGTCCTTCGTGTGTTCTGCTACACCTGAAAGCGTGACCGTTGCCGGCCACAGACACTACGATGTCTAAGTCAGTAAACGTAGAAGGAGTGCCCTAGTTAATATAGTCTTAAATGCTCTAGGAATCAATACATTTTCATAGGAATGAATAGTAGTATTTATACTAATAGAAGAGAGAGAAAAGATTACTCTCAAGGTGGTAAGATGATGCCAAGTGTCATCATCTGGTGCTCTTGGGCCTGGGAACGGGCCTTAACTCCATACACAATGGACATGTCCATCTCCCTCTAGTCTCTCCCTTCTTGGACGCATCCTCCCCACTGTTGGGCCAGACGAGATCCATAGGTGGAGATTAGGTCACATCAATAAATATTTATGAAATTTATCATTTAAAAACAACGTAAATTTTTAATTTCTATCATAATGAACAATGAAATAGAATGTATATGAAGTGCTTAAGGTTTAATGTTATAACTATGTGTTATAAGCTAATGTACATATATGCTTACTTACCCATTAAGCTATCTATGTTTTTGGTGATTCAACGTACCACCGTAAATAATACAAGGTCCGCCCATATTAATAGTTAATATTTGTTACAGTTATTCATTTTAAATTCGTATATACTTAGTGATGATTAATTGATTATGATGCACA
Organism: Echium plantagineum; assembly: GCA_003412495.2. Classification (NCBI taxonomy): domain Eukaryota; kingdom Viridiplantae; phylum Streptophyta; class Magnoliopsida; order Boraginales; family Boraginaceae; genus Echium; species Echium plantagineum. The sequence continues at coordinate 7,466,674 of CM016568.1, read as the reverse complement.
AATTGCTCACCAATGATAGTGGATTGGGTCGGGCTGGCCCAATAGGATAAAACTGTGTAGTGTGTAGTAGAGTGGACGTGTCAACCTCCGGCCCGGATGCATTAAGAGAAGGCCCATCCGGGCCCAGAATCTAGAACGGGTCCCAAACAATCTTACCGGGTCGACCACCTAAGGATTTTCAGGCCCCTATCTGGTCCGGGACCCTTCTCCAGCCAGGCCTCCAACAGTATACTATGTCTATGTGAGCAATTAATAGTATACCTTTTCAGCCCAACAGCTAACCTTTTTTATTATTATTATTAATTGGAGTATTTGTTTTGTTATCTTGTGTATTGGCATTAATAAAGTCATTATATTATTCAATATCTATCATTATATTATAATTTGTATTAGAATTGATTAACTTTTATGATAAAATAATACATACTCTTAAAAGAACAATATTCATCATCATTATGTTACAAATTAGTTAGACTAATATATTTTGATAATTATATTATAAAAGTTGTTTCATGTTAAATTTTTCTTTACAAGATATTGTTTAATGTTAATTATATTACAAAAGATAATAAATGTGCATAAATATACTTCTCTTTAAATAATACTTAAATTATTAAAATCCATTTGAAGAAATAATTAAAAGTCTAAAGCCTTTTTTTTAATTTATAATATGTTCACAAAGTAGTACATAGTTTAATTCGATTTGAATCATAAGAATTGCTTAGTATTATATAAGTGTATATAAACCATAAAATGCATTAGTATTGTATTCTTTATATAATAAAAGATATTACTTATCACTTTAAATATTATAATAATATATTATTCAAAATAAATAACTTACATTGCTTAAAGAATAATATATAATTGTATCTCATGTTCTTATGTATAAATAACCGATAATATTTTAATTATATATTAGTTGAACCAAATCAATCATTCAATAAAATAGTTTATAATGATAAATATATTTTACTATTTAAAGATTAATATAGTAATACATCTTGTATTTTTAATAATATCTAAGAATATTAAAAAATAATTTTTTATATTACTCCCTCCGTTCTTAATTAGTTGTCTTTCTAACTATTTTTTCTGTTTCAAAATGTTTGTCTTCTTAGAATTTCAATGCATATTTCATCAACTTTTTCCTCTTTTAGCCCTAATAAATGTCATTAGCATACCAATGGTCAATTTAATTTTCATTGGATAAAGTTTAATGGAATATTTAATTCTCATTGGATGAAGTTCAATGGTGTATTAATTCTCATTGAAATCGGTTGAAGAATTTGTAAAAGTATTTAGTTGATTTATTTCATTAATGATGATTGAGGTAGCATGCATCATTTCAATAAATGATTTTATTGAGACTTGAAGTGATGATGGAATTTAAGGAACAATCAATTAATAGAAAGTTGTCTTTATTTATTCAATCAAATTTATTGTTACAATAATTAATTCTCTATTGAAGGGCAAATAGGTAAATTTAAATGATTTCTTAATCAACGTGTTGAAGGCTAGAAAGACAACTAATTAAGAACAAAGGGAGTATTAAATAATATGTAATGTAACAGTAAACTGTGATTATTATTTCAAGAATAATATACTGATGCATCTTATGAATATTATTAATTATAACATAAAACATAATAATTAAGTTGGTACAATGGTTAGTATTTACATATTCACCTTGGCAACCAAAATTCAAATCATAGGTCTATCACAAAAGCTTATTAATTTTAATAAAATGAATCGAATGCCCTTGATATGTTATACACATCAATCGGTGAACTTTTGAGTGTGTATAGTGTTACCCATGACTAACCATTGTGGTCTCAATTTGTTATGACATTTTATTAAAAAAATCATTAGTGTCAAATAATATATTGTGAGGCTTGAAGTAATTACAAATTATTTGAAGAGATAATTCAAAGAAGGGAAAATAGCTTCTGATATTTGAAAAAAAAAGTCAGTTAGGTCACTCATGTTTCAGACCGACCAAACATTAGTGAGCATATTTGATCGGTCTGAAATATGAGTGATCTAACTGACTTTTCTCCAAACATAAGTAGCGTGAGATGCCATTTACCCTTAAAAGAATCATGAATTGTGAATTCGAAACATATTTCACTTATACTTAGTCTTAAAAGTTATTTAGTGTTATATAACTATCGATAAAAACATATAAAGGATTTAAAAAACTGAATCACTCAGACTGTTCTTCCAACTGTTATGTCAGTGGGATCGACAACGAGCAAACACAGAGAAGTAAGGAACAGTTAAGCAACATAAAAGTTGTTAACCCAGTTTAGTGCCAATGAAACAACTTTTGGGGGCAGCCTGCTCAAGGCAAAATTTACTATACGAAAAGAAATTATAAGAAGGGTCTTTCTTGTATGCCCACATCCTCGACGCTCTAACCTAGACTATTCTATAGTGTCCCTTTGTCAACCTTCTATTATTATAATACCCTCCCGGTATACTACAACTAACTGTGTTTGTAAATAGAGAAGTATCACGGTTGTTGTACTAGAATGATAAAATAACTGTACATTTAGTTAAAGTAATGAACAAGAAATCATAACAAAACTATCCTAGCTTTTAATGCTCACTCAATATTAGCTGAATGCTCAATGTATTTCTTTACCTCCTAGACCTTTTTAATCTTTCTCCCAGGCACCTTGGAGAAGCTCCAAGCCGGATTAGCCATTGATGCATACATATTTTTTCTTTTTCTTTGTTAGTCAACAACTCTCACTTGATCAGATTCATTGATATGTTGTATTTGATAAAAAACACTTCCCTTCAGTTAGTATTATTTTAAAAGGATGAGAGACCCTCTTACCACGCCTTTTCTTGCGTTGGTTAACTCCGGATGATACTTGAGACACCTCTTTGGTTACAACCTTATATAGAGTACCTGATTTTTTACCTTTAGCAACAATTCGTGCTCCTTATTTCACCTTCACGCACCTTAACGAAAAATTTAACGCGCCAGACGAGCAAAATATATTTTGAAATATACGTGATTGACAAGGACATTTTGAAACATAGGTAATGAACTTGAAACATTTTCTAAATAAAGGTGATTGTTACATTCACTTCTCATAATATTAATTAGTTTATTATAAATAAAAGTCATTTGTTAAGTGAGGTTTTCAATGTTGTATTTTTTTTTATAGAAGAAAGAAACGAGTCATATTTTCACGATCATAAATATATTGAAATAAATTAAGATGACATATAATGGAGCTTCAATTTTCAACCCCTTTATTTTGTCACTCAAAATGTAGAAAAAGAAATTGTCAAAGTCATTCAGTTGTCCACATTATTAAGTTACTTCCTTCATTTCAAATGGATTGTTCTATTTTGACTCCTACGACTTTCGAGGCGAAATTTAAAATGTAAAAATCTCCAATCTTATAAGTGTAAAAATTATAAAAGGTTAATATTTAAAAAATATACATTGAGATGTATCTAATAAGATCTCATATGACTATATTATCTCTTAGCGGATAATGAAAATTTATGGTCAAAATTTTTAGAAATTGACTCTCAAAATAAAAAATAATCATACAATTTAGAATGGAGGGAATACTGATATTGTCGGCTGGCAGCTGAGCCATGTTTTGTTGCAATAAATAAGATCAGTAGAGATTCATAAAATAAAATTTTACCTTGCAGACAAATAATTGCTGAAATTTAATATTAATAATAAGTTCTATTGAACGGGTTTTTATTATGTGACAAAAATTAACCCTGCGTAGACTATACTTTCCCCATTAATTTTGTAAACAGTTAACAAATTTTGCATTTAAACAGAGAAACTTGATAGAATTTGACGAGTTCAATTATTTCTAAATTTCAGTGATGTATTTAAGTAAAAAATGAACATAAATAATTTATTTGATAAATAAATGAAACTTTAATGATACCTAGTTACTATTTGCCTTTAAGTAAATATAATTTATAAATCCACAATTGATTAAGTTGACTTAGTATCTGTCTCAAGTATTTATCGATCCCAAAACAAGTCATAACACATTCACCAAAATACTTTTTTTGTTAAAGCTTTAGTGAATGATTTTAAAATTTTACAAAAACAAATTATTCTATATTCCATCTATATTATATTTAATTAGAAAATGAGAAATTAATTATTTTATAGTGAAGCCACATGATTTTCAATTTCCTTAATCGTAGGAAAAGTTGCTATAAATAAAAGTTAATTTAAAATCACTTTTATATAAGTTAATTCAAATATAAATTTAAATAAATACTTTTACATAACATATTATTAACGATTATTTTTTTATAATTATAATTTTTTTAGTTAATGATTATTATTATGATGCACAAGTATTGATAGTGTTCAAAATACTAGTATTATATAATATTTGTGAAGTAAATTAAAAAGTAGTGTTTCAATGTATATCATTATTGACAAGATAAGTTTGATTCAAACTAAAACTGTTTGTCAATTATAGTTGTTAAATCAATTAATTTGATATTCAAAATTAAATTTTTTGGATTAAAATGGGAGTCTACGCAAATCATTACAAGTATTCTATTTGAAAGGATATAAGTCATAAGTGTATTTGTTCAGCAGTCATACTCATACGTGAAGCTGTCAAGATATATCATAAACACAAATTTGACAAGTTCAAAACCATACCAAATACCACCAGAAAAGTAAAGACTCAAACCTAAACGGCAACATTGAAATATTGTAAAAGTCCAATCGAATTTATAAGATTATAGGTTTATACGGGACAAATCTAGGTATTTTGAGTTAAGTTTAAGATTAAGAGTTGAATGGTTATTACATTTCTCTTAAAAAACTCATGAGTGATAAAACAATACACATTATACTGAACATGAATGATCGAAGGATGATCGATTGGAGCCTTTTAGAAAATGTAAGTAATCTTTGATGCTGCCTTTAAAATTATAATGAGAAAGTTTAGTTAATGGCAAAGTGATCATTTCAGATATAAAAAAATACTATTCTAGTGTGAAAGTGTGGGTGAGCACTTAGATCACTTACATAGTTCCAAAAAAGATCGATTATACATAAAACCAAATAGTGTTTTCTGCAGTCAAGTTATCATTTTGTCCCTCATTAAAACTTCTTCAAACACACTTACAAATAGAAGGACAAAATAAACATGTCACTCTTAATAAAGAACACTATTTGCGCATGTTCATAACATCTAATTGGTTAGCCCCATATAAATTGATCGACCTAATTAGCCAGATTATGTTATTGTGAACCTTGACCAAAAAATCCATTAAACACGTATTAAAATAATATTTTTTTAGATATAAAATAATCATTATTATACTCATAAACTTCTTCATCTACTATACTTTCAAATAAAAAAGACATAATAATTATTTCATTCCTAGAAATTTACTGCTATGTTATTGTGTGTATAACCATCCGTTGACCCAAATCACCAATTCACCATTAACAAAATTTCCATGTTATACAAAAGTCTTTCCTCTCTCCCCCGTTCTCCCCCTGATGGCCTGATCTATTATACATGCCCAAATAGTGATATTTGGAAATGAAATTACAGTTATGCCCTTCTATTTGCAAGTATAGTTAGGGCTGTTATTTATCTGGGAGAATCGAGATCTACCGGTATTCGGTCCAAAATTTTGGTCCGTTTATCCACTAGGTAAGATAATGGTTTGGGAAAAAAAATTAGCCGGCATCGGATAAGTTACCCGGTAAAGTATCCGATAAAGTATCCAATAACATATTCGATGTTAATTCTTAGATGTTATATTATTCATTTAAAGGTTTTTTTATATTGTATATGTTTTTTATCGGATGTACTAGGAACCGTCCAAGCCGGTATTTAACCGATAACTTAATGGGACGGTATCGGTCCAAAAACACCGTTTTGGTGCGCATAGTATTGCTTCGTGGGAACTTTATAGAGGGGCAAAATCCTAAATTCGGGCAAAAAAAAACACTGTTTTGGTGTGTACAGTATTGCCCCTTTTTCCATATTCACATTTCACATTTCACACATGACACGTATGACACATCACCAATTTCCATTATAATCCCTTCGAATTCAAGCAAGAATATAACACCTCAACAATTCTAACAACTATTCTCAAAAAACATTTCTTGATCAAATGATATTACAACAACTTCCTTAAACCCACAAATTAATTACTCAACTCCACTTTTCTTACGCGATAAATTGTCTACTGGTTAAGGTGTAATTAGCTGATTCGATAAAGTGTGTATTTGGACAAGTTAGTCAAGTACTTGCTCGATTTCGACTCGTTAGTTAGCAGCTTGATCGAATTTTACTCGTTAATTAACAGCTTGATGTACTCCACAAAAACCACCAACATGGTGGTGGCGCGTGAAACCAACGGCGGCGATACTGGCGCTGGCGTTGGTGGATTTACCAGCCCATTTGGTGAATTGGGTTTGAGTTTTTCCGAGCTTGAGCTCCGGGAGACGGCGTACGAGATTCTTGTGGCCGCTTCACGGAACTCCGGTTCTGGGAAGCCGTTGACGTTTTCAGGGAGGGGGGAGAGGGGGCTGCTGACGTCATCTCCGTCGTTGCTGACGTCAGCTCCATCGTTGGCTGCGAGTAAGGTGAAGAGGGCGTTGGGGCTGAAGGCGAAGAAGAAGGAATCGGCGGGGTCGGGGAAGAAGGGTTCATCTGTAGGGGAGTTGATGAGGGTGCAAATGGGGGTGTCTGAGCAGATTGATTCAAGGGTTAGAAGAGCTTTGTTGAGAGTTGCAGCTGGACAGGTGAGTTTGATTAGCTTCTCTTTTTTTATATAAATTCGATTCTCGTTCATTTTGTACACATAGGTGATTGTTGCGGCCATTTGCCAAATTTTAAAAGCTACTTTGATTTCGGTTATCATTCTGAAAGTTGAACACTTGAAGTTAGTTGTAACATAAAATAGAGCTGCGTAATAATCTTAATAGTACGTTCATTTTAAAAAGATCGTCTAGTTTGATTTTCAATTATCATTTTAAACTTGAAAAGCTTAATGGATGAGTTTCTTGCAATCAAGAGACGAGGAATAGGCTGAATAATAATTTTATTACTACATTCACTGCAAAAAATTATCTAGTTTGATTCCGATTGTCAAAATTAACAAACTTTACAACCTTAATTGACACCAAACTTCGGTTGGAATCACGGTTATCATGCTAATGGTAGAGGACATGCAAAATCTAAAAGGTCAAACCACCACAATTGCAAAACTGGAGTGATGGAGGAGTATCGTTTAGTACTTTGATGTTTGATTATCTGCTGTTGCCTAGGACTTCGAGTATCTTCGTGTTTGTGACTTTCTTTTGGTCATAAAAATGGCTGACATTATTTAGTTGGTGTGTCCCTAATCAAAGTTGAAATGTTTGAGAAATCCATAGAAGTATATAGCTTAATTCAAGAACTAATGCGTGTGAATTCTGATGTTATTTAAATTTTCTATAAAGTTTGAGTTTTTCCCTTTTGTTACTATTTCTACATTTGACAGCCATGAAGTCTCATAGGGTCATAATTAATTAGCTTTAGTTGCACAAATGTTTACTTTTTATTTATTAATAGCGACCAAAATGTGACCTACCATTATCTGTGTTGTCCTGTCAAAATTATAAGAATTCATGGCTTTGAGTTGCTACCTCGAATTATTTTACGTAACGTAACAGGTTTTTTAAAAGTCGGGAGTATTTCTGTTTATAGAACCAATATTGATCGAGCTTGAGCTAAGCCTTCGATCATTTTGAAAGTCTCACATACGTTTAAAGTGGTAATATTTGCCTTTATTATTTCTAACCAGCTTGGAAGGCGCATAGAGTCGATAATTCTGCCTCTAGAGCTATTACAACAGCTTAGACCTTCTGAGTTTTCAAACCAAAGAGATTATGATATCTGGCAAAGGAGAAACTTGAAAGTTTTGGAGGCAGGATTGCTCGTGCATCCTTTCCTTCCTCTGGATAAAAAGGACACTGCTCCTCAGCAGCTCAGAGAGATCATACGCGGAGCTCAACAAATTCCCATGGAGACTGGAAAACAGAGCGAGCAAATGCAACTTTTGCGAAGAGTTGTTTTGTCGCTTGCCTGCAGATCATATGACGGGCATTCTGATACTTGCCACTGGGCTGATGGAATCCCATTGAATCTCCGACTTTATGAAATACTACTGGAGTCTTGTTTCGATGTAAATGACAAGACATCAGTTGTAGAAGAAGTTGATGAGTTGCTAGAAATCATGAAAAAGACTTGGGTGGTGCTTGGTATAAGCCAAATGTTACATAACCTTTGTTTTCTATGGGTCTTATTCAATCGATATGTTGCTACAGATGAAGTTGAAGGTGATCTGCTTTTTGCAGTTAATAATATGTTGGTGGAAGTAGAAAAAGATGCTAAGTCTGCAAAAGATCCATCTTATGTGAAGATCCTAAGTTCGACTTTAAGCATGATCCTGAGTTGGGCTGAGACGAGACTTCTTTCCTACCATGATGCATTCCACAGGAGTACTCTTGACACTATGGAAAATGTCTTATCACTGGGAATCTCCACCGCGACAATACTAGTGGAGAATATCTCTTATGAGTATCATAAAAAGGGGAAAGAAATAGATGTTCAACAGAGCAGAGTTAACAGTTATATTAGGTCTTCTATTCGCAATGCATATTCTCAGGCAAGTAATGACTTGCTACTTAGCATTTTTATTATGTATTGATGAGTTTCATTCTTGTCATTTTTATTCCATAAACCTGAATATGCCCCCTCATATACCTTCATGAATACATAGATTTCGATCACTATTTGGGTGTTCTAAGTCTTTCAACATAATACCCTTTTCATCATATGTTCTCTAAATACAAGGATGACTAAAATTGACTCGATCTTGTAACTGAAGACAGGAAAGAGAGAAGTTAATTTCAAGCAGAAAATCCTTCAAAAAGCAGCAAAGTCCGCTTCCCACGTTATGTGTCCTTGCCCAGAGTGTAAGTGATGTTGCTTTTAATGAGAGCGAAATTTACAGTCCTCTGCTGAAGAGGTGGCATCCTCTTGCTACTGGAGTAGCAGTAGCTACACTTCATGCTTGCTACGGGAAGGAGCTGAAGCAGTTCATTTCAGGCATTAGTGAGTTGACTCCCGACTCAATCCAAGTGCTAATATCTGCAGACAAATTAGAGAAAGATCTAGTACAGATGGCTGTTGCAGATTCAGTGGAGAGTGAAGATGGTGGGAAAGAAATAATTCAGGAAATGACTCCGTATGAAGCTGAAGCTGTCATTGCAAGCCTGGTGAAATCATGGATCGTAACTCGGGTAGAAAGACTCAAGGAATGGGTGGAGAGAAATTTGCAGCAGGAGGTAAAATTATTTTCATGTATATATATATGAATGTATATAAATATATACTGCGTTATTGTTACTAAAAATCCCCCCTGTTGTTTATCTTCTATTAATTTGACATGTACCATATATGCTTAGATAGGAAAACTGTATGCAACGATCAAATTTGTCCAAGTTTTTTTTGGGTTTGGTAGCGTTTGAAATTTTTTTTATTGTCATCATTGTGTATGCTTAGGAAATGCCATTTGAGAATTTAAAGCTTACATTATATGCAAGTTACCAGAGCTTACATATTATACAAGTGCCCTGATCTGTCTGTCTTTTAGGTCTGGAACCCCCAGGCTAACAAAGAACGAGTTGCCCCTTCTGCCGTTGATGTTCTACGTATTGTTGATGAAACTTTAGAAGCATTCTTCTTGTTGCCCATACCAATGCATCCAGTTTTGCTTCCAGATTTAATCTCTGGTATTGACAGATGCCTACAGAATTACATATCGAAGGCGAAATCTGGATGTGGTAATATTCTATTGCTTACCAGAGATCGTGCAATTTATTCCCTCAATTAGTACTATGGTTGTAATTTGGACCTCTTTTATGTTTTCTGTAGGATCCAGAAGTTCTTTTCTTCCAGTTATGCCTGTTTTGACCAGATGCTCAAGAAGTTCAAAATTCAGCGTATTCAGAAAGAAAGAAGGAGCAACTATGGTTCAGGGTAGGATATCTCAAGTTGGAACTTCAGATAGGGAGGATTCATTTAGTATTCACCGCTTGTGTGTTCGTATCAATACTTTTTATTACATTCGAAAACAGTTGGAACTTCTAGTGCAACGTTCAACATCACATCTGAAAAATTCTGGATGTGTTCATGATGATGATCTCATCATGGAATTAAGAAAGAAACTTGAGCTTTCAACAGCTGCTTGTATAGAAGGGATCCAACAGCTATCTGAAACAACTGCTTACAAAGTGATATTTCATGACCTCAGTCATGTTCTCTGGGATTACCTCTATGTTGGTGATGTTTCATCATCCAGGATCGAGCCTTTCCTCGATGAGCTGGAGCATTACTTGGAAATAATATCTACGTCAGTTCATGATAGAGTGAGGACTCGTGTTATTACTTGTGTAATGAAAGCGGCTTTTGAAGGGTTCTTGTTAGTCCTGTTGGCTGGAGGTCCATCGCGTGCTTTCACCATCCGGGATGCCTCAATAATGGATGAAGATATCAAGTCTCTTAAGGATCTGTTTTGGTCCAACGGGGATGGGTTACCAACCGATCTAATCGAGAAGTCATCGGCCACTTTGGAAGATGTACTTGTTCTATTTCGTACTGATGCTGGTACTCTCGTGGAACAATTCAAGCAGCTGGTATTAGACGGCTATGGTGCATCAGCTAAATCCCGACTCCCACTACCGGCAACCACAGAACAGTGGACGAGAACTGACCCAAATACAGTTCTGAGGGTTTTATGTCTTAGGAATGATGAGACAGCCTCCAAGTTTCTGAAGAAAACATACAACTTCCCCAAAAGACTATGATTCAGAGGATCATTGCCTGCTACACTAATAGTCCTGGAATTTTGCGCCTCCATTATGTGCTTGAATCAACCGTTCTGTTGCAGACGGGAACTTGGTGCCGCAGTGGGACTCTGTAGCATGTTTCAGACTCTATATTCAGGTGAGTTGATTCATCAACGCCGAGTAATTGTGTATATTAATTATGCTTTCCTTACTCGAATCCGAAGTATTTTTCTAATATATTGTGTGAAGACAAATGAGCATTGCAGTAAAGTTATAATCATATTTTTTTTGTTTACCAATGTAAATGATGGAATTCTTTATTCTTCAATGAAAAGGTCACATATATATCATTTGAAATTGTTGTTTCATCCCTTCTTTCTTTATCCCCATTGATAATTATCGCAAGATGAATGTCCGATGGCTGATGGTGCATTCTAATGTGGATGCTCTAAATCGACAAATCATTCGCGATTTTTAGTTTGCTTGCTTTTAATTCGACTTCGATTTGTTTCCCGCGCATAGTGTAATAAGGTTTGGTTTGGTTTGGTTTATCTGTACATTTTAATGGTCATAGTCTAGCATCACAAAGATACATCTACATATTCTTAAAGAAAATCTTACAAAAGTGGAGAATAAATATACTATATCAATATATATAACATATTAACATTCTAAATTTGTAAGGTTAGGCTTTTATTAATATGATGAAGCAAACTAAGAAATGCAATCTATTACCATCTTAATTTGTAAGAATCATATTACCTAGAAAGTTTTAGTTCTATTAAGTTTTCTTAAAAATTCTTTAAAATACCATCATGTAAAGAGTTTAAGGCTAATTTAGAATTAATTGTGTAATTTATGCATTAAGAGAAATTTTAATAGAGAAATTTTTAATAGAACCGTAATCGCTTACTATAACATATGCAGTAATACCTAATGCTTCTTATTACTAGGGGTGTGCAGAAATAAACAACCCGTCTAATCCGACACGACCAAACACGAAAATGCGGATTAATTAGGTCATTGGATTGGGTTTGAGTTTAGAGACCGAAAACCCGAAAATATTTGCTTGAGTTTGGACTTAAACTATTGAAACCAAACATATATATATTGATTTAAATTTATAAAACTTGCTGCATTCAACAATAACTTACATGTTGCAAAAGAAATACATGGAAATTTCTTTATTGAAAATGACCCAAGTGGTTAATAAACAAAGGAGGAAAGGCACACTGAACTGAATGAAGCAAAATAAGAAACTTGCAGACTCTAGTAGTACATCCAAGCAACCGCTTAACGATAAGTGCGATAGACAGGGGAGTACATGCAGCGTTCAGCATACTCGACCAAATTTTCAGGACGAGGGAGGCGAGTTGCAACACCTGCGGAGATTGTTCCGTTTCCATTAATACACGACGGAGATTGATTGACAATCATATTTTTAAGGGGGGGGCTTACCGAGCTCATATGCTTTAGCAGCAACCTTGGCTGCAATGTTTGCTGAAATCTTTCTGATATCGGCAAATGGTGGGTAGATCAATCCTTTCGCATAATGCTCATCTGTCACTTGATTAGCAAGAGCTTCAGCTGTTTCACGAGATTAAACACAATCGAAGGTCAGTTCGTGGGCAAATATAGATAATAAGACGAGTACAAAACTCATAGAATGCGCAAAAGAGCTTATAGCCTTTGGGAGCTATTAACTGTTCTTAGTACTTACATGCAGCTAGAAGCATGTCGTCGTGAACTCTGATTGCACCAGAAATGAGTAATCCGAAACCAAGTCCTGGAAATATGTAGCAATTGTTTGCCTGCATGGACACAACGAAAGTATTAGTGGATATGCATTTGCCCATCCTAAGAAAAACTAACATCAAAATACTGTAAAGTTCCTCCAAACCTGGCCGGGTACAAAAACTTTCCCGTCATACTCCACAGGGTCAAATGGACTTCCGCTGGAGAAAATGGCACGACCCTCAGACCAAGTGTAAGCTTCTTCAGCTGTGCACTCAGCTTGTGACGTTGGGTTAGAGAGAGCCATAATGAGAGGTCTCTGCAGAATATTTATAAACGATGAGTCTTTGTAAGGAACACGGAATTAAGCCTAGACTTCCCGAAGTGGGAGAAAGAGGGAAAACCTCGTTGAAGGAAGCCATGGCTTCGACGACCTCCTTTGTGAATTGCCTACCAACTCCAGAAGTTCCGATTAAAACTGTTGGCTTGATATCCTAATGAAATATAATAAGAACTTAGTTCACAAGATGTACACGTGGGGAAGAAATTTTCTAAGGCAGTAAAAGCCAGAGTACAGACCTTCACGGCATCCAAAAGATTTCCAATAGGTTCCTTCTCATGAGCCCAAGGCTGCTTGAAATGTTGAAGCTTCTCCTTGCGAGAACTAACTACTAATCCCTGTAAACAGACGACATGGGTGACATAGATGTATGACTGTTTGTCTGAATTAGCAACGGATTTGAAGCATTCGTACCTTTGAGTCAACTAACCAGATCTTTTTACGTGTTTCTTCAACGGGGACCTTCGTCTGAAAATATGTCAACAAGTGTTAAAAGGATGTCCTACAGCTTTAAGTCATCTTAAAGACGGTACAGAAGCGCATAATAAGATACCTGCTTCGAAATTTCAAGAGCTATGAGCTCAGCTATCCCAGTACCAGCCTGCAATTTTAATGACATAAATCAAGATAAATGAATAAGACATTTCCCATAAGTTCGTTATCTATCACTCTAAAGGCTCGATAAAAATAGAAAAGTAACCTCTCCAGCGCCAAGGAACAAAAATGTATGATCGCCCAAGGTACCACCGAGTAGTCTCAGGGATGCGATAAGCCCCGAAAGCACCACAGATGCTGTCCCCTGAAATTGTTCAGAAATTGTCAGAGCCAATGTCGATGCAAAACAACATCCACCAACAAGTTACTGCATACCTGTATATCATCGTTAAACACTAAATGGGTATTCCTATACTTGGCCAACAGCTCGAAAGCATTGTGGTTAGCGAAATCTTCAAACTGTAACGCAAAAATTGGACAATGTTAGCACGATGCATACAGAGATCATAAGAACATAATAAGTAAAATAATGGGTTAACGGAATGGATGATGCGATTGGTGATATGGAGTAAACATAGGTGATCAACAGGAGACATGGAGTAAACGCAGGTGATCATCAAGAAACTGGTAGGATTTATAACCTGCACGAGAACTTTTTCCCCATAACAGTGTTTTACAGCTGACATGAACTCCTCTAGAAGCTCATAGTATTCCTGAAGAGAATTGCAAACTTGCATCAATATTGAGATTTCCAAATCTCTTAACTGGTAGATCAATAAAAATAACAGGTCTCACCTCCCCAGTCGCCCGTCTTTGCTTAAGTCCAATGTAGCACTCATCATCAAGTAACTGCTGATTGTTTGTGCCCACATCGATGGTTATAGGTAGACACTGAAACGGAAAATTCATAATATTCAATGTCAAAGCATTATAACTGGATTACGTTACTAAGTTATTATTTCGTCGAACATCAGAACTTTAGAACATGCCATCGAACATCAGAACTTTAGAACATGCCATATATCGACCAGTAAAAGATCTGAACATCAATATATATTTGTAAACTAATTAGATACTTACAGCTGAAGGTCTAACACCTCCAAGTGCAGTATAAAGTGCCAACTTTCCGACTGGAATCCCCATACCCTGTAACAATCGAGAGTTATCGTGAATCATTTATAATATAGGTTGATCGCGGTACAGACTTCTTGCATAATTAAGAAACTTTAAATGAAGATTGAAAATAACCTGGCATCCAAGGTCTCCAAGTCCCAAGATTCTCTCACCATCAGTAACAACGATAACTTGAATAGCCCTTTCTGGCCAATTCTTCAGAACTTCAAGAATCTTACCCCTGATAACCCAAGGCGAAAACAAAAAAAAAAATTGGTGAGTGCTTGAGATCAATAATGACGATAATTTTGCAGTCGACAACCTAGGCATTCAGATATCTTACTTTTCTTTCAAACTAATATATAGACCCTGAGGACGGCGAAAGATGCTTCCGTATTTCTGGCAAGCCTCACCAACAGTTGGTGTATATACAACTGGTAAGAGTTCCTCTACATTGTCAATTAGAAGCTTGTAAAACAACCTCTCGTTCCTCTCCTGTAAGTTCAAAACAAATCCATCAGAACTCAAGTGCATACAGACTACAACGGTCTCGTGTATATGCATTCATGTCCATGCTACCTCTAGCTCCATCATGGCCATGTACTTGTGTAGAGGAAGCTGATATTCCCGAATATTTTGCATCAGCTTCTTCTCCTGATAGAATCCAAAATATAATGTCGCAGATCTTAGCACAGATTGGGTTGATACTAAATGATTCAGGGTTTCCAACATATAAAATCGAAATGATCAAATGAAGAATCAATACCTGAAGCTCTTGGGTCGCAACAGCCGGAGGCAAAAGCCCGCGCAAGTAATGAGAATCTCTTTCCCTCTCAGTGAAGGCTAGCCCCTTGTTATGATGTGGATCTCTCAGCAAAGAGTAACCACTGGAAATAATAAATTCATCAGTATTATATTAATCACAGCTCAAATTCGAACTCTTCAATCCATTTTATGTTCTCGTTTCTTTATAAAAACAGAATCAGATTAAACTCCTCAACACCGAAACCAATAGAGCGAAAGAACAGCCAGTGCAATAAATTATTTATAATCCATAACATGAAGGTAAAAGATCACAAATAGTAAATCTTGAATCAAGGAGGCCAAAAATCAATGAACTTCTAAAGATCAGAAAATACAGAACAATGCATTTTCCATGAGCATGATCTATAACATTAGTAAAAGAGCCACCACAACCATACCCAGAAACCCAACAAGTGAAACAACTAATCAATTCTGTGTTCGATTCCAATAGTCAACACCTGATTAGCTGCAAGCTATCTCGATGTTTTCTGTTTGAGTCCTCGACTCCAAAGACCTCTGTAGAAAACTTATATTATCATCCACTCCACTACTTCTAAGATCACAAAAAAGACTAAAAGTCAACGCCAGACAATGCATTCTCCATAACCATGATCTTATTACAAGAGGCAAACATCAATGAACTCCACTACTTCTAACATCACAAAACAACCATAACCATGATCTTTAACATTATAAAACATGCAACATAAACAAGAACACAAAGGGTTCTACATACCTAGCTACAGAAACAGTCCATGGAGTAACAAGTTGTTCTTCAATGGAACAATCCTCATCATAGCTACTATCCATTTTCTCTCTTTGTTTCTTTTCTTGAATTTCAGTTATTACCAATCAAAATAATAATAAGATGTGTTTTTTACTTGACCCCTATTCTATTACATATAATGTAGATATTTATATACATATTACACACCAACCAACTACAAGAAACAAATGAAGAATAGTCTTCAGTGAAGAATGTGGCCCACCACCTAGTCTTACAGGCTGCTGATGAATCTTCTTTTCTTGATTTCACATGTCAAAATTCATTAAAATAATGCTCCCTCGACTTTTTTAGTTATCGTTTTAGCTATTTTGACTTACATTATGAAAAAGTAAAAACAGTCAAAAATTATATTGAAATGTAAAGCTGATAATTAGCGGATCAAGAAGGTTTAAAGTGTCTCTTTGAAATATGTATAATTCTTAAAGTACTTGTTCAAAACACTTAAATATATTGAACTATAAATTTAAATGCAATTTTTTACATTAAGTTTTTCTTTAAATATATATATATATATATTTGTTTTTCAAAAAATATTTGTTCGACTGAACGAGCGCGAACAAGAACAAGTTCGCCACTGATTGTCACTATATTATTGAATAGTTAATCATTTCAATAGTAAAATTAATAATATGTGAAAAAGTATATTAAATTTTTTTATATTAAAATGACAACTATCTAACATAAATAAAATAATGGAGGGAGTACTTATTAGTAGGTCGTTGTCGAGTTGTTATACATACCACCTCCATCTAATTAAATAATTCAGTTCATTTTCAATGTTGAAAAATTAACAAATATCTACAATCATAAATGATATACAAAATAAAAATTTTAAGAACTCTAACATTTGATATAGAATTTATAAAATACTCGTAGTTTATATCATATACTGATAGACAGTGGCGAAGTTAGGTTAGTTGAAGTCTTATTTTAATATGTTTAAATATTTTGAATATATGCTCCGAAATAATATTTATTTCGAACGTTCATTTTAAAACACAAAAACATCTCCGCCTCTCATCATATATATAAATAATCGAGTGCATTACATTAAGTCTTTTTATATAGAGAATATTTCTTTATAGTATTAATTTATTTTAAATATAATGGTGGGTAGTGTTATGCACTAAGTACTTTAATAATGGTGTTAAAGGTTTGTGTCACATTCCACATCGTTAACACTACTACTCATTATCCATATTGGATGTATATAATTGTTAATGGACATTATGAGAATTTTAGATATTTTAATGCCTTCACAACAATCAATCATTCAACCTGAGTCGGGCCACCAATAATGTTCCTTTTGTTTTATTTATTAGACTCGAAACAAACAATAATGAGTGGATGCTATTAAAACGTTCTGATTCAAAAGTCATTTTATCGCTAATTATTAGAAAAACAAACAGTAATGAAGGGGTTTAATAATTACAAGTCGTTGTTAAATAAGTTAAACTGATATTGAAATGTGTTACAAGATGATGAATAAAATTCAACACCTTTAATCAATTTGCCAAGGTCCGGATGATTTTTTTGAAACAAGTGGGTTTGCGTTTTAGCTTAAATATTATTGGTTTTTTGCGTTTTTGATATCGTGATTTTAGATCCTTTAATTGAATTTTGATTTGTTCAATTACTGTTATGTCCTCATGCGCTTCTCATTCTTAATTATATTTGATATTAAAAATTGTACTTGTGTAATTATAGATTAATATTCTCAAAAAATGTACTCATATTATATATTTAAAACTACTTAATTATTATTAAAAATATGGTATATGAATTTAAAATTAATTCGAAATTATTAATTCATAACTAATTGTTTCCTCCAATCACTCCAAATCCATCAATTTTGGATATTTAAAACTACTTAATTATTAAAAATATGGTATATGAATTTAAAATTATTTCGAAATTATTAATTCATAACTAATTGTTTCCTCCAATCACTCCAAATCCACTAATTGTGAACCTGGACGGACCTTTAAACTAAAAAGGATATTTACATCAATATCCTACATAAACACTAATAGCTTAATTAATTAAGACAAATTCATTTTAATAATATAAAAGTTAAATTATAGTTTTGATAACAAAATGTGTGGCTTAAAGAGTTGGAAAATGAAAAAAAAAATTATATATACTAATCTATCATGAACAAAATAGCTTGGTTATGGAATATCTATTGTTAGCAATAATATGTCTCATCTTTTCTTTTATAGATAATAGATGAAGTTATATATAGTCATAGTGGAAAGAATTATTTTCCTTCATGATACTTTGGCCAAAAGTTGCTAGATTTATAATCATAAACATATGAACCACTAGAGCTATTATCACAAAAGTACTAAAAATAAGTCTCAAATAAAAGAAGATAACAGATACTTACGAAACAAACATGTCAGTGAAGATATAAATAGATATTGATCGTTTGTTCATGTTAAAATTGTTCCAAATGAGTCCAAATTATCACATGTAAAAATTTCACATTAAAAATATAGGAGAGAGTTCACCGGTTAATGAATTAGGGAGCAACTCCACTTATTATCACCATTTGATTTTAAATTGGTGACTATATGAATTATGAAGTGTGATCTCTCTCCTCATACAGTATCGTCCAAACCCGATTAATGAAAATTTTACAATCACCAAAATCAAATACAACAACAAAAATTTCCCAAAATTTTAACCAAAACAAGAAAATCTTGTTGACAATGTGATCCAAATAATCTAGAACCTTTTGAGGCATATTCGTACACTTATTCAACTTTAGGAAATGAAGTAATACTATATATGTGAAGATTCTTTTCATTTGAATTTTTAACCTATTCTTGGTTTTGGTCATTGATGATGGCTGATGGTCTCCTACGCAAGTTGTAATTTATAAACAATTCATCAAATTGCAAAAAAAGAAAGAATTGACTAATTAAACCCATATTGACAAACATTACGCGGCATTTCGCATCTCCCACGACTTGCAACCGGCTGTCACAAGAACATAGAAACATGCATCGATGGCTAAATAGCGTGATTAAGCCTCGTTAGAGACAATTGTTTCATATTTCATTTTAATTTTTCATTGGTTAGTAATTAATGTATTCATTTTTTTTGTAATATGATTGTACACATACTTTCATCACTAATTTCTAGAAACAACTAATATTATCCGACAAAATGTCTCAAAAATTAAATATTTTGTATCACATAAATTAATCATTCATCACGTACTCAAATATCTTTAAATAATTATTTACACTCCATGACAGAGTATTTCACAAAATCATTTTACTTTGTTATTTTCTTTCTATCACCGACATATACGCAACTCTATGTCTACAATATCTTTTACTCATGCTTTTTTTTACTTTTCATATTATATAAAATTAGATACTCCCTCCGTCCCTAAGAGATTGTCACATTTTGACTTTTGTTAGTCAAATATTATAAAATTTGATCATGAATTCCTATTAAACGATAAGAAATAATATAGTCTTGTGGGACCTTGTTAGATTCGTCTCAATATATATTTTTGAAATATTAACTTTTTATAATTTTTCTGCATGTAGAATACTAGATATTTATGTTTTAAAACGTATTTTATTGACCACCAAAAGTCAAAATGTGACTATCTTTTAGGGACGGAGGGAGTACTATTTATAGATTTTTCAATACTAAGTATAGATGTTGATGAAATTGTTATATTACTATCTTGTGTAATTGCTAACAAAAAAAACATCTAAAATATTTACTATCTATATAAAAGGTGGAGCCTCGCCCTTCATATATCATTCTCTAACCTGAGTTGACAAAAAATAGTAGAAATTGGAGAAATTTGGCAAACTACCAGTGTTAGAGGCCCCAATGAAATTAATATCATGGTTTTTTTATTGGAAACTACCATATTTTTGATGCGAAATGATTATTTTACCCTTAATGAAAATTGATAGCATTAAACTAACTTTTTTGGGTTCAAATGACTATTATAATCTATTATAATTTATTATATTACGTTGTAATTGCTTTAAATTCACAACTAACTTAAATTTGTCATGATTTATCTTTGCATTAAATTGATGTTACAAAGTTCAACCCAACAATCATTGATTTGATACAAAAATTGGATTAATATATTAAAATTAGTACAAAGCACAAAGAAATATTAATTTCTTTAGAGTATGGAACAAACAAATTTTACTAATACATTTGAAGAAAAAAAGGACCATGGAAAAGAAAAAAAAAAAAAAAAAAAAAAAACCATGGGAATACTAAGTTGCTCCAATAAAAAAAGGCTCATCTCCTGGACTCCATACAATCTGGTTGCATTATTTTTCTTCCTCCAATCATGCGTCAATATCGATTGATGCTCTCCTCCATGGTCCTCTTCGTTTAGTAATGGACTGCTGCAACATGCTTCGAATATATGGTATCCCTAATTCCTCCAAATAATTCTTCCCCAACTTTCCATTCAACTTCAAGTCCATGTAAACCAGCTCTCAAGTCTTTTCATTGTACAGTTATATCAATTGTAACTACACATAAAATACATATATATTATAAACTGTATATTCGATTATACTTCATTATAATTCATTATACTTTATTAAACATTGTTAGAACCCTAAATTGTGCAACAAAAACTTAAGAAACAAGACTATAACAACAATAGACTATAAGAAACGAGACTATATCAACATAATACCAACATTATACTTCATTATACTAAATTATACTTCATTATACTATAAGAAACGAGACTATATCAACATAATACCCCCAAGATTCGAACTTTTATTCCAAAACAACATCAATTCTTCAAATTACACACAATATATCTATATCAACATCAATTTTTGTTCAAAAAACAATATTAAAGTACCAAAAGAACAAACTTTACACATATATCTATAATTTTTAATGCAAATTTAGCCACATAACCATAAAAATCTTAGAAAAGATTCAAACTTTTTAGAAAAGATTCGATCTTTTTAGAAAAGATTCAAACTTTATAGAAAAAATTCAAACTTTTATTCAAAAACATCCAAGTAACAAAAATACAATACATATAAAGTATATAACTAATAAAATATTTAAACTTTTCTAAGAAAAACAACTTTAAAGGACCAAAGCATTTATAAAGAAAAGTGAAGATGACGATTCTGGTAAAGATGACGATTCCGGTGAAGGTGGTGGGTTGCGGGGCGGCGAGAAAGAGTGAGATGAAGGTTGAAGAGACGAGAGAGGATTTGAGATGAAGAGAGAGACTAGGTTGGAGAGAAAGAGTGAGATGAAGGTATTTACAATAGATTTAATGAGGGGCAATTTAGTCCCTTCACCCAACCTTTGTGGTAGTTTCCAATAAAAAAAGAAACCATGGTATTAATTTAATTAGGGCCTCAAACAGTGGTAGTTTGCCAAATTTCTCGTAGAAATACTGCAGGACTATTCGATAACTCCCTTGAAATAAAAGCTTCAATTCAATCCTGAAAATTTCGGTAAAATACCATGATCAACGGAATCTCCTTTATAACTAATTAATGATAACGAGTTTAGAGAGTAATAACCAGTTGATAAAGTAAACATAAATTTTATCACTTTTTCCTTTTAGTTGTAATCCTTGTTGATCTCCCTACTTTGATCGTCTACTTCTCCACACCCGAACTTACATCCTGCACACTCGAACTCGCATCCTCTTCTTCACCAAACCTGCACAAAGTAAAACTCTAAAACATATACAACCGGTGGTAAACAAGCATATAATAACCACTATCAGCACATCTTTTAAATTGACGATTCCAGATTTTCATATTTACCCTTCTTCCTTTTGGCCGCTTTTGGTTTCTTGCCACTAGGCACAAATCTGTCTGATTCTAGTATATTCGATCTAAGAACACTAGTTCTCTCCTAGAAAATTTGTTAGGTAAAGAAGCCGTAGGAGTGTGTTCATCATAAGTAGTAACAGTTTCATGATGCTCCAGTACATGCTTCACATCCCCAACCAGGTCCCTGCCTTCCTTCGGATGGATTGGATTGTTTGAGCATTCAGGAACAGATTCATCCTGATGCGTGAGGGCGGAGGCAGGTGTGGACGTGTCCATTCTATCATGCCTCACATTTGAAAATGGTCTCTATTAATTTAAATAAACAGTTAGAAAATCTTATGCATAAGAATGAATACTAACTAGTTTACTTAAAAACTCATTGTTGTATTTATATCCATATCTTGGTCTTCTGCATCTTTATCCTCATCTTCCTCCCGAGCTTCCTTCTCTACATTCCTAGACTTCTCTACCATGTCTTCATGATGATTCCTAGTTAATTAAAATAATTAATAGGTACATTACAATAATTATTTGACAACTACAATCTACCAACTCACTTATATTAAGAAGGGTAGAAAATAAAATAAGGAATTGGTATTCAATTTGATCGACCAAAGCTCTATGTCCTTTATATATGCCCATTCGTAGTTTTTAGTGCTCCATAGTTTTAAAACGTTCTAACATCGCAATCACGACTGACGACAAGTTTGATCAATTCAGACGACCAGATAATAGGTGAAAACTTTCAGTTCAATTATTATTAAGAGGTTAGTGGCATGGAAACTCTCAATTTCAGTTATTGTTGTATAACGTTCTAGGTTGAGTTATTAGTTCTCGATATTTAGAGAAAATTTGAATTTTCTAGTTGTTCTTTTCTTTTGTTTTCATTGTAGTGTAACAAGCCTTTGAGTTGTTATTTGTGTATGTCTAAATAACATCGAAGTGCTCTATGCTTTTTTTTGTACACAGAATGTCTTAAACCCGGTTGTGAAGGTCTCCAGAAGATAGTGATGTCAAGTACGGCTGACAATCGTGACAGGTTGTTTATAAAATGCCAATCACCTAAATGCGACAGTTGAGGAAATGGATGGTTGTTAGGCAGTTGATAGTTCTTCCAAGTCTCCGAAACCACACCGAAACAACTCCTACTTTAAATGTTGTGAGCTTGACCATTGGGCAAATAAGTGCGCATGAGATGGTTCACCTTGCCAATAACGGTAATTCTTCAATTTCATTTTTACTTTTATTTTTGGTTTTGTTAATTTGTTTATCAAATTGAACAATTAGTGTGTGTTTATGAAATTAATTATGTTACTTAGGGTAAGTTTTCTACCATCCTCATCCGAGCAAATGGAGAAACGAGTCTTGGAGCTGGAGAAGAGGGTTCAAGAAATGGGAAAACGTCCCATCAATGAAGATAACTTTGAGGCATATTTTGTAGAACTCGAAAAAGAGATATCACAGTCAAGGTTCCAAGGGCCGTATGATTATAACTCAAGTGACCATGGAAAATACCGGTGGTTTACGGACGTTCAATTAAGGACATTAAAACACGACAATCATTTTGGACAATTAGAGCATATGAAAAGAACTTATAATGTGAACAAATATCCTTTATATGTAGAATTTTTTTACTTCATGTTTATATGCAGAATGTTGAGTGAATTTTTCTTAAATGGACATAATCTAGCCATTAACAGAGTATATAGAATCTTTAACATAGCAGGATGAAATCAATGTTTGATATTTGCCACAAAAATTTGTTTCGGTATGGTTTCGGAGACTTGGAAGAACTACCAGTTGCATAACAACCATCCACTGCCTTCATTATCTTTCGAAGATCTTCAATTCGCGTGCATTGTCGTGTCAATTGCTCATGCCGCGGCCGGGTGAGGCAGCACCATGTCAGGTGCGTGCCGTGTGTATTGTCGTGTCATGCCACATGCCTGTCGTGTCATGTCTGGTGTGTACCGTGTTATTTCGGGTGAATACTCCCTCCAATTTCCAAAGCACTATATATATGAGGCTATGTACTCTTCTTCACACACAACCGAAGTCTCTTCTTCATAAACACCCAAGTCTCTTCTTCAACACATTACCAATGAAAAGTTCACAATCCAATATTGATCTTCAACAAAACGATAAGGAAAATGATAGAAAATATGGTATAAAATATAAGTGTCGATAAAAGGAAACATGTTCAAAGAAGACCAGTGATGATTTGATTATTGTTGATTCAAGTGTTCAATCATGGATTATTCCATGAA
This sequence comes from Echium plantagineum, assembly GCA_003412495.2. Lineage (NCBI taxonomy): Eukaryota > Viridiplantae > Streptophyta > Magnoliopsida > Boraginales > Boraginaceae > Echium > Echium plantagineum. The sequence goes on along the minus strand of CM016568.1, from coordinate 7,442,436 downwards.
GATCTCCAAGATTATTGTTGTCGACAAAGTCTCATGCATTTTTGTTGGGTGACTTTAGTGAGATCGATGAAAAAATATCTCCTACGAACTAAAATATTAGTGAAATGAGCAAGATGGCTTCATCAGTTACCCATTCAATGTATAGTCAGATGGATTGGGAGATTAAAACAAAACCAATCGTCAGATGGCTACGGTTTACACCTTTTGGCAGGAGCAAAGGTGGTGGCAGAACATAACTAATCTTTATTCAATAAATCTTTGTTGTAAATTATGTTTACATTATCCTGCTATATCATATATGGCATAAAATCTAGGATATATTATTACCACTGCCAAGAACGGTAATTCTTCAATTTCATTTTTACTTTTATTTTAGTTTTCTTAATTTGTTTATCAAGTTGAACAATTAGTAGGGTAAGTCTGTTGCCATCCAAATAGGAGTAAATGAAGAATCGATTCTCCGAACTCCAATAGAGGGTTCGAGAAATGGGAAAACGTCCCAGACCATCTCGGCCATACCTAGGCCATGTCTAGTCGTTGGCCAGGAAATGCCGTACCCTGCCGATTCGTTAGCCAGATGATGCCGTGTGTATTGTCATGTCATGTAGCGTGCATTGACGTGGCATGGACTCATGCCGGGTGCGTGTTGTGTGGCCTGTCGTGTCATATTGAATGCATGTCGTGTCATGCCTAATGTGTGTCGTGTGATTTCGGGTGTGTGTCGTGTGATTGCGGGTGATGCCGGGTGCATACTGTGAGATGTCGGTGATGGGATTTAGAACAAATTCTAACGAACGTATAACGTTCGTTTTCCTTAAACCAAGATCCTACGGTATATATTGACAATAATCTAAAGGGGGTTTAGTATTTTATACCTTTCTATAAATGCAGCGGAATGTTTTGATCTCCTCCTAGTGCTTGAATTCCAGCACATCCAAGATGTAATCTATATCAACGAATTGCTCCGAATCAAACGGTCGTTATACTAGAACATTTTAGGTGTTTTTCTTGAGAAAAATGAGGAAGAAAATGGATATCTACCTCTATCTCTTGCTCAACCAACTTGAGAGGGGAGTGTAGAAGCCTCTTTGTTTCTTTCTAATGTTTTCACACAAAATATAAGCGAATGAAAAGTTGGCATGAAATAAATGTAGTAACATTTTAATAACTAGTGAAATGAATTAGCCATTATGATTTTGCTGCTTTGAAAACAATTCTGAATATAATACGACGCATATGGGTCCCAATTGAACTTGTACAAAAAAAGTGTGTAATCTGCCTATTCGCCTTTTACCCGTTATAGCTCTACAAGTAAACTTCCTCCCGTGACCACAGTATGCCATTTTCCTCTAGGTCATCACCGTCACAAGGGCCATCTACTTCATACCCATCTTTAGAAAATGGTTCCCTTTCAGATAACGCCATGTTAAATAGCAAATGTTGGACTAATATGAGTCTGACAGCTGATTTTGTCGCGGTCGATATTAAAGCATTCTTAGTACTCCGTATGAAATGAGAGCACAAAGATACTTCTGACACAAACTAATTAATGATAATGAGTTTAGAAAGTAACATATAACTATATATAATTAATTAATGATAATGAATTTAGAAAGTAATAACCAGTTGATAAAGTAAACATAAATTGTATCACGTTTTCTTTTTTGCAGCAATCCTTGTTGATCTCCTTACTGTGTCCTTCTACTTCTCCACACACAGAACATCATCCTCCACACCCAGACCTGCATCCCCACACTCGGACCTGCATTCTTTTCCTTCCCCAAGCTTGCACAAAGTAAAACTCTAAAACATAAACATGTGATAATAAACAAGCACATAATAACCACTATCAGCACATCTTTTACATTTATGTATATTCTGAAACCATATATATTAAATTGATGACTCTAGGTTTTCATATTTACCCTTCTTCCTTTTTCCTTCTTTTGGTACGAAGAGGCGGAGGCGGCGAGGAGATCTAACATATCAGGTAGCACGGGATAATTTTTGTTTTGGAGGGAGAGTGGTAGCTTCCTTACAAAGAAACGACATAGCTTCTTTTAGGGTGTTTCATCTAATTATTTTCATATGTAGTTTATGTTTGAACTTGTTTGAATTTGAATACACTTACCCAACTTGAAACAACTCGATACTGTGGTTTCAGTGAAATTGGATTGTTTAAATAATGGTCACAAATATTATGCATGCGTTGTCACCATGTTCTATTCTTCTTTTTGTTTTTTCTTCATGTCAACCTTTTCCCTTGGATTCTTTGCAAGTCTCAACACTAACTTCATCGTGTTTCTTGACCAGTTGGTATTCCGTTAGCCTTCGACACTTTTGATTTTAGCGTATTGCTCTCACGTGTTACTATGTCCAAACATAGTCTCATCCTAAGCATATTGAGCAACTTATTTTTCTTTGCACTACGTATTTAATGCCATGTGTTGAAGCTGTCCATTGTCTCCCCTTCCCCTTCCCCTTCCCCCTCCCACTCCTCGCAGACTTCCATTGTAATAATTCCACAACTATTGTCATAAGGTTGAACAGGCACAACCGGTTCATTCCACACAAAGTCATTATAGTCATATGGGCATCTCACCTTCATGAACTCGTACATCCGTGATACAAATGATATAGCTTCATGCATGAGCCTCTAGCCCATTTCGATGTAAGGTGAAAATGTGCCATTCTTGTTGGTCGGAGTAAATTCTTTCATACTTGTGAGAAACTCAAACTTCATGTCCTTGAGTTCTCCGCTCCTATTTTGAGGGGTGTCTTGTACCGGCTTAGGCGTTATAGAGAAGCGCGGGGATGGGAGTTTGAAAGTGTTTGGTTTAGAAGGGAGCTTAAGAGTAAGAGTTTCAAGAGTCTACTTGGGAGAATTGCGTGTATCACATTTGGAGGGCGAGGAATGCGAGGATTTTTGCTCAAGAGCAGGTGAACAGTGACCGGATTTTGATTAGAATTTGCATCGATATCTCTATGAAAGCTAGTAATTGGAAGAATGTAAAGGCTACCAAATCAAATTTTGAGTTGTGTTTGAACTGGGGAATTAGCTCATCTATTTTTGGTAAGCGAGCTTGGTGTGAGAGCTAATTCTGCCTTGTTTAGTTGCATATTTTCTTCCGTTTTCAATAAAACTCCTCGATTTCGAAAAAAAAGATTCCAACTTTTATTACAAAATAACATCAAATTTTCAAATTGCATACACGTAATACACATACAACATGCCCCAGGCGTAGCTCAACTAGTAAAGAGCTAGAGTCTTAAGGATCAACAACACGCCTCTTTATGTAACCTGGGTTCGACTCTCGCAAGGAGCGAACTTTGTTGATGAAGTGGTTAACAAGTAAGTTTTAGTCTCCTGATCAGGCGAGACACATCCCGTGATTCACCTCCTTCACGTACTCAAAGGAGGGGTGTATGAGGCCGTTAGTGTGACAGTTTCACACTTAGTTCACATACAACGTAGATTCATGGTTCAAACAATATTTACACTCAAAGAATTGTATTCAACTTAAAATTCAAACTTTTGTTCAAAAACTCTCAAATAACAAACATGTGATACACATAAAGTATGTAACTAAGTTATAATAACTCAATTAAATTAAAAAGATTCATTTCTTTTTCAAAAACAATGTTAAAGTACCAAAAGAGATGAGGTGAATACTTTTGTTCAAAAACCTTCAAATAACAAAAATGAAATACACATAAAGTATATATAACTATGTTAAAAACGTGATTTTCAACTCAACTAAATTGAAAAACTCGATTTTAACTCAACTAAATTAAAAACGTGATTATAACTCAATTAAATTAAAAACAGATTTGAACTTTGTAAAAAGAACAACCTTAAAGTACTAAAAAACCAATATTATACCCAAGTCTATTATTTTTAATGTGCAAACTTATCTCAATTGAAGATATTGTGTCAATCTTTTGGAGATCTTGGTAAAAGTCTTAAAGAAAGAAATAGGAGACCTTTTGGCGGGAGAAAAAGATTTAGTGAAAGAGAAAAATTGAAAGAATCAGTGTAAAAGTTGGGTTTAGCAATATAAAGGTATTTGGAGACAGTTTTATCATTTTACGTACAAATTATAATATTCTTCAAATAAATAAAAAACATTAAATGTCTTGGAACAAATATTATCTATTGACCATGGTATCTTACCAAAATTATCCTCCCTCCTCAAATATCTCTTGTTGTAGAAGATTACTCCTTCACTTATATGTGTGGGTACTCTAAAAAATGGTTGATTTGGTGCTTCAATTCTTAAACTGTTTAGATACATATTTAAGTTTTTTTTTTTAATTTTTTCAATTTATACATATACAAGAATGCATTTTTTGTGATTCAACATGTTATATTTGTGAAAAATGAAGGAACAAGAGAGGTCGTATTTTCAAAAAGCAATTAAAAAAGTGATTTGCTTTATAAAAATAATGAGTATACCAATTTAATTATGAACAAAAAAGCCAAGCTTTATATCAAATGGATGAGGAGAAAGTCTACCACGATGAATGTTTCATTTTCGTTGTCCCCTTTCGAGATTATATTATTTACTAAGTGGACTTTTCTCATTTGTCAATTGTCACCAATCACTATACTACAAAAAATATCAGTCCCATGTTAGGCTGTTAGCTTAGCTGATCAAAGATAAGATTAAACAAATACTCCCTCCGTCCCTAAAAGATTGTCACATTTTGACTTTTGTTAGTCAAACATTACAAAATTTGATCATGAATTCTCATTAAACTATATGAAATAATATAGTCTTGTGGGACCTTGTTAGATTCGTCTCAATATATATTTTTGAAATATTAACTTTTTATAATTTTTTCGCATGTAGAATAATAGATATTTATGTTTTAAATCGTGTTTTGTTGACCACCAAAAGTCAAAATGTGACAATCTTTTAGGGACGGAGGGAGTATCATTAATCCATGATGAGTACTTCATCCAAAATGACAACCCAATGCTCTTATTCGAATAGTCTACTGAAAAAAGTTGTTGATAGTAATTAAAAAAAATTTAATCTTTTGAAAATTGAGGGTGAAAAAGGTTGTTGAGAGTAATGAGAAGGTTCTGGTCCATCTAAAAAAACGATGATTAAATGTCTATAAATGTGAACGGATAAAATTATCCCCGTTAAAAACTTATAAAATACACTCAAAATCTTTCAAAACGGCTAGTGACCAAGTTTTCCAAAAAAAAAATACAGTTAAATGATCTAACATGGTCCATTTGAAATGAGGTTGATCAAACTGTAAATATTAGATATTTTCAGTGACATTTAATGCCATTAACCCTCATGAGATCTTTTCTCTCGATCGGGGTAAATTATCAAACGTCTACCATTCCACGCCTGACGCTAGTAAGGTTCTTATTTGACAGAAAAAAAATTCATTAGCCACATAAATATATTAAATTACGATAGCATAGTACTTCAAATTTGATAATGATCATTTTTTTCAAAATGTTAGATTATGTATCGGCTTCTTAGGTATTACAAAATGAGATCTTGATGTGTTTATAAGGGTACTAAAAACAATTGTTAGTAGTATTTCTAGCTATTTACATAAAAATTAAGTGGAAAAGAAGTGATTGATAACTACATTAAAAAGATAAAATGACAAACAAATGAAATTATATAATTGATCGGGTTGATAGTTTAGTAAGAATAATGGTCAAAATGTGCATTAAGAATGTGGCAGAACAATTTTTTATGTTAGAAGGACAAGTATTTTAGAACGAAAAACATCACCCTCGTAAATATATTTCTCCTGCTGTTGTAGTGCCTCTTCCCATTACAAAATACTAAGTTGCAGTCACACCTAAAGCAGCACATGAAGTTGTAAATGGGTATACATAATTTCCAGTAATTTACAGGAAGAAGACTTATCAACATTCCTAATAATCAAATCCTTATGTACTACCGTTGTTATTTTTCTTTTTCCGAAAAAGCTCGAATGAGAACTGCTGTCCGACACAATCATCTGCTGCCGTGGAAGTGATAACAGGTCAAACATGATGAACCAATCCATAAGAATAACACCGATAAGTTAATGTATTTCTGGACTCATGGCTGCAGCTCAATCATCAATTGGTCGAGCTAACGTAAACTTTTCCCATCATGATCATAGATGTTGCCCTTACATGTATACGTTAGCTAGATACTATTGGTGTAGCGAACGAGTTCTTAAGGCAAGGTTTGGTTTCCAAGGCCCATAGACTCTGCAATCTCTCTAGACGTGAAAGAATCAGCTTGCGCCTGCTCATCACATAGTATATACGTAAGAAATTTCTTAATTTCACACTTCAGTCATATTCTGTTTAATAATACTTGTAACAATTATCTGCTTTTCTTGGTATTTTCGTTCATAATAGTATGGGGAGCTTTGGAATATCAACAAATATAAACATGGAAACCAGGATGGATCACATAGCAATACACACCTGAAGGCGATGCAGCAGATGCATAAGAAAGAGGTGCACGAATACCTGAATTATTTTATATCAGAAATTGAAGCTAAAGCATCAGACTATAAATAAAAGAATTATCTGCTTTGACATTGAATGCAAAAAGACTAATGATTTCTGATATCTTCAGAAATATCCTTACCAGATAAAAAAGCAATATCACTCGAGCAATTGGATACCGCCAGAGAAATCGTGTGGCCCTTACAGCCCCTTTATCTAAAAGTTTTGCAGCCTTCTGCAACTGTTGATGGCATATTAGAGCAGTAACTAACCTTTAATATGAAGTCTATAGAAAACATAAGGATTTTTCATAAAAATAACACAAATAAATACCTGTATGCTTGCTCCAGCCATATGGCGGTTATGCAAAGGGAGAGGCCTAAAATATCAAATTTATCAGAGCCAATAGGCATATTCAAGGAAAATGTAGAGCCCTGGTTTTAGTTTTAAGTGGTTTGCATTGTAATAATTGTGTATGTTATTTATATCGCAAACAAAAAAACATACTCAAGCGCCTTCATATCAGGGTCTTCCTCCCAATAAGTCGATGCTCGACGAGAAATTCTGCTCCTTTCAACTTCTACCTGAAAATGAACAGCTTAATTATATCACAAATATATATCAATGAAACGATAAAAATATCAATCATAGGAGTTTCATGTGTGCCCAGACCTGTGCTTCTTGATTACGCTTCATTTCCTTCTCCAACTGAAACTCTGCTGCCGCTTTTTCACTGGCCATAGTTTCTAACTGGGTTTGTTTGTAGTACTGAAAATAAACAAATGAACAACACATGTTCTTATAGACTGCTCACTAGAATGAAACAGAGGTGCCTCAATAAAATGTAGAGTCACATACCAGTAGATCTGTCAGTTCACGATACCGTTTCTCCAGCTCCATATGTTCCTGTACAAAGTGAACCATAAGGTAATATAATTCCATGCAAAACGTAAAATTCCAAACCCACCTCATGTTTCAAACGGAGCACATATTAAGATAACTAAAACCAATAAGAAAGGCAACATGGGGGCTTATTTAGATTGTTGATCTAAGGGGTTTATACAATCACCAAACATGCCGTTGTATCAAAACCGTCCCAAATATAAATGCGCGGCAAAAGGAGTAGCACAGAACCTGAATGCAAACTCAAAGACAACATTTTTTTAATTGGACCTATTCCCGATAGATGGGATGCTTCTACTATGTGAAGTCATATAAAATAAAGAAACCAGCCATCTGATCTTTCAGTGTGTGTGAGCATGAGTGGGAAGATAGGAGTACTCATTAAAAAATAATTCTACTTACCTGACGTGAGTAATGCTCGGCATCCCTCTTCATAGCAGCCATTTCAACCCTCGTCTTCTGCATCTCAGCCTGTCGTAAATAGTACAGAGTCAAGTTGTGATCTCAATAAAAAGTACTCAAAGTTCTAAATCAAAGGAAGGACCCAAAATATTAAAACTTCAGTAACATATCGACATATTCTCTGAGAAAGTTTATAAAAAGGTTAGTAAGCAAAAAGCGGGAGATAAAATACCTCCAGTGAAGCCAGCTTGCTCTCAGCTTCTCTTTGACTTTGACGCGCACGGTCCACTTCCTCTTGCCATGCCTGCATCTATATTTTATACATCATTATATACTCCCTCCATCCCAATTTGTTTGTCTCATTTACTTTTGCAAATTGTTTTAGAAAAATTTAAATTCATCTCACATTATCAATTTTCCCTCCATAAGTTTCAACTAAAAGAGATCGAGGGAGTAAAAATCTGATAAAACATTATTATATATTTTAGAGTTTTGCTGCCTGTTGCGGTCCAAATGCTCTTTGACTGGTCGGGTGCCGACCAACTCCTAAAAATTCCGATACAGCACTGTCACGATAGCGGAATTTTTCGGAGTAAGCTTTTTAACACCTTTTAAACCCTATCTAGCGCTTATCCTACTTATTTTCTCCATCTCTTGTCCACAAATTTCTCTTTTGTCCATCTTTCTTCTCCATCTTCTCTCTTCTCCTTATAATTTTTATAAAGTTTCTGTTTAATTTCTGTTTTAATTTTCTGTTTTACTTTTAGTTTTAATTTCCAGTTTTAGTGTGATACACATGTTTCTGATCAATACGTCTTAATTTTCTGTTTTATTGTTCTGATTAATTCTGTTAGATGTAATTTATATATTCAATATGAACTTAACATGATACGAATGATTAATTTTGAATCATACATACATACACTCCAAAAAACTACAGCTACGCTATAACTTTTGGATCTTCACCGCTACGGACAGCTAACCATTATTCACAACATTGGTAATGACATTTGACACCAATAGGTTATGCACTATTAAGATGGACAGCAACCATAAATTACAGGACCAAATACATAAGTAAAAGATGGTTAGCGACTTGATGTTAATCCTAAACATCAAACACCAGATTCTTTTCATTAAATATCAAGATAGACGAAGAATCCGAAGTGATTCTGAAACATAATTGGACTTGATTACCTGAACCACTTGGTTTGCTTCATCAGGAGACTTCTTTTGGGAACGGCGAGCACGAACTTCCATATCTTGAAGTTCTTGATTCAGTGATGCACACTCTGCCTGATGACATATAGCTTCACAATGTGACTTCATCAATAATACAACCATGTTTTGCTACTACAAGTACAACAAGCAACATTTTATACCTCAAGCAGTACCACCTTCTGCTCAAGCTCTGCTGCCTTGGCTGTACGTTCATCAGCTGTTCTCTGCACAGAAAAAATAATTTCACTAGTCGCTAATAAGAAAAGGGAAAATAAAATGGTTGACAAACTATACGCTACAATGGAAATATACAGAAAACTCAACTACAACATATATGCTGCTAATTGTGTCTACTGCACCATTAGTTATTGAATATGAGAATAGTTTCGACCCCCAAGGGGTAAAATGTTCATACACATAAAAGAAACGCCTACTCTATAATTGAGAATGTATATCACATAGTAGAATATCTAGGACGAAATTGACTAAAGTGTGCAGATATGGGAAATAAGCATACCCTTCATAGAAACTGGCACTTGTAAAGAAGAGAATTACATAGTTTGAAACAGGTGATGGCATCAGTTATATCTGATGACGAAAGTAATGAACTAACAACTTCACCATACCTGGATCCTAGCTAGTGCAGAAGATGCTTCCATAGCTCGGTGTTCTAGTTCCACTTCCCTTTCCATAGAGGCCTACCAATATTAGCAGAAAATTGCGTGAACTACCATTCTACTCACAACTGTTTAGGAAGGATTAATAAAGAGTAAAAACAAGGACTCGCAGGGTTCTTTACTATAGACCATTTTGCTAGCATTGTGAGCAGCACGCTCTTCTTCAGCTCTACGTTCAACAGCAGACAATTCCTCTCTTAAAGCCTGAAGTACATGAGTGCTTAATAGTTCACATATGGAGATAACACAAGGATACTAGACACTGTAAGTCTACAAAGAGAAGAGGTAGCTTACTTGCATCATCCTTGTCTCAGTCAGTTCCCTATTTCTCATGATAGTCTCCATGTTTGCCTGATGCAGTTTTGGCACAACTAAAGATAAATACTAGATTCATACACAACAAGGAAGCGGTCATTTATTATGCATAACAACCAGGAAACATTACAACCTGATTATAAAGTTAAAAGGTGCTGCATAAGACTACTTTAAAAAGCAATCATTATACAGTTTCAATAGATGTTTATAGAAGATTTACATTCTAACACACATGACTGCAATGATAAGTTAGTGGAAAATGGAGAATGATTGTGAACATCAGGAATCAACTTTATTAGGTTGGACTTCGGACTGAAAGTCACAAGAGCTCTAATATAATAAGCGACTGGGATTGCCCATATTCCGAAGACTATAGGGATTTTATTCTTGCCTATATGTGAGCTTATCAACATAGTTTAAAGTTTTATGAAGTTGTGTTGTCTTGCAGGGATAGCTTGCTAGCCCTCCATTCCCCTCCCTGATACCATGAGATTAGATTGCAGCTCCCAAATTCTTTTGAGCTCCTTAAATTTAATCTTTGCTGATCATGTCTTAGAATCTACTCTCCTAGGTCCTACCACCCAATTTACATATTCTCAAGACTTGACGGTCCTCAGAAAGAGCCATTCTTCAGATATCATAATCATTTGAGAATTATCTAGATGGATGCTTGCGACTTTAACTGAGTTATATTTACCCCCTGAGTCTCCAAAAACATCTCAATTGAGAGCCAAAGCACAAAGAAGTGACCAAACATCATAAATCTAAAACCAATCTAGTGCAAGCTATTAACTATCAAGGAGAACAATAAAAAATAATGAATTCGACGGGCATCAATATATATTAACAGATGATGAAGGAACAAATGTTGATATCAACTGCTGAAAGCTCATGCTGAAAATTGATTCATCTGTGGTTATGAGTATGCATACCTGCAATGAACCAAGATTTCCTTCAGTTAAAGCAGCCTGCTTCTTTACTGCATCCATGGATTTAACAAGGGCTTCAATTTCAGCATTCTTAGCAGCTAATGCCTCAGTCATACTAGACTCCACTTTGTTCAGTTCATTTTTCGATTCAGAAAGCTCCTTCCGTAGCTGTTTAATTCGAGTTTCATGTGATTTGCTCAATTCCCTCTAGTAACAAATGTAAAAGAGAGTCAAATTGATAGGTTCATTCACTACAAAGAGGCATAAAGCTTCAGACAATCAAAATGAACATGTCAGTCAATGTCACCTCTCCAATCAGTAGCTCCTCTAACTGGGCATTTTCAGATTTGTACTCCTGCAGACGTGATGAGAGACCAGCACAGACCTGGGAATCAAACATAATGCAAACCATCTAAACCCATACCTTGCACACCTTGTACAAATTTATAGTATATAAATATCTAATACATAAAGATTGAAAATAGTTCCTAATTAATAGTTGTAAAAGTTCAAAAACAATAACCGAAACGAACTGGCAAATACAGGCATTCAATCAATACAAAAGAAACATGGAGAGTAAGCTATAGTTGCGCAATAGGAATTGTTTTAGTAGATCTACTGTAATTAATTTGTAATACGATATGGCACTAAATCAGAAACATTACAGACCAGCATCCCAACAAAAGGCAAAGAACTAACAGGTACTGTTATCAAAAGAAGACCTTGCTGTGTACATACATTAGATCTTTGACATTTTCGATTCTTTCAAGTCCATAAGGGTGTCATTGCAAGATCATATTAATTGTTACAGGGCATCTATGCCTTGATGGAACTTTGGGGATTTTATATTATAATACAGGTTTGATTTTCCATTTTTTCATATAAACATATATAAAACTAATTAACAATTCTACAAGTTTCTAAACCAGTTGCGAATTTAGTTTGTATATAAATCTAATTTTTTGATATGTTACCAGATTTTTTGGGCATCATGTTAAAAGAGTATTTGGATATATTACCTCGGCAATTTTATACATATAAGTAACATACATTTGCCAACCAAATGAACCTCAGAGAACAAGAAATGGTATGTCTATCCAGAGATATATTACTGATGTATAAATAAGGAGCTTGTCACATAATTAGTCTCATAAGGTCGACGAGAGAAACCCTGATGGACAGGCTCTAGAAAGCCCATCATGACATGATTGTTAACTGGAATTTCATCTTCTTACAAGTTTAGGAGATGAAAAGAGCATGTGAGATTAGATATCACATGGAGATGTAGCGTCTTTGAAACAATCAGACCAGTTAGGTTCTTACCCTAGCTAACCTTGCTTCTTTAGATTGACCAGTAGAGACTGCACTTTTAAGAAGCCCTTGAGCCTGTAACACTAATATAAAGCCGTTAGTCAAACACAATCTATGCTACATTTGTGAAAATTCATGTCCTTGGAAGTGTCAAATGCAATGGTAAAAGTTATTGTCATACGTTGACATAATGTACCTCATCAAGTTGGTCTTGAACTTTCACTGCTGAAGCAGTAGTCTTGTGATCTTGAATCTTCTGACCCAGATCAGGTTTAGTGACTGGACTACTTTCTTTTACTTCTGTATCAGTTTTCTTTGGTACTTCGACATTTATTGACTGGGATTCCTCAGCCACAATATCTTTTGGAGATTTTGTATCTTGGCTGGAATCAGCTTGTGTATCACTAGAGACAGCCTCAGTACCATTGCGATGATCTGATGGAGGGTGCACTTCTGCAACATGGTCATCTGAAGGTTCTTTAGTTGAAATGGATGTTACAGATTCTGCATTGTCTACGGTTTCAACCACTTCACGATCAGTCTCATGGTTCTTCTCATTATTCTCATGAACTGAACTCGTTTTAGATAGAGCAGCCTCTAAAGCCAAAGTATCTCTTTCTACAGTACTTGTCTCTTCCTTGTCTATTTTCCCAGCGGTACTACTTGAATCAACAAAGTTTTGGCTAGTCGCCTCCTCAGCAATACTTTTATTAGCAGCCTCATCCAATCCTGTTACAACTGAATTGGTCTTACCATCTCCAGCATCAACTTTTTCTGAATTTTCACTGGGAGGAACTCGCTTTTGAGCCTAAAGATTAAGCTTATATTACAAAATAAGCTTGCATATAAGAGACAATGAGGTTTGCAAATGATAATACCTTCTGTTTGGATCTTGATTTCTTTGGCCGAGAACCTTGTTTTGATGCTTAATAATCAAGGAAACATAACCCCAATCAGCAACGATTATAGATAAATTTACTCTTTGAAACACTCAAGAAATTTACGAGGAAAGTAACTTAATTTTTTGCAGGGATTCCAAAGCATATGAAGAAGAATATTTGTCGATGTGAAATTAAAATAAATGCATACCTGGTACCAAAGCATCTGGGTGGTCATCTGGTTTATCACCAACAGCAAGCTTTGCTCGTTTATCCACTACCTCAAACAAATCTGATCCATTGAATGCCTCAATTATGCAACTTTTGAGAAAATCACATAACAAATTTATCTACTGCTTTATCTTATCACATTCATTGGAAGATGTATTTGAATGGTCAAAGTTGTTCCTCTAAAGTGCACTATATGATTCCTCAAACTAATATCTGAAGGTATAATGTTATGACATAAGATAAATGGGAATTGTTCATATGTTTATTCAAATGAGAGTCTCAAATGGAAATGTCCGATAGGAGGGCAGCACAGTTTCCTTTGTGAGAGTCACACTAACGACCTCTACACATCCCTGCCCTAGAGTGCACAAAGGAGGTAAATCGCGGGATGTGCCTCACCTGATCAGGGGACTAGAGCTTTCCTTTTAACCACTTCATCGGCACAAGGTTCGCTCTTAAGAGACTCAAACCTAGGTTGCTAAAGAGGCGAGACTGCTGGTACTTAGCGCTCTAGTTCTTTATCAGTTGAGCTATGCCCTGGGGAAGGGGACACAGTTTCCCTTTATATTGAAGGTGATAAAATACTAATAAATTTTTTCCAAACCAAACAAAGACAGCTTTATTGTTTCCAAATGTTCCACTTAAAGAGAATGCTGAAAAGTTATCTTACAATAGTCTGAAGGTTAGGCTGAGATATTGTCTAATTCCTACATACACTTATGAAATTCAGGGGGCTATTACCCAGTGCATATAGCCATTCATTATACTGTATCTATTTCCACATACAGTAAGCTCTGTTAGAACAGCTCGGTAAGGCTATTAGGCTTCTCGATAGTCTATATAAGTTCCAATTATCAATGCTTTCCAATAAAAAAATGAAACTTATGAACAGATATTTAACAAGAGCATCATATCGAAGATTTGAAGTGGAAGCTATATGCTCGAATGTGCTCTATGATCTCATCATTTCTTAAAAATTCACAGCTAACTTTGTCAAATACCATCTCTGCATCAGATTATTAAAATTTCGACTTAGTTTTTCAGCAAGTTCAGCATATACCATCTCTGCATCAGATTATTACAGTTTCGACTTAGTTTTTCAGCAAGTTCAGCTTTCTGAGCCAGTTGAGTTAGAATTTACATCATTCGTCATTGATTAAAGTTGATAAATCGAGAAATTAAACTACAAGAAATTACAAGTTGTCGAGCCAAACTAGCTAATCCTCTAAGCCTCAACACATTAAAATACAAATCGTCATGCCTAAACAGTCCAGTTTCTAAGCCTCACAACAAAAGACTATGGCATAGCAGCATTTTATCTAATCGAAGTCGGGAAAAGAGATTCCACACTAAACATCTTTCACTGGTGAAAACAATTCAACAATCACCGAAACAACACACCAGCAAAAGGGATGATCCCCACCCCACTCATACACAAATACACATACACCAACTTTGATAAAACCACATTATACTATAGTCAATGTTTTTCCCACTCCACTTGTTGATAACGGCACTCCACTTGTAGTGTACAATTGATTCCAAAATACAAAGAGATGGAATGTCAATATCAACAAGTCGAGTAGGAAAATCAATAGCCAATACTATTCAATTACAGTTATTTTACAGAATATTAAAATTGCCCCTCGCCATCAATAATATGACAAATCTATTATTGAAATAGGTTCAACAATTTTTGTCCTCACTCAATATTAGTTCAAGATCCGGCACTATTCCACGTCCAACAATCACTTTTTCCCTACCTCGAAACAAAAAATCCTACCCGTTCTTCGGATCTAACACAAGATTCACCTCAAGATCATCAAAAAACTACGCAATTTTACAGTCTAATTATAAAATAATATAAAAAACTAATTGAGCCAAAATGGACAAAATAACACTCATAATTAGATGTCAATACATAAATCAGATCAAAGACGAACATTTTACATTTTCCCATGTCCAACGATCAAGCTAGCAGACTGATTAAAGCTGTATACGAAAAACTACAAAGCTAACAAATGAAAAATACAAAAACTAAGTAATGTAACTCAAATTAACAAAATAAACCTCAAATTTAGAATAAAAAAGTTCAATTCAGATTTAAAAATATAAAAGCAAATTGCATAAATAATTATATTACAGTAATAAATATTATAAGAAGATGAAATAATAAATTGAAAATCATACCTTCAGCGGCTTTAAGCCACCCCGCCATTTCGTTGGATCGATTTATGAAACTACCAAATGTTGGATCATCAAATGCTTAGGTCCTTGTTGTTAGAACTCGTATCCTAGTATTTACGAAAATAAGTTGGAAGGTAGATTCGGGTTAGTTTGGCACGAAAGGTTCGACATGAAGTTGGATTTAATGTTTTTATTAGTTAGATTCGAACTAGAACCTCCTTTTTGGGTTCGTTCGTGCTTGACCTGAGGGTTGGAAGTTAGGCTAGTGTCAATATAATGGAAAGATATCAATTAAATTCGAGAGTTTTTTCGTATTTGACATGAAATTCGATTTAACGTTGTTACTAGTTAGAAGAGCTAGGTTTGCTGGATTATATGAGTTATTATATATTTTTGTTTTTCAATATTTTATCATTAAATTTGAATATTACATTCGAACTTCGGATAGTTTAAATCGAACTTCAACTCTCAAAATTTCGAACAAATCGAATTTTGATTTTTTTGATTTTTTTTTCTTTTTTAACGAAACTTTCGAACTGGAGGTGAAACTTTATGCTAAGCCAAACTCGAACCTACTCACATTCGACAAATTTCGGCTCGTTTCAATCTTACTAACGGCATAAAGATGTTGGATTGCAACCACTAGAGGTGGAAATGGGTTAAATGCGGATGATCTAAATTATTGAGGAGGGAGTTTAATGAGTTTAATGGCCCATTTTATGATAGGCCTTTAATGAACTCGGACCATCCAATTTTAGAGAAAATAGGAAAAATTTAGTAAAATAACCCAAGTCAATTGTTTGTTACTTTTTTAAGTTTTTATTACTTTCTCCGTTCCTAAAATATTGTCACATTTTGACTTTTATTAGTCAAACATTACAAAATTTAATCACGACATCCCATTAAACGATAAGAAATAATATAGTCTTGTGGGACCTTGTTAGATTCGTCTCAATATATTTTTTTGAAATATTAACTTTTTATAATTTTTCCGCATGTAGAATAATAGATATTTATGTTTTAAATCGTTTTTTATTGACCACTAAAAGTCAAAATGTGACAATCTTTTAGGGACGGAGGAAGTAGATATTATTCATACTTTTTTCATTGTTTGTTAGCTTTTAAGCTTTTATTAGATTTCAATATGAATTTGTCAAAAATTTAGTAAATTACCATCAAATCAATTATGGGCACATTTGTGGTTTTCAATACTTTTTTGTTGTTTTTCTCTCCATAAAATGCAATTCCTGTTTTGTGTTTGTTAAGATTAGTTAATGAGCATCTTAATACGTTATATACACCGCTTTACACCAATATACACCTTTATACATTCATACACCAACGAGTCTCGTAATGATGTCCATTAGTGCATATATATTGTATTTCAGCTCAATATTATACATTGTATATGTGTCATTATACAAATGTGTGAAAGTGTATAATGATATATATTGATGTAAACTGGTGTATTTGAGGTATTAGAATATGTTTCAGCTAATCCTAACAAACCTAAAACCTGAATTGTAGATTTAAAGACAAAAAGCAAAAAAAAGAAACATTACAAACAAATCCACAATTAAGATACATGTAATCGACTTGATAGCAATTTCATAAATTATGAACAACTTCGTATAGAAATGCAATAAAAACGTGAATGTTAATAAACAATTTAAAGGTACGATCAATACCATCAAAGTAATTCAAAAATGGACAAACATAACAAACCTACGAAATGATTTCCTTAAACAATCCATAAATTTGAAGAAATTACATACAAATCAATTGAACTCGATTATTTCCTATATAAAGAGTGTATATGTAACTTTAATTTCATCACCTACCTTGTTTTTGAAAACCGCCACCACCAGCACCACTACTGCATCCATTAGCCACAACAAACAAGGATAATTTAGTAATTTCAAGGTAATTTGGAGATTATGTGTGTGTACAATCTCACTTTCACATCATCATGGATCCAATTGTTCCTGATGTAGAGAATAATTGTGAAACTTTTACATCAAATGTTTTCACTTGTGGATAGTCTAAGAAAATAATGAAAACCTCCTAAAAGTAGTCATTTAATGAAAAAAATGACGACAAAACAAATTTTGCCCATTTTTGAAACATAAATGATAATGAATAAAGACATTTGAAACAAATTAGTGATGAAAGGGGCCTAAGTACAAACATGTGTGATTATCAGTACCTTTTACCCTAATTATTACTATTTTAGGTTTTTTAGCACAACAAAAACATATTTCATATTTTGCACATTTAAATCATATTTACTGGTTTGATCCTTTATGAAAATTGAATATATTATTTAATTGGAGATGAACATATATAATGCAACGAGCTACATAAGCGTGGGGTTAGAAATTTATTTTAGATTAAAAACAATTATATTGTATCTACACTATATTTAATTGGGGAAGGGGGGAATTAGTTATTTTTGTAGTGAAGCCCCATGTTCTCTAATTCCCTTGATTGTAGGAACTTTTAAAATAAAAAATAATTCAATATACTTTTATATAAATTAGTTTAAATATCTACACTATATTTAATTGGGGAAGGGGGAATTAGTTATTTTTGTAGTGAAGCCCCATGTTCTCTAATTCCCTTGATTGTAGGAACTTTTAAAATAAAAAATAATTCAATATACTTTTATATAAATTAGTTTAAATATAAATTTGAACAAATACTTTTACATGACAAATTATTAAAAATTACTTTTCATAATTATTAATTTTAAATTTTTTATTTAAGGATCATTATTAGATGCACAAGCATCGCTGTGCCCAAAATACTAGTACCAATTAATAATTAAAAGGGAATATACTTTAGATCATTTCAGAAGAAATATTCAATTATGTACTGCTTGCTTGAAAGAGACCCACATTTAGTCCGTTGGACATCACATTTAATCCATTCAACATTACAAGTTACAACCACCAAATTTTCAATCAAGCTACTCTTCAATAAAGATGAATTGTGTCTAAGTCTGAAGTACTATCCAATTGTCTTGTAAAATAAAAACCAATTGCCATATAGCTGTTCCATGAGTATTAAGAATAAGGGACCCTCCTAAGTCCTAATAATATTGACATTTATTTCAATTAATTAATTGTCTTGAGTATGTTCCAAGTATATACATGCATTTAATTTAATTTATTTGGCATGTTTTGATAAGTGTGAAATCGTCACATTAACGATCTGTACATACCTCTACTGGAGTATACGAAAGATGTAAATCGTTGGGTGTGCTCACCTGATTGGGAACTAAAGCATGCATGTTAACCACTTCGTAACGCAAGCTTCATTTTCAATGGGAATAGAACTTGAGTCCTATAAAAAGACGAGAATGTTAATACTTTGCACTCTAGTTTTTTAACTTATGCCCATATCGCATGCCGCATGTTTCACATACTTTACAAAGTCATGCATCGAGCTATTAGGATCCTTTGGGGTGGTGGTGCTCAAACTCAGATTTTCATTACAAAGAACCCTGGTGTTAGTTGTATATTACTAAGAAGGCGTAGTTACTAAATCTATCCCCTTTTGTCAGAGACTCTTTGGTTAAAGGAGGTGTAAATTGAAGGATTTGCCTTAGTAACAGTTCAATAATAAAGATAATCAACGAGATATAATAGGATCAGGGACGAAATCAGGATAAAAATTTAGAGGAAATAACTTTGAAAAAATAAAATAGGGGACGCCAAAATAAATTAGAAATAATTAAAGTATCACAAAACATGTGAAAATATGTTAAAAATGAAGCTTGAGGGGCTTGAACTCATGATCTCTACCCTTCAAAAATAGAATCTAACCAACTAAGCTACAATTTTACTTAGTATATACACACTTTTTATTGTCCCCCTAGATCCGTCCATGAATAAGACCATAACTTTCTACCTGCTTAGAGAGAATTGTTGGAATGGTCCCAGTAAATATGTGTCTGTTGACCTTGTCTTAATGTTAAAACTTCAATTTTGGCCCAAACCCAAATGAAAGAATATTGTTAGAGATCCAAATGGTTGATTTACTCCAAACATGCCGATATGTTGTACTAGGGGTGAGCATGGGTTGGGTTAGGTGGATTTTAGCTAAACCCAAACCCAACCCAATATTTTTTGGGGTTTAAAATGTTGAGCCAAACCCGACCCATAAATAATTAGACCCGTTACATCGGGTCCTTTATTTTTCGGGTTGAGTTGGGTTGGGCGGGTTATTCGAGTTAGGAGTCATAAATTTTAATAATTTTGGCGTATATATAAAATAGCTTAGCAATTGAAATAACAAAAAGCATAGTAATTTTCTTTGACTTACAATATTTACAACAATTTTGAAACAATAAAAATCATATAAAGACTATTAGTAACTCATTTAAAATTCAAATTACAGAATAAAGTATCAAAACTAATAATATTGTAAGATTGTTATATGGTTGTATCATGTTTTCAATCGATTCGACGACATGTAAAGGAAAGAAACATATGTCAGACTATAATTTATACAACTTAGATAAGAAAAATATGTATGCAACTTAGATAATACATAATGATATTAATCATAGAGGTAATTGCTGAAATAGTCTCAGTAAGTGGGTGACCATTGTAGTTTCGTCCCTATAAGTGGGACTGATGCGCAAATGGTCCCAGAAAGCGTGTAGCGGGTGCGCATTTGGTCCCTAAAGTTAACAGATCCATTAATTCTAAACGCTTTTGTGGTTTTACGTACAAATGCTAAAATTGGGCCAAAAGTATAACTTTTAGGAGTTTGGCTTGGCGGCAAAATAGTGCTATTACTGGGCCGGGAGTCCCGAGAACCGCCCGAGAACCGCCCGGGAACCGGTCCGAAACTCCCGGCCCGTTTACCCGCCCGAAAGTCTATCGGTCCGGGACCGGGAATTTTTTTGGTCCGAGAACCATTAGGAACCGGACCGATAACCCGGTAAAATACCCGACAACCAGGATATTTTGGATATTTTATTGGATGATTTTATCAGGTATATGTCATTTTCTTGTTATTTTTTAACTCCCCAATCCTTATAGGGCGGTCCGGGTACCCGCCCGATAACGTCCCGGTCCGGTTCCGGGAAAATTTAATATCCGTTATGTTATCGGTCCGGTTCTCGGGTATCCGGTATGCTTATCGGACCGGCTCCCGGTACATCAAGTATTCCGGACCGATAACAGGACTAGCGGCAAACTTAAAGCTTCATTTCCCCCTTTGTTAAAACTCCGATTTTGACGATTCAAAATGCGTTGGAAAGCTATTTTCATCCTTTTTAAAAATATAAGTTCAAACAGCAGTTTTATCAACATTAAGATTTTCAAAAAATTTCTTTTGACATAACATACATAAAAACGTTGAATCACTTATCATCTTTTTGTCAAAAGTGATTTGGAAAATATCTCATATACAAACTTCAACAAAGATTATTCAAGAAACTTTAAACTATGATTGAAGGCTAAATTCTACCTTTGTATATGCTTTGCATCCACAGCCTAATATCTTTAACGCATTTGAATACCGTTGACCTTGTGTTTGTTTCTTCTTTGTCCTTTCATGACACATGAATGTTCTTTTCTGTCATCATTCTTTTCTTTTAACTTCATCAAGTCGTATATGACTAGTGTATGGTTGATTTTATTTCTTCATCACTACACTAATTGTTCTATTAATTTTAGCTTCAACAAAGTAACTAATCAGTCAGATATCATGTTGACATCTGTGGGATTATTTCAACTATAATTTATAATCTTTTGAACTTAACTTTAAATAAGTAAGGCTTAAATTTCGATAGGCCCCTGAACTTTGATCATCTGGTCAATTTGGCCCCTGAAGTTTGAAAATAGGTCTACTTGCCTCCTGAACTTTCACAACAGGTCATTTTGGCCATTTTCATAACTGTTCAGGGGCAAATTAACAAATTTTAACTTTTCATGAAGGACAAAATAGGAATTTAGTATATAATAGACATTTTGAGGTCACTTTTAATAAAGAAAATATATTAGGGCTCTTTTAAAAGAAAATAAAATTATTAAAAACAAAATAAAAATAAAAAAATAATCCCCATCCCCCCGTCGTCCCCAACCCCCATCCCTCATCTCCGGCAACCGCCTTTTCCTTACCTCGTCCCTTCATCTTCATCGTCCACAACCCCTCCCTGAAATAACCCCACCCCCTGACCCCCGCTCGATCTCCATCCATCTTCATCGATTTACAGGTCCCGATCTCCCCCTCCCTCCATATCCGATCTCGACATCCCCCTTCCTCCACCAGCTCGAGCTTATTCTCGTGCAGCCCAGCTCGATCGTCTTCTCGTGAGGGCCTCGTCAATGGTGAACGGGGTTGGGGCTAGGGTGGTCTTCTCATGCAAGTTCTATCAATGGTGAACGGTTTTAGGGTGGGGTGGGTGGGGGTTTATTATTATTTAATAATTTAATATTAATTTTATATTACTTTTTAATTTTTTTTATTACTTTGTCTATTATAAATTGACTCGTAATGCCTATTATTGTTATATGCCTATTTTACCCTTCATTTTAAGGTGAAAATGGCCAAAATGACCAGTTAGGATAGTTCAGGGGGCGCAAGTAGACCTATTTTCAAACTTTAGGGGCCAAATTGATCAGATGAGCAAAGTTCAGGAGCCTGTCGGAATTTAAGCCAATAAGTAAATATGTTGTTCAATCAAATTGTTCAACGGACATATTTATGAGATTTAAGAACCACATATTTAAACAATTATATCATATTATTGCTTTTATTTGAATGAAAGCGATACATCATATTTTAATAGTAAAAATGATTTACAATAATTTAATTTTAAATCATACGTAACGTGATTATAAGCATGCTTGTAATGTTTCTCAAGTCTCTACAGGTTGGTCGGCACTCTCTAGGGGTCACATTGGGTGGGTTCTGCCCGTGGTGGTGATATGGGCTCATTGGATTTGGGAGGCTTGGGATGAAGGGAAATATGGCGATGGTCAATACTTTTATGCTCGAATCTTTTATAAAATTCACAATATTATTTTACTTCTCACCACGACGTCCTCACAGCCGGCCCTTCCCGAAATGAGGGGTGCAGCGGCGTTAGGACTTAGGCCCCTCCATTTGGAGGGGCCAGTCATTTTCGTAAATGTATTTTGTGTATATTTTGTATTGATAAAAGAAATATAAATTAATATTAATGTTAGTGATAACTCATAATAGAATTGATGATTTATAACATAATTGATAATTGATAACATAATTAAATAATGATATTATGTTAAATTCATAATTTTTGCATTATAGGAACTAAAGAATCATCGGACTAAAAGAACTAGTGAACAACTAACATAAGAACATCACATTAATATAGCAACTCAACCATCATTGTAGAGCTTACTATAATTTAATCAACAATAAGAAACAACATCACATGAAAGATTAAATAGATTGACAATTTTATGCATTAAGAAGGACATGTTAACCAATATATATGTAGATTCTATTATAAACGATTTTACACCAAATAGTGCTCGGGGATATTGTCTTATGCAATCATGTAATATTAAATTTCATATCAATTAATAAAAATGAGTTATTAGAAATTCAAAAATATATTATCTAATATCGAGGGCCTCATCTGGTGGCTCAACAGGCTGATAATATCTGATCCAAGCTTTCGGCTAGGCTTTCAACCAGAAGGTCCTCATTTCCATTCTGGTTTGAGACAATTTGTCTCATATTTCATTATAATTACCTATTAGTTGAAACTTATCAGGTAGTAGTTTAGAAATTCGTTATCGGATAATATTATAACTAATTTATAGCATAAAAAAGGAATTAAGGATTTCATCCCAAATTTTTCACATTAAATCTCGGAAATGTATAGATCGACCGTGGATGTCCTCAATAAAATTCAAGCATTGGAAGGGAGATATCAACGTTGCTACTTTAAGGTCCAGCTGGCTTCCTCGCATGTTGCTCGTTCCCTGCTTGTTGGTCTATGTTGAATGTCGACGGATCCTTTTAGCTCTCTTATTTTTACCCAAACTCTTGACAGATCGGCAAGATATTGTAATTTTTTTGCTTTTAAGGTAACACGTAAATTTAAAGCGTGAACTAAATCGAAAAAAGAAAAGAAAAACTCAACCAGCGACAAGATTTATTGGTTGGAAGGATACACATACAATGTTGTAACTTTCCATATACCACAATACTTCAATTAATAAATAAACTAATTAATTAACATTGAGATTAGAAAAAAAAATAACTCTTAACTTTAAAATAAGAAAATTGCGATAGCAGATATACCTATATTGTTCCTTTACCTCGAATCTAGCTATAAATTACAATACTATATTCAACCATAAGTTACAACCCAAATTAAAAGACGATTAAAAAAAACGTACTAATAATTAAAGGAGATACTAACTAAAGAGGACCCAAGTCTCAAATTTTGTCGAACGAGATATCCATATCCAGCAACAAGAAGAAGGAAAAGGATTGAATAGAGGAACTTCCGAAACTTTGAAATATTATATAAAATATTTCAATGGCTTAAGGAGGTGGGCATATGTTGCAGGTCACGTAATTAAAATTCAATAATTTTGTGACATTATTGATATGTTCTTGAAAAATAATTGTTACAAGGCGATGGAGATTCAAACGAAGCAGCCCTTTTTTGATGATTCAATTCCATGTAAAACTTCTTGATAAATTCTTCAGCATCCATATCAACTTGAGGATCATCCTCCATTTCCTTAATCGAAAAGGGTGAATCCGTCACTCTAAGTTGTTTCACCCTTGGATTATTTCCTCCTCCTAACCCTGGCAATAGTACTAATGGTGATGCTTCAAAAGAGTCATCATCATGGTAGTTTAGGTTTAGCCTTTGTGCCACCTTTTCGACCACGTCGTTGTCGACGTGGTGGATGTGGTGGTGGTGGTGGTGTCGGCGGTGGTGGCGGTGGCGAGGATGATGATGGTGTCGTTTTTTGGGGTGTATGATGGGGGTGTTGCTACAACTAAACTCATATTCTCTAGGGGAAATGAAGGAGGTTTCGACGTCGTCGGGGCGGCAAGTGAGGGCGGCATAGTGGTGTTGGTGTTGGTGTTGGAGTTGGAGGAGTAGGTTTTCTATGGATTTGCCAAGAAGTTTGCCTTGTCTAAAAATCATTTGGAGGTCAAGCATGAGCTTTCTCTTTGAAAGGCTTTTCCTCAACATGTAGAAAACTATTCTCACAATCTTCCACATCCTCTTAGCTATTACTTGTGGACATTCTTCAATTTCCATCATGAAAAAAAAAACACAAGCTAATATAATTAAAGTGATAATTTAAGAGAAAGAAGAGAGAGGGTTGGTATATTTGGACATGAGGGGTTGTATGTATTTATAAGAGTGGTCCTTATTAGGATATGAAGATATGAATAGTCAAAAAATAAAATTGATATAGTTATTATGTATTAAATGACTATAGTAAAGTAACGTTCATTGGTATAAAAGCTCTTAGATGTAATTGAGAGAATATGGTGAAATCAATTTATGAGCAACTGCGTAGACTTATAGACTAGTAACATTTGGTAGGGCAAATGAGTAATATTGTATAAGTATTTATATCTTTGCTTAGGTATAAATGGCAAAAAATTATTATGGAGAGCAATTGAATATAGGTGGCCTCTTCAAAGTCTTTGTTGTTGTTCTTGTGGTAAATTAGTGGTTAGAATTACAAGTAACGAACAGTGAAATTGAAAAAAATTACATATATAACGAATATATACATTTCTAACTAAAGTAACCGTTAAAATATAAATATATGAAAGAATATGCTTTCAGCAAGCTAATAGTTAAATATGAGAGCTCTTAAATCTTAATAGAAGCTCGAGTGATAAATACCACTAGACTATATATATTAAAATATCTATGGCTTCTTCAAAGTCTTTTTGTTGTTACTGTTGTAAATTAGGGATCATAATTACAACTAACGAATAGTGAAATTGAAAAGTATCACATATTACATATATAGAAGCTCAAATTATAAATGGCTGAAAGTTATGGTACAGTAATAAAAGTTTAGTTGTTGAAAAAGATGTTGCATATTTACTTGTGGTTTAATTGGACGCTATATGTTTGGCAATAGACCAGCAACGAAAGGAGGGGGCACCACGTTTTATATCTACGAAGTTATAAATACTTTTACAAGTTAATTCGATTGATTTTATTAATTATTAGAATGAATTAGTAATATTTTTTTAAATGACAAAAATTACAAATATTTACGTATTAGAAATTATAATCGAAACACTCTATACTGAGTAAATGAAAGTCTAAATTTCAAATAAACAGTTTGGTCTTATCTGGCTACTGCTCGAATAAACTTTCGCTTTATAAATGTGATTTCAATCCGCGTAATCTGTAAACTTTACTTTCTCGATGTGACTTCGATTCCAAACTTATCTTCAAATACCCAAAAATTTCTCAGGATGAATGCTAGAAACTCCCAAATTTATCAAAATGAGGATTAATTAAATTACATCCATATAGCCACTTCTGGAGACTAAATATTTCAACATTGGAACCATCACAAACAAACATGCAATTTCTATAGAGGAAATTGCCGAAATGGTCCCCGAAAGTGGCACCAGATTGCACTTTGGCCCCCAATAGTGGCACCGGTGCAGATTAGTCCTCGAAAGTGGCCAGAAAGTTGCAGTTTGGTCCCCAAGTTAACTTTTCCGTTATAATTTAACGTTGACACGCGGTTTTGGGGTTAAAATGGGGCAAAAACATAATTTTAAATACTTTAACTTACCTTAAGTTACTTTAACTTAGTTTTGGTGCCAAATTGCAATTTCCAACTCTTTTCCCTCCAAAAATAACTTTATTCCTCAATTTATCCCTCCTAAATGAAATGTCTATATGAAGACCCAAAACCACAATTTTTTCCTCCATTTTTCCCTCCTCAATTTCTTCTTCTTATTCAACATAAATAGAAGAAGAAATTTTAGTTGAAGAAGAAATTGAGGAGGGAAAAATGGAGGAAAAAATTGTGGTTTTGGGTCTTCATATAGACATTTCATTTAGGAGGGAAAAATTGAGGAATAAAGTTATTTTTGGAGGGAAAAGAGTTGGAAATTGCAATTTGGCACCAAAACTAAGTTAAAGTAACTTAAGGTAAGTTAAAGTATTTAAAATTATGTTTTTGCCCCATTTTAACCCCAAAACCGCGTGTCAACGTTAAATTATAACGGAAAAGTTAACTTTGGGACCAAACTGCAACTTTCTGGCCACTTTCGAGGACTAATCTGCACCGGTGCCACTATTGGGGGCCAAAGTGCAATCTGGTGCCACTTTCGGGGACCATTTCGGCAATTTCCTCAATTTCTATACATTAGATTTTGTCTTTTCCTTTAGAGGTGTAAATAACTTTCTTCGGTGTATTTAAAGATAATACATGTATGCATATGGATCCTTTAGAGGTGTAAATAATCTTCTTCGTTGTATTTAAAGATAATACATGTTTCATGTATCATGTATGTCTCACGATAATTTAATTGGTAAAGAGTTAAAATGTGAAGTATTTATACATTAAAGGTGGATTCGACTTCCTAAAGAGTATTCTTATGTTAAATTGGCTAAGTTTGACTTCCTAAAGAGTATTCGATTCTTATGTTAAATTATTGGTTAAAGTCAAGCTCTAGTTTCTAATGAGTTGAATATTATCTCGTAATTTACCACAATCGTGTAGTATCAACAAAAATATAAAGAGTCGTTATATATTAAAATGACGATTTCATTTTTTTATAGAGATAATACATTTATGCATATGGATCGTTCCAGCCATTTTACAGTAAATTAGAGAAAGGAATCCACAACGAAGTCTCCTTGAGAAGAAACGGATGAAGTTCATGAGCAATCATCACACGGTTTTCTTTTGTTTTTATTATTCCATCACTTTAGGCAAAGTTCTGTTCAATTATATGTTTAATGATTTTGGTCAGCAAGTACTCAGCATATTTTATTAGGTTCTCCTACTAAAGCAAATCTTAAATAATCATTTAATCTTTCCTTTTTATTAGCTAATACGAGAGTCTTGCTTTGGAAATAGATTATAACTCCAATTTTGGTGTTACTACTACTTGAGTACTTGGACAGGAGTAGTATATATATATATTTATTTATTTATTTGTTGATGGTTGGCTAACCTTTGGAATCGTTCTTGGTAGGATTTCCTAAAGAGACGTAGGATTAATTGTATCTTCTTAGTTAGATGGAGTCTGAATTTATTTAGAACATATAGTTCTTTTAGGAGTACTGAAAGTGTGTTGAGAACTAGTATATATCTAAGCTAAGATTTCATTGCATCTCAAAGTGTGGACGGAAGTCGACCATAAATATTTTGATGCTTAAGTTAATAGGGTTTTGACGAGTGTCGAATACTAAATGTAGGAGAAGTGATAAATCAATTACCTCAAATGAAGATACACATACATAGACATATAGAGAGAAGAAATTGTACCTGATGATGTGAGATAGTAACACTTGTAAACATATCAGAAAAGTCCATACCTTTGAGTAATGGCATGGCCCATTCACAATTTTCTGGATCAGATGTTGCTGGCTGACTAGCCCTATGAGTATTTAGCTTAAGTGTGTGGGTTGTACGGACGAAGTCCAAATTGTATAAATCAGGGTCCCATATATATATTTATATATTAGCGATGAAAGAGTAAATATAATAATATTATAAATAACAAATATAAAAATTACTAATTAACAGACCAAGTAAACTATAATTTCAATTGATTTGCTTACATTTTTTGTATTATATATCATAAAATTTTAAACTTGAATATACTATATAACGCTATCGATAAACCTGGAGCGTCTCAATTAGAAACATCTCATTAGAACAAGATCAGAGCCGTTGAAGAAATGAATAATAGTGTCCAAACGGAACAAAACATGAATAAGATATAGCATTAGTGATGGGTTGCAATGTTGATATGGTAGGTGACTAAGTGGTAGGAATAATATCGAATTGTCTTCATCCAAGTAATTAAATATAGTGAACACATGTCGGAAGACTAATTATGTGTACATCTTCATATTAGTTCTTGTGTTAACATCATTAGCTATTTCATTCTATCTTATCTCTACGGGGTTATCAACTTCAATATATTTATTGTTCATATGATATCTACACAACTTCTGGTTAAACATCTCAACTATTGAAGATATTTGTATAATGAAGGATAAAATTGATGAAATAGTTTTAGATAATGTATGTAAGTTGCGGCTTAATTTCTGTAAATGTTTTATTGTTTTTTGTGCAAATAATATTTCCTATTGAAGTAAAATGTGCAATTTATTAGTCTCTCTTTTGACGGAGACATTAAATTCTTATGGAGAGATGGACTAATATAAAGTTTACATTTTCGACAAATACCAGGGACTAAAGTGTACAGTTTCAAAAAAATATTTGAGTTTTGAAACTTCTTTTATGACCTTATTTTCGTCAAAATTTAATTTTTCCATCAAAAGTGAGACTAAACTGCACCTTTTATGCCAATATCAACAATCAATTACATAATACATACTGGGACTAAAATATAACTTGGGTATATTCTCTAAGGTCATTTTGACAGTAGCCAATATTTAATTAGTACCTCTTGAATTAGGTCAGTCAAACGAATGACTATTCGTCGGTTAAGAGTATTACCATCTCCATCCCCGTTTAAGGTTTACTAATTTTAGCTGATGACTCGCTAGTGTGGTGGTATCTGACCAAAGCTTTTTGTTAAGAGATTTTGCGATGTTTAATTATCTTTGTTGAAAATAATCATATTTCATTGTAACGATCAATTATTACTTATCCATTACTCCAACGATGTATTAGTCGATCACTTTTATATATATTTGTTATTTGTAATACTATTGCTTCATACTTGAGCACTAATTTTGAAACAAAAAATTGACTTTCTTTGAATTTTAATGGTTAATGTTTTAAGTAAGTTTTGTATAATTTTTGGTGAAGTTGTATAAGAAATAATTTTTTCTTAGCTTGTTGATCAAACTTTTAGAATATGTTAATTTTGATTATTGAAAATCAAATTGACGATTTATTGGAGCAAATAATAATATGCGTTGAGAAATAATAATGATGATTTAGCAATTTACTACAAATTGCAAAAACATATGGAAACCACATCGCATTTGCTCATTAACAAATACAGTATCTATTTCTGTTTCGAAAAAAAAAACAAATCTATTTTCTTACTTGTTATCCTCGCAATATTGTCTTATTTTTACTATATAAGTCATTCTATATTTTCAAGGCATTTCTTATGTTTCTCTTTCTATTATATCTCTAGCAATTAAATGCATTCTAGAATTTATTCTTTTAGTTTGAATATTTTGTGAGGATCAGTATAAGTTACGGAGTTTCATGATTTGATTATCTTATTCTTATATAGGAAGCCATGTGAGTCTAGAACATAAACCACAAAAAATTAGATATCAAGTACAAATAGGTTCCTTCATTCAGATTGGGGATGTAGCTCATATGGTAGAGCGCTCGCTTCGCATGCGAGAGGCACGGGGTTCGATTCCCCGCATCTCCATTTTACTTTTTGCCTTCGGAATCAAGCACGGACGCACCTCTTAATTTTGGCCTGTAAAATTATTATTTTACCCTTAATCCAAGATTATTATTTTACCCTTTATGTGATAATTATATTAGTACAATAGAATTTATTTGGAAGACATACATTAATTTATTTTATTATTTGGCGATCAAATATACTATGTTAATTTGGAAGACATACATGATATATTAGCACAATAGATAATAAAACATAAAGTTTATTTATTTATATTATTTATCACTAGATTAACTACTGTGTTCATTGAATTTATTAGTCTATTAGTAACTTGATGTTTGGGTAACAGTGATGGAATTAAAGAAAAAGGGTTCAATTTTACTTGTTAAGCATTGAATTTGTGTAGTATAGTTAGTTATATTGATGCAATATTTTTTTTACTTTTACCTTCTTCATCCAATATTGTAAAAAGTCGTCTTCGCAATCGAATGTGTGATGATAAACGACAACTTGGTGGTTTATATTGAAAAAGATATACTTGTGTGTCAAATGAAGCTATCATATTGAGGTTTCAAAGAATGACAAAATGCCGTGGTCAATTGTTATTTGAATTTTTAATATGTGTATCGTACTTTTTTGTATTGGCTTTTAGATTTTTTTTAATGGTTCCACATTTTAACAGTTGTGCTACCTCTTACATTATTTTCTGCTTCCGTCCTGTTCGGGGCATAATAAAGTGATAGTGTACTAGTAGTGTCGTAAAGAACGACCTGACTCTCACAATTTACCTCATTCGTGTAATCGTATACAGTATCTTTTATGAATAACATGACATATTTTTCAATTAAACAAGTGAGTAAATGAGTAATAACCATACATACAAATACAAGATCGAGAAGTCATTATATATGGCCCAAAAAGATAGGAGCCAAGAATATATAGCGGGTCCATGAATGGCAAAAAATATGGTTTGCAGTTGCACACTATAGATTATTGAATGTACTTTGCATCATCCCCACCATCATAATTATCAAGGCCCATAGGCTTGGCTGCTTTCATAGTTTTATTTTCCTTATTAAATTTCCGTTTTTTTGTTTGGTGTGAATAGTGTTGTTATCGAGCCGGGTACTAAGACCGGTCCGGGTGTCTAACCCGGGTAATCAGCCTCGGACTTGTCGGGTTTTCGAGTCGGGTTTTATCCGACTCGGTATATATAACATTTTAGCGGGTAATTTTACCCGGTTCGCTGCACTTTTAATTTAGGGCAAATGGCATGAAAGATCACTGACATTAACTAATATTTCCTATTCGATCACCCTCATTTAAAAGTGCCTATATTGGATCACTGAACTGAATTTTTTCGCTAAAATTTAGTAACTGGGCCGTTTTAAAAGATTTTGGGTGCATTTTTTAAATTTTTGACGAGGGTAAATTAGTCAGTTCATATTTATCTACTAACAAAACACCTAAAACACGTTTAACACATCAATTTAACATCTTTCCTTCAAACACTTCCAGACTTTTTATTTCCTAACTTTTCACTTTCCCTCTCAAATATCTTTTTCTCTCTCCCTACCAAGAAATAGCAACCAATTTGGAAACTCTTTGTCTTCTCAGCCGAAAAGCTTCCAAAACACCATTAAAAAGCTTCAACCTTTCTTCTCTAAGCCAGGATGAGCTACCGCTCAACCTGGTTTTTGCGACCTGTAGAAGAAAATGACAACGATGATGGCTTATTTGACATCTACAGTAAGTTAAAAAAAAAAAATTTTTTTTTTGATAATTTCGTAGTCTAAATATGTAATAGTACATGCATTGTGATTTTAAGCTCTTGAAGGCCGAAAGAATTCCAATCGTGTTAGCGAATTTAGGGTTTCAAGTGTCTGTTGTTTAATTATATGCTCAATTAGTTGTTGGTAGGGCCTTTTTGTACTTCAAATTTGGAACGATTATGTGTTTATTTAGCTGGGTTAGTGTTTTTAGTGTTTATGTCTGTTCTATAGTCATAAAGCAAGCACCTTTGTCAATTTTTTTTGGTTTTAAAGGCTGTTCTACTGTCTTCGCAGGAAAATACCCAGAATTCTTCACTCTTAGGATTCACTATGGTGGTACTTTTATCAAAACTCCGTTGTTGGAATATGAAGATGGGCAGATTAGGGTAATAGATTATGTGTCGATGGATTACTTCAGTTTGTTAGACATAGATGTGATTGCCGTTGCAGCCGGTTATAAGTTCTCTTCTCCAGTTATGTATCTATGGCTAGAACCGGGAGAAATTTTAGATAATGGTTTAAGAGCACTACAATGTAATGAACATGTACTCCAGTTCTTAGAGGTAGCAGCATTTTGGAAGACAATGGATGTATATTTAGATGGAACTCCACTATGGAGCATTGTTAGGCTTACCAACAGGATGCCCTCAACTGCCTATGTTATGGAATTAGAAGAGGGGGACAGTGGCTTTGAAACAGAATCTGAAAGTGGAGCCCCTGTTATAGGTAATGGTCTATTAAGAATTACATGGGAGCCCATGAAGGTTAACAATATTGGTGATCATATTGGTGAGGTGGAAGCAGGGGGTAATTCACAAAGTGGTGATGTGGAAAAGGGCAACACTAGTGAGATGGATGGATGGGAGAATGAAGAACCTTTTGACATGGAGGAGGGGCCCACAGTTGAGGTTGATAGAGAGGGTAATGAAACAGATTTTGGCATGGAGGATGGACCCATTAATGATTTGAATAAAGAAGACAAAGAACTTATTTATGATTGTGAAGATGAATTGGGTTGCAGGCCCAATGATGATGATGGTAAGAGGCCCATTAAAAATATGGATCACCAATCACAGCCCAATTATGATGATGAGACCATTAGTGAAATTATGAGAAAGCTAAAGGGCAAGGCTGTCATAAGAGAAGAAGATCAACCTAACTTGCAACATAAAGAAGTTAGGTTTACACAAGGCACAACTGTTGTGCAGGAGGCAGAAAATGAAGAAGAATTCTCTGAACTTGAAGAGAATGTAGAATCAGATCCAGAGGCTGAGTTGGAAGATGTTATTGATGATAATGGTGATCTCAGGAGGGCCCAAATTGATGATGACATTTTATTTGGGATGCAAATGGATGGGTTTGATGCAAATGAACTTGAAAGTGAGATAGTAAATGCTAGAGCAAGAGAACAGCAACCACCTGAGGTTGAAAGTGAGGAAGAGGCAGAGGATCAATCTGCAAGGAGGGGCCAAAATCTTACAACTAGAGGTAATAAGAAGACTCCTGGTACATATGCAAGGTATGATGCAGATTGGAGACAACATAGGAAAACAAATCCAACAGTAGAAGATGACAATGATTCAACTAGCTCACATGATATTTTGGATGATCATGAATGTGAATCTGATTTAGGGAGCATGTCAGGAAGCTCAGATGAAGATTCTGTTAGGGGGCATACATCTAGATTTAATCCAGTAGATATGAGAAATCCTACATTGAAGGTTGGTTTGGTGTTTACAAGCAAGAAGCAAGCTAAAGAAGCCATCACTTGGTATGCATTGCAAAATAAGAAGCCATTGGCATGTTATGTCAATGACAAGAGAAGAATGTTGTTTAAATGTCAGAAGCCCTGCAAATGGGCTGTATGGTTATCAAAGTCTAAGAGGTTGGGCCCTAATGATTTCATGATCAAAACACTCTCAACTGCTCATCATGAATGTCCACAAAAAAGAACCAAACTTGGAAATAGCAATTTTTTGGCTTTGGCATTTGAGGATGTCATAAGAGTCATGCCTAATATCAAGATTCCAGCCTTACAGGTATGATTTTAATTGCATGTTGTATATGATTTATATATGCTAATATTAGTTAAGATGAGTGACCAAACTGGAACTGCTAATAAAATTATAATTTTGCTAACTATTTGTGTTTGAATTACAGGTTGCTATAAAGAAGAAGTTCTCACTAAGGATCAGTGAACATACTGCAAGGAGGACAAGAGACAAGGCAAGAAAGAAGATAGAAGGTGATCATATTGGGCAGTTCAAGAAGCTTTGGGATTACTGTCATGAACTTAAGAGGACACATCCTGGTAGCACAGTGCTTATAAATCATGAACAAGGTAGAGGGGAAGATGGTACTCATAGGTTCAAGAGGATATACATATGTTTGAGACCATTAGTTGAAGGCTTCAAAATAGGTTGTAGGAGGTTGATAGGCTTAGATGGATGTCATACAAAGGGTATGCATAAGCAACAAATTCTGTCAGCAGTTGCTCTTGATAGTAACAATGGTTGGTGGCCCATTGCTTGGGCTGTTGTAGAGCAAGAAAATGGTGAAACATGGAGATGGTTTTTGAACCATTTGTCTAAGGATTTAGGCATATCAAATGAAGAATCATGGGCATTTATCTCAGACAAGCAAAAGGTAAGAAGTAGTATTTGTCAAACTATAATATTTTGCTAATTTTTAGTTGTGTCAAACATTTGCTAATTTTTCTGAAGTTGGGTGACCAAACTGGAAAAAATAGTTAATGTTTTATATATAGAGGCCTAACATTTACTTGTGGGAATTAGGGATTGGAAAGTGCTTTGCGTGAGAAGTGGAGTTATTGTGAGCACAGAACCTGCATGCACCATTTGTACAATAATTTCAAGAAGGAAAACACTGGTGGGGATCTCAGAGACAGATTATGGGCATGTGCTAGAGCAGGAAATCCAATCTGGTGGAAAAAACGAATGCAACAACTGAAAGCGATAGATCCTCAAGCACACCAGTGGGTGTTGGATCATGCTAAATCCCCAAGGAAATGGAGTAAGGCTTTCTTCCCTTTAACTATCAAGAGTGACATGTTGTGCAATAACTTGAGTGAGAGTTTCAACTCATTTATTTTAGAAGCTAGAGACAAGCCTATAATCACTATGTTAGAATCAATTAGGAAGAAATTAATGGAGAGAATTAGAGATAGAAAGCTTGCCATGGAGAGGAAGGTAGGGGCTATTTGTCCTAGGATTGTGAAGATTATAGATGATAACTTTGCCATGGCTGATGACATGGAAGTAGAATGGAATGGAGGACACTGTTTTGAGGTCCTTGCATATGGCCACCAATATGTTGTAGATTGTAAAGCTAAAGAGTGCACATGTAGGCTATGGCAGTTAACAGGAATTCCATGTGCACATGCGATCCATTGCTTACTTGAACTGCATCAACCTCCAATATCGGTTGTCGATGAATGTTATAGTGTTGCACGTTTTTTGCAAACATATGAGCATGTGCTTTATCCAACTAGTGGCATGTCCTTTTGGGAAGAAATTGAGGGGGTAGCATTGTCTCCCCCTGCTTGTGTCAAATTGGCTGGAAGGCCTAAAAAAATGAGGAAAAGAGGTTTTGGGGAGGTCGAAAAGAAGAAAGGCAAATATGTCGTGTCGAGGAAGGGAAGCCATAGATGTGGAACTTGTGGGGAACTAAACCACAACAAACGGAGCTGTCCTCAAAGGAATGTAAACAAAGAACAACAAAGTGGACAGGTATGTTGTCTATTATTATCTTCCTTTGCTTTACATTCCACAATGTGCAATGATACATGTGATCTATTATGTGTAGGGGAAGACATCAACCGCTGCAAAGAGGAAGAGAGGCAGACCAAAAAAAGGGACGACCCCTACCACTGTCTCGGACACTGCCCCTAAGAAGAAATCAGTCCCGAAGAAGCGCAAAAGCAATCTTGGCAAAAGGATTCGAGCAGACATTGCAAAGGTCAATGAAATTATGGCTAGTCAGGATCCAGGATTTAGCAAGGGAAAACAACCAGTGAAGAAACGACCCCGAAAGAATTAGCAACAACACATAACCTTTTGTTGAACTTTAACAACTTTTTGTATAACCAACTACTTATTTGGGTACTTAATCATACAATTTCAATTATGGCTAGTCAGGATCCAATTTTTTGTGTCAAGGCAGTAACATATTGTCTATTTCAATTGCCTTGATGGTTATGTAGTGGCAGTAACATATATGACAAATTATTATCCATTTTCACTGAATCATTTCACCCTTGCCTCCATTTTTTAACCTTTCAATTTTTGCCAACTCACTTCAATATACAAACAAGACCATAAAAGTGTTTATAAAACTCATACCATTAGGAATCATAATTCACAAAGAACTACATTAAATTACAACCACAACTACCACCTATACGGATACTTATACAGATCTACTAACTAACAATCACAATAGTAACTAACAAACACAATCCGTGAGGCCCCAAATTACAAACGAAAGAAAGATCCCAACAGAAAACACCCACTTTAGGCATTTCCACAAACACTTTGTATGCATTTGTCCTTCTCAAAATTACTTCTAAGCTTGCTTCAATTCTCTTCTTCCAACTGCAACATCATTTCAACAAGGTTCAATTTTGATTCACACAACCTCATTTGCTCATTTGTAAACTCTTAACAACTACTCCATTTCTTCAAAATCATCACCTCTTCCAAACAGATCTACAATTTGCGATTCGGAGCAAGTTTGTGTTCAACGACTTTGTGCTCATCGTCGGCCAACTCCATCCAACAAGATCTACAATTTGCAATTCAGCACAAGTTTGTGCTCAATGTGGGCCCACTCCATCCAACCAGATCTACAATTAGGAGAAGAGAATTGTTCATTTTTTCAACTTATCCTAGGCGTCGGAGCAGAAAGTTCGA
Organism: Echium plantagineum; assembly: GCA_003412495.2. Taxonomy (NCBI): domain Eukaryota; kingdom Viridiplantae; phylum Streptophyta; class Magnoliopsida; order Boraginales; family Boraginaceae; genus Echium; species Echium plantagineum. Next base: position 7,405,597 of record CM016568.1, on the reverse strand, counting down.
ACCTTTGGTGTTTTCGAAGCTTTTTTTTGCCTGAGAAGAAGGAAAGAAGTTGAATTGATGTGTAAGAAATGGATAAAGTTAGGAAATAAAAATATTTATAGAAGGAAAGATGTTAAATTGATGTGTTAAACGTGTTTTAGGTGTTTTGTTAGTAGATAAATATGAACTGACTAATTTACCCTCGTCAAAAATTTAAAAAATGCACCCAAAATCTTTTAAAACGGCCCAGTTACTAAATTTTAGCGAAAAAATTCAGTTCAGTGATCCAATATAGGCACTTTTAAATGAGGGTGATCGAATAGGAAATATTAGTTAATGTCAGTGATCTTTCATGCCATTTGCCCTTTAATTTAATATAATTTCTACTTACATTTTTTTGAAAACAATAATAAACAATCCATCATCCGCAATACATATCCATAAAAATAAAAATATGTAGAAATTTCATAGTTCATACAAATAACAAATTATTATAAAACTAAAATAAAAAAGGCAAAAAATTATCAACACATATGACACATAAAATTAAATAATAAATATATTAGTTATTTAAAATATTAAATAATAAATATTAAAAATTATCAACACATACGACACATAAAAATAAAAATATGTAGAAACTTCATAGTTCATACAAACAACAAATTATTATAAACTTCATAGTCCATTGCTTGGGCTTATATTAGTTATTATTTAAAATATTAAATAAGAAATATAAAAAGCTTAACGAGCGGGTAACCGAGCGACCGGGTTTACCCGATAAGCTATCGGGTAAAAAAAATTACTCGAGTACCGCTCGTTAAGGACACCAGCGGCACCAGAACTGAAGCAAACTTAAATAGTTATGTACTGAATCTCTGCATGTTCCTAGACAACTTCTACTTATAATAGTGTCATTAAGGCATTTTCCTAGATTGGTGATAAAAAGAACATGGAATACACACTCGATCAAATGCGAGCTGAGGGAATGAATGTAGATCGAAAGAAACAAATAAAGATACCATCAACCAATTTTACTTAAGGAAGAAATGCCAAACAAACAGAACTATGAAAGCAAAGATACCATCAGCAATTATCCGAAAGATACTTTAATATTAACATAACAAAATCAAATCATGGCTGCCCATGATATGGATAACAGAAGGTTTGTAGGCCTTCGAACAACAGACAGAATTAAACAACAAACACATAGATTGACCGCAAACGCTTCACTAAGAACTAGCATCTTCAAACCATGGCTGTCTCAACAAACTTTCCTACTAGACCAGCCTATGCTACCAACAAAACGCCGCTTCCTTCCTTACCTAGATAAGCTTATAATATGTGCGAGACCAGTCATAGACAACTTCCAGATTGTTATAGCCAATGACAATCATCTCAAACTCCTCGGCCGGGTTGAGGAAAAAGAAGAGCTTGAACCCAATGTCCAGTGCGCATTCCTCGGCCAAGGTGCTCCAACGAAATCCTCGGAAATAGCCAAGACTCACGTCGATGTTTGTAAACACCCGCTCACCACTTCGTATGCTGACTTCTGTCTGATGGTGCACGGTAAGATGTTGGGCTAAATTCAATGGAACACGCTGCAATCATTAAAAATATTAAAATATCAGAAGATATAAGAAAACGATCATATAATAAAGAAAGTAAAAAAGCTAACAATTAGTATTACCATGGTGTGGTAATTGGTTTGCTCGTATAAGCACACACCACTAGGCTTCGCAAAGAAGAGCGGCATGAACTCAGGAAAATAGCTTGTGCGTATGGTGGCAGCCAACGAATTCTCGGGTAAGAAATCTTCTTCAAGGAATCCAGACTGAATGTCAAAAGCATCCGAATTCAAATCCCATACCGACATCTTCCCCATACCCTTCTTGAATTTCAGTAGGGAGATGTTACGCCCAACGCTGTGTGCAGCTAGCAATATGGTCCCTGACACAACCTTAGCACGATTGACAAATGTGTGCCAACATGAACTGAGTACACGCTTTCGAACAACTACTGGAATGCGCCAGCCTCCGTAGCGGATGAGAATGGTCCCATCCTCATCGTTGTTCAGGCCCTCAGTGAATTCTTCCGGAAGTTTCTAAACATATGCAAGACAAAAAAAAACTATCAGGAAGTTACATTGAAACTATTTCAAATACACATCAGGATCCATCCCTACCGTTTCAAATGTATACACATAGTCAAGAGTGAAATAGCAGGTTCCTCCTATTAAATTCAGACAACAAATACACAATTAAACAAGAGTCGAAAGTGATATCATAATCATAATTTAGAATAGAAAAACATTTATTAAACTAACCACGAATCATTTTCAGGCTAAGGTTTTGATGGTTATTGTTTGTGTGAGTTGCTACTTCATAAACGTGCTCCACCTATTATAGGCAAACAACTTGTCTTTGATGTCAATTCTTCAACAACCTTCTGAATTTGGGGCCACAAAATTCAATCCAACACTCCATAAGATATCTTCAAATCTGGAAACCTTAGTTCCAAAATATTCACGCAGGTACTCGAATTTACTTTGGCCTATCATACTGCCTTGAATTGTGAAAATTTCAGAAGAAAACGTGAAGGAATGGAAAAGACATTGACTACTCTCTAAGTGATTGAATGTTGATAGTTGATACTGTTTCTTCTTGTGGTCTTGGACTGACTGGGCCTGGTGGCAGGAGTTGTTTATGGAGTGATTATGAATGTTGACTACACTCATGGGCTCACTACATGGAAATACTCACATGTCCGATGTCTATTTTGGTATGTGTTAATATCTTAACTAAAAGATTTGAGTCTGAGTAAGTGAATGGTGAATTGACTGAAATATGAGTGACGGTTTATGCCTTTTGCCTTAACTTAATGAGACTTTTTCTTGATGGATATGTATTTCCTATTCCTTTTACGTTTAGATCTAGGGTATTTTGTAGTCTATAAATAGAAGTCGCTAGGCTTATTGTTTATTGTACTAAAATATTATAATTAAAAGAAAAGAGTCTTGAGACTTGTAATTAGAGTTTTTCATCACATAAGAAAATATTTCATTGAGAGATCATAGAATAGGATTCTTAAGTCTTGTAATCAATTCTTCCTTAGATTATTAATAGATCTAGAGCAGTCTCGATTAGCTCCCATATTGAGGGTGAACGAGGGCAAATCTTGTTACATCTTAAATCTTAATTGATCTTACAATGGTGATAGATTCATAAATAAATTTTTTATCGTTTTTCTCAAATTACTTCATTTTGTTACGTATTATTACTAGTCTGGACTGTGAAGCGTTATCCATGATGGTATGTAGTTGTTAGATTAATTTTGGGGCATCTTAAATAATCCTACAAGTTTGATTGATTCCTAAATGTGTTATTTTATATACTCAATAATTACATCACATTCGAGTTAATCGAATAGCCTAGTGGAAAAGGCTTTTGCTATGACCCGAAGGTCTTGAGTTCGAAACGCACTTCATCACTAATTTTCAAAAAAAAAAAAAAAAAATTACATCACATTCCAAATTGTAGGAAAGTAAAACTCTTTATCAATATATGGGACAAAATGATTGAGTCCCTAAACCTCTTGTCAATGATAGTAACACTAATGTCATAGTTGTTGCAAAAGCCTTGTAATCAAAACATTTAACTATATGTAAATTGAATTACTACAATAAACAAAATCTACGTACAATATATTACGAAAGTTAATCCTTAACAATTATCTTTAGGGTGAATGACATATGGGTCCCTGAGTTTTATTTTTAATGTCAACTAGGTCCCTGAGAGTTTTATATTACCATCTTAGGTCCTTGCATCAATTTTGAATTGCTCAATTACTTTTATACCCCCATATACTATTAATACTTAATTAAATTTGTATAATAAAAAATAATTGATAGCTTAGCAATTTAAATAATTATATTATATATACTTTTATATATTCAAATTGGATAGTTTATGTTAATATATATACTTTTTATTTTTCATAATTATCAATTTAATTTTAATATTATTGATTTAATTTTAATAATTTTTCAAGGGATATAGTAAAATGATTAGTTTTATAGAGATATATTAAAATCAACATGTAGTACATAGGATAAACAACAAATAAGCTTTTAACATACTATTTTTTCTTTTGGCTAAAATAATAACTTGAACGATAATTAATAACTACATTAAATGACTAACTAGTAAGGGGTGCCCGGCAAACACCGGGCTGGAGTTTGGGTAGAAGGATGCGCGGGTCTAACTGAAGTTCATATATATTAGAAACTTGGCAAAATAGGCCTCGGCTATTTACATGTTCTACTACAGAAGAGGAGGTACTAAGGCCTCGCCTATTTACATATTCTATTACAAAAGAGGAGGTGCTAGGTAAGTTATTTATAATTCCAGCAGTGGTCGTGTCTTCTTGCCAGTTAGCGCTCAGCTGCTGCATCTTACAAAATGTTTTTGCACCTATCTTACTGCCGGGCCTTCATTGCTTAGGTTGTACATTTCAAAAGATATAGGGTAGGGGAGCTTGTGAGCAACTCAAATATCCACCTGGGTATTGTGAGTTGAGGGTGATTGGATTTCTTGATTCAGGAGAAGTTGCTTTTTGGTTGAGCTCGCTGCAATGATATATTTTAAGTTAGTATTTGAAGATATGATGCATACTATTGAGAATGGTGTAAAGAAGGATTGCTCACCTGGCGTGATTGATATTGCGCTTAGCTGTCGTTTCAGTGGCGAGAGTGGCAATTCTGTAGCCTGTGCTAATGGACTTCCTTCATCTATCGAGCTGCCTTGAGCTTCAGTTGGTTGTCTGTTTACATCATAGTATGCTTGGAGGAACATGCGATTGTTGAGTTCTGGATTTGGGCTAGCTGCTTTTCTCAGCAATATCAGAAATGTCTTTGATTTGAGTTCCTCCTTGATGGGATTTATGTTGTATTTTTTACCCTACAAGTTTCACACCTGTTAGAGTACAGTATGAGGCAGTGTTATGCTTAGATTTGGAGAATGTATGAATGTATACCGCAGAACGAAGGTCGCCTATATCAGTAGGTGTTGTCTGGAGAAGCTTTTCAGCTACTTCGTCTATTGCGACTATCTCTATCAAACCAGTCTCGTCAATCACGTTAAGTACAACCAACAATCTGAAAAGCAAATGTGGTGGTTTCAGTTTTGAAAAAGTCTTCAGATTATTGAAGCATGAGTAAGATTTAGTTACCTGATAGTTGCCGTAGAATCTGCCTTGCACAGGAAGCAACGATATTTGTCATTTGGTAGGGCTTTGACTTTCCTGCGGCATGCACTACAGGCGATGTAGTATAGCTGTTGGTCATCCTCAATGAGTCGTAAATGTGCTCTGACCCAGTATTCTCCTGGCTGATTATTGCATTGTATGGGAGAGGTGTAAGATTGTAAGTAGGTTGATATAAATTTAGAGGGTCGAAGTTAATTACCTGTATGTCCCCAGCTAAGTCTGTGAGTTCGTATGTCCTCATTCGGCCTGCAGGAACCAGTTCTTTTGTGAACGTTGATGTTGTTCTGGTTTTGAGAATTTCTAACTCTTCGGCAGGAATAGTGCGAAACCTGTGGTCAGGTACTATTCTTAGTTTGTAGTAATGCAGCTAGTTATGTTATTCTGTTGAAAAGGTATACATACCAGCATTTTATTTCTTCAACTGTATGTATGGGAGGGTCAACCGTAATAGATGACGAATTCCTTGTGGACAACGACGTTGCTGTGTGGTAGAGATATAATAGTTCATATTAAAGCCATTTCAAAATAGGCCTAGTATTGATTTGTCCATATATGGTTTTACATATGCTTATTGTCATATGCGCGTAATGCCATCCTTCGTGCGATTATGACTGACTTGTTTGTAACTGCCTCTGTCAGAGCTGGGCTGTGTAATGTAATGGCATCATCCCACAAAGTTAAATTTTATAACGACAAAGATAAGACTTGCAATAAGAAAGAATTGGCCATATCACTTATTAAATGAGAACACTAACATAGTAGACAAGAAGCATCTAATCTTGATAATTCTCCAGATCCAAAGGAATAAATGAGAATAGAACCAAATATACTATATGAACTTCTTCATACAGCAACCATAAGATAACAACTATCAAATCTGTTAAACATGAAGAACCAATATGCTGAAGATAGATATGTTTTAATAATGGTGCAACTTATACTGGAGTTGCATACAATGCCAACCAACAAATTATAAATAAACATATCATATGTAAAACATTTGTGCACTTTTCACCTCACCTCAATTGTTCTTTAAACCCTACTATTAACAAGTGTATTGTTCCTTAAACTGAATTGAATAAACTGAAAATTTGAGACAGTCGATAACCCCAAATCCAATTGGTAGTCACTTACTTGTTGATTGCTGAAGTTATTTCTTTGAATGAAGGGTTGATAGTTGGGGCGCCTCCACTGAACTTTTATTTTTTAACCAGCAAAAATATGGTGGTGTTTCAAGATGGAAAGCAGATCAATGAAGGAAGAGCTAATCTGCCTAAGAGAGAAGATAAAAGATGAAATTAGACAAATACGTTTCATTACCTATTCTTCTTAAATCCACTAATACTATGAAACCGAATTCAAAAATAGGAAATCTATCTATGTAAGGATTGAGACATAGGATAATCGAAAAATGACTCACTTAAGAATCTCCAATTGGTGTTAAGAACAAATCAAACAGCTACTCTAAAATCCGATGACAAGATGGGGCGAATCAAAATCCTTGAGAGAACGTAAAACCACCTGAATCGAACAATTAACAAAATCGACACATACAGAGATCTCTCATTACAAAATATATAATATCATCATTGTAGATTCCTTTGAACTTTCTATACCAAAAGCACAAATTGATCATCTAACTTTACTATTTTTTATGATGATCAATTCAAAATGAAGTTACAGGATGCATCATATTACTTCCCTCGTGCTTGCAAGAAACTACTCGTGTTGTAATCTATGTATGATTTTCCATTTCAGGGCATCTCGATATCAAATTAGATGATTCATTATTTCCCAACACCAGCTTTTGCTACAAGGGGTCAATCTCATAGTGGTAGATATAGTATTTTTATTTAAATATACTTATTGTGACTCCAGAAATGAGATGAACAACTCTTCTTGTCTGTATTTTCAGGGATTTTCTTAGACATCAGGTTAAGTATGAGTACCCAGCTACAATGTTTCACTTTGATTCCTCTGCAGATCAAGGTGCCCTACATTTCATCAAATGAATTGAATATAATGGGCATCCAAACCACATATCTAGCAACACAAGTACTTAGACAAATGAAATAGCAGCACACAAACATTTTCACAAATACCTTACTTGTGAGCGATTCTATTAGATATAGATTCAAGTTATTATATCTCTATTCAAGTAGTTCTTAGTTATTGTTTGTTAGTTAGTATATATTAGATATCTATCTATTCATAATAAATAGAGCAACGCACTCTCGATCAAGCATAAGAAGGAACACCCACAGTCCCTAACAAACAACTAAGCTACACAAAAAGACGCATGCTATGGAATTGAATATACTAAATCTGGATAAAACTAATCAACAAGTACTTAGACAAATGAAATGAGCACCAAATCAACATATAAATCGCAAGAAAACCAAAAGAATTAACCAACTACTCAAGCACCCAAACAAACATTTTCACAAATACCTTACTTGCGAACAAGGTATACCTACTAATTGGCTCCCTCAAACAATAAATAGAGCAACGAACTCTCAATCAAGCATAATAACGAACACCCACAGTCCCTAACAAACAACTAAGCTACACAAAAAGACACATGCTATCGAACTGAATATACTAAATTTGGATAACCCTAGACAATAATCAGTCAATTGATTCGTCGAAACCATGAATAATCCCAGTAAAAAAAACTCATCTTATAAACAAACAGAACAATTATAATCACAACAAAACAAAAAATTCGATAAGAAGTAACTCTGAAATTCGAATAACTTACAGATGAAAACGAAGAATTACAGATGTTCAATGGTCACGCGATGTCGGCGTCGGCTGATTGCAATTGATTAGGCGATGAAACCGGCGAATTCTTCTTCCATGCGTGAAAAGATGCAGGTAGAGGGAAGAAGAAATGAGAAAAAGATATACAAAAGAAAAAGTATAATAACGTGTCAAAATAGTGAGGCTCATGATGTAATAGAAGCGGTGGTCACGCGGGGGTTGGGGGTAGACGAAGTGCGTCTGACACACGCGCGCTCCCCATTTATAAACTTCTATAGAAGTGTTGATTAATGTCGGGCCTAGTAATCCAAGCGAACTTTCAAACCCAAAGATGAGCTGCACATATAACTCTTTGGCTTATTTTCTTTTGGCTCCCTAAAGTATTTACACGTTTGCGGGGGGCCTCCCAAACTTTGCTTCTTTTCAAAACAGGGTCCAAACTATCATTCTTTTCAATTCAAATTAAATTTCATTTTAAAAGAAGGGCAAACTTGGAATAACACACTTATTAATTTTTTTAGACACTTTTTAATAATAACAAAACTAATCAAGAACAATGATTTTCTTGAAAATGAGAAACCAAAAGGTGTTCCTTGATATGCTCATCCATTTTAGACACCAGTATTCCAACCTGAGCCTCCCCACTTTCATGAATATTATCGATCTTACCCAAATCACTACATAAAAAATCGACTCAATCCCATTATAGCAAATGGTGGTTACTGTGGACCCTCATATTCCCATGAAAATCGACTCAATCTCCTATCGGGCAAATCTTGCTGGTGGTTGCCATATTTGTGATCTTCTATGCTTTGTCAACCTCATCATCTTGATGCTATTCGGGAAACTTACCAGAATTTGAAGTTTCATCATTTTCTGTTCCAGATTTCAACACTAGAAGCACAACCCTCGTAGGCAAATGGGATGTTAATATCACAATTTCGAACCCGGAATGAGAATTTTGGAGGCAGTTTTAATCATTTGATGGGTTATATTTATTTGATGGTCCGTCCAAAGATATTGGTTATTAATAAAAGTGCCCAAATACACAAGATAAAAAATAGGTTGGTATGTTTGGAGCAGTGGGGGAGGGGGGCAGATCGGGGTTGGGGTGTGTGGGGGAGATCGGGTTGGGGGTGGGGGTGGGGTGTGAGGAAGAAGGAGGGGTTAATTTGAAAATTATATTTTTGTTATTATTAAAAAATGCCCAAAAAAATTAATAAGTGTGTTATTTCAAGTATGCCCTTCTTTTAAAATGAAATTTAATTTGAATTTGACATTTTAGGGGGTAAATTGAAAAGAATGATTGTTTGGACCCTGTTTTGAAAAGTAGCAAAGTTTAGGAGGCCTCCCGCAAGCGTGTGGATTCTTTAGGGGGCCAAAAGAAAATAAGCCTAACTCTTTCTAGTACTTTATAGATTATAATTCGACCTATTACTATGAATGAAGTTATGTTCAATAAACATGCAATATTTGTTATACACATGTATTATATTTAATTACTTCTTCTAAAGTTAACAAATTAAGTTATATTTAGGATCATAAATATTACATTTTCATTTTCATTCGAACTAAATATAACTTAATTTGTTAACTTTGATACCATACTGAAACACAATTCTTTTTGGTTAAACACCAATGTGCATAGCGCTAAGAATTTAGACTATCGATAGACATCAATCCGAACTACACTGAATAAAATTTAAAATTTCCTTCCCAAAAAATTCAATTCGTATACCACAAACACTATACACACCCAAATTTTAGAAGTAAAATTACTCTTTTGTCCCCTGAGTGAAAGTTTTTCAAACACTTAACTTATAAATATTGAGACAAGATAGTCATTTGACTCCTAAAAAAAACTACGCAATTACCATTTGGGGGTGAAATCGTAATTTGAAACCTAAAAAGAAAAAGATACTGTACTGTTTTGGTGTTTGTGTATTGTTGCCCTCAGTACCCCTAGGGTTAGATTTGTCATTTTGGAAAGTCAGCTCCTCCAAGTCCAACCACCTAAAAGTCACCTCTTTAATGAGAGCTGAAAAATCTACCTCCCCCCCCCCCCACCCCCGACCCAAATCGAAGAAAAACCTTGCGTTGACCGTCAATGGCGGCTTCTGAAGAAGCAGTAAAAGCTTCAACAGTTCGTCACGCGTTCGGAAATGTGTTCTCCATCTTCATCCTCCTCCTCATCGGCGTCCTAGCTTTCTCCATCCGTCTATTTTCCGTAATTTATCCCCCTTTGTCCAATCTTTTTTTTTTTGAATTTGGTGAAAAATGTGTTGAAAAATTTCTTTTTTATGATGCTTTAGTGTTAAAAGTATCATTTAGACTGTATGTTTTTTGGTGAAAGATAGTGTTTTTACTGTAATTTGCTATTGAAGTGATAATTTGAAGTCTATGATATTTGGTGAAAAATTTGTGAAAAGACCTTACTTTAAGATACTTTAGTGTCTAAATGATCATTTTGATTGTGCGATTTGTTTTGAGAGATATGTCGAAGGATCGTATTTTTAATGTAATTTACTATTAAAAATTATAATATTGATTGAAATTGAAGTCTTGGGTATCAATGAAGACTATATGTTGACCATGGAAAATTGAACTGTGCAATATTTTTGGGACACAAATAGATCAGATTGTTAAAATGTTACTGATTTTGTAGGATTTACGTGATTTGTATTGTACGAATGGATAAAATGAAGCTTTATTATTTTATGAGGTGAATTTTATATTTACTAATGATGTTTGTTTTGTTCAGGTTATTAAGTATGAGAGCGTGATTCATGAGTTCGATCCATATTTCAATTATAGAGTCACTCAGGTTTGTCTCTTGATGCTTCATTTGTGAACTGATGATTCTCTTGGAAATTTTTGAATGAGCTGAAACTGTTACTAAATTATGGTAATGGTGCATATAGTGTGAATTTCTTACTCTCGAATTTCGTCTCTAGTTGTGTACATATATGAGTACTATGTAGTGGGGCATTAGCTGAACAGCTCACTGGCTGATAGAGCCTGAAGAATTGCATAAGCAATGGTAGAACTAAGATTTAAGTTGAGGAACGAAGTCAATACATAAAAGAAATGCAATGGGGACTATTCATTTTGTGAGTGTGTGTGTGTGTGGGGGGGGGGTGTAGGGTCGGATCTAAGTATTCTATAGTGTGTGTTCGAAATTGTATATATATTGAAGGGTGTTCAAAACACTCAAATATATAATATAAACACAAAAGTTAATTTTTATATTAATTTATTTTCTATAACATACATAATTTTATTTTATATATAAAAAGTGCATGTTCGACTGAACCGGGACGAACCTATATAGGTCTGCCCCTGGGGGGGGGATGAAAAAATACAAAAGACTAAAGGTGTTTTACATTTCAAGATTTAGGAGGTGACCACCCCTAATCCCCTTCATGGTTCCATCATTGAATCTAGTATAGCCTTAGTTTTTGGTAAGAGGAAAAAGGGGAATCGATTCCCAGAGATGACTGTTGTTTAGACGGAAAGTAGAGGATCTCTGTGAACAATTTGTTCTTTTTGTAATTTTAACACCCAAGAGATTACTGATTTTTTTAGGAAAGGTTTCCCTGTTTTGGCTTTACTTGAATTGACTTTCTTGCAGAAAAATGTAGGGTTTCAAGGACTTTGGCATGTACTGCAAAGATTAAATTGTAACATAAGCCTAAATAAAACATGCTGTCAATAGCAGTATTCGTACTTCATTTCAGATCCCTGATTATGGGGTTCGTTCATTTTAGGATTCAGATATTTCCTTTACAGATATCTTAAATCAACTCTTTTTTCTTGTGTTAATAACTTTAATGTTCTTGTTGCTATGTGACAGTTGACTGAAGCTTTTCATTATTTCAGTTTCTCACCAAGAATGGAATATATGACTTTTGGAATTTTTTTGATGATCGTACCTGGTAACTGCTAGTGTAAAATCGTTAAGTTCTTCCTGTAAGTATGTCGATGCTGAATCAGTGAAGTTGAAAATAATTTAACTATCTTTTAGGTATCCTCTGGGGCGTGTTGTTGGTGGTACGCTTTACCCTGGACTAACACTGACAGCAGGCACAATGTGGTGGTAGGTTCCAATGTTGTCTGCTCAGTTCATGCGTCTCAGATTGCTATGTGATTTGCATAAACTGAATTACTATTCAAAAAACATAATTTATAACTTCATACAATTCCTATGTTTTAGATTTCGTCGTACATTTCCAGATATGTCAAATTGTCAACATTTTTACACCATTTAAGAGATTTGTAAGAACTATTGAACTTGTTTCTCATCCGTTGGTGTAGATCCTTAGTTTCACAAAAAACTCAGTTAAAACTGAAATTGCTGTTACACAATATTATATATGTTGCAGCTGTGGTTGTTTGCTATAACAAAAAAACCTAAGAAAGAGAACTTTATATCTGACCAATCTGCAGTATTTTTATCTGTGGGGTGAACTCACCAATAGGCTGATTTCTATTTTGTGATTACAGGGTTTTGAATTCGTTAAATATTCCACTGTCAGTGGAAACTGTTTGTGTGTTTACTGCCCCAGTTTTTTCTGCTTTTGCTTCATGGGCAACATACCTTTTGGCTAAGGTTCGTTATTTCCTCAGTTGATCCATTTAGTGTGGAGTACAACTTGCCAACTCCTTATATGCTTAAATTTCCTCGTAATTCAGGAAGTTAAAGGTATTGGTGCTGGGTTAACTGCTGCGGCTATTCTTTCCATGGTAAGTGGTAACCGACTGTACACATTTATCTATTTTTAGTGTTTCCTTACTCAATATTCTGACATCTGAGGCAGATGTCCAGCGTTTGTTCCCTTAAATTATCTGTACTTCTCGTATTATCATGTGAGATCAATTATTTCATTCTCTTTCTGTTTTTGTGCAATCCTATATGACTGCGATTGTGACTTCATTGTTTTAAATTCATTCTCTGGAGCCTGTATTTGAAACAGTGTGAACAATGTATCTCCATTTTGAGATATTTATTTATAGATGGAATCTGCATGTCATAATATTCTTGATTTACCTATAAAATTCAGTAACTCTAGCAGTATATACCTTGTGGATGTTTCCTGAGGTATAAAACATTCTATCTCTTCCAGAATACCATGTTTTTTTTGTAAATAAGTTTTAGATATGCTATTAAACATTGTGTTTTGATGAAGGCTTGTTAAAGTATCAGAATATGTGGAATAACAAAAAACAAAATTATGATTGTGCAATAACCCCTTTTTGGTTTTGCATGGCTCAGTTCTCCATGTAGTTGCAATTGATTATAATATTGGAGCCATCTCCCCCTGTGCGTCATGCAAAATATTTGATTTGATTCTTTATTGCATTTGGTTGCAGGTTCCTTCTTATATATCTCGATCTGTGGCCGGGAGCTATGATAATGAAGCTGTGGCAATATTTGCTCTGATCATCACCTTTTATCTTTATATTAAGGTTATCAACGAGGAAACTTTATCATTTGCTTCTTTTGTACCTGTTGTTTCATTAGTATGTGAGCAGGATTAAGCTGCTTTGTTTAGTGCCTCTGGGATTTGGCTTCAGTACTTTAATGGTGATTTATACCCTGTGCAGACACTGAACACTGGGTCACTCTTTTATGCAACTCTTAACTCGATAGCATACTTTTATATGGTATGTATTGAGCATCTTAGGTATATTTAGCACATCTGTTATGTCTTTGTTGTCTTTAGCTCACTTTTGACATTCCCTTATCAGGTTTGCTCTTGGGGAGGATATACTTTCATCATCAACCTCATACCAATGCACGTGCTGCTCTGCATTGTAACTGGTCGTTACTCTTCTAGACTGTATATCGCATATGCACCCTTAGTAAGTCTTTAATTCTCTTTAGAAATAACTGAATACTAATTTAATTTGCGTTAGTGATTTAAGAATTAATGTTCTCTCTCTACCCTCCTAAATTATTATCTTTTGCAATATTCTTAATTATCTATCTTCGTGCAGGTTGTGTTAGGTACATTGTTAGCTGCATTAGTTCCTGTTGTAGGTTTTAATGCAGTCATGACATCAGAACATTTTGCATCATTTTTGGTAAGTTCTAGACGAATAAAAATTTAATCTGATTTTGTATGTAAGTTTTCTTATTCATTTACTCTTATAAGATGTTAATCTTTTGTTATTACATTTATGTATATGTTCTGTAAAGGCAAAACACCCATTCTAAGTGTGGACGAGTGTGCATCAAGTGTTAGTGTCTCTTGATATGTTGCACAATCCGCTAAACAGATACAAATTAAGTTCATATGCAGCTTCGGCGATTAAGGCTTGTCTTACAATTTTCGTCATCTGAGGCATCCAGCTAAAGCTGTCACGTCAAAGTCAAGAGTCCGTATATAAATGTAATATTATATGTTAGACTATGAATGGGAGGGAGAATGCTTGGGGAGATTGCGAACTTATTAGCACTTGAATGATGGGACTCATAAATTGTTAAGATTGTCCATGTAATAGAGAAAGTGAAGCACATTGAATTGCAGTGGGTGTGTTCATTATTTTAGGTAATATTGGGAGTTTAGGTCAGCAAAAAAAAATGCCTTGGGAATATGCTTTTACTCTCCTTTGTGTGATCCCTTTGAAGTTTTAGTAATTCTTGCACTTCGGTATATTAGTTAGAGGCTTATTAACTAAGATTAAGATTCCAAAAGCATTGCTCTACACAGTGGCATTGAGATTCTACATACATGCCCGTCATAACACACACATAAGATCTCACATATTGAGGTAGGGATATTTATTCATTACATAATGGGTTACGGTTTATATCAAATGTTAAACAGTCCAGCGTTCAAAAATTAAGTACAATCATTCATTTGTTGCCCAGTTCTTGCACATTTTTAATAAGATAGGGGTCTTCATTCATAATACTTGGTCCAGAGATATTAAGCTCAGGGCTTTCTCTATTCTTTTCACGTCCTATGATATGATGTTTGTTGCCATTATTTGTGCAGGTTTTTATTATAATTCATGTTGTGGCACTTGTATACTATATCAAAGGCATCCTCTCACCAAAAATGTTCAAAGTAGCTGTTACACTTGTTGTAACTGTTGGCTTGTAAGATTCTCCTGATTGCTTATTTTACATGCATTGAATTATTATTGAGATAGTCGATCAATTCTTAATAAAAAGATATCATATATCTCACTTGCCTGCGTGGATCTGAAGCTTCAATAATGTACTGATTGCCTTATACACTTCCAGGGTAGTGTGTTGTGCTGTGGTTGCTGTACTTGTCGCTCTTGTAGCTTCTAGCCCTACAAAAGGATGGAGTGGACGAAGTTTGAGTTTGCTTGATCCGTAAGCATATATTATTCCTTTTTAATTTTTCTGCTGAAAGTAGGAATGGGTCCTCAAGGACAAGGAGGAGATGCTTTTCTAAATTGCTTCTCTGTAGACAAGTTAACATGAATGACCTCCTGACTTTCCAAAAAAATTAACGAAATTGGCTGTCTTTGCGTAAATGTGCTGTTTTGTTTATGTTAAAGAAGAGTATCAGAAAAAACATATAACTAAAGTGGTAAACAAATATTATTAAACTTGTAAAGCTACACTAGCCTAAAAGGATACATGTGGAAAATGTCGTCAAAATTAGGGAGATCGGTTATTGCACCAATTACCTTAGAAAGTAGTTACAAAAGATCATAGGAAGTATTTCTCAACAATGTGTCACTTGTACTATTTCAATATATCTATAACATCTAAGTGTATCTATGTCAGGCCAAGATTAAATTTTCTTCTACGTATCCTTGGAAGTTTTGTTTCACCAATTGGAAAATTTACATTAGTATCTCTATCTACCTTGTAAATTGTTACAGGACCTATGCAAGCAAGTACATACCAATTATAGCCAGTGTGAGTGAACATCAACCACCTACATGGCCATCCTACTTTATGGATATTAATGTCTTGGCTTTCTTGGTTCCAGCTGGCATTGTGGTGAGATTATGTAATTAAACTTATTTAAATTGTATATCTCATTATATTCTGTCAAGATTATCTGTTTCCTCAATCCCCACTTCCTATATTTGCATTGCAGGCCTGCTTTTTACCTTTATCTGATGCAAGCTCATTTGTAATTCTCTACATAGTGACATCTGTCTACTTTTCTGGTGTGATGGTAAGCATATTGAAAATATAGGAACTTCTGTTTGTCTTTGCTTACATTTTCTTGTACATTCAGCTGAATCTTGGTTTATATTTGCTGGTATGACAGGTTCGTTTAATGCTCGTGTTTGCTCCTGCGGCATGCATTATGTCTGGAATTGCCCTATCTGAAGCATTTGGTGTTTTTACCCAATCGATCAAATATAAACTGTTTGCAACAGAACTAAATCCTCAAATCAATGTGAGTTTGTGTATTTGTTCATGCTAAAAATCAAGGTACGAGTTATTATCTTGTGAAGCTCATTGTTTTTCCTCTCTTTAACTATCTTAAGACAGGGGATAATGATGCTGTTAGTGTTGCCACACAAAGTGAAGAAATAAAGACTGAAAAGAAGGAAGAGTCACTAAAAGAAAGACCATCGAGGAAAAGCAAGAAGAAAGAAAAAGAGAATGTTGAAAAACCAGAGAAGAAAGTAGCTAAGGCTTCTAAAAAGTCCCTGCATGAGAAGAGGTTCCTGGCTCTACCTCTGGAGGCTTCTGTCTTAGCCATTTTTCTCCTCGTCTTGCTAGTTGCATTTTATGTGGTATATATAGCTACCTTTTCTCTTACCACCAGTCAACTCAAGTAATTCCATTGCGTTCTTTTCGATTTCTTTGGCCATTCTTCGTATTAAACAGTCCGGAATTTATTTTCAAAGTTCTGAAGACAACTAAATGAAGGACGTTAGTGGTTTTAAAGTTAAAACCAAGCGAAACCAAACCAATCCAAGCCTTGTCCCACTAAGTGGGGTTGGCTATATAAGTACGATGTCTCCACTCAGCTCTGTGTTAATTTTAAAGCTAATGCTAAAAAGTTGTTTATCATTGTTAGTTAGAAAATGCTTACCATTGTTAGTTTAGTTGCAGTCTAATAGGAGCGAGTATATTAATAATTTGGTGAAACTGTAACTTCTATAGGTTCACTGTGTCTGGGCTGCAGCAGAGGCTTATTCTGCTCCATCCATTGTGTTGACATCTCGTACTCATGATGGTCTTCATGTGTTTGACGATTTTAGAGAGGCTTATGCATGGTTGAGCCATAATACAGAAGTGGATGACAAGGTGAGTGAAGTTTTTTCTCGTTCAGGATTTTGTAACTGTTCACTTTGCACTTGTGGTCCATATTCGTCTTCAAGCAATTTGTTCCTGAATGATAATTATTCTTCAATTATCTCCTGCCAAGATGTAAGGCTATAATAGTGCACCCTTCACCTTTTTATCCCTATTTGCATGTACATATATTTTTGTTCAAATTCTAACTCTCAGGCTGATTGGTTTCAGTTACATGCAGAACCATGTTGGGTGTGGGCTGTGACCATCTTTGTTCAGCCTTTCGTAAATGGATATATGACCAGTTTTTTATTTGAGTTGAAGTCACCACTAGCTCCACTATGACATCTTATAATTATGGCTCTTATAGATAGTCAACATTTCTTCTGGGTACTTTGTCTGTACACATACGTGCTTGAATATCTTCAGTGTTGCACTATGTTTTAGCCTAACGCTGCATTGTATCTTCTTATCGCTGTATCTTACTGCATATGCATTATTGTGCAACTGTATCAATGACAATTACTGGTTCCCTTCTGTTTCAGGTTGCATCTTGGTGGGACTATGGTTATCAAACAACTGCGATGGCTAATCGCACTGTTCTTGTTGACAATAACACCTGGAATAATACGCACATTGCAACTGTTGGTACTGCCATGTCCTCCCCTGAAAAGGCAGCTTGGGAAATCTTTCATTCATTGGATGTAAAATATGTTCTTGTTGTCTTTGGAGGTTAGCTAGTGTGGTTTTATCATTTTATATTGGTTTCGCAAGTTCATATGGCAATAATTTCTAACATTCATTTCAGGTCTTGTTGGTTACCCTAGTGATGATATCAACAAGTTCCTATGGATGGTTAGAATAGGAGGAGGGGAGTTCCCCCACATTAAGGAAGCCGATTATTTGGTTAGTGACTAATTAATACTCCAATATACCTTGACCAACAGATAAGCTTCTTTAATATGTGGTTTGATCATTATTATTATTTGTGATCTGACTTTCGTGTATTTCGTTCTAACATTTCTGTTTCTGTTTACTGGTTGATTTTTTTTTTTTCCCGAATATTTGAATCTTAGATATTTTATAGAAAATAAGATTTACCGACTTGCCATCATGACAAATGGGGATTGATATATTTGATTTGATGTTAAATAATCATGGTTACACTTTACAAGAAAGTGCGTAGAGAAATTTAAGCACCTAAAATAAATATTTTAGTACCTGGAGAGCATGATATACTTGAGCAGAATTAGCCCGAACTACCTGGAGAGTATGATATACTTGAGCAGAATTAGCCCGAACTTCTGCTGATAGTATAATGTGCTGCAGTAGTTTAATGGTTTCCCTGATTTGACAGAGAGATGGACAGTATCGCATTGATGATCAGGCCACACCAACAATGCTAAACAGCCTTATGTACAAGCTATCATACTACAGGTCCACGCTTTTCCTGATTTGCATTGTAGTAACATCATATGTTGTCTGGTTTGATCATATTATAAGATGTCTTGTCTTGTTCTCAGATTTGTGGATTCAGATGGTAGAGGTTTTGACAAAGTCAGACGGACAGAAATAGGAAAGAAACATTTCAAACTGAACTTCTTTGAAGAGGTACGACTTAAGTCCTCTAAAGCATCACAGTGTAACAAGTGCATTGAAACATTGGTCAAATATCTAGTACTCCTTTTGTTGAGCTCATCGTTTAAATTAGATTGTTGCTTTGTGTTTTATTTAGGTGTTCACTACCCACCATTGGATGGTCCGGATATACAAACTAAATCCTCCGAAGAACAGGATTAGAGCAAAGACAAAGAAAGCCAAAACGGTATGTATATACATTTCTCCCCCATATTATCGGGTAATCTTCTTGAGATATGACACTCTCGGATGTAATCATTTTACAGAAATCAAGCACAACTAGCTCAAGATCGACCTTGACAAGAAAGAAGAACCCATGGCACTAAAAGGTCGTAGTTACTATTCAGTTCAACACATTGTAGTAAAAGCAAACTGATTACATGTAATACGCCTCCTCAGAGGACACGAGAGCAGTAGTGGACTAGTGTCGGAATAGGCCTCTTCCTCGAGATTTTGTAGTCCATCTTCGTAGCTTGTATCTTCAGTTCGTCACACGTTCTTTCATTTTGATTGGACAGGTAATATCATATATAAATTTTTGCAATGATTTTACATTATAATTCACAATTGGGTCTTGCTATAATATTTTTGTGCCAAATTGAAAGTCACAGACACTGAGGGAGAACCTAATAAAGAAATTCAAAAAAATCTATTTATAAAGAATGAATGTATTTCATTCTTACAGTCTCCACTATTAATTTTACAGAGTAATGTGAAAACAATAAAACAGTCCTAAGAACAACATCAAGAATCAATAAATGGACCTATAACCTACTCTTTTTTTTTTGTTAATTTGCGATGAGGTGTGTTTTGAACCCAGGACCTTCTAGAGCTTTTTTCACTAGGCGATTTGATTAACTCGACTTATAACCTACTCTTTATCACTCGTACATCAACAGTGGGGGAATGGAATTAGTCCCCCCAATAATGTATTCCTTCTAATTCTGTGGAGGAAAATCTGAAATTATACAAACATTATCTACATGTCGAATTTCTTAGGGTGTCGCCATTGGGAAAAATTTCGAGAGAGAGACCTCAGCATAGAGGCCCTAGTTGTCGC
The DNA here is from genome assembly GCA_003412495.2 of Echium plantagineum. Classification (NCBI taxonomy): domain Eukaryota; kingdom Viridiplantae; phylum Streptophyta; class Magnoliopsida; order Boraginales; family Boraginaceae; genus Echium; species Echium plantagineum. Next base: position 7,385,648 of record CM016568.1, on the reverse strand, counting down.
TCTTCTATTCCCAACCACAAGCTTTCCTCCCAAATCTGTGAATTTGGGACCCTTCTCTTTAGGTCTATGAATCTGCAAAAACTCGACTTTTGTTAACATATGCACATTCAGGCTTCAACGATGATTTTTCACGTTTTTTTACTGTAAATGACACTTAATAACTTTTTTCAAGTGTTTTCATGTCCTTCCTGGTATAAGTTTACTATTTATATACCAGATATATCCTTTCTGACTACATCAAAAGTAATCGTGCTAGAAAAAAAGGCTATAGTTACATGGATATGGAGCATCAATGTCCCATGTTGCAAGCATCATGGGTAAGAAAGAAAAACAATTCTCAACGAAGTATGGTTTATACCTTGGCTATCTTTCCATCCTTTAACTGATAGTGAATGCCAGACCAATTAATCGACTGAGAAAAGTGTGACCGCATGGCACACACAGGATAAAGAGAGTTGCCTACAATCATGGCGGTAAAAACCTGCTCAAAAAACAACAACAGTTAGATCTCATTACCATCTACACGATTTTTGTTTTTTTACTTCTGAGAAGTTACGACATGGTACTCAACAAATAACAGGTTACTTGATATGTTCTGACAGAATACTCATTCGAATGCAGCAGACTCTATCGATAGAGGACTTAAAAAGCTCTATGAGATCAAAAGTTTCAAGATCAAATTGGGTGGCATTTTGAGAGACTTACAAGGACCCAATTATAAGTAGCGAGTGTAAGTGGAGAAGCTTCAGGAGACAACATATTACATAGCACAACTTCTATTCTTGTCAAGTTCCACATAGCGAAAAGTGTAATAATTGTGCAAACAGCAAGACCTTTAGTTAGTGACAACCCTGGGAACAAAAGAAGAAATTATGTTAACAAGATAAGCGACTATTTTCAAATGCAGAAAGCAATGAAGAAAATATCAAAGCAATGAAGAATGAAAGAAAGGCATGTAACAAGTTTCTACAAATTATTCTCCTTATAACAGTAAGTATATTCTATGATAAAACTGAACATGGCAATTCCTTCTTTCATATCATCTAAATCCATATACCATATAAAGAATGTGAGGATGCTTACCAACAGATATGAAGGTCATATCTTCAAGTGGAGATCCCATGTAGTGACACCTTATGCCTGCTATTATGTGAATCGTAGACATTGCGAAAGGTGCTATAAATGCCCATGATAGATAGCAGTGTACAAAAAACATAGCACGGTTCATAATTCGATTAACCTTGGTTGTGTACGACTCCAATACAAATGTTTGCTTCCGCAAATAATTCCAGTACCTATATAAGTTGAAGTTGGTGTGAGGGGTGGGGAGAGATCAGTAATAGAATAGTCAAACTCTAAGAACTGTACAATGCTTTAACCAAACTGGCGATTGAAGACCTTGGAAAGGTAAGGTCAGTAGCAAGAGGATGAGGGAAGATCGCAACTGGGGGTGAAGAGATTAGCTTCTTGTGTTCATCTGATTGTCAAGAGATGAAATAACTATTATAGGCACTTTAAGAATTAAGTAAAGAGAAGATCTTGTAATACAAATGTGTAATTACTAAATTTCTTTGACAATAAGATGTGTTTATATGTCCTACCAGCTATAGCAGCAAGAGTCATATCATCTGAGTATCCCCCATCTCGAAGATCAGAAACTATACCATAACGGTCATTTCTAAAATCATCTGCATGCATCTGGAATGAAATACTTGACATAAGAAGAATAAGTCGACGACCATCTGAACTGTTTAGCAGTAGTCATAATGGAAGTAGGAATCCGTACCATCATGCATCCTCCCCAAAGAAAGAATGTTCTACCACCAGTTGCAAATCCCATTGAACAGGGCTGCAAAACATAAAATCACTTATTGCACTCGTTATCTCTGTTGATGAAAGCAACAAATAGAAGTAAAAGAGGCCAAGGACAATCAATTTAAAGGACGTGTAGAAATATAGATTTCACATTTAATTTCGTCATGGCAGAATTTAAGTTGAAATATCAAGAAAGAGTGTATGCATCAGACGTAAGACACTAAGTAATATACGCCATTGACCAACAGGAAATGGAAACTATGATATATAGAGGGTAAAATGGATGACTTACCATGTGATATTCATAAATGCAGTAACTCCCGATACTTCCTGAAGGTAAATCAAGAGGGTATCCAGTCTGAATAAAAATCTGCCATTCATCACATCGAACATGAAAATTGTTTTTGAACAAGAAGAAGGGGAAAAGATTACAGAAACAGCAAGATAATAAGAGATTGGATTCTTAAATATCACCTCAGGGTTCTTCTCCATTTCAGCAATCAGGCAACCAATTGAGCCAGGGTGTAACCTAACATCATCATCTAAAAATAGTACATATTTGCTTTCATTATGAATATTCTCCACCCCAACCTGAGAAAATAGATCATGCCTTGGTTCACCAAAAGCGGTAGGTATAAAGACAGTAAATTAACTTGGAAACTCTTTTTCTCCCTTGACAACAAGTTGATTAACTTGGAAACTCTCTATGTCCCTTAATGAAATTCAGTCACTAGTATTTCTATGTTTTCTTCATCTTGCAGAGATGGGTAAATGTCATTTTATGAGATTTTAATCAGTTATAAAGACTGAACAATTTTTAATGAAGAATCACCAACAATGAATTGAAATATTCACATGAACTCAGAATGTAAAGACGAGGATTGCATATTGTTAGACGCATAGCACGTATAGGTTAGTCAAATCCTATTTTGACTAAGAATTGTATCTTCAGGTAATTAAATTATAATGGTATAGGTTATTTATTCAGGGAGGATGGTATTACGTATGTATATTATTGGCATCCTAGTTGTAATGATCACCAGAAGTACTACTAAAAGTATACATCTCTCTGGTCGACTGTCTCTCCCTCTCTCTCGACAGTCTATATATTCATTATAGCAATATAATATCTTCTATAGGAGTCAACTGGTCTATACTATATACGTGCTGTACTTGTAACCATTTTATGTTATTCTCAGTCAAGCAATCCCGTTGATAATATAAAAAGGTGATGAACATCACAAACATGTCCAAGTTAAAGTAGGAAAGTCACCTGAAGAGTAGAAACTCAGCTTACACTTTAAAAGACTAAACAAAAGCAATTAATATTATAACGTACCAGTTGGTTGTGAATCTTTTGACTGCAGGTACTTGACAACCCTGCAACAATTATCCTTACTTCCACATAATCCTGCATAAATTGAACAGATAACAGGGATCCAAAGGAAGTAGAAAAGATTAAGGCCCCAACAATAAAATATAACTGCAAGAAATGCCAAAAACATATAAGAAAATCTAGAGTGAGAAGCTTAATTGAATTTCAGGTTGGAAAACTCATACGAATCATAGTAAAATAAAGTAATGATGACAACAACATAAAACTACCATAAACATAGAAGTAAACATTTACGTCCTATGGTTGCATAGCCTATGGGGACAGAATAGCCTCGACTTCCTTAAGTCTCTTTCATTATTCAGATATAGAAAATTGTTGCACTACATAACAAGTGTAATTTCATATGGAGAATGCAACCAAAGAAATTCTAAGGAGAATCAAGCTATAAAGAGCATTTTTTCCAACTTCCCATAGTCAAAGCTAACCATAAAACACATCTGGTAAAGAATAGATGGGTTGTTAGAGGACAAGGAACTGAAGATAGTTCCCATTTTGAAGATGCAGATTATCACCAGCCCAATTGTTTACCTCAAATTCTTCCATCAACCTTTTTACAGCATGGTAAGCTAGATCTTCAGTACTTTCTACTACAAAGAGAAACTCCAGAGGACCACCATATAGAGAAGTAATCTAAATCATTCATAACAGCAGCTAAATGTCAATATTCTTCAAAAAAGCTGGACATTGGTTAAAAGTCTTAGCGTAACTGCAAAACATGTTGGCTAATAAATTGATTTATATGTTCACCTGAGATCTCCAATTATGTAGATTGTGTTCCCCAAAACCTTTTAGAGGCATTATCACCGTCACCATTGGCAATTTTTCTTGCTTAGAGTGCTCAAGGTCATTAATGTCTTGACAAAGAAATGCAAAATTGTTGCCACGTCGCATCCTCTCTTTTATGCGTCCAATCTCTCTATTCCTGTGGAAATAAATGGAATCAAGTCACCAAATCAAGCACATTTCTAGCCAACATATAAAAGTTTCAGGTCAGATCGAATACCTTACATAAGCTGCACTGAGCCAACCAACCGCAAGAAGTAAACAAATGACATATCCCTACAGTACAAAGGTAAGAGGTTATGGGCATTGCAAGGTACTTACTGATGTACTAACGGAAAAAGTAACCACATATCATGATTAGAGAAGGAGAATAATACATAGTCTGGCAATCCTATATTTTCATGACAAACCCTTTGAAGCAAGTCGTGTTCATGTATTTATGCCAAAGTAATCAGAATAGCAAATTCTGCAGCGAAGTAACTAGATGCATTTTTCTATTAAGTTATTTGCTGATAGACAAAATTATTTTCTTCCTTGAGATAATACAAGTAACTTTAATAATTAGATGTTTGATTCGTTGGCATTATGAAATAAGGTTGCTGAGAGTATAAAAACTTTCAGAGGAAGCGCATTGTATACATCAGCAAACATAGAGCTTTATATCGGCTTAGGATTACGATTCAGGCATACCATATAAGCCCATAGTGCTAAACATTAACGGAAGAAAAAATAATGGGCTACTGTTTACATTTTAGTGAATGGAACTCTGAACTACTATTTGTTCCAAGATGTAATGATGCAGAGTGCTATAACTGAAAAAGAAAACACGAACTTACTCATGAACATACCCGATGTACCATAAGTTCAAATAATTCTTTTATTGCTAGAATTGTTTCAGAGTATGAAATTGGAACAAAAAGGGAAAATGAATCACTTCATTTGTAATCCCCAACTCCATCTTAACTGAAGTTTTCGGATTCTGATTTGAAGGATCGACCATTAATCACATTTTAATTATTGTGTAGTAGAAGCTAAAACACCTGATTTTATTGATGGTAACAAAAGTACACTAATTCCTGAACTTGTAAGCAACGTTAATGAGAAACAACTGGACAAGCTTTTCCAGAATTAAATATATTGATCATAGCACATTTTTTCAAAATACGAAGAATTTTAGATAGGCCTTTTGTATGATTCACTAAAAGATAAAGCAGTTAGCAAATTAGATAACGAAACACTTTTCGAGTATCCACTATCCACCAGAGGACATCATCGCTTTCTCAAATTCCTTAAATCGATTATCACCAAAATCCAATATTTGCTCCTGTAATCACTTCTTCATTATTCAACAGCAAATTTTACCCATTTCATGAACTACCACATAAGTTCAATATCTCTCATTCAACACATCAACTACCACGACCGATGCCATAAACAACCGAATGCTCGAGAACTGTAAGACTTTCTCCATTAATTCCTTAACCAATTATCCACATATAACACTACCATCATATCAACCACTATGTTCGTCGTATTGGCTATGGATATTAATTGCATCGCCATTGGCATGTTCGAATCATTCCTATAAGTGTCGATTTTTTCAAAGAGAAAACACTAACATCACATAAAAAGCAATTGCATTAAAAACAAAAACCATAAAAAATACACTAACATCACATAAAAATGAATGCATTTTTCATGAAAACACTAACATCACATCATAATTAAAAGCAAATTGATGGCATATTTCAACTGAATTCCCTCAGATTAAACAATGCATAAACAACAAAATCAAAGAACGAAACAGGAAGCTAACCTGAGCCTGAAAAAAAATCGCAAGAGGACTACAAAATGATTTGCTGACGAAGAACAAATAAGCGTCCAACGAATCAATCATCGACATTATCATGCTAAACAAGGTTCTATTCATAGCAATTAACCATCTAATTTAATTAAATTCTTGATTTTTTGTACATATATAAATGATCAAATGATATAAATACACCTACCCTTTTCACATTATATAAATATAAAAGTAATTACTACATATTTATATAAAATAGCTATAAATAATAAAATAAAAGTTGTCTGGTTTGTGTGAATAAATTGTATAGTGGCATTTGATAGAAGAGAAGAAAAGGGAAGGAGATGAAAGACAGAGAAAAATTCATGAAAATAAAATACCGTTTGGTTACGTACATATGCCCTCTATTGATGTTTTGACACTTCGTGCCAACTTTTGACTATAAATTATTTTATATTCATTCGTCCGAAAAATATAAAATTGATATAATTGAATTGGTTATTCAAAGTATTTTCATAATACTACTTTTTTTGTAATATTCTATAATATAAATATAAAGTAATTGATGATTGAAGTCGTGTTTCGAAAAGCATGAAGTCAATTAAAGTGAAATGGAGGGAGCCAATTTTTACCTATATCACCAGTTGATCACTCACTTTTCAGAGTGTCCTAGTTGATCACTCCATTTTTAAAAAGTGTCTCTTTTGGTCAGTCGTGGTCAACTGCCGTGCGCCTTTACTGAGGTTATTTTAGTCTTTTCAAGTCGAATTTGACCCAAAATTTACAATAAATTATGTATTTGATAAAAAAAAAATTTTGTCCAGCTTCATAGCAATCCCACTAGCTGTTCTTGATTGTGGGTGGTTGCATCCACCATTTCTGGATCTCTTCTTCATCTGGAGGGGGGAAATTAAGATAAAAAAAATTCGTTTCTTCTTTGGTTGATTTCTGAATAAAAATGTTTTGCTTGCTTTTGGCCTCTACAATTAAATATGATCTTTTGTGTCCACCTAAAGTTTGACCTGATGAGAACATTTTCAAGCAAATTGGACACTCATGAATTTTAATACTCTTCTTGGACGCATGATCTAATTCTGACTTTTGTTTGCAACATTTGATCATTTTACTGCTTTCAGCTGTTGGATTTGGTGAAAGCTTTATCTTAGTATTGTTTTTGCTACTATCGATTTTGGAAGAAAAACAACTTTTAGCCCTTTTGTGACTTGCTCTATGCCCCACCTAAATCCTGGAATGAAAGGAATTTTTTTTTGCATGAAAGGCACTCGAATGAATGTTCCCCTTTAATAATGTTAAATAGGATTATTTGGTGAAAAATGAAGACCATTTGACATCAAAATAGGGTTGGGGCAATTAAAACTCTTAAATTTACATGAAAGCCCCAACGTTATTCTGAAAAAGCCTCAAAATGTTTGTAGTTAACGGGTTCGTCAAATTAGGAACTATTTTCTCTCCACACACATTACAAGGATTTTACAACCATATGTATTCACCATTGATCCATTTTGCTCTTGCCCTTGCTTGTGCCAAAGTTTCGGCATCATTCTCCGGTGGTGGTGGTGTAGTCAACACATAAAAAACCGCTTAGAAAAATATCCATTAAGACTACCATCGAGACCACCTGGTCACTGTGGGAAGCTCTCGAACTTTTGAACTTGTAGTATGCCCATCGAGACCACCATAGTGACCAACCATAGAGACCACGGTTGCTCTCTATGGAGGTCTCTATGATCTGCACCAGTGGGGAAATGTCAACAGCTAGTTCATTCTCTTTGTTATGTGTAAGGAAATAAGAAAATACATTCACAACACAAATGCCAAAACCTTTTTAAACTTATTTAATTTTGAATTATGCAGGAATTAGAGGTCTACGGTCGCCACATCCTTAGGTAAGTTGTTTTATTCTATCTTTTATAATATATATTGTACTTATGTAGTCATGATTTCCTAATTGTTTTTGATATATTTGCAGTTGCACCAATCCATTATGCTAACATTGCAGCCACCCAGATGTCAAAGTTCGTCAAATTTCACGAGCTATCAGAGAGCGCTTCTTCCTTGAGTCACGACGGCATGAGAATTCATGATCAAATATATTGCGACGAATCCAACAAGATCTCACAAGGCTATATTATTTCTTATCGTTTAATGAGAATTCATGATCAAATTTTGTTGTATTTGACTAACAAAAATCAAAATGTGACAATCTTTTAGGGACGGAGGGAATATTATTTACACTCAATTAAACTTAGTTAATTTATTAATAAAAAAATCATATATTATAAAACAACAAAGAAATTCGCAAATATCTAATATAGTCGTGGGTACTTATCTAAATTAAGAGTTGGGTGAGAGTGTCACGCTCAACTTTGAGCATCAGCTCCTCGAGCCAAGACGAGTCGAACAACTCGTTTACCTCGACTCATGCAGAACTCCAGCGGAGACTATTGAGTTGAGGAGTATTAACACTTGGGAAACATCAAAAGAGGATCAAACAAGAAAGAATAAAAAACTACTCCCTCCCCCAAAACCCAAATCGCAACACCACACCACCCCCACCACCCACACATCCGGGAAGAACAGTGAGCTTCCCCTCCCCATTTCCAAACTTTGATCTTTTCTTCAACAACTCTTACCAAATCAATCTTGTCATCAATCCTCCAATTGTTATATCAGTTAAAGGTAACATTTTGTCCTTGGAAAGCTTGAATTTTAAATATAATTCTAGTTGACTTTTAGTGTAGAGCTACATTCATGATTTTATTCACATATTAGAACACTATGATTATAGCATATTATGAGATGGTGTTGTGTTATGAAGTCTTGTAAAAATTATAAAAATCATTATTATGGTTGATTTTTAAAGAAAAAATAGAAAATAAATAGTGAACATATTTTTGAAAATTATGAAATTTGGTTTGTAGATAGCCCTTGATGTAGAGAACACACGCCTTCAAACAAAATATGATTTTGATTTAGTTTGAATTTATTATAATTTTGGAAGTTAAATAGCTGAAAAGAGTATAAAATACGAAATAAATACTAAAGGTCTGGGAAAATTAAAAATATATAAATTGCATATTCCTCACTGTATCTAGAGTAACTACACAAAAATTTGAGGTGTTTTGAATCTGTTTTCTATTTTTAAGGATTTGATTACTAAAACGGGATTCGAAATCAAAAGAATTACTTGTTTAGCTCCAAAATAAAAATCCATTTTTTTCGATGACCTTGAGGGTCTAATGGAGCCATCGTTCATTTCCCTTTTTGTCTTGGCTTACGAAATTGTTAGATGTCGAGCCTTGGAGTTGTGTTGTGTTTTAACTTATGATATAATGTGTGTAATGTAGATGTATTTTGTATAAATAGATGGGTACACTTCGATGGTCATACACTATGAAATCATTTTGTGCTGTCATAAATCGAATGGGTACTATGTTGAGCCTGTTTGTTGACGACACCAGCCTCGGCGCAGCCGACCTGTGGCGGGTTATTACAATAAATTTGTTAAAGAGAGATAGTAATTTGTTTTCAATAAATGTTTATTGTGTAAATTAGATATTGAGCATCAGATTTGCATTGCTAAAATATGTGCATTTTGCTAATGAGGTGGGTTTCACTTGTCGCAGCTAAGGGCCCTTAACTGTTAACATCGGCCAATGGATACGTTATTAATGACATTGGTCTTAGGACTCTTATTGGCTTTATTAATTGTAGTTCCCCGCCTCCGAAGTGCAAGTAAGTTTCTATGTTTTTTAATGCTATTGCACATAATTTCAGTATTTTTGTCATGTATATACTTATTCTTAGGAGCCTAGTCCTCTCATTTTTTTTTGGAATTTTGGACAAATTTTGATTTGGTCAATGCAGATGAAGAGAAAAACAAGGAATTAAATTCTAGCAAGAAGGTATTCTTATTGCAACCTGGTTACCAATATTGTAGTTTTCAATATTTAATAATTGCATTATCTCATAAATGAATCATGGCAGGGCATCTTGGAAGCCTTTGTCTGCTATAGTTTTGAAATCTATTGCATGTTGAGCTGATCGATTTTCTTGTTATTTGCATTTTCTTTTGTAGAAATATCCATTTCAGTGATAAAATTTTTAAATAAAGACATAAGTTCTCGAAAAGATACCAATGCATTTATGTCTAATCATTTAACAGTTCAATTCAATAATTGTAAGTTCTGAGAAGATTCTAAGTTTAATACTCTAAATATAACTGAAGAATGTTTGATATGCTATCCAGCTTGACACCTATAGATCATTATGTGAAGGGTTCTATTTATCTGCTCCTGGGCATAAATTTTGATGGTAATAGTTGTAATGTAAATTTGGATGCGTGGAGGTACTTAAAAGGATAGAATTTGTGGCAAGTGGTTGTGAAATCAAGTAGTTGTAGCTCCCGTTGGATATAAAATCAGAATGAACTGATTGTGGCAAATGCGTGGAGGTAGTTAAAAAGATATAAAGCCAGTCCCCTGTATAATCGAAGTTGTGATTTTGTAAATTGGTTGGTAGGCTGAAGAAGAATTAAGTGAAGACGATCAAAACCCACATGTAGTTAAGGACTGAATCGGAAACATGACCACAATTAAGGTGTATGGATAAGTGAGATATCAATTCTTTATCAACCCTATGTTCTATAAGAACGTTATCATGAATACAATTTTCTGTAGTAGAAAATCCTTGCTGGCTTCAAAATTTGCCTGTTCTAAAGTATCTATATCCTAACTTTCTTTTAATCCAAGAGGGTAAATTTCAGGTTGATGTTATTAGCTGCTTCTGAATTTGTGGTGGCTTGATATGAATAATAGAATTGCTTCATCATTGCCCTCATTACGGTGTTGTCAATTTCATCTTGTTTTCTCCTTCAGGTTAAGGCATTCAAATTATACTCAAAAGATGAAGTTTTATTGCACAACACGAGGACTGATTGTTGGCTTATCATCAAAGATAAGGTGATTTAGTGGTTTCTCTAATCAACATGCCTCCGATGCCTTTGAAGAGGCTCCTGCCTAAGCAGGGGTAAGGGAAAGTATTATATAGCATGCCGTACCCCTGTGATAACAAGGAGTGTGTTTCCGAATTCACCCAAGAGTGTAGTGCAAACTAGCTAGCTCTATGACCATCTTTTTTTGTTTTTGCTTTTAAGTTCTCTTGCCTCATCTTTCCTTCTGCATTTTAAAACTTCTAGGTATATGATGTCACATCTTATGTAGAAGAACATCCCGGTGGAGATGCAATCCTCACTCACGCTGGTGATGATGCAACTATTGGGTTTTACGGGTAAATTCCTCGGTCCTCAATCTTTCCAAATTGGTGGACCAGCTCTTGATGTCAGAATTTGGAAAATTGACCATGCTGAAGTTAAGCGCTTCATCCTCTCCACCGAAACTTAATTTCTAGTAACTGTTCTATGTTACAGGCCACAACATGGTGGTGGAGTATTTCAGCTCATTGAAGACTTCCACATTGGAGATCTTGAGAAGTGACTATGTCGTGTCCATTCTTCGTATTCTCGCAAAATTTTAGGGGTGATGATTACCCCATGCCCCCGTTATTTCCTACACTACTTATGGGGTCTGGTCGGTGGCTCCATGCCACTACGTATATCAAATATGGTCATGTCGGTGGCTCCATGTAGTACAATATAGATCATTCATTTAACAGTTACGAGAAAGTTTTGGAGAGGCCGCAGCATAGAGACCTTAGTTCTAGCTCCTCTATTCCCCATTTCCTCCCAAATCTGTGAATTTGGGCCCCTTCTCTTTAAGTTTATCAATCTGCAAAAAATTCGGCTTTGTTATCGCATGCACATTCAGGCTTCACCAATGGTGTTTCACTATTTGACTGTAAATGGTGCTTAGTAACTTGTTTAAACTATTTATTTAGTTCATGACTGGAACAAAATGATCTCTTCTGGTATAAATTTACTGCATTTATACCAAAAGTAGCCTGAGGACAACGAAGTAATCGATGTTCCCCGGCACTATTAGAAGTTAGTCATCCTAGCAGAGATTTTCTTTTTTCGTTTAAACCTCCAACTACCGTCGCAAGATTGGAAGTTACGTGTATATGAAAACAAAAGATAGAATGTGTTCGAATTTGCAGGAGACCTATGCATAAAAAAACTGGTAAAGCCCAACGTTTAAATAATTTCCGAACACATCATCTAGATTTATTTCAATTACTAATCTTTCAGTTTATCATCGTCTAGATTTATCCTAATCAAAACGTACCATTAATGAAGCAGTTGAAAGCGTCATTATTTGGTGTCCTCGAAAACGAGAGAAAGCATAATTGAGTTGAAGGAGCTAAAACACCTCCATGCACGTTAAATGAGGGCTTCAAGTTCATGGCGTTGTGTTGAAGATTGGGCTTCATGAATATGTGTTTGTAAAAAACGGGTTGGTTTCTTTGTATACTAAATGTGACGATTTGGAGATGCAGAGAGGGAGGTTGATATTTCTCATGAGAACGTTATTTCTTGAATTGCGATTATGAGGTCTAAGAAGTTTAAGAGGGCGATTATTGCCGGTGATTTGAGGCCTGATAGTTACACTTCGGTGAGGATTTTGTTTGCTTGTAGCAAGGCGGGGGATTTGAGCGATGGCGAATGGATCCATCGGTATTTGATATATGTTGGGTTGGGGTCTTGGAGAGGAATGTATTTGTCAATATTTCGTTGGTGAATGTGTATATGAATTTCGGGAATTTGGAAAAGGCGTGGAATATATTTGATGAGGTGCTAGAAAAAGATATTGTTCCATGGAGTGCTATGATTCAAGATATGTTGCCCAAGACATCCAAAAGAGGCTTTGGAGATGTTTTATTGTATGCAACGAGTGAATTCAGGGATAGATCGAGATACTATTTTGGGTTGTTTTTTGTTGGACAATATGTTACTTAAGGATAAATTACGAAACAATTGAGCTACCACCAATAAGGGATAACTTTTGTTTTCTTTTTTTTTTGTAAATTAACAATGAGGTGAATTTCGAACCCAGGACTTTCCGGTTACTAGCAAAAGCCTTTTTCACTAGGCTATTCGATTAACTCACCAATAGGGGATAATTTAGGAATAATGTGTGAACAATTGAATTGGTCCCTAAACTTGTCAAAAATTGTGCCAAAAGTTATACCCTTAAAATAAAATAACAATTCTATTATCTTAAGTTTTTTGACATAGGAACTCATCAAATGCATTCAATCAATTCTATTGTTGAAGGAACATATGATAGATACTTATGTTGGGTAAGTCAACATATATATTGGCATATTGAATGCTCAAGGCACAAAGATAACAACTTAGGTCCAAATATGTCTAATCAAATGTGAGTGTGATTGTGATTGTGGTTGTGGTTGTGGGGGTAAATGGTGATTATGTGGAGCATAGTCTAAGCATCATTTTATTCCCCACATAACATAATACATTCAACAATTACTATCACATTTTTTCAACAATAAATTAAATTAATAATTGTGCAACAATTGACTTTCTTAAGCACGCTCGAGTCAACTGATAAATATTAATTTAGTGTCGAGTACCTTAATTAATCTAATAATCATATGGTTACTATTAATATAACTATTAATAATACCATCTTCATCACAGAAAAAAGTTTCAAGCTTAGTTCTGAATAGTCTTAATTAAAAACATTTGTAGTTTTAATTTATTGAGAATTTGGTCAAAATGGTCTCAGAAAATATGTGGAAATGATTTTAGTCCCTCTAAATGTATGTTTGCACAAAGAGATAATTGATAAAATGGTCACAATTAATATGTGCAAGTTTCACTTCAACTCCTGTAAATGTTCGGTAATGCGTAAATGGTCCTTGATATTGACCGAAAAAGTGCACTAGTCTCTCTGTTGAGGAAGACGTTATGACGAAAATAGGGACCAAAATGAACCCTTTTGACCAATATTACGGCCTAAAGTGCACACTTTCAAGAAAATATTAAGTTTTGAAAATTATATTTTGGCTCTATTTCTGTCAAAATTTAACGTCTCCGTCATAAGAAGGACTAAATTGCACCTCTTATGCCAATATCAGGGACCATTTGCTAGGACCATACATTTTGGGACTAAAGTGCAACTTGCACATATTATCTAAGACCATTTCGACAATTTTTTCTATGTGCAAATGGTCTCTGGGACTGACGTAAAAGGTGCACTTTAGTCTTTTTTTTGTCGAAAAAGTTACATTTTGAATGGCAGAGGGAATAAAATGCACATTTTCGATCAATATTAGAGACCCACATTTTCGAAACATATCTAAGTATTGAAAATTTTATTTGACCATCTTTTTGTAAAATTTAATGTCTCAGTCTTAATAGGAACTAAAGTGAAAATTCTCAACCAATATGAGAGATTATTTGCCCAGTCCATATATTTACGGAGAATAAAGTACAACTTACATATATTATCTAACACCATTTGAGCGATTATCTCTTAAATTACTTGATAAATATATGGCGGAATAAAGATATAGGTTTGAAAGTCGCTTCATCCTTAGCTTATTTATAAAACTACACATAATACTAGAGTATGGAAACTACTATATTTTGATATGTGATTGAGTTCATAATTAAAAAGGTCAAACATTAAAATAAAACAAGATGAAATTTGAAATGGGGGAGTATATAATTAGTCTCTTTAGTAGTGTTTGTGTGACATATGCCAGTATACAAATTTTTTATATTACTATTGATATTACAAGTCAAACCCATCAAAAGACATCTAAGATCTCACAAAATTGTGATTTAAAGGTAGATTATTAAAGGACGAGGATAATATGAATAATGAATCATTCATATCTATTGTGTACCCAAACTAGTTAATTAATCAGAAAGTTGCTTTTGTATTACAGAACACTTTTGTGGTCTTTTTCTATATTTTTTCTTATAATATTATTAACAATTTACTTGTTGCCATCTCAAACTATTTCAGCATAATGTCACATGAGTGACATTACCGTGTGCTACCAAAATGAATCAGGAAATAAACACTATATATAGAACTAAGGATGACAAGGAAAGAGTAAATTGTTAATATATAATTGTAGTTAGTGTGATTTTTATGTGGTTTGGTTCTCGTCAATGGTATCATAATAATTTAGGTTTCGTTGTCACAGGAGTATGATTGAAAATGTTGTCCAATCATAACATTTATACATCGCGACCGTAATACGATATTTGTGAAATTTGAGAACGAATTTACAATAATGTCACTATCTAAGATTAAACTATACCACATTCAAATTATGTGAGATTTACAATATGAGTAATTAAATCTCAAATATAACAAGTAGTTTTTTAGTATAAAGGGGATATTATATTGTATATATAAAGCATATTCATATTTTTTGGACTAGTAACCTTAAAACTAAATAATGGTGGTGAAAGCCATACATGATACATCATCCAAAGTATATATTCATAAATACATTCAAATATTCTGAAATTGTGAATAGTCAATAATAGTCAATTGCTTGTCTAATTGTTAAACTAATTTAATTTAATGGTGTAAGGAAATGAAAAATAATTGACACTCGTAATATAGTTCGTTATCAAAGTAATACCTACACGTTTGGGAGGCAACTTTCCTAGAAAAAAACTCAATATGAAAAGGTTTCATAAGGAGGGACTCATAAGAATGACTCAATTCTCAATCAACGGCCTTGACTAAACTCTTCAACTACTATTAAATTCGATCGCTATGTCACCACCATCTCAATGTGTTATTAATGCAAAAATGTAATCTAAATAGCTCAGGGTTGTTAACTCATAGTAAATCAACAACCTGACACACAATCTACAATAAATCTTCTAGAACAACTAGCCTATCTTTTATAAGCGCACAAAACAAGTGATATGTTGCCAGTTAATTCTCGATGATTTTGGAGATTTGTTCAACTTCGTTTATATAGGCTAGAGCTTGAACAAATATAGGCTCCTCTTTTACAATGCGGATCTCTGTAATGAAATTGCTTCTAGTTTGTATCTAACTAATCATCTCCTTTCCAGGATTGCTACTGGCATACATCCTTAATTTATAATCCGTCTGTCTAGAACAAAACAAAATGTTTAATACAATAATGTGGCTTACATGTGTGCCTAATTACTTACAAAACCCATACACTAACCAAAATGCAGATTATAATATTAGGCTGAAGTGTTTTCCCAACATACAACTAGTTCTGAAACAACAAAATTTTAGTGTATATGGTAGGAGATCCATCAAAATATTCTGAAGAGTTGTTGACTTAAATGATGGGAGGTGCATGAACTTGTGGTGGGGGTGCATAGTTTGACTTTAATGGTGTGGGGGGAATTCAGTTTGCCAATTAATCTAATTCAATTATGTTGTGAAGACTCTCATCAATTCTTGCTAAATGGCAACAAAATCTGCTCACTTTAATTTTCTTACAACAAAGATCTTTTGGTAATGAACTATTTACTTTCACATTATAGGCTCTTTAATTGACTAAAATCATTACAAATCTAACAGTAATCATGCCATGATTTCCCTAGTGCCTTTGAGGCCATTGGAGGTTTAGTTTGTCAAATGAAAGATCATTTGCTGTTAGGCTAAAGGGAAGTAGTGGATATTCTTGACTTCAAAATATTCCTTTGAATTTCTACATCAATGTTCCAACATTAACAACATGATTGGTGGGGTGGGGAGTTATAAATTACAAATTCTATATATTTGGGGTAGTAAGTGTAACATGATGGAAGCCAATTATCGATTTGGTTTTAAATAGAGAAATAAAGCTGCACTTTAGGTCCAGATGATTAGATTGTTACAGATTAGTCTCCGAGAGTGCCAAAAGTGTTATAGAACGATCCGACGAGAGAGTGACATATGTTGCAATATCATCTCCGAAAGAACGGAGACGAATGTACAACATTTATTAGTTTCGAAGTTATTATTGTAATATTATTGATGTCATTTTCGAAGACTAACCTATCTACATAACTATAATAACATAAATATTAAAACTAAAGCACAATTTCGTCTAACTATCTATGCTCAAATCACCAATTATTTTCATGTAGTCAAATTGATGAAAGGCCCTATTCCATTACATATGGCTGGCGTATGTATTGCACATTAAGTTGATCAAATTATTCAATGTAAGTCAATAATAGGAGTTAGTAGTAGCGGCTTTATCGGTTCGGTTCAGTTCAGTTCATATATCGATCTGTTCTATTGGGAATTCGATCGAAAGGTTATCGGTCTTACATGATCCGGACCGGTATACATTTTAAGAATTGGTATTAACCCGATAACTTATCGGATGGATAATTAGTCCGGGCCGTTTCAGGGATATCCCGATAAAAAATAATCAATAATTTTTTTTAAAAAAAAGCTCAAAACCAATAATATGACATCTAAAAGAATTAACATCGAATATATTATCGGATACTTTATTGGGTAGCTTATCGAATAACGATTAATTTTGTTAACCCGTTTCCGAACTGTTATTTTACAGGACGAATAAATGGACGGGAAATTTCATAATAGATACCGGACAAATCTCGATTCTCCTAATCCAATAACATCATTAGTCAGTAGGACCATGGCAGGTGCATGAGGAACTTTTCATTTTTTCAAGAGAGGACCTGCTTGTGAATGGTTATTCAGAATTTGGGCAGTCTTAAGGTAGAGTACCGGATCAGTAGAGTCACATCTTAAATTTACCTTATCTATTAGACAATGAGCTAATCAAACATGACGCTTAAAATGAGCGTATCAATATTAGTCAGTTAGTGTTAAGGAAGAACTAAAAAAGGAGGATCAACTTAGAAGACAACTAATTACAGTGGGAAATTTTCGATTACTAGGAGGTTTTTGGGAGAATTGTTGGCTTTAGGCACATTAATAAAGCAACTTTAGATAATTTATGTGTTGCATTTTTCAAGATTTCTTGATACCTCAATGGTTGCATTAATTGAGAATCTTATCTCACAATTTTATATATTTCCAACTTTATGAAAAAGAAAAGCAATAGTGTTTGACTTCTCATTTATTTTACACAACTGCAGGTTGCCAATGAATGTCTCCCATTAGCTTAGCTCCTCTCTTTTTCTTGTAAATTAACAAAAAATATTATAAATATCAAATATAAAAATTTATAACTAATGTAACATACAGTTATTAGAGTATATGCTTTAAACATGAATTACATCCGAAACCTCTATGTAAAATGAATTTGAAAGTTTTTGTATACAAGCTCGAATCAGATATTAATAAACTAATAAGTCATGATAGTATAGGCAGAGATGAAATGAGGACAAAATTTAAAATGGGGCAAAATCTGATATATTTAATAAAAAACCAACGTTTTTTTCAACTATACTACAACACATATTACTAATTAATGTAATATTTTTTTATTACTCCCTCTATGTTTTTTTAACTTGATGTTTTGACTTTTCACGGTCACCAAAACATGATTTAGAAAGAAAATATCTCTAATTTTACATGCGTAAAAGTTATAAAAAGTTCATATTTCAAAAATATAGATTGAAACGACTCTAACAAGATCCAACATAACTATATTATTTCTCATATAATAATGAAAATTTATGGTCAAATTTTTCAAAGTTTGACTTCAAAAATTTTAAACATCAAGATGAAAAAAGATGGAGAAAGTATGTCTTTAGTTTTGGAAAATCTAAAACGAGACGCATGCCCCTACTACTACTACTGATTCCGTCCCTCAGAGTAGGCTCCCCTCTCGTGTTACAAAAGCACATTCTAATTGGACAATTTTAGTGGGACGTGTCGAAAAAGAGATTTGAGGGGTAGGCCAGTCAGCATACACTTGGTAATGAGCCAAGAAAGGTAATCAAGGCTGGTGGAATTGCCTAAAATGGTATACATAGAGAATGAATGATGAGACATATTTGAAAATGATTCACATTTGATACTCAAATAATTTGAATATGAAATAATGAAATCAAAAATGCCCCCCATGTGAAAATATGTGGTAGATTTGGTCGTTTCATATGCGTGCTGGGTTGTAATAACGTTTGAAGATGAGTTTGATAATGTCTGACCTCTTTGATTTCATAGGAGTCACAATTGTACTTACAAGACATAAAGCTGTAAAGATGTTACAGTTGTGTACGTATCAAATCAGCATCCCTAGTACAACCATGTCTGTACTTAATTCATTACATAAGATTTTATTATTACAACATTACAATAATAGAAAATGAAATTAATGTACTTGTTTTATTTTTATAGTACAATAATGAGTCAATGAAGTTGAATGAGTTTTTTTTTCTCAAACGGTACAACCAGTTACAAGTAGGGATGTTTTTGGTTTAGGTTAGCTTCAAACCGATAAAACAGTTCGAACAAAAACTGATAAAATTTTACCAACTTGATTGGGGAAAATATGACGCAGAACTGAAACGGTGCGAAAAATTCGAAACCGATGAAAAGTTCATTTTAAGATAAACGAAACCAAAATCGACCTAACCGAACCAATTATTGTAATAGATTGCAATAAAATATAAACTACATTCTAAATGAAATAAATAAGAGTCATATTAGCTTTATATAGAGTCATCAAATCAGAATAGTAGTTTTTCTAAAAAGAGTGCATGGTGTATGTAAAAATATATTATTGGAAATGATTTATTATAGTTATTTTATTATAGTAGTTAGTTTTACTTCATATTATTGGAAATGATTTATTCATTCACGACACATAATTAGTAGAGTTGCTAGAGAGCATTATAGTCTTTAACATAAAATGAACGAAACATACACTTCCTTGATAAATGCTTACAAGGTATATAATGAATTATTATATTATTTTATTTTATTAATAGTTATAATTTTTTGTTTTGAAAAAATAATAATAATTAAATAGATCTTTCATTATAACAATATCCAACTAACTTTAAGTATATTTGGTATTTTGATATATATATAAAGTCATATAAAATCATGAGAAAACTTACTAAAAGGGGGCATAGTATCCTTTCAATATGTCAAATTATACAAAGTCATATAAACGGGAGCTGCGGGCAAATAAAACTCCTTTCAGGAGCAAAATTACTTTTATATATCCAGCTAACTTTAAGTATATTTGGTATTTTGATATATATATAAAGTCATATAAAATCATGAGAAAACTTACTAAAAGGGGGCATAGTATCCTTTCAATATGTCAAATTATACAAAGTCATATAAACGGGAGCTGCGGGCAAATAAAACTCCTTTCAGGAGCAAAATTACTTTTATATATCCAGCTAACTTTAAGTATATTTGGTATTTTGATATATATATAAAGTCATATAAAATCATGAGAAAACTTACTAAAAGGGGGCATAGTATCCTTTCAATATGTCAAATTATACAAATGGGTTATTTAATCATGTGAACTTTATATTTTTAAAAATTATGTGAGGACATATTAGCGTGAAGGACGACATCATAGTCTTGCTTGACATAAAATAGAAAAAATACTTGATTCACACTCTTAGAAGATATATCCATCTAGATTAGTTCCTTAATTCTCTCATCTCTACATAAAATTTCTCATTCCACACAACTCACTATATATATAGTGATTTTTATAATATTATTCTTCAGTCAGTTTCTGTGTGCAATAATTGACAAAGTTTCTTGCTTTTGAAAATGTAAATATTGATGTGTAATTATAGCATGAAATGTGATGTTTTTTTGTCTAAAAATTGCCGATAAAAGTATGTGTACAATATAATATAACGAATACAGAAATTATTAACTAATAGAAAATTAGAATGAAATATGAGACAATTATTATCTTCAACACGTGACTTGAATAATCTAGGATCTCTTACATAAAATTTAGGTCAGATGTCATCAGGCTATTGAGCCACCGTGACATGCATCAATGGTAATGTTAAGCAACAAATTAAGTGAGTAAAATGTGAAAGTATAAGGTAAAGTTTGAGCTTGAAAAGGAAGAATGAGGTGTGCGTATAAGGCATGCAAGAAGCTGGATTTGCACATACCATTATGCTACTCCACCTTATTACATTGCATGTGATCTTATTGTTTTTGTAAAATGCAGCCATGTAATATTGTCTACTTTCCATTTAGTCTTCTAGTAGTGAGGCCAGCCTTTCCATTTTTAGATATTTAGAATGGGTTATTTCCTTTGCAAAGACTTCAACCACCATGGTCTACTCTCTTTATATATTCTCTAAAAAATAAATAATAATTACTCCACCACCTTGTTTATTTATATAATCAAGCACTAGTTTTTAATAATAATAATAATAATTAATAAGATCATATAATTGAGACATAAATTGGTGTTGTTGTTGGTTTATATATAATACCTCATCTTTATATATTATTATAGTATAAGAGATGGTCATATCATTTGAACTTTGTTGGTCAAATTCAATATATTTTATAAAGTTTCTATCCCACTCAAATAAACTAATATTTAATTCAATAAAATTACTTTAGAAATATTATCTATTGATATACTCAAATTATATTTTATCAAATATTTTACATCACATTCATAAATATTCACTATAATTCAATAAAATTACTTTAGAAATATTGTCTATTGATATAGTATATTTTATCAAATATTTTACATCAGATTCATAAATATTCATTACTAGAAAACAACACTTAAACGATACTTCAAAGTTTACATAGACAACACATAAAAGTGTCATTCCAAGAGACGTTATCTAAGTAATTAAACTAAAATGAAAGCGCTATCTAAGTTTTTTGGATGACGCTTAAACAAGTTGAAGAGTTCTATGTGCTCAACATCTTATATTTTATTGGTTTTTTTTAAACACACACTCATCGCCTCCTTACAATGAAAATCGAATTCAAGACCTATGAGTCACTGAAACCTCCTAACCACTAACTCATTCGATGTCCTCTATATATTTTATTTTATTGAATTTGTTACTTTAGAAAGAGATATTCAACCAATGCAATCAAGCTAAATCTTCCCATGTCAAGCTCAACTAACTAGATTGTTCCCCACACTAAACGTCGATATAGAAGAGAAGAAGAAGGCTTCAAGCAACATCAATTTTGTCAAAAAGACAAATTTGACCATCTAGACCATTTTGACTCAAAATTATAGAGTATATATTCTTCCAATTAATAGCAAAAGCTATTCAAATTAGTCTTTCAAGTTTCTAGTGTTCTTTTGCACCATTGCTTTCTTAATAGGCAAACGAATATAACTACTGATTAAGTACACTTTTGTCCTTTATTTTTTGTTTAGTCAAATTAAAGTCCATAACTACTACTTAATTATTAATATGCTTTAATTATTCTAGCATCTCTTCAACTATTTTGACACGTGCCGTAATGAACATCCATTTTAATTTCTTAGTGAATTGGTATTTGAAAATTTGGAAAACCCATCAATTGTAGCTGGATTGATGTTAATTTGGCAATTGGTATAATGGAGTTCAATTTGACAACAAACAAAGATTTTTATACGTTATCTAGAACATTATGTTTGCAAATAATGGCAAGATAGGACCCCATTCAAGTGGACATTTTTGCAAAATTCATTACCAATAACTTCAGTTTAATAAAACCTAAACATGCTTTGCTTTATAAGGAAGTATTTACTTAAGAATATTTTATAATTATTTATTTTATATTATTAGGAAGCAGTAGTAGATCGTTTTATGTTGGTGCATGTTCAGTCAAAATAAATTATGTATGTGTAAAGGGTAAACTAATATAAAAATATATTTAAGTGTTTTGAATAGTCACTTCAAATTATATCAATGTTGAACAGATACTTTAAAATACCAAAGCCCCCTAGCGTTAGGGTAATAATTTCAAATTTTATTATATCCACATGATAGATAAGAGTTTCTCTTTGATGTTTGTATAATATTTTCCAAATTCATCATCAATGTGGTCTTTGCATAGCTTTGCCGACTATTTCCTTTTTCAATAATTTAATTCCTTATCTTAGTGAAAAAAATTAAGTTCTAAAATTTGTTTTTTAAAAACATTTTTTATTTCTTTTGTTTTGTAATGATTTTTTATGATGCAACTATTAATGATAAATTTGAGGAAATTGTCGATATAGTCTTAAAAAGTGGGTCAATGTTGTCATTTGGTCCTCGAAAGTTCAGAAGTTGTAAATTAGTTACCAAAATTGAATAAAGTTGCGATTTAGTCCAAAAATTGGTGATGGTATTAAACTTAACTACAGTTGCAAAATTGGCCTCCACAAAAGGTCCAACTAAATTTTAACAGCTCCGATAATTATTTGACAAAATTGTAATTTTTGCCTAATATTCGGGACAATTTTACAAGTGTTGAACTTTTGAGCACCAAATGACAACCTCAACCCACTTTATGGACCATTTCAACAATTTACTCTGATAAATTTTATCAAAAGTCATTATTTTGCATGCAAAGAACTAACAAAATTGTCAGTTTAAGGATTAAAGTATAACTTGATGTCATTATCGATAACCATTTCAACAATTATTCCGATTGTATTATCGATAACCATTTCAACAATTATTCTGAATCTATTCAATCTAGAGAAAATTGCCGAATTAGTCCGGGATAGTGGGATTGAATTGCACTTTAGCCCCCCATTAGTTACACGGTTGCATTTTAATCCCCGAAAGTGGCCAAAGGTTGCACTTTAGTCCCCAAGTCATGTTTGCCAATAAAGTTGGGGTTAAAACACAATTTTTAATAATTATGGGGTCAAAACACGATTTTTAACACGATATTTGATGGTTGTTTTCCAACAAAGTCTACAATTATGGGTTAGCTAATGGACAAACTATAATATAATGATTGCCGAAATAGTCCCCGATAGTGGGACCGAATTGTTAAAATCGTGTTTTGACCTTATAATTATTAAAAATCTTGTTTTGACCCCAACTTTACTGGAAAATATGACCTGGGGACTAAAGTGCAACCTTTTGGATCCCTTCGAGGACTAAAATATAACCGTGTAACTATTGGGGGCTAAAATACAATTCGATCCCACTATCGGAACTATTTCACAAATTTTCTCATTGAATCTACATGAGCTGTGGCCATTGGTGATGATATATATCGGCCGGTAATCTGGAGACAGATGGCTGGTCGTAATAGTTTTGCTTTGCTGCTTCCCATTGAACAAATTAAAGAAGCACATTCATTTATATATAATTTAATTCTTTATTTATAATTATTGTGCAGCCGATTGGATCCATAATAATCTAGTCATAGTGTTTACATAAAATGGAAATAAAGTGGCAAATCAACCATTTCAGATGCCAAATCTGGAAACATATAGGTACTATGCAAACATTGGAATATGATGCATGATCAATCTTTTTGAAAGAGATCTCTTGTAATAATATAAAAATAATTTGATCTATTTCAAGAGTTTTAAAAGACAAAAGCTCAGTCACTTGCAAATTGAGTGGCCACAACTTAGTGTTTATTATTTTTGTTACACACTTCAAATGCATGGTAGAATTTCTTGAAAATTGGTTACTGCTCAAGAAGTCAAGATAAAGCATACTATCTTCATTTTTCTAGTTATTGTTTTAAATTTTACCATAACAATTATAGATCTCATACATTTTACTTCTATACCCTCATGTATTATAGGAATAAACGATACACCAAGACATGCAAAAATATAATTCATGCTCATTTAATAGTAAGGTTATAATAGAAAAACTAAACTTAAAGGTGGCTTGAAAATGGAAAACGACAAGTAAATAAAAACGACAAGTAATAAAAAACTAAGGAGGGAGTATTACTAAAAAGCGCTTATACATGTGCATTTTGTAATTTAAAAGAATTTTTTAAATTTCATCAATCTATTGAGTGCTATCTAAATACATGATTAGTATATCATTTTTTGAAGGGTTATATAAGTACATTGCGCTATCTGATTAAATTTCTAGGATGTCGCTTTTATTAGCGCTATGTAAGCTATCATAGCGGTAGTTTATAACTCTATCTAAGGTAAAAAAGTGCTCTATATATCCAAGGCGCACTTCTATAGTAGTTATGAGGAGGATGTGTGTAGTTAATTATTTATATTTTTAATAATTCATATGTTTAACGAGTTAATTGTACAACATGAGGAATAATAGGAATAATTGATGACCATTTACAAACTAATGGTATGTTGTCATATGGTTAGAAATTAATGTAATTCCACTATAAAATTAAAAGTTGACTACAAATGAAGTAGCTCAACACCTCACCAATTCGTAAAGGTCATAATATAAACAGTTAAATGGCACGTTCAGAGTTAATTGCCTGAACGGTCCCAGTAAGTGGGGGTCTGTTGCAGTTTGGTCTTTAAAAGTGATATTATTGTGGAAATAGTATCTGAAAGTGTGTATAATAGTGCGTTTTGGTCCCTGATCTGTTAACATTGATGATTTTCGACGTAAATAGTGAAGTTTTGGGGCAAAAATGAAACTTTTGAGATGTTGGTCACCTTAATAAAACTTAGAGCGGCAAAAAATAACTAAACTACCCCAATATTTTGATACACTTTTTTTTCGGTTTTTTCAATTTTTTTTTTTCCAATTTTTCCCTAATAAAAGAGTTCGATTTTGGTAGTTGTTTTAGATGAAAGTTTCGATTTGGGCAAAAATGTTTGATTTTTTATTTTGATTGTTGTTTGCCAAAAAACAAAGAAAACCGAACCTTTTTTATTTCGAACATTTTTGCAAAAATCGAAACTTTTTTGCTAAAACAACTACTAAAATTGAACATTTTTTACTAGTAAAAACAATCGAAAAAAATTGAGAAAAAATCAAAAGAATTTGGAAAAAAATCCAACAAAAGAAAAAAGTGTATTAAGGGGTAATTTAGACATTTTATACCCCAGTTTCATTCTCAAAAGTTTCATTTTTACCCCAAAACTTCACTATTCACGACGGAAACCGTCAATGTTAATGGATCAGGGACTAAAATGCACAATTATACACACTTTCAGGGACCATTTCTGCAACAGTGCCACTATCGGGGACCAAATTGCACCAGACCTCCACTTAATTAACTCCGCACGTTGATTATAAAATGTTTGTCATTGTGTCACCTTTTGACTACACGTGTTTCATTTTGTTTTATTGATCACATATGTTTACAAAAGTTGTCTAATTGTTACGATCATCAGAATTAAGTTCATCTTTGAAAATTTAAAACATGTGACATTTATTGTCATGTGAACGTCATGTGTTTCAAATTTTTAAACTTTAACTAATATTCTGATGATAATAGCAACTAATTAGGACAATGTTTGTAACGATATATGACTAAATGTAAAAAATAAAACATGTACGATCGTAAGGTAACACGACGACAAATATGTATAACAAAAAATAATGTATCATTGACCCACTAACCAATCCAAGAAGTGGTTGATGTATGTACTAAACCACCCTAAAATTTCAATATAGTTATATGATTAGCATTGAAGACCAATTATAAAGCTAGCTCAGGAAGTACACTGTATATTTGAGAAGAATTCACTGGGATCAAGTCCAACTGTGTTCATTTTATTATTCATCCATATATATTAGGAGGCATCGTTTAGATGCCTCATTAATTCATCCATTATATCTATTTATATTTGGCTTTATTATACTTTTTCTTGATTAATTATTTTCTTTTTAATAGAACAACCAAATAATGTTTTCCCCTTTTGATGCCTCATTATTTATCACATCTATTAATATTTATCACATCTATTAATAATTAGCACTGGGTGCACAGTTGATGTCTGTGCACATGAACATTTTGTTTGGTTAATATTCGTTTATTTAAAAATAATGAATATGATTAAAATTTTCAATAATTTATCTTAAATCAACAATAAACAAAAGTATTTAAATGAATTTAATTGTTATATTTGCTAAAAAGAGTTGTTAAAAAGTCATGTAAGAATAACTTTTTATTTATCTCATACAATTAACAATATTTTTATTATTAAAGTAACTACCAACTAAAAAGGAGTTATTAAGTGAAAAATATAATCACCAACTCAAAATAAATGAAAAAATATATAAAAAATGAGAGAATGTTATGTGACTTTTTAAGACTTTACACATTATATATAATATAGATAACATAATTTTTCATTTAATAGTAGTTATATTGATATTTGGTTTTGTTATATTACTTTCTCATACATTAATTTAATGTATCATTATATTCAAGGTAAAACTAGTTTATATTTAATCATCAAAGATGTATGTTAAATAACAAATATGTAATGTATGCAACTATGCATCCTTACTAATATTATTGAATGGTGATGTCCATAAATATATAGATAATTGTAACGTGGCCCTTAATTATATAGATAATTGCAGTGTGACCTTTAATTTATGAAATATTATGCCCCGACCCTCTTGATGAACCTCATGCATGGAAGTATTGATGCACCCAATCTTTTCACGTGATGTAGAGTAGTAAATATATAAATACTTCTATGTAGGCAATATATTAGATGTAGTTGTATTTTAGTTCCGTAGCTATAATATTGCAGATTAGTCTTTGAAAATGATATAATTTTTACAATATAATTTTCAAAAATAACAAATATTGTAGTTTGGTCTTCGAAAAAATAGGGATTAATGGACATCGATTGTTACTATAAAAAATTATATCACAACACTTAAATCATTTTCGGGGACTCATTTGTAATAATTTAACTATCTATTACCAAAGTATAACTTCGCCCAGTATCTATTAAGCAATTGATATAAAATCATATATTTACTTTGGTCATTTATACAATTCTTCAAATAAGGAATAAGTTATTAAGAACCGAACAGGTGGACAAAGTAAGAGCATTGGAATAAGTTGAATTTAACAGATTGTTCAGAGTGTACGTCACAACAAGGCAAAGAATGGCATTACATGCGTCAGAATCATTACAATGGCTGTAAGGGAGTGAGTGCCTCTGCCCTCTACGCCATAATTCTACTCAGAATTCCACTTCCCTGTCTCCCTGGGGGGAGGGGTTCAAAAAAATTATACACAACAATCATTTAACGGGATGTGTCTCGTCAACTGAACAAGAGGAGAGAACGTTTTATAACTCGAAGATATCATTTTAAAATCAATTAGTGTTAAATGGAGTATGATTTATTAATTGGTGGACTCTATCTCCTTTTAATGTAAAACTTTCACATGTCTTAATTTGGAATCTAGACTCATTTAGAATAATTTTAACATAGGAGAATCAAGCCCGTATTGCGTGAAGAGACGATGCAGCACGTACTCACTGCTCTTAACTTGTCATGATTAAGTTAGTTTATATGTGTTCTATGAATCCTATTAATAATACCGTAATGTTATTAGTAATTTATATTACTTCTTCAGTTTTTTTTTACTTGTCGTTTTAGCAAAAAAATTGTTTTTATTTACTTATTATTTTACATTTTTGATAAACTTTTTGCTTTAATTTTTCTATTATAATCTTATCGTTCAATGAGCATGAATTATATTTTTGTCTTGAAATTTCAGATTAAATAGTATTGTTTATTCCTATAATAAATTAGAGTATACAATTAAAAACTATGAAATCCTTAATTATTATGTCAAAATCTAAAATAACAATAAAAAAACAAAGGAATTATTATTTAATTATTTACATTCATTAAATAAAGGCTTACTATAAATAAAAATTGAAGGGGAAAGTCTGAGCATATTAATGAGGAGGGGATAGCTGAGTTATGTCTCCTTTCTTCCATCTGTGCCAAAAATTCCAGCATTTCTGCCCACTTTTGGACCGCTCTCCATAACACAGAGTATTTAATTCCCCGATCATCACGTCCTTTTCCCAAGGATTTCGTCCGCAGGCCATTCCATCATTTAAATTTTAATGATGGTAACGAGTCGAGACAATTCTAACAAGATTCGGTATAATTTTATTGGCTCGAAAATATAATTGATATTGTAACGGCAAAACATGGAATAATATGTAGTCAAATGTCTATTTATAATAAAATCAATGTAAGTCTTTTGAGCCTTGAGATGCATAGCCTAGTGATAAGTGACAAGGTGATTGAGTAGCATACACCTCAATATCACGAGTTCAAATCTTTGTGGAGACTATACTTTGTTGTAATATTGCAGGATTGCTTCTGATTTCGCGTTTGGATACATCCCTTGATTTACAACCGACCTTATAAATCTATCGATTTGTAGACTTGGAAACACAAATCTACCAATTTTGAAGTCTCAATTACTTGTATACAAAAACTTATTCAGAAATAAAAATTTATCGAGTTAGTTTTACTCTATCAAGTTTTTTTTTACAATAAATTATGAATACAATGATATTACATATAATGAATACAAAATTTCCTAATTAATAGAGAGTTATAGTATAATATGAGACAAATTTGTCTCCAACAAGGTTTGAACTCATGACCTCTTACATGAAATGTTGGATCGGATGCTACTAGGCTATTGAGACAAATTTACTCTATCAAGTTTTGAGTCGTTATTCAAGAGCCTGGGCCCGTTTGAAGTATCATCTAACTACTTGTATGGTATGTTTGGATCGGAGTGAATCATGAGAATGAAACTAGAGGGAATCAAAGAGAATAAATATTATGATTGTCTGAGTACTATAATTGTGAGTTGGGGGAATCGGAAGAAACGAGAGAAAATAAATTTAAATATGTTATTCTGTTCGGGTTAATGGATAACTAGCAAATAAGTATGTATGATAGACTATTATGAATTGATTAGGAAAGAGAATTGGAGAGGAATCAGGGAGCATGATGGTAAAATCGTGATCAACTGGAATTGAGTTTGTTTTGATCTTAGATATTGGGATATAGTTACACTTTAGTCATAGATAGTTACAATATTGCATATTAGTCCCTAAAGATAAAAAAAATTATTGCACTATAATTCCCAAAAAAATAGAGGCTAATTTCTTTATATAATACTCCTACAATTCAATGAAGATTGCATATTCTAACTCATTTGAATCTTTTAGTTGTCCTAGAAATTTTTATGTAAGTTAGGAATCAAGTAAGGATAAATGATTTTTATATATACCAGATGTTTAAGAACAGTTCAGTCTATGCGAACTCATTCTGCTCGTTCAATTTGTGTTTGTGTAATTGTATAATATTATTAAAATCATGCAAATCTTTGCTTTTTTCAACCTACACAATTTTTTAAACATTGGTTTCTTTAAACAAAATAATGTTTAATCATGTATTATATTAGAAGTTTTTATTATACATTCCTCAATTAACTAGAGATTGAAAAGGCAAGACAATCAAAAATATTACATTAGAATTTTAAAAATCAAAAGTATTTAAAAATATGGCAAATGACATGTATGTAATTCTCTTTTAGATATTATTGTTAAAGTTGAATTTGAACTCGAATAACATCATTTATTGTACTAATTAATGCTAAGTTCTCTGATACATTAGCTTTTCTTAATTTAGTATTAATAGCATTCCTAAAACTGTTATTACTATAACATTAAAGGCTATATCATGTATATATATATGTTCACGTATCTAGATATTAAAAACAGAAGATAAAATCTTGTAGAATATATAGCACATTGTTCATTGGGTTAAACAATTGACATGCAACATAAGTAAAGTAATTTTAATTACTACATTATTCCATTTAAAATGCAAGGGATAAGTATGTTATCAAGTCGGGGTTTCTGTTTTATTTTTGCAGTAGTATTGTGCACTCTAAATCACTATGTAATTGGTCAAGACATGAAAAATGAAGGAATTTCAAAACATAATAGTAGAATGCTACTTTGGAAATCAAAAGATGCAAATGTTAACGAAGAATCAGCATCAACGCCAGAAGTATCAATTGATAGAGACTTACTTTGGTTATGGAAAACTCAACAATCTTCATCACCCAACCCAACAACACTAACATCAAATGATAGAAACTTACTTTGGTTGTGGAAATCCCAACAATCTTCATCACCTAGCCCAACGACACTATCATCAAGTGATAGAAATTTGCTTTGGCTGTGGAAATCCCAGGAAGCTTCATCACCGAGCCCAACAACACTATCATCAAGTGATAGAGACTTGCTTTGGTTGTGGAAACCCCAGCACGCTTCATCACCCAGCCCAACAACACTATCACCAAGTGATAGAAACTTACTTTGGTTGTGGAACTCTCAGCAAGCTTCAACACCTAGTCCAAACACACAAACATCAACTGACAGAAATTTACTTTGGGTTTCTGGAGAAGCACCATCTCCCAATCCATTGAACGCAAAAGCTAATGAGAGGAATTTATTGTGGAAACACGAACCATTTGCATCACCTAGTCCAACAACACAAACATTAGGTGATAGAAACTTACTTTGGTTGTGGAAATCCCAACAATCTTCATCACCCAGCCCGACAACACTAACATCGGCTGATAGAAACTTACTTTGGTTGTGGAAATCCCAACAAGCTTCGTCACCTAGCACAATAACACTAACATCAGGTGATAGAAACTTACTTTGGTTGTGGAAATCCCGAGAAGCATCCTCCCCTAGCCCAACAACATTAACATCAAGTGATAGAAAATTACTTTGGTTGTGGAAATCCCAACAATCTTCGTCACCCAGTCCAGCAACGCAAATATTAAGTGACAGAAATTTACTTTGGAAGCGCAAGGTTGTAGGTGGACCAATCGAAGCACCATTACCTAGTTCGGTAAATAAGGCTTGAAAATATTATGTTTAGTTTGGGTAATTATATGTCATAGTTGTATCAATTTATCATCTAAATAAAATTGATTTGTTCAAGACGATTATTCGATTAGATTCACAAATAACAATTTGTCTCCTTGAAATTTAGTGAAGCAAGATAAAATGATTTCTTAGAGATAATGCACAAAATACATTTACGTAGATCTTAACTATATCTTTATAATTTAAATTTTTAAATATTTTTCTTATTTAAGAGTAAGGCATTTTGTTAAGATGCACACCCACATCGGATATCGGTGTCCTCCCGGATTAATGTATAAGATCTTGGGCTACTCCATTTATTGCCAATTGGTTTTAGAGTGGAACCCCAAAGACTATTTAACACATTTTTTCTCGAGTTATCCAAATTTTAAGCAGTATACATTATATGTTCACTTAAAAAAAATCTTTGATTCCTCATTTATCGCATATAAAAATGGATACATCCCTTTCTTTATTACATTACTGCGTAGATTTATGTACAAATATTAACTATTGTTCAAGTTATTTTATCTCACCAATCATAATGGCATATTCATATATATATATATATATATTTTTGTAATTGATGTAATCTTATTTTGTTTGAACTTTAGTCATATATCACAAACAAATCACAAATCATTCTTGTCTTACAAAAACTCTAACCCAAATGAATCCACACGATTCATTAAACGAACGGGTGCTTATATTTTCCCAGTAATTTCTACGGCGCTGTTTTATGTCCATTCCACACGTTACCATTTAAACCGGTATTCTTTAAATATTAACTGAACGAATTAATATTTCAATCCTTTTACTTATTCATGACACATCCACATGAATAAAATCCATAATAATATACTTTTATCCATTCGTTTTTAGTTGAGTATAAGGCAAAAATTATTTTAAATAAGAAACATAATATAGTAGAAACGAATGCATGATTCCTTCGTTTTAATACCTTATGCCGATATGTTGTGCAGATTAGCTTTGATATGAACATTATCTTTTACAGTAATCTTGACAATGTTGAGTAAATAGTTATCCAGGTTTATAAGAATATTGAATATCAAAACGCATAGTTTATAAATTATAAGGAAATTCCAAAATACGAGTGAAATACATAATACGAACTACTAAACACATGATAGGAATGCAATCATGAAATACATAATACGAACTAAATACATGATAGAAATATGTGAAATACATAATACGAAATAAAAACAGCAGAAGAATGCATATGTCAAATACATAATACATAGTGATCAGAATGGTCGCCGTAAGACGGCTTACATATTCTCTCTAATGCCGCCGAGAGTGTGTCTGGATCATGGCTTCCGCTTAATGGAAGTGTTGCGGACCATATCTCCTGTAAATCCTAAAAAGGAAATCGGGTTAATTATAAACATATACAGTTTATAATTAGTAAGGAAAAATTTAAATGGAAAGAACACATTCACATTTCGTAAAATTTCGCGTTTGATCACTATAGTTTCACTTTAGCAAATCTTTTTATCATTCATATTTTGATATTGTGTGTCAAATTGGTCACTCCGTCGATTTTTAGCCAAAAACATTTTCTTTTTCCTTTCAAGACGTTTTGAAGAGGTGTTTTAGTCTTTCCATTAAGTATTTGCACTAAGTCAATTACTTCTCCTTTCTTACTTTGATTCCCAAACCCCTTTCCCTACCAAATGTGACCCCCCCCCCCCCCCCCCCCCCCCCCCGTTTTGCTCTTAAATCCACATGTCAAAAGTGAAATTCAATGTCAAAAAAACTTTTTTTAAAAGGCCATGTACAAAAGGTACACCACAATAGCTTACTTAAAATGTTGAACATTTTAACCGTTAATTAAAAAAATCTGTTAAAATTCAGATATCGATCTATATCAAATTATGAGTAGTAATATATATGCTTAATAGGTTTAATATTATTATATGAAAAAAATATTTTACAAAAATTTAAATGATCTTTTTAAAAAAAAATATGACTTGAATATAGGTATATACATAACTGCATCACACAAAAGAAAAAATAAATCTTTTAACTCAAGAGTTGGTGACAATGGAACTCGAAGAATAAAAAATAAAAATTACATTCACAATGCAAGACACCAAGTATAAATTGATTAGAGAAAATGGGGAAAAGGATTAACTGAAACAACTCATCACCAATTAATGTTGATAAATTAAAGAAAAATAGAATGTAAACTGAAATGAAGTGATATGATATTTTTGTCGTGATAGACATGGATGATAAAGTTGAATTTTGAGAGAATTGTGGAATTTACCACCTAGTATTTACTTAAAGGACTTAAAAGTAAATTAAAAAATTCAACTTCAAATTATATAAAGAATTTGCAAAGATTTTATTTGATTCAGTAGTTAATAATTCCTTCACAAACAAATTTAACAAAAAAATTGTTAATTTAATTAAGTTTAATGAATTTTTAATCAATACATTCTAGACAGATCGAAAATGACATGTCCATATGATACAAATTTGTAACTTAAATTCACATTAATAAATTAGTTTATCCTGATAACGTAATCTCAGTCAAAAACTATTTATCTACTTACGCTAAAATAAATTATCTTTCTAGAGTAAAGTAATTAATATGAGTTCATATCTTGACATTGACCTATGGACCAACTCAGTTGGAATCTAATGTTTCACATTGTATTCAACTCCTAACATACATTCTTTACAATTGAGATACTCGAATAGCCTAGTGGAAAGGCTCTTGCTAGTGACCAGAAGGTCCTGGGTTCGAATCTCACCTCATCGCTAATTTACAAAAAACAAAAAAAACAAAAAAAAAAGATACATTCTTTAGAATCTAACGTTTCTCACTATCTACCTATCGATTGATCTATATCTATTTATATATGTACTAGTAATCTCTGCACAGTTCAACCTGTGCAATTTCGTTCAAATAGTATTTCTTAAATTTTTATAACTATATTCACCTAAATATGACATCATAAAATAATAATAAAAATTAAATTGTATATCTAAACATATTAATTAGAAAAAATACTCTTCACTATTAACTATTTGTCATTAAAATATATGAACATTAAAGGGTAGTTACATTAAAGGGTAGTTATTTTTTAAATGTTTGTCTTAGATAGGTGGCAAACATATATGATGCCACATGGCTAGCTTAGATGATCTCCTAGGCTTCACCAAACAAAGGCTTCCCACATTATAGTATAGATATTTACATATATCTATATCTATATACCTGTTTATATAAAAACAAATTAAATGAATTGTATCTCATTAGAAGCCCTATAAAATATTCTCATAAATAGGATCATAATCCTAAGAAGACAAAAAAAACTATATACTATAATTATTTTTCAAAACTATCATGCCAAATTATTATGTAATCCTTAATCTAATCATATAAAATCGATTATATAATACTTTTTTTTTAATATAATACATACAAAGGCTTATGAAAAACATAGATATTGATGTAACATGATGTTAAATTTTTATTCTTTAATCTAATAATATATAATTAATAAATATAAAAAAGATTCACATAGAACATATAGAAACTTATGAAAATATACTAATTTTACATGTCCTATTTATGTTATAATCGAAACTCTTCTTTGTTTATCAATTTCTTTCTCATGAAAATTGATACGTTCAATAATATCATAAATAAATTTAATTTGAAATTATTTTTTTTGTGTAATACTCCCTCCATTCTTTTTTATTTCTCTTTCGAGCCTAATTTTTTATTTCTAAATACTTGTTTTTCTAGAATAGTTAATTGTAAATTTATATTTTCAATGTACTTTATGATTAATTTTTGGGCTAATGGCCAGAACCATCACCCTATACGTTTGGCATATATTTCGAGTCCATCCATTCTGTTTTAAAACTACCTAATCCATCACTTGTGTCAAGTTAATATGTAATCCTTAATATAACCATGCAAAATTGATGATATAATACTCACTCTGTTTTTCTTAGTTGGCGTCTAGTAATTTCTTTCACAATTATTTTTAATATCCCAAACATACACTATTTTATAATACTCAACTATCACTAAAAAGAAAATGTATTGTTTTGCGAAATAATGTTCTTTAAAATTTACAAATAATTATTTATTAGATAAAGTTCTTGTTATAACCTTAAATTTACATCAAATGATTATAAAAAATAAATCAGATGCAACGACGAAGTCACACGTACAACGCATGTCCCTTTTCACTAGTATAAATTAAATTTCTAATCACACGGCATAATTTTTTTCGGCAGATTACAATTTAGTATACAATACAATAATACTTATGAATATAAACTAGTAAAGGACAATGACAAATAAAATATTATATAAATTTTATTTAATGTCCTTTGTTTTTGTGAATTATTACAAACATTTTATTAATTACTACTGTAAAAAGAAAAGTGTGTAGTACCACATTTGGAGTAAGAAAGACTTTAGAATAATTTTATGCTAGTTGAATAATTGTAGACAAACTCCAACAATTTTTTATGTTTTCATTTTCATGGTTCTTTGGTGCAAGGTTATGGCCAACAAGAGGCATGAAAATGGCTAATGAGATCTCATCAATAAATGGAAAAAATTAACTCAACGCATCTGATTTTGCACTGTGGGGAATCGAAGTTCTCTTTTCCCCGAACAATCTGACACAACTTATTAAAAAATTTAACAACCCATAAACGATGTTGCAAATCCATAAAATAAACCTTTCAAGATTTTTCTTCTCTTTTTATGAATATGAAAAAAAAAACAAGTACTTGTATTATATAGTATACACAAAAGGGTAAACCTCCGAGTCTCCTAACCAGGTAAGGTGTGACAACATCTTGCATTTTAGCTCTTTCGTATATATCAATGAAGGGTACGTGCAGTGGTGGATCTATATAGCTTCCGCTCTATTCAGTCGAACAATCACCTTTTTGTGAAAAATAAAAAAATTATACAGGTATAAAAAAAAATTAGTATAGTATAATTTAAGATTTGTGTTTATAATTCAATACATTTAAGTATTTTGAAACACCATTTAAACAAAATATCAATTTCGAACACCCAATCTGAAATTCTTAGATCCGCCAATATATAAGTATATATGACTGTTACTGTGACGATTTCAGTGAAAAAATTCCCAAAATAAAAAAACAAAGTAAAAGCAACCCCACCTCATCTCATCTCTATTTATAGCTCCCTACCTCAACTCCTTTCAACTCAATACCATTGCATTTTCCACCATTGACATAGTTATTGTTTCCTTTTTCCATTTCTAGTTAAAGATTAGCAACCTCCATTTTTGAGGGCTCTTCATGAGAGTATCTCCAAACCAAAACTTTGCATCAAATTTCAAACAAACTCACCATGTGTAATCCCAATACAAAATCCACACTCACCACCATCACAGTTATTGATCATCATCACAAACAATCCTCACCAACTCAATTCTACATCAACCTCTCCTCCCTCCCCCCTACCACCACCACCACAACCACCACCACCACCACCGCCTCGACTCCTACGAAAACTCCACCCACCCCATCAACCAATCAAGAAAAACAACCCCCCCAAAAGAAAGCTGCCCATCTCCCTACCCTCACAGAATTTGTTCAAGAAAGTAAAGAACTATTTCATCTTGCATTCCCAATAGCTCTCACAGCATTGATTCTATATGCTAGATCAATTCTTTCAATGCTTTTTTTGGGTCATCTTGGTGATACAGAGCTAGCAGCAGGCTCATTAGCTATTGCTTTTGCTAATATAACTGGTTACTCTGTTTTATCTGGTTTAGCTTTAGGAATGGAACCTCTCTGTTCTCAAGCTTTTGGAGCTCAAAGACCAAAGCTTCTCTCATTAACTCTTCAAAGATCAATTATTTTCCTTCTTGTTTGCTCTCTACCTATAGCTTATCTTTGGCTCAACATTCAAAATATTTTACTATATTTGCATCAAGACCCTGATATAACTTCTTTGGCTCATACTTTTCTTGTTTTTTCACTCCCTGATCTTTTGATTAATTCTTTTATACACCCTATACGTATTTACCTTAGGGCACAGGGTATTACCCATCCTCTCACTTTTGCGACGCTGGCGGGGACAGCGTTGCATTTCCCGATTAATTATTTTCTGGTTTTTAAAATGAGGTTCGGCGTGGCTGGGGTCGCGGCGGCTTCGGCCACGTCGAATGTGGTCGTGTTGGTGACGTTGGTTTTGTATATATGGTTTAAAGGGTTGCACGTGCCTACGTGGACCAAGCCGAGCCGAGAGTGCTTCACTGGCTGGGCTCCTCTTATTCGGCTTGCTGGACCGAGTTGTGTTTCGGTTTGTCTTGAATGGTGGTGGTATGAGATCATGATTGTTCTTTGTGGGTTTTTGGTGGACCCGAAAGCCACCGTGGCGTCCATGGGTGTTTTGATCCAAACCACGGCGTTTCTTTATGTTTTTCCTTCCTCACTTGGTTTTGCGGTTTCTACCCGGGTCGGAAACGAACTTGGAGCGAATCGACCCGATAAAGCTCGGGTTGTGTCCCTAGTGTCTATCTTCATTGCTGGGCTAATGGGCTTGTGCGCTATGTGTTTTGCAACATCAATTAAGGATATTTGGGGCCGGATGTTCACCCAGGATGTCGATATCATCCGGTTAACATCTGCGGCACTGCCTATCATAGGGTTGTGCGAGCTCGGGAACTGCCCGCAGACGGTGGGGTGCGGGGTCGTTCGGGGGACCGCTAGGCCATCCACGGCGGCCAACGTGAACCTCGGTGCATTTTATCTAGTGGGGATGCCGGTCGCTATTGGGCTCGGGTTCTGGTTCGGTGTCGGTTTTTCGGGGCTTTGGATCGGACTATTAGGAGCCCAGGTGTGTTGTGCAGGCTTGATGTTGTATGTAGTGGGGACAACAGATTGGAAATATCAAGCTATAAGAGCACAAATGCTTACATGCACGGAGTCTCTTGATGAAAAGGCAGATGTTGAAATGGGAGATTGTGAAAATGAGCCACTAATTTGTGTCACTGTGACGTCATCAGCATGATTTTTAATTTTGTTATACATGACTAAGTAGGGATTTTACTAATTTCATTTATGGATTTAATATATTTTTGTCCAATTGAGTTTATTGTGAGCTATCGGGGTTTTTTTCTCTTTTGTTTTTGTGTTGGGAGTGTAGCTTGAAGGTGATTTTGATTGTATCATTGTACTATGTAATAACTCTAGAATCCCAACATTTTTTCCAAATAAAGAGAAGAATTATTGATTGTTGAAAATAATTAATGCTGTACATCCACTATTTTGCTTGCATTTAAATATTATTCATTATATAGTTTGTATGAAAGTTCATCTCAAAGAAAGTTGTTATCTATCCTAGCTATCTACTTGCATGTAAATGAAGAAGGAAAAAGAAATGAAAAGTACATTGAAATGAAGAAGTGCACAACGATAATTACTTAGAATCTATATCATTGACTATTTAGAATTTCATATAAAAATATATTGCAAATATAAAAGTATAATTTCCAATATTACAATATCAAAGTAGGACTACAACTGTTAATATTTTCTTTTCTCTCAATGAAATAACTTTGTGCCAAAATACTATTTATATTAACAATTATGAGACTTTTATGGTTGGGTTGTTCCTGGGATCAATTGATGATACATTTGACGAAGATTGTTAGGAACCAATATTTTTAGGAGCAAGTGCATCTTAACACTCCCCTCACGTGTAACCCAATCGTCGGCAGAATATTCCTCGCCGGTATTAATTGCCGTAAACAACATCGGCGGGTTACACGTGCCTCATGACTCGGGTCTGGCTCATGATACCATGTTAAGAGTCTATGAGGTTCCACTCTAAAACCAATTGGCAATAAAGAGAATAGCCCAAGATCTTATATACTGATCCAGGAGGACATCAACTTCGGATATGGGATGTGCATCTTAACAAGTTTACATGACTTACGTATTTTGCAGGCTATTGCGTCAGCTTATGGTCTACCCAATACGTACTCCACGGGTACCCCTTACAAAAAATATGAAAACTCAACCAAATAATATTCGATAACTAATTTAAGTCAGCTTATGGTCTACCCAATACGTACTCCACGGCATGGTGTATGAACACACATTGAAGTGCTCGTTATATTGTTATCCATTTAGGATATTTTGTTGGAAATTGAGTGTTCTAAATTATGCAACAACGAATCTTTATGTTACGGAGTAGTATGTTTTGTGAGAATTGGACCTTGAGAAAATGATTTATTGATTTGATGTAATGAAACTTAGCCATACTGATTTGATGTAATGGAAGTTAGCACAGCTTGACATGATTAATATTGTAATTGACAATTCTTTCTATTATTGGAAAAAAGGCTGGTGTTTTGGTGTTCAAAGTCCCTACGTACCCTTTCTTGCCTCTCCAAGACTGCCAGCCATATATTTTGTGCTTTTCTACTTCATCATTGTCATATGGAAACAAATTGTTCGACTTCTTTCGTGCTCATGTCTCGTCACATCGAGGTAATCAAGTCAACTTGTTCAAATCAAAACTTGGATATCACTTTGCGTTATTGGGTTTCGCTATTAGACTGT
Source organism: Echium plantagineum (assembly GCA_003412495.2). Lineage (NCBI taxonomy): Eukaryota > Viridiplantae > Streptophyta > Magnoliopsida > Boraginales > Boraginaceae > Echium > Echium plantagineum. Next base: position 7,345,488 of record CM016568.1, on the reverse strand, counting down.
GCATAATGAGGGTGTTAAAAAATGTTTCAATTACTGAATGTTTACAATGGAGTGTTGAAAACGTAATTAAATGGTGTGGATTAATATGGTCTTGAAAAAGTTTCGACTACTGAATATTTATAATGGAGTGTTGAAAAAATTTCGTTATAAGATTGATCGAGTTTTAACTAACTACAGTTTTAATGTTATATTGAGGCGTTGTCTAAGCGCTTAGACATCGCAACATAGAAGCGATGTCTAAGTGATATTGCTTACACAACACCTCTTATATACGAACTCTCTTTTGTGTTGTGTAAGCCCGTTTTTACAGTAGTGAAACTTAGAAAGGCACTAATAAGTCAAAACAAAGACAGAAAAAGGTTGTCTAAGACAAAAAGACCGACTACTTCAGATTGAAGCTTATAACTCTTACGTGTTATTTTTCAACATTTTCATAGTAATCGTTGTTGGCTTTTTTATTTTGCAGGGTAAAGAATCAATAACAAAGAATTGTTAAGATTGCTCCAAATGAGCCCAAATTATTATAAGTGAAAGTCTCATATTGAAAATAAGGGAGACATTTCATCATTTTAATAAATTAGGAGCAACTCCACTTATCATCAATTGATTTTAAGATGGTGTCTTCTTGGGTTATGAAGTGTGATCTCTCTCCTCATATTGGTGTGGCCTAGGCTCGATTAATGAAAAATTCTACAAAAAGAAGACGTAATTTTGCTAGTGATTTTATGTATTTTTATAGTCTTTAAATTTATGTAAAATGTATTATTTTTGTTGTAACCTTATGATAGTTTAGTTGTATTTGTAATTGTAATTGTTGGAGAAGAGTACATATGAATAATAAATACTTCAATCAATGTGAGTTGTAGTTAGGGCGAAGACGTGTTTGTTAAATCTATTAAATATTTAAATTTAATGAATTCAGTATTTATTTTATTAAGTCTGTTTGCTAATCAATTATATTAAGTACTGAATAAATTAAGATCTTATCAAAATCCTTAACAAAATATTAAGTCAAAATTCTTAACTTGATGTTTTCCTCTTAACCAAATCAGAAGTAATAAAATTTTAGTTTTATAGATTTTTCCTTCCATTATTTTCTCCACATCTCACATGTTCTTCCAAATTCATATATTATTATTTGAATCAAGTTAAAGTAATAATAATAATTATTATTATTAATATTGTTCATATTTTTATTATTCTTATTATTATTATCATCATCATTATTACTATTATACTCCCTCCGTTCTTTTTTATTTGTCTTCCGAGCCTTAATTTTTTGTTTCTAATTACTTATCTTTCTAGCTAGCATAATTAATTGTAAATTTACATTTTTCAATGTACTCTTTGATTACTTTTCTTATGAATTAGTTAACAGCCAACCAATTATAAAGTTTCAATTGATTGTCATTTTACATTTTCATTGTACTTTTTGACTACTTTATATTAATCTTAATATATGTGCAAATAGTTAGAAAGACACAAATAAAAAGAATGAATGTAATAGTTATTATCATAATCTTTATTATTATTATTATTATTATTATTATTATTCATTCTCATTATTAGTTTTATTATTAATAATACTTTTCTCATTATTATTTCTTATTATTCTTATTATTATTTTTATTCATACTACTTTCATTATTATTATTTTGTAAAGGTGTTGTACGTATTGCCCGCCATTGAACCGCACCAGGTCCTAAGTGGGGGAGAACTATATCAAGAATATCGAGGTCATTGCAGATTAGTCCTTCAAAATATATAAATGTTACAATATAGTCTCAGAAAATAACAAATATTGCAATATAAACCCCGAAAAATTAAAGACTAATGTGCTACGTACGATTGTCACTATTGGGGACGACTACATCGCAACAATTGAGACACTCTTACGGACCAATCTGCAACCGTATAACTATCTGGGACCAAAGTACAACTTCGTCCCACTATCTGAGATCAAATCGACAATTATCTCCCATATCTTAAGTGGGGGAGAATTATATCAAGAGTACTATTCAAGAATACCCCATATTTGACATATTTTACCCTTCAACTTGAGTTACTACTATATGTCTATATATATCGAACTCATTGCAAGATCCTATATAGCAGAAAAAGGATCATGAGAGTCTGAGAAAAGTGTCAGAAAAGGAGAAGCAACCCACGTTTTGTATGTAATAATAATTCAAAAGACGATAAGCATAGTGATATGATAGTAGTGATCCATTACTTTCCTGAATGATTCTTGATTTATTTCCACACACAACCTTACTTGTTGTAGATTATTTGTTGTAGGAAAACCACCAGTGTATGTGTGAAGAATTCAAACAAGTAAACACCACTTGGGTGTTTCATTCTCCTCCTCATGCTATTGATAAAATGTCTGCTAAATCATGCATGCAAAATAAAGTCTTAATGCCACCAAAAAACTCATACAAAAAACAGACAATAATATAATCAAATTTCAAACATACAATTTAATTCACTTTATGTCATGTCCATCTTAGCTTCTTGTCGCTTTGCTTTCTGTTATGCATTGCATGCAGCTGCACATGATGTATGATGATAATGGATTTAATTTGGAGACTTTCATCTAATGAATACTGACTTACCTAGCTTGTTGTTGTTCATGGATGGTACTTCACATATTGAATATGCCAATCACAAAGGTGGTCTACACGGTCCTCGCTCGACTTTATCCATCTACAATCAATGAGTTTCGTTGGGACGATAATAATAACAGAGTCAGCCCCTTCATTCACTACTACAAATATCAGTTTAGGTAACGCTACTTAGATGGCGCCTTATTGAAACGCTATTTAAGGTGGTGCAATTGAATAGCTTTTTTTATTTGTTTTAATTTTTTTTTTTTAAAGTACTTAGATAACGAGCGCTATCTAAGCACATTTATGTAATAGTGATTTCTTTTACGTGATTATCGGAAAAGCAAGTTCCACGTACCTATAGATGATAATAAACTAAAAGAGGACTCGTCCCATATCAAAACATACGAAATGGTTTATATGGTCTTGATGATGACCTATTCCGTGATTTACCACCTTCTTGTTCTCGTAGGTAAGGATGCGTGGAAATCGTTAGAATTACGATTCCATCCTTTTATGTAACATTATTCACAAGTGGACATTGTATATATAATGCTAAAATTTTGCTAGATTTGCATATCACCCAAGTTATACTTTAAATGGAAGAACAGTTGATATGGTTACTGTACTTCAGGATTTTGTTTCCCTTTTTGGGATGTATAGATCACTACTAGGATACATTGTGGCCCATGTACTATTTTACTCCAAATAAACTTGGAGTGATTTTCTCCGAATTTTGATTGTCAATTTCTATTATATTATTTTTCGTTGCTTTCGTTCTATACACTATAACACTATGTGTATATTGTATATTGCGAAAACTTAAATAATAAGAGCATGATTAATGAACTTCAAAAGCGAATATAAAATATGAGAAAAATAATTTATTAGGTCATATATAGTCCTAAAAAATGCATAGTAAATGTCATGGTTTTAGGCCTTGCCTAGTTTGACAAAAAGGTTTAGGGTTAGTATTAGTGATCAAGAATATCGTCAAAATGGTCATATATACTATGTGTAAATTGTAGCATGTTTTTTCAAATGTAATGTCAACATAAATGGTCTTGATATTGGTGTAAAAGGTAAATGTTGCTCCCTCTTTTGATGGAGATGTCAATTTTTATGGAAAGAGCGATTATATAGTGAACGTTTTCGACTAATATCAGGATTAAAATACATATTTTCGAGAAATATCTAAGTGCTGAAATTTAATTTTGACTCTCTTTCCGTCAAAATTTAACGTTTTCGTAAAAAAAAAGACTAACAAGGTGCAACTGTTTAACCAATATCCGTGACTCTTTCCATAGATCGTGTATAACTGAAACCAAAGAGCCAACTTACACATGTTATCTATCTCGGATCATTTAAGCAATTATCTCGCTAGTAATTGAGAGATGTAAGACGTAAGTTACTAATTCTCTTATTAAATGTTGGCTTATTTTCTTTTGGCCCCCTGAACAATTGAGACGCTTTCGATTTTCCCTCTGAACGATTCATCTTTTCATATGAGGGACTGAACTATCCATCCTTTCAATTTGCCCCCTGAAATGTCAAATTCAAATTAAATTTCAATTTAAAAGAAGGACAAACTTGGAATAACACACTTATTAATGTTTTGGGCACTTATTAATTTTTTGGGCACTTTTTAACAATTATTTTTGAACCTGATGTGATAATGGCAATGCCATAAATTATTATTGTATGTACCATAAAATTAATTGAATGTCTGAAAATTCTCATTGTTAAGAGTCTATGGGTTCCACTCTAAAATCAATTGGTAATAGAGAAAGTAGCCCAAAATCTTATACATTAAATCGGAGAACATCGACTTCCAATATGATGAGATGTACATCTTTAACACTCATATACAAAAAACGAGCTGAGGTAGCTTAACATTTGTGGTAAGCTAAGTCACTAAACAGCTAAAGATATATACTCCCTCCGTCCCTAAAAGATTGTCACATTTTGACTTTTGGTGGTCAATAAAACACGATTTTAAACATATATATCTATTATTCTACATGCGAAAAAATTATAAAAAGTTAATATTCAAAAATATATATATATTAAGACGAATCTAACAAGGTCCCACATGACTATATTATTTCTTATCGTTTAATAGGAATTCATGATCAGATTTTATAGTGTTCGACTAACAAAAGTCAAAATGTGACAATCTTTTAAGGACGGAGGGAGTATATGAAATCAAACAACGGTGAGCAGTAAGCGTAGCCAGTGATGGATATTGTAAGTCTGTATCACAGTCCCTACAGGCGACTTCATATAAGAAATCAAATTGTGAGGCCATATGGGCTCATGGCCTACCTTTTTCTTCATTTTGTAGTATTTGTTGTATATATTATAAGTACGTTTAAATGTACTGATATAAGACGTATGCTTCCATCCATTTATTACCACTCCAAAACTTTCATATGTATCCAAAACATATCCTCATCTTTTAAATTATCGAGTAGTCTAGTAAAAAAAGTTTTTGCTAGCGATCAGAAGGGCATGGGCTCTAAACTCACCTCATCGTTAATGTACATTTTAATGATTAAATACATTTATATATATATATATATATTATGACTTAATTGTCAAAATGGTCCTTGAAAATGACACCAAGTTCCATTTTGGTCCCTAATATATAGAGTGTTATGGTAACAGCTTAATTAGTTCCAATAAATGACAAAAAGTTGCATTTTAGTCCTCCAACTAGTGTCTCACTTTAATCTTACCAAGTTGTACTTTGATCCTCCTAATTATCCCAAAATTTGAACTTTTATCCCAAATTAACGTCTCATCAATTAATCAGAAATTGTTAAGATTTAACGGAAACATTAATTGGTGGACCAAAATGCAATTTTTGTGCCACATATTAAGACTAACCTGCTATGGACTTACCGTAAAACTATTTGGGATCAAAATACTACTTGATATCATTATGAAGGACTATGTTAATAATTAACTCTACGTATTATTAGAGAGATAATTGCCGGAATGGTCCCTGTAATTGTGTGTCATGTGCACTTTGGTCCCACTATATGGTCGGTCTGCAGGTTTAGTCCCCATAATTTGTACACTTGGTGCAGTTTAGTAAAAAAAGGAATCGAAAAAACAGAAAAATCGAAAAAGAATACAAAGAAGTCCCCAAAAAAATCGAAAACAAATTAATTACGAGGACTAAAGTGCACAAAAAAATTGTACAAGACTACATTGTATCCAATTTGCCTTTTAACCTTGAATTAATGGTAAAACTTCAGTTTTGGCCCAAAGTCACACTTTTCCGTCAATTTTTAACGGTTGGGGACTAAACTGCACCAACTGTACCAATTATGAGGACTAAATCTACAGACCGAATATTTAGTGGGACCAAAGGACACCTGGCACACAATTACGAGACCATTCTGGCAATTATCTCTATTATTAGGAATGAGTACATTAGGAATTTATAATGTTATGTTTATAAGTTGATGAGCAAGCTAGAAAAAATGCTACAATTTCACATGTTATAGGTCAATAATTTTTCTAATGTGAAAGATTTTCTTGACACAATGGTTGGTCTCTTGGAGTGGATGTTCACCAAGTGCCTACAATACCGACCTCAATGAATAGACAACATCATCAACCTGTTGTAGGCCATTATTATACTCACATGGCCACCCTAATTTCAAACAAACTCCTAGTTGCCATTGTTTTTAGTCCATCCCCATTATTGTCTCCTTATCTTCTACATATTTTCCCACCAAGACCTATTGCATTATTCCATCCCTTAGGTCTCTTTTTCACTTATCATAACTTCTTCTCACCTATTGTAAAGATACCTAGCTAGCTACCTACTAAACGTAACCCTCATACAAATACATAATTAAGGTCTAAGTGATGAGGACATTCCTCCCCCTAAATTTTTTGAAAGCCCTTATACTTCTCACATTCATTTTTCAAGATACTATGATTGATTTTTTAGATTCTGATCTCCTTTGTAAGAGTTATTTGGTCTCGGATGGTGGTCGGACAAAGTTATACTTTAGTCTCAAATATATAATTGCGTTGTTGTAGATTAGTTGAGATAATTGTCGATTTGGTCCCAGATAGTGGGACGAAGTTGCACTATGGTCCCAGATAATTATATTGTTGTGGATTAGTCCCCGAAAGTGAATCAAGTGTCGTGATGTAGTTCCCAATAGTGACAATAGTTGGATATTATTATTAGTCCCTTTTTTCGGGAACTATACTGCAACATTCGTTACTTTAAGGGACTATATTGCAACATTTTTGCCATTTTCAGTACTAATCTGCAACGTTGTAACTATCTGAGGCTAAAGTGCAATTGCGTCCCACTATCTGGGATCAAATATGCAATTACGTTCCTCAAAGTTGTAAGAGTGTTGGAGTATGACCCCATAAGTGACATGGAGAATGTGTAACATTTGACATTTTCAAGAATCATGTTTGTTCTAATCACTATCGAAGACTAATCTATAACATTATAACTATTTAGAATTAACGTATAATTTCGTCCCACTAAATGAGACTGAATTGACGATTACCTCCAGTACCTAATGCCTAATATTTTGAATTCATCTTTGTTGGGTGTTTATCATGGTTCCGGTGGTGTCACGTAGTAGTTCAAATGTCACACAAAAGAGATAACGTTAGTAAATTGTAAGGTTACAGTGAGTAGCACTTGGCTTTTTGTCTACCTTATAAGCAACAACTGGCATTAATAAGTGGAAGTTTATATATTTTGGGATAATTCCAGCAGCAATACATGAGTGAGGTTTCAAGCTTCATTATTTCATCAACTTACTGTTTATTTATTTCTCCAATTGGCGTGACATGTTCCCATTCAAGGAACAGGGCTCTCTTGTGTGCTCATCCTTCTATTTCCACCATGTTTCACTATTAACCACTTCCACTCTTCACCATCCTTAAGAGCATCACAAATACTTTGCTAATTTTAAGAGTAATTTTCTATTTTATTTGAAAAAGAAAAATGGAAGTTTTTATATATTTTTGCATCCCTTGGTGTGTGTTTAAGAATTGTGATATTATGTTTTTTTACAATGGAATCCCTAAATTTATTTGAGGGGTAATTTTTAATTTGGTCATAAGTAGTAGTGGAATCAGATTGTCGTTTAGTTCCAAATAAAATATTATTATTATTTTACGTATGGTATTAGCCCTTCAAAGTTGTACGAATGTTATACTATGGTCCTTAAGTAACTGGATGTTTGATATCAATGGAAAAACACGATTGGACCGAAGGGCTCTTTTGGTGACCATACTACAACCCTTGTGGTATTACGTACTATTATTTAGGTTCGAATGAATCGAGAGATAATTGTCGATTTGGTCTCAAATAGTGGAACAAAAGTGTTGCGATATAGTCCCCAATAGTGACAATCGTGTACACTAGTCCCTATTTTTCTGGGACCAACCTGCAACATTTGTTACTTTTAGGGACTATATTGCACCACTTGTGCCATTTGTAGGGACTAATATGGAACGTTGTAACTATCTAGGACTAAAATGCAACTCTGTCCCACTATGTGGGACCAAATCTGCAATTACCTCTTCGAATTGGCAATTAATTATTAGTTGGACATGGATCGTCAAAAGTATTGCTTAATTTACAAAAAAACAGAAAAAAAGAAAAAAAAAATTAGCGAGGACATGATGGGAGACCCAACTCTATGTTGAAGAACGAATCTCCACATCTGAAATACTCCCTCCGTCCCTAAAAGATTGTCACATTTTGACTTTTGGTAGTCAAACATTACAAAATTTGATCATGAATTTCCATTAAACGATAAGAAATAATATAGTCTTGTGGGACCTTGTTAGATTCGTCTCCATGTATATTTTTGAAATATTAACTTTTTATAATTTTTTCACATGTACAATAATATATATTTATGTTTTAATTTGTGTTTTGTTGACTACCAAAAGTCAAAATGTGACAATCTTTTAGGGACGGAGGGAGTATTACTCTTACTTTTAACAATTATGCAGACATGCTCTATACTGATCCGTGTTCACGGGTATTAATAAATTATGGAGACAACTTATTACAGTTTATATTTAATCAAGAGAAACTACATCAAGTTATGTGGATGTAATGATTGAAGGACAACCTTCTCTTTGGACCATGATCTCTAGCTATTTAATTAATTTCTCTAATCTTTTACTAACCCTTTGTTTATATATATATATGACTCGTGTTCATCTTCCATACCATCAAAGAGCCAAAACCTATGGTATTATTTTACTGTGTTCATCTTCCATACCATCAAGGAGCTAAAACATGTGTTAAAGCTTTTTAGTCGGATCGACTGTAAATGAAGATATGTGTCTTAATAACAGTCTTGCAAAGTGATGGACGAGTATCCGGATGAGCCTCGGGTAACAGATCGAGGATTGGACTTCGTCCCACTGAAGTTACGGACTCAGGTATCACCTTGAACAACCTAGTAGAAATAGTTCTCTTCCCAGTAAGTCGCGCCTTTGGAGCCAGCGATCCTTCCTGAGAGTCTCAGCTACACCTGAAAGCGTGACCGTTTCCGGCCACAGACACTCCGATGCCTAAGTTAGTAGGGAATCCGGCGAGTGTCTAAGTACTAATATGCAATTAATGAGTAAAAATCACGTACCGTCCTTTGCTGACTTTGTCCCCTATATATAGGTATAGGAGAGAGAAAGATAGTACCTGAATGGCTGGATGTGAGACAAGTGTCCTTCATCAAGGGTACTTGGATGTACGTCTGGGCTTAAACAGGACTCTCATAATAAGACAAGGATCCAAGCTAGAGCTGGGCTAGTCTCCTGGATCAGCCTTTCGAGGAGTCTCATGGATGTAGGTCCCCGTTGATGAGCTAATGGGCCGAGCCTAGTAACTCAGGACGAGGCCCCTTAGACATCTAATTCTTAGGGTTACATCATTGCCCCTTTTATCTGCTGGTCATGAATCCATGTGCCTCCGCGTCTATGGGTAATGGATGAAGACGAGGAGATAAACTCAGGCTTGCTCAGACAATTTGAAACCTCTTATTGGGATATACGCCGACGTGACACGTGTCAGCCCAGGATCGCTTCAGAAGGTGAACAGTTGCACTTGAGGTCTATAAAAGGTGTGAGAACTCCTTCAATCGTACTTCTTTATTTTCTTCACCCTTCATATTCTCTGAAAGTTGCCCACTTTCCTCATCTTCCCCAAATACTCTCTGTCTTTTCCCCAAACGGTGTTCTTCTTCTCCCGTGTGACATCCAGTGAGTATCACTGTAAGATCTCTGAGGCGGTGTAAAATTTGCCCCTTTGCTTCCCTAAACTTTCTCAATTTTAGGATAATCTTTTTGTTTTCTCCGCCGGAAACCGGAATTTCGTCGGTAAGTTTCTCTTGGGAATAGACGTTTGGGTTATCTCTTGCCCCTGCTACCAAAGTGTTGTATATTTCCCCTTTTCTGGGCTTGGTGGGCGATAAGTGTAGTAAACCCAGGAGATGAATCGGTTAATTTGACCTTTGGACTGTTCTTCAGATTTCCCTCCTAAAACCTTTTGAAATTCCTCTCTTTGATCTTTTAAATATGTTGTCTCTTGTAATCTTTTGTTTATGACGTGTGCTGTTTATAGGCGCACCTGAATATCTTTAATGAATCTATCTCCTGTTTACCACGCAGAAATCTCTATGGACGGGACTAATTCCGCAGCTTATCAATCTAACGAGACCATGATGAACGAGGTAGGACTCGGGTTTTCTAGATTTCAGCCCTATGTGTTACTTTTGATTCTGATTTATCTCTTTTGTGTAGCTGAATGCCCCACTCTCCTCGGAACATGACAACGCGCCTGTTCTTTCTCCTCTGAGGGAAACTATTCCACCCGCACCCCAACCTATTACTGTCGAGGAGCATGCCTCCGAGAGTTCTGATGACTCGTTGGTGGAAGTGTCTCCGCCTGAAACAGCCGCGACTGCCGATGACGATGTAGAATTTCAAGACTTGCTGAACAATCCTCCCCCTCAACTATTATCGCCCCTAGCTGCGGATACATCTACCCTTCCGCCACGGATGTCTACTCCCTCGGCTACTGTGTACTCAGCCAATACCTCTGGTACTCAAGAAGCTGGGGGTTCAGATTTGGCCGCGGGGGAAAACGAGGAAGTTTCCGGGGATGACCTCTTAAATCTCCTTTTTGCTGATGGTAAGGAACCTACCTTCATAGCGGATTCTCTCCCTGTAGACTCTCGTGTAAACTTACGTCGCATTAGGTCCTATTATGGAATTCCTCATTCCTTTATCCTTCGTCTTCCTTCTGGAGACGAGACTTTCCTGAAGCATGAAGACGGCTTCACTCCCATACACATTCTTTCTCTAAACGTAGGTTTTAGGTTTCCCTTAACTCCCTTTGTACAGGAGATCCTTAGAGTACTCCCCTCGGCCCCTGGTCAGATAACTGTAATGGGTCATGTCATCCTAACCATTTTCCAAGTAGCCTGTGCGAGGGCTGGGGTAGTACCCACCGTAGGTCTTTTTCGCCTCATGTATTCGGCCACCCACAAAGGTCAATATTATTTTTCCGCTATGAAGGGTTGTGCCTTTTTGAGTACTCCGCGACCCAGTAAAGTTCCTGATAATTTCTATCACCGAGTATGGTGTTTAGTGAAAGGAGACTTTGGAATAGGGATACCCCGCAAATGGCAGCCTAAGACACTAAATCATGGTCTCAAGAAGTATAAAAGCTCCGCTGAGGATAAACTAAGCCTTGAGATTCTTCGTACCACTTTTAAGGCTCCTTTGCACTGGAACACTTGTTGTGACGAGGGTAGTCTCATGCTGGCCGGGGTAGTAAATAAGCACTTTACTCGTACCGTCACTTGGGGTATTTCTTCTTGTTTGATTGCTTATTTCCAATCTTTGTGCCTACCTTCCCCGGGTTTAATAACTTGTGTTGTTTTCATTTGCAGATGATGTGATGGATGCGGCCCTGGAGGCTCCTTCCCATCTAAGTCTCGATTTTGAGGCTATGTTTGGTGAGAAAACTCCTTCTTTGGCCGTGCCGGTTCAGAGCCCTTTGCCTGAAACAGGGAGGGTCGAGCCTGTGCCTATACAATCCGTGCCTCCTTCCTCTGCTCCCGAGGGTCCTCTGCCCAAAGAGAAAGGTAAAACGGTCCCTCCTTCTGTTCCTTCTACTTCCTTGAAAAGGAAGAAGGTTGCGGCCAATAAAGGTCCCTTGGCTAAGAAGAGTAAGGACTCCCGAGGCCCTGAACTGAGGTCCTCAAACATGGAAGGTCCCATTCGTGGTGAAGATGGGAGCACCACCACCCGCGTTACTCGGGGGGGTATTCGCGACTCCCTTTTTACCCCTGAGGGGAAGGCTGTAGATGTACGGTATAGTATGACCTATATGCCTTCTCCCTACATCCTCCCCGGGGCTGCCCTGGTCATTGAGAAGGACTCAGAATGGGGGCATCCTCAAGATAGCCTAAAAGCTGTTAAGCCATTAATGCTGCGAGGTGAATGTGCTCCCTATGAGGATATTGACGATGCCACGGATCTAAGTGCCGAGGTCCTGCACCACCACTTGAAGGTTCGTGCTCTTTTCTTTCGTTATTATTTTCCCTTTCTTCTTCTGGGGCTGATCTTTATCCCCTTCAGACAATGAATGGGGTTTTCGTGTTAGGAAGGAGGGCTCGTCAGCTGGAGCTAGTCTGTGAAGATTTGGAGGGGAAATTGAAGAAGGCTGAAAGCTCGGCCGATGCCAACCAGACCCTTGCCCAGTCTTGGAAAGATGCGGCTAAAGAGCAAGAGACTAAGGCTCATATGGAAAATAAGCGTGCCACCCTCCTCCGGGCTGAGTTGACCAAGCATAAGGAGGAGACAGCCGCGCTCTTGAAGGACAAGGATGCTGAATTGGCTGCGGTCAAGGCTAAAGCTGAATCCTTTGAGAAGGACAGCCAAACCTGGAAGAAGAGAGCTAGCTCACTTGCCAAGTCAGCCGTGGATCTGACGAATTCCATTCCAGCTACGGTCCAGGATCAAGTGAAGGTTTTCATGAAGAGTCCTGCTCTTCGCCATCATATCCAAAAGAATCAGTCTTGTATTCTTTCCGAGTTTGCCTCGTTGAATTCAGAAAAATGTCCGGGGCTAGCTGAGCTCGTTGAGGAATTTAAGAAACTCAAGGCTCTGCCCATCCCTACTGATCCCCCCGTGTAACCCTATCTTTTGTATTTGCTCAACTTTCTTCAATATATGATTTTCATTTACTGTCTTCTTGATATTGCATGTATGTATACTCCCGGGCCCCTTTGCAAAACTTTTCTGAATCTCCGAAATGAAGATATGTTTTTGCAATGCACCTAGAATAATGCAAGTATCTTATCTCGACTTTTATTGACTTTGTCATGAGTCGTGTCAGATGTTAAAGTTGTACCTCTGGTAACTTGTAGTTATCTTTTAGAGGTTAATTGAGCAAGACCTTTAGTGACTTTTCTGATGTAAGTCACCTGTTGGAGGTTGACTAGCCAAGACCTCTAGTGACTTATCCAATGTAAGTCACTTGTTGGAGGTTGAATAGCCGAGACCTCTAGTGACTTATCCGATGTAAGTCGCATGTTGGAGGGTGAATAGCCGAGACCTCTAGTGACTTATCCGATGTAAGTCACATGTTGGAGGTTGAATAGCCGAGACCTCTAGTGACTTATCCGATGTAAGTCACATGTTGGAGGTTGAATAGCCGAGACCTCTAGTGACTTATCCGATGTAAGTCACATGTTGGAGGTTGAATAGCCGAGACCTCTAGTGACTTATCCGATGTAAGTCACATGTTGGAGGTTGAATAGCCGAGACCTCTAGTGACTTATCCGATGTAAGTCACATGTTGGAGGTTGAATAGCCGAGACCTCTAGTGACTTATCCGATGTAAGTCACATGTTGGAGGTTGAATAGCCGAGACTCCTGCATGTTACTTGTTATAACACAGTAAACAAATGATTTATTAGACTTGATTAAATTATACATGTCTTTCCCTGCAGTCATTTGCAACTGATTTACTTAAATGTAAAATTTGACCAACTTGGTGGCATGCCACGTCCTGGGAACTGGTTCACCATTGAGCTCTTCCAATTTGTATGTTCCTGGGCCTAATACTGTCGCCACCCTGTATGGTCCTTCCCAATTAGGACTTAACTTGTTCACCTCTCGTGGATTTGCTGCTGAATAGAGTCTAAGGACAAGATCCCCCACTTTGAACTGTCTTCCTCGGACGCGTCTGTTATATGCCCGAGCCATGAGGCTTTTATATTGTTGTGTTTTATACAAAGCCTGGTCTCGCAGTTCATCCAGGAAGTCCATTTGTTGCCTTAGTCTTTCCTCATTCAATCTCTCATCGAAACCCCGTTGCCTGAACGTTGGTAGTCCTACTTCCACTGGGAGTAGTGCCTCGGTTCCATACACAAGGCTGTAGGGAGTCTCACCTGTAGCCTTAGATGGTGTGGTTCGCATTGACCACAAGACCACTTGTAATTCTTCCAGCCACGCCCCTTGAGTAGTCTCAGCTTGTATGAGGTTTTTCTTTATCCCATTAAAGATTACCCTATTCATCATTTCCACTTGGCCATTGGCTTGGGGATAATATACCGGAGCAAATCGTTGCTCGATTTCATATTTTTCACAGAAATCCCTTAGTATTTTTCCTTCAAACTGGGGGCCATTATCTGAGATAAGGATTTTAGGCACGCCATACCTGGTAATTATGTACTTCCATATGAACTTTACCACATCATCTCCTTTTGTTCTTGCCATTGGCGCGGCTTCTACCCATTTGGAAAAGTAATCCACTGCCACTATTACGTATTCCACGTTTCCTTTGGCTTTTGGTAACTTCCCTACCAAGTCCATTCCCCACATAGCAAAGGGAATCGGGGTGACAATTGGAGTCATAGCCGTGGCTGGCAAATGTGATATGGCCCCTTGCCTCTGACAAGCATTGCATCTTCGAACATAGTCGACCGCGTCTTTCCTGAGTGTTGGCCAAAAATACCCATTTCTGGTGACCTTTAATGCCAATGCTCCTTGGCCTATATGACTGCCGCACCATCCGTTGTGGACCTCTGCCAATATTTTGGCCGTGTCCCTGCTAGCCACACAATACAGCAATGGTCCCTCCCACGACTTTTTATATAGTTCCCCTTCAATCATGTGGAACCTATGTATCCTGGCCTTAAGAGTGCGAGCCTTGGTCTCATCTAATGGCAACTCTTCATGGAGTAGATACTTGGCTATGGGCGTGCGCCAATCCTCTTCTTCGTTCAACACAATAGAGACCTGATTAATCTGATGAGCCGGTATGTCTCGGACCTCTATTAGTGCCTCCGAAGGTAGCTCCTCATACCATACCGTGGCTAACTGGGATAGGTAATCCGCGTCTTGGTTCTCTGTCCGAGGCACATGTTGGAAGATAATTTGTTTGAATTTCTTAGCCTCTATCTTAGCTTTAGCTTGGTACATCATCAAAGATTCATTTTTGACTTCACATGTGCCATTTATCTGATCCATCATCAATTTAGAATCCCCTTTCACCGTGACTTCTTTGACCCCGAGACTGTGTACCAACTGTAACCCTGCAATTAAAGCCTCGTACTCTGCTTCATTATTTGTGGTGTAAAAGGTGAATCTCAGAGCATAGCTGAATTTTACATTATTCGGACCTTGAATGACTATTCCTGCCCCTGATCCCTTACTATTCTTGGCCCCATCCACGTTTAATATCCATTGTGGGCACTTTAGCTCGTTAGGGGCCGCGACTTCCGTCCTTGCTGTTGGGTCCGTGCATTCATTAATAAAGTCTGCCAATGCCTGAGCCTTAATGCTTGTCCTTGGTATGAAGGTTATCTGGAATTCACTCAGCTCTATGGCCCATGTAGTTAATCTGCCTGACAGAACTGGGCTTGCTATTACCCTCTTAAGTGGTTGATCCGTGACCACTTCAATTGGGTGTGACTCGAAGTATATTTTCAGTCTTCTTGCTGCCACTATCAAAGCATAAGTGAATTTATCAATAAGTGGGTAATTCAATTCTGATCCTCGTAAGACGTGGCTAACATAATATATAGGTCGTTGTATACCTTCGTCCAGTTTGATCAATACCGCACTTACTGCCCCTTCAGCCACAGCTAGGTATAACTGTAAAGTTTCCCCTTCGGTTGGATGTGTCAACAACCTTGGACTAGTTAAATAACTTTTTAACTCCTCAAAAGCCCTTTGGGAATCCTCATCCCAGTAGAATTTCTCAGGGGCACGCCTAAGGTTTCTGAAGAAAGGCAAGTTGCGTTCTCCTGACTTGGATATAAATCTGCTTAATGCAGCCAAACATCCATTGAGCTTCATAAGTTCTTTGTAGCTTGTGGGGGCCTTCATATCTGTTATAGCCTTTATCTTGTCGGGATTAGGCTCTATGCCATTCTTGCTTATCATGTAACCCAAGAATTTGCCAGAAGTCACGCCAAACGAGCACTTCTCCGGGTTAATGCGTAACTTATTTATTCGTAGAGTCTGTAAAGTTTCGGTCAAATTGGGAAGATGATCTTTCCGAAGCTTACTCTTGACGAGCATATCATCAACATAAACTTCCATGTTGCGGCCTATCTGTTGCTGAAACATGGTATTCACCATCCTCTGATAAGTCGCGCCTGCGTTTTTTAACCCAAATGGCATAACCTTCCAAAAATACAGGCCGTACTCTGTTATGAATGCTGTCTTCTCAGCCTCTTCCTCATCCATAAATATTTGGTGGTAACCTCTTGAAGCATCCATGAAGTCAAACATTTCATGGCCCGCGCTTCCATCCACCAATCGTGCCAAACATGGAAGTGGATAAAAGTCCTTTGGGCACGCCTTATTGAGGCTTGTGAAGTCCGTGCACATTCTCCACGTGCCATTCGGCTTTTTAACCAATACTACATTCGCAATCCATGTCGCGAACTTCAACTCTTTGATTGCCCCTGCCTGTAGTAGAGCCGAGACCTCCTCTCTAATAGCTTTGTTCTTCTCAGCATTGAATGTTCTTTTCTTTTGCTTTATTGGGGTGTAGGAAGGCTCGACGTATAGCTTATGCATAGCCGTGCGTGGGTCTACCCCAGGCATGTCTTCCGGGCCCCAAGCGAAGACGTCCTTATAGCCGCGGATCAGCCTGATTAACTCTTCTCTATGCTTCGCATCCAATTTTGTCCCTATGCGGAATGTTCTGGATGGATCCGTGACTATGAAAGGAATCTGTTCTATTTCCTCATGCGGGGCATAAGTTTCCACCTCACGTTCTTTAGGTGAATTATCTTTTTCTTCCTTTGTGGTAACTAGGACCTGGTTACATACCTTTCGTTTGTCCCCGACCTTCTCTGACGGAACTGAACTTAGATAACACATCCTGGCGTTTTTCTGGTCCCCCCTCATCTCTCCTGTTCCCCCTGGAGTTGGGAACTTCATTTTCATGTGGGCAGGAGAAATAATGGCTTTTATAGCCGTGAGGGTAGGTCTGCCAATTATTCCATTATACGCCGAATCTTGGATATCAACCACTGTGAATCGCACCAATGTGGTCACAGATTTTCCTCCTCTTCCAAAGGCTACATCCAAGGCCACAACGCCCACTGGTGTGATTGAATGGCCAGTAAATCCTGTTAGGGATGTGTTGGCCGGCTGCAACCTGCTGCGTGGAAGATGTAGTTGATCATAGGTAGACAGATATAAGATGTCCGATGAACTTCCTGTATCAACCAACATCCTATCAACCTCTAATGTCCCTATCACCGGGACTATTATGAATGGATCATCATGTGGTACTTCAATTCCTTCCATGTCCTTTTCCGTGAATGTGATGGGTTCAGTGTGTTTGGATGGAATTGAATTGAAAGCATACACATCACGTCTTGCATACCTCTTCCGCGAGTTACGTGAATCTCCCCCACCACTAGGACCTCCAGAAATTGTGTTTATTCTCCCTGTGATCACAGGAGAATGGTCACGCTTCTCTTTTTTAACAGAGTCGCGGCTATGCTGCGGACTCCTTGCACGGCCCTTGCCTTTACCTTTGTGATCTGTATACTCTCGGAGGTATCCTCGCTCTATTAATTTTTCAATTTCCTTCTCCAAAGTTCTACAGTCACCTGTATCATGGCCACATTCTCTGTGATATTCACAGTATTTACTTTTGTCCCTTTTCCCATAAGGGGTGGTCAATCTCGGTGGTTTTGGTAGGAGACCCTTGTCTGATATCTCTGAATAAACTTCTGCCATAGAGATATTAAGACTCGCGACTCCCCTCTCCGATCCTCTTGAAGAAGTGCATTTAGCCACAGCTTTAGATGGAATAGAAGTTTGTGCATACTTCTTTCCTTGAGTTAATTGAGGGAAGTCCGCGCCTCTAGGCCTCTGCAACCGTTCCCACACCTTTGGTTTTGAGGTTTGCTTCTGAAGGACTGTCTCTCTAAGGTCCTTATGATCTTTATCTTTCAGCCGCAACTCTTCTACATCGATATATCGACGAACCTTAGCCGTGAGTTCATCTTTCCCCATTGGTTTTTCCAATGTCAATGCTTTCTTAAGTTTCCCATATTGCAATCCTTCATAGAAGGCCATGTATGCCAACCTAGCATCCACCGAGGGCAACGTAAGTAACTTATCATTATATCTCTTGTGATATGCCTTTAGGGTCTCGCCCGGCTTTTGTTTGATTGCTAACAAGGCTCTCTCATCCTCCTCTTGGTTTATCTCTGAACCAAACTTAGCCAAGAAAGCAAGTGCTGCTTGATCGAAAGTATCAATTGACCCTTGTGGCAGCTGCATAAACCAATCCAGAGCCTTCCCTGTCAAACTATTAGGAAAGGCCTTGGCATACATATCCTTATCTGGGGTAGATACAATCATTTGAGCTGTATAACCCCTCAAATGCTTTTGAGGATCTCCGGTGCCATTATACTGGTTGAGCCGCGGCAATATGTATCCTGTTGGTACGTCCTTCATTTCTAAACGCACCGAGAATGGCATCCTTGTTTGAGGGATCATGTAAGATGGAACCTGCGGTTTCAATGTTGCCAGCATTGTCACTTTGAATTTTTCCATCTCCTCCTGAATTGTGCGTAGGAGGTTTGGTTCCTGAGTTGCAGGCACCTCCTGGGGAGGTGGTGCGGGCCTATGTAGCCTCTCAGAACCATTATGTTGACTGTACTGATTTTGAGGTTGAGGTGCAGGCACTACCCTTGGCAGTGGTGTAGATCGTCGCGACCTCTCAATCCTCTGGTTATCCTCATTTGGATGATGCGATGCCCCATACCCTTCATCATGATGATGTGATTGAGAATGACCTTCCTGATGTACAGCCGCGGGCATGTTAGCCAAAGCCTGTTGAACAGCTAACTGCACCCTTCGTTGTATCTCAGCCTCCATCTCCGGAGTGAACACAGCTGGGTTATTTTCCGGAGCCTGAGGTTGAGGCGGTAGACTCGTAGAGAGCTCATTTTGTGGTAATTCTTGATCCATAGCTTTCTGTATCGAGCCCACAGACGGCGCCAATGATGGACGAGTATCCGGATGAGCCTCGGGTAACAGATCGAGGATTGGACTTCGTCCCACTGAAGTTACGGACTCAGGTATCACCTTGAACAACCTAGTAGAAATAGTTCTCTTCCCAGTAAGTCGCGCCTTTGGAGCCAGCGATCCTTCCTGAGAGTCTCAGCTACACCTGAAAGCGTGACCGTTTCCGGCCACAGACACTCCGATGCCTAAGTTAGTAGGGAATCCGGCGAGTGTCTAAGTACTAATATGCAATTAATGAGTAAAAATCACGTACCGTCCTTTGCTGACTTTGTCCCCTATATATAGGTATAGGAGAGAGAAAGATAGTACCTGAATGGCTGGATGTGAGACAAGTGTCCTTCATCAAGGGTACTTGGATGTACGTCTGGGCTTAAACAGGACTCTCATAATAAGACAAGGATCCAAGCTAGAGCTGGGCTAGTCTCCTAGATCAGCCTTTCGAGGAGTCTCATGGATGTAGGTCCCCGTTGATGAGCTAATGGGCCGAGCCTAGTAACTCAGGACGAGGCCCCTTAGACATCTAATTCTTAGGGTTACATCACAAAGGAAATGATCAATAGTACATAAAATCAGAAGGAACACCCATAATATTCAGCAAAGTATATATCTTCACACGGACCTTAATCACCTTCCACTAATATTAACTAAAATCAATATTCAACCGGACACAAAAATCATTTATTGTAGCATAATACGGGCATGTACAGTTGTACACAATGTGATGTATGCTATTTCATCATTATTAGAATTAGCCTTTCAGTGAACATCTATTTATTTTTTAATTTAATTATGTATTTATTATGGGCTTCTCATATTAGCTCGTAGGATTAGGACTTAGGACAATTCTTATACTCCTATAAATATATAATTTTATTGACTAATAAACAGACATAATTATACCATAATCTTTCATGGTATTAGAATCGATGCTATTTCGACAAGTAATTTCAGTGAGAACAAATTTCGCCACGATCAGGTTAAACGCAAGAGAAAGAATTGAGATGCACATCCCACAACGAAAATCGAATACTTCGGAATAAACATATAAGATTTTGGACTACTTTCTTTATTGTCAATTAATATTAAGTGAAACACATATACTATTAACAATTCATAATATGCATATGGAGGATTTTGATATGATGATATGCATAATGAGTGCATTGTACTAGTTGATCAATTCGAGAAATTCTAAAAAGGCCATTTTGATTTTATATGTAGGGGACCATTAACTACTCCTCTTATACATATATATATGTAATTCAGCAAAACCAATCATAGGTTTTTTCTCCTAAAAACCAATTAGGCCTTTTGTTCATCACCTTGAAGACAGACAAGAGATTAGGGGGGACCATCATTCATACTGTTCATGTTGTTTGGTGGCATTACGTGGATGTAAAGATTTTTGCCAATATCTCAAGAAATTTGATAATGTTCTATTTTAAAAATAATCGAGTTTTTGAATTCTTATCATCACATGAATCACGGGTGCTAGTTCGATCTCCACAGATCATTCTTTTATATTTTAATTTTGTATTTGAATTGGGAGAGTTGTTAGAAATTAAACTTTGGAGGACGTTAACTCGATTTCGTTGTCCATTTCTACACAATTAAAGTTAGATACTTATTATCTTCTATTGTAATATTAGATATATCAATTTTTTGAAGAAAATAATTCTTCTCTTGTTATTACTTTCTTCTTATAGATTACTTTCATGCTTCTCTTGAATCTTGATCTTGTATGTGATGATTTGGGCTCGGTAGTTGGGTCAATATTGTTGGAACTTGGGCTCTCGTTGGGCTCCTTATTCGAATTAAGGGGTTAGGGGCCGTTCATGGGCCTAATGGGCCCGAACCTGGCTCAAACCGGACTAATGATCCGGGCCTCGGACGGTCCAAAGAGACCCCGTCCGTTAGACACCGACTATAGTTCCATTTTATACATAGCATAGCTGGACATCTTCGGAAAAAACCCAATCTTAGTTTCTGTGGACTTCTACTTGAACCATTTGTACAACTATTGACTATTGTAATACTACCTACATTTTTAATAATGACCTAATTTGTTTTTTAAATTGTCAAAATTAACATATATTATAAATTGAATTATAAACATGACTTGTATTATTTACATTACTATAATAACAACAATGCAATACGTTAAACCACCAGCGACCGTGGTAGCTGCCGAATTTTCTCCTCGTACATGGACAATGGTGTGGATCGATGAAATTACCAGCCTTAATCATTACAAAGGGCGATGGTACGACATCTATTCTAGGAGAAGAAAATCAATACATATATTATATAGCTTATCTCTTAAAACTCTTTTAAGAAGCTTTTGTTATAAATATGTTTACTTCCATCATAAGTAATGTATGTGGGTTCAAATTTCTACGCGGTCTAAATTAAGAAGAAAAAGGTGTTGTTAAAAGTAGACAATAGGAGATGATGTTGTAAGACAGAGAAATAGAAAGCGAAAAACTCACAAGAATAATTCTCTCTGAAACCCTTCTTCTCTTCTCTCAAACCCGCCTCCAGCCGCCAACGAGCCTGCGCCTCCATCCCTTCATCACCTTCTCACATACACCCTCTCCTCTTCTGCAACCCCATCCTCCGTCCTCCCCCAATCTCTACAGATCCTCCACCCCAGCGGCATTCACAGATGCAAAACACTAATGAAGGAGACCGGCAGATGACGATTCTTAAAACTCCGGCCCCACCTCTCGCGCATAAGAAGGCAATGATTTCGGGCAGAACGGCGACCACCAAGTATGTTTGTAGTGCCTCCTGTTCTTACCACTATGCTCTAAAATTTAATCCTTTTAATTCTAATGGTATTCTCCCTACACCTTTAAGTCATTATCCTATTTTTAGTCGACGTTACTTTGGCCCTCCCGTTTTACTAAACCTTACTAGTAAAGGCCTCCTCCCTATTCCACATGGATACAGAGTTGATTCCCAGAATAAACTTTGGAATACGGCATCTGATCCATCTATTATAGCGTGGAAAAAGAATTTTATGGGCTCTCCATTGGGCAATTCTGTTAAGGGGGTTAAAAGAGGTCGGGAAGAGGGTGTCTTCCTTTTCGCGTCTTGTCGTGAATCTCATGTCAAAAGACTAGATTGTTCAAATAAAGCTTTTGAGTTTGATAGAGTTGGTGATTGGGAGTCTAAGTACACAATGAATATGTTTGACTTTAATACCAATGGAACAAGTAAGACCAAAAGAGCTAGGGACGAGGATGACTTTGCTGACTCCATTAATGAATACGTATCTGGAAAAAAACGGTCTTGTATTAGAAAGGATATAGACAACGAAGAAGAGGACCAATATTTTGACGCAAACCAATCAGAATGCACTGAATGGGACTACCAAGATTCTGATTTTGAGGATGCTTATGGCGACTTGTTTGTTGAACCATTGGTCACCCGAGGCCTAGATGGATTCATACCTCCTCTTTTGGACTTCGAGGGTGCTTTGGGGGACATAAATGTATCAGGTAAAAGGAAACGTAAGGCTGATCCTTGGGTAACGGAAGCTGAAATGCAAGATACTACAGAAAGGTGCTTCAAAAAACCCAAGCCTGCTCCTTTCAAAATACATGGAGCTGACCAGACCGCACAACTGCATGAGATCAAAGTCATGGCAATTTTCCTCCAAAATTTTGTGGCAAATGAATGGTTTTTTCCCTTTGATCCAGGATTAAAATGGCAATATGAGTATGTGAAGAAGGCAACTGTTAGGAGCTTTCCTTTTGATCCAGGATTAAAACGGAACTCTAAGAAAACTTCTCAGGTGCGAGATGCTACATGGACGCAAGGAACATGGAGAGTGTTTTTGTGGATATACTCTTTCAATCTTGACGTGGCATATCAACAACGGCTTCTCAGCAAGTTCGGTAACCTTTATACCCCTCATGCTAATGAATTTATTAACTTTGTTGAAGATAATGCTTGTGTTCTGCATCATTCAAATTGCCTAATTAAATTACTGGTGGTTACTTTCAATCTTAGTAGAATCTCTACTAAGACTTTTGTTTTCAGTCGATTGGTGATCGACAATCTTAAAAAATGTTGGATTTCCCTTGACACCGACCACGAGATTTATATTCTCGTCTGTTCATGTCATTTAAGGTTATCCATTCGGTTACTTTCCTTGTTTTTCGAATGCCACAGTAATTTTCTTATGCAGTTAAATAATGCATATGCACAAGCGGATACAACTCATCAGTTAACATACATTGTTGGTACTATGAGGTGTATTTGGGTCAGGAGAAAGCTTCAGGCGTTAGATGATGGCAATTTTATTTGCTTCAATAGACTATCTTTATTTTATGTCATGTGTAATGTTTATTTAAGTAGTTCTTCATTCTTTGAAGTTCTTGTTGTCTTAATGACCTTTGTAGGACTTTAAACTTTTGTACTATTCAATCCTTATCTATCAAAAAAAAAAGTAGACAATAGGATTTTCATCTGATGCTTAAGTCCAAAACTCAAGCAAGGTGATTATATTGATGCTTATTTTATTTTTGTAGTTGTCATTTTAATTTACACTCTTTGTTTCAAAGTAGTGGTCATCCAAAAATAATAAATTGTACTTCTATATTCTACATTTTTAATACTTCCTCTATCCCTAAATGATAGAGCTATTTGTTTTTTTACGGTCTTCGAAACACGATTTAAAACGTAAATATTTTTAATTGTACATGTCTAAAAATTATAAAAACTTGTTATTATAAAAATATATATTGAGACGAATCTAACAAAATTCAATGTGTAAAAATTATAAAGACTTGTTAATATAAAAAATATATTGAGACAAATCTAACAAGATCCAATATGAATATATTATTTGTTATCGATTAATGAGAATTTACGGGCAAAATATTCAAAATTTGACCCAAAAAATCAAAAGGCTGGAACCATCACCTATGTTTACCGAGGTCCTCTTTCACTCACCCATAATTTATAGACAAAATCTAGTAAAAATTGAAGGGTGCGGGATTCAAACCCCTTAACCATCCCACACCCGCGTGGCCGCGTCTACACAAGGGGCGCAAAAGACCATTTGATCTAATTAACTACTTCGTCATTTCAGTTGTAGATATTGTTTGTATCATAATATTCAATGACCTAGGGGGGCGCCACCCCTAGGTCCGCCGCTCAATAGAGGTTATTGCTTTATTTATAAGGTAATACATATCACAAATGTAGGTCAAGTTGTTATGATACGATCATATTTCGAGGCATTCGAGGACCTCGTAAGCACTTTGTCATCGACGTAATAAAGCAAATAATAATACAGGATGTGACCGACACGATGATAAACAAACAAGCTCCAATTTGTACATCATGATTCGAGTGAGTACACATTCTGATCACATACCATCTACACAACATGATGCACATCTATGGAAATTAAAGCATGAGACTACCGCACGAGTAGAGGATCTGACGCGATGATCATCTATGAAAACCTTCGAGCATAAAAGCAATAGCAAGCATTGTTAGAAACAAAGGCGACTTGGTCGTCGTTCAATACAGGAACGTCCCATGTATCGCAGATCCAAGACGTGGCAGGATTCGACTCTAGAGCTTCAGCTACTGGTCCCAAATCAACCACACTTCTCATTTCAAGCCCGTAGTTTCTCTCCAGCTTCTCCAAAGTAAATTTTAGTCCTGCACCCACAAAAATGAATGTCGGGAGGCTAAGAAAATTTGCCAGAGATGATGGTATGGATCTAAAGCTACAAAGCTGACAAATGAGACATGTTTCCCCATCGCACAAAGCGATTCCAGCAATTGGGTTGTCGCAACTCCCTGAGTTGCGATTCCATGTGTCAAACCCGATGAGTCGTTTACTATTCGCGCGATTTGACAAGAGCTGGTTAATCACAGTATCGATTATAGCGAAGTCCTCTTCTTCTTCATCCGTACTGTACGCTACCGTGACTTGAATTGTTTTGCCGGGCATACCATTAAACTGCCAAAAAATTTTGGAAAGCACCATTGGTATTTCCACGTTAAATGAAGGCATTACTAGAGGTAATGTCGTAATGAAGAGTGACACTTAACATGTAACAACACAAATATTTATACATGCGAACTCCGGAACTCAAAGGACGAAATTAGTGAATGCCATTAGTGATGAAAGTTGGAACGTTTTCGAAATTAAGCTACAAGTAATTTTGCTCATCGAATCCCTAAGAGTTACAACAAGTTCAATTGTTTTGTTATCAACATTATTACATTAGTACAACCAAACGCCATCATTTACTAATTCCTCCGTTTTTTTAACTTATTATTTGGAATCCGTATTGTCAAACTTTGAAAATTTTGACCATTAATTTTTATTGGTCGATAAGAAAATAATATAGTCATATTGGATCTTGTTAGATTCGTATCAATCTATATTTTTGAAATATCAACTTTTTATAATTTTTACACGTGTAAAATTAAATATATTTTCATTTTAAGTCGTGTCTCGTTAACCGTGAAAAATCAAAAAACTATCTTAGAAAAAAGAGAGGGAGTATAAAGAAAAAGAAGCCCCTAGAAAAGCTAGGAATTGTCCCCAAGATAATATTCCTCTGTTTTTTTATAAGCTATTGTTTTTACTTTTCACGGGCAACAAGACATGGCTTAAAACGAAAATATCTCTAATTGTACACATATAAAAGTTATAAAAAGTTGATATTTCAAAAATGTAGATCAACACGAATCTAACAAGATCCTACATGACTACATTATTTCTTATCATCTAATAAAAATTAGTGGTCAAAATTTTCAAAGTTGAAAACAGAGGGAGTACATGGTTTATGCATGAGCGGGCTCGGGGAGCCTAGGCTCGAACTCGACTCGTAAAAAATAAGCTGGCGGAGCTCGTGGCTCGGCTCATTTTCTTACGAGCCGAGATCGAGCAAAGGCTCCTTGTGCCCGCTCATGCACAAACCATGTATTATTTTCTTGGTGCAATTCCCCCGTTATAGGTGGATTCCCGACTCATCAACTCTACGAGCTAGCTCGGTAATATGGCTTGGTAGCTCAATATATAGTACATATGTTAGTATTATTTTCAACAAAATTAATGATATTATACTTTGTTAATCATTTCAATTGCTATGGTTTCAATTTAATGTTCTTATTTACATTGTTACATGTTAATTAATTATGTTAATTGCTTAAGTAAATAGATTTTTGTTAATCCGATTGAAATTTTAAATTTTGAAATGAGCTAGGATCCAAGGCTTCTAACCTAGTGGTACCGGACTCGAGTCTCCTTCCAAGAGGTCTCGGGTTCGAATCTCGCATATGAGTATATTTAAACATACTTTGCTTCAGGGCTGCTCGTGTGGCATTTCAGCACCCACTCTGTGGGATTGCAGGCGTTTCGGCGATTTCCAGCACCTACTCTGTGGGATTTCCGGACGTTTCAAGACAACTTCGGGATCGGACTCACATCCAAGAAGCGAAGTTGAAGGATTACGTGGATTCAGCAGTCGAAAATGCAAAGCTGTTTATTTGGAGTTTAGACTCTCATTTATTAGTTTATAGATGTAATGTATTTGATATCGCATGACTATTTGTAACTTCTATCGTTTGAATGAAAAAAAAGCTAGCTCGGAACTCGGCTTGGAAATAAAACAACTCGACGACCTTTCATCGAGCCGAGCCTAGCCTAAGGCTCGTTTAGTGACGAGTCTTGCATATATATATATATATATTCGTGAATACGGACTCGGCTCATGCACAAGTCTAGTCCCAATTGATGAAGAAGTGGGGGTAGGTGTAAGGTGGGTCAGTTGAAATTCCGATGGTATATCGAATCTAGTTAACACAGTGCATGAGTCATTAGCACCAACGGAGTTTTTTCGAAATTTAAATTGATTTCAACTTACTTGGGATCAACAATATCACATGAATATTGAATGTCTTGATTGTTTTATGCATCGAGAAGGAGATATCAGACAAAATTTCTATTGATTCTATTATTACCGATTATCAAATAATACTTGCAGCTAGCTATCGTTTCACGTAACCTTGTAATTCTGATATATCATTTCAATTAATAAAAAAAAGTATCATAAATTCAAATTATATTATATCTATTGAAGGCATATTTTCAATTTTCCTACTAGGTCTCGAAAATGTATAAATTACCCTGGCTATCATCACACCTCAAAAACATCAAATTTTAATCCACTCAGACCCATCAATAAAAGTAAGTGATATAAAAGGCTTGGCTTCCTCATCAGTCAACTCCTTTGACCATGAAACTCTTCCTGCAAAACTAGCCCCTGGTCCGGTGCACTTGTATTGCCCGTAGAAAACAGTTCTGTATATTAAACCAAACACAAAAAGGACAATCCTAATAAGAACAAGTCAGAATATATAAGCACAAAATCAGGCAGTTCGACAAACTAATTCTTGATAATGGTATGAAGTTGCACTTTAATCACATATAATCCACGAATTATAGTTCAATTTTTCTCCAATTCACTGAAACTTGGAACAACAGTCGTCAATTTTTATTGCCAACATTGTCCGAGGATATGTTGTGCGATAATTCTTTTCTTTTGAAGTAAAATTTTACGAGACTTAAGCTGAAACTCATGTTCTAACTAAGTCCCGACATTTCGGGGGTCACTTTAGAGACCATTAATAAATTAATGCAAAATCAGCCAACTAAGTTTCGACTTTTGTGGCAAATTACGAGAAGGGTATACATATTATAAAAACACGAACATAAAATCTGACACGCAAAGATGGTAGTTAGGTGATTTAAATCACATAAAAGAGTAAACGATAAAAACTACTTTCACAGCTCAGATATACACGGCATGCATCCGTTGTTCAATATCTTTTGCATTAAAAGAAACTAACACGGTAACACCGTGAAACTTGAGCAGTGAAAATATGTTTAAACACACTAAACTTACATTTCTCTATTAGGGTCGCCCCAATTGTTCCAACCTTTGGGGATGATAATGTTGTCCATATATGTGTAAGCAAAGACGACCCTGGAGAAGGGTCCCCATGCCCTTCCTAGGAACAAAGCACCAGACCCAGTGACCTTACAATTGAGAAATGAGAACCCACTGTCTTCCACTAAGCTGCTTCTCCCTTGCGCGGTTACAGCCCCTGTTTGTGTTGCAACAGCATGCAACTCACAATTCTACAAAATTACATGAGTAAATTATCGAAATGGACCCAAAAAGTGGATCGAGGTTGCATTTGGTCCTCGAAAGTTTAATCATTGCAAATTAGTCCTCGAAATTGGACAAAAGTTGCAATTTAGGCCAAAAACTAACGGAGACGTTAAAATTTAGCAAAACCTTTAATAGAAGCCAATTGCACAAATAACCGTCAAGTTTAACGGTTCTATTAATTTTTGAACTAAATTGAAACTTTGATCCAATTTCGGGGACTAAATTGCAACTATTGAACTTTCAAGGATCAAATTACAACCTTGACCCACTTTCTGGGACCATATCAGCAATTTTCTTAAATTACATCAACGAGATTTATGATAAAGGATATTATGACAACTATTTTTCGTTAAAAAATGAATTGGCGAAACTTGAGAAAGTCGAATAGGCGGTCTTTTTATGACAAAGAGGGAGTACTAGCCGGGGCGGACCCCATTATGTTCAAGGTGGTTTAATTAGACCATTAAAATGTTTTATAGTTGAGTTGGTAAGTAAAATTAGGTTTGTTGAACAATAAAGGTT
The DNA here is from genome assembly GCA_003412495.2 of Echium plantagineum. Taxonomy (NCBI): domain Eukaryota; kingdom Viridiplantae; phylum Streptophyta; class Magnoliopsida; order Boraginales; family Boraginaceae; genus Echium; species Echium plantagineum. Next base: position 7,316,561 of record CM016568.1, on the reverse strand, counting down.
GTTATGCTTTTTTGATGTCCTCATTAATTTCTATTAATTAGCTTATTTATTACACACAAAAAATTTATTGAGTTATTTTATAATATAAAAACTATTCAAAACACTTGACAATGTTTTATAGTACTAATGTAACCTTATTATGACTTTATTTCTTATAAATAATATATTCGACTATTTATTAAAAATCTATTTTAGACATATCATTTATCTTATAAATACAATAAAGTGTTAAGTATATATTTTAATTTTCTTATCAAATTAGAGCTTTCTATATATTTTCATTTTGTTCGAATTAGGCAAATCTATGAGTTGTTCTAAATTATTGATAAGATTCGACATTGAAAAAATGATGTACAAAAATCAATATATTTTTTTATCATTAAAAATATTTAACATATATTTCGAACTACCACTCTAAAAGCGGTAAATCCGCCCTTGAGTACTAGGGTAGAAAGTAAAAACATGGGTACCTCATATAAAGATAAAGCATTTCCAAAAACGAAATCAACAGAGCCTTCGATGTAACACTCTGTGTAGTAATGTCTCCCCAAATGATCATAAAGTGTATCTTGTGCACCCAAAAACTTGCAACCCACAAAAGCAGCTGTATCTGCTGATATTCTAAATGCCACTGCCTGCTTGCCTATTGCTCCTGGTACTGGCACCGGCGTCGTGTTCTGCAATGGGTATTTTTTTCGTCGCAATATAGCTCGATTTTGTAGTAATGAATTGGAAATAATTGCTGAAATAGTGCTCGATAATCGATAATGAGACAGGGTTGCACTTTGATCCCCAATAGTTACACGGTTGCACGTTAATCCCCGAAAGTGGCGAAACGTTACACTTTAGTCTCCATGTCAAGTTTTACTTTAACATTTCAGATTTAGGCGTTAAAATTGGGGTTAAAATCTAATTTTTAATACTTAAAGTTGATTCTTTGCTACAATTGGTACCAAAATGAAACTTTCCAACCCCCTCCCGCCAAAACTCCCTTTCTTCCTCACCCTAATTGGAGTTGTGGGGTTTCATTTTGTTACCAATTGGGGCAAAAAATCAACTTTAAGTCTTAAATATCATATTTTTACCCCAATTTTAACGTCTAAACATGAAATGTTAACGGAGTACTTGACGTAAGGACTAAAGTGCAACTTTCTGACTACTTTTGGGGACTAACGTGCAACTGTGTAAGTATTGGGGACCAAAGTGTAATCCGATTTCACTAACGGCGACCATTTCAAAACAATTTGAAAAGATTTGAAAATACCTTGAAGGTGATATTTTTGGCAATGAAATATGGTGAATTGACTGCAAATGTTGCGGAAGCAAAGGTGCCAAGAGGCTGCCCTCTAGGCCCTTGTGTTTGTGCTGTATCTCCCCATTCTACAATTGTTTTATCAGCTCCTTCACCTTCTATTGTTACAAATGATTTCGTTGGTGGTATATTAACCTTCTCCCTGCTTTTCCATTGTTGGGAAATGTGTAGAATTTGTTATTAAGAAAAAGATGAAATCGTCATCCTAACGATTCCATACACCCATGTGTTAGAGTACACGTAATAAGTGAATAGTAGGATGTCTCTCAACTAATGAGGACTAGAATTTACTGCTTAAGGGGAGTCGAACTCACGTTGCGTAAAGAAGCGGTTATAAGTACTCAACACTTTTAACTCTTTATCAGTTGAGCTACGCTCGAAGACGTTTCTTGTTATAATTATTGTTGCAATGTGATACAAACCAATGTCAAAATTATTTTCATGAATCATATATCCTATTATTAGTTGAAAATATTAGTTAACCTTTTTGAAATTTTTATGCATAAACTAAATATAATTGTTAAGCTTCGCCTGCAAAGCTTGATTCAAGAAAACATGAAAATATGATGTTAATAGAAAATATTGGGCGAGTAACATTAATCTTTAAGTCCAATTTACGTATCCTCAGTATAGGGATGATGATGGAGCCGTTAAGGATGCGACTAACCTTTTTTAGGTATTAAAAACAAAACAAAAAGACAATGGCTGTAAATACGTGTACCAGACTTATGGGCTACTCGACTATTAGTCTAATAACTGATAAGTTGGATCAAAACAAAACAAAAAGAGATCACATGCAGAGACAATTCAGTTTTAACAACATCCGGAAAAAACCAAAAAAACCATAATTAAGATATTTCATGTTATTATACAAAAACACTTACGTGTAGACACCTGCATGAATCTTGATCTCAACTCTCACAAGATTAACAGAAGGTAATGAATCAATGGCGTCCTGGATGGTAGTAAAGTCTCCCTTCACCGGATTCTTATCGACGACGAGTGTATACGAAGCCAGAACTTGGTTTTTCGCAGTCTTGAAAACAGAATGCTTGAGATTTCCTACAAAATTCAACCATTTCATAAATTGTTGCTCTGAGTTTTGGACTTGTGTCATGTTTACTGTCCATTGTTGCCCTTTAATTCTCTTTGGCTTGAGGCCTTTTGTGTGGGACGATATCACACTAATGTTGGAAACTATAAGGATGTAAAGTAGGCTAGTTTTGGTCAAAATACATAATGATCTTGACATATTTAGGACAATATAATGAGAGTGGCAACTACATGGAACATGGAATTGCATAGGGAATGTGGTTAGTTGAAGTATACATATATACATATATACATATAGGGCAAATGATCTAATTCACTTATGTTTGAGTTGTTGACTCTTGATCGATCCATCAATTATGTTACAAAATCAATCTCGTTTTATTTTGGCTTAGTTTTTTTTTTTATTAATCCACTGTTAAGTAGGTCACGTGCACGCATGACCGGTCCTAATATTTCGGAGACCCTGTGCAAAAACAAGAAAATGGGGTCCTTCAAATGAATAATGAAATTTTCAACTTGCTTGCTACACATATAAGTTCATTTACTTTTTGAAATGTATGTGAAATCTCATTTCATCAATAATACTGCTAACCTTTATTAGCGAAATTTGAAAATTGATAGAGTTACTTTTAAAGAGAAAATAATGTTTCCTGAATCATGATCGTTGATTATTGAGAATTTGATTATTTGATATTTAAATGAAAAGTTGAATCTTTAATAGCAAGCGGTGTTAATTGTAAATTGAATAATAAAATTGTTTTAACTGATTGGAAATAATAATTAGCAATTTAGCATTAATATTTGAAGATGCTAATGGACATCGATCCACATAATTGAATATTGGACAATAAATGCATGCATGATAATTGATAACTTAAATCATGAATTGGCTTAAAATGTAAAAAAAGTTTAATTAATTTACAATTTTGGGGCCCTCTCTGGTTGTGCCGGGGCCATTCACTATTGGGTCGGCTTTGCGTGCACATCACATGTTAGTGATGTTACAGTGTTAAACGAGATTGATTTTGTATCATAAGTAGTTGGTCATGACCTTTTTAAATGTAAATTAAATATTCGATCACACTCATAATTCAAATGTAGGTAATTAACTCCGTCATTTGTACGATACGTGTATATATATATATATATATATATGTGGTATGGGGGTGGGTGGAGGAATGTGGAGCAGTTGGTTTTGGATTAAAAAGTTGTAGAATTAGTTAAGACATACAAGTGTGAAACGGATTTTGAGGTCACGGGTGCTTCATTTGGCATCCATTAAGGATGTGGAGAAAAGAACAAGGAGAGAGAAGTGATCACAAGGAAGAAAATAAAGGCCACAAAACTTATTGGACAATAAATGCCCGTGAGGCCGTGAGAGTTGGTTTGTTTTTATGAATGTGAAATTCTTATTATAAAATTGGGAGTAATCAATAGCCAAGAAATTTAGGATAGCCACGTATAAGGAATACGGATGATCAAGTTGATGGAGTATATATGTGTTTTATCTCAAAAGTGGGAGTAACCATTTGTGATTAGTCTTATTATTGGTTCAGATATTGACAAGCCGAGATCCGCCCGATAAGAGTATCAGATATATCTTGACCGATCCGACAACCTCATCGGGTAAAATTTTGGGCCCGGACCGAATCCAAAAATTATCGGCCAGATACCCGGTCAGACCAATTATATCAAACCAGATAACTTGGACCCGAATCCATATCCGAACCCGAAAATTCAAACCCTATAAACAAATCAAGAAGAGAATAAATGAAGATTCACAACAACTAAAGTTCAGATTTCATACAATCGTCATGGCCCAACACAATAATTTATTTATAGTAATAATTCAACAAATGATTATTATACAAAATAAACAAAAATCAAGAATCGCAACAGATTCAACTCAAGGCACATATTAACAAAAATCAAGAATCCAACAAATTCAACTCGATTCGTAATCACCAATTGAGGCTCAGATTTAACAAAAAAATCATCATGGCCTTCACCAATTGAGGCACATATTCATATAGTCCACACAAGAATTGCAACAGATTCAACTCGACGCACTCGAAATCGCTTCAAAGAGATATATAGAATCGATGTGCAATTACGAATCAATGAAATATTCAACGTCGATGAGGGAGATAATTGATGAGAATCGATGAGAAAAATAGATTCAAAATCATCAACAATAATATGTAATTGCAGAGAACCTAGAAATGGAGGAGAGGAGGCGAAGGTATTACATTAAGGCAAAGGGGTGGGGGTTCAATTTCAAGTTCATTTCTAGTCTATTCGAGTACCGAGTTAGTTCCGGTATCAGATTTCGATTTAGTCCCGAGTCAAGTACCGATCAAATTTTTATTATTTTGAGCTAGTTCTGGGTCTAAGTTTAGACCTGATTTCTGGCTCAATTTAGTTTCGAGTCAATCTGGATATAGCAAAACTTGGTCAAACTCAGCTCGATAACAACTTTAGTTTGAATTCTCATATATAATCGACTTTGGATATTAATATGGTTTCAATACTTCACAATTATCAATTGTATGGTGGAGTCTTTTTTTTCTTTTTTTTGTAAGTTAGCGATGAGTTAAATTTCGAATCCATGACCTTTTGATCACTAGCAAGAGTCTTTTCCACTAGACTATTCGATTAACTCTATTATATAAAGCCTTTTAGATAGTAAAAACGTATTAAAGTTCAATTTAGTTTGACTCGAAATTTGTTTTGAAATTCGATATCCACATCCCCAAAATCTAAAACATTTATTTCCATAGGTGACTCAAACCATTAATTGCTAACCTCAAATACAATTGTAATGTTGTGTAAATCGTTACTCACTAAATACTCTTTCAAAATGCAAATGTGTATAGAAGTAAACTATAATACATGATACTAAGAAACAACATATAATCATACAAGTCCACAATACACCAATCGAATCGGATAACCTGACACCAAATTTAACTTTTGCACACCCAAGCCCTAACCCAAAATCTTTGTTCCCTTAAACCATCTCCAACAGCTAGGCAAATTTTAACACCCTCTCTCCTACCACATCAGATTAACACCCTATTTAACATCTCAATATTTACAAACTCCACACCAGCTAGGCAAATTCACCTTTTTGACATTCTCTTTCATCCACATCACTTCATCATATACTCCACCATATTTATTTATTTCATTCTACATTATATACATAATATTATTAATTTCTATAATTAATATTATTTATAAAACGACTTAATCGAATTGCCTAGTGAAAAAGGTTCTTGCTAGTGACCAGTAGATTCTGAGTTTGAAACTAACTCATCGCTAATTACAAAAAAAAACATTTATAATTTCAATTTCAAATATTATTTTAAGTTTTGTGAAGAATTCATGAGTAGATTAAAGATTGATAACATAAAATTCATTTGACACCCATTTGCATTTGGCCAAAGCCTAGGTGTTGCATTTGGTCTTATTGTAAAGAGACTAAAATGAGCAGCATTATACGTCCACCTTTGGTTGTTTGTATCCAGCTTTAAATTCTTCGCCACCACTCCTCCGCCTCATTTCCACTTGTCTCCGCCCCTCGTAACCTTCTCTCATCCTCTTCTTTATTACTTCCAACACTTCATAATAATAATAAAATTTGTAATATTTTGCACAGCAAGAAACAATCTTTTTAGTTGTTGACTGGTAAAAATATTATATGACTTTGAAACATTTAGTGGCTTGGAAATATTATATAGTGTACATTTTTATAAATTTGTTATTAAATAAAAAAGAATATTAATAGAGTCCATATTACATTACATATTCAACGTGTGAAATTGTCATACCTTCTTATCGTACTGATATAACTTAGTAAGACATAGATGAAATAGAACATTATGATAATTCAAAATCAAAGAGAATAAAACGATTGTGATTATTTTCCTTGTTCGGGCTGTTTCATCAACTGTAGAGCATTGGACAAAATCGAAGTAGTTGAGGTTAAGGATGCATTCAAGATGTCTAAAGCCTGTAGCAAAACAGAGGACAAATGCACAAGTGATGACTGATAGATTCACATAACATATACGTATAGATTTGCATTTAGAAATATGCAGTTTTGGCGTACCTCTTTCATGCCTATCTTAATGGGAATTTCGTCGACATCAGAAATGGGAACTCCATTGACATCAGAAATGGGAATTTTGCGCGATTGAAGTTGCAACATGATGGACATAGATGACAAAGGAGGAAAAGTCAAATCGTCAGCAACCATGAATGTTGACGAACCTTTGATAAGCCATTTTTCGAACACAAGATCAACGACCTGTAATAAACTAAAAATACCAGGTTTTTAATCTAAAGATATAAGCTTAACAAGATCGGTACTTGTATAAAAACAGCTACCTTCGGGTTGGTTAGCAACTCTTTTTCTGATACGAAGTACTCAGAGCTCAATTTGGAAACGCTTGAATATAACATGCCTATACTCCCAAGAGAAGCGTTTGGACCTAAAAGCGACAAGGCACTACCTAATGGTATTGACTATTGACAGTAATCTTACAAGGAAATTCACAAAATCTAACCCAAATACAAAATACAGTAACTTGTTTGTAGATTTCTGCATTAGCGCTTTCATAACTATCATCGTTGTTGTATCTCCTGTAGGGAAAGCTATAGGTACAAATCCCCGGGTATTAGGTAAATCTTCAATAACTTAAGTATTTAAATGCCACACGAGCAAGTTTGTTAAAGGAGTCGAAGAAAGCAATGACCATTTGAGCAAATGCATCATCTGTAGTGGGAAAACCAAACAAAATTAATCGTTAAGACGTTCTACAAGAGCATGAAGTAGGATCTGAACTAGATAACTGAACCACAATGTACAATTTAAGTTCCGCATACATGAAATTGTGATACATACCTCATTCAATCCAACATTAATCATTTTTTCCTCAAATTCTTCAACATCACTGGCTAAATGCTGAATCAGTTGAAAATTTAGTTTATTAAGCTAGGCATAAATTGGAGATCATCGGTGATGATAAATGATTTCATCGAGTCCACAAATACACTTCCGCTAGAGATAGATAATAATTTTATATCCATAGAGGTGTTACAACGAGGGCATGGGCTCGAAACTTGAATAGTACATATTTCCTTAGAACAACGCCTGCCACAGTAACAGTATTCAGTGACTTCAGAATCATCTACATTGAGCTTCAGCCACTTAGTCTGTGAAGGATTGTTTGGATGGAGAAGTATGTGCCTATCCACCTTTACCACAAAATCGGAATCACTAAGATTTTGAACACTGAATAGCAGAAGAAAGAAAGAGACCTCAATACTTCAATCGTGTAACCCGGAAGGTACCATTCCAGTGCGACTTCTATGCCTAAAATCAAGACGCTATTATCTATCGTTCTTCTACATACTCATGTACAGTTTTGTAATTAAACGATTTCCCGAAGAGCATAGAAATTAGGCTGAAAGGTTTACTACAAATTTCACACTTGATTACATATTTAGAAATCAGAATAAAGTGAACTAGAGCAAGCAATACAACTAAAAAAGTGAACAAAAACAACAATAACAAAGATGTAGAATCAATCACTTGACGAAGACCGATAAAGCGACAAACAGCTTCTTCTTCCTTAGGCTATATCTTCAATTGTAAAGCATTGGATAACACCGAAGTACTGGAGACTAGCGATGCCTTCAAAATGTCTAACGCCTGCAACAATACAAGATTAGTTTTCTTACGTAGGTGACCATACTTACAGAATTAAATCTTCGTAATTAGAAAACTATAGTTGTAGAGTACCTCTTTCTTTCCTATGTTGATGGCCAATTCCTTGACATCCATAACAGGAATTTTACGCGATTGGAGGTGGGAGATGATCGCCACAGTTGTCATTGGAGTGACAATCAAATCATCAGTAACCATGAATGTTGATGGTTGTTCAATAATTTTTCTATCATGCACAAAATTCATGAGCGGTGAACCAGGATTACCAGGTGTTTCATTGAAAGAGACCAAATGGTAATAACAGAACTCTACACTATCACTTCTCCCAGCAAACATAACTGCCTTGGGGTTAATTAGTAAGTCTTTTGACGATACTAAATACTCCGCGCCTAAGTTTGAAACACTCGAATATAAGTTATCTATACCCCCTAGGCCACTGTTTCCACCTGAAAGTAACACTGCACCTCCTAATGGAATTGTAAGCAACTTGAATAGGAAACCAACAAAATCTACTCCAACCAGAAAAAAAAATAATTTGTTGGTAGATTTATGCACCATCGCTGTGATAACAATCTTTGAAGAATGATCGGATTGGTCAGCTACTGCTAATAAAGATGGAAAAGTTGGTTGAATGACTATATCCAACTTAAGGTTCCAATGGAGTAAGTTAGTCAAGGGGGTCGACGAAAGCAGTGACCACTGAAGCAGATGCATAATCTGAAAAAAGGAAAACAGACCAATGGTCAGAAAGAACCAAAGAAAGCGAAACCAACGATCCAAACTAGTTCAAACTACGTTACCTCATTCAACCCAACGCCAATCACCTTTTCCTCGAATTCATCAACATTACTGGCCAAATGTTGAACAAGTGAAAAATTTAATACATCTAAGCCAGGAACTAATCGGAGATCATCGGTGATGATAAATGATTTCTTTGAATTAGTAAATACACTTCCATTAGAACTTGTTAATACATTTGCAGGAGGCGTCATCTTACTGTTTGAACAGATATGACATCTATTGGAATGAGTGGTAATTGCAGAACTAAAACAATAGACATTGCTGCATTTATAATATGGAGTAAATTCCGAATCATCTGCATTGAGCTTCAGCCACTTACTCTGAGAAGCATTTTTCGTACGGAGAAGCATTTGCCTCTCCTCCTTATACATGAAATCAGAATCGTCAAGATTTTCAACACTTGAGTACAAGTTGTTGAAGCATCCAAGCACAGATGTTTTTCCTCCGAAATGCTGGTTCAGTCGTCGGATTATAGTTCCTAATGGCAATGTAAGGAAACTCAATAAGACATCGACAAAATCACTGCCAGCCTCCGCAAATATCACTTTGTTTCTTTTAATATCAACCATTAACTTAAGGGGGAGCTTATTTTCAGTAGTAGTTGCCATTGCTAATAGTCGATAAAACTTATCGCAAATATATCTGAACAACTTGGATTGAATATATTGATTTGTGTTGGATGTTTATATACAGAAAGACAGCATATGACATTGATTATGTCTCCTCGACTTCTCAAAACTAATTTATGTCATTCTAACTGAAAACTAAACCAAGACCTAAAACAATTAATACTAAAGTTTTCTTGGATTCAGATTAAGAAAAACATGTTGTCTTTTAAACAAATTTAGTATCTCAAGAATCAATGTTCTTTTCCAAAACATATATCAATATATTTAGTTGTAAATTGGAGCAAATGAGTTAACGTAACGTTACACATTTAAATAGAATTGGATTATAATTTTTGTCTCTAGGAAAGATTGTAAAATATGTGCGGATAAAAGCGAAACGAACAACAAGTAAGGAGTATTATTTTGTAAGATGAAATAATAGGAGTATTAGACTGGAGTTGTTCGAGAGGCAGGTTACCAGAGATACAGATAGGAACTCTTGGACTCGAAATTGATTAGGGTATTTCGGGACGGGCCTGTAGTTTGATTTATTTTTATGATGAAATACTAGACTATATATTATTTATTTATATAGAGTATTACATAAAAAGTCGATTTCATTGGGTTCACGTAATTTGGAGTCGTTTCGAGCATCATGTCAATTCGAGTATCTCGAAAGACAATGATATGAAGCTGATGAAGTCCAATTTTCACTTCATCGATTTGATTACATATTCATCAACTTGATTCCCTGAAGAATGTAACAATGAAACTGAACACTTCACCACAAATTTCACTTCATCAACTTGATTAGATATTCGGAATTGTTTGAAGTCCACCCTTCTGTTGTGTACTAGCTTGGAACTAATAATAAACATATAGAGCAATAAATACTAGCCGCAGAAAGGCGAGCAGTCCTTATAGCAATAGCAAACGGCCTACTTATATTAGAGCCGGCCTATTTTCCCCTTTATTGACAATAAACTGGACAGAAACAGCAACATGACGAAGCAGAATCAACAATTTGACGAAGATAGACTTTTCTTGCTTTGGCTGTTTCACCAATAGAGCATTGGATAACACCGAAGTACTGGATACTAGAGATGCCTTCAGTATGTCTAATGCCTGGAACAAAAACAAGATTGTTTTTCTTAGGTGACATACTTACAGAATCAAATGTTGTAAATAGAAAAACTTTAGTTTAGGAGTACCTCTTTGGTTCCTATGTTGATGGCCAATTCCTTGACGTCAGAGATATGAGTATTATTCGATTGGATGTGTGAGAAGATGGATGCAGTTGACAAAGGATTGACGATCAAATCATCAGTAACCATGAACGCTGATGGTTCAGTAATTTTTCTATCACACATAAATTTCATGAGCCGTAAACCAGGAATATCAGATTTTTCAAATAAGGAGAGAATTTTATAATGAGTTCCACTTAAAGAGGTTCGGGCAAACAGAACTGCCATCGGGTTAATTAGTAAGTCTCTCGATGAAACTAAATACTTTGGGCTAAATTTTAACACACTGGTATAGTGGTATATAAGTTATCTATATTTTCAAGGCCACTGTTTCGACCTAAAAGTAAAACCGCACCTCCTAATGGTTATGGAATAGAAAGTAAGTTGAATAGAAGAGTTATTTGTTAGTAGATTTCTGCAATAAGGCTTTGATAACAATCTTTGTAATATTCCCTGATTGCTCAGCTAGTTCACACTGTGCTGAAGTTCGAAAAGAGGGTTGTTTGGTTATATTAGATTTAAGGTGCCAATGCAACAAGTTTGTCAAGGGAGTAGCGGAAAGAAGTGACCACTGAAGCAGATGCATAATCTGAAAAAGGTAACAAACCATAATGGTTAAAAAGAATCAAAGAAAATGAGACCAACAATCGAAGTTCGTTCAAAATTTGTTACCTCATTCAACCCAACGTTGATCATCTTTTCTTCGAATTCATCAACATCACGGGCTAAATCTTGATATTGTGCAAAATTTAGACCATCTAAGCTTGGCATTAACCCAACGTTAAGATTTTCAACACTAGAGTACAAGTTGTTGAAGCATGAAAGGGCAGATGTTTTTGTTCCAAAATGCTGGTTCAATCGTCGGATTATAGTTCCTAACGGAAATGTCAGAAAACTCAATAAAACATCGACGAAATCATTGCCAGCCTCCGCAAATATCACTTTGTTCCTTCTACTATCAACCAGCAGCTTGAGGGGAGCTTAGTTTCAGGAGTTGCCATTGCTGAAGTTTAATAAAAATGATTGCAAATAGGAAATATCTTAAAAACTTGAACTAGAAATATTCAGTTGTGTAGGATGTTTATATACAGAAAGGTAGCCTATAAATGATACGCTCATTTAGGGCGGCTCCGCTTGGTTAGCCCATCGCCCAATAGAGGAGGTGAACCCGCGATGTGCCTCTAGCGGCTCGGTACTCCATCTCAAGAGTGCCCAGAGAGGCTGGGTAACCACCCACAAGCAAATCCTCCCTTGAACAAATGCATAGTTACTCATGCACCTGCCGTGGATCGAACCCACATACTTGTGAAGAAGCACGCTCTTATAGTGAAGGCCCTTACCATTTGAGTTATATCCCGTGGGTTAACTTCTCTTCGACTTCTGAAACTAATTTATTTTAATCTAACTAAAGAGTTAAGTTCTTAAAGACCGAAACCAAGAGGAATAAATTTTTTGCTTAAATTCATTCTGCCCCGATCCTCGACGAACCGGTCAGTTTACCCCATGAACTTTTCAATAGGTATATTTGCCAACTGAACTACCCAAACTAGTCATTTTGAGGATTTTCACCTTAAAATGAAAGGCGATATAGGAATTTTAACATATAATAGACATTTGGGACCAATTTATAATATGAGAAAGGTGTTACAAGCTCATTACTTAATATAAAAGATTAAGTAATTTGGGAAGAAGAAATTGTAATTTGAGAGTAACAGAAAGTGAAGGGGACAAGAATTGATCATATCATAAAGTTATATAGTTGACCTTAATTTCCGCCTGCTTGTAGGCCATGACTCATCAATGCCATATACAATTGAAGAAAAGTCATCCTGAAGAACAATTGCAAACGCTACCAAAACCCCTAATTCACTCGTCACCGCACACGTTAGGAGTACTGTTGGGATGATAACATATAAGGAAAATGGTTGCGGGTAATCGGAGCACGGCGCACAAGGATTCGTTTCACTATGCGATCCGGATTATGTACAACCAAATGATGCACAATGTACAAGCACTTTAAACATAAAATACCATAACCATGGCTCATTTTAGTACCCCTCCTTAGACCCTTTATATATTGAGTTAATTAATAAATTAATGCAAAATCTTTCAACTAAGTTTCGACTTTTGTGGTAAATTACTTTAGGCTATGGCTAACTCATTACCTCTTGCATGAAAGGCTATGGCTTCAATACTTTAGAATTATCAAGCGTATGGTTGAGGCTTTTATATTGTGAATCGATACAATGATATATAGCCTTTTTAGATAGTAAAAGCGTATTAAAGTTCAATTTGGTTTGACTCGAAAAATTTGTTTTGAATTTCGATATTTATATCCTGAAAATCTAAACCATTTGTTTCCATACCTGACTCAAAACATCAATTTGTAACCTCAAATACAATTGTATAAATCGTTACTCATGTCACATATACTCGTTAAAAAAGCAAATATCTATACTAAACAAGTAAACTATAATACGTGCTACTAAAAAACAACAATATAATCATACGAGTCCACAACACATCAATTATATCGAGTGACTTTTTTTGCTGTAAATTAGCAATGAATCGAATCGAGTGACTTGACACCCAATTTAACTTTGTACACCCAAGCCCTAACCCAAAATCTTTGTCCCCTTTTTGTAAAGAGACTAAAATGAGCAGCATTATACGTCCACCTATACTTTCTTTCTATCCAGCTTCTAAATTCTTCGCCACCACTCCTCCGCCTCATTTCCACTCGTCTCCGCCTCTCTCCGCCCCTCGTAACATTCTCGCTTCCTCTTCTTTATTACTTTAACACTTCATAATAATAATAAAATCTGTGATTGTTTTGAGTTTGGATTTGGGTTATTGTAATTTTTTGCACAACAAAAAACGATCTTTTTAGTTGTTGACTGGTAAAAATGCAGTCTTATTCTTGAATAGTAGTATTTTTTTGAGATTTGTGTTTTGATTGTTTTAATATTTTTAATAACAAAAATCAATATTTATGGTTATTAGATGATAAAGAACATTTCTTTTATTGTACTGTGTTTGTTGTGAAACTAGACAGTTACTCTTGGACCAAAGTCTAGAAGATTTTCATCTATATTGAAGGCGAAGACGATTTGTACAATGTCAACTGTAAGTTCTTGAATATTGTAGTTTGTTAATAGACATTTCAGCGTTTGTTAGTCATTAGCAAAGTCGTGATTGAAACTATTAGAAGAGTACTTTACTATAGATACTTTATAATTGGCTCAATGGATATTGCATTCGTGAATGCTCCAACTATTAGAAGAGTACTTTACTATAAACAGTCTTTATAGTTATATATAATTGGATTATGAATTGGCTCATTTGGTATTGGATGTATACATGATAAGCATTACAGGGCTAGTTAGTTATCAGCAAGAAAGGTCGGGAGTGAAACTACTGGAAAGTTATTTTGCTATAGATGGGCATTTACCATTGGTCATGTAAATGTTCTATTCTAACAATTCACCATAAATATGAAGTTAGTGGTTCTGTTGTAAGCTGTAATACAAGTTCTTTCATGGATCAGACTCTTTTGGTTCTGATGTTTATATCGTTTGCACTTTGCAGGAGAAGGAGGTTGAGGGAAGTTTAAAGCACCTTGTGGCAAAGTTATTTGAAATAGCACTCACAATAACAGTTCCTGATGAACCAGATGTTGAGCCACTTGTTGCTCCTTGCCCTCCCAAGTTTGGTGACTATCAGTGGTATGTTTGCCCCTCGGCTTTGTATAACTGGGTCGGTTGGATTTATTTGTCTGTGTCATTTACTTCTAGTAGTGTTCTTATTCTTAAACAATGCCTTTGTGGTTTCTAGCAACAATGCTATGGGTCTATGGAAAAAGATTAAAGACAAGGGGACTCAGTTCACCGGTCCCCAGCCTCTTGGAAAGGTAATGCTTGATATGACTGACATGTGCTTCCGCCTACTGTTTGCAAATTGTTCACATTATCAATATTGCCAGGCCATCATGAGCAATCTTCCCCAATCTGAGATGATAGAGTCATGCAGTATTGCAGGGCCTGGATTTGTTAATGTCAAATTGGCGAAGCCTTGGATGGCAAAGGTACTTTCATGATCCATGACCATTTCATTATAGGATTGTTCAGAATTGTCATTGGTAATCTTGATTGTAAGATGTTCTATTTTATGGTTCCAGAGGATTCACAAAATGCTGACTGATGGGATTGACACTTGGTCACCAAAGCTTAATATAAAGACCGCAGTAGTTGATTTCTCCTCCCCCAACATTGCAAAGGAGATGCATGTAGGCCACCTGAGATCTACCATCATCGGAGATACTCTTGCACGTATGCTAGAGTTCTCAAACGTTAAAGTTTTGAGAAGAAACCATGTCGGGGATTGGGGCACCCAGGTAACTGTTATATATATATTCTACATTTTGGTAGGTTAACTAATTTAAGTCACAATCCTTGAAGGAGTTGCCCCCCTCCAGAATTATAACCAAATATCTGTAAGCTCACTTGCATTGATTGACGAATATGTTATAACTTTAACTTAAGTAAAAGTTTCTACTTTTGATAACGTGATTTTCCATTTTAATTTTTCTTTATCCTATTCAAATATATGTATTATTGTTGCTACTTTAAACTGACTTACTCTAAGTTTTCTTTTTATTACATTGATTTTGCATTTTCCCATCTGAAGATATAATGCATTTTAAAGAACTGTTTATGTTTTGCAGTTCGGTATGTTAATTGAGTATCTATTTGAAAAACTTCCAGACTGGGAAGCTGCAAATGATCAAGCAATCGGTGATCTAGAGGTGAGTGAAGCATACTCCTGCATGCAGCATGAATTCATGACTCATTTTCTGTCTTCATTTGTATTAGGTGCTGAATAGAAGAATAAAACTTGCTAATTTACATGGATTCAGTATTTACTTGGAATAGTACACGCTGAGTTGCCGACTCTATGATACTTACTGCTGGGTCAGATTTTTTTGGTCTTGATATTTGCTGTCAACTTTTAGTGTACCAAATGATTTTGTTTTTGAGGATTTAAGTATTTTATCTTCACTTTTTTCTATTATTCTCCCCGTCAGTATTTTCTATTGTTAAAAATTACTTTCTTATTTAATTCTTCTTTGACAACACTCGATTTGCTGAGGTTTGAATAAATTTATATTTCTGTTTTGGCATAAGACGTGGTTTAAGATGGAAATATCTTCCCGTTGTCTCTTATGAAAAATAAATATCATGAATGTTCATGTAATGTTTCTTGGAAATGATATTCTACTTTCAGGCCTTCTATAAGGCATCAAAACAGAGATTTGACAATGACCCTGGTTTCAAAGAGAGGGCTCAACAGGCAGTGGTTAGTCTGCAGGTAATAACAAAATACTTATCAACTTCTCAAGTGATAGCTTAACACATCAAATTCTCCAAAAAAGCATAAACTCTATTTATGAAAAAATAAGTTTTGTTTATTGGTCTTCTAAATGGTGGAAAGTTACGGTACATTAAGCTTTTCGTTCATTAATGGTTCACTAATCATAAAAATATATATTGTACCCATTTAAATTATATTTTCTTTCTTTTGGTACATTTTAGGTAATATGTACCATTATGTCAAAAAATTCATTAATGTCAATCATCTAAGTTTATTTTTCCATTTTAAATAATTTTACCAACTTGTTTAAGAGACTTTGGTACAAAAACTATATCAGTATATAATATCATTTTGGTACATTTCTTTTGAACATTTTATGTTTTACCATCTTAAAATGATAGTATATTTTAGTAATGGGTACCATCTTTAAATTAAAATAATTGTATATGTTGATTAATGAACATTAATGAACGGTATTATTAATGAACCGTAGCCGTTGACATGAGACTCCGTTCCTTGCATAATAGTTGATCATCTAGCCAAAAAGTACTTTATTAAAGATTAAGAAAGATTACTATTATATCCTACATAATATATATAACTCTCTAGAGAAAAGCAATCACTAAATTAGAAGTAATTATTACAGTAAAAAAAATAAAAAAATGAGTTCAAAAGTACATTGAATTCCAAAACATTTATTATGCAATGGAGGGGTATATGAAAAATAGAAACACAAATTTATAAAACATGAATTGAAGTAAATTAAAGTATATTGCAGAAACATCAATTAGCTTTAGAATAAAAATCAAAATTAAACTATAGAATCAGATTATTGGACCAGAGAGAAGGCCAGAGATGGCTTAATTTATTTTAGGGTGCAGAAGATTGAGAAGAAATATGGAGGAGCAAAAGGAAAAAGAGGGGAAGGGAGGTGTTTTTTTATTGGATGGGTGGGTTAAAAACACGGCAATAAATGGGGTCCCAAATTCCTGCTATAGCGGGAAAAGCGGCGTTTCTTGGAGTCCACCACGACACGATATGACCTCCTACAGTGAGAAAGGGCAATAGCGCTGCTATTTGGCGCTATTCACAACTTTGATCTCACTACACTTCATTGGTGTTATTATCTCAGGGTGGACAGGAGAAGTACAGGAAAGCATGGACTCAAATATGTGAAATTAGTCGAAGGAATTTCGAGAAGGTGTATAGCAGACTCGGTGTTCATCTTGAGGAAAAGGTATTTGTTGGTGTCTAGTTGAAGTAATGGCATGAAGTGAATTAAAAATTAATTAGATCTATGTAAGTTGATTTAATCGTACATGGCTTTCAAGTACGCGTATTTTTGTCCTTCATTGGAATTCCTCTGTTCATCTTGAGGAAAAGGTATTTGTTGGTGTCTAGTTGAAGTAATGGCATGAAGTGAATTAAAAATTAATTAGATCTATGTAAGTTGATTTAATCGTACATGGCTTTCAAGTACGCGTATTTTTGTCCTTCATTGGAATTCCTCTAAGTAACATAAATATCAAATGGGTCTATCTTTACCCTTTTATCTTAGTTTGTGTTTCTATCATATTTTCACCAGGGTGAAAGTTTTTATAATCCCTATATTCCTGGGACCCTAGATATCTTGAACAAAAAGGGGTTGATTGAAGAAAGTGAAGGTGCTCGTGTGATTTTTATTGAAGGGAAAAACATACCTCTTATTGTTGTGAAGAGTGATGGCGGTTACAATTATGCTTCAACTGATCTTACAGCTTTATGGTAAGCATCATGATATTTCATTATTCTAGGCTACTGTTAATTTCAGCTTCATTTACTTGAAATTATGTAGGATGATGTTATGCTTACAAGTAACATGTTAAAATTGTGTTCCATCTTCATTTGTATCCTTATGACATACTTGTTTTTGGGTAAGAGTTTCCTTATGACATGCATATTCGACATGTATTAATAAATTGGTATGCATACTTATGGTGAAGACTTTGTCCGTTGTTTGTAGGTATCGACTTAATGAAGAAAATGCGGAGTGGATAATTTATGTTACCGATGTTGGCCAGAAAGACCACTTTGATATGTTTTTTACGGTCAGCGTATTTTGCTTTTATTGTTGTTGGCCTGAAGCTTGATACTGACACAATCATATTGGTAATAATTTTGTAACTTTTTTTCTGTAGGCTGCCAAACGTGCTGGCTGGCTTCCTGCCGATGATAAGAAGTACCCTAAAGTTAGTCATGTAGGATTTGGTCTTGTATTAGGAGAAGATGGAAAGAGATTCAGAACTAGAAGCACAGAAGTGGTGAAACTAGTTGACTTATTGGATGAAGCAAAGACTCGATGCAAAGATACTCTTGTAGAAAGAGGTAGAACTGTATTCATGGTTGAGTTATTGTACCTACTCTTAGAATTAGATATCTTTTACACGCGGTGTCCTATTTTGATCGTCTCTTAGAGATTGCATTTTTATCGGGTGTACCTACTGTTGTAATGTATGGTTCATTGTCTTTCCCTAGGTAGAGTGCGAAAAAGAGTTTTAATTGTTTACAAATTACTGATCTAAAATTTAACTAGGTAAGGGCAAGGATTGGTCAGAAGAGGAGGTTGATAAAACTGCAGAAGCGATTGGATACGGAGCTGTCAAGTAAATTTTCTGTATTGTTAACACTTCATTTTTTTTTCTATCAACGTCATGTGGTAATGCACAATGAATTCTACATGTCATAGTCATCTTATTTTGCCTTACTTAGCTGCTATGTTCCTGACTTTATTTCCTATGTCTGAATTGTAATAGGTATGCTGACTTGAAGAACAACAGATTAACCAACTACACATTTAATTACGATCAAATGCTAAATGATAAGGTATGTTTTTTATCTTGGACTTTTGGATAGTTTATGGTCATTTTTATTCTTTCTCTTAACCATTTTTATTTTTCCTAGATAGATATTCTTCCATTATCTTTGAACTTGTGAGATGCCAGTATAATTGCATAAGTCTATATAAGTTTAGATTACTTTTCATCATTTAAGCGACACTTCTTCCACTATCTCGTTATTCTTACTTGGTAATTTTTTTCAGGGAAACACTGCTGTTTATTTGCTGTATGCACATGCTAGAATTTGTTCAATTATCAGAAAGTCTGGTAGAGACATAGAGGAGCTTAAGAAGGTAGAATTTTATTTGTCGCTAGCATTCAACTATATTTCTTTGACAGAATCAGTCTAGGGTTCAGGTCAAAGGTAACAATTTCCTGAAATCATGGATTATATGTTCTGTTATAGAAAGATATATACTTTCAAAATATGTTGCCAGATTGAAGGTTTCCAGTAGTTCGGGATTCAATATTCAAATAAGCCGTTATTTCTATACTGATCCCTCCACTGAAAGATTGTCAGTTTTCTAACCTCTGTTGTTTGAAATGTTAAATATTGAACTCAGTAATATCTTATGTAGTTTATAATTTTAGTGAAAAATATATCAAAAGACGATATTTTTCAACTATTTCTTTTTAGCATGGTAATTAGATTCAAATACCCAGCGTGTACCCTTTAAATACTCGTAAGTCCATCAAAGACGAAAAGTTACTTTCTTCAAGGGCTGGATAGAATTCTATATCTTACTGCTGAACCTACGGTATAATTTCTTACCCTGATTCATGTATTCTGTTATTTGTTGGTTCTGATTCATCAGAGTGGCACTTTAGATTTGGCTCATCCAGATGAACGCATGCTTGGACTGCACTTGCTTCAATTTGCTGAGGTAGAGCATTAATATGGCACTCCTAGTTGTGCCATCAACTTTTCTACTTTTTGCAGTTCGTATGGAATTACCATCCAAATTTCTTATTGGTATGCTTCCTGTTTCGGATTTGCAGATAGTGGAGGAAGCATGCACGAATTTGCTTCCAAATATATTGTGTGAATATTTGTATAATCTGTCTGAAGATTTCACTAGATTTTATACCAATTGTCAGGTATGTAACTGCCTTAATTGGAAGATGCTATTATGTGGTACGGGTATTAGATACTGATGTATTCTCACTAATGTGTCTTTCTTTGTGGCTAGTCTCCAGTGCATGGTAACCTTGTCTCGATAAGCTGTTTTATTTGTAACTCATTGATCGCGATGTAGAATATTTCCTTACCTTTTTCTGTTATATACAAGTACCATCTAATAGACCCGCGTTGCCTTTTTGCTGCTTCGGAAGTGTGATTGATGACAATCTTGCATTAAATAATGCAGGTTGTTGGCTCAGCTGAGGAAACTAGCCGGCTATTGCTCTGCGAGGCTACTGCTGTTGTAATGAGGAAATGCTTCGATCTGTTGGGGATTACTCCTGTTTATAAAATATAGCGGTAATCACATTCACCCCGGAGATGATGCTCTTCTGTTCAAATGGCATACCTGCCAATCTACCAAAGCTGAATGACTGTTTTAACAATGAAAATTTGTGGCCTTCACAACTTAGGAAAGTTCATCGATGGCGATCCAAGGATAGATATTCGGTGATGATCAAACAGAAAACATAAATGTCGCACTGTTCTCGAAATTTTTGTTTATAATCTCATTGTACCTTCCTATAAATCTGTCGGTATTTTTGTTGTTTCTGCACTTTGTTCTCCTCGAAGGAACTTTTGATTGCAGTTTTGTTGTTTTTCGTTTTGTTTGCATTTTAATTAGTAATGAAATCCTCTCATGTCATCTTGATTACTTTTGTTAAGAAAAAAGAGTTTTTTAATGTAATATTTTAATTGGACAAAAGGTGCCCAAAATAGATCATAAGACATGGCATCTCCAATGAGTTGAAGGAGTATCACACTCTCAAGTTAATTTAGTTGATCGGAGCAATACATTAGTGTGGACTAACTTGGTGGTAATTACGTAAGTCACTGTAAATATGAGGTATCTTACTCCATCTTAATAAATGAATAGGTGTGGTCTTTTTCTAAGATGTGCCTTGTTCTCTAATACTTTGTGATGTTGCATATTTTCACCGAAGCTCGTTTCTGAGTAGCTCCTCTGAAGGGTCTCACAGAGTTGGGCCTCGCCGAGGTTAGGTAGGAAGTCTGATAGAGGGCCGAGGTGAGGGCTCATATGGAACTTGCCCGATGGGATCTTGCTGCCCATACTACAAGTCTTTCCCCGTGGTCCATGGTCTTCGGTACCTAGACTACGACCGAAGTCGGTCGCATCCATTCCGACGGTCAAATTAGTAAAGGTTCGAAGAGTGTGTATGCAAATTATGGCTAGCGATAATGCCAAAGCAATTTTCATGTTGCCAGATCAAAATCATGCTGAATCCCTTTTATACCCTTTTTATCAAACTATATTTTCACCGTAATTTCAATTGTTAATTATTACATTTATTCATGTATTCATTATTCAAATAGACATTAAAGTATTCTATCATTAACAATTAATATTGTAACTAAAAGTCATATAATCAAAGGGCATAAAAGGAATTAAAGGTAGTTTTGCTCTGGCAACATGAAAATTGCTCTGGCATTATCGCTAGCCGCAAATTATAGTGGAGTTTAGTTTAGCATTACCTCCAAATGGCTTAATGACATTAGTATTTTATAGAGGTAAACATATTTTACCAAGGCCCTCCATATGTGGACACGTGTACGTCCGAAGGCTGAAAAAGGGTGAATCTGACCAGGAGCGGCCGGAAGAGTACGTAGGAGGATGTTCTCGAAATTAGAAAAAGGCGGTCTAAATCCTAGGTGCATGGATTCTAGGAAGATAGGGATCCAACCTTCTTCGTAGGAAAAAAGATCTTAACGGCAGAAGGAAGTCGAAACTCTAAAGATCTTTTCTTATTTATATAAAAAATAAATGTAAGATAACTAAATATTTTTTATCATATATAAATCTAAATTAAAAATATCTTTAAATCAACATCCATATGTAATATATTATTTTATAATTTGACAAAATATTTTTATCATAAATATCTAATACAATATGCAAAATATTTTTTTTTTAATTTGAAGTGAATATTAAGGAAGCTGCTAAAGTATGTATATGAAAATCAACTGCTAAATATAATAAAAGTGACGGTTGAGAATATATTTTAGGAAAGTTTTAAGATAATTGATGTGAATGGTCTAAGAGAACATGAGCCTTAAAATAAAACCACTAATTCTCACTCTCGATATTAAAAAACTCTATATATATTAGTGAGCCCACTCTCCAACTCTCACTTACAAGTTACTGTCAATAAAAGTTAAAAGTCCTTAATTCTTTCTCCATAAAAAAACTATCTCATAAGTACAGTTCTTGATTCTTTCTTAATAACAAAAATTCTCTCGTCTGTAAGAATCCGACATTATTTCACCATCTACTACAAATATATTCTTGATTGTCAGATTATGATGGAGGAGAGAAAGGGGTATACTTTGGGCAATTTATTCAGAAGTCATTACAAATTTATTCCTCAAGAAATTGATGTTTTTAGTTTGATAAAAGCTGCTATTGTTGTTGCTAAGTGTGAGCATGCAGAAGAATTTGCTTCAAGAAAGGAAGAAATCTTAAGTTGTGTTCTCAATAACCCAATTACACATAAATCCGTCGACGAAAACCACGTTCAAGAACATCAAGAATCCATTGATTATGAGAAGAAACAATTGTATTCAAGAAAGCTAGAAACAAGTGTGAAGAATGTGAACGAAAAGTATCGAATGATGAAAGAATGCAAACGAAAGATTCAATGTATTGATGTGAATGATGTTCGTAATGGTGGATTAAAGAGACCAAGATTATCAGTTGATGATTCTACCAAAAAGAATTCAAGACAACTTTCGGTGAGACAAAGGTTGATGTCCAAGAAATTTGCCCCAAAACAACAACCGACGTTCACAAATTCTTTTGTTCAATTATAGATGAGTCGGGTACTTATTTGATTATGTAATTGAGGTTGTTGACTCGTAAAAATACAGTCTTTTGTGATTCTTGAATGGTATTTTCTTTTTGGCTTATTTTCATTTTGGACCCTCAACTATCGCCAAATTTCAAATTGCCCCCTACAACTATCCTAAGCCTCAATTTACCCCCTATACTTTGTTTTGTCTCATTTTACCCCCTAAACCGCAATATTACCCCTGAACTAATGTTAATAAAAAGATAAATTTGGAATAATTTTCTGGGGCACTTTTTGATTATAAATAAAACTATAAATTATAAATTAACCCCACCACAATTATCTTCTTCCTCATACCCTACCCACCCTCACACCCAACCCATACCAACCACCATACTTCGACCAAAACAGCCGCCCACCTGTAAGACATTACCTATCAAAACCCACCGCCCAGAATCACCGCAGCCCCACTGCCCCACCACAATACCTTATATGTCTGTAAGACCACCAAAACAGAAACCAAAAATCAGCTTTGCACACAACAATGGTTCAGCCAACAACCTTAAAAAAACCAATCTCCGCCAGCCAACAACCTTGGAGCGACACATTTATAAAAACAATGATTTATAAAAACATATAAACTGACAAAATCGACTACTTAATCGCAACCAACAACCACACACAGCCCAGAACACAAAATTCACTGTTATTAATACATCACAATCAAAGGCGACTCTAATCCCCTCCTATCCCCACCACCACTGTTATTAATACATCACAATCAAAATCGAGCAATTCACTTGTTCCCATAACACAAAATCCACCTCAAATCTCAACAATCGACTCCATCCGTGGAACAAGTCTTCAAGAAGTTCGACGAAAATGGCAACGACAAGAGTTGAAAGAAAAAGTGTTTTGATGTTGATGAAGGGTCTTGACATTAATGGTGACGATGATGGTGCTAGCGAGGGCAGAAGGAGGAGAAGAAGTGTTTTGATGTTGATGAAGATGGATCTGATTTGGGGGCGGGGAGGGGGGGGGGGGGTCTTATTTATTTATTTTATTAATCATTTGGTTTTTATTAAAGATAGATACACATATTTAATGAATTTTTAAATAGTGCCCCAAAAAATTAATAATTGTGTTATTCCAAATTTATCCTTTTATTAACATTAGTTCAAGGGATAATATTGCGCTTTAGGGGGCAAACTGAGACAAAACATAGTATAAGGGGCAAAATGAGGCTTATGATAGTTGTAGGGGGCAATTTGAAACTTCGGCGATAGTTGAGGGTCCAAAATGAAAATAAGCCTTTCTTTTTTTGGGTTTTGGGTTTTAATTATTTTCAGGGCCGGTCTATAGATTTTCGGGGTCTAGTGCGAAAATTGAAACTGGGGCCCTCGGCAAATTTTTGTTCGAGGATTCATTTTTATCCATTGAAATGAATATTAAAAATTACACAAAAAATATCTTAACATTATTTGATGCAAAATTGTTACAGAAACGGTATCTTCAAATCCATTATCAACTAAAATATCTCCCGTTTCATGATCAAGATTTTCCCAAGTTCTAGGATTGTGAAAATCAAAATGTGGAAAAGATTCATTATTGTAAGCTAAATTTTCATTATCGAGTTCATTTGGCATATTATGTTTTTATTATCAAGTTCTCTTGACACTATATTTTGATCACTTAAAACTACATTTTTTTCACTCAAATTTGGATTCAACTGATCACTAGCTATAAAAATACTTTTAGTAAGCAGTAGTTTTGTCTATGGTTCAAAGTTTCTTTTACGAATATAGTTTCGAAATTATAAAATTAAGAAACGTTTCGGAAACATTATGTGCAACAGCCATTGGACCGTTGTGAAATCTATCCTTAAGTACTTGAGAAGGACTAAGGATATGTTTCTGGTATATGGCGGAGATGAGGAGTTGATTGCAAAAGGTTTCACCGATGCAAGTTTCCAAACCGATCGAGACGATTTTCGTTCTCAAACCGGGTTTGTATTCTGCCTGAACGGTGGAGCCATCTGTTGGAAGAGTTCCAAGCAGGACACAGTTGCAAATTCTACTACGGAGGCCGAGTACATTGCAGCTTCTGAAGCAGCCAAGGAGGCATGTTGGCTTAAGAAGTTTATGACTGAGCTTGGGGTAGTTCCTAGCGCTGATGGTCCAATTGAGTTGTTATGTGATAACATTGGAGCCATAGCACAGGCTAGGGAACCCAGGGCTCATCATAAGTCCAAGCATGTCCTCAGGAAGTATCACCTCGTCCGTGAAATGTTCCAGAGAGGTGACATCAAAGTATCCAAAGTAGATACAGACGACAACGCAGCTGATCCCTTGACTAAACCATTGCCTCAGACCAAACATGAGTTCCATACTTCAGCTATTGGACTTAGACTTAGGTCCGAGTGGTCTTAGTCTTAGTGGGAGCTTTATTTCAGTTTATTTGATTTATATGTATGAAGTATACTTTTGTAAAACTCTTATTGTTGAATAAAAGTATTACTTCTTGTTTATTGATTGCCTATTCTTTTATAGCACTTGAATAAACAATTGAATATTTAATCATAGTTGTATGATAAATATTTTAATTCCCATGTAATCACGAGTTCTTGAAGAGGAGCCAATAAGTGTATTGGCTAAGGAACCCCTTTTTCAAGACAAGAACTATGGTGATTACATTGTCCCTAGTGGTATGTCCCGGCGTTTTGGGAACGGACACAACCAAACTAGTGTGTAATGATTCGTTTGACTTTGTTTCTTAAGTCAAAAGGATGGTCCAAATCATTACATGGGTTCATTGTCAAGAGAGTCTTGACATGGTACTGGACAGTGACCGTTGTGAAATTATAGAAGAGATCTTGTGTCCTATATTTCACACGAGCCATATGATAGAGGTTCTGAGACCTACATGCATATCATTCTCATGCTACGTGAGCATGAGGCTTTGACTACTTCCGGACCCATCCGTTACTGGTGGTAATGGGGTACGTTGGGTCTTATGTGAATGTAGTGGTGAGATGATCGGTGATGCATTGGTAGGGTCTTTGTCCACCCTGGTATACAGGGAAGGTTTTTCTGGCCACTCGGAGAGTGAGTCTTACTTATGAATTCACCCGTTATGAACGGGAGTGAGACTATCTCGTGTTCCGAGAAATTATGTCATAGGAGTTGGCGACACGCTTTCTTGCTTTAGCCTATGACGAAAACCGAGGACAAAGGGAATCATGTGACAAGGATGCAAGTGTACATCCAAGACATTGGTAATAGTCCAAGGGCAAGTGGGAGTGTTGGAAATTGATGTGTCAATTTCCTCAATTAGTGCCCGTGAACTATATCATCTATATATACGGTTCAACAACCGATAGTTATCTGAACTATCAGTAGTCTCACCCGAGATAATGCCGGGGGTCATCGAATGGCAGACTAGGCTCTCACGATGATCTTCGGGATTCGTGTATACGGTCTTATACGTTGAATCCCGATGCCTTCGTTACTCGGGCTATGAGGTCACACACGTAACAATTACCGAAGATACTTTCGAGTAGTGACCCAAAAGTGAATAAGGGATTTGATCCATATTGAGGAATTTCGGTTCGATCGAGATCGTGTCCCGACCGAACCGATGGTGCGCCCGGAATTGGTTCCGGACACACCATTTGGGGTTTATGTATATATATATATGTGAGATATATATATTATCATTTATTGAAATGATTTAATTAATTAATGAATTAATTAAATAAGATATGATTTAATTAATTAATTAAGATTAATTAATTCCATCATCATGAATGGTTGACATCTTGGTGGCTACTTTATGCCTTGGGAAGGCTTTGTAAGTCTTGGGAAGAACTCTTGTAAGAGAATCTTCCATGGACCAAGAGGCATTAACCATATGGATGGTTAATGTGTTTGTTTAGTGTATAATGTGTTTCATCATCCATTCTATATCATAAGATGATATAGAATGGGTAGAGTATCAATCTAAGTATCACACAACTCTTGTTAGAGAACACAAACAAACACACTTCATCTTCAACCTCAACCCTCTAGCAAAACTCTAACTGTAGAGTGTAGAACTAGTTCTACATTTTTGCTATAGTAGTAAAGACTACATACTCCTCAATAACACACACTAGTCCAAGTGTGTCTTATTGCTATCTAAGGTATTGGTGTGGACTATTTCATAGTAGTTTCATATCACCTTGGTGATAGACATTTCTTCAAGGAGAAAGCAAAGGAGCAAGGTGTGGGGATAAGCGCTTAAAGATTTACAAAGCTTCCGCTCACGCTTCAAAGGTATAACTTTGTAGCACTACTCTTTTATATGTTATTTGTAGCATATTCACACTACCTTTAAACATATACTTCTATGAGCTAGTTTCATTGTGTAAGTTCTAACGATCAACGAATTAGGGTTTTCTAGACATATGAACTATCGTAGTTCATTGTGTCTTGCAACCCCGGGATATTCCAACATATATATCCAACGTCAATGATCGAAAACAGTCAAACTTAAAGTACAGTGATCGAACGCAGAATTCTCGTAAACATGAGTGATCGATGGTTCCATTTTCCTTTACCAAAATATTCAAAAAGATTGTCTTGTTACATAAACCAATCCATAATACACTACTTTTTCCCCCAATACCCCTAGTTGCAATGATTGCCTCATGTACTCAAGTGGATAAGTAGAGTATTAATGATTAATTTAATAAGGGTATAGATAGAAATTTTGAATGCATTAAATGTTTCTTAATTTGTATGAAATGTCTCTAAAGACATTTTTTTTGGGTTGGAGGTAGTAATCTTTATGAACATTTGAAGACAAAGAAGAAAAATACTTGTGCATAAATACAATATTTTTATGTAATTTTATTTAATCATCTTAACTAAACTTAAAATTTAAGGAGAAAAATGAGTTAATCGAATAGCCTAGTGGAAAAGGCTCTCGCTAGTAATCAGAAGGTCCTGGGTTCGACACTTACCTCATCGCCAATTTACAGAAAGAAAAAAAAAGTTAACGCGTAAAATAACAATTCCATGTAAAATCACATTTTAAAATAAAAATAAAGATAATTGGCAATCCTCCTTAATTATAAGAGCATTCACATCAGCTCCCTCAAAAACTAAAATAAGGGGTGGAAGTTTCAAAAATGACGAAATTGTTGTTTTTTCAGCTTTCCTAAAATAAGTTAAACCCCTAAAATATTATTCACACACCTCCTTCACTCCTCAAACTTATACCTTCCCTACATGGAAGTTATTTTTCTTTTCTCCTCTATTTATATAAAAAATAAATGTAGATAATTAAATATTTTTTATCATATATAAATCTAAATTAAAAATATCTTTAAATCAACATCCATATGTAATATATTATTTTATAATTTGACAAAATATTTTTATCATAAATATCTAATACAATATGCAAAATATATTTTTTTTTAATTTGAAGTGAATAATAAGGAAGCTGCTAAAGTATGTATATGAAAATCAACTGCTAAATATAATAAAAGTGACGGTTAAGAATATATTTTAGGAAACTTTTAAGGTAATTGATGTGAATGGTCTAAGAGAACATGAGCCTTAAAATAAAACCACTAATAATTCTCACTCTCGATATTAAAAAACTCTATATATATTAGTGAGCCCACTCTCGAACTCCCACTTACAAGTTACTGTCAATAAAAGTTAAAGTCCTTAATTCTTTCTCCATAAAAAAACTATCTCATAAGTACAGTTCTTGATTCTTTCTTCATAACAAAAATTCTCTCGTCTGTAAAGAATCCGACATTATTTCATCATCTACTACAATTTATTCTTGATTGTGAGATTATGATGGAGGAGAGAAAGGGGTATACTTTGGGCAATTTATTCAGAAGTCATTACAAATTTATTCCTCAAGAAATTGATGTTTTTAGTTTGATAAAAGCTGCTATTGTTGTTGCTAAGTGTGAGCATGCAGAAGAATTTGCTTCAAGAAAGGAAGAAATCTTAAGTTGTGTTCTCAATAACCCAATTACACATAAATCCGTCGACGAAAACCACGTTCAAGAACATCAAGAATCCATTGATTATGAGAAGAAACAATTGTATTCAAGAAAGCTAGAAACAAGTGTGAAGAATGTGAACGAAAAGTATCGAATGATGAAAGAATGCAAACGAAAGATTCAATGTATTGATGTGAATGATGTTCGTAATGGTGGATTAAAGAGACCAAGATTATCAGTTGATGATTCTACCAAAAAGAATTCAAGACAACTTTCGGTGAGACAAAGGTTGATGTCCAAGAAATTTGCCCCAAAACAACAACCGATGTTCACAAATTCTTTTGTTCAATTATAGATGAGTCGGGTACTTATTTGATTATGTAATTGAGGTTGTTGACTCGTAAAAATACAGTCTTTTGTGATTCTTGAATGGTATTTTCTTTTTTTGGGTTTTGGGTTTTAATTATTTTCAGGGCCGGTCTATAGATTTTCGGGGTCTAGTGCGAAAATTGAAACTGGGGCCTTCGGCAAATTTTTTTTCAAGGATTCATTTTTATCCATTGAAATGAATATTAAAAATTACACAAAAAATATCTTAACATTATTTGATGCAAAATTGTTACAGAAACGGTATCTTCAAATCCATTATCAACTAAAATATCTCTCGTTTCATGGTCAAGATTTTCCCAAGTTCTAGGATTGTGAAAATCAAAATGTGGAAAAGATTCATTATTGTAAGCTAAATTTTCATTATCGAGTTCATTTGGCATATTATGTTTTTATTATCAAGTTCTCTTGACACTATATTTTGATCACTTAAAACTACATTTTTTTCACTCAAATTTTGATTCAACTGATCACTAGCTATAAAATTACTTTTAGTAAGCAGTAGTTTTGTCTATGGTTCAAAGTTTCTTTTACGAATATAGTTTCGAAATTATAAAATTAAGAAACGTTTCGGAAACATTATGTGCAATGACCCACTCAGGCCTCCTGAGATTAGGCTCGATATCAACGCGGTAACAGAGTCACCACTCGATGGATGACTCGATAAACTTACATAAAACATAGGAGTAATAATTTTAAATAGCGATCACAAGGCCCTTATACAGGCTTGATTCGATTAGGACTCGAATTGATCGAACGAGCAAACTACTAACGAGTTTTAAATAAAACGAAACAAGTTATTAAAGTTATATAATTTATTATTATATTTTAAATCACAGAATTAACCCATGTTATTACATTATGGAAACATTTAAGAAACGATGTAAAAAGTCAAAATAAATTATACGTATATTTAAAAAAAAAAAATTGAATAAACATAAATATTACTGTAGTATATATAAGTTTAAACTACTCTAAAAATAAAATAAAATATTTTGAAATCAATACTATATATGTTAACAAATGATTAAAATTTTAATATTATTTGTAATAATCTCTAAATGTTAGATCTAAAAACAAATAGACAATTATAATTATCTAACATGTTAAACTTGTGAGTTATATGTTATATATGTATATTGGCAAAAGGTTATGAATAATTATTTTAATCATTAATAAACTCTTTTTAAACAAATACTTTTAGTTCATATATGTCTAATAAAATTGAAAACTTGAACTTATTCTACGAAAAAAATAAATTTCAAAATACAAACATTTCGTATTCATAATTTCAAAAATGAAAATTTTCGTATGTTTCGTAGGAAATTTCGTAGAAATTTTGGGGCCCCTCTTAAACGGGGGCCTAGTGCGATTGCGCTCCCCGCCATGGGTAAGGGCCGGCCCTGATTATTTTAATATTTTTAATAACCAAAATCAATATTTATGGTTATTGGATAATACAGAACATTTCTTTAATTGATTATTGTTGATTTTCAATATTATGAGTGATTTAAATTTGAAGTATAATCATTATGATTATGTTGATTACATTACAATCTTTTTAATATCCCATGCAAATGTACCTATAACTAGAATTTCATCACAAACAATTTCACATATTCAACTTCATATTTCACTAGCTACAGAAACCATTTCAAAGACTTTTAATTGTGTTCTTGATTTCAATCTTTATTCAGTATGCTTTTGCTAATGGTTTCACCATTGATTTGATACCCTCTCTTTTATCTCCATACTACGACCCCTCCTTATCCCGCTTAGAGCGTCCGGGCTGCCTCGGCTTTTTGGTTTGCAGAAGGACTCTGCTCCATCAGGAGATATTGAATCTGCTGTTAGTTCCAATGGTGGAGAATATGCTTTGTCTGAGATTTAATATGCTGTCTGAGACTTCTAGTTAGTGTACTATAAACAATTTTTATAGTTGATTTTGGCTTATGAATTGGCTGAGTTAATATTGGATGTATACATGATAAGCATTACAGGGCTAGTTAGTTATCAGCAAGAAAGGTCGGGAGTGATGAAACATGCGTTCGGCATCGTAAATAAATACAAGCCGTAAAAACAACATTCGTGGAAATAAAATTCACCAAGTATAACTCTTCATTCTAATAGAAGGCAACGAGATTAGCTTAGAAGGGAAATGCTCACCAAGATCTCACGTTCTTTTAAGTAACTTGTAACCAAATAATCACATACTTAGGTATATTTTTATAGTTATTACAAACTCATTAACGCTTATCATAATAAAATTTGAGTATGAATTCTTCATATGTGTTTTAAGAACTATTTACTGTCTCTAATATCATCTTGGAAAATTGACTGGAGATTCTAAGCTCTCAACTAGAATTCCGAGTTCGATGTCTTTGTCTTCAAATTTCTTGATGAACGGATGATCCTGAAAGTGCGGTCGGATTCAGGAGGTTAGTCGAGGATCATAGGAAAAAGAGACGACGGGTATTACCAAATTTACTTACCAGCAAGTCCAAAGCTGAAGCTCTGGCTTTAGGTTCCTTCTGTATGCTGCACTTGCACGTATAAATTTGTCAGGAAAAAGAACAGAAATACAAGGAAAACGATAATACTCAACGAATAAGCAACATTTAAATTCTTATTCTTTTGGCTTATGTATTCATTGTTATATTAACATAAGGTCATTCAAATTTGACCACACAACTGCCCTTACACTTCCATTATATTGATCAGTTTCCAAATTTTAGTGACATCAAATTTTGTATCAGCAGATTTATAAACCTTAAGGTTGGGCGTATAATTAAAGAAACCTTTAAGAATTATAGCATGGATTCCTTGTAATGTGTGTATGGAGACGAGGACAATAAGTTTATTCTTTTGTTTAATTCTGCCTTTATTGAAATTGTAGATACTGTCAAAAGTGAAGAAATTTCAAATAATTGCCTGCATTATTGAATTGAATTATAGGGTTGAACGTTAAACTGAAATTATTATAACATAACGTTGCAGAACATTGTTGTTTTTAATTCTTACCAGGCAGATATGAAGGAGCAGAACTCGGGGGAGAACTGGTCCGGTGGAGCTGAAGGTGGTGGACTTCCCACTATTGCTTCTAAAAGCTCATAGAAACTCGGCCCAGATTGTTGATCTTCAGATTTTATGTAAGGAAAACGTCCTATTGCACACTCCAAGATTACCATTCCAAGACTCCAAATATCACTTTTGTAGTCGTAGGTGCTTCCACTAATTCTTTCAGGCTGAAACGAAATTAGGAAGAAAAACGTACAACACAAATGAGCTTTAACTCTAAACATACAACTGCATATAAACTAGCAGTAACAGAGTACACATTGTTAGGAGGCAATTAATAGACTTCTTCCAAATTAAGAAATGGAGAATATTTCCACTCACTGCCATGTAGTTGTAAGTCCCAACGAATGTATCTCTCTGACCCATAGAGCTGCCCAGCATTGCACTCACACCAAAATCTGTAATTTTAACTTCTCCTTTGTGATTGACCAACAAGTTCGACGGTTTTATGTCCCTATGGATTACATGTCTCTCATTGTGCAAGTACATAAGACCTTGTAAAACCTGTATGCATACAGGTTGAGAATTTTTGTTAAAGGAAAAGCAAGCAAAATAATGCATATATCAATATTCTATGGAGAAGCATGCAGAGACCTGCTTACAAACTACTGCCAGATAGGGCTCAAGTATGGTTTTAACTTGACGCATGACATCAACCAATGATCCACGATCCATGTACTCAAAGACCAGAGATATAGCTCCATTGTGATAAAAAGAATGATAACAGACTACAACATGGGGACACTGTGATGCTTGGTTTATTTTCAGCTCCTGCACAATCTGTTTGCGGATATCTTCTTGTATGGTCATCTGAATAACCTGCAACAAAAAATCAATTTAGCCAAAGAAAAAGATACCTTGTTTATAATAAATGGAAAGATTGTAGTTTTTACAATAATTACAAGCTTCTAACAACAGTTGAAAACGTAAGAAAGGCTCAAGGCAGAAGGGCATGAACAGATATGTAAGACGTCATATTAATAAGTAAATATGAGCCACAATTAGATTAAGAAACTGCAATCAGCCAACCATCATTTATACTCTGACAGAGTCACAGCAGAGTAAATATATGAACAACTATCTAATTACTTTCAATACAAAAGACCACTTCGGCATTTTCTGATTCTTAAATTTCTTTATATATCATCAAATGATGCAAATTCCACTATAAGTCAACAAATTTCGCTACACGATAAAATATGCTCTGGCATTATCTAAGGTTTGCTTACTGACCTTCAAAGCAAACAAAGTCCCCACCCATTTATTGCGAACAAGTTGAACTACACCACCACTCCCCTTCCCAATGACTTTGATGGTCTCAAGATCTTCCAAAGAGAATTGCAGATCAACCTCTTTAGTTTCTGAAGTCTGTCCAGGCTAGTAAGTATTAGTAACAGAAAAATGGTACACTAAAATGTGCCCTTAATAGTAACAGAAGTTGCTCGAGATTGATGACAATGCAAATTACTTCAATAACAACAGACAGGAAGAACACATTTACAATATTACAATGATAACAAACTATTAAACATCAGATGTCTATATCAGCTAGTTAATTTGGGCAACTGCTTTAAAAAAAACTTAACGATTTTAACTTTTGGCAAAGTAGTGTTTAGTATAATTCGTTAAGATTATTACTTTTACCCAAGTTTAACCTACTAATTATGCTTTTGCTACACAACTCTACGGAAGAAAGCCACAAAACACAATTCGAACTCTACACACTCATATTGTTTAAGAAAATTAAGGCTCTAACTATAGCTAATAATTTGTTAAATAAACCCAATTTATTCCCCCCAATAGCTTGATACAGAGAGAAGCAGCAATTTGATTCTCAGACGATATGAAGAATGCATTTTAGCTAATGCAACTTACAGCAGAATCAATTTCCTCAGCAATCAGCCGCAAACCTTTCTGGTTAAGCAGCAAACCACCATCGTGAAATGTTCCACTGGCCGTTCTGCAATTCAACAAAAACTTACGTAATCACGTTTGCTTTTCAATAATTAAAATTAACAGACTTTTTAACCTTAGTTGACATAAACCACTTTGATTTGTATCAAATGTATACTACACTTTTCACCATATGTTTATGACGTATGCAAAAAATACTCGAGTTTAAAACTCAATAAGCCAACTTCAAAAATTGGAAAATCTTTTTGGAATCTAGAGTTAAAAATCACAACCAACAAAAAATAACCTTAGCAATCACAATAAAAATGATGAAATACATGAGTACAAAAAAATTAAAAAAGAAAATCAAATATCGAAATTCAAATTGGACCATCATTTCAGGACAGTGAGGTAGAAAAACCTCAATAATCAACCAAACAAGAAAATAACATCAGTAAATCAATATGGAAATGATGAAATACATGAGTCCAAAATATTTACTAATATAAAACTTAAATTTCAAAATTAAAAAATCAAACAATCAATTTTGGGACAGCGATTATTAAAATCACAACAATCAAGCAACAAAGATAACTTTAAAATCAGAAAATCACTAAAAAAAATTATTATTAAATGCAGGAGATTAAGTTGATGGCAATGGATACATGAACTTAGAGATATTATTGGTATCTTGAGCTGGAACTGTGAGCTTGAGCTCTGTTAATGGCTTCTTGGACTTCATTTTGGGACAAATTATGTGTTGGGATTAGTTTAGGGTTCAGTTTGAAAAAGGTATAGGGAGTATGATTGAGTTGAATAATTGAATAAGAATTCAAATTGGGATGCCCGCCAATCTTTGCATCTTCTAGAGTTCTATGGGGGTTAATGGTCGAGTCAAATTCGAGCTCAATAAATTTTAGCTAAATTTCATAATTATTTGAGTTGACTTGAGTTAGCAGCCCATTTATTTTTATTGACCGCTTGTCTTTGGACGAAGGACATTTGCTCACTTGATTCACGATTATTGAATCTTTGAATTTTCTCTCGATAATTTAATGTACACAATCAAGTGTTAGTAAGATTGATTAGTTTTTTTTTTTAAGAAATTCGAAGTTGTACGAGTATAATATGTGGATTGCTTAATTAATAATAATAAAATCTCTAAATTTCATTACAAAGTACAATATAGGAGTAACTAAAAGAAAATGTGTAAAAAATTGAAACTGGAAGGGTACCTTTTTCTTGATCACGGTACCTCGTGAGCCTAGTTACGCTACCAAGTAGGGAGCCTCGGACGAATAGGGGTCTGGTAAACATTAAACTGCCCCGTTAGTTAGATGGGTCCATCTGGTATCTGAAATGACCGCCCCGATTAGGTGGACACGCAAGAAAGTCGGGAAAATCAATTGAACCCAACTAAAAACATCCGTGATTATGACGGAGTTATTAGAGAAACGGGAGAAGAAGCTTCTACAAAATGAGGAGGTTGATGACAAAAATCCTGCAATCTGATTGGCCAGAACAACACATCAAATTTCACACTTAAACACATAAATACTCACAATTTCACTTTCTCATTTCAATTCCAAAATTTATAACTCATTATATTAATCAATTTCCCTAAAAAAAATCCTTCTTTACTAGAGCTGCAATTAATCATCATACTCCAAAATCACAATGTCTTCTCCTGCTGAGTAATTCTCTCCCCCCCCCCCCCCCCCCCCCCTCTTTTTTGTATTCTTTTTTTCAAAATTGTTGTCCCATTTTGACTTTTTTGATCCTTTGTTGACTTTTTCAATTTTGAATTCCAATTTTTTTTGTATCAGCGTAGTATATTTAGTTAGAGTATGTTAAATGCTATCATTTTTAATAAATTTATTATTACCATTAACACCAAATAAAGTTTGTTAATTTTGACGTTAAAAAAAATGAAACTGGACAATTATTTTGGGATGAGGGAGCATTATCTGTATTTGAGGATACATAATTGAATTTAGAAAGTTTCAGTTCACGTTTATGCATTTAATTGTTTGGATTTATGTTAAATGATGTGGTTATTATTTGACAGTGAGAGATATGAACCTAAGTGTTTGACTTTCTGGGTTTATGATGTTAGTTGACTTGATTGTGTTCGTTTTCATGCTGAATTTCAGTAGGAATTTGTTGATATTATCTCTATTTAAGGAGAAACAAATGAACTTAGGAAGTGGGAGGTCATGTTTATGCTTGTAATTATTCGGATTTACATACCCAACCCCTCTCCGCAAGATAAGACGTTGAGTTTAAGAAGTGGTAGCTGATGCTTATGGTTGTAATTGTTCGGCTTTATATTCCCGACCCCGGTTTGTAGGATAAGGCTTGGTTTGGTTCTATTATTTACATAATGTGGTAACTTTAGGAAAATGTGAGAGACTTAATTTTGTTCACTTTCCGGGATTATGATGGTAGTCAATTTCTATGTGTACATTAAAGTTCAGTAGGAATCTGTTGATATGATCTACAATTCTACATTTGAGGCAAAACAATTAATTTAGAAAGTGGTATTGGATTTATATTCCCGCTGCCACTTAGCAGGATGAGGCTTGGTTCTATTCGGTTTTCTATTCCATAATGTGGTAACTATTTGAATTTATATTTCCTAACCCACTTAGAGGGGATAAGGCTCGGTATGATTTTATATTTCATATTGTGGTAATAATTGGAAAATGTGAGAGACGTACTTAATTTTGTTGACGTTCTAGGTTAATGATGCTAGTTGAGTTTTATGTGTTCATCACAGTTCATGTGGTGCTGGATTTCAGTTTGGATTTATTTTGTTTACTATGGCGTTTGACTTCTTTTTGGATTTAATTACAGCTACTACAAATCACTTCCACCTATAAGCAAGGCTTATGGAACAGCATGTTTCGTCACAACTGTTGTGGTCCAGCTTGGTTTACTTGGCCCTGCACATATTGCACTGTTACATGAGCTCGTGTATTCTCGTTTCGAGGTGTGTGCTTATCTATTTTCCAATATGTCTTGGATTGTGTTGAACTTTCCGATTCATTTCACTTGACCTACAAAAAGATGGAATTGGAATTAGATCAATTCTTTTCTCTCATAAACAAGTAAAAGTGTAAAACAAGTATTACACCTTGTTGTTGGCATACTGTTCATTATTAGAACTAGATAAAGAGGCCCTACCCAATAAAAATATATGAAGCACTACCATTAGAGTACTACAATCGTCCTGTTTTCCTCTGAGATTGTATCATATTTATGATACCTAATTGATCATCTTAGTTGGCCTCAACGGAAGTCGAGAAATTTCTATTAGAGCAGTTTGATAACCGAATCGAGCATAAGATGTATCATGGATTTTGTTTTACTAAACATTCAGTTTCGTTGTTCTCAGATAATAGGATAATGTACGATGCTTCTTGTTGATTAGACCATTAAAAAAATTACCATTAGAGACAAGAAGCTACATCATCTTTTGAGTTACGGTTTATTTAGGATAAACATGAATCAGATGGCATATGGAGGTTGATTACTCTCAATCCCCATAAGTTATTGTTACATGTTGAGGAATGGCAAGAATCCAATGCGGTAGTTAGTGGCAGTGGCTAAATATTAAAGGATGAATATTTAAGAACTTAAAAGTTACCTCAGTTAGTGATTCATGAAAAGTACTAAAGATGCATGAAAAATATAAAAATGTTATATGCTAAATGGCAGTTCAAACTAAATATTTTGTGGAAAGATTATAAGTTTGCGACATTGAAATTTCAAATGTTGTATCCAAGTATTTAATAGTCAAAGTATCCAATCTAATGTAGGTATGTTAAAGGTGTAAATGTACTAATTAAGAACTTTAAAGTAGGATAGATGAGAAACTTTTCATTTGATTAATTAAATGTTTTAAATGAGGATGCACTGTGACCAACTTTCCATTGCATCCAATAGGAGTCTTATAAAGTAGGAGTACTTAAAGTAGATGACTAGTGTAGAATCCTGGAAGCCAGTGATAGATCATACCTCAATGAAGTTTAAACTTCCTGGTTAGGAGCATCGCTTTAGTAAAGTCTTCAATGTAGTTGTTCTTGTACCGACATACGAGACGCAATCGAACCACTTTTGAAATTAGATTAATGCTAATTGTGAACTTCAGCTCTTAGGATCTCAAATTAAGGGGTGCAGAAGTATAATTTTGGCTCAGCCTCCCTCTCACACTCTCATTTTCATATGGATGCAATTTCAAATATTTCAGTTTGCCTAACTGCTAACGTGAAATTTAACACTTCTTACAGTCTAGTATTATTATATCCATGAGTTTCATAACACTTCATTTTTTCCTCTAGTTGTGGAGACTGTTGACAAATTTCTTATTTCTTGGAAAATTTTCAATCAACTTCGGGATTCGCCTCCTAATGATGTAAGTCTTTTAATTGTGAAGTGATGTCTACCATGCTTGAAGTATAACTTCACAACATTTCATGCGTCATTATTGGGTGCTACTATGATTTCAACATAGTTCATTTAGATGGGTGTTGTTAGATTTAGTCTTCATAGACTTTGATATGGTTCAGAGCAAGATACGGTGTGCAGCTGGAGAGTGGACCATTTAGAGGTCGGACAGCGGATTTCTTGTTTATGATGATCTTTGGAGCATTGTCACAGTTGGTATGTGGAAGACATCTTATTTGATCTCTAATTTCCATTTATGTGCATGCCTCTCAAAGAAACCATGCCAACACTCAACAGAACATGATACTTAACTGATACTCTATTTTTGTATACATCTTCGCTGTTTATATGAGACGAACTTTTTGTGGCTTCTTATTGCTTATTGCACATCTATTAATCAATTTGTACAGGTTTTATCTGTGGTTCCCTTCTTTTGGTCCCCTTTCTTGGGAGTATCATTGGTTTTCATGCTTTTGTATGTGTGGAGCAGGGAGTTTCCAACCGCTAACATCAACATATATGGCCTTGTAACCCTAAAGGTGCTGCTTTTTTTCATCTGCATAATAAGGCATGAATCAAGTTTTGTTGGACTACTTATTTGAATTAAAACAATCTATTTGTGAAATTGCAGGCATTTTATCTACCTTGGGCCATGCTCGGTCTAGATGTTATATTTGGGTCTCCTATCATGCCAGATCTTTTGGGTATCATCACCGGGCATATGTTTTACTTCCTAACCGTCTTGCATCCACTTGCCACAGGGAAGAGGTTTCTGAACACACCCCGTTGGCTGTATCCTTTTATTTGTTTCGCGGTTTAAGTGAGTTTCTTTATATCTGAAAATAAGATTTCACTTATTTCTTAATCTAACGTTTCTCCTAAGGCCACTTACTGCACTCTCAGGGTAGTGTAAACGATAAATTGCATATGCATGAATCGCGATCATGACTTGAGAGTTTTAATTACCAAAACAAATAGTTGCAATTTAATTTGATTATATACTATTGCAGTATAAGGACAGTTATACTTTCTTGCTGAACGTAGCTTTTATACATCTTTGTTTATGACTGGCTATATATGCAATTTTCTCTTAACCGTCGATGTGTAGAAATCGGCTAGTCGCAAGGTGGAGAATTGGTGCCCCAGCTCAAAATACTACCTCTCAGCCTGAGAGGCCTTCTGGCCCTTCTGCATTCAGGGGACGATCACACCGGCTTTCTGAATGATGCATTTGCTTTGCGCATCATTCTAAAGATTGGCGCCGCCGAAGTCTTTTATGCATTCCCTCTTGCTCATGTAAATTCATTGTGGTTCTTACACATTTTTCTGTTAGATTAGCTCGAAAGTATCTGAATATGTATCAGTGACATGACTTTGGGTTTAGTTCATTTGACACATTTTGGAGGAAGAATCCATTGAAGGTGAAGAACAAATATATGAGAAGGATGAAAAACTAAACAGTGTGAATGAGTATTACTCTGTTTATGTCCTCTCTTGTCATCAAGAGGCTTTCTTAAAATACAGTTCCAATCATCACTTTCTTATTTTTGACATTAACATTTTATTTATGTATGTTATTTAGCGGATTCTCTATTATTCATTTCAAACTTAAACAATAAAGATTTTAGGACAAAATCAAATTTTGAAGAGTATAAAATACTATATTAGATAGGCTAAAATTCTTTTGGCCCCCTGAACATTGAGAATCGGCCAGTTTGTCCTCTGAACTACCCAAACTGATTAATTTGGGGATTTCCGTCTAAATATGAAAGGGGAATATAGGACTTTTAACATATAAATAGGCATTAGGGGTCAATTTAGAATGTACTTTTGAGGCCTCCTTGAAAGAAGTTGAAATTAAATTATTAAACAAAAATTAAAAAATAATTCTCCCTCTGTTCCTTTTTAGTTGACGTCCTACCATTATTTTTTTGTTCCAAAATAGTTGTCGTTTTAACATTGAAAATTATACTTTTACCATTCTCAATTAACCTTTTGACTATTTTTTCTCTTCAAATTAGAAACCAACCAATGATATAATTCTAAATAATTGTATTTCTAAGGCTTATTCACTATTTGCCCCCCTATACTATCGTTTTTGTTTCAATTTGCCCCCTGAGACCTCTTCAGACACATTTTTTTCATTTAATTAGATAAAATGATTATTGTACCCCTGTCTTTATTACAAAGTACAGGGGGCAATATTAAAATTCTTTATATAATTAAAATTTGGCCCCATCCCTTCTTCTTCAACACAATCCATCTTCATCTTCATCTTCGTCTTCATCTTCTTCTTCCTTAAACATTCATACATACTCCAAATAAAGCCAAAAACAATATACAAGTTAGATTCAAGGAATCAAAACCACAAAGTGTAAACAAATTGGACTTCAAGAATCAAAACCAAAAACATTACAAATTGGACTTCAATATATTTGTTCAAAAAATATAAAATATAAATAAAAGCAACCTCCCCCCCCCCCCCCCCCCCCCCCCCATTCCCCTCTTTCGCTTGTTTTTTATCTTTTCATTTTATGAAGATGAAAATGGGGTGTTGAATAAGAGGGGATGTGGTCAAATTTTAATTATATAAAGTATTTTAATATTGCCCCATGTACTTTATAATAAAGCTAATTTTTTCTTGTTACACATTTAATTTTTTGTAACAGATATGAGAAAATATTAAAAGAACTGTATACGATTAAAACTTAATATGAAGAAACATAAGTGCAATAATATTATATAGAAAAATATATAATTAGTTAAATTACATGATAAATAATTTTAAAAAAATGGAGATTGTTTTTTGTATAAATAAATAAATGTCAATTAGTGATTGTTTAAAATAACATGGAACTTCAACAATATGAGAACGTTGGGCTTCATACATGTAATTTCCAATTTCCAATTCCTCAATTAACTATAGGTAAAATATTACGTGTCGGGTCAAATGACATGTCACGTTTGCCTAAAGAGATAATTTAGCCCCTTTAATTTTATATACACCTCCATGCCTCTTACATAATGAAGTTCAGGTTATTACCCCTGCAACTTTTGAGTCTATTTCACGGACATCTTATTCTAACCTAACGAAGGAAATGGACAGAAGTAGTCGAGTAAGTCCTTTTATATAAACTTGAGCGATCAGTTTGAGTCGGAAGTGACTACAAGCGATTGAAATGGTAAATAAATGCAACATGAGTAATGTCCAAAGCCTTTTGCCCCAAACTATAATACGCGGCAAAAGAAGTCGAAGAAGACCAAGAAACCCATTTTAGCCTGGTCCCTTTACTCCAACAAAGTAGCTATTGAAGGCAATTAAAGATGAAGAGATTGTTCAAAAGTTAAACAGCATCATGTTAACTGATCTACCAATACAACCATAAAAATGTAGATAGACAGCATTTTGATACAACATTTTTTCTGCGAAAACATGAATAATATACTGTAGAAGAATCACCAATTATTTGTTTGTTGTAGTCCCCGTCTAAAAATTCTTATTTCAGCCGCTATCAACCAGAGCGCAAAAATTTTCCAAATCAATAAAGATGCCGTGACCACAGGTTTCTTCGCCTGTGTTCTATATCTCCTCCAAGATTTTACTTTATTTAGATCTGAATCTGCGGCTTACTGCATCATAACTGGGCATACCCAGAACTGCCACACAAACATAAAATCGATGAGCAAACTGGCGTCGTTCAAGGTTGAGATCGCAATGCAACAATGTAAAACT
This sequence comes from Echium plantagineum, assembly GCA_003412495.2. Classification (NCBI taxonomy): domain Eukaryota; kingdom Viridiplantae; phylum Streptophyta; class Magnoliopsida; order Boraginales; family Boraginaceae; genus Echium; species Echium plantagineum. The sequence continues at coordinate 7,274,029 of CM016568.1, read as the reverse complement.
CTACTAGTGATGAAAAAGTGAGGTAAGAATGAATTATCAAAGCTGCAGATACAATATATGGCAGCATTATTAGTAGATATGAATTGGTAAGAGAAATTACCATCTCCGTAAGATGCCATTGTGAGAGGGGAAGATATTAACTTTTGAGCAAGTGAAGAGATGTCCTTCACTGAGACTTCATCAACAAATTTCAAGAAATGCTCCACTGGTTTCCTGTAAATTAAGGCCACCAACATGCATGAAATTTAACATATTGTCATCTTCTTCGTCGTGATGAAACGTTTCTAGCTATGCCAGCAGTGCAAACGAGAACAATAAGTAACAAAAACTTTCTAGTTAAAGCATAAAGACGGTTCCCAACATGTTAACAGAACAAACAGAAAATATATTATAAGTTCTCTTATTTAAATTGTTGCTAACATTACAAAACAGATAATAATGTAAGGAATGAGCATGCATTAGAGAGCACAACCGAATTTTTCTGAAGAGTTAAGAATAGAATTCTAAAAAATACTGACAACTGCTAAGATCATACCTCTCTCCATATGTCAAAATTTGTCTTCCTATATCTTCAGATGCAACCATCTACAAGGTGCACAAAAAGAGATAGAACATTAAATGATAAAAGGATGAATCGGAGATCTTTTTAAAAAGGATCTAGAACAAATGACCCAAATTACGCACCCTTGATTCCAGGTTCATCAAAATAGCAGATTTTGTTGCTTCTTTTGCACGGTCAAGCTGTACATTGTCAACTGTACAAATAGAAAACGTCAGAGAGAAAAAGGTTCACAATAAAATACAAAAGAGTTGTGTGTCTTGGTTTGCAAGCTCAGGAGGGTGGAATTGCATATGGATTCAATAGAATGCGCCAGGAGCAAACCTTGTCCAGGACTAGCAACTGACAAAAGTTCCTTGCATGCAACATCAACAGCTTCGGGGAGAAAATAAGAGCCCTGAAAAAATAAATGGGACAGTTCTCGATTTAATTTACAGAAATGCAGACATGAAACAAATAATGCTTATTAGGGCCTACACTCCCTCCAGGTAATTTTAATATTAGATGTTTTCGCATTTCGAGGAGAAGCTGTGACCATGAATTAACTATTATTCCTTATTCTAGCGAGAATAATATTGATTTCAACGTTAATACAGAATTACTATAGACGATATAGCGACATGGCAACATGTTAAATGACAAGAGTAAAGCAGCATGCACCTACTGAATGCCTTAAATGAGAATATCACAAGTTAATATAATTAATTTAATATATTATATATGTAGTCCATATTAAAATTAAAAATCAGGAGAGAGAAAGAAATGACCTCACATAATCAAGTCAAGCCAAGTAAAATACATATGGAAACATAGAACAAAAATATAAATTTAGTGATCTTCCAACTTTTGAGGTCAATACTTACTATCAAATTTTATTATAAATTTTAAAAAAATTATTTTCCATAGGTGAACTCCATAAGAAAGAAAGAAAATATGTATATAAGTCACATGATAGTTATTTTCCTTTAATCTACTACAATATGTGTCTACATACAAAGTACTTTTCCTAACAACATTCTGTTAATTCGGAAGTTGCTTATCTAAGAAACATTCTTGTTGGAATAAGTTGACTTTTATATTAACTCTATACACCAGGAATTGTTTTTGTATTTTGGCGAGCTTCTTGAGACCAGCAATTCAATTAGCAGATGAATTTATCCTTGGAGTCTTAAGTTGATTGTTTTTATTTTTCCCAACCCTATCATGTAACTCAGCCTTCTAGTGGGTATCAATATTCAACACAGGATATTCACCCTTGGTTGAAGCGACAAGTTTTAATTCTTTATTAATTGGAACAACACTTGGAAACCTTCCCATTGAAGGGAGCCTCATATTTTTTAATGTATAAAAAATCGATTACATAGGTCATCCAACAAAAGTAAAACAAAAGTTTTAACTGGTATTTAGATAAACCATGAGAAAGAAAAACCTATTACTCCATATAATAATCTTTCAAAGAGGGTTAATGGGGAGGACTTAGATACTCACAGTAGTAACTTGGATTCCAAATAAGCCTGTCGTATTATACACGCTGCTAAATGCAGTACACGACTGAATGTCGGGATGTGCGTTCAAAACACGTAAATCTGAGAAATGAAAGAATGATTACAAGGCATGAGGCGTGCTAAATGAGTAAACGTAATTAACACCAAGGTGCTACCACAGAATTAGACTTACATAGTCGTGAGTACATCCCTTTTCCAGGACCACCAGCGGAGAACGAACCACCACCTCCCATTAGCATCTGCAAATTATTCACAGATATATGCAGAATTAGGATTTTTTTTCACAACAGTACAAAGATTTTAAAAAAAACTAACTAAAAAAAGCTTAAATAGAATATACACAATTTGTTAATTTCTGTATGGTATAGTACCTGGAGGACTGTTAAAGTTATGGCATCTTTATCATTCATCCATCCACCAGGACACTCAAATGCAAGAGCGAAGTGTGCTGTCTGCAAAAGAGTGGTTATAAAGATATATGTTGTTTACATCGTCTTAACAGAGTGTTGATACAAATTTCCTTTTAGGAAAAGTTGCAGCTTATAAGCAAGTTTATCTGCAGAAAAAGGTTGAACTAGAAGTTTTTTCTGCAGTACCTACTTATAAGCAGCAGGAAGAAGTTTATGCAAAACATCCTCGATATTTACAATTATATACAATGACAACAAAAAGTCACAAAATTGACTTGCTACACACCCCTGATTCAGCTTGCCGGCGATAGTCACCTCCAACATATGCAAAATTAGGATCACTGGGCTGGCTGCCACCTGCTAGATCCGATAGAAGAGGTTCGGCAAATTTTAGTAATTCATCATGGTCAACACCTGATGCAGCAAGAACCATGCGGGGAGCGGTGTAATTTTGCTGGAAAATAAAAAAATTGAAGAGGTCAGTACAGTTACCTGCATATTACTATATTAGTAGTACATATAGAACAATATGTTTATTTTGGGAATGGAAAGGGACATTTTCATATCTAAGACTCACAGCGACGAATGATTCGAGGACTTCCCCATTCAACGAATTTATAGAAGCTTCTGATGCCATAAGAGCATTACCATATACACCACTATAACCTGCCGAATGAATTGCTTCCATAAGCAAATGCTGAGGGTTTTTAGACATTTCACTGATCTCAGATTTCACTTTCTGGATCTGCAAAGGTTACACATCATTTCAGTTAGATTATACATATTGCAATATTCAACGGAAACTCAGGAGCAAAAAACACAGAACCTCGTCGACAAAGAAAGAATACTAATAGGATACATGTAAACCAAGAACACCTGTTCCTTAACCTCCCAGTCTAGAAATGCAGGATTTCTGACACTATCAACGAGAAGCTCAACCATCTCAGGGATATAAGTCCTCAAAGCATCATAGGTGTAGCTCATGTGCTCACGTGAAGCCGAAGCCATTACATTTCCACCAATGGCCTCAACTTCTCGCACAACTCGCAGATGGCTCCGATTTAACGTACTCTTGAAAGCCATACGCTCCAGAAGGTGTGTGGCACCAAATGATTCTGGGGTCTCATAAATTGAACCACAGTCGACATACAAACCTATTGATGCAGCAGGGTTCTGTTCAAACATCCAACCAACAACTGATATGTCATGACACAGACCAGACATATTGCTATGAAATTTTCTACAAACACGAAGAGATGCAACAAAACAAAACCCAGTATAGTATTTCATACCTCGGATGACTGTGAGGCTATTTTTAGGCCATTTGGAAGAGTAGTAATCTTCGTGCTACCAGTTTCAACACGGTCAGGCAATGGAGGAGGGAGTGCAATATCCTTCAGCGGGACATGCAGAGGAGGAAGAGAACTGGATGGTCCACCAGTTAGCCAACTGAACAGACCTCCTGAAGAAGTCTCGCTAGCAACCACGGTAGAACTCGCAAATCTTCTTAATTCGGGAGTGGCATTTCGTCCCTAAAACAACAACGCCACAGTCAACAAACATAAGTATATATCCTAAAAAGGATATCACTTTGGGATTTTCTATATCACGACTGTGAATCAAATCAATCTCAACTATATAACATCTTCTCTTTTGTCCCCAAAGTTTCAACACCAGATTTCACATAGAAATCTCACACATCTTCATATAATTTTTCCGATCTTCACGCTTCAAAACAACAGTCAAGCTATGGTAACAACAATACTGTACCCCAAATCCCCTAAAGATTGAATCTTTTTAATAACAAAATCTATCTTCAAAAAAAACTAATCAATTTATTAAAAAGATTCAATCTTTTGAATACCATATATGAGAATCAGAAGATTAAGAACCTGTATTTTTCTTGCTGAAATTAAAAACACAAAATGCCAATACTAAAATACACAAATATCATCACTGAGCTGATTTCAAGAACTCGAAACTACCAAATAAAAGTACTGTATTCAAATTTCACAAAGATTCGATCTTTTAAAAAACCAATCTCAAATAATAAAAACACAAATTTTAAAAACCGAAAATCAATTTTTTTTTTAAGATTCAATCTATTAATACCATTTAAAAATCTGTATTCTTCTTGATGAAAGCATAAATCCAATAATAATACATATATACATTAATACATATCAATAATTGAGCTGATTAAAACCCAGAAAAAACTACCCAAAAAAGGTCAAATAAAACCCAAACCCTTATATAAATCTATATAAATTGGTATATAGTTATAGAAATTCATAAAGAGGGAAGAGATGAAGGACCTTGAGGGCTCTGAGGCGTGAAGCTGCTGTTCTATACATGATGATGACTGCGTTGTTTAACTGGACAATGATTTTGGGATAAAGAGAAGCGTGAACGGCGAATGAGGATCCTCAAATAGGTTGTTAGAGGACCCGGTAACTAATGCACCAAACGAGCCGGCTACCAGGTTACACGATCGGGTTTAAACTTACCGAGCCGGGTAGCATACATATGACCCTCGTATCGTTCGATAAGAATATTGAGCCTGACTATTTTGAGTTGGGTGACGAGCGGGTGTTGGATAACTCCGAATTTTCTATATTATGGTTACCTCTAATAATATTTAACTGTTGAAACGCAAATCTTGAAATTCTTTTCAATACTAGTTTTATATTGATCATTGGAATTAATTTGGTTAAACTATAACATATAGTATTGTATATAAATATATAATATAAAAAATAACCTAGCAAGTAACCAAACGGATCTGAAGTTACCTGATAAGCTATCGAGTAAAAGAAATTACTCGAGTATCGCTCGACAAGGAATATTGGCTGGTAATGAGTCTGGATTTTCGAGTCGGGTAAGAGCGCATTTCGAATTACCCTGTCCACTGGCAACATTACTAGTAACCGGTAACGACTCGATACTAGATCCAATAAATTAAATAGGTTTAGTGTGATCATCTTAGTTGGATTAGAGTAAACAAATGGCATCGTTTTCTATAGTTATACTCAAACTATAAATATACATAGATGTTCGTGATTTCTAAGGCATTCCTAAGGTTTGCCTAGAAAAATCGTAAATGCAAGCATAATTACTACTATTCCTTAGATTAGATCTATGAAACAAACTCGTAGGAATTACAAAATGAAATCTAAAATGAAGAATTTTGGAAAGTAGAGTAACAAAAGATATGATATCCGTAGGCAGTAGTATCAAGATGTTTCTGTCTGAGAGATAAGCCCTACAAAATTGCTGCCATATTTCTTTACTTTGTATCTATTGCATTCAACTAAAAACAACTTGCGAGGATAAAAAATTGAAAACAATATAAACTCAGTAGGGTGTAATAGAATGCAAAAGATGAAAGTTGATAATAAGGTTTCTATCAGAGTGTTTTTTATTAGTGTTTGGGATGTTATTGAGTGTGAGTTGGAGTTCTAACTTTTTCTTTTCTTCATAAAATTAACATGTGAAATTAATAAATTGGCCCTGATTAGTGACCACGTGATGATGTAATTAGTCGATAATTAACATTAAATTGACTAATGTGTTGAATAGAAACGATTTAAGAAGTTAGGTGATCAACTGGAACCTTTTGAAAGTTAGGTGATCAACTGGGTCCCTGAGCCAAACATAAGTAATCGATCCCAGCCGTTTGCCGATTATATTAACTAGATGTTTGTGCATAGTTTTGCTTGTGCGATTTTATTTATTGTACTTAAATATATAGTTTTCGATTAATATATAATGAACTTATGATGATAAAATAAATAAATCATTTTGTATAACCCATCTTAACTAAGCCTAATACAATGTGTGGTTGGCAAAGTCATTTAATATTCATATAAATAATAAATAATAATTATATAATTTTTTCTTCCTATAAAGTAAGAGATCATGAGATTCATATATAACTTCTAATACTTCCTTTCCCATATTATATAAAGGATAGATAGATATTCGCTATAAAATTTTGAAGTTTCAAATAAATATGCATTGAGTCTAGTGGTTATCGATCCCGCCTCCACAATTGGAGGTTCTGGGTTCAAGTTGTGATCAAAATTAAGGGGATGTCAACTTACATTGCATGCAAGACACAAAAAGATAAACTAAACAATGGTGATAGCGTAATATATGCAGATACAATAACATAAACAAATGATGCTTATCATGCATGTATCACTTATAAAATAGGATTAGAATTGTAACATTTTAATCATTAGAAAGTTAATTAAATATATTAGTTATATATATTTTTCATTTTGATTTTGTTTTATTCCAACACATATGCAACGTATGTATTTCTAATCCAATTTATATTGTAAGGAATCTATTCTTATTTTTGTTAATAGAAGATATAATTGTGATAGAATTAAGCGAAGATGTCAACTTACATTGCATGCAAGACACAAAAAGAAAAATTAAAGAATGGTGATAACGTAATATGTGCATATATAATAACATAAATGAATGATGCTTATCATGCATCTATCATTTATAAATATGATTAGAATTGTAACATTTTAATCATTAAAAAGTTAGTTAAATATATTAGTTATATATATTTATCATTTCTATTTTGTTTTATTCCAACACATATGCAATGTATATATTGTTAATCTAATTTATATTGTGAGGAATCTATTATTATTTTTGTTTACTAGAAGATATATATATTTTCGATGTGATCAACAATTGGTATCAAAGCCAATATAAATAAAACAAAATGCTTATGCAGGAACTTGTTAGTAGTTACCACAAGGATAATGGTAAGCCTAGATGTGCGGTTAAGGTGGATTTGATGAAAGCCTATGATATGGTGACGTGGGATTGCTTGTGGAGTGTGATGAAGGTGATGGACTTCCCGGACAGATTTATTGGGCTTGTGAAGAGTTGTATTACGAGTGCGAAGTTCTCAGTATGTGTGAATGGGTCGTTACAGGGCTACTTTGGAAGTGAGCGGGGTCTACGGCACGGGGATCCGTTGTCCCCATATATGTTTTTGCTTATGATGGAAGTGTTGGGAGGTATGCTGAAGGTGGAAAGTGCACGAGAAGGATTCAACTATCATCCCAAGTGTAAGGAGCTGGGCATAACACTTGTTTTTTTGCTGACGACATGTTCATACTGAGTGGTGCAGATGTGGCTACCATGATCTGTATAAAGGGGGTTTTGAGCAAGTTTGGTGAGGTTGCTGGGTTGCGACAAGACTTGCTTAAGAGCAGTTTATATTGTGCAGGTGCTGATGAACAGTTACAAGAGCAGATTAGTGAAATTCTGGGCATTGAGAGAGATATTTTACCCGTGAAGTATCTAGGGGTGCCTCTGATTACAGCTAGAGTGTCGAAAAGTGATTGTATGGGTTTAATTTAGAGGATTAGGAGGAAGATTGTTCATTGGTATGTCAAGGAACTAAGCTACGCGGGTAGACTTCAGTTAATCAAGTCTGTGATTTTTGGCATTCAAACTTGTTGGGCGAGTTGTTTTTCACTACCTAAGAGTGTGATTAGGGAGGTAGATCAGATGATTCGACGTTTTTTATGGCATGGGAGTGGAGAAGCTAAAGGACATGTCCCGGTACCGTGGAGAAGTATTTGTGCTCCGAAGGTTGAGGGGGTCTTGACATCAAGGATTCTAGCACATGGAATAAAGCATGCCTTATTAAGTTGTTGTGGGATATATTTAGGAAAAAGGATATAATGTGGTGAGATGGGTGCATATGTATAGGCTAAGGGGGTTTCTTTGTGGTGCTATATGGGAAAGAAAGGGGATCCTTGGGTCTGGCATAAATTATTGGAGCTCCGGAGTGAATTGAAAGGAATCATAGGCGTGCATTTGGGCTCGGGAAAAGATGTCAGTCTGTGGCATGATGAATGGCTGCCAGGAGGACCGATTATTGATAGGTTAAGTAGAGATGAGGCAGATTGGGTTGGGGCTAATAGCACGGATACTGTGGCTATGGTTGGGAGCGTAAGGTGGCCTAACGGGAGAAGGGAACAAGGTGCAAATTAGAGCCGTGCGTGAACAGATTGATAGTATAATATTGAGCGATGAAATTGATGTAATGGTTTGGAAGCTTACTGTAGATGGAAAGTTCACTTTGAGTAGTATCTATACTATAATGTGGGAAGCCTTTGTTTGGTGAAGCCTAGGAGATCATCTAAGCTAGCCATGTGGCATCATATATGTTTGCCACCTATCTAAGACAAACATTTAAAAAATAACTACCCTTTAATGTAACTACCCTTTAATGTTCATATATTTTAATGACAAATAGTTAATAGTGAAGAGTATTTTTTCTAATTAATATGTTTAGATATACAATTTAATTTTTATTATTATTTTATGATGTCATATTTAGGTGAATATAGTTATAAAAATTTATGAAATACTATTTGAACGAAATTGCACAGGTTGAACTGTGCAGAGATTACTAGTGGGGAATAAGTTGAGAACGGAGATGGGTGTAAAGGCTTGGGTGAATGTTGTCTGGCATGCCAAGGCGATCCCTCGCCAGAGCTTTATAACATGGATGCTCTACCACGGGAAACTGTCAACAAAAGACAAGTTGCAGAGTTGGGGGATAGTTGATAACATTGAGTGTTGCTTTTGTAAGGGGAATGAAACTATGAACCACTTATTCTTTCTTTGTGAGTTCTCGGCTCCTATATGGAGGAGTGTTTTGCAAAGGCTTGGAGGATATAGGGGGGCGCAAGGCTGGGAGTTTGAGGGGGATTGGTGTAGTAGTGAGTTTAAGAGCAAGAGTTTTCGAAGCTCGCTCGGGAGGATAGCGGTGTGTTGCTCGGTATATCATATATGGAGGGAGAGGAATATGCGAATCTTTGCCCAACAACAATTGAAGAGTGACCAGATTTTGAGTCGTATATGTAGCGATGTGTCCATGAAAGCTAGTAATTGGAGGAATGTTAAGGCTACAAAATCGAACTTTGATTTGTGTTTAAATTGGAGAATTAGCTTGAGTATTTTTGGTAGGCGTGCTTAATGTAAGAGCTAGTTCCTCCTCTCTTTTGTAATTTCCTTGTCTTTGAATAAAACTCCTCTACTTCGAAAGAAAAAAAATAAAAAATAAAACAAAAACAAAATGACTTCTTCTAGTGGGATATTCAAGGTCAGGAAATATGAGATAGAAAATTAAATGGGAAAAATGATTTTTCCTATTGGAGGATGCAGATGAAAAAATTACTTATTTGCACAAAAGTTGCATAAAGCTTTGAGAGGGAAAGAACAAAAATTCGGAGGGTATGAAGGACGAGGATTGAGATGAGTTAGATCTTGAAGCACGGACAGCCATAATCTTATGCCTTGAGAAGGATGTTGCATTCTTGGTCAATGAAGAAGCAACGGTTGTAGGAGTGTGATTATAGTTAGAGGCAACTTCATGACGAAGATTCTAACAAATCGGATCTACTTAAAATCTAAATTGTATACACGCAAGATAGAAGAAGACACCTCAATCCGAAATTATATCAATATGCTTGATATGATTATATCAAATTTAAGAGATGTACTCCCTCTAATTCACATTGGAAGTCGTCCTAGCCCATTGCACAAATATTAAGAACTAATTCACTTTCCATCTAATCCTCTCATGTATCTCTCCTCCCTCTCTCCTGTTTCCCTTCGCTTCCCTGCTCTTTCATCTCTTATCTTCAAAAAGTTATGAAATTGATTTATAACAAATCCATCAATAGGAAACTCACTCAATCATATACTCATATTTCTCAAAAAAACAAAACAAATAATCCTTAAAATGCAAAATATTAATGACGATTGAGATTTGATGACTTCTTATTTTTCTATCTTCACTTTTCATTTTCTCACGGTGCATGAAGTTAGGGACTTTTAATTATGCATCTTCAAGTTTTGATGGCTTGCTACTCATATAATAATGGTTTGTTAAGGACAAGATTCAAATATTAAGAACCTTTTTCTTCTATGATGTTTTAAATTTGGTGGAATAACAAAAAGATGTCAAAATATTCACGATTTGAACAAATGAATAAAAATTAGCAAGTATAGAATGTTAAAATTAAATGTAACTAATTTAGTTTATTTCACAACTCACAAGTGAATGGTATGGGTCTGGATATGGAGGAAGATGAAGTCTTCATACTGTGAGGAGTGTGGGGGTAAGAAGCTTTAAAAAAGTAAAAAAAGAGTATGTAAGGGCAAAAAGGTAAAGTATATAGGAGAAATTTCTTCGGCTGAACAAAATGACATATAAAATGAACAATTATAATTGTCACAAACCACTTGAAAAAAGAATTGGAGGGAGTAGATGTGATAATAGATGCAAAAGACCAAATACTTATGTTATTACTTTCGTTGTCGAAGTCTTATGAAAATTTAGTTTAAACATTGATCCTTGTAAGTGATACTCTAACCATGGACGAGACTAGAACATCACTTTTAGTGAATGACTTTCGAAAGGTTACAACAAGTGGAATGTTGTCTACTAGTGGAAGAGAACAAGCTTAGAGATTATTTGCATCTAGAGGAAGGTCGAACAACAGAATAAAAAGGAAATGAGGAAAGCCTATATCAAAATCTAGAGCACCGTTAGAAAGAGCATGCTTTAATTGTGGCGAGCTTGGACATTTAAAGCAAATTTTCCAACTAAGAGGGTAATCTATAAAGGAACATCAATGATAACTTAACACGACACAACAACAACAGGAAAAACAATCTCCTGCCACAGCAGAAGAAAAGGCATGCATGGAAAATGTACCGTATGCTAGTCCAATTGGTAGTTTGATGTATGCCATGGTTTGTACACGTCTAGATATTTCGCAAGCGGTTAGTGTTGTCAGCACATTCATGGCGAATCCGGGAAAGACACATTTTGAAGCTGTGAAATGGGTTTTAAGGTACTTGAAGGGTACCATTGACACAGGTTTATGCTTTGGTGGAGATCCATGTAGTTTGAGTGGTTATGTTGATTCAGATTATGCTGGTGATATGGATAAACGCCGATCAACTATAGACTATGTGTTTAAAATAAATGGCGTCCTAATAAGTTGGCGATCCATGTTGCAGGCTACAGTGGCAATATCTACTACAAAAGCCGAGTACATGTCAATATCAGAAGAAGTGAAAGAAGCATTGTGGCTTGGGGTCTACTCAATAACTTGGAGATTAGACAAAATTGTGTTGATCTAAGTTGCGATAGCTAAATTGCAATTCACTTAGCTAAGAATTAAGTATATCATGCACACACGAAGCATATTGACGATTATTTCGTAAGGGATGTTATAAAGGAAGGCAATATTTCTTCGTTAAAGGTGCATATGCATGATAATACCGCAGACATGTTAACCAAGGTTGTGTCGGCAAACAAGTTTCAACATTGTTTGAAGTTGCTTAACATTATACCATGTTAAGTATTCGTTCAAAATTTAACTTTCAAATTATGAATGAGGTGCAGAATTGTGAGAAAATTAAGGAGATATGTCAATTTATATTGCATGCAAGACACAAAAAAGAAAATTAAATTATGGTGATAGCATAATATATGCAGATATAAATAGGATTGGAATTAGAATTTTAACATTTTAATCATTAGAATGCTAGCTAAATATATTAGTTATATTCCAACATATACGCAATATATATTGTTAATCCAATTTACAAGTTCTGAAACCTGTGCAGATCAATTAAAAATATCAACTATCGTTCTGCATGTTATAGCACTTGGTTCTAACCGTACGACAATCGAACACATAACATAAAAGCAGCAGTAAGGTAAATAAGACAGAGGTTGGTAACTCAGTTCAGTGCCAATGTAGCACCTACGTCTAGGGAGCAGCCTGCCTAAGGGAAAATCCACTATAAGACAAAACAATTAAATGAAAGGACTTATGCGTATGCCCACATACTCAATGCCCTATCTCTATTTCTTTATAGTATCCCTAATGATTGTATCATCCCGATACTAAACTACAACATCGTCCCGATGTTTGACTACAACATCATCCCGATGTTTGACTACAACATCATCCCGATGTTTGACTCATAGTATCCCTACTAGGACCTCAACCTATGTCTACATCATCCCGACAAGCACTAAATATTAGATGATATGAAAAAGACCTCAGGGTTACCAACGTGCGAGAGGTTAGTAACCTGACATTCAGTTAATAGCAAAAATAATGTTCTTAACAACACCGACCTAGCCATTAAATGACTACATGATTATGCTCTGTATTTTTCGGATGATCTTCAAAGTGTGTGAACTTCTCTTTATATAAGCTGGTAGAGTGGCCTCAAAGATAGAATTATAGCATCTAATAATTGCGGTTGTTACTTGTCTAGCACAATACTCTCCTATAATATAACATCCAATAATCGCGGTCGTTACTTGTCTAGCACAATACTCTCCTATAATATAGCATCCAATAATTGCAGCCGTTACTTCTCTAGCACAATATTCTCCTATAATATAACATCCAATAATGATCTCTTGTACGATTCTTCTAGAAGCAACACTAGTTTTAACACGTGTCCTTGCTTGAAAAACTTCAGCCAACTCGATGCACTAACAAACTCCCCCTTTGGGTAAGTTTTTCATGGTAAATCATCCATCTTCGTGCAGCAAAGCAAAAACAAGAAGTGCAAACATGGTCTAAAATACCCAAATATCAATCCAACTGTCAATAGTAGTGGACACAACAACTCAGTCCAACTATCAATAGCAGCGGACACAACAATTAAGTCCAACTATCAATAGCAGTGGACATACTCCAAAAACTTTAAGTGCAAACATGGTCTAAAATTCTCAAATATCAATCCAACTGTCAATAGCAGTGGACACAACAACTCAGTCCAACTATCAATAACAGTGGACACACTCCAAAACACACTCGAAAAACTTCTTCCACCTTACTCCCCATATTTGTCACAAAAATATGTCCCAAGACAAATATACGGGGTCTATAAAGGATCAAACCTGGGTTTCAATATCACCTTCAACAGTGTTACTCCTCCTATTTGGCTCACTCTCTTCTTCGTACATTTTATCCTCAGTGTTAGCATAAACTCCAGCTTCATTCATATTAAGCTTACCTTGAACAGTTGCACTGGTTGACATTTATTGATTAAGATCCGGAATAGACGCACCATTGTCTTTTATTTCTTTACCATTTCCTCTAAGATCTCTCTTGATTCTCCATACTTTAGTCTGAGCGACACATGAACCAACACTTTTGACCCTCCATTCCTTACAAGGAGCAACTTCAGATTTGGATTTACGAGGAATTGCATCACTTTGACGATAGCTTTGCTCATAAAGCTTGAACACTATGACCTGATATGACCCTTTTGTCCACAGAGATGACATACCCATTTCTTCTTCTTTATGTTTTTGGGCTGCTTTCTAACTTGCTAGAGATCAGGTTTTTTACCATTTATTGGCAGCATTTGGTACAACAAATGAGATTCTTTAACTTTTGCAGCTGGAACAAACTTGAATTCCTTAGGACAGTATCGAGCAACATATCCCAAGCCCATATGGTCATTCGGAGATTGTCCAATAGAAATTATTTCATCCACCTTTGAAGTTCCAGAATTGAGCATACAAATGGATTTTCTCGTGGCTTCCAGATCAATAGTCAATCTCTTAACCTCCTTTTGTAATTCAAAGATGAAAATAAGTTTCTTATTATTTTCATCAGTGAGAGCTTTGTTCTTCTTGTTTTGTTTTGTGAAAAAACCTACTAACTCGGTATAATGGTCAACCAATTTCTTAAATTTTTCCTCAAGTTCTTCTTTGGTGAACTCTGCGTCCTTGATCTCATCATCCTCATAGGTAGGTTCGTCGACTTTGGATGTTAACGAAAGCATCATCCCAACATCATCGTTCCATTCATTGAAGGTAGTATTTCTTTTCTATCTCTAAGAGTTAGGACATTCAATCTAAAGACGACATATACGAACTTTGGAAGTTCCTTCAAATACAGCTTCGAGAGTCTTCCATGCTTCTTTGGCACTGACACATGTACGGATCAGCCTAACTCAGGTTTCATACCTACGGTGCCACCAGGTAGGGTGCATTATGGATGAGTCCAACCTGACAAAACAGATTTCCAAATTTTGACATCTCCAGATCTAAACAATGCAATCATCTTCACTTTCCAATCTGCATAGTTTGACCCATCTAGAATAGGTAGGTGATCTGCTGACCCTTGTGCCATAGTACAAAAATTTATGATGTACTTTAGTCTTCAAATACAATCTGTGATACACATTGTTACACTGGCTGTCGAAGGCAGTTGGTATGATCTTCAATAATTATCACCAAACACTTTGGACTGATACTGCACACGAATTACAAGGATCGTCACTCTATAATGTCGAGTGCCTACTCTGATACCATTTGTAAGTTCTGTAACCTGTGCAGATCAGTTAAAAACACTAACTGTCGTTCTGCCTGTTATAACACTTGGTTCTAACCGTACGACAATCGAACACAGAACATAAAAGCAGCAATAAGGTAAATAAGACAGAGGTTGATAACCCAGTTCAGTGTCAATGTAGCACCTACGTCTGGGGAGCAGCCTGCCCAAGGGAAAATCCACTATAAGAAAAGACAATTACAAGAAAGGACTTATTTGTATGCCCACATACTCAATGCCATATCTCTGCTTCTCTATATCCTTAACGACTGTATCATCCCGATACTAAACTACAACATCATCCCGATGCTTGACTCATAGTATCCCTACTATGACTTCAACCTATGTCTACATCATCCCGACAAGACAAGACACTATATATTAGATGATATGAAAAAGACCTCAGAGTTACTAACGTGTGAGAGGTTAGTAACCTGACATTCAGTTAAGAGCAAAAGTAATGCTCTTAACAACACCGACATAGCCCTTAAATGACTACATGATTATGCTCTGTATTTTTCGGATGATCTTCAAAGTGTGTGATCTTCTCTTTATATAAGCTAGGTAGAGTGGTCTCCAAGATAGAATTATAGCATCCAATAATTGCGGCCGTTACTTGTCTAGCACAATACTCTCCTATAATATACCATCCATTGATCAAACTAACATGAGCTGATGACTAATTTAAAAATACTCATGTCATCCATTCATGTTCAATATGTGCACATGATCGATGACGACCGTTACTTGTCTAGCACAATACTCTCCTATAATATATCATCCAATAATTATGGCCGTTATTTGTCTAGTACAATATATTCTCTTATAATATAGCATCCAATAATTATCTCTTGTACGATTCTTCTAGAAGCAACGCTAGTTTTAACACGTGTACTTTCTTGAAAAACTTCAGCCAACTCGATGCACTAACCCAATCTATATTGTGAGGAATCTATTCTTATTTTTGTTTACTAGAAGATGCATATATCTTTCCGCTGTGACTCAACACGAGTCCTGATAAGGAATCCTAATAAAAGCCAATGTCTCTGGCCCCGTTGTAGTGTAGATTTTCCCCTCCCCAACGCTGTAGAATTTACTTTCAAATATGATATCATTTGACAGAAAAAAATAGGTAGATGATATCGGTTTTATGTGTTGACAATACTTACATATAATTGGTATTTTGATATTGAATATTTATTTAAAGTCTATGTCGCACGTATTGAGCATGAATGGATGACATGAGTATTTTTAAATTAGTCATCAGCTCATGTTAGTTTGATCAATGAATGTATCGTCATCGATCATGTGCACGGTGCACCCTATTTCGATCGAAGTCTCATACATAATTTAAGGGTGAATGACATTTAGGTCCCCCAGTTTTTGTTTAAATGTCAAATAGGTCCCTCAGTTTTTCAAATCACCACTTTAGGTCCCTTGACATAAAATCAAATATACTATTGACTATAATACCCTTATACTTACACCTCAATATTTTTAGTTTATTTTTGGCTCATGGAAATATTTGACTTTCATTTCAAAAGTATTAAAATTTATAAATAATATAAAATATGTAAAATAAATAGTTTTAATTTAGAAAAATGAAATAACATTTTGTTTTGGTTAATTTTAATACTAAAATTTGGATTTTTAAGTTGTCTTTCTAACTATGTTTATGTCAATCAAGAAATAATTAAAAATAAATAATGTTTTACATATATAAATCTCTAATCAATGAATAAAACAATAATTTAATGAATGTATTGATATTAGAAACTTTTATACTGTATATACTCCTCATTAAACAATGTTGAAAAAGAAAATACAATCGAACATTGCATTAGAATTTTAAAATGACAAGTAAGTTTAAACACTTCTTTTGTAAGATGACAACCGGAAAAACCATAAGAAGTACTTCATTATATTTATGTCAAAATTATATTTGTATATTGTGACAAATTTGTTAGAGCACTATTTTCATAAAAATATGATACACAAATATATAACTTTATTAAATTATTAAAAATTAATTTGTAAATCTATGATAAATTATAAGTCATTTAGTTAAAGTTATCATAAAATATAAGTCATTTAGTTAATATTATTTATAAATTTGTAAATCTATGATAAATATTATTTATAAATTTTAATATTTTGAAATAAAAATCAATTATTTTCATGAGCTAAAAAAATCAAAAATATTGAGATGTAAACATAAGGGCACTATAGTCAATAAGACATTTGATTTTATGTCAAAGGACCTACTTGACAATTACAATAAAATTCAGGGACCTAAAGTGGTAATTCGAAAAACTGAGGGACCTGTCTGACATTTAAGTAAAAACTGGGGGACCTCAGTGTCATTCACCCCATAATCTAATGAATTATTGTAATGTACTTTATCCGTCTTTAAATGATTGACATCAATATTTATTAAATAATAAGAAATAATGTAGTCATATGAGATTTTGTTAGATTTATCTTAAGATATATATTTAAAATATCAACCTTTATAATTTTTTTATGTATAATATAAAAAATATTAATATTTTAAATTATGTTTTATTGACCACAACAAACTAAAATACGATTTATTAGGATAGAAACAGTAGCATATAATATACTCCGTATATGCCAAAGTAATCGCCTAATCGAATCTCTTACGTATCAAATTATATGTTCATGGGCATAAATGTCTCATTCTAGTAACTAAATTTCAAACGTGTCATTTCAATACTTATACAACTATATATTCCTCCAATATCAATACAACGGACGGTTTAAATATAAAGTTAATATATTTGATTGTTTCAACAAAAAATATACTCCATAGTACTAATATACATGTTTTAGAATATTTATTATTTTAAATGACATTTTCAAAATGTGAAATCGTCGTACTAACGGTTTCTCTGTACCCCTGTCTTGGAGTACAGGGAGAAGGCAAATTGTGGGTTGTGCTTCACCTGATCAAGGACTAAAACTTCCCTGTTAACCGATTCGAAACACAATTAAACTCTAATTCTTTATCAGTTGAGCTATGCGGGGCTTTCATAATGACATTTTTCCGATCACATTTGTTTCTAACAATCTCCCATTTGTTACTAGCTAACTTACGCGGCAGTTAAATTTAACTTTTTTGACAAAGTTGGAAGGTAGAATTGTCAAAAACAAATTTTAACATGTTATTTTACATTTTTTTAAGAGAAATAATTTTCATTTTTGTTGTTTTATTTATTGTTGTTTGTCATTTTCTCTAATTGAATAATATTTCAAATACGCACAAACATAAAAATTTGTTAAAGATTGAAAAAATTACCTAAAATGAGTTTTAGGTAATTTAATTCTTGCCGGTTTGTCAGAAAACTCAAATTTAAAGGACAATATGCTGAAAGTATTAAGTGAGATATTTTTTAAAACATGCGTGAACGAAAAAGTCATTTCAATACATATATGACCGAATATACCATCATCCCCAAAAAAAAGTGCCATCAACCTTTTTTATTCTTACACTTTAATCCCTACAAAATTTTATTTTTCATGTTTAAGGGTAATAATTAGTGAATAATGATTAGTGAGGTGAAAGTGATATCTCCTCCTTCTCATAAAGATTTTATACTATTTTTATTCGTTTTTTATTCTCATCATTTCAATATTCGATTATTACGTAGAACTATTTTAGGAAATAAATTAATATTTATTATTATTAAATTTAGCCACTTCAATTTTTTAAAATAAAAAACGAGACGATTTTTCTTAAAAAAAACCACATCGATCTAAATCTTTTTGTTTTTACTCTAAATTATCAATTTATATTAATAAGAAAATAGTAACAAATAAAATATTAAAAGTACACTTAGCTAGATAACCTGATTAATACATGATATTCTTGTCTTTTTTAGTAATATGATTGATGTATGACAGAACTATAGAACTAAGAGGGTGACTTTTTTCAATTAATAAAATATTTTTCCACTTTATCAATTGGTCAAATTCCGTGGATCAGAAACGACCAGCACCACGCCATCAAATAATAACTTCAATGTTTCTTGGACAATAATTTGCATAAAAATATTATCTAGAAGATGATATGGAATCTCCTCCAATAGCACTCTCTTTATTAACAATTACGATTCATTAATGAATGAGATATCATTTATATATATATATATATATATATATCTAATGTAAAATGATACATGTTATTAAAATATGTGATTAGAAGATGTTATAAGTTAAAAACTTCAAAAGTGTAACAAAATCATTTCATGCACTTATTTTTTTATGTGTATTGAAATCAGTTAAACAAATTAATGTAATTGATATATAAAAACACAAATAGGGTTATATATAGTTGACGTCAATTATTTTTGTAATGAGATGATATGTATTACTTAAAATATGAAAAATATTAATCCTCTGTTTCGAAATATATGATTGTCTAGCAAAAAAAATATTGTATTAACGATTAAGACAAATTTCCACTATATGCTACATAATATAAATAATTATTTTCAAAATCAAAATCAATTATTAAAGTCAAAATGAGAAAGTCAGGTGAAAAGTATTCCGTAAAATATTGAATTAATCAACTATGATGAAAAAGTAAATCTTTTCTAGATAATCGTTTATTCTAAAATAGAGTGAGTATTAAATAATACTCCCTTTAATAAAAAAATAATGGCATTTTAGACATTTGAAAATTATCTAAAAAGAGTGGTCTTTACATAAACCAAAGCAAAATGCATAATCTCTTCCATCAATACATTTGGTTGCATTAATTGAAATCACGGATATTTATGTAATTAAATGAGGGTATAAAGGTCATTATGGGATCGTTTTAATGTCTACTTATTTTGTGTGAAAATTCTAAAAAGCCACTATTTTTGGATTGACATTTTTTTTACTAATCATTTTAGCAAAAAAAGATTATTTATATTTATTTGTCATTTTATATTTTCATGACACTTTTTGATTTAGTTGTTTCCTATCATGACCTTGTCACTGATTGAGCATAAATTATTTTTTTATATTAGAATTTGACATATTAATGTTTATTTCTATAATAAATAAACATGTACAAGTAAAAACTATGTAATCCTTATTTATTGTGCCAAAATCTAAGAAAACAACTACAAAACGAATGAAATACTTTTCATCATTAGTGAATCATTAATAAATAACAAATTTAATAAATCATAATTTCCCGCACACCATCCTCCACAATTCTTGTCAAAAGAGGCAACCCATTTTCCCCTGTCCAAAAACTATTTGTCAAATTAGCCATCTGTTTTCCTTCTATAGACTATAGAAGGACATAAAAATAATAACCAAATCACATAATATAAATAGCATAATATAAGTCATTAAACACTCCAAAATACTAATAAATTCCATTTGTGGGTTATATGGTTACCCCAAGAGCAAGTAAAAGCAGAGGTTCTTGAAGTTGAAGTTAGTTATTGAAGTTGTGGGGTTGTTTTTGAAGTTATTTAAAGTTGTGGGGTTGTTTAGATCAATGGATTCTGTGAGTAACGGTTTAGTGGTGTCCAAGTTGAAGTTGTATAAAGGTGGTGGTGATGAAATAGTTGGTGGTGGAGATGATCATGGTGATCTTCATCATCTGAAGGGGAAGAAGGCAACTGATGATGGTTTTTTTGATACTTCAAATGGATCTGTTGAGTTAAAGAAGAAGAAGCTTGTACATGGTGACTATGGATATGTTCTTGAAGATGTTCCTCACTTGTCTGATTATATTCCTAATCTTGATGTACTTCTCTAACTTTTTACTCTCGTCGCAATTATCTCTTACATTTCGTTAAGATTGTGATATGTGGCATAAAAGTGTTACATTCCGTTAATATTGTGATATGTGGCATAAAAGTGTTACAGACCACTCCTTTTTTGCATTCCGTTAATATTGTGATATGGGGCATAAAAGTGTTACAGACCACTTTTACATTCGGTTAATATTGTGATATGTGACATAAAAGTGTTAGAGAGTACTCCTTTATACATTCCGTTAATATCGTGATATGTGGCATAAAAGTGTAACAAACTACTCCTTTGATTACTTTGTCCAAGTGTGTGTGGGGGGGGGGGGGGGGTGGTTGACTTGAGATGATGATCATGTTAGATTGAGATAAAGTGAAGTTTGATTGGTAATCATTTCTGATTATTTACTTAATTAATGTTTTCCATGTGATTAAAGGATTGAGTTTGCTTACTTTAGGCATAAAAGGTAGAATATTATGTTTGTTAGATATATAAATAGTGCATCAAAATATTCTTGAAGTTCCTTTGTGAACAGTTTAGTACTTACTTACATCTGTTAAATACAGACTTGTTTATAAGCAGCAGGATTATAATTTAATTAGTGATCGTCGAGAATGCAAGGAGTATTTTTTACGCAGAATCACAACTTTTATTATACTGTTGTTTGGTTTTCGTGGGATGTGGCTGCTCTGATTAAAACACATTACTTTGCTTGATATAGGTGGTGTAACTAAATATAATAGACGGCAAGTGGCCTGATCCTTTACTAAATTGCCTTTTCGTGTTCTTTGCAGACTTATCCTGATCCATTGCAAGACAATCCAGCATATTCAGTTGTCGAGTAAGTACACCAGAGAGGCGATATAGACATCTGGTGTTGATTGATATACATATCTGGTCTTCTTGTTGGCTATATTGTTTTAAGTAGCTTGATCGAGCAA
Source organism: Echium plantagineum (assembly GCA_003412495.2). NCBI lineage: Eukaryota > Viridiplantae > Streptophyta > Magnoliopsida > Boraginales > Boraginaceae > Echium > Echium plantagineum. The sequence goes on along the minus strand of CM016568.1, from coordinate 7,252,408 downwards.
TTATTTAGTAACATTTTGATTTCCGTTTTGCAGACAATACTTTGTTGATTATGATGATACTGTTGCTCAAAAGGTCAGTAGTTCTTACAACCTGTTAGATAGAGATTTTTATGAGTGAAATTCATATGTTAATTATAAGGAGTAATATTCTTTCTTAATTTGGTTAGTGAAGCTTGAGAGTAATTGTGCCTTGATCTAGTAAGATTTTCTTAAGATTACTTGGGGATTTGATAGATTCGACATGCATTCTCATATTAGTGATGTAACATATTAACACTAAGCAGCATATCAACGTGATTTCCTTAAACACAAATTAAATGTGATCTACAACGAGTAAGTTTTATTTGTTTTAACGTCGTAGGTAACATATTTTGTATTCTAATTGTATTAACAATGTTCCAGATATAAGTCATAAGCCGCATATAATCTATGGATTAAGTTGGATGATCTTGTTCTTCTCTGGCAGGTAGTTGTTCACAAGGACAGCCCGAGAGGGACACATTTTAGACGTGCTGGCCCACGTCAAAGAGTAAGTTATATCCAACCATGACATTTTTGGAATAATATGCTTCACTTTCTTTTTATTAACCTGATCATTTCACAGGTTTATTTTGCATCTGATGATGTGTATGCATGCATTGTCACATGTGGAAGCTTATGCCCTGGGCTGAACACAGTTATCAGAGAACTAGTATGCGGTTTGCACTATATGTATGGTGTAAAAAGGGTTGAAGGAATACAGGTACAGTTCTGATCTTATACGATGAATTTATAACTGCAACATAGGAAGCATCCTTTTGGAGCAAATGTGATCACGCTCACATTAAGCGCCCCCTCACGCCGAACCCACAACTTGGAGCAATGAAAGCATCCTGTTACTGCTAGGTCGGGCGTCAATTGTTCTAAGGTTTAAGTGTTGTGCTTTAAAATTTGAGAATCTAGTGTCATCAATTTTCCGAGCAACCTGCAATGTTTTTGAATGGCCTTAAACTCTTTGTAGTAGTTCTGACCAAGTTTGTGGGGTGGCTGATAATTTTGATTTTTAGCGCCAATTATTTTTATGTTTCTGCGGAAGCTGTCATTGTGACATTATGTACTTGTCATTGGAATTTTTCCAATACCATAGTAACGTATGTTTACTATCCAAATCCGTGGAAGTAAATCTCGAGTAAAATTGTCATTGATGTAATAAACAAAGGATTTCCAAAATTGCATAACCAGCTAATGAATTATTTTCAATCTATAGGCAGGGTACCGTGGTTTCTATTCTCGAAACACGGTTCCTTTGACACTCCAGGCTGTGAATGATATCCACAAGCGTGGTGGAACTATACTTGGCACGTCTCATGATAGTCATGAAACTAGGAAGGTAGTGGACTCCATCCAAGATCGGGGGATTAATCAGGTAGGTTTTTGAATGCTTAAATGATCAAAAGTCAAGAATTTTGGATGTAAAATTTTCATGTTTTGTAGAACTCTTTCACTAATAAGGTTTATGATTTTTTAGGTATATATAATTGGAGGGGATGGAACTCACAAGGGCGCCGAAGCCATTTATGAGGTGAAAGTTTTAACCAATATGTTCTAGTCTGAAATTCGAGCAAAGATGACAAACATTCAGTAATGGTTTCTGAAGATGCTCATCCACTTGCAATTCTACAGGAAGTCAGAAGACGTGGTCTAAAGGTTGCTGTTGTTGGTATTCCACAATCCATTGATAATGACATTCCGGTAACTATTTCTCAAGAGCAGTACGTAAAATTTGTGGCACTAAATAGTTTTCTAGATCTCTATGTAATCATCTTCTTTCGTATGCTCTCTTGTTGTAGGTTATAGACAAGCCTTTTGGTTTTGATACTGCTGTGGAGGAAGCCCAACGTGCTATTCATGCTGCACATGTTGAAGCTACTAGCATGGAGAACTGTATCGGCCTCGTGAAGTTGATGGGGCGGCACAGTGGTGAGTCTCATAAATTTGTACTGTCACGAGAACAAGCCAAATGATATTTCTACAGAAATGCACTCATGTTCATGAGGAAATATTTTGTCGATAGATAGTTAAACTTACATATTTACTTAATTCCTTTTGATCCTTCCCTCTTTGTAGAATTAGCCATCTACCAGTGTTCATATTCCATTGGACATACCTCTGACACTAGATAACACTGGATGGTACAGGGTATATTGCAATGTATGCTACATTAGCTAGCCGAGATGTTGATTGCTGCTTGATACCGGAGTCCCCCTTTTATCTTGACGGACCTGGTGGACTTTTTGAGTACATAGAGAAACGACTGAAAGAAAATGGGCACATGGTTATTGTGATTGCTGAAGGAGCAGGGGAAGAGCTAGTATCTGAAAGTTTGGGTTCACCTCGTAAAGATCCTTCAGGAGACAACCTGCTTCACGATGCTGGGTTATGGTTATCGCAAAAGATTAAGGTACTAACAACAGTCGAATATGATTTCTGATATTTTCTTTATTGCATGAACTCCGTGTCACTGGTACTCGTGATGCTGAGGAATTCTATTGATATTTGCAGGATCATTTCTCCAAAACCAAGACGATGGCCATAAATCTTAAATATATAGGTCGGCTGACGAACCTCTCTGGTTGAAATAATTAGTCGATTTCAGATTCTAACACGATTGGACTTTGTTTTGGCTTCATTTATGGCAGATCCGACATATATGATACGTGCTATACGAAGCAATGCTTCGGATAATGTTTATTGCACACTTCTTGCTCAAAGTGCTGTTCATGGAGCGATGGCAGGGTATACGGGCTGTGCAGTGGCGCCTATCAATGGAAAATTTGCCTACATACCCTTTTATGTGAGTTTTCTAACTCATAAATACATATGCACAAATCTGTTGTTGTTTTCTCTTTAAGCAATCTTCGAGTTGAGCACTGAACTTAACCTTCTTACTAACTTTGTTGCTACTCTTGATGGAACCGCAGCTAATAAATGAGAAGCAGAATCATGTCGTGATAACAGATAGGATGTGGGCGAGGCTTCTGTCGTCGACTAATCAACCTAGCTTCTTCAAGAAAAGAGACGTCGAGGGAGATGAACCACCATCTCAGGTGTTGGAAGATGGCAGCAGCAAACTTTGAATCATCAAAGAGATAAAATAGTTGGAAAAGTTGCAACCTGTTTATGAGGGGGGTGCTTTCTTGAAACAACTTAGTAAATAATGGAATACATTTCATAAATTGCATATGTTAACTCATGTCCAGGGGCGGACGGGTGATAGTTCGGTCCTGTTCAGTCGAACAAGCACTTATAATGGAAGACATGAATGCATTTAAGTATTGTAAACAGTCTTCGAAAATTAACAAGCATGAAGATTGAGGAGCTATTTTTCTACCTTAATATACCTTGAAAATAAAGATTATTGGGAAAATAAGGTTATTTATAACTTTTTCTTAAAATTAACTTCGTATATTACTGTATCAAGTTTATGCGCTATTATTAGATTTAACGTTTGTAGCAGATTTCCTAAACTTTTTGAGCGGGTTATATTCGAGACCTGCTCAAATTACTTTTTCTTTATCATTGTATTATATTTGGGTGCATATATTTCCACGGAGCATATGTTCACAGTGCAAATTTTTGCCTATTTTACCTTTAGCGAACGTGCCAAAGTATCGGTCGAAATATAACGTAATGACGTTTCCATACGTTTACCCCAAAAAGTACCGGTCGAATTATAATAGATTGATGTTTCATTATTGATAGACAGTCACAAGATAGTGGAGGCACATATTGAGTGTCTGATAATTTAGACCACCTTAAACAACATTTTTTGTGTGTATATATTTTCATCATTCATATGCTAAGTCTTATACTCTAAACAAGGGCACGATTGGTATCATATAGCTGCAGGAAATCCATCTTTTCTAGCATCAGAAACTGCTGTAAGAATCCCATGGCGATTCTTGCTGTCGGGGTCTGCTCTAGCGGCGCTGGAATTCGCTGGTGACTGAATTGTTTGGACCACTAGCTGAACGACGGAAGCAAGAGGGAAAGACTCCAGTTTATGCCCCTTATGATCTAAGAATTGCCTTATCTCTTCAGACACTTCAATATGTTCCCCATCGTAAATCGTCAAGTTCTCATACAAGACTACATTTGGAATTAGCTATAGGAAAAATTGGAACTGAGTCAGTATGTATGTGGTGTGGAGGCTTGTATTGTCAAAAATTAAAGTTTAAAGATATGATAATAAAGTATTGAGTATTGACCTTGTGGTAGATTCTTGCACGTTGGACAGCGGCTAATGGTTCCATTCCTTGGATAAAATGGTTCAAGAATACCTGTGCGACGGCTGGGAGAATGCTTGTGCCTCCGCTGCCACCAATCACCCCTACCAACTGGTTGTTCTGCAACATGATATGAAAAGAACACTCAAACAAGAGACTACATTATCTGAACAAGGTCCAGTCGAAGCAATAGGCGAAAAGAACTGATGTGTCATCTAATGGTACCTTAAGAAGAATAAGAGGAGTCATGGACGTCATAGGACGCTTTTTTGGTTCAATGAAATTGGCTGGAGCTGGCGGTAGTTCGTCTGGTTCATTATCTGTGGGTGCTGAAAAATCTCCCATTTGATCATTCAGGACAATGCCAGTAGAAGGTGAGAGTATACCACCTCCGAAAGGGTAGTTTACGGATGATGTCATAGATACAGCATTTCTATCTTTGTCCACAATACAGAAATGGCTGGTTCCACTATGTTTTTGCGGACTCCACCTGCAAGAAAAAGGCTTTCAGATGATCGAAAACGAGAGAATGTGGTTTGCAACAGATAGACCGATTGGCAAAGGTGGTTTCTCTTAAACCTGGGCATATAATATTCTGGTGGGAAAGTGGTGTTGTCAAATATCTTCTGTTGAATCAATTTAGCGAAAGAAGGGGAAACCATGTCTGCTGCTGTTTTACTGATATCGACGAAGTTGGGGTCACCTAAATCCATACGAATAGCGTTCATGTGTTTCATAGCTTCTATAAAACGATGCAAGACTAACTGATCGTTTGCAGCATCAGACGTTCCATAGCTGTCCAAGATATTTAGCATCTGAAGAAATACAGAAAGGGAAATCTCAGTAACTATGGCGTCGTTTAGTCACATCTAGCAGAGTGAAAATCCATGTAATCGATTAAGGCATATGATAAAATCTGTTACCAGAGCGATTCCTAGTGTCCCACTTGATGGTGCGGGCATTCCTAGGATCGTGTAGCCCATGGTGTTCACAGAAAGAGCGTCTGTCAGTTCAACTCTATAGTTCCTCAAGTCTTCCATTGTCAAAATTCCACCCGCCTTCTTTACATCTGCAACCAGCCTCTCGCCAATAGTCCCATTATAAAATGCTGCTGGACCCTGTTCTGCTATCACTTCCAGAGTTCCACCGAGTTCTACATTGTAGCATGTATCACCGGTTTTCAACAGATTCCCTTCTGGTGCATATACTTTCGATAAACCAGGGTCGGATTTAATTTTATCAGCATTGGCAGCAATCGCTAATTCTATGTAAGGAGCAACCTCAAATCCTTCTTTGGCAAGTTTTATTGCAGGCTGAAATAGTGTCTTCCAAGGCAGCCTTCCATGTTTCGACCACGCTAGATGAAGACCGGCTAACTCTCCTGGGACCGCCATTGCCAATGCCCCTAAAAGTTTGTCTCCTACTCCATTTCCAAACATGTTCTGTTTTACACAAAATTAAACAATTACAATGTTTACTTCCTTGTATGATATATATCGTCGAAATAGTAGACATGTTTTCGATTAAATAAATCACACCAGCAGGGGCTCTTATGTTAATTCTTTTCGAAAACTAACCACTGATGAAGCCAAAGGAGCAGTTTCTCTAAAGTCATATGCAAGAGTCTCTGATGCATCTGCATTCCGGACAAGCATTAAACCTCCACCTCCAATTCCACTACTCATCTGATGGACAACCCCGAGGCATGCTGCAGCCGCGACTGCAGCATCAACCGCATGCCCACCTTGCTTGATAATCGATATGCCAATCTCCGAGCAACGGCCATCATCAGCAGCAACTACTGCTTCTTCTGATTGTATGACACGATTAACTTCATTTTGAGTTCCCTTTTCATGTATGTTTCTATTTTCCTCATCAAGAAACCATGCATGTCTTTGTGAATAAATGCCTGCAAAAGTACCCAATCAAACCAATTCTGACTAACAAATGAAATTTACATTGTATTCCTTAGATTCTAGCTTTCAACATTCATCACCTACCAAATTTACCAGATATAAAATCAAATAATCAACTCAACGTGCTCGAATTATTTTGCCGTATCCAGACTAATACCAATCCAAGTCATTTCATGAGTAAAATATGACCAATTAACCAACCAAGAAAACTACTCCCTCCATCCCAAATTAATTGACCTATTTTGACCTACACGGTCTCCGAGACACAAGTTAAAATGTAAATATCTCTAGTTCTACAAGCGTAAAAATTATAAAAACTTGATATTATAAAAGTATACATTGGGACGAATCTAACAAGATATCATATGATTATATTATCTCTTATCGGCTAATGAGAATTCATGGTCAAAATTTTTAAAGTTTGACTCCCAAAATAGAAACAAGCCAAACAATTTGGGATGGAGGGAGTACTTATTAAAAATAACATCTTATTGTTGCATCGAAACATATAAACGTTGACTAAACGGGCTAACAGTGAACTTGGTACAACTTTCAATTAAGACAATAGGAGGGATTATAGTTTCGTATAGTAGACAATCTTACTCCTATAACAACATGGATGTTTTTTTTACTTACCCAAAGAATATAATCCATAGGCTAACTTCATAGTAATTAATAAGAAATGTAGGTAGTGTAGTAATTCATTTTGATTCACATTATACTGAAGAGTCAAATTATATAAAATCTTTAACCTCTACATGAAATAAAAAAACCACAAGCAAACCGTGGGAATTAAATTCCAGGAAATAAGTCAAACTGTGTAACTAGTTAAATTCTAGGGACAAAATCTTCTGTTGGAGTGGTAAATAGGCAAATCCAAGTCCCCTGACCATTTGAGGCACATCTCACGACTTACCTCCTCGCTACTCCCCAGGCAGGGCGATGACGCTGTTAAAGTTACGGTTCAACTTTTTTTAAGAAAATTTGAAAAACATAGATACATAAACATGCAAAACTAAGGACAAACAAATTTGGGACATACATGATATGGCAACTATGAGAGCAAAGAGGACAATTATAGCCCCTCTTTTGTTATACTTATTGGTGAAATGATTTTCTTTGCCAAGAAGTGAATCTGCTAAGACTTGTTTTCCCATTTCTGACAATTAGTCTGGGACAAATTCCAACTCTCAGACACCCTATAAGTACTGTAAGAAAATGAGGTTGCAAATTAACTATGTGATTTTTGTTGGGATCAATATACAAATTAAAATAAAAATAAAAATCCTACTCTCTTTGTTTATCAAGTTTTTTTCAAAAATAATCAGCTTACAATAATTGAAGATAGTTTACTACCTAAATCATATAACAAGATAGTTTAGTAATTTTGTAATGTTCAAAGGTACAAATTTTGGGTCATTAATTGACACCTAATTTTAGATTAAAAGTATTACGTTAAATTAAGAGTAGTAACTTATGTTGAAAATATTATACGAAGTATTTAAATATTTAAAAAGTAGTTGGACCATCTTTTTGTATTATAAAATTTATTGCCATAGAAGTAAATAATTTTTTAATGATTTGTTATGCCTTTAATTTAGTTGGTAACACCAAACACTTGCATATTTGTAGAGTTAAAGTCAGTTTTTTTCTTTCTCCCTTTTTCTAAATTCGACATGTTAGTGCATTTAGTTTATTTTGATAGACTTTTTTATTTTTAATCATGAAATACTTTTGTATATTCATTATTATTTTAAAAAATTATGAAAATGTAATTAAAACCAATCACATCGAAAACATTAATAATTTGTGATTAAAGTCAGAAATTCAAAACGTTAATTAATTTGAATTGGAAAGTATAGTGATTAAAGTGGTTCAAATTATAAGTTACGTAGTCCATTCGTTCTCTTTTACTTGTCTTTCTAGCATTAAATTTTTGTTTATAAATACTTGTTTTCTACCATAATTAATTACAAATGTACATTTTCATTGTACCTTTTGATTACATTTTATTATAAATTTATCAACCAACCAATTATATAGTTTCAACTGATTGGCATTTTACATTTTCATTATACTTTTCGGCTACCTTTTATTTATTTTTAATATATATATAAATGGCTAGAAAGAAAAATAAAAGAGAACGAGAGAGTATATCTCAACAAAAGTGGTTATTTAAGCGTTGACTTTGTAGAGTAAGTGTGACCACAATTTCATATCATGCATAATGAAAAAGTAATCGTCAGTAAAATGAATATATTTGGACGTTATTGAGTAATTAATATGGCCGAGTGTATCAGGATTAATTATTTTTGGTTTCACTTCTTTAAAGTTTAAATTAGGTGAACAAAACAGTAACTATATGGAAGTGTAGAGATAGTCATAATAATAAATACTACTCCCTCCGTCCCTAAAAGATTGTCATATTTTGACTTTTGATGGTCAAACATTATAAAATTTGATCAAACGATAAGAAATAATATAGTCTTGTGGGATCTTGTTAGATTCGTCTCAATATATATTTTTGAAATATCAAATTTTTATAATTTTTTCACATGTAGAATAAGAGATACTCCCTCCGTCCCTAAAAGATTGTCACATTTTGACTTTTGGTGGTCAACAAAACACAATTTAAAACATAAATATTTATTATTCTACATGCGAAAAAATTGTAAGAAATTAATATTTCAAAAATATATATTGAGACGAATCTAACTAGGTACCACAAGACTATATAATTTCTTATCGTTTAATGGGAATTCATGATCAAATTTTGTAATGTTTGACTAACAAAAGTCAAAATGTGACAATCTTTTAGAGACGGAGGGAGTATTTACGTTTCAATTCTTGTTTTGTTGATCATGAAAAGTCAAAATGTGACAATCATTTAGGGACGGAGAGAGTACTTATTAGTTTGGTGAAGATGTGAGGTTAATAAATATGTCAAATCTTTTAAAATTATCATTTGTTTGTATTAAAGTAAATATATCTATCTATCTACCTATTTTGTTTGGTTTAGATTAATTAATGTAACAAACCATTTAATACTTAACCTTCCTTGACCCCAATTTAGAGGATGTAGTTAGCAAATAAGGAAAATGTGGGTTGGTGAATGTCATTTACTAACCAAATTATTTAACGGCAATTAGTAGGTAAAGTAAAGGCTATTTTAGCTATGTCTAGTATAACTGTTTGGGAAAGGACAATCAAGTTGGTAGAGTAGGTGATTTTGTGGTTCAAAAGTCATGAATTCGGTTTTTTTACCACAATTTTTTTGCTGTGTTTATCATACGAACTTGTCTAGTGCGGATTACTAATTGACATAATTTCGAGATTACTATATTAATTTAATATCTATCCAACAGGGGCGGATCCAGGATCAAAATTTAAGGTGATCCCTTAATAATTTAGAATATAGAAGAAAAATTATAAATAAAAATATATAATATAAGCGCATTTGATTCAATATATTTTTATTTTGAATCAAAGTACCTTAAGGTCTTATATCACATAGATAAAATTTCATTAATGAATAATTCATCATGAAATTTTTTTCGATGTTTCTAATAATACTTTTTTTAAGCATATTAATAGCAACATTAGGAAGTTACCTAAGTATGTGAAAGAAAACACCATTAACTCCATCCTTAAAACTTTTTCAAATTTTTGATACAAAACAAGTGGAAATAAAACCCGTGTAAGGATTCGAACTCAGGTGATGTTGTGAGAGGTTAGCCATATATATTACCATTCGAAACAAGTGGAAATTAAGTTTGTCGCCAAGCCAAAGTCTTAAAAATTATATTTTTGGCCTAATTTTACTATTTATTGAAGTAAAATCACAAAAACATTTAGAATTAACGGATTTGTTAACTTTAGGGACCAAATGTGCACCTGCTAAACACTTTCAGGGACCATTTGCTCATCGATCCCACTTACAGGGACCAAACTGCAACGGTCAACCACTTAGTGGGACTATTTCAGCAATTACCGCGAGAATATCCCGTGATATGTACTAATTAATAATTGCTAGTGGCCTCGTGTTAACACTTTCTTTTTTTTATAAAATTATTCAATAATCCCTACAATATTATATGATTCGTTCCCTAATTTCATTGTATTAGTAGTTCAATGATAGTAGAAATATTATTATTAATTATTTATATATATTTTTGGGTTGTTAGATCCAATTTTTTATTTAAGTTAATTTGTTCTTTTATTCTAATTGAAAAATCATTTGTCTTCTAATAAACATTTGATAATTTGCATAATCAAATGATTAAAACAATATTGAAATGACCATTTATGTATGAGTACATTACTTATCATTAACATATCTTTGACCATGGTATTTTAAGATGATCACAACTTAATGAACAACTAACAAAAAAGACAATGATATATTGATCACATTGCCAATTTAATAAGCAACTTTCATTCTATATATATATATAAGTTTTTTTTGTAAATAAGCGATGAGATGAGTTTCGAATCCAGAATCTTCTGATAACTAGCGGAAGTCTTTTCCACTAGACTATTCAATTAACCGATTCTATATGAATCACTTAATCATTGTGCTAGTAAGTTTATTACTTATTATGGATGTATTAGTCTCCAAAATTTGTGATTATAGGTCATGTTTGGTGGGTGTCAACTTATCCTCTACTCCCAAGTGGATGAGTTCTTCGATGGTATTATCATCTTTGTTCATATCTTCTTTACTCTTTCCCCACAAAACTCCATACAATCCCATAACTATTAAAACCGATCCCACAAGTCTGCAAAATATCACAAGAGTTGTTTATTAGAGGCAAAAGTTATACTATCTTTGGAGAAAAAAAACTCAAAATTTTGTACGTCAAAAAAGGACTATTTATTACAACAATCATCACAATCTAACTAAAACAGATTGAACATAATTAAGGGGGGAATATCGTAAAATAATCTCTTTTGTAGTATAAATAAGTGATAATAGTAAATTTGGTCCAAATAGTAGTGGGACGCAGCTGCAGTTTATTTAGTACAACAATTGTTATTATTGGGGATTATATCGCAACGTTTGAGCTACTTTCGAGAGGACTAATCTGCAACAATATAACTCTATGAGCCGAAAGTGCAATTTCGTCCCACTATCTGGGACTAAATCAACAATTATCTCGTATAAATAATGTAATGTAACAATCAATTGGAGTGCCATTAGAAAATGATAAAGTGTTAATTACTCCCTCCATCCCCAAATGATTGTCACATTGTCACATTTTGACTTTTGATGGTCAACAAAATACGATTTAAAACGTAAATATTTATTATTTTATTAGCGAAAAAATTATAAAAAGTTGATATTTCAAAAATATATATTGAGACGAATCTAACAAGGTCTCACAAGTCTATATTATTTCTTATAGTTTAATGAATATTTATGGTCAAATTTTATTATGTTTGAACAATAAAAATCAAAATATGATAATTTTTTAATACCGGAGATAGTAGTATTTCGTATAAATTATATAATAAATACTTACGTTCCAATGTACAGTTTCTCTCGGAGCAATGCCCAACTAAGAACCGCCACAATAACAAGAAGCAAGGGACTGAACACAGAAACATAAAGAGGTCCTTTTGCTCCTATGCACCATGTCATTAGGCAAAATGCTAGTGCCGTACATACAATGCCCTGAACCATTATTATTTAATAATTAAATTTTGGTGTTAGATATTAGGACAAAATTATACTTTAGTCCCAGATAGTTACACTGTTACAAGTTAGTCCTCGAGAACGGCCTATGTGTTGAAATATAGTCCTCAAAAGTGACGGTCGTTGCACATGATTTTTGATTTTTTCTGAGACCATACTGCAACATTGTCACTTTCAGGACTATATTGCAATACTTGTGCCAATTTTGGAGATTAATCTGCAATATTATAACTATCTGGACTAAAGTGCTATATCCTCCCACTATTTAAGACCAAATCTGCAATTTACTCATTTTAATTATTAGTTAATATCTACATCATATATTGTATTAATTAAATGTAGTAATTTTGAATAATTTATAACGATAAAAATATATAAGGCACTATTCTTACAGAATAAATGGTAGAAATAGCTCTGATCATAGAAGTCAATGCCCATGCAGACATATGATGATCAAAGCAAAATCCAACTATTACACATTGGAAAGTTGCCATCAAACACATCAATGCCGAGCTTGAATAGGGAGCGTTATACTTTTCGCTCAATCTTGCCTGAAATATTTTTACATAATCAGCCAAATAATGATGTACATATTGAACTAGTGTATCAAAACATCGATGTTTAGTGAAGAGTCAATTGCACAAATAGTTTCGATTGTGTTATCAAGTTGCAGTTTAGTCCTATATAGTGAGATTGTTGCTGTTTAGTCCCCGAAAGTGATCAAAACGTTGCAGATTAGTCTCCACGTTAACTATTCCCTTAAATTTCACACTGATACGCGATGAGAAGTTAAATTTGGGGCAAAAAATTATTTTTTTCAAGACATAAACTACTTTTTTTTTTTTGTAAATTAGCGATGAGGTGAATTTCGAACCCAGGACCTTTTGGTCACTAGCAAGAGCCTTTTCCACTAAGCTATTCGATTAACTCAACAGGTAAACTCATTTTTGGTGTTAAAAATTAATGAAGTTTTGCATTTCAGCTTTGTAATGAATTTTCATGAGATGCAAAAAATTAGTTTAAATCATAAAAATTCATTTTTGTGTGTGTTCAAATTTGACCTCTCATCGCGTGTTGTTGTTAAATATTAACGGAATAGTTAACGTGGGAACCAATCTGTAACTTTTTTGCCACTTTCAGGGACTAAACACCAACGATGCCACTATTGGGGACTAAACTGCAACTTGGTGACACTATCGGGGACTATTTGTGCAATTCGCTCGTTTAGTGAACAAGGGAAATTAAGGCTGTGATGGTAATAGATTATTACTTGGATGATGAACCATATTGCCCAGGAAACAGCACTCATGATCAGGAGGAAAGGTCCCAAAATGAAGTTGACATGGTTGTTAACACCATCTTTGCCCCCTGCATTCTCTGCATATCTCCAATGAATGCTTGATTGGGCTATGCCAACAATTTCTCCATGATAAAATGAGAGCAATAATGCACCACCAACACAAATACTTGTTCCCCAGAGCTTTGTTTGCCCTGCCTTTGTTTTAAACCCCACCTTCTCTAGTCTATAAATAGGAACTCAAATTCAAATATTTTCCCATCTATTTCCCGCCCTCATATTAGTATTTTACGAGTCCGGATGTGACCGGGTTTTACGTTATATATAATAATTTACGTGATTCTATGTTACATTTCGTTAAGATCATGTTATATGCTCTATCAATTGAATAGTCATGTCACACAAAATTTAACGCAAATTTATTCCCAGGCTTTACTAGGAAGAAGCGGGACAAAATTGTTTAAATGGTCATAGTAAATATGTGTCCGATGCATTTTGGTCCCAATTAAGGGTTGGTCTGCAAAAATGATCCTATTAATTATTATATTTGGTGCACTTTAATCCCTAAATTAAGCTGGACGTTAGAAGTAAAACTGAAAATCAGATCTTGATGTTATTTTTGAGGCAAAAACAAAACTTCAGTGATTATTAAGAACTTAAAATGGGGCAATAACATAAATTTAGTAATATGCACTCGCCTGCATTGACCGCTTGTATTGTTGCATTAAGAGCTGTAGATTGTTGGTTGTTTGCCCAAAAAATAACCCCAAAATTCAATTTTATGTTTATTTTTAACATCCATCTTATTATACGGACTAAACTGCATAAAATATACCAATTTCTGAGATCATTTTCACATACCAACTATTAATTGGGATTAAAGTGCAATGATTACATATTTATTAAGACTATTTCAATTTTCTCGAAGAAGTGGTAATGAAAAATTAAAAGGAAAGACAATATTACCCAAAAGGTACGGCGAAAATGAAAGTCACCGCAGGAGTAATATTTGATAATGCACAAGCTATAGTAGGAGTGGAATTTTTAAGCCCCACAAAGTATGTGATTTGATTCACTGAAACACTGCAAAATTTGATAATTCATCTTCATTTACCTAAAACATACATATTTTATATATTGGAATTGTAAAATAGTTACTTACCCAAAGATTGAACACAAGAAAATCTGAAAAAGTATCGATAGTGTCAACTTTGGTCTTGTTTTCCTGAAACAATAATATAATTAATTTTACAACAGAAACAGATTCATAACCTCTGTATATAAATAAAGCTCAGAATCAAATTAAAAAATCAAAACGTCATAACCAATTAACATGAAACATAATTTTCAATCTATAAAATCATAAAAAATTGAGAAAGTAATTGTTAAGATGCACATCCACATCGGATGTCGGTGTCCTCCCGGTTAATATAAGATCTTGGACTACTCCCTCTATTGTCAATTGATTTTAGAGTGAAACCTCATAGACTCTTATCATGGTATCAGAGGCAACCCGAGTTATTGAGGCACGTGTAACCCCGCCAATATTATTCCGGCAATTAATACTGGCATGAAAAAATTCCGCCGATTATTGGGTTACACGTGAGGGGGAGTGTTAAGATGCACACCCACATCGGCTATCGGTATCCATGTGATCCTGAGCTACTCCCTCTATTGCCGATTAGTTTCAAAGTGAAACCCATAAACTATTATCAGGAATAAAAAGGATTCTATATCTATATATCTAGCCAGTGATTAAAAATATGCTTGTGACCATATACGTTTGAGGGGTATATATATAATTTGATTTTTTAAAAATGTGTTCTTAAAACACAGGTTAATGCTTGAACATAATAAAACGAAGAAATATACCTCTCCAAGAAATAAGCAAATGGACCAATAAAAATGGTCGCAAATAATTGCCTATAAGCAACATGAATCAAAGGGTCCATTCCTGTATCCATAGCAAGTTTAGATATTATAGTCATTCCAGCATATCCCAATTGCACAATCACCATCAACAAGAAAGGCACTAAATTTCCTGCCATTTTCTTCTTCGTTTTTTAAAAGAAAAAGATAAAATATAGCTAACTTGAAGAAACTAAAGAAGCTAAGTGGCCAAGAATGAGTAGTGATATTAATAAGTGAGAATGGTTTAAGGGTATTTATAGCTAGGAATTCCCTAGGATCGAGAATTAAATAATAAACTACTATTGACTATAGATAAAGAATCTTTAACGGAACTAGATAATATAAAATATTTAAAATGAAAAACAGTCTATATTATTTAATATATATATAATACAAGAAGGAGGTAATTGACAGTTTTCTTTGAAGCCCGTGATATAATAATATGAAGCTTTATGATCTATTAACCTCCACAGTTTTAGCTTATTGTTAACTAACTGAATATATGCAACCGTCAAAGCCATAATATATTATAATAATCATCCTCTATTCTATATATAATGTGAGAGGGGGGAATTAGAGATTATTTTGAAGCCTACTATGATCCCCTAAATTGTAAGAATACAACTTATATAAATTATTAAATAACATATAAATTGATATATTTATGTAGTAATTCTTACCATGCACATGTATTTTTGTAATCTGTGAATAATGTGTTATTGTCATAACGAGTTCATGCAAAAGCTAATAAAAAAAAAGATGTTATAAATACTATCAACTAATTTGCACAGGCTAGACTGTTCTCAAACATACATCTAGTATATCTATACTATATATATAATGCCTAAGAGCACTCACATCAGTAATCCTAAAAGCTATTATAAGGAGTGAAAACATTAAAAACATATAAAAATGATACTTTATCAGTTACCCTAAAATACACCAACTGTCAAAAAAAATATACACACACTGTCAATCTGTGCAAATTCACGCAGTGTGTATTTGACAGTTACTATATTTTCATCAGCTTTCCCTCCAATTTATCCTCACTTCCCTCCAATCCTTCCCTCCAATCTGTATCTAAATCTTATTTGCCTCTATTTTTTTTCTCTTTTTTGTTATTCAATCTTTCTTCTTCCTTTCATAGAATCTCTTGCTCCTTAATTTATGAACGTTTAGTTGTATTTTTCTTGCTAGTGCTCCACCTCACTGTTCTGGATTGGTAAGTTCGATTTATTTCTTTCATCTTCATTAATTTAATGTCATGGCTCTTGTCCCCAGAATTCTTTACAATCTGCCATGTTCATTCCCATTTCCCAGCTCATTTTGAACAATTACATTATTTAACCAAAGTTTAATTAACATTTTCCTTTTCGACAAAAAAATTAGTTATTCATTGGATCATTATTAATGAAAATAATAACAAATTAATCTGTGTATGATTGTGTACTGTTAAATTGTGATTTTGTAACAAAAAGGCTATATCAATATGTTGTAAAACATCTGTATATTTACTAGTAAATAGGTATCTTGTAAATAATTGACAGCTTCTTCTCTGGTTAATTTTTATTCAAGATTTGGGCAAATTGGTAATGCTCACCTACTGTTTGATATTTTGCCTACTAAAAGCATTGTTTCTTGGAGTACTATTATTAGCTTTTCTAATTCATAAACAGGATGGATTCACAATTAGAAGAGGACATATCCTCCTATACTTCACTTTTGCAACAAGGGTCGGATGTACCTTCTGAAAGCACTCTCTTATTTTCACAATTATCACCGAATCAAGATGGAAGTTCAAGGCAAAGGCGTGGGAATAATTTTAATGCGGAAGAAGATAAGTTATTAGTATCCGCTTGGTTGAATACTAGTTTAGATCCCATAAGTGGTACGGATATGAAATCTGGTGGGTTTTGGAAGAAGGTGGAGAACTACTACATTGATGGTAAAGAACTCGATTCACCTCACCGTTCGACGAGCTCCTTAAGTCATCGGTGGACTACCATCCAACACGCCGTAAATAAATTTTGTGGTTGCTTATCTCGAATTGAAGGAATGTATCGAAGTGGTGTCTCTAAAGAAGACAATGTAAGTACCTATAACACTTCAATCCATATATATTAATAAGCATATGTCTTATGTTTAAGTTTCCCATGGATATAGGGGCATTAGGACCCTCCAATTTATAGTTAAAAAAAATACAGGACCTTTGACTTATATATGTATATATATCCTGTATAGATATGTGTATTTTTTTTTTAAGTGTAGAAAATCCAATCGAAATGAAGGTTTTATGTATTTAGTGTAATAGTGTCTATGAATAAATACATTGCAGGTATTGTATGAATATTTTGGAGATGGATGGTCGATTTCTTACACCGTAGATTATAGGAGGTTGAATTTAGTAGCACCCTTGCTAAACTAGATTTGCTAGATCGCTTACCTTTGGACAAGAACAGAAAAGACACCTCACCACACACCCATATTGACCAATTATATTTCTTTATTTCAATCAGATCATCGTGCTTTTCATAGCTCAACGTACTCATTGATTCAGCTGGGATTTACAGATCATAGACTCACTCTATTGTTCAATATCATATAGGAGAAAATATTTGATCTTCAGTGACTAACTTGATTATATCCTGATATAAATGTCGTCCATTAGCTTGGCATTACACGATTTTAATTACTTCCACTAATCTATGTAAGCTTCTTTTTCAGATTCAAGCTGCACGGAAAATGTTTCAGCAATTGTACAAGCAACCTTTTCGATTCGATCATTGTTGGGATCTATTAAAGTTTGAACAAAAGTGGATTAACAGGTCTGATAATGTTGGTACTCATAAAAGGAAATCGCCACCGCCTTGTCGTTTAAATAATAAACGCGTAGATGCGGGAGAAGACATTCACGAGTTAAATGAAGCAAATGACAACGAAAGGCCTATTGGGAGGAAGGCGGCAAAAGAGAGGAAAAAATTAAGCAAGAGCACTAAAGATGTTTCAGTTCTTTCAAATGTTTTATCTGAATTGAAGGACGAGAAGAAGAAAGCTCATGAGGATAGTATCTTGAAATTCAATTCAAGCAATGAACAACGTGTTGAGCTTCTTGAGATACAGAAGGCACAATTTGAAATACAAAAAGAACAATTGTTGGAGGTTAAAGAAGGAAACCGTATAAAGAATGAAAAGCTTAAATTAGAGAAGAACAGGGATGATATGGAAATCATGATGAAGGATACTAGCTCGATGAATTTGATGCAACAAGAATACTTCAAATTTCGCCAAATGCAGATCCATCAAAGGATGAATAATAATGACTAATCTAATGTGAAGCTGCCTTCAATTCATGTTACATTTTCTAGCATATTTAGCTTATTGTTGACTTGTAAATACTTCTTTAATTTCTTATCTTTTCGTTAGTGAACAATGTTTGATGTTATAACATTTTGTGCTACGTCCTTACAGTTTAATTAGTGAAATATAAAGATGGTTGACTGACTTTTATGTTGTTCTAACAAGTGAAAGGCATTATTCTGAGCTTGCTTGAGAGATTTGGCCAATGTTTAATTTCATTTGGGTTCCACCCTTGAAAGGAGTGTTTTCCATGTACATGTTGCAGTTAAGTAAGACTAAGTTCTGGGCAGATGCAAGGATAGAACTCTATTTGCTTAATTTTTCTATTGTTAGAATCAAGAGACAATAAGTTGAGTTATATGTGTTACTATGAGGGACCTGCTACAGCTTTGGTCCCTTTTTTTTTTCTGTTGCTGTCAGCTGAATTATTTGTATAGTTTGTTTAACTAATTTTGGTCTATGGGTCATTTAGGAGGAAGGTGCAGCAACTTTAATATAAATGTTTCAATTCCATAAATTTAAGTTACTCTTAGCATATGATCTTTAGATCAATAACTTCTTAATTACATGAGAAGGAAGAGGAGCCTGACTTCTCTTTGCAACTTGCATTTGGATGTAGTACTCCTTAAACTCAGCTGGGCAATTTCGGACAAATTCCACCATGTCATTTCCATCTCGCTGGGGAAACACACAACATTAATATCAAATATTGATCTAGCTAAAAGCATGAACTAACCAAATAGCTTAGCAGGTTGCTTGTTGGAAAATACTCCTTAGAAATCTTATATCATGTTCAATGCAAAATCTCATTGCCCACTCCAAATACGAATACAAGTTAAAAAAGAAATGCAGGTTTCACATCTCGACATATCACGTCTCTGATTCAAAGGTGTACTACTGCCTCAATTGGAAAAGCAAGAAAGGTTATGTACAACTTCAAATTAAACGAAAACAAACGAAATGAAGAAAGATTATTGTAATTCACTCATAATGAAATTACATTTGAGATGGATATTCCGAGTTCTAACTATCACTATATAAAGTCCATAAGTGCTCGATGAGGTCTTCTTGAAGTTGTTTATTGACAGATGAATCTCTAATCTTTTCATGTTGCATAATAAAATTTTGGACTTCATCTGTTCTTGAAGTTGAGTACATTGGTTGTGGATCACTGTTATAATCTTGTTCATAATCATAAAATTCTGATGCTTCTTGGTCCATATCTCGTTCATTTTCAACAATCATATTGTGCATTATTATGCAAGCCATCATTATTTCTTTAAGCTCATCCTTGTCATAATAACGAGCCGGACCACGAATAATAGCAAATCTTGACTGAAGAATTCCAAATGCGCGCTCGACATCCTTCCTCAAACTTTCATGAACTCTAGCAAAATACTTTTTCTTATTTCCTACTGGAGCTGGAATTGATTTTACAAAAGTCGCCCAATTAGGATAAATACCATCAGCTAAATAATATCCCATATTATAATCATGCCCGTTAATTGAGTATTGCACTTTTGGACCTTCTCCTTTGGCAATATCATCGAAAACCGAGGATCGATCGAGTACATTAATGTCATTGTGAGAGCCTGGTAAACCAAAAAATGCATGCCATATCCAAGTATCATATGAGGCAACGGCTTCTAAAATAATAGTTGGCTTACCATTACGACCACTATACATTCCAGACCATTGGGTTGGACAATTTTTCCATACCCAGTGCATGCAATCAATGCTCCCTAACATACCTGGTGTTCCGCGTTGTTTGGCTTTTGCGAGCAATCTTGTAAGATCTTCATCATTTGGCTTTCTCAAATATTCATTTGCAAAGATTTCAACAATCGCCTTGACAAACCTTTTCATGCTCTTTATTGCAGTACTTTCTCCCATCCTTATATACTCGTCTGTTAAGTCTCCCGTGATTCCATATGCAAGAATTCTCATTGAAGCAGTTATTTTTTGGAGAGAAGATAGCCCGAGCTTTCCAGCAGCATTTCGCCTTTGCACAAAATAATTATCATGTGCCACCACCGAATCATTTATGCGCATGAATAGTTCACGTCGCATGCGAAATCTCCTACGAAACATTTTTGACGTATAAATAGGATCATCAGCAAAATAATCTTGGTAGAGGCGATTGTGCCCACTTATAGCATCACGATTGATGAAGATGCGAGATGATCTATTAAGATTTTCTGATATTAAACTATTGTTAATATATGAAAATAATACGGACTCAACATCTTCATCAGATGAAGAACTTTCATCATAAAAAAAAAGATCCATTATTTTAGTAATCAAGAAATATTTGACATATGAATAACATGTATGCTATTCAATTTATAGGCTTATAATTTTATTGTTGCATAATTCTAGTTTGACTAACGTTATTTGTGCAATATTATTAATGGATTGTGTTAATATTGTATCTTAAGAATGAGTCTAATACTATTAATATTGCTTCGGAAGAATGACTTTGTTAATATTGTTGCATAATTTTAGTTTGACTAAGTTACATGGAATGACTTTAGTTAAGCTAGATGAAGAGTGTACATGGAATGAAAAACAATCTTCAAGGTTAATATACTCGTCATTGAAATGAGGAAATCGCTTCAAATAACTTTCAACAATCAAATGATGAAATAAATGAGCTTTGTTTAGAATAAGAGTACATCTCTATTAAAATTACATATAAAGTAGATATCATACATTTATTTATTGCCTACTGGTGTTTTTTAAATTAATTTATCTAATTCCCTCAAATTTTAACATTAGCAATAAAATATATTTGAGTAATTTTGTTTTCTTACTTTTTTAAATACTATTATACCATCTCCATTTATAATTAATTGTTTATTTTGCTTTTCCATTATAATTCTTTTAATAAAATTTATAATTTTAATAGACATATAAAAGTCTTATTTATTGTTGCAATATTAGTAGTATAATTTTATTGTTGCATAATTCTAGTTTTACTAACGTTATTTGTGCAATACTATTATTGACTGTGTTAATATTGTATCTGAAGAATGAGTACTAATATTGCTTTCGAAAAATGAATTTGTTAATATTGTTGCATATTTCTAGTTTGACTAAGTTACATGAAAATACTAAGTTTTCTATTAAGCTGGATGAAGTGTTTACATAATTTTAGTTTCACCAAGTACTCCAAGGACTCACTAAACTACATGAATCTAATACTATTAGTTTTTTTTTTTTCCGAAATCTAAAATGCTATATAAAAAAGATAAATAATAAACTATCAAAAAAATAGTAATCATTCAACTTAAGGAAATTTAAAAGTGTGCCACGCTGCCAGCAATTCCAAGAACTAAACAAATTGTATTTAGCCAAAAAAAAAGTAACTATTTAAATTTAAATATATTATGAAAATATAGTTGTTGGAAATTTAAAAATGTATTGACATATTTGAATTTGAATTTTTGAAGTTTTGGTGAATAATAGGAAAGCTGATAAAGTAGATGTAAAAAATGTTGATGCCAAAAGTAGAAAATTGACGGTTAGAAGTGAATTATAGGGAAATTATAGGGAAACTGATGTGAGTGCTCTAAGGCCTAAAAAAACCATATGACATGCTCTCATTTTATTAAATTTATTTATTTATTTTTAATTGGTAGTTACTCTATATCCCTTAATTTAGATTGATTGATAGTTACCTAATAAAACCCCATATAAAAATTGCCTTAATAATAAAAGTTCAATTTTAAAATATATATATCTCATTTTAACTCGATCTTTTGAAAATATACATCAATTAAATACATTGAACTACTTCAATATATTGTTAATTTAATTTAAACCATTAACAAAATTTATGTGTACATACTTTTTGAATAAACTATATAAAATATTGATTCGCAATCGCATATGATATACTGACTATGCACCGTGACTAGTATAACATAATACACCAATCAAACTAATAAAAAAGAATTGAGAAGTTACTTCTTGTTACAAAATGCGGGTTCATTGTCATGCATGCATGGGTTGTACGTTTGTATTATGATAAAGTAGAATTGATGAGTTTAATAGAAAGTGATGATAAATACTCCAATATATATATCCAGCTTTAGAAAAAAGTAACTAAATTTGCATTATTATCTGCCAAATTATCATGAAAAGTGATATATATTATTATTCATCAATTTATAGGACTCATTGGTGATCACTTATTATTAGTGCTCATTACGTATCGATGTTACTAGGTGATAATTGCATCATCCAACTTTTTTCGTTCCTTTTCTTTTATGAATAAAACACTAACTCCCTTATCTCAAAAAATCATCCATTTAGATATTTATTAACCATCAAATTTAGGACATTCGACATGCATAACCACTATGATGACGTGAATCAAAACTATTGCCAAAAATATTTAAGTGCATTAATAATGAGTTAACTGATTAATGACCCGAGTAATTGAAGGTCTGGTGTAGTTTGGATTCTGAAAATGGTATTGTTGCAAAATGGTCTCTGAAAGTGTGTGTAATGGTGCATTTTGATCCCTGATCCGTTAACATGGACGGTTTTTGACGTGAATAGGGAAGTTTTGGGTTAAAATTGAAACTTTTAAGAAGTTGGGTACCTTAATGAAACTGGGGGGACAAAATGACTAAATTACCCCCTTCATACACTTTTTTTGTTCTTTTTTCGATTTTTTTTCGATTTTTTCTATTATTTTTTCTGGTAAAAAATGTTCGATTTTTGTAGTTGTTTTAGCAAAAAAGTTCCTGTTTTAGGCAAATGTTCGATTTTTGTAGTTGTTATGTATTTACTTTTTTTCTTTTATAATTAAACCAAATGTATTAATCCCGAAATGTTAAGGCATTTGGCCCATTACAATATCCCTTCAGAAAATTACATTCAACAACACTATTAAACGAATTAAAGTTCTTAATCGCAAGATCCTTAAGATTCTGAAAGCATCCTGAGCTGGATGGAATTTACAAAATATTACAATTGTTCCTGCGGTCTTTATTTTACAAAAAGTCTAACTCCTAATCACGGTGAATGAGGTGAAAATGTCTAAACCGAGATAAAACCATCAGTAATAATAAAGACATTATGGGGACAAAGAGTTTTAATAATAAGAAGAGACGTTGTGTATTTACTTATATATTATGATTTAAATAATTTTTCCCTAGTATTTGGAGAATTAAATTTTAATGCAAAATGATGACGTGTACGCACTGAAGTATTTTTTATGGGAAGTTGCAAAGTATCCATGACTTTTGAATGGGTGCTTCATTTTTGGTTTTCTTTTCTAGACATCCTTTCTATCTTCTTAAGAAAAACTCTTTCTTTATACAATTAAGTATCATATAATCGAGTCAGATTGAAGGGAAATTGATCTGAAATATGTTTTCAGAGCTGTTATTATGGAACTCTTTCTTATCGAAGATGCAAAAAGCCATACAACCTATGTTGTTACTGATTCTTTTTTTCTCATATATGGAGTAAGAACTTTTACAGGGTCAAGAATAGTAAAGGCTGGGATTCGATCAAGGAAGATGCTTTGAACTTTTGCTGCCAAACTTTTTGATACCCAACAAAAATTGGATGTTTTTGAATCTCCTGGAGGAAACTATTGTATAATTTAATGAGGATTGTAATCATTTTAATTTCCCAAACAATAACAATTGTAATTAGAGCAAATGGATTCATTGATCACTCACGTTTGTTAAAAAAACACTAGTTGATCACTCTAGTATGACTTTGTATACTTTCAATCACTTATGTTGGGTATTATGTATATTTTTGGTCACTCATACATTTTTTGAATTAGGAAGTGACTTAATAAAAAGATCTGTCAAGTTCTCACATAAATTGATTTGTTGAACATCAATTTCACTATTCTTTTGAAGATCATGGGTAAAAAGAATTTTGGTGAAATATGTTTAGTTCTATCTCATTGATATATCCTTCCTTTAATTGTGCAAATACAGGCAGAATTATCCTCATACATTGTAGTTGGAACTAATATTTGTCCCGGCTACGACTGCTGAGCAGTCTAGTCGACCCAAATGAGTATCCTTGCTTGGAACTGTCGGGGAATGGGGCATCCCCGAGCAATTAGAGCACTAGCCATGCTAGTGGAAACAAATAAACCTGGGTTAATCTTCTTAATGGAGACTAAACTTAGAGGAGCTGGGTGTGATTTTATTAAAAAGCAAATAAATAAACCACAAGCCTTAATTATGGATTCAGAAGGCTGAAAAGGAGGATTAGCGTTACTTAGGGGAAGAGAGATTCAAGTAGATATACGCTTATACTCGTCACACCACATTGAAACCATCATTACGGAATCCAACAAATTAAGACTTATGGTTAATTTATTTGCTTTTTAATAAAATCACACTCAGCTCCTTTAAGTTTAGTCTCCATTAAAAAGATAAATCTCTTTGAGGAATCCAACATTGCCTAAATTTAGGCATAATCTCTTTGAGGTTCTATAAAGAGATTAGGGATCAACTAAGAAGTTCTCGTGAGGAAGAGGCGAAAATCATTTAGAGGTGCAATAACCTAATGACATTCTTTTTTACACCTTCGTCATGGCTTCCCTCTATACCACCTTATTAGTTTTCACATTCCTCATATCTGATTACACGACATTCATGCCTATCTTCAAAGCTCAATGGAGTTGCTGCATAGGTCCACATTGACCATAAACAAGATGAAAGAATTCAAACGAAATCTCACTTCTGATCAAAATTTGGAAGTTGGGGCCGAGTTCATAGTGAATAGGCACGAATGTCGACCACATGAACCTATATAAATATTTCATAATCAAATACTAACGTTTTTAAAAGTTAATGTGCCTAGTTGAAAAATGGATTGTTCTCATAAAGTATCTTCCCTTTCTCGCCAACCAGATGGAGTCACGCAAACCGCTTTTCTTAAAAACTTTTTCAACCTCCCCTGCGATGCTAAGGATTGCTTAAAACCACCTCTTGGTTCGATCTCACAAACACGATGTGTCAACCAACGAACTGTCTATGAGCATGCGTATCACCAGCGAAAAGCAAGTGTAAAAACTCATAGAGTATGGGTGTTCTCTGATTTTATTTTGTGCTAAAGTTGTGTGTGTTTCAAGTCACGAAGAAGGATTAAGGTTTTGCCTATTTATAGAGGCTGAGTCAATCGAAAATATAATGCACAATTATGAGTACTAATTGCTGTCATTATATTTTGTAACGGTATAGAAGCTGAGTCAATTCAAAATATAATACACAATTATGAGTACTAATTGTTGTCATTATATTTTGTAACGGTGTAAAAGCTGAGTCAATTCAAAATATAATGCACAATTATGAGTATTAATTGCTACCAATATATTCTGTAACGGTCAGGCCATTCATTGTCAATCAATACACCAACTGTTACAACCGTTACACCCTTAGTAATTTCAAGTGCAAACCGAGCTCGACCGGAAGCAAAACTTGACTTGCACAAGCCCAAGTTTCTTTTCCAAGCTCAACCCAAGATTTGCACAATGTTGTTTCTTAGCTTATTCAACAACATCTCAAGCTTCTTTACTTATTAAGTGGATGACAAACTCACTCCCTTCCTATATGGGAGTGACACTTTCATTTTTTAAATTTGATTCACCTCTTAAGCAACCTTAATAACATCCAACAAGCATGACAACATATCATGTAGAATACAAAAGCATAAGATGATGAAATTATGGTATCAAAAAACATATTCTTAATTCCCTATTTCAAAAGTATTTACTACAATTTTAAGTAAGGGTCAAAACAAGGGAAGACTTTAAAACATATAAACACATTTAAGCATGAAAGAATCGGGAGTTAAAGTCATACAATCCATTTAACATAATCAACACATATATTTTACTCAAATGGATGTATGACCACATGATAACTTACCAAAACATTTACCACTTAAAAATAAGTATGTATATTAATATGCCAAGTGTATTTAATTAGGAAATATAAAATTTCAATCACATATAAATACACACCATAAATTGTTAATAACAACAATCTAATAAATAAAAATGAAACAACGAAACTAAAAATAAATTAAAGCCAATTGAACTTGATGAGGTGAGTGGGTGACAAAGACTCGGTCGCAATGTCACCTTCCATAAATATCGAAACAATGAAGTTTATAATAAGTTACAAGTAGATGAATTTTTACCTTTGAGCCTTTCATGACTACATAATTTTAGTAAATGATACTCAAAACATATAAAAGTTTGTTTATTACACAATTTTATTTGCCCATTATAACTCCTTTTTTTTATTTTATATAAAGACCAATCATTGTGTTGCTAGATTTGTATATCCCTCGCAAATGGGTCAAATGTATGTGTTCGATCCTTAAAGTCAGCTCCTGCCTGGATGTGACTTGGATCTCTAAAGTGAACGACACGTCTAGAAACCCACAAAATGAGTGTGTTGAAAAGTTGCAAAGGTAGCCCAAAAAACGAGGAAATATGGCTAAAATACTCTTCTCCCAAAAATCAAAGTTACGATTAATAAATCAAAATTAAACTTACGCTAGTAATCAATAAATCAAAATTTGTTAATTTTGAAAATTACAAAGCAAATTGAACCCATCTAAAAAGGTCAAAATTAAAAGACTATGTGGTCGTAAAACAAGGACAGATCTAGGAATTTAATATAGACTATGTATTTATTGTTCAAAAAAAAGTTATAGCTAACGACAATATATAAGTTGTTCAAAGGTTTTTAAAAGCTATGAATATTACATTTACAAAGTAATGACCATTGAACTACTTTCAAATTTATTGTCATTCTTCTCTCTTTCATTGCTAAAACCAATAGAAAATATCTTAATCATCAATGGTACTAAAAAGACTTGTTTATCTATATAAGTTACCAAACAATGATTAAGCCAAGAATGAGCCATTTTGGTTCTCAAGTCATCCATCACATAATTCATCAATGAAAAAATTCTATAAACACTTGCAGTTGATACGGGTGAAGTTAAAGAAAACTTCACAAGGTTGTACACAAATCTTGAGTCCGGTTTCGGTGCATCAATAATTTCATGCATCAGGTTCATCAATGTACTCATTTAAAGGTTTCACGTGGGTACTGTACCCACTTGAAACTTCATCATTGGTACAAGAAACAATATCAACTAACTTGTACCCAAATTATACTATAACAATGGTACGATACCACATATTTATCAATCCAAAATAAAAATAGTAAAGTATGTGATTTGTAAATTGACCCACAAATATATAGATAATTGTAGCGTGACCCATAATTATATATATAGATAATGCATCGTGGCCCTTAATTTATAAGATATTATGCTCAAACCCCCCTTGATGAACCTGATCCATGGAAATATTGATACACCCAATCTTTTCACCAAATCTTTATTTAAAATAATTAAACAAGTAATTACATTTATAATTATAATATAATTGAAGTGTTAACATGTTTGAGAACAAAAACAAAATTATTACGTTCAAATAGAAATTATCAAATAAAATAGAACCCAAATATTATTTTACAATGATACATGAATAAGAATTAATATGATAGTTATTTTAAGTTTTAACCTGGACATCACTTTAGGAATTGAAGGCGCATATTATATCATTTTTGTTAATCTAAGCATGATTTAAATATCTTCACCAACATACACGTGTAATAATTAGTAATTAGACAAGAACTTGAATCAGAAATTAGAAAGAACTTGTTTGTTAAATAAAATAATACTCCCTCCATTTCATAATCTTTTCCTACTTTCTATTTTGGAAGTCAAATTTTGAAAACTTTGACCGTAAATTTTTATTAGTAGCTAATAAATAATATGGTCATGTGATATATTGTTAGATTCGTTTCAACTTATATTTTCACAATATCAACTTCCCATAATTTTTCAATGCGTAAAATAAGAGATATTTACATATTAAATTGTGTCTCGACGACTGTGGAAAAATAAAGCGGAAAATGATTATGGGATGGAGGGAATATTAGGATTTGAACTCGTAATCTCTTAATAGACAAACGAAGTATATTACCACTAGATCAATTATTCTTTTGGATAGGGTATGACGTGCACACCCTACCCCTTTATAGGTCCGTCCATATCGTAAAAGCTCGTTCAATTTACTTCGTCAACAATCAAAATTAATAAATTGATGTCTCAATGACTAACCCAACTTCAATTCAAGTCAAAATTATAACGTGAGCAATAAAATAGATCCAATGTAATAATAAAATTATATAAACAATAAAAACAAAACCTCCAATTATAGAAAAAAATCATACTTGCACCCAATAATAACATCAATCTCGTGCACTAATGATATTATGATAAGTTGATAACTTAAGCCAATTATGGGAATATCAGTCATAATGGCCACTTAAATCGCAATCTGTTACGAAATTAGCAAAATTTGGGGACCAAGGCCTATGATTTACTTGGTTAGAGAACTTTTCGTAATATAGTTACCACGAGGGGTGAATTTGAGTATTATAAAATGGATGTTTGAAATAAGTGTTCAACATATTGACATATATTTTAATTTAAACACAAACGTTAGTTTTTTATTAATTCGTTTTTTAAAACTATATATAACTTTATTTTGTGTAAAAAGTGTCTATACGATTGAACACACATTCGCCGGTGGTTACCAGCACTACTTCAAGGACTTCTACAGCTATCAGAACTCTAGTTAGCGATTAGGACTATTGAATGTTAATGATTTAGGTATTTTATATAAGAAAATTGAAGTAATATATGAAATTTTGCATCAACTGAAGAACAATTAAAACAATAATAAAATAAAATTAATAGAACCGAAATTTCATTGATAATATTAAAGTGCTAGAAAAAGAAGAAACAAAAACACAGCAAAATTTGATGAAATAAAAAAGCTTCCTCAAACAGTGATGATCTCTTTCTTTTTCCCAATAATCTTCATTGATTTGAACTCCTCATCGATTTCGACCCTTCTCATTTCAACACCACGCTTCGATTTCTCAGATTCTGCGGCTTTTTTCTTCCTAACCTCCTCCTCATATTCCCGCAATGTCTTCATATTACGCATCATATTGTACTCTTTTCTTCTCGCCTCCCTTATTTCTTCCTCGGATTTTTCATCTATTTTCTTCGGCATTGTCTTTTTCTTATTTTTTCGCTTTCGGCCTTCTGATGTCTCGCTCTTGGTATCTTTCGTTTGTTCCACATTCTTTCCCTTTTCGCCTTCAGATGTCTCGCTCTTGGTATCCTTCACTTGTTCCACATTTTTGCCCTTTTCGCCTTCATATGTCTCGCTCTTGGTATCCTTCACTTGTTCCGCACTAACCACTTCTGCGTCGTTCTGTTTTTTCTCTGTTTCTTTTCCTCGCCTGGACTCGGAACCATTACCTTTCCGAGTGGATTTGTCCTGATCAAAGTTACTGGACATCACTTTTGGGACAGTTGGTCTTCTCTCGGGTAGTGTTGTCTTTTGATGAGCAAAAAGGGTATTTTTCAAAGCCTTTTCCTTCTCTTCTTTACTAAGTGACATCCATTTTTCTTGATGTTTGTTCTTAATCTTTTTCCTCTCTTCATCTTTTTTCTTCTCCGCCTCCTTAATCGACTCCTTGATCAACCTATCGGCCTCCTTATACCGCTTATCGGCCTCCTTAATCGACTTTTCCTCCTCCTTAACCATCATCTCCGCCTCATAAATCAATTTCCTCTCATTCACCACAATCTTCCTCTGTCTCAAAATATTCCTCTGGTCTTCAATACTCAACGAGGAAAATTGAGCTTGTTTTTCGTTTTCGAGTTCGATTTTCTCCAAATCGATTCTCTTTTCCTCGTCCGCAATCCACCTCCTCCTCTCCATAATGTACTCCTTCTCCTCCTTCACCCACCTCACACACGTCTCGAAACTCCTCTTCTCGGCCGCCTCGATTGCCTTCTCCTCCTCCCTAATCCACCGCTCCCTCCTCCCAATAAACGTCCGATCATCCACCAAATTCACCTTCTCCTGCTCAACAACCCATCTCTTCCACCCAACAATATATTTTTTCTCCTCATTTACCAAATTCCTCCAGTTTTCAAGAAACCCCTTCTCCCCCTCCTTAATCCTCCCCTCCTCCTCCTGAATACTCCTCCTCTGATCCAACACCGCCTTCTTCTTCCCCACCTCATCCCTCGACGCGAAATACGATTTATCATCTTTATTAGCCAACAACTTCTTCTCCGCCTCAAGCCACCTCCTCCACCCCTCTACATTCCTTTTATCACGCCTACACAACCCATTAAACTCCTCGACGTCTATTCGTCGTTTCTCGATAGATTCTTCGTAAATTTCCCTCCCATCAGGACTATAATTTATAAATTGTTCAAGTTCTTGGGGTTTTTCTACTGTTTCTTTTGGTTTTTTGTTGATCACAAAAGTTTTGGGATTTTCATCAACAATGTCCTCCAAAAGAGAGAATGCATTGAAAGCCATTGTTGATTGAGAGATTGAAAGCGTACGTGAAGAGAAAAGATAGGTAGTTTTGCAAACGAGGGTTTAGAAAATTGAGTCGTAAATAACAAATGCAGAGGAGTAAGGTATTTATAGTGTTATTGGACAACCTTTTTGGGACAGGATTGATGATTTGATGAAAATGTGGAAATAAATCGATATTGTTGTTAATAATGTTTATCACTATAGAATGTTGTTACTTGGTTAGCAAGGGCTGCTTTCCTATTGGTTGGAAGAATTTAAGGAAATATATTTATTGGTTTTGATAAGAGTTATTGCATTTATAAACTACTTGGTCACGAAGTAAAATTTAAAATTTGTAACTCGAATATTTTTTGAATTATGTGCAATTTAATTTTTTATTGACATAAATGTTTTTAATTCAAAATAAAATGTATGTATCAGTCACATTTTGACTTTTGTTAGTCAAACATACATAATTTGACCATGAATTCCCATTAAACGATAAGAAATACTGTAATATAGTCTTGTGGGCCTTTTTTAGATTCGTCTCAATATATATTTTTAAAATATCAACTTTTTATAATTTTTTCGCTTGTATCATAATAAATATTTACATATTAAATCGTGTTTTGTTGACAAAAAAAAATTAAAATGTGACAATCTTTTAGGGACGGAGTGAGTAAAAAATTGATGGAGTTTGAGGTAAGAATAAACACACTTGAAAAAGAAAAAAGAATTAAAGAAAAGAAAACTCAATAAGTATTAAATTCAATAACTATATATAATGAAAATCAAACTTAGAATGCAATAACTTCTTCATAAACCTACGAAATCTCTCCTATTTTGGTTGGATATATTTTAATGAGTGTGCAAAATAAACGGCCTTTAAATTCATTAAGAATTAGGGCTTATTTGTTAAATCATTAAGCACTTGAAATTAACTAATTCAGCATTTATATTATTCATTTTATTCGTTAGTGAATTGTATAAATCCTGAATAAATTAAAATTTTATCAGAATTCCTAACAAAATTTTGAATTAAAATTTTTTAAGTTATAGTTTTCCCCTCTTAACCAAACTATAAGTGATGAATTTCAGTTTTACATATTTCTCTTTGGACTAATGGTCCATTCGATCATACATGTTTCAGACCATTCACCATTTAATCATACATGTTTCAAAATGTTTCATTTGATCACACATGTTTAATAAATTGTTCCATCAGGCCACTTCGTCAAGTCCGCCGTTAAGTCCACCGTTAGAGGGGTCACGTGCCCCTCATGTGAAGGGTAAATTAGTCATTTTACTTAAAAATTCAGGATTTCAAATTAGACCCCCAGGTTTTAACGTTTATTTTTAATAGCCCCTCAAATAAAAAATTCCTAATTTAAGAACCCCAATTCAATTTAGCTATTAGTTTCCAATTGTATATTCGATTTCATTTCATTCTACTAAAAGAGTATTAGTCCACCACCTTGCATTTTCCATTTCCAGCATCAACATGGCAAAAAGGATCGCGAAGTCCAGTTTGGACATGGCCACTATGGACACCTTCCCTTGTTAAGTTGAATCTTGGAACTTTCAAGCCATCAAAGAACGGATTTGAGCCGTCAGATATGCCATAAGGCTTGTTCGAAGTGACTATTTGACAAAATGTATGAAAGGCCTTCTATATGAATTGGCACACCAACTGTTTGACAAAATGTATGAAAGTCCTTCTATGTGTACTTGGCTTGGTGGCCACCTTTGTAATCATTTGTAGCTCATATTTATGTAGTATGTCATTGTGTAGTAGTGTATGGATGAATTGGGTTGAAAATGTATGAATGAATGTGTTTCCTTCAAGTTGTCTGTTCTTGTTTAATATGGTAAATTGATATGCATGAATTGAAAATAAAAACGAGTACAAGTCGACACGAAGTAATTCATTCCGAAAGCCTTTCATTCACAAAAAATTTGTTCAATTGCCTAGCATTACATTGTCAAATAGCATCCAATATTGCAAAAAGTGATAATGCAAGTAGTTAATCATATGCAACTAGGTTCGAAATAGTTAATCAAAAGGCTAGCATCTAGCTTCCAACAAGTTTGCCTTACATTCAATTCATTCACAGAAAGTTAGCATCCTAGGTTCAAAATGATTGCCTTCTACTCGATCCGTTGCTTCTTTGCATGAGTAGTTACCTTCCTCTTTTCAGTTCTTCTAGTTTGTCTATAATTTCTCTGAACAGAAGAATGATATGCAGTTGGATTACTTTGGACGGCAACTATATCGACTTCTGATGCTGAACTTGAATCTCCACTGGATGATTTGATTGGTTCTTCAATCTGAACTAGTTAAACATGAACAACTGGTTGCACTAGTTCAAGCTCAACTGGTTCAACATGAACAACTGGCTGGACAGGCCCCTTTCTTCGTCGACCACTGATTTTAGTTGTTATTCCTCGACCCCCTTTTCGACCTCTTCCTCGACCTCTTTGTGCAACAAGCAGATTAGGCACTTCAGGGATGTCACGTGTATCCGGCATAGTTGGACTAAATGCAGCAGCCATTGGAGGCATATCACCATCGGAAATAACTCTTTCATTTCTGTATTTGATACGTCCACCCTACATTAATCATAAAGTCATGTATGTTAGGAAAAAATGGAACCGAAAGAGTAACATAAAGCTAAATAAAGGGATTTAGAACTCACAGGAACAGGGTCATTTCCGGCCTTCTTGCTAGGACAACTCCTAACATTATGACCTGCTTGTCTGCACCATCCACAATTGACTTTGATTCACTTAGTTAAAACCTCCTTCTTCCTCTTAATTTTAACCTCAATAACATGTCTAATTCTTTTCTTCTTTGGTCTCCCAGCAAGTTTAACACAGGCAGGACGTTGAAGGGGCATAGCATTGTCTCTATCCCATAGAGACATGCCATTTACAGGGTTCAAGACATGAGAATAAGTCTTCATGAAGTTGTCCTTTCTATAACAATCTTGAGTAATTACCACAGCTGATTTTTTAAAATATAGAAGGCATGGAATAGCATGGGTACAAGGTATTCCAGACAATTGCCATGCCCCACAAGTACAACTTTTCTTACTCAAATCTATAGCATATTGGTTAGCATGTGCTTTCACCTCAAAGCCATATTTGCCATTCCATATGTAAGTAAACCCAACAGAATCAGAAACTACTTTTTCTAAAATCTTTCTAATTTTGATGCACAACAATCCTGATTTTTTTTGACATAGCTACAACCCTTTTTTGGATTCTTTCCATGACCTTAGATCTAATAAGTTCTAACATGGTAATTATAGGCTTATCCCTAGCCTCTAAAATGTATGCATTGAATGACTCACTTAAATTGTTACATAGCATATCACTATAAACATTGTTGGGAAAATATGCCCTTACCCAAGTCTCAAACTTACCAGCGTGGTCTAATAACCACTGATGTGCAGAATCATCTAAATCCCTCATCAACTTCATTGCTCTTTTAAATTCTTATTTATTAGTTGATCTTGCTATCTGTCATAGCCTATCCCTCAAGTTCTCTCCTCTGTTAGTCTTCTTGAAATTAAAATAGATATGTTGCACACAATTTCTATGTGCAACAAGAGGGAACATTTCATAGATAACTTGCTCTAAACCCTGTCAACAATAATAACAACAGTTAATTGTCATAAAAGAAAAACAGTAAGAAAAATTGTAATAAATATCTCAAACATACCTTTTGTTTGTCAGATATTAATACATAAGATGACTGATCTGCCATGCC
Source organism: Echium plantagineum (assembly GCA_003412495.2). Taxonomy (NCBI): domain Eukaryota; kingdom Viridiplantae; phylum Streptophyta; class Magnoliopsida; order Boraginales; family Boraginaceae; genus Echium; species Echium plantagineum. Next base: position 7,217,729 of record CM016568.1, on the reverse strand, counting down.
TCCTAAGCTCTCTTGTAGGTGAAACATAAACTATCTCCAGGTGGCAGCTGTTTCTTTCTCGACTACTGCCCATGCCAATGGCCAATAGCCATTATTTGGATCAAGTGCAACTGCACATAGAATTTGTTGTTTGTACTGTCCTTTGGTGTGGCAACCATCCAAGCCAATCACCTTCCTACATCCAGCATGAAATCTATCTACCAAAGGCTTAAGGCATATATAAAGCCTTTGAAAGATATAAGGATCAGTTGGGTTGTTTGGTTCTACATACTCCACAAAGCAAGTACTTCCACGATGAATTTTCATCAATTCTTGGCAATAAGTGTGACACAAGTTGAACTGCTCAATATCATCTCCGTTGATCTTTTTAAGAGCTTTTTCCTTTGTTCTTCTAGCACAGTTTCTACTTACCTTAATCTTAAACAACTGATCCACCATAACCTACACCAAAGGGACCAATTGATCAAACCATTCAGGCACTTCACATCAATTTGAAAATAAAAAAACAGAAATAAAAAAGTAAACTAACCTGGACAGTTGCAAGCTCTAATTCTGGTAGCAATCTGAACTGGCCTTCAAGTGTCTTAGCTAGGAATGTGTTGTTACACATTCTTATCTTCACATCAGCGCATCTATAATGGCATTTATGCTCTCTCTTAACTACCCAATCAGTTTGCCCTACCATTCCATCCCTAGCTATCCATATTGAGTAATTATAAGGGTACTCGCACCTCACATAATATCTCTCATTATCATTAGAAGCAATCCACAAAGGCTTATGGTTTATAACAGAGTACCATGCTACGGCTTCTTTCATTTGAGCCTTATTTGAAAATACTAATCCAACAAATAGTTTAGGATCTTGCATCTCCTTCTCATTAAACTTTACATATCTAATGTCTTTCCTACTTTGAATATTATGTGCTTCTTCGTCACTGCTATCTGCCCTACTTTTTAATGACTCATCAGAATCACTATCACTTAATATACTATCCTCCTTATCAGTGCTACTTTCAACATATCCCTCATTTTTCCTAATCTTAAATTCTAAACCATGTCTTGCATAAGTTCCTGGAACTTTTTTCTTAGGTTGTGATGATGATCCTATACCCTCGTCCAAATCATTCAAACCTAAAACTCTATTTCTATCAAATTTCTGCCATTTCTTGTCCCCTTTCTTTTTTTTATTCATGGCATTTTCCTTAGCAACCTTCTCTATTTCAACCAACATCTCTTTTCTTAGTGCCATAGTTTCTTCTCTGATTTCTTCATCTAATTCTGCATCAAATCCATCTTCATGCCTAAAAAATGTAACATCATCATCCCCTAATCTAATTTTATCAACTTCATCATCTTTTAAACCACAATTTGCTGTTTCGGAAGCTATATCATATGGTACATTCCTTATCAAAAGATATATACTACTATCAACACATTCATAGTTATCTTCTACATCGATTGTTGAATAATTGCAGTCTAGAACTCTAATTGGCATGCCCCTTGTATACAACCTACACAGTTCGAGGCATTCCTGATTAAGAAAAATGAATTTTATGTTGGAATGACAAAAGGGAGACATACTACTACTAAATTAAGAATGGAGACAACTTACAATTTTCAAGCATATATCTTTAACGTTGTTTGAGTTCTCCATGAAACTTTTGAGCATCTTCAGTTCAAGGTGAAAAGAGTCAATTGTCAAAGTGGTCAAATTGCAAAATTGAACATTGAAGTCACATGAGACAGGCTGCAGAATTAACCAGACAAAGTTAACAAACAAAATACACAATAACTATTTGAGTTAGTACTTTGTTCTCTATGCAACACAGTTGTTTTTGAACAAGAACGAATAATATGTTATACTACAATATAATTGAGTAATAAACAGCTGATAAAGTTACCTCTGAACAGTTAATATGCAATTGAAGGGATTCTGTATTAAAAAGACTCGGGATAAATCTTGTCAAAGCATCAAAATGCTGAATAACACTTTCATCTGATATGAAATTAATAACAGATTCAGATAGGCAAGAAAGTTCCCTTTTTATAAGAAACCTTCGTATTTGTCTGCCCCTGATGGAGAGGGACTTCAGCGCTGGAGTATCTAGAGCAATCTTAACGGATTCAAAACCGGATTCAAAATCGAAGTCAAAATCACCGGCAAGGTCAATTTTTAGTAACGTAGCTGAAGATATCTCGATTGTGGATCCTTCAAGAATTTCATTAATGCGAAGATAGAAACATTCAAGAGCTGGACATCCAGAGATAAAACTTTCCAACCATTCAGTGGAAGCATATAAAGTTTCCAGATCAAAATTCTTTAGACGTGGAAAGCATGGTGCCCTACCGAAATTCACATAAGAAATATATTCAACATTGATTTTCAAGGTTACCAAAGTTCGGCTATTGAAATGATGAAACGGCAAATAGAATTCTATGTCCAACTCCACACTGAGACTTTCGACATTCCTCGAAATTGCACTAGTAATCCAAGTAGTAATGTCGTGTTGATTACAACCTCTTTCGCTGTAAGACAACCGCAGTTCTTTAATTCTAGGAGCCCTGAGAAGATGCAACACTCTGTTCACAAATTGAGAAAATTGCATCTTTCCAGGGACTCCATCACTAGGATGATATTTCGACAAATTGTCGAAGCAAAGAGTATCGACATTAGTCCACAAGTAGCTCCACCGTTTGGATAGGATAGTGGTCGCGACAACATTTTTCGTAGATGGTAAGAAAGAGAGGATGTGACATAAAATTAAGTCGGGTAAATTGCATATCGTCATTTCAGCTGAAGGGAATTCTTGAATATTAAGCGAAGAGAAGGCATTCTCCATTGCCCAGAATTTTCTTTTTATTTAAATACTAGTTAATTGTGGTATAAGTATGTAATTGATTGATTAACTCAAAGATGATTGTAATTGAACAATTATTTCTTGTCACATGTAAAGAAGAATCATGCATTTAAAGAAAGATTAAATTACTTAATCGAGTAGGATATGTTGAAAACTATGTGTGATCGAACTATGTTTTTACCCTGTTTATTAAGTGGTACATTAGTTTTTACCTGCGTATATGTTCTCATTATAATTATGCAAGGTGGTACCCAAATTAACAATCAGTTTAAACAAAATAATAATTTATCAAAAATGACCAAATGGAGAAAACATGATGAAAATGAGTTTGAACATGTATCATAACAGTCGATTACACAACAAGCGGTATCTCAGACACTACCAAAAGCGCGTCATATAAACCAGAAAATAGATCAAGCTGCAGCTCCGCCATTCACTATCCGTCCAGCAACTTGGTCGAGATCTCTTTGTCCACTCGAAGTAATCCTTCTTCCTCTGAAACACAGGAAAACCGTATGTACTATGTTAAAATGAGCTGATTATTTCCAATTACTTTCCCGTACTGATGCACATCGTTGCAACTTGCAAATCACATGGTAGAGTTAAACAATCAGGCAAGTTAAACTCTAACTACTACTCAGAGTTCAACAAATCTCATCTAAAATTCTGTTTTGAAAGAGAAAATTAGTTCCCATCTGAAATACTTACCTTCCAGAGTGATATAAGCTCACTATGTCAATTTGGAATGCATAAAAAGTGACCCAAACAACAGGCAGGAACTCACCCGTTAGTATCCACGTCAACAATGTTCACGCTCTGTAGTTGTTGAAGAATGTGGCGAGCAACAGCACCACTGCTCTTGCAGAAATGAGGAGGGCGAGAACCATTCCTCTGGCTTCCACCATAGATCCTCCTGAATGCACCAACTCCAAGACCACCCCTCAGGTAAATCTTCCTAGCCATCGAAGCTGCAATCAAGAGTGACGAGCATCGAGAAAATTAGATGATGATGAAAGGATTGGGATGGCCCAGATAAGAAAATAACGTAACAACATTATGAAATCTACCATTCCACATTACCATGAAAAGTTTATAGGAACCTCTCTCTTTCAAGTCTACCTATCCCAATTTACATAAAAATTCCTAAGAGAACAGAGAAATATGTAGTACTCCCATTCCGCAAACAAAACATTGGATAAACACTTTCTTTTAGCCACCCCACAATGGTACTAACAAACATGTTCCTTCTTCAGTGAATCTCCATTTAGTGCACCTCTCATTCAAACCTATGCAACACATATCACTTCTATCAACCCCCCGATGGTTCTAACAAGCAGACATGCTCAAAAAATCAAACTACCAAAAACACTCAATTCAGTAAAGAAATGAGAACTCTCGAATCTCATACCTTACCAGTTGTTAAATGGTGCTTAATTTAACTATTCAAACATGATAAGGGGATTCTTTACCCTCATAAGGAACATTAATTTATAGATCCAACAAATAGATTAATGTAAGATGAAAATTACCAGCTCTAATGTAGTACCAATCTGGGTCATATGGAGCAAGTTCCTTGTGCTTTCCGGTCTTCACAATATCAGTCCAGGGTGGCAGCTCAATCTATCAAAGCAAAACAAAAATGATTATTGCACAGCTAAATTCACATCTTATCCTCCAGGAGTATCATATTCCCAAGGTAACGAATCATTTAACCGAAATCAACATATAAAAACTTGTATAATGTCCTTTTATGCACCAATTTTATTTGAAAAACCACTTTATTAAAAATATTGATCAACTTGACACTTCCATATTAAAGAAAAATTACAAACTTCTCATCTTCTATTGTTAACTTATTTATTCTTGATAATATAATAATACACATACTAAGTCAACCACTTTTAATGATTTTTATAAAAGAAACACCTCGCCAATCAAATAATATCTACAAATTTCACTTGTTCAGCATTAGAACGAAAACTCGCTAAAACTGGTTAACATAATACAACTTCAAAGTAAACATACCTTTCCCGAGCGCTTAAGATGAGCTGAATAAAACTTGACAAACTCATGAGGGGACACATCTTTCACTGTGATTGGCAAAACTTTCTTGTCCTCCATTTTTCGGGTCACTTTTGGGAAATGCTCCAAATTCCTAAAACAATTAAGAATTAAATAAAACTAATCACATCAACAAAACATATTGCAGTTTAATACTAGCTCCATCCTAAAATTAACAGATTTTAATATCTTAATTGGCATATAACTTAGTTTTGAATAAAATAATCATTATAGTAATAGTAAGGTTTATATATTTGACACCAAATTTTAAACAACATGTTCAAATTTAAGAAGAAAACCATTTTAGAATAGAATCGTTTTCTTTTGAATTGCAATTAACAAGCAGTATGTATATGCATTTTAAAGTTGTTCCACATAATGCTATAGAATTAACTCAAATAAATTTGTATTAACATTATGTAATTAACTCAACTCCACTTAGATAAACTACAATTATATTAATATTATACATATTTAACTAAAATACATTTAGACTATAATTGATTCGAATACATTTAGATTATAAAGAATTTTAAATATTAAAATGAGTAAGAAAAATGAATAATCTGACCTTGAGAGAATTGCTTCAGAGTGTTGAAGGTGGAAGGATTCGGCCGTGATATGATATGTGCAAAGTCACTCATAAATGGAGATTAGGGTTTGCTTAGGGCTGGCTTCAAAGGCCCAATTAGTATATATCTACACTATGGATAATGGGCCAGACTTGATGCCCGCCTTCTCGGGCTTGGATATTTAGAGTTTAGACTATCCACAATAATAAATAATTAGAGGATATTATCCTCAAATTTTATTACAGTAAATAACAATTGAGGAATAATACCATGTCAAAAATATTGGGGTTACTTTTGGAGAGATAGTTCTTTCAAGATAAAAAATAATTAGTACTCCCTCCGTCCCTAAAAGATTGTCACATTTTGACTTTTCTTAGTCAAACATTACAAAATTTGATCATGAATTCCCATTAAACGATAAGAAATAATATAGTCTTGTGGGACCTTGTTAGATTCGTCTCAATATATATTTTTGAAATATTAATTCTTTATAACTTTTCGAATGTAGAATAATAGATTTTTATGTTTTAAATCGAGTTTTGTTGACCACCGAAAGTCAAAATGTGACAATCTTTTAGGGACGGAGGGAGTATTACATTTTACTATAACATGATATAAAACAAAATAAAAACTATACTGATATTATTTGATTTTATAGATACTATATATTTTATTTTATTTGGATAATAAATTTAATACATTTTTCAAGGTTATAGATAATGGAGTGTATGTTGGTGAAATAGAAGAAAGAGAAAACTCAATTACTTTGTGAAATGTTCTTTATTGTAGAGGGTAAAAATAGGGCAAAAGGCAGCAGACATCATTAACGTTTACTTTTTATTCCACTTTTACCACTTATGTTCACTTTTGACCAATATACATCATTCATGTTCCAATACATTGCATCCCGACTACTTTTGGGCGATTTGTCGAAATTGAATTTTTAAACACAAAAGTATAAAGGGCAATTTAGTCAACACACAAAATCTTTTTACTAAATAGTTTCATTACAAAAACAACCCCTTCTTCCTCCCACCCTTACCCCGACCCCCAACCTGCCCCCCCCCCCCCCCCCCCCCATCTAAGTGTATGTTTGGGTAGCCCGAAATGAAATCAAATAAATGAAAATTGAATGACATATGATTGAATTACTAGCTTTGGTAATTAGTAATAGATTTTTTATTGCATTGTTTAGGTAATCACATTACCCCATTTGAGGTAATACCAATACCCAAAACCATTAATTTGATATACAACTTTATCGGTAAAAAACGTAGCCGATTAGTAAAATTGTTTAACTAAGTCGGGGTACCATTTATAATGAAACTTACAAATATCGCTAAGACCCGACACATCTAACAATTCAAACAACAATGGGATCAATGTTTCGGTTTGGTCAATGTACCTTCCCGCAAATGGAACCAAAGTTTGCTTTTTGACAACCACCACTTCCTCCTCCATCTCCTCCTCGCTTTCTGAAGTTGAATCCAATTTAAACACCCAACAAATACATAAACATTTCTAATTTATATTATAATGGCAATTTCGAAGAATTCAATAATCTTATTACAAATTGTCTTTACTCTTCTCGTCTACATTTCTACAAATGCTGCCATAGCTTCAACTGATGAATACTATGGTAACTACTCTCTCTCTCTCTCTCTCTCTCTCTCTCTCTCTCTCTCTCTCTCTCTCTCTCTTCATTTGTAAGATCATATTATCGAAGTAATTAACGACTAGGTCCCATATAATGAGATAAAGTTGTATTTTAGTTCTTCATAGTTATATCATTGCAGATTAGTCCTTGGAAGTAACACAAACTTTGCACTATAGTTTGACGAACGTCCCATATTCATCATATTGTTTCGGGGATGGTGCATACAATTGTCATTTTTGGAGTCATATTTTAGCATTACTTGTACCACTTTTAGGGATTAATTTGCAATAATATAACTATGTAAGACTAAATTAATGTATAATTACGTCCCACTATATGATAGTAAAGTACAAGTGCGCACTATTACGTAAGATTAAAATACAACTTGGTTGAAATGTCTCTAGAACTAATTATGATAATATTTATTGATAATGAATTTTGTTTACATCGAAATATGGTATTGTTGTTAGTTGAATAATCTGACATGGCTGGGTTTAATACTTGACTTTAAATTAATGCAGGGAATGGAAAGGAGGCAGGCAATATATGTTTATATATGTCAAAGGTGTGTATATATATATACACCGAGTAATAAATAAAGTACGACTCAAGTATTCTATGTTTTATATTTCGCATTCAATTTATTATGTATTATGTTTGGAGTAAGTATTCTTTTTCATTATGATTTTCGTAATTGACACTATTACATTTCTCATAATCATAAGTTCATAACTAAAATCTTAGTTTATCAAAACATAGTTTCCTGAGTTAATCGAATAGCCTAATGGAAAAGGTTCTCACTAGTGACCAGAAGGTCCTCGGTTCGATTCTCACCTCATCACTCTGGGACTAGATACGAGGATAGATGTATATAGGGTGTTAATAAAATATTCAAAACAACGATATAAAACTAGTTTAGGGGCACTCGAGACAGATGCATGGATTTGGTATTAATTCTTTCGTATGTAACAGACAATTATTTATGTTTCATTTTAAATTGAAGTATAATCAACAGGAGATATACATTTAAAAAGGAGTCGATTAAAAAAAATTCATTATGTTCCTCCATTAAAATTAATCACATGAATGTTGGACCATCTTAAATGATTGGTAGTTTGGTACATTTTGGCTTTTGTAGTCAAACTTAAAAAAATTTGTCCGCAAACGGCTAGTTGCTAATAACGCATAAAAGAATTTATAAACTAATAGATAGCTAGAGTAATAAATATGAGACAAATTATCTCCAACAAGGTTTAAACTTATACATCTTAATTGTAAGTTTGGGTCAAGTGCCACCAAACATCGATAAATACGAATTATTAAGATTTAAATTGATTATAGAATAAGTTCCTCTACATAATTCACTTTGTCTTTACAACGTATATGCCATTTTTCATTTACTGTAAAACTTTAATAAATTAATACTTTATAAATTAATAATTGTTAGGCTAATGGGTGACGAGGCCATAAGCCCGCATAATAAGCTAGGTTTAGCTTATATTCACCTATAAATATAGTTGATCTCTATATTGTATGAACAACAACGATTATCAATAAAACATCTCTCTATATTTCTACAATAATCTCTCTAAGATAATAAATTTGTCCGCTCTTAATTTGGGCTAGTTAAAAAAATTAACGAAATCGATAAAATAATAAGATAATACTTTTAAAAAAAAATTCTTATAATATAAAGTCCCACAAAAATTATAAATTAATAATCCTTAAGAACTGAAATAATATAATTAAAATTTATTTAAAATATGACTCTATAATAGTTTATTTTTTTCTTAAAGTTCAAATCATATTAGAGTTCATCTCTAATTTTTCTTATTGCATCCATTAGTTCCGGTGTTGTGTTTTATTGTAACATAAATTTGTGAAGAGTTCTAGACGTCAGAAATGCTTTCTTTCGAGTAACAGGTTCCAAAGACACGATATCATCTTCATCTTCATATCATCATCATTTTCTCAATAATAGTAGTAATATCATTAAACTCTACATATAGTTATGCAAAAACTCATCATCTCATGCAAAAACTCTTTAAACAATAAATTATTAATTTATCAAAAGATTAATAATTTTCTAAATTGATAAATTTGATCGGTGCTAACATTATTAATTTATAGAAGTTTTACTGTATTAGGTATTCATGCTTTCATCCATTATTACATAAAAGGTGATGTATAATCAATCCTGAAGGAGCCTGGCAAATTCACCACATACTATAAAGCATAATGTAGCAAATTGGCGAAGACTTGAAGGAGACTATAAAGCATATTCGCCACCTCTAAGATTGAGAGACCTTCCACGAAATAACAAAAACAAAGGGGACCTCTACCTCAGCCAATTTGCCAAGATTTAGAGGACGGGGATGGAATCAACGGGGCATGCGCCCCTTCTAGATTCTTCAGAATTAAGGATATAGTATATATGTTTTATATTATTTAGTAATATATATTATGATAAAGTTGATAAAACTGGTAATTTTATGTTACATATATTAAATTATGTCCTTTTTATTTAAATTTTTTAGATTTTGTCCCCTTTCACGTTCATCCTGTTCGGTCCGTGTTAGAGGAGGCTAACACATTCTCTAGATGAGAAGTAGATCTCATTCACTAATAGTACATACATGCATCTTCTTATCATTATGGGCCCTTCTTGATCGTTACGTGATTCAAAAACTCACCTATAAATAGAGCTCAATCTCACTCCAATTTAAATACCCAACAAATACATAAACATTTATCTAATTTATATTATAATGGCAATTTCCAAGAATTCAATAATCTTATTGGGAATTGTCTTTACTCTTCTCGTCTACATTTCTTCAAATGCTGCCATAGCTTCAGCTGATGAACACTATGGTAACTACTCTCTCTCTATCTCTTCATTTGTAATATCATATCATCGAAGTAATTAATAATTAGGTCCCATATAATGGGATAAAGTTGTACTTTAGTTCTTCATAGTCGTTATATCATTGCAGATTGGTCTTTGAAAGTCACACAAATATTGCACTATAGTCTGACGCATGTCCCATATTCGTCATATTGTTTTGGGGATGGTGCATACAGTTGTCATTTTTGGAGATCATATTTTAACATTACTTGTACCACTAATCTGCAATAATATAACTATGTAAGACTAAATTAATGTATAATGATGTCCCACTATTCGATAGTAAAGTACAAGTGCTACTACTATGTAAGCTTAAAGTACAACGTAATCCAACTGTCTCTAAAATTAATTACGACACTCCTTCCGTTCCAAAAGAGTTGACGTATTAATACTATTTTTGTGTTCCAAAATGGTTGTCGTTTTAATATTGAAAATTGTACTTTTACATTCTCAATGAACTTTTTGACTACTTTTTCTCTTGAAATTAGTAAACAACCAATGATATAGTTCCAAATAATTATATTTCTACTTTTTCAATAGACTTTTTGACAACTTTTAATTTTTCTTAATTTATGTGCAAATAGCTAGAACGTCAATTATTTTGGACGGAATAAGTATTTATTTATTGATAACGAATTTTGTCTATCTACATCGAAATATGGTATTGTTATTAGTTGAATAATCTGACATGGGTTTATTCATACCTTTTTTTTTGTAAATTAGCAATGAGGTGAGTTTCGAACCTATGACCTTTTAATCACTAGCGAGAGCCTTTCCCACTAGGCTATTCGATTAACTCAACATGGGTTTAATACTTGACTTTAAATTAATGTAGGGAATGGAAAGGATGCAGGCAACGAAGTTAAGATCCCAAGAATTAACTGCAGGTTTAATTTCTGTAAACCAAAAATAACACTGCCGAAGTGCGCGTTGACACGCTCGTGCAAAATACCAAAAGCACCACATTTGAAGTCGCCGCCGCCGCCTCGCCGTGAAATGAATCCCTAAAACGAAGCTTTATCAAACTTGATAAGATGCTTCAAATATGAAGACATTGAAGTTATATGTATGGCAACATGTTTATGTATGTCAAAGGTGTGTATATATATATATACACCGAGTAATAAATAAAGTATGGTTTAAGTATTCTATATGTTTTATATTTCGTATTTAATTTATTATGTTTGGAGTAACTAGTAAGTATTCTTTTTCATTATGATTTTCGTAATTGACACTATTACATTTCTGATAATCATAACTAAAATTTTAGTTTATCAAAACATAGTTTCCTGCTGAGTTAATCAAATAGTTTAGTGAAAAAAGGCTTTTACTAGTGACCAGAAGGTCTTGGGTTCGATTCTCACCTCATCGCTAATTTATAAATAATAATTAAAAAAACATAATTTCCTAAACGGGATCACTCTGGGACTAGATACGAGGATAGGTGTATATAGGGTGTTAATAAAATATTCAAAACAACGATATAAAACTAGTTTAGGGGCACTCGAGACAGATGCATGGATTTGGTATTAATTCTTTCGTATGTAACAGACGATTATTTATGTTTCATTTTAAATTAAAATATAATCAACAGGAGATATAAATTTAAAAAGGAATCGATTATTGATAGCACGGGATAAGATTCCACTAAAAAAATTCATTATGTTCCTCCATTAAAATTAATCATATGAATATTGGACCATCTTAAATGATTGGTCCATTTTGGCTTTTGTGGTCAAACTATAAAAAAATTTGATAAAAATTCTCATTAAACGATGAAAAATAATATGGTCATGTAGGACTTTGTTAGATTCATCTCAATATATATTTTTGAAGTACCAACTTTTTATAATCTTTTCAAATTTAAAATATGTGATATTTATGTTTTAAATTGTATCTTATTGACCATAAAAGTCAAAATGTATCTATCATTTAGAAATAAAGGGAACACTATATATTATCGACTTTCTCTTTTTATCATTTATGTTTTCTTTTAATAGGAGAATCTAATAAATACTAATACTACTCTACATATAGAATACTAGCATAAGGCAAACTAAACGCCATATATATGTTACTATAATGTTGAGAAAATTGTAGGAATAGCACATTTTGAGATTTTTTATCAATTTATAGCACTACTTTCCATTTTTTACATTAAATAGCACTAGAGGGGGGCAAAAGGACTAAATTGCCCCCCAATATTTGGATACACTTTTTTACGACTTTTTTTCTTCGATTTTTTTTTTCATTTTTCTTTCTCAAGATTTTTAAATTTTTTTTCTTCTTTTTTTCCTAGTAAAAGAGGTTCGATTTTGGTCCTTGTTTTAGCTAAAAGTTTTGATTTTCGTAAAAAAAAATTTGTTTTCATAGTTTTTTTAGCTAAAAATCGGGGAAAAACGAAAAAAAAAACTATGAAATCGAACATTTTTGTGAAACAACTACCAATCTAACACTTTTTGCCAAACAACTACCAAACCTTTTGGCAAAAAAAATTGGAAAAAAAAAATTGAAAAAAAATCGTAAAAAAAGTTGGAAAAAAAATCTATTTTTTATATAAAAAAAGTGTATCAAAATATTGGGGAGCAATTTATCGAATAGCCTAGTGGAAAAGGCTCTTGCTAGTGACCAGAAGGTCCTGGGTTCGAAACTCACATCTATCGCTAATTTACAAAAAAAAAAAATATATATTGGCACTACTACAAAATATCACTTAGCCAACCCCATAAAAGTCACTTAGACGACACATTTAAGGGTTGGGATTAGAGGGGTCGGCCAAGTGGAACTCACTTGGACGACCTCACGCGGGGGGGTCGGCCAAGTGAGCCACTTGGACGACCTCACACGGGGGGGTCGTCCAAGTGAATTTTTTTTTTGAATATTATTATATTTAATGTGAATTATATATATATTTTAGTTTTTTTTAATTTTTCTATATGTATATATACTTAATTATTAATTCATATAATGCTTGAGAACCATATATAAAGATTTAACAATAATTCCAAAAGTCATATACAAATTATATTTGTATCGATTACAATATTTGTTATTCTTATTATAACAATTACAAAAACTACAAATAAAAACTAAAATATCCTATACTTATAATAAAATAAGTAATTTTACATTAAAAAATTTAAACACTACAAAATTACATAAAATACTAGGAAAAATTTAACATCTTCTTTTCATCCACATCGATTCTTCATGATTTTTTACCTGATAGACAATAAAATAAATATCAATTGTTATGAAAAATAGCAATAGTGATATAATATCCAAAAAAATAGCAATAGGCTTAAGCAATTGTATAAAGTTCACTAAAAAAAATCGAATTAATATATACAGATGGTTGAATGACACAAAAAGATGAACTATATAGAAAACTAAAATTGGGTAATACACTATCAAATAACTAGATTTGAAAAGAAAAGAGAGCGATGGAAAAAACACTTATGGAGTATTGTAAGACTTGGTCGCCACAGCTAGATTGTCCAACTTGGTACCTGTACACTCATCAAATTTAATTCAAATAAACATTGCTAAATTTAATTTCATCGAACACTTTTTTCCAAGTCTAATTAATCAATCATTTTCTTATATTTGCAAAAATCTAACAGTTCCAAAATCAATCAACATAACTAATAAACAAGATAATTCAACAAACAAATAAAAACATTACTATGATCTCATCTAGCATCACAGTTTTTCTGGTTACCTGTATCGAACACGGAAAACAAATATCGTAACTATCCAAAATTTCACTCCAAATTATTCTAACCAACTGCATAATCATATTAGAGTCAAACCTTGTTGCAACCAGGGACTAGATCTTGTAAGAATTTCATTCTCTGACTGATTTTCTCCCTCCTCACCTGTCAAACAAAAAATTCAACCAAAAGAGCATCTCAAATCAACATTCATAACAAGAATTCAGCTCAAAGGGTGTGTGAATTCAGGGGAAAAAGAAGAGATAATGAACTTATTGTTACTCGAACTTTCATACCCTTTCTGCAAGGCTATGAGCATCTGTAGCTTGACCCCTTCTGGCCCTAACATGGATGTAATCCTTTGGAGGTTCAGTTGATTTTTTAATTATCTTTTCCTTCTTTCTTGTTTCCACTTCCTGCAGAATTACCAGTGCCATTTTCATCGACCTTCGATTTTAAATCTTTTTCGTTTTCGTTCCCATCTGATTTGCTTCTCTTTGCACTCAGTTCATTGTTCTCTGCTGCAGCCTGCATTACTCCAATTTGGTTAGTAATCCATGAAGAGATCAAACAAATGAAATGTTATCAAGAAACTAGTACTAAAAGAAAACAAATAAACTTCGAAGTCATAAATTAGCAAAAAGAAGCATAAACAAATAAATATAAAGCATATCACATTAAGTTTGGTGAATCAATCTGAATTGCTTCCACCCGACTTGTTTCTAAAGACTTTGAGGACCGAACAAGGGCTTCGGGTTTTGATAGTTTATGTGTGTTTGACACACTGGCAGATGCCTCCTCTCGCTGTGATTCTGAAGGTCCTACTACCTCTCCTTCTGTACTCACGGGGTACTGGCTCGAAGATGAACCGGAAACAGGGGAAGGTGATTGACCAGTTTGCTGTTTTGCCAAAGGCAATTTACGAGCTGCTGGTGCTGGGGGCTGACCCACTTTAGCAGCTTGCTGCACCTGCTGTAATCCACATATGCACAATAATGAGAAGATAACATTTACAGGTAGTTCTAGAGTGGTTACATACAAGTATGAACTCAGTAAATATATACTTCAATGTTATAGTGTATAGTAACCTAGACGGCGTAGGAATAATTTCAAATTCACAAACAAAAATATTAATCCACAAAAATAGTTTTTTATTCATAGTAAAATTCACATGAATGAACCAATTTCAAATGTAAATGACATTTTTATAAACAATCAAAATAACATAAAATAAATGTCAACAGATTTGAAAACTAGATCTGAAATCAATTAAGAATTGAACTAGTAATTTCAGATCTAAAATCCAATTTCGAAATAGTTAATAATAATTACAAGTTATCTAACAAATGCAAACTAATTATTTCAATAAACAAAATAACTAATTAAATCAAACTAAAATTACAATATTAAACTAAAATTACAAAAAAAATACTTACTTGAACTATTGAGCTCGAAATTAGGAGAAGGGAGGGAGGAGAATGGAGGAGGAGGAGGGAGGTGGGACGTCGGAGGTCGGACGTCCAGCAGGAAGGAGGGAGGAGAGAATGGGACTGTTCATGGGTTTGGGGTTTGGGGAATTGGGGGGGGGGGGGGGGGGGGGGCTGTTCAATGTCCCGCCAAACTAAATAATTTTTTCCAATTTTTTTAATCGACTTGGACGACCCTCCCGCGAGGTGTCGTCCAAGCGTAAAGGTTTTTTTTTTTTTTTAATTAACTTGGACGACACTCCCGTGTGAGGTCGTCCAAGTGAATCATGTTTTTTCTTTTAATTTTTTTTTTAAATCACTTAGACGACACCCACAAGGGTCGGCCAAGTGTTCACTTGGACAACATCACGCGGGAGTGTCGTCTAAGTGCCACTTGGACGACCCCTTTTCTGAAAGGTTGTCTAAGTGGGTGTCGTCCAAGTGACTTTTTGTAGTAGTGTGGGGAGCAATTTAGTCATTTTACCCCCCTCGAGTGCTATTAAATGTAAAAAATGAAAATTAGTGCTATAAGTTAATAGAAAGTCTCAAAAGGTGTCAATCCTACAATTTTCTCCTATAATGTTAGTATAATGGAGAAATTGGGTGAACTAGCACTTTTGAGAGAAAAAATTAACTTAGAGCACCTTTTTACAATTTTTAGCAAAATGGCACAAAAAAGGAATGAATTGACAAAAATACCCCCTTATAAACTTAGTGTTTTTTTCAATTTTTTTTTCGATTTTTTCCTGGTTTTTTTTTTTCAATTTCTTTTTGATTTTTTTTTTGTTTTTTTTGTAATTTTTTTTTCTTTCAAAATCTTTTCAACTTTTTTTCGATTTCTTTTTTTCAATATATATGTATACACATGATTCCCTAGACAGATTTTAGTTACAAGAAAGGAAATGGAATGCTAAATAAAAAGCTTTTAAGCCACTAGAATTAGAAGGTAGGGATGACAAAGGTAAGGTTGGAGAGGGTTTTAGCTATACCCAACATCCGACCCTAAGTTTCTTTTATAAAACCTGTAACCCGCCCGCCCCTTAAAGCTATCAACCCGGTACCCGACTCGACCCTAACTCAGAAAACCCGATGGGTAAGGGTTCTATCCGTGGGTAGTCTATTCAAAATTATTCATCCAGTTTATTTTAATAATTTTGATCATAAATCAATTTTTATTAAAATTTAAAAAATAAATCCAATGTTATTAATATTATTTATCACTAAGACAAATGATATATCAGTAAAACAAATGATAAAAAAACAAAAAATAGAATATAAGTTAATTATTCAATTAATTATTCTATACATTAAGACTTTGTATTTATTTTTTCAATGATTATGCTATACTAATTTATTAACCCATAATTTAATCAATTATTTTGTTTGGCTAATGCTCTTTTTATTTATATATTTGTTTATTTATTAATTGATTCCAAAAAATAATCACAATAAACACAAAATAAAGAATAAAGTAAGTCTTATATACATATATCTATGTGTAAGGTTTGGGTAGGATTTACCCTTTACCCGCGACCCTACCCGTACCCGGGCGGGTTGATAAATGTTAACCCAAAACCCAAAAATAACGACATAACCTGACCCATCAGGTAGGGTTGGGTCGGGTACCCGTCTGGTTGGGTTAAAATTGTCATCCCTATTAGAAGGGTCCCAGTTAGGGATTGAGAAAAGCCAAATTCCTATGAAAGTTTCTTTCACCGGAGGAAAGAAGGAGAAAGTCCATGCCGCCCTAGCGCTGAGTTCTGGGCCAAGAGTTTCTGCCACGGTGGAATATATATATATATGTATATATATATATTTACGAAAAACCACAAAAGCGTTTAGAATTAACGGATTCGTTAACTTTAGGGACCAAATGCGCACCCGCTACACACTTTCAAGGACCATTTGCGCATCGGTTCCCACTTACTGGGACTAAACTGCAACGGTCACCCACTTACTGGGACCATTTCAGCAATTACCTCTATATTTATACAATATATATGTATATATATATTTACAAATTTGTAATGTGTATACGAATTGCGGAATTAGTTTTAAAAGCTACTCGTTAAACTTCTATAAAGTATATATATATTTTTGGAGCATAATTATATGTTACAATAATTTAGGATGAGGGCCAAAATGTATAGACCCAAAGTTTCAAAGTCAAAAGTGGACTCAAATTTAGGATGAGTCCCGGAACTGGAATCGATCTGGAATCGAACATAACCGAACCAATTTTGGTTTCGTCTGCCATGGAACCAGTTAGGTTCGGTTCTTTTTTTTTGTCCAAAGTCGAATTGAAACGTGCACAAACTTAAGGAAGCGTATTAAATTTATCTCAAATGGTTTTTACAATGCCCGAATGATCACTTTTCTAATGACATAACCTAACTATATATATAATATATATATGTGTGCTAAAACTTTGTGTGTATAAGAATGACTGTAGTTCATTAATAATATTGTTCATTAATTTTTATTGCTAAATAATTACTCCTATAACAAAATTCCTCCTTCTACCTCTCGCCCCACCCAACCCCGATCTAAGCTCCCCAACCCCGATGAATAGGATGAAATTATGAAACCAAATAAATTATCAAAAAAATGGTGGAAATCGATCTGATATCAACAAACAAAATCGGTCATCATTGACTTTAAAAAGGATATGAACAGTTTTTTCTTGAGGGCTTAAGCCTCAAAGCCTTATGAAAGATCTACAATAAAATCCCACATGGAGAAGCCGAAGAAGCAAAACATTGGTTCTTCAAATGCCCTTATCTCCTTCAAACTCTTGGAATCATACATGGTTGTCAAAGATTCAGTCTTTATGACAACTATTTTTCAACCATCTTCAAAATATTTGGTACTAATACATACCTTTTTTCCAGCTTTGAAAAAGAGGGGCCAGTCCATATAGAGAACCCTTCTCGTTGATTGTTCAGCTGGGGCGGTTGCGAGATTAATGGTGCGTTTGGATTGAGTGAATTTAGGTGAGAGCAAACATTTAAAATTGACCTAGTTAGAGAAATCTGGGGGAATGCTGGTGAATGTGGTTGAAACTATTATAATTACTGTCCGAAAACATGTGGATCTATGTGTCAAGTGCCTATTTTACAAATCATATGAGGAATCGAACATACATCTATTCCAGGATTGTATACTTTCAAGAGAAATCAGAGCCTTATTACATATCAAAGATCTACAATAGCGTACATATAATCAACTTGTGTTGTTTGATGAAATGTAAACAGGGACAAGTAAAATTGTAAATCTGATCAATGAACTTTGGCTATGAACTTGCATACAAGGAAACAAAGAGTTCAAGTATGACAACATGGTCAATATGTTAACTGCAAATTCAATCTCAAAAAACTTATTGAAGAATAACTACATCAAAATCATCACTTAGTCTGCTCCATGTTTTAATAGATCAGTAACTGAAATTAAAGGAAATAAATAACTTTTACGTGCAAGCATTTGTTGGAGTGTAGGAGTACTGATCATTAAAAAAAGGACAAAAAGAACAACAATGAAGAGTCAAAAGATCATGAAATATATGACAGTGATTATTGCACTAGGAAAAATAGTTAGATGGAGCAACAAACAAATTTAGTACACATGGATTGAAATTTTAAAGCAGAAAAATGTGATGTTTTTATTACTCAAGCGAGAAAGAAAGAGCAGCCAAGAAAAAGTTAATTTTTTAAACGAGAAAGAAAGAGTTTGAGGCGGCAATTTATATGACGAGGGAAGTTATTTTTTTAGAGTCAAATAATATTTGATGGAAGAAAATATTATTGATGGGTAGTTTAGTCTCATATAATAATAATAATAAAATTTAATGCGTTGACTAGCTAAAAAACCTAATATGTTTGATAAACCTCATTAGGAAGAATATTTTTGAAATTTCACGCAAATTTTCGAGTTCTCTGTTGGGATTTCACAACAAATTTGAATGTACAATATAATGTGAGAGCATGGGATTTGGACCCACAGCCTCCCCTACGGACTAGGAAAGCTTTACCAATTCACCTACAAGGTCATATTGTTGACAATGACGCCTATTTTAGTATTAGTCACTATCTAAGAATAGTTGAAGAAGAACGTCTCTCTCTCTCTGAAATGAGGCGGTTTACCTCTCAACAAAGAAAATTGCAGCCCAAGCAAAAACTTTCCAATTCAAACAATCAAAATCATGAAAAAATCACCACAAATCATCACAAAATCCATATTATATATGATACTCCCATCCACAACATCACTATTGAAGATGCAAATCATCAAAAAAGACTTGCTAATTTTCAGGAAGCAACTCATGGAGAACTGTTTCAAGAGGACAAATTGCAAAACACCGCCTCAATCAAGACCAAAATCCGAAATCAAAATCGATCGAATTCCATTAACAAACAACAAATTGCTATCGGGAAAAGGTTTGATCATCCTAATTTCATTGATAATAATGGGTCTATTTCTACATATAAAAGTATTATAGATTTTTGGAGTAAGGATGCTCTAGTTGCTATGATGGAGAAAAATTCATCTAGTTCTGTTGATGTTATCAATAGCTCCGTTTCTTATGGTTCTTCAAAATTCTTGAAACGTAAAAGAGAAGATATAGAGTTAAATAATCATGCACAATTTGAAGATTTTGAGTGCCCTGTAGCGAAAAAACAAAAACTTGAAAAACAATTAAAAGGTGTGTTAGACAATAACTCCTTTTGTTTCAACATAGTAAAGGATTCAGGCTATAGTATTAAGGAGGCATCTTCTAACCATTTGAAAAGGAAAAGGGTAAATCGAGAGTTAGGTTCTTCCTTTGATTTTGAAGAACTTAATTACCCTAAAATGAAAAGGCAGAAAAAGACTCATGAACAAGGCGTGTTTCATTTTAGCAATAAGTCTTCTCAACAACAGATTTTTGTAGACACCAACAAGGACTTTCAATTGGCTATTAAGATGCCTAGTCAACTTTCTCTGGAATCAAAAAATGGTTCGGAGACACCAGTGGACATCCATGATATACAAAATATCTATCAAAAACTTAGTCAAAGCTTAGTTAGTTTGGATGAGACCTATAAAGGCAACACATCAGATGATACCTCTGTGAATGAAGGATTAAATTTCACTAAACTAGAAGCACTAGTTAATGTAAGATGCCCCAATTTTAGTTTAGATCACCTTCATCGTGAACGAGAATATAAGATGATTGAGTATGCTCCAGTGAACACTGTTCTATTCTGTGGTACACGGGTGAATCCCTACACATATCAGTTTGAAATGGGGCATTATTGGTTTGATTCTATGAAAGGTGGGGGATTTCCTTTTGACCCAGGAATAGAATTAGAACAGAATCTGGAGCCTCTTGGGTTGATCGTCAATGATATAAAGGCAGATGGACATTGTCTTTTTAGAGATGTTGAAGACCAATTGATGGTACTCTCAGGGAGGTCTTCACCATCTACATCCCAATCACTTAGTGAAATCGCAGCTACACGTACGTGGGTGGAGTTTGTTGTTCTGGGTCAATGGCCACAAAAGCATGCTATGATTTTTTCTGGACCCTTTCCCGACATTGCAATGGGGCATTATCGGTTTGAGTCTATGGAAGGAGCAAAAGATGGGGGATTTCCGTTTGACCCAGGAATAGAATGGATTTCCCCGGAAAGTCAATGGTGGTCGCTTTGGAAAATTCAATTCTTCGACCTCAAGGATAGAGAATGGAACTCTACGCAAGCTTCTCAGGAGCAAGATGCTACATGGATACACCGAAGGTGGAGAGTGGTTTTGTTGATGCACCCTCTCAATTTTGAAATGGTTAGGACTAATCTTAGGAGGACGATTAGCATGGCAGGAATAGTTTTTGTCCGACTTCGGTTGCTCTTGGATACATATACAGTTTGGGGTGCTCTGTCAAAAGGAGAAAATGTTGATGATGAACATGACGAGAACCAACGGACAAGCTATGGAATTCCGCAACTCAATCTAGCTTTCAATCCTCTCAATTCCAAAAGCAAAGGTACTCCAGGGACTCGTAGTAAGTATGATCTTCCTTACAGTTTTTCTCATCTCACTTCAAATATTAATTCATATCATGATCACTATTGTACCCCTGAATCGTGTAACTTAGGAAATAGAATATCGATGGATTTCTTCCTTATTAGAATTTCTTTTAAGGATTCCCAATATAGTCGATTTGCTATCGACATCATACAAATTTCCACTTCTGACATTGACCAAGAGAGCCTAGAGCTTCTCTTCTGCTCATGTCAAAATCCTACTTCCACTTGGTTACTTAATTTCTTAAATAGTCGTTCCGTCATCGACATTAAAGAAATCCGCACTAATGACATTGACCAAGAGAAGCTTGAGCTTCTCTTCTGCTCATGTCAATACTCTACATCCGTTTGTCCTCTCTCTCAAATCCATCATGTTCTACTTCTACTTTATATCTTTTCAAGGACACAATATGATTTTGACTATGAATTAATATATGTTGTTATGAGTCATGCTTCGGATTTATGGATCTACAGGACGCTTACATCTTTCATCGAGGAGGCTCCCCAAACCTCGGATATCGCTTTTATTTATTTTCAGTTAGATTTATGTATCTTATATATGTTTCTGTCATGCTCCGTATGTTGGAGTGTCTTTCAATTTTATAGGTTTTTTGAATATGTATAAACCGTTGTATTATTTGAATTATCAAAAAAAAAAGTATTAGTCACTATCTAACTTATATCTTTTTACTATAATTGGTTTCATTTCATTTTGAATATCCACTATTACTTTACTTTTATTTGATTAGTTGTAGATTTTTATTTCATTTTGAATATTCACTATTACTTTGAATTTTTAATTAATTAGCTATAGATGTTTTTATTACAACTTGATCATTTTTTGCTATTTACTTTTATTCTTATTCTATTTAATTTAATTTCATTTCAATATTTACTACTATATAACTTTTTATTGATTAGTTATAATTGAACATAATAAATTTGGACTTAATATATAAATATAATTACTTTTTTAATATATATAACTATATGTATATAATTATAATTAATACATATAATTATAGTTATATAATTATATTTAATATATCTAATTATAGTTAATATATAATTATATGTAACATAATATAAATCATATATATATTTAATATATATATAGTTTTATTTATTACAGGTGATGGAATGAAACATATAAAACACAGGTAATCCACGGGAAACATCCTATAAGTGATGCATTCTAAACATATAGCATTTGAAATTATTAAAATACCCTTCCCTAAATGTCATGTGCCAAACAGGTGACCGATTTGACGAGGCTTCAACAGAAATGTTAACAGAGTGACTAAGTGAGATTCATTTTTAAACATATGTGATAGAATGAAATACTTTAAAACACAATTGATTGACTGGAAACATCCTATAAACATTGGTGATGGTTCCGGCAGATTGATATATATTATATACTTACATAACTATATAAATGATTTAAGAAATATTATTTTCTTTATAAAATTCTCTATCATGGGTGAAATTTGATTTCACATAACTTTCAAAGAATTAGGTAATATTATTCATTTATATAGTTATATTTTTTAACTCATTTTATTTATGTAACTCTATATCTATTTCTTTTATTATTATCTTGTTATGTTCTTTTAATTTCATATTTTGGATGTTATATTATGTATAACTAAATATTTTTATATAACTAATATTTTATTTCAATTTTATATTTTGGGTTTTTTTAATATATAACTAAAAGAATTTTCTTTCATTTTGCTCTTTATTTATATATTATGCTGAGAAATTCTTTGTTGGGAGGTCAAAAAGGGAAAAGAAAATCAAGTAAATGAACGTGTGAATTGACAAAAGGCTACAATCATCGTTTTTCTCAAGAAGTTCAAATATTCATGTAGTAAATGAGTTTATATTTCATTTATTTTAAAAATTGTATCTAGTTAAAATGTTAGGATCGATCATGATTCGAATGAACCCTTGACAATGTAAGCAAGCTCGACGTTAGATGGGTTAGAGCTTGCAAAGCTACGCAAGTATTCGATCGGGCAAATAATCGAGCCGAGTCTCCATTTTCTTTCTTACCCCCTTTAAAATCCCAGAAACAAGCTCCTCCACACAAGATCCACTTCGTGTGTTTCCCACATTTGACCTCTTCTTCTCCTTTAACACTACTACAATAAAACAACCAAAAAACCAAACCAAAAACCTAAACAAAATCTTAATTCTTCACAAACATGTGGGTCCGTCGCCTCATCACCCTCTCTAACCGCAGATCTCAAAGATGCCTCCCCTTCTCCACCGCCGTCTCTCCGGCCACCCCCACCCCCTCCACCCCACCCGCCCCCGCAGCCCCCACCATGCTCTACGACCAACTCGCCATCAAAGTCAACTCTAAGCTCAAAAGACTAGAACAACCCGACCCAAGATTTCTCAAACACACATCCCCCCACCCCGTCCTCACTGACCACACCCCCATCCTCTCTGCACCCCTCACGCGCGTCACCACCCTCCCCAACGGCCTACGTGTAGCGACGGAGTCGAATCTGGCGGGAAAAACTGCAACCGTTGGGGTGTGGATCGACGCGGGTTCGAGGTTTGAGAGCGATGAGACGAGTGGGACGGCACATTTCTTGGAACACATGATTTTCAAGGGGACGGAAAAGAGGGGGGCGAGGGAGCTGGAGGAGGAGATTGAGAACATGGGAGGGCATTTGAATGCGTACACTTCTAGGGAGCAGACTACGTATTTTGCTAAGGTTTTGGATAAGGATGTGCCTAAGGCCTTGGATATATTGAGTGATATTTTGCAGAATTCGACATTTGATGAGAAGCGGATCACCAGGGAACGTGAAGTTATTCTTAGGGAAATGGAGGAGGTATGATTGATCAAGAATGTTTGGGGCTTTTGTTGTTTGATGGATAAGGATTTGATAAAAATATTTGTGATTTTTGTTATTTGATGGATTAAGATTTAATAAAAAATTGTGGGTTTTTGTTGTTTGATGGATAAGGATTTGATTAAAAAATATTGGAATTTTTGTTATTTGATGGATTACTATTTGATAATATTTCTTTGGGGGTTTTGTTGTTTGATGGATAAGGATTTGATAAAAAGTATTTCTGATTTTGGTGGATGGATAAAGATTTGATAACAAAATATTTGGGATTTTTGTTGTTTGATGGATAAAGATTTGATCTTGATAGTTGGTTGATTGTTATTATGTTCAGAATCTAATGAGATCTGTTTGTTTGTTGTGAACACTACTTCACTAGTGTTTAAGTAATTAGGATGCGATTTTTGTTGATTTGGTTTTCAGATTCAACATTAAAATGTTTATAAATTTCGATGAATCTGAAGAGGCTCCTGCCTAAGCGGAGCTAGGGGGGGGGGGGGGGGGGGGGGTTCGGATACCCTTTTTCCTGTGAACAGGAGAGGGTGTTTCTGAATTGAGCCAAGAGTGAAATGCATATACCATCTAGTCCTTCCCAATAGATTACAAGTGTAGCTTGTATCTAAGAGCCAGTGACTACATAGGCCATTTTGATTTTTTCAAATAAATGTTGTATATTCCTGGAGTATTTTTCGGTTTTCTAAGTGAAAATGTGTCTGATCATGATGATTGTTTATGATGTTGGGCATACAAAAATGGGGGGTTTAATAAATTGTTCTTAGCTTCACATGGTGCACGGTTATATTGTTTAATTGATGTTTAGTGTTGTAAGATTAATGTTGATGTTGAAACACCACAGTTCAATAATTGAGAATTTAACTGAGCTTGGCAGTTCAATCATTGAGAATTTAGCAGTTCAACTTTTCTTCAAGGAACTTTCAAGTATGATATTTTCCATGGGTGAAAAGGTCTTTCGCTTAGACCGTTCCTGCTTAGCTTATATAATTCTGTAACATTATTTGAACAGGGTCTGGGAGAATGTTTTAAGTGCTAGGATTGATAACTATTCTTCAATATGTAGATGTGCCTGCTTAGCTGATATATGTTCTTTGCATCTTGTTGTTTCAGGTTGAAGGCCAAACAGAGGAGGTAATCTTTGATCACTTGCATGCAACTGCATTTCAGTATACTCCTCTTGGAAGGACAATTCTTGGATCTGCTGAGAATGTGAAGTCCATTACCAAGAATGACATAAAGAACTACATAACTACACACTATACTGCTCCAAGAACTGTATGTTTTCTAATTCCATGAACTAGGGTCTGTTTTCTTATCCTTTTACGCCTTCATTAATGTTCTTGAATTCTTATGCTTTAGGTAATTGCTGCCTCTGGAGCTGTAGAGCATGAAGCCTTTGTTGAACAAGTGAAAAAGTTATTTACAAAGTTGTCAAGCGATGCAACTACAACCACTGAGCTTGTTGCTAAGGCACCAGCTATTTTTACTGGATCAGAGGTACTTCAACTTTGTCCATATGCTGTACGAATGTACGATTTTATCTAGAGTAGTATGGTGATGAAAATTCTTCTTTTGTGATAATCAGGTCAGGATGGTAGACGATGGCGTTCCGCTTGCCCAATTTGCTATTGCTTTTGAAGGTGCTTCATGGACAGATCCAGATTCTATTGCTTTAATGGTGATGCAGTCGATGCTAGGTTCCTGGAACAAGAGTGCTGGTGGTGGGAAACATATGGGGTGTGTAACTCTGAATCTGGACAAAAGTTGTATGCCTTTTTTTGTGTGTTTATGCCAGCTTTATCATTTGACCTTAATGAACCTGTCCTTATTGATGTATACAGTTCAGAGCTTGTACAACGGGTTAGCATTAATGAAATAGCAGAAAGTATGATGGCTTTTAATACCAATTATAAAGACACTGGTTTATTTGGCGTCTACGCTATTGCGCAGGTATGTTTGGGACTACTGTTGCCTTACCTTCAATCTGTGATAGAATCTTCTTGCTATAAGTGATGCTGAGGATGTGAGACAATACTTAATCCTTCTTATAGTTGATGGTAACATATGATTTGAGAATCGTTTTGAGTTTTATTATAGAATCAAAGTCCGCTATGGAGGTCTCTTCTTCTTATCACTTTTGAGATTCAACATTCCGGTTTCTATTGCTGCCATCAACATTCTTTAGATGGTGAATGATTTTCCTTAAGCAAATGATGCATAGCTGGAGTTACCTTGTCAATTATCACTTCGATATATATTTAGAAATTTCATTCTCTTATTATACTTCAGAGTGAGTAAGTTTGCTATGTTTAGAAGTATTCCTTAAGGAACCATTAGAGTATTGTTTTTTCTATCTTAACCTGCTCACTTCTCTAACTAGGAAGTGATCTAATTTTGGGTGCCCTACATTTTATTTTCTCATATAAACTTGTGGTGTTATGTAAAACAATGAGCAAGGTTTCATAAGAGCGTATTGCCTTTTCAAACTTCAACGGTACACTTCAATGGGTTAAACATATCTTATCTCACTTCAATTCACAGCCTGACGTGTTGGACGATTTAGCCTATGTAATAATGCAGTCACTAAGCAAGATGTGCTATCGTGTGTCCGACGAAGATGTGACTCGTGCTTGTAATCAGGTAATTGCTCATCAGACCTCTTATACTACAGACATTCAGCTCTTCAGTTTGCTTATCTCTCCTGAACTAACCAATGGAGTTCTACAGTTGAAATCGTCTTTGCTCCTTCATATTGATGGAACCGGTCCTGTTGCTGAAGATATTGGGCGTCAGGTAACACCATCCTGCTGTTGTTGGAAGCAAAATTACCTATGCGTTTAATGTATATTAATATGCTCTTCTGTCCTCTCTGCAGCTACTTACATATGGAAGAAGAATTCCATATGCTGAATTGTTTGCTAGGATTGACGCAGTAGATGCCAGCACCGTAAAACGTGTTGCCAACAGGTTCATATTCGACAAAGTGAGTGTTGTTACTGGCTCTTATTTTTGTTACAAATAGAAATTCTGTAGGAGGGTTTCAAGCTCATCTCAACACACTTCCCCAAGTCTATCAGTGACCTAATTGGTTAAGATCATCTTTGTAATGCCCACTTTCAGGATATTGCAATCGCTGCTAGCGGCCCCATCGAGAAGTTGCCCGACTACAACTGGTTCAGGCGCAGGACCTTTATGCTTCGATACTAGATTTTTTTTCTTTTGTCAATCACAGAACATTATATTGCTCCTTGCATTTAAGGCCGAAAAGTCAGTTCGGCTCGAGTCTCTTAATTGTTGTTTCAACACCGCCGTGATCTTTTATAACTTCGACACTAGTTTAAATAATTGAGCAACACACAGTGATAAGTTTGTTGAAGTGCACATGAACCATTGTGGTTATTTCTGATAGGCAAGTACCTTTGGTTGATAATGTACATGCAAAAATTGCCATTACATCTTCATTTTTTGATAATAATATATACAATATTCATTAGCAGTTTCATTCTCTACTAGCTTATGGTTTTTCTTCAGTGGTCATGGTAATAAACAATTTGTAGGAATGCTCTTTAGCCTCCTCTTTTGTGCTTAATTTGATGCCTCGGGTTTATTGGTCTCGAACTCTTACAGGCGACCTGAAACTCGACTCACTAAAAATTTGAGTATGAGCTTAGACATGGAACTGACTAAAAAGTGGGGAAAGTTGGATGTGTACTCGACTCGGGGCAGGTGTGGAACTAAATATTTGAATCAACTTGAAACCGGCTTGAAATGACCCAAATCACTCGAATCGGCAGGAATTGACTGTGTAATATAAATATCTAGAACTTCAAAAGATGACCGAATTACCAGTTCGTTCCGGTCTCTGGTATACCCGTCAATGTCGAGTTATATTTTAGAATCGAAATCGGAATCGAAACTATTTCAAATGGGTCATCAACTTGGGTTCTTGGGGCGACTCCCTAATTACCAAGATCGCGAACAACTCTTTTGGTGACTCGTGAGTCATGATCATTATTATCATAATATCCTTATATGGTACGTTAAAAACAATCTCAAAGATCTCGGTTCGACTCCGGGTCAGACTTTAGAATCAGAAGAGCAGTCGAAACTATTTCAGGTGAGTCACCAACCCGGGGTCTCGTGGCGACTCCCTAATTACCAGGCTCGCAAACAACTCTTTTGTGACTCGTGAGTCATGATTACATCGTAGTTATCATAATATCCTTATATGGTACGCTAAAAATAATTATAAAGTTCCCGATATGACTCCGGGTCAGACTTCAGAATCATAAGAGCAATCAAAACTATTTCTGGCACACCGTCAAGCCGGATTCTCGAGACGACTCCTGACTACCCGGCGCGCCTGTGACTCGTGATTACATCATAATTATCAAAACCTTATATGGGAAGCTAAAAACATACTCTTTACAAGGATGCTAAAAATCAAGCTAGATGACCATTTCCCTCAAATTGTTCCATTCTTGCACAATTTCTTTGGAAAGAAGCTCATCATAAAAATCAAGCTAAACATCCATTTCTAATTTCTTGGATAGTTGTTGCAAAGTAGGATGAAATGAGTACATGCATTCATAAGATAATTCTTTAGGACTCTCAACATTTTTGGTGTGAACACTATATTAATGTGAGATGGTTGTGGTCCTGTGTTACATGAACCATTTAGAGAGAATTTTTAAGGACTAGCACTTTTCACCTTTTTTCTATTAGGATAAGTGGCATCAAAGACCGCTCACGTTTGCTAAAAGACCCGAATCGATCACCCTAGTATTACTTTGTATACTTTCGATCACTCATATTCAGTATAGTGTATATTTTTGGTCACTCACGCGTTTTTATGCACAAACAACGAATTGTTGACACTGTAGAAAATTTCTGCGGGGTATTTTTGTCCATTCTATTATATTTGGCATTAAAAATATTTTTGAATTACAAAGAGTAAATGTTCGGAATCTACAAATAAAATGCATTAGGTGATTATTTTTTTTTGTCAAAGGACTCGCACCCAAGACCTCCAATGTGAAGACTGGGTTGATAACCACTAGGCCAAGATCACATATTCATTAGGTGACAAATTGAGTTTGCCAAAATCATACATGCCAAAGTTGCATTTAAGTGGCACATTCTTTACTTTCATCTCCTCTAACTTCAAACTACTTTCAAACATGAGTCTTTCATGAATAAGTTGTAATGCTTATATATATTCAATCTTCTGAATACAAAGCTGACTTCAACTCATTCCTTCTTCACAATCATGGGAACAGATGCTCAAAGCCTGCAACAAGATGAACACATATTCCACAGCAAGTATCCTGCAGTTCAAATCCCTGATGACTTGACATTGCCCGATTTTGTACTACAAAACGCCGAGGCCTATCACGACAAAGTAGCCTTTGTGGATACTGTGACTGGTAAGCGATACACGTATGGTCAAGTTTCGAGAGACGTGAAAAGGTTCGCCAATGCGTTGAGGTCACTTGGTATTAGGAAAGGAAGGGTTGTGTTGGTTATCCTCCCCAATGTAGTAGAATACGCGATTCTTGCCCTAGGAATCATGTCGGCTGGGGGTGTATTTTCCGGTGCAAATCCAAGTGCTCATGAGTCAGAGATCAAGAAACAAGTCGAGACTGCTGAAGCAAAGTTAATTGTCACTGATGCATCAACTTACAATAAGGTACAAAAAAGTTCGAAAAATTTGTACTACTTAGAATATCAATGCCTAAGCCTGTAGAATTTCATATTGAGTTCAGTTTCACGTTTTCACCCCCCGTACAGGTTAAAGGACTGGATGTACCAGCGATACTTTTAGGCGAGGAGCGTGTTGAAGGAACCATTCAGTTCGATGAGTTACTGGAAGCTGCAGAACGCGCTAATACAGAACATGTTAAGGAAAAAATCCTGCAGACTGATCTATGTGCCCTTCCATTCTCATCAGGAACAACAGGGCTATCGAAGGGAGTGATGCTAACTCATAGGAACATAGTTGCAAATTTGAGTTCTTCGCTCTTCAGCGTAGGACCTGATATGATAGGAAAAGTTACCATATTAGGCCTCATACCATTCTTCCATATTTACGGACTTGTTGGTATTTGCTGCGCTACCATCAAGAACAAAGGAACTGTTGTAGTGATGCCTCGATATGAACTTCGAGCCCTTCTTAATGCTTTGATCACACATGAGGTGAACTTTGCGCCCATTGTACCACCTGTTATCTTGGCGTTGGTCAAGAACCCTATTGTGGATGAATTCGATCTTAGAAAGCTCAAGCTCAGTTCCGTCATGTCTGCTGCAGCACCCCTTGCCCCCGAGATTCTTTCTGAGTTTCATCGGAAATTTCCAGGTGTTGAAGTCCTAGAGGTAACTGCAAAACGGATTCATTCTTATATGTAGTTATATTGTACAAAATGTTATCTCAGTAACCGTGTGACTGCAGGCATATGGAATGACTGAGCACAGTTGCATTACTATCACTCATGGTGATCCGAGGAAAGGTCATCAAACCGCGAAGAAGAACTCAGTCGGGTTCATCCTTCCTAACTTAGAGGTGAAGTTTGTTGATCCCGAGACAGGCATATCTCTCCCAAAGAACACCCCGGGGGAGATATGTGTCAGGAGTCAATGTGTAATGAAAGGTAACGTCAATATACTTCAGCAATGTAGACTACGAAACATCTTAATAATTGGTTAACTAATCTTGGCTGATTTTTCTTGTAGGATACTACAAAAATGAGTATGAAACTGGCCTGACAATTGATAAAGCCGGATGGCTTCATTCAGGCGATATTGGATACATTGATGATGATGGGGACGTCTTCATTGTAGATCGCATCAAAGAGCTCATAAAATACAAGGGGTTCCAGGCATCTACGATTACCCTTAATATTCATTCCAAAAATAACTTCATAAAATGCTAACACGAAAAACGTCCCAAATAATCAATGAAACAATATCACAGGTTGCTCCAGCTGAATTAGAGGGAATTCTCCTATCGCATTCATCTGTTGATGATACTGCTGTTGTTGGGTAAGTACCATCAAAATACGACGATTTCAACTGCCAGTTTATGTGTTCCGAGAGTTGTCCATGAACTTCGAAATGGAGTACTAAAACTTCGTGGTTCAAACATATCGTGCAGGTTGCCAGATGAGGAGGCAGGGGAGGTACCAGCTGCATGGGTGGTGATAAATGCTGCAGCAAAGGAGAAGGAAGAGGACATCATGAACTACGTTGCATCGAACGTGGCAAACTACAAGAGAGTGCGAGTGCTTCAATTCGTCGACTCTATACCAAAATCGACATCAGGGAAGACAATGAGAAGGCTAATCAAAGAGAAGATGATGGAAAGTTTAAAGATCAAAACGAATGGATCCCCAAAAATGTTGATTTAGTGTTCTTGAAAAATAAATACTGCTTTGCTTACACATAAGTTTGCAGGTTGAAACAATAAAGTGTTATGATCATCATATGTAATTGTACTGTTGATTTTTATATTGTATGGCATTTTCATCTTTGAGGTGCACCATAAACTGAAGACAAAATTGGAAGAATGCCCCTCCCCCCCCCCTTTTCTTCAATCTTTACCCCCTCCATTTTTTTAGATATGAGTACCTCACCCCCTAAAAATTTTAAATTTGTCGATTAATGAAATCCGTCTGGCGAAAAGGGGGAGAAAGCTCTCCCCTTATTAGATTTTTCTGCACCCTCCCCTTCTTCGTCTTTCTTCATCTTCGCCATTCCATCGTCACTATCACATTACCACACCAACAAAACCTTTTCTTTTCTTCTTCTCTACATTGGCTATTTACAAACTTAGCATTATGATATTGTTCCTAATTGTATGTTAAGGCTAACCTTTCTTATATTATGAGATTAATTCAATATTAACGTAAAAACTTTAACCAACAATTTATATCTTTAAATATGATTTTTGACCTTTGTTTCGACACAAATGCCATAATTATTATTCATTATAGGAAAGGAATATTTTTATTTAGAAGATTGATATCGTAGTTTAATTCTTTAAATGACGTTGTTTAAATAGATATATTGTTTTTTGAAGTGTATGTTACCTATAGAAACAATTGTGGTAGTGTATTTCATTCCAATTATTTCCAAATGACTATCCGTTTTTTTGATACTTGAAGTTAAGTTTAATTGAGTTAATCAGATAGTTTAGTGGATTTTTTTTTTTCTTGTTGAATACTTACCTCATCATTAATTTAAAAAAAAAAAAAAAAGAGAAGGTAAGTTTTATTAATTTTTCAATTCAAGTAATGTATTATATATCTACTATATTAATCGAAAAAGTATTAGAATATATTTTTAATAATATACATGACAATTTAATTAAATTAAAGTTATAAACTATTGATTGTGGATTCAAACTTATTTTAATTCGATCACTAAAAATACTTTTACCAACTTTTGCAAGTGTTAGATCTTTGATTATGTCAATATGACATGCATGACACAAATTTGACATGTATAGTCGTAACAATATTCAGTCATTATTACAATTACTGCAAAAAAATTATTTTCTATACCATATTTGGAACTTTTCATTCTATTTGTGTTTAAAAAATTGATGTCAATTATCAGTTATTTTACAGTCCTAAATATTTATTAATTACATTTGCTTCTTATGTCCCTAGCTATTAAATGACATAGATAAGGATAATAAAAGTATTAATATATTCTTACCTAAATTTTTAACCGGAAAAATATATTACTTCTTATTTAATGTGTGACAAATTTAAAACGACACGTTATTAAAAAGGTGATGAAGTATTCCACAAAAAACATAAGCACCTCACCAAATTGGTTCACACATTTAATATTGACCAACTTAAAAAGGTATATTATTTCCTAATTAATGAATGAAATTAAAAATGGTATGTATTATTACACAAATATTGACCCAATCTCACCAAACCATTTAATATTAACCAACACAATCTTTCATAAGAAGTACTTCCTTTGGCACTATATATACAGTGAGAATTTAACACTTCTGAGAAAATATGACCAAAAAAACAATGCATTCCTCCTCAGTATTTTTAATAGGACTTTTAAGTTTCTTTTTAGCTACCAATCTTGGCAATGGCTTCCGACCTGCTTATCTTGGATTGAAGTCTGGGAGAATCGCACGATCTTTAGAAACAAGTCTTGGTACGGCTAACGAGCCAGATCCTGATACTAATGTAAGTAACGAGTCAGATCCTGATACGATTAATAAGCCAGATTTTGATACAGGTACAATTGAAATTGTTAATGAGCCAGATCCCGATACGGCTCACGAGCCAGATCTTCATACAAGTACAACTGAAATTGTTAACGAGCCAGATCCTGATACGGCCAACGAGCCAGATCCTGATACAAGTACAATTGAAACTGTTAACGAGCCAGATCCTGATACGGCCAACGAGCCAGATCCTGATACAAGTACAACTGAAACTGTCAACGAGGCAGATCCTGATACGATTAGTGAGCCAGATTCTAATACAGTTAACGAGCCAGATCCTGATACAAGTACAACTAAAACTGTTAACGAGCCAGACCCTGATACAGTTAACGAACCAAATCTTGGCACACGTATAAGTAGTGAGCCAGAATCCGATAAGGTTAACGAACCAGATCCTGATACAAGTATAACTGAAACTGTTAACGAGCTAGATCCTGATACAGTTAGCGAACAAGATCTTGATACACATACAAATAGCGAGCCAGATCCTGATACCAATACAAGTAATGAGCCAGATCCTGATACCGTCTACGAGCCAAATTTTAGTTCAAATAACAACAATGAGGTTATGGATTCGAAGGATCCCGAAATCAACATCTGATACCGATGACGGGCGAACTCCTACTGATATGCTAGTTTAAAGGCAATGCAATATTCTATCTCTTTCTTATGTTACATCAAACATATAATCTATATATAATAAATAAAAGTATGTCTAGTGGTTGGTGTTTTTTCATGTCTAAATTGCCTTTTTTAATAAAATTAATCATAAAATTATTGTTGTTATGAAATAATCAACTCATCTCTTCAATTATTACATGACCTTCTGTATTATTACTTGGAAAATTAATAGCATTGGTATTTTTTATGAGGAGTCACGATATTTTAGTGAAATTTAAAATATTCATTGTTGTTGTGTGCTAAAAATCTCCACCTTGTACTTTTATAAAACTAATAAAATAACTGAAATATAAGATATTTCAGAGAACAAATGATAAATGAATAGATCATTGGTTATTTAAGGTGTAAATTTGATTCTCTAGAGCAACAAGATACAATATAACTCTTGAGTACTAGAGAGACCATTTGCATAAATGGTAAATAAACAAAGCAATATTTACACTTAATGGTTTGAGGTTGAGGATGTAACTATATATCAAACATCATGAAAACTTGGATCTATTTTAACAGCCATTATCTTTAGCAAATCCAGCAATCAACCTTGCTACTGATTCAGGCTTCTCGACATGCGGGAAATGACCGCTGGCCGCAATGAGGCTCAGAGTTGCATTTGGTAGTTCAATTTGTAGTCTCTGTTATATAATCACCGCTATACAAATATCACTACTTTGTTGACGTTGAGCATTGAGGAAACGAAAGCATTATACACGATATAAGAAACTAACCTTGCCATGCTCGCTGGATAGTATATTATCACGCTCCCCCCAGAGAATAAGTACTTCCTGCTGAACCTGTCACCAAAATGTCATGGAAAGTTAGAGATGATCGAGGGACAGTGTTAATCTGGGGACAATTCACGTCGGCAGGTGATGCTTTACGAGTATTCTAATACTGCAACTTACATGTTCTATTTGAGAAGTGACATTGTATCCCCCACTTAGCATATAACTGACTGTAGCATATGCCCACCAAGGGAGTAGGCAGTGAAGGCGGCTCGCCTGGATGATAAAAACAGACTTCGTGAGATTTTGTTGGTCCCGGTTTAAACCATCATAAAGAAAAATGGGTCACCTGTTCTGCTGTAGAGTTACAATATGCACTTACTTTCGTCCAATCTATGATAGTCGATAACGATAAACCATCAAACATCAGAAAATTGGCAAGCAACCTCATTGGGATACATTTTAGCAGATTGACCTAATAAAAAGCATCATTCAATTGGAAGTTTAGCTCAAAGCGAAAACAAACGTGTGACGGAAAACTGCATCAAATTTACAATCATCGAAGAGAGCATTGTTCTGGTCTCCTCTTCAAAATATAAAATGTAATTGACCAAATAGTACCCCAAACTATAAACAAATATGGCTATCTTCTCGTCACCTGTCACACAAAAAATTGAAGGCACATGTGCAACTTGGACACCAGATATGTGTGAAGATATCATTACAGATAAGGTGACTGGGATTTACTCGATCAATTAAAGTTGGATTTTACCATAGTATATGCCATGATCTTCGGCATCTTGAAGCAAGTGCTTTCAGTATAAACACCTGCATTGATCAGTACCAGTTTTTCGACCTGCATACAGTATTGTATCTTTAATCCCACATATATAAAAGTCTTCACATTTACATAGTCCTAATGGAATCAATTATGATTTTCTATATAAGGATGTTTTCCGGTGTATTGTTGCTCATATGCACCCTAGACTACGGACTTACTGCTTCAGGGAAGTTCACTGCAAAATCGATCGCAATGGCGGCACCAAGGCTTGGACCAACTAGTATCATCGGCCTTTTGATGTGAGACTTCCAGAACTATAGCAGAATCAAACATAATAAGCTACAAACATATGCTTCAATCTATGATCAGCACAAATTGGAGAAGAACATACTTGGTAAAGGTGATCTCTTTTCGTCGATGGATTACATGGTGGAAGGTTCTCTACAAATTGACAAGAAACAAGAAATGCATTCAAGACATGAAGTAACACTGAG
The DNA here is from genome assembly GCA_003412495.2 of Echium plantagineum. Taxonomy (NCBI): domain Eukaryota; kingdom Viridiplantae; phylum Streptophyta; class Magnoliopsida; order Boraginales; family Boraginaceae; genus Echium; species Echium plantagineum. The sequence continues at coordinate 7,181,619 of CM016568.1, read as the reverse complement.
AATTTAGGTTGTGGAAATTGCAATGTATAGGACCTAAGTCAGAGAAACCCCATCCGAGAACATCTATTGCCCAAGTTTCCAGACCTGCTTCTTCAAGTAATGGATAAGCGCCTTTCCATTCTAAGCAACAACTACATAATTCGAACAAGCAATCAATTTCGAGCAAAAAATCATCCAAACTAACTACAAATAGAGCGCCAGCACCAGAAGGATACAATATCCTTTTTCAGCATGTTTTTGTCCCCACCCTCGCCCTCCCCCGAGAAACTTTCAAGGGGTCATCTATCCCACGATTTCTCTAGGTCAAGAATACTCGACCTTAGAGCTGTTACGGGTTGGACTTCCGAATAAAAAATGCACCTTAGAATCACGAGTTGTACACATCATCTATTTTAGGTCGGAGTATAACAAGCACATAACTAATCTTACTCTAGTTAGTCATTAAAACACAATACCATCTTGTGACATGGTCAAAGTCGATGGCAAGGGCGACATAAGATATTCGGGCCTACATGATATAGGCAAGACATTGAGGGCCAAAACAACACATGTGAAAGAAAGAAAGTCTAACTTCATTCATTACATTTTAAGATGAACCACCCCACAGGGCACCACTACTTGTCTATATCACTAAATAATACTGTACTTATAGTCACGAGTTCCACAAACGACGAACCTGTCGAAACAGTGTAACAGGACAAGAGGGTTTTTACTATTCTGCAGAGCTGGTTTCAGACAACTGCTCATTATACAACTTTCAGAGAAATCAACCTGCAAGATTCAATAAATATATCATTGGATCTTAGACCAACATTCACATTAAATCCATTTCAACTGAATATGGTTTTATTGAGTGTGTCAGTTACTATATCTTGAACAAATAACTTAAAACTATACAATATTTAACAAATTCATTCGATTTTTTGAGGTTGAGGGGCATCGCGCTCTTTGTCCCTCTTAACCTCCGCTGACAACATTATAACAATCACACTACTCATATAAGACTCTTAACAATCACACTGCTCATTATACAACTTTCAGAGAAATCAACCTGCAAGATTCAATAAATATATCATTGGATCTTAGACCAACACACACCAGAATACTACTCCCTCCGTTTCGATATGTTTGATTGTTTGGAAAAAAAAATACTTGGGATGATACAAGATTACTAAAAATACTCAAATAAAGGTGTTGAAGTGTTATTTTATTAGGGACAAAAAATACTTTATAAGGGCAAAAAGTAGAAAATAGGCTTAAAAATCATTGGAAATGTAAACAATCAAACATTTTGAAACATGACAAAATTTCTAAACAATCAAACAAATTGAAACTGAAACGGAGGGAGTAATATTTTGGGCGGATCCAGGGGGTGGTCTTAGTGGATTTGGATTTGGATATCACAATAGGATTTGGATTTGGCTTAGTGGTAAGCCTTACTCAGTTTGCACTAAGTGCCTGGGTTCGAATCCCAGAGGTCTTGCAGAGCGTGTTTTGTTCTTTTCGTGGCACTTCCCTAGCTTAGTGTTTTCTTTAGTTATATCTATATTTATATATATTTAATTTTAAATTTATATAACTTTATTATTTAAAAGATTGCATAATTAATTTTTATAAATATTACTTTCACTTGATTGAACTTTTCTTATTATTTTTTTACAATTTTATTAGTTAAATGATTGCACATTTATATTTTACTTCTTTTTTGTAACTTTATTATTTAAAGGATTCTACATTTAATTTTTATTTTCAACTAATCTCTATGTGTTCAATTTTAAATATTCTTTTTCTATGATTTTATCATTTAAATAATTGCACATTTGGTATTACTTATTAATTCTTTTAAATAATGGTTGAATGACCTAAATAATATTCAATTATGTTACTTTAATGAATTAATATTATTTTATTATAATAACTTTTATTCTATACTTATTATTTTTCTTCACATTGATCAATAAAAAATGTTAAAGTCAATAATCTCTTATTTTTTGAAACAATTGAATTTTAATTATATATTTTCTTTAAATGTCTAGTTCGATACATTTAAAAATATAAACTATTTGATAATTGTTCTTTCTTCCTCTTAAAAATTAATCTATAAAAGATTGAGACCACCCTGAAAACATTTCCTAGATCCGCCCCTGAAGGTACTAGTACATGTGGTACTGGGTTTCGATTATCTGTCATATTATAATAATGCACATTCTTATTCTACTTACCAATTCATATACTTACACACATTCTTGAAAATTAGGATAAAATGACCATCTTCGTTAAAATGGTCAAGTTGGTGAATTAGATGAATTTGTGACGCAAGGTCATGAGTTCCACTCCCTATCATTACTTTGCGCAGCACTATACACACCATAACAATGCTGGTTAGAGGGGTGAAACTACAAGTTTACCTGCACTTAACTCTCACAACTACTCTCTCTCCGTCCCTAAAAGATTGTCATATTTTGACTTTTGTTAGTCAAACATTACAAAATTTGATTATAAATTCCCATTAAACGATAACAAATAATTCAGTCTTGTGGGACCTTGTTAGATTCGCCTCAATATATATTTTTGAAATATTAACTTTTTATAATTTTTTCAGATGTAGAATAATAAATATTTATGTTTTAAATCGTGTTTTGTTGACCACTAAAAGTCAAAATGTGACCATTTTTTAGGGACGGAGGAAGTATTACACTCCCAAATATGAGGGGTAAAAAAGTATTTCCCCCTTAAATTTACTACCCACATTACTTTTGAGATCGTGCTTGCCTAATGTGATTTACCTGACGCTCTCTACGAGTAGAGGTTGCGATCCTCGTTTGTAACGATGAAACAAGCATGCAAAAAAGTGTAAAAAAATATCTAGAGAGAGGAGTAAGAGAAAACCTGAACAGGAAGCCTTTGGATCTTCTTAGCCAAAGATCTAACAAAAGGGTCTTTAACATTGTTGACTTCCTTGGGGAGAAAACAGGGGAATTCATCATCACCAACATTAATTGAAGAAACATCTATAGTTGAACTCATTGAGTTTGTTATGTGTAATTGTCTACCATTAACTCTCAAAATTTGATTACCCAAATCCAATTTCAGACCAAACATTTTCATAGATTTATTACAAAATAAAGAATATAGAACAACTTTCTTGATTGTAGTAGAAAATAAACATAAATGGAGTGTTTGTTCTTGGGAGTCTATATATAGGCTCCGAACATATTTCGGGTTAAAAAATGGTGTGTTACGACGCGTATGAGCTTTTATGCATGTTTAGTTTGACGTGTAAATTTCAAGAAGAAATCTCTTTTTCCCCATTCTTATGTAATAGACATTAAGTTTAACTTTTTCTCGTAAATTGATAGGGTAAAATCGTCCAAACACATTTTCAGATAAATTTTCAATTTTAGTACTCTTTTTATCTCATTTTGTATGTTTATTGTTTCCAAAATAGAAAAATCAAAATGTGTTTAACTTTAGTTTAAATTAATGGTGGAAAATGGAGTAATATGAGATAAATTTGAATTTTTCTAAAAATTTATGTAAAAATAAAATATTCAAATAAAATGGAATGGAGGGAATACTATGTGTGAGATAAATATTTAAATTTGGACCTATTTTGAAAGGAGCGAACCAAAACCAGTATTATAATAATTAACTAATAATTATAATGAAAGAAAAATAAACTAAAATTAATATTATTCGCAAATATGCTTGGAGGATCTTATCCTTACTATGATATTTTGTTTCAACAAGTTCAACTGAACAATTGAATATCCTTTATGCAACAATGACCAATTGGGATATTTTTTGAAATATGTATGATCAAGTAAGACATACAAAAAACATATGTAATCAAATGATAACTTGAAAAGAAATGAAAACTTTTCCGATATTTCATAAGAAACGTTTCGAAATTTTAATATATGACTATATTGCATAATATAATTAGTTACCTGACTATTTCAAAGTTTGAGCATAATATGATTGACACGTCTTTACACGATTGTATTAATATATCCTCAAAAAGTAAAATGTATTTTGAAGTACTATTAATTTATTGAAAGGGTAAAAAAGAGAAAATAACCTCAAAATTGCATTGGAACTATAAACAATCTAGCATTTTGAAAAGTTGCCACATTTCTAAACAATCAAGTATTAGAGTAAAAAAATCACAAAAATGAAATATGATATAAGTGATATAAATAACTACACTATGTGCAATTTAACGGCATATTGACAAAAGAAGTGATATAAATAATCTCACCATGTGCAATTGTTTCTCCAAATTATCCAATTTTGACTTTTACAAACATCAAAAGAATATGATATTTTAAAGTAAATTTGTATCTAAATATGGAGATATTTGGTAAATAAAATGCCCTTTTTCAATTTTTTTAAATTTCTTTTTATCCTCCATTATAATTTCTTTAATTTTTTAATCTCTTTCATAAATTGTCTAAATAACTCCTCACCCCCACCCCCGCCCCCTTTCCTCTTTTACCACCTTGTCACCGTCTTCTTCCTCATATCTTCACCATCCCAACATTAGCCATGACCCACCACCACCAAAAAGGTTATGAATGGGAGAAACAAAACTTTAACAAAATATCAGGAGAGGGTGGAGTGGGCATTTTACCAAATTTCTCTTAAATATGCATGTAAAAGTTTGTCCAATGGGATAAGGCTAGGTACGGAATTGAAAAAGTAGAGAAAGTTGATAACCTTGATCAGATGGAGGGAGTGTGTATGTCAACTAGCTATTTTGAAACCGAGTATTTATTAGGCTTCTTTTCATTTCGTCTCTTAAATTATTTTTATTTTTTCAATGTGTCCTCTAATACTTTATTTTTTCAAGTTGAACCATCAATGCTCTTTTTCGCTTAAAATGCAGATTAGGCGAGAAATTAGAAGGTTAATTTAGGAAATTCAACTACGATGATTTCATTAACCTCACATTAATCCAACTTGTTTTCATTTTGACCATGAGCTCTTGTGAAATAACTAAAACCAACATACCATATCATCTTCTTCCTTCAACCCCCTCCCCCACCAACCTTCACCTCCACATACCCACACCCATCTTAACTAAAACTCTTTGCTCCATTTGAGTTAAGCGAATAGCCTAGTGAAAAAGACTCTTGCTAGTGACCTGAAGGTCCTGGGTTCGAAACTTACTTCATCGCTAATTATAAAAAATAAAAACTCTTTGTTCCATTCTAACCCCATCCTTTGCTCATTCTCCCGTCGCCCCCTTTGCTACCCTTGTCCCCTTGCTCCCCTCGACCCCCCTGCTCCTTTGCCCCTCGCCCCTCCTTTCCTACAACTTCGTCCAGAATCGAGGAAAAGAAGAGTCCTTCTAGATGACTATTTCAAGTTGGTTCCTAGTTATGTCATGTATTTTGGCCCCATTTGTTTTCAATAATTCTAGATTTGACTAGTTAATAGACAAATTATGATTTTGATGATTTCATGAGTTGGATATGGTTTTAAGGGGGACTCTTTTCTAAGCCTGAACAAAGCCGGGAAAAGTGGTGGTATGAACAAGACCATCTGAAGACTATTGGTTTGTTGGGGAGGATTCCGGAGATAGTTCTATGCCTTGGTTTTTTCTTCTTCCTGTTTAAGGTTGTGTATTTATTGGGTTTTGTTGCACACAACAAAAATATTGACGTGTATTTGTTGTCTTGGATATGTGTTGTCACGGATTTTACGTTTTCTATAACCTTATGGGGTTGAGGGGAACAGGGGCAGTGGGTGGGAGGAGGGGGCTAAAGGGAGAAGGAGCAAGGGTTGGGGCTCAAAACGGAGCAGTGAGATGTGGGTGTGGGTAAAGGTAAAGGTTGGTGGGGGAAAAAGTTGAAGGAAGAAGATGATAAGATTGGTTGATTTAGTTATTTCACAATAATTCTTGAGCAAAATGAAAACAAGTAAGATTGATGTGGGGTTAATGAAACCATATAGTAGTTGAATTAGTTTGTAGTACTAGAGTAAAGGCCGGGTAATCAATCCGGATGTCTATATACGAGTCAGAAATAACTATATCATCAGGAGCACATACATCCCTTCATCGTCCGACGTAACAATGACTGGATCAGAAGGTCCCTTTCAATATATATATACAAGTCATAAATAACTATTTAAGATGACCCATGGGACGAATTTATACCCGTAGATGACAAACCTTGGTTTGGGGAAGAGCCGAGTCGAACATTTGGGCCGTAGGTGCTAGGTGCGCTACTGGAGAAGCGTTTAAAGACCAAGGTGAAAGGTTTCGCAAAATTACCACATGTCAGACACGTATCATAAAAAGATAACAAGGTGTCAGGAAGTACAGAAGCCTGACAAACACTCAATTTTCCCGCCTAAAGGAAGAGGAACAGTTTCATCAACGTCGTCTTCTCTAAAGCAAAAAATCACGCAAAATTGAAGATCGAAGTTTGACAAATTGAGAGTTAAACTAAATCCATCAACAACGGAACTTGGATAATCCCTAGAACTCGATGCAACACCTCAACAATCATGTACTAGAAACTCTTAGTTCTTAATGAAAAGGACATAACTTTTGAATATATCCCCCGATTTCAGAAAAGGGGTGTTAATGTCATCCACCCAAAAGAAAAACTTATTACCCTAGGCGCGGTAAAAGCATAAGGTTTAAACAAAGGGAGTATAGTGGAATTACCTGGAGATGAACTTGAAGAAGAGAAAAGTGAGGGAAAATTTTGAAATATGTGTAGAAGAGCTTGTAGAGAGAATGATAATGAAACCGTTAAAGGAAAAGGGAAAATTCACCATTTGTAGACAGCCACTTCGACTCCCGAGGTGGTGGGGGAAGCATATGGACATAAGTAGTTATATATGGACAACCTCGCCTCTTCACGAAACATAAGTTGACTCCACTAAAGAGTTAACCTTATGTTAAAGTGATAAAACGCCAATATTACATTAGTTCCCTAATTATTTGAGACATATTTCTCGATGTAACTGATTAATATATTCAAAGACAAAGATGTATAGAACGATGGTTTTATTTTGAAAAACTAAAACACATAAAAATCAATGATAAATATCTTTCCTTACACTCCAACAAGGAGGGAGTCAAATTAATACCCCATGTTGAAGTAGTGTGCAAAACATAGGTCTCAAATGTAATAAGTTATAAGAGAAAATTATTGAAATGGTCTCCGATAGTATAATCAAGTTGCACTTGAGTCTCTAATAGTTACACGATTGTATGTTAGTTTCCGAAAGTGGCAAAAAAGTTGCAGTTTAGTCCCTACGTCAAGTTTTCCGTTAACATTTCAGGTTTATGCGTTAAAATTGAGATAAAATGGAGTAATTTTTAAGTCTTAAAGTTGATTTTTTGCCCCAATTGATGCCAAAATGAATCTCCACACCCCTAATGGGGTGAGGAAGATAGAGAGTTTTGGCGGGAGGGGACATGTGGAGTTTCATTTTAGCATTAATTGGAGCAAAAAATCAACTCTAAGCCATAAAAATTACTCCCTCCGTCCCTAAAAGATTGTCACATTTTGACTCTTGTTGGTCAAACATTATATAATTTTATCATAAATTTCGATTAAATGATAAGATGTAATATAGTCTTGTGGGATCTTGTTAGATTCGTCTCAATATATATTTTTGAAATATCAACTTTTTATAATTTTGTTCACATGTAAAATAAGAGATATTTACGTTTTAAATCGTGTTTTGTTGACCACGAAAAGTCAAAATGTGACAATCTTTTAGGGACGGAGGGAGTATATTTTAACGCCTAAACTTGACGTGGGGACTAGTGCAACTTTTTGACCACTTTCGAAAACTAACATACAATCGTGCAACTATTGGGACCATAGTACAACTCGATCATACTATCGAGAATCATTTAACTAATTTGCTTAATTAATACTACCTCCATCCCTTTTTATAAGACCCATTTACTTTTTCACGGTCTCCGAGACACGACTTAAAACGTAAATATTTTTAATTTTACATGTGTAAAAATTATAATAACTTGATATTTCAAAAGTTTATATTGAGAGGAATCTAACAAGATCCAATATGATTATATTATTTCTTATCGGTTAATAAAAATTTACAGTCAAAATTTTCCAAGTTTGACCCAAAAAGTCAAAATGGGCATATTAAAAAGGGATGGAGGGAGTAAGTTAATGCGTCAATTGCAATCAACATACATAGTTGTCAGTTAATCATAGCCTGGACGAAAGGAACAAAAGTATTTCGTGTATCATTTTCCGATCAACTGAAGGAATTTATAATGTGGAATAAGAGCCTCCATTATTGACCAAACCACCAAGGCACTAAAAGAATTTCTTCGAGAAGAAAACAACGATAGTGACGACTGAAGGACTAATTTAATGGGTTCTCTTTGGATCATATATATGATGCATTATTTTGTTACTCTATATATTCTCTCCATTTTAGCCGATGGCTCAATAGCCTAGTGGCATCCGGCCCAATCTTTCATGTAAGAGGTCATGGGTTCGAACCTTGTTGGAGACATATTTGTCTCATATTATACTCTAACTTTCTATTAGTTAGCAATTTCTCTATTCTTGTTTGTAATATCATTGTAGTCACAATTCATCGCTAATTATCAAACAAAAAAAAAATATATTCTCTCCATTTTAAAATAATAATCGATTAAAATATACATCTTTTCAATTTAATTAACTTTGAAAACAGAGGCGGATCTATCATATTTGAAGTGATGGTTCGAAATATATATTGACCTTTTTATAAGTATGTAACAATCTATTCACACATGAATTCTGAATCTTATCAATTCTTTATAGCAAAGTCATAGTTTATAAAATTAGAATGAAACAAATATAGGGTTCTTTAGGTTAGTCCTATATAATAAATATAATTATTTAATATTTATTGAATGTTTATTTGAATAAAATAAAATATGTTCAATGATAAAAAGAATTCAATGTTATTTGAACGAGTTATTAAATAAAAAACAATTTGATTTCAAGTGAACTTTATATTATAAGAAATTGCCAATGTTTAGAATTATAAATAGAGTTGTAGGGGTACTTCATTATTGTATTATGTATTGACTTACCAATTATGTTAGAGAGACTTTTTGTGGTTCAATTAAATCATTCTGAACGTTACTAAATCTGTCACGGGTTGAACACATATTTTGATGCCTTTTTTTAGAAAACTGAGTTTGTTGAAATAAACGAAAAAATACATGAGAGGGGGAAATAAGCCTTATCTTTAAGTTATCCTACCATTTATAGATGGACTAATTCCCTAACTAAACACATCTCACAGTTTGCTTTTATTACCTTAACTTTATTCCAATAATTTGTTTTCATAGACACTTCATTACAAATATGGTTCATGAGTTGATCACTAGTTTGTTGTTGTTGTTGCATGAATGTCTAGTCGGGATGAAACATGAAAAGCAGAAAAGTAACAGAATATTTAGCAAATAAATCCAATAAAAAAAATCATCCACCAAGGTCTGTATTACAATTTTCTTAATAAGAATTTGCCCTTAGTCAATGGTGACAAGGTATATGAAAGCAACCGTTTCTCAAGATACAATGATATATATGAACCTTGCCTTAGAAGCACACTAAGTAGCGTAAGCGTACCAAGAACAAGAAAGAGCTAATACCGTAAAGAAGAGTGTGTGTTTGTATTTCTGTTTTTGATTGTCTCATTTTAAGGGGAGGGTGTTCCAATATATAGATGGTTCAAGGCTCTGGTGATCAGTCACATCTTTATTCCATCATTCGTTGTATCTCAACTCTTTAGTAGTTAAGAAACATAACAACCAATGGATTCAATATTTGAGTCTTTTCAACTCAAAACAGAAGAAATCCAAATGTTTTCAAACTTTGGGGGTGCAAAATCGAATTATATATTTTTGAGGTGCAGAATCAAACTTCGAGTTCAACCAAGAAGCCCAAGGCCCCGCTCCCGAAGTACATATATATCTAATGTTTTATATTAGACATTTGTCATGGTCATGCACCGCGCATACACCAGCAAATGCTTAGGCATACTTTGAGTATTTTATTTACTCAATGCCTAAACGAACAACTATATAAAGTGGTCAACTTCTCAGTAGCCCTCCTATGTGGTACCCAATTTTGCATTCGCTCATTAACTCCAACAATCACATGTATATGAATCAAAATTAAAACCAAGTTAATTTTAACACAATTTTCATAATAGCTACAACGATCAACACCTGAATAGAATAGGTATGTCAGTGACCCTTGAACTTTCTCTTGTGTTGGCATGTTCCATGTAGACCAAAGTATGATAGACGCGATGTCCTTCAATCTTCCTTTGTGGACGGTAAACCATGACATACCACACCAGATATCAATCAATACATTTTTCAGTTCTCATGAGTGTGTCCGGTGGCCTTGAACACCTGCCTAGTTTTGTGAGATTTCTTGAGAAATATTCTCCCACGTTTCTCTTCTAAAACAGTCTCTACTTTAGCTCATATAGAAAAAGAATCAATGTCAAACTGTTAAGATACACCTCTCATATCTGTAGTCGGTGTCCTCGCAGGTCAATATATAAGATCTTGGGCTACTTCCTCTATTGCCAATTGGTTTTAGAGTGGAACCCCATAGACTCCTAACATGGTATATCATGAGCCAAGCCCGAGTTATTGAGGCACGTGTAACCCCGCCGATGTTGTTCCGGCAAATAATATCGGCGAGAAATTCTGCCGATGATTGGGTTACACGTGAAGGGAGTGTTAAGATACACCTCCCACATCAGAAGTCGGTGTCCTCCCGGGTCAATATATAAGATCTTGGACTACTCCCTCTATTTCCAATTGGTTTTGGAATGGAACCCCATAGACTCTTAACACAAACACATAACCATGTATATTCACGCATCGCACTATACAAGGCATATATCATTTCCCATCCCACATTTTCCTACCTAGAAATGATATAAATACGTTGAAATTCGTTGGTGTCTGAATAGGTTAATGTTTCCTCAAAAGGAAGTCGTGCACTAGACAAGTTTAACCAACTAAATATTTTGGTTGTCCTTATCAGATCAATAGATGATTCCATTAAAAAGTATAGGCTAATAACAGAAAATATTTATGACTCCCTAGGTTGATTTCCCATTTACCAAAAAGTCTCCTAGTGGTTTTCCAGAACTTTACCTGGTTAAGTAAAGTTGTCTACCTTATTAGGGTTGATTGATAGAATAGTTCTTGTAAGTGGAGGTCTGGTGCAGTTTGGTCCTGAAAGTAGTATTGTTGTGGAAATAGTCCATGAAGAAAGTGTATATAATGATGCATTTTCGGTTCCTCTTCCATTATCATTGATGGTTTTCGACGTGAATATTGAAGTTTTGGGACAAAAATGAAACGTTGATAAGTTGGTTACCTTAATGAAACATGAAGGGGCAAAATAACTAAATTACCCCCGATATTTTGATCCACATCTTTTTTTCGTTTATTTTTCAATTTTTTTTCAATTCTTCTTTTTTTGAATGTTTTTGATTTTTTTTCCTAGTAAAAGAAGTTCGATTTTGGTAGTTTTAGATAAAAAGTTTGGTTTTGGAAAAAGTGTTCAATTCTTTTATATTGATAGTTATTTGCCAAAAAAGTACGAATACCGAAACTTTTTTATTTCGAACATTTTTGCAAAAACCAAAACTTTTTGCTAAAACAACTACCAAAATCGAACTTTTTTAGTAGGAAAAACAATTGAAAAAATTTCAAAAAAAGAATCGAAAAAAGAAAAAAAAATGTATCAGGGGGTAATTTAGTATTTTGTCCCCCCAGTTTCATTTTTGCCCCAAAGCTTCACTATTCATGCCGAAAATCGTCAATGTTAACGGATCAGGGACCAAAATGCACCATTATACACACTTGCAGAGGCCATTTATGCAACAGTGCCACTTTCGAGAACCAAACTACACCAGACTCCCACTTAATGGGACCATTTCTGTAATTAATTCACCTTATTTCGAAATTTAAATTGCGTAATAGCCATTTTTAATTGATGCACAATTTATTTTGAAAAAATAACTTCACAATGTATTTTCTAATGATTTTATATATGTTATTGTTAGCATTTCGATATGTTCATTTAGTATCAATACAAATTCAAATTAGACTGAAGTAGAAGGGTTAGTTTTATAGCAGTCGATCTAACTAAAGCCAGCTTTGAATGTTATATGTAGGTTTTTGTATTAACAAGATCCATTTTAAAATTTATATTGATTTCAAATACTCAATCTAAAGTATCTAGATTTACCTCTATTTTGGATGGTAATATTCGATTATATTTGGAAGTTACTCCATCCGTTTCGATATGTTTGATTGTTTGGGAAAATGTACTTTATTAAGAAATTATGCAAGATTACTAATATGTCATCAAATAAAGGTGTTGGAGTGTTACTTTATTAGGGACAAAAAGTACTTTATAGGGATAAAATAGAAAATAGACTTAAAAATTCATTGGAAATATAAACAATTAAACATTTTGAAACATGATAATTTTTTTTTGTAAATTAGCGATGAGGTGAGTATCGAACCCAGGACTTTCTGATCACTGGCAAAAGTCTTTTCCACTAGATTATTCGATTGACTAAAATATGACAAAATTTTTAAACAATCAAATATATTGAAACACAGAGAGTATTAGAAACCACTGATAATAGGTTTGGAGGGAGTACAAGTTAGCTAAGCCCACTATCGTAGAAAACAATATAAAGGTCTCTTACTTGCAAAAAAAAAAAGGCTCACTTAGCCTGCTAACCACCCTCTTCAAATAGTTGGGCCCGTTTTAGGTACTCAACTTTAAAATGTTGGTGATTATAATGATTTTTTGTAATTTACAATATGTTGGTGATTATAATGATTTTTTGTAATTTACAATAAAGTATTAACATAATAGTATTACAAATAATGAATGCATAACTTAGTAACTAGTAGGAGGTAATTAGAATGAAATATGAGTCCAATAGCTTTTAATGAAAATAAAATCCAAAAATGCCTTAATTAAAAGTTTGGGTCAGACGTCAACACGTTATTAAGCCGCCGACTGAATAATCATAATTGAACATTGATATTGTGACTTGTGAGACATGGCAATATTCTACTTTTACTTCTATTTATTTAAATCAAATAGGCACCAGACTCAGGTATGAAATGAAGGACGAGTTTCACTCCTTTGGGCTCAAGCTTAGATAGAAGAGTTGATTGTTGTTCGTTTATGAAGTGTATAAATTATTATAAACACAATTGTGAAACTGAAATCTTTCCCCTAAAATAACAAATCAGATCAGAAATCAAATAGATTACAAAATAAAATCTCTACAAAAAAAGATAATATTTCCTCCATTTCACTTTAATTAGCTTTGCGTTTTCTGAAACACATTTTTAATCATTAATTATTTTCTATAGACATTAAAGAAATTTTTTTAAAAAAAAAGTGTTATGAAAACATTTTAAAAAACGAATTTAACGATATTGCTTTTACATATAATTTGGGATCAAAATTTGACATAAATTTCTAAAACGTCAATTAAATTGAAATGAAAGGCACACATACAACTGCAATTTAGATATTGAACATAAAATAAAATAGAAAAGACGTAAATAGTTTCTATTGCGAACCAACAATTTCATAGAGTATTAGTATTTTGAAAAAATTATAAAAAAATTGAAGGGGCATTCCGAGAATTGAACTCGGGACCTCTCGCACCCTAAGCGAGAATCATACCACTAGACCAAATGCCCATTCATTGCTAGGCTGTTACGCTAAATTATTTTTGATGCTTCTATCAAGCCTTTTGAAAACAATAAAATCTCCTACCAAACCTCGTCAAAATATCTATAGGCTCGACTCTGGAGTATAGGTCTTTGAATGCATAGTTTTTATCAACCCATCTCGAGTTATGCATTAAGGAGTATGATCATTTTTATTTTTGAATTATATTCATTCATTTTTATTTACTTGCTATTTTAGTAACTTTTTCTTAGTTTTACTTACTACATATCGTTTTTAATTTTAAGACATGTAGATTTATGGAGGGGGAAATATTTTATTGATGATAATAATAGTTATTCTTCCAATATAGAGATCACCTATATTTATAGGTGAATATAGCCTAACCCTAGTTTATTATGCGGGTTTATCGGCTAGGGTTACTTGCCCATTAGCCTAACAAGACATTTTGTAATTTAACTTTTTATTATAACGTTGTTACATAATGACGATCATTATAATATTTATTTTTAATTAACACGTAAGTATTCAGGTTTATCTTACACACGTTAGAGGAGGTCATTTTATTGCTTATAGCATAGATAATATTAGTGACGTTCAATAATATAAGTAATATCTTGACAATGATCAATCTCTAGTTGTCACATACACTGTTAGGATGGCACCGGATAATGCGTCCATCTGTTAATATATAGTATCATTGTTTTTGTTCATTTGTCCTCTTCCTCAAAAGTGATTCAATGATGAAATAGCATAATATTCTTTCTACTTCAAAATAATTAACAAATTTTACTTCTTTCGTCCCATAAAATTAGTTTCATAAAAGTTTATTTTTTATAATGACCTTTAATAATTTACTGTACTTTTGAATTAATTTTTCATTTTTAATAATCTTATACGTTTTTGTTTTACTAATTATTTTTGCATTTTAGTGTAATTATAAATATATTATGTAGAGAAATATAATAACTTTTTTAACCTGTAATAGAAATTTTTTTAACTAGATAATAGAATATTTACAACATTAACATTTCTTTTAAAGATATAATTTATACATTTAGTTTAGTATATAATAACACATACTTATGTAATATTGAGTAAAATATCAAAAAAGTTATTTTCTAATTACATTTAAATACTTTTTATTATTAAAATTGAATCTCTAACTCGTATTGGCTTGAAAGTTTTGTGTGAGCTAAAAGTATTAAAATTTAATTAGAAAATAACTTTTTTGATATTTTACTCAATATTACATAAATATGTATTACTATTATATACCAAACTAAATATATAAATTATATCTTTAAAAGAAAAGTTAATTAAAACTTCTGTTATAACGGATCGGGTAATTAGATGAACAGCGAAGAAATATGAATTAAGTAAAGCAAACAGAAAGTAAAAACACCAAATTTACGTGGTCTCCCTCCCTAACAACTTGTTAGGACTAATCCACGGGCAAAGCCTCAGAAATTTCACTATAATGGGAGAACAGATTACAGATTCAGATGATCAATCAGATCTCGGATTCGGATGATCGCTTAGATCTCAGATTCAGATGATCGCTATGATCTCAGATTCAGATGATCGACATGATCTCAGATTCAGATGATCGACATGATCTCAGAGAATAGAAAACAAGAAATCTATTCAATGTATTTTAGTCTCATAGACCTCAGAGCAATAGGAACCAGGAAACCTATTCTCTAAGTCTTATTTGAGTCTCATACTCTCGCATCTAGACCTCAGAGAATAGAAAACAGGAAATCTATTCTCTGAGTCTTCTTTTCGGCTAATTGAAGTCTAAGGGGCAAGTCCCCTATTTATAGGTAATCAGGAAAACCTAAGTAGACTAGTAGAGAAAGCCCAAAGCCCATCAGGAACTGCCAAAACCCTCGCGTCTTCAGATCCAATCGGGATTTGGAAAGTTCTGACCAAGTCCCGATGAAACGCAGATTCAAGGCATATTCCAACAACTTCTAGTGTTAATTTCAAAAAATTTAGGTCTTTGAGAGACAATAATAGATATTGACACATATAAAATACATGAACGGGAACAAGCGATTAAGAAAGGGAAAGATTGTAATGGCCGTCCGGTCTAGGCCTTTTATTAGTTAATCCATCTAAAGCCCTCAGTCGGTAATTTTTTTTTTTGTAAATTAGCTATGAGATGAGTTTCGAACGTATAACCTTTTGATTACTAGAAATACCATTTTTCACTAGGCTATTAGATTTAACTCCATTCGGCATACTTTGTTGAAATGAGGTTATATATATTGTATAGTGAATAAACATTTGATTTGCCAAAAGGTTCAGTTTAATGAATAGTGGAGAAGGCTGGCGATCTCTATCCCTCGGAGCACGACTTCATTGCAAACAAGTAGCAAGACAAACTCCCGTAGCTAGGGATGTTATTGGTCCGGGAAAACCGAGATTCACCCGGTAACCGGTCCGTTTATCCACCCGATAAGATAACGGTTCAGGAACGGGTAAAAAAAAAACCAGTACCTGATAAGTTACCCGATAAGGTACCCGATAGAGTATCCAATAACAAATCATATGTTAATTTTTAGATGTTATATTATTTATTTTATTTTTTAGAAGTATTTTTGTATTGAATTTATTTTTTTGTCAGATATACTCGGAACCGGTCCGGAGCGGTATCCACCCGATAAGTTATCGAATAGGTAGCGGTCCAAAAAATATACCCGATATAGTTATCGGTCCGGACCGGGTAGAACCGGTAACCTGACCGTCCGGTTCCGGGAGAGTGGATACCTGGACCGGACTGGACCGATAACAGCACTACCCGTAGCTATGGAGTGAAGTGGTCGGCCTACTATGAGTCCTTATCTGGTCTTTCAATCCGAGGATTGAATATAGAAAGCAAGTTAGCTAGTGAAGATAAAAAAGACTCTATACATCGTGTTACCACTTAGCAGAGTCTTGTGTTTTTAATACACAATCGCTACCCCCCGGTATGTGTCGCTTTCCTAATCAAAAGATAGGAGAGCACTCTTTTTCCGAAGTTACGGGGTCAGTTTGTAGAGTTACTTCGACATGGTTCTCTCAAGTGCCCTAGTATACTCTATTTGTTAACCTGTGCTGGTTTGTGTTAAGATTCTATGGGGTTCTACTCTAAAATCAATTGACAATAGAGGGAGTAACGCAAGATCCATATTGACCCGGGAGGACATCGACTTCCGATGTGGGATGTGCATCTTAATACTCCCCCTCACGTGTAACCCAATCATCGGCAGAATTTCCTCGCCGAATTACTTGCCGGAACAACATCGGCGGGGTTACACGTGTCTCATTAACTCGGACCTGGCTCTGATACCATGTAAGAGTCTGGAGTTCCACTCTAAAACCAACTGGTTGTAGAGGAAGTAACCCAGAATCTTATATATTGACCCGGGAGTACATCGATTTTCGATGTGGGATGAGCATCTTATGAGTTTGGGGTATGTCAATTAAATTTCTTTTTTATGTTCAGAAGATAAGAATTTTCCAACTACTACACATCTTTAGGAACTCAATTTCTACCCCGTATGGCATGACCATTAGATGATATGATAAAGATAGTTGAAGCGGCTAGAGAATCAACTGTTGGATATAAAAGGAGAGCAATGAGATCTTTGGTAACTGGTACTTTTTTTTTTTTGATAGATGATTCATATTAATACTAAATAATGTTTTGGCTAAAACTGTCATTACACTCTGAATCTAATAATACATCATAATCTGTCTTATTGAAATCTCTAATGACAATATCTCTAAGATTCTGTAGACATCCTGCACTAGTAGATTTCCAAAAGATGGGTAACTGGTACTTATATGTAATCCGCGCAGGTGTGTCCAAACCTTCTGAGTGGACGAGAAAGAAACGATTTATCGGAGATTTATCATGCCAGACCCAAGCATCTTGCTTGTAGACCTGCTGCGGAGCTAAGCCTTGTTCTATTGGTTTTGTGGTTTCTCTACCAACATTATTTCTTTATGCCCATCGAAGGACCTCGAGAATCCTCTGGTTCGCCCCAGAAAGATGAATTGAATCGTTGAAAATTTGGAATGCGAACTTGACACTTTAATTAGATCCATTTGGATATATATACTCCTTCCATCCAAAATTATATGTCCTATTTGACTTGTCACGATCATCGAGATACGCCTTAAAACGTTAGTAATATAAATAGTTGATATTTCAAAAATATACACTGAAATGAATCTAATAAGATCTCACGTGACTATATTATTTCTTATCGGATAATGATATCATATTCAAAATTTTCAAAAATTTGATGTCAAAATAGAAAATGATCAAATAATTTGGATATAGGGTGCTTCGAAAAATTGATTCAATATGCTAAAGGGAAGTTTAAGTATAAAAAATATTTTTTTCAAAACTTCACGTGCCCATGCAAATGGTATTTTTCAAAAAAAACTTAAGGCTGATTAGAAAAGTTGTGCATACCAAGCGGACATAGAGAGGTTGTAATATTTTGGCTTATTTCCTTACGGCCCTTTCAACTCTCTTCACCTTCCGAAATGACCCTCTAAAAGTATTATCTTTTCAATTTCCCCTTCTATCCATTTAACCACCAATTTTCATCTGAAGGGCCGTCTTTCGATATAATAAAATACATCATCTTTAACCTTATATATGCTCTTATCAATTATCTCTTAAACGTTCATTATGTTCGTAGCTATATGAAATAACTATTATTCCCCCCATTTTTTTAATCTATTGTTTTGACTTTTTATGGTCAATGAGACACGACTTAAAACAAAAATATCTCTAATTCTACAACTCATAAAAATTATAAAAAGTTGATATTTCAAAAATATAGATTGTAATGCATCTAATAAAATTCAACTAGACTATATTATTTCTTATCGACTAATAAAAATTCATGGTGATCAAAGTTATCAAAATTTGACTCTAAAGATCTTAAATGACCATAATTAATTGAACAAATTGGTATTTCAATTGTTTCTTCAAAATCAAGATCCCAATAACTTGTTTGAGTGAAGAAACAAGTTAGTGTTCACATACACAAATGCGGTCAAATCGAGATCGTTTGCAGAATGAAGAGAATAATTTGGGTTGAAATAAGTGGGTGACCCATTTGAAAAAGTGTTTCTAGTGTATGTAGTGGGTTGTATTGTACTGGTTTCATTAAAGAATGAGCCAAGTTGGAGGTAAATGAGGAATTAAGAAAAATTCACTATTGTATTTAGGTATTATATTATAGTATTTACGTTATAGTTATGTTAGAATTTAAAAATAATATTTTGAGTCACATAGACTTTTTTTATATATATTTTGCTGAATTTACATAGATGTTAAAAAAGTCTTTTGAATCTTGTGAAAATGTCACATTTGTGTGCCATTTGCTCAATAGTTGAGCAAGGACTAGGGAGGGCCAACACCTAAATCGATCATGGGCCCTCGATCCTAGATGGTGTGTTATAAAAGTCTGAGATTGATGGATTGTGTAACGATAAGTGTCACCATCTCAAGAGTATAATCCAAAGACGAAAGAGAATGTTACATTTTTCACTCCTATTAAAAATATCATGTGAACCCCTTTCATTATTGTGCAGAGGCAGAGGACTTTCTCCGGCCGATTGAAGGCCATTCATATGCCTTGCGGTTTTGCCCTTCGCCAATTTACACAATACAATGGACCATTCGACACCTAGAAATATCTAAAGGGATTCTTAGCACAGATGACCATGACCGCAAACTACCCGGATTTATATATAAAGCCTTTACATACAGTATTTTCGGCAGGGCTCTAGATTAGTACAAGGAGTTGCCGCCCAAGTCATTAGACACATACGAACAGACAACCGCGGCATTTGTCACCAAATTCGGTGCATCTATAAAAGAGGCAATCGGTGAAAAGACACTGATGTAGTTAGAGCAAGGAGAGAGACACATTGAAGGCCTTTCACAAAAGATACAATGATTAGATGATGAGCATCCCAGCCGTCGATGTCAAAAGTGTGTATATGGCTTTCTTCTAGGAGGGCTTTGAGAAAAGCTTTATTGGTGGAGAAGCCTCTCTAAGGACGAGTTAAGTGCCAAGGTCCGCCAGTATATCGATATGGAAGAACTAAAAGCTAAATGATATAAGCGAACAAAGCAACCGGATCTTAGGGACACAGTGCTTAAAAAAGATACACCAAGATCGCCCCTTAAGCCGAAGGTCTGGAAGAGCCTGCAGAAAGATAGAGGACGCAACTTTAAACAATCCTATGCCCAAAACCTCAAACGAAAGACCTACTATCCGCCCCCTCATCGCGACCTAGCTCGTGCATGTGGGTCAACCAAAGATCTGCAAGAAACACTGCAGACTCATTTAACTGTTTCTGTGATAGAAGGTTTTCGTTAAAACTGCCGATAAACAACTTCTCCCTAAGACAAAAAGACTAAGCATTTGCCGGGTAAGCATGATAAAAATATATACTGGAAATACCATCGCGAACATGGACATTGATACCAATGAGTGTAGGCTCCTCAAAGCGGAAATTAAACGCTAAATCCAACGTAGATTTCCCAAAAAGATGGAATAAATTACACCCTGAGATATCAAGATAGCCAATCCCAACGCAATGCACATTCAAATACGCACAGGGAAAGAGATCGCTCACCCGCTCCTGTCCGTCGATGGTTAGAGATAATCTCTAGGGGCATGGCTGGGGGGGGGGGGTGATGATTCCCTAAACATATAAGGAAGTCTCGACCAGTAGTTGTAGATGAAGCTCCCTTACCCGACATTCTCCGATTTTTGTCCATCTCCCCTTTTGTTCAATCGAGAGTTCTTACTAAGAGGGAGAAGGTAACTGACTATTAGGGTTGTGAGCGAACGTAAAATGTGCGATCCGGCTCGCATTATTCGGCTCGAAAAAGTTCGACTCGTGGCTCGGTGCACATTGACAAATACCAAACCAAACTATAAAATCTAAGGTTCGGTGAACCAAACCAATGAGTTCAATTTTATTCGGCTCGCATATTAATCGAATGTTTTTCCTTATTTATACTTTAAAGTTTATATTTGAAAGTCCTTTTTCTCTTGTTGTAAATTAGCGATGAGGTGGATTCGAACCTAGGACCTTCTGGTCACTAGCGAGAACCTTTTCCACTAGGCTATTCGAGTATCTCAAATCATAACAATCACTTCCACTTCATATATATTCAGTTCCTACTCATTACTCATGAGTCATCTCCCTCTCATTTACCAAAATATCCAATCGCATCGAACATTTTTGCCAACTAAAACGAACTTGTTCACACAGTTTACAAATAGTTCGGTTTGGTTCGCATATTGCGGACCGACCCAAATGTAAGGTTGGGTGCGGTTCGCAAATAGTCCAGTCCAGTTCGACCTCCTGTGGACCGAACTCAAACGTAGTTACGTTCAGTATAATTTGGTCCGTTCACAGCCTACTGACTATCCGTCTGAATGGACCCTCATTTACGTCGAAGCTTTTACTTTAGGCCTCCGTCTCCCCCTCCGTCAACTTGACTCATCCATTGTACCTTACTAACTTGACCATCGAAATATTGTGATCATACTCCGACCACATTTTTAAATAAGACGACATATCTTACGGGATCATGTCTAGAGCGCGTGCCATTAATAAGCAATCCACGTTTCAACCAAACAAGTCAATCTTTAGAAGGATATCAAACGTGAGAGCTTCCAATTTTGGCCATCCACCACCAGGCACCTACTATCTTTCCCCTATCATCTTGGACCAAAAAATTTCGAATCATCGTGCCACCTGCCAACCAAACTCCATTTTGATACCACCTAAACCGACTCTGCTTCCGTGCCTTCTTTAATTTCTTCATTCGGTGCTTCATTATTTTCTATTTTAATAATGCTTAATACTCAAAAAAGAAATTACAAAAAATAAAGTAAAAATAGTAATGTTTTATACTCAAAAAAGAAACTAAAAAAAATAAAGTGAAAATGATGTTTAATAATCAGAAGAACAAATCATGTGATTGATCGAAGATGATGTCAAATAATAATGAAAATCCTAAAATACTCTCTTCATTTTAAAATAATTGTGCAATAAATTTCAATTATTGTCTTCATTTATAAAATATATACTATTTGGTTAAAAAAATACTATGACGTTCCAACTATAGATCTTACGTAGTAAAATAGAGATTCGTAAAACAATACATAATTGTTAACCCAATTCAGTATCAATGTAGCACATAAGGGTGTGCAGTGCAGAAATTACCCAACTTAACTCGAAAATACGGGTTAATTTGGTCGGTGGGTCGGGTTTGAGTTATATCGTAAAAACCCAAAAAGTTTGGGTTTAGGTTTACATTATTGAATCTCGAAGAAACTCCACCCAACCCGAATATATAGTATTAATATAAATTTATAATATTATGCTTCAAATTTTACACTTATTAAAAATTAAGGTTAATGGCATGAAAGATCACTGAACTTTGCTAAACTTTTAATTTCGATCACCCTCTTTTCAGTGAGTATTTTGGATCACTTAATTATATTTTTTCGCTAAAATTTGGTCACTGGGCCGTTTTGAAAGATTTTTGGTTCATTTTGTAAGTTTTTAACGAGGATAATTTTGTCCGTTCATATTTATAGACATTCAATCATCTTTTTTTTTTTTTTACTAAAAACTATTTTTATTATATTAATATTCTTGAAAGTCAAATAAAATTATTATGTTTTTTGTTATTGCAATTTCTAAGTTATTTTACATATATGTTAAAATTAGTGACGTCTGCCCCGAATAACTAGCCCAACCCAAAAATTGAAGGACCCAAAGCTACGGTTCTAGTTATTCTTGGGTCAGGTTTGAGTCAAAATTTTAAAATCCAAAAAATATTGGGTTTGGGTGTAGCCAAAACCCGCCCTACGCAACACATGCTCACCCCTAGTAGCATCTACGTTTAGGACAGCCTGCTCAAGGGAAAATCAATAACATGAAAAATATTACAAGAAGTGTCTTACTCATATATCTGACACACTCGACGCCTTAACTTAAACTCCTTTATAGTGTCTCTAATACTTCAACCTTCCACTACACTGCCGTCCTCGTATACTATAATTACAATAAGTGTACATAAACAAAAACCTGACAATTGTTGTAACATAATACAACAACTATGCATTCATGATAATGGTGATATTAGTCAAAACCAAATTAAACCTAAATTTTTAGAAAAGTAATGGAACTTCATTTGTATATATTCTCTTTACTTGCAACAATTTTGCATTTATAATATAAATTGATTCATTTATTCAAGTTTTGCCAATTTATGTATTATAATTAGTTATCTCAAATTCATGCTTGAAACTAAACTATCTAGCTTTATCATTAATTTATATTATTAGTCACGTCGAATGATGTAACAACAGCTTGAAATGATACAATCTCTAGTAGTCACGTACAATATGTGCACTATGATATAATGGGAGATCATGTGTCGATCTTAATATATCATTGTTTTTGTTTATTTGTCTCTTCCTCAAAAGTGATTCAAGGCATGAAATAGCATATTCTTTCTATTTCAAATTTATTAACGATTTATACTTCTTCTGTTCCATGAAATTATTGGCTAGTAGAATGCAAAATTAGTTTTAGTATTTTAAAACTCTTTTTTTTTAACACTAATAAATTATTTTACTTTATAGATTGTTTTGCTTTTCAAAATAATTATATAATTTTATAGTGTTAAGATACACATTCCACATCGAAAGTCAGCAACCTCCCGAATCAATATATAAGATCTTGGACTACTCAACTAATTTTATAGTGAAACCCTATAGACCTTAACAATAAGGTATTGTAATGCTAATCTTTCCTAACCTTGATAAATTATATTTCGATTAGATGATCAACTATTATGCAATTGAGTTGAGGGAGTATTTTAACAAAAAATAAATTTGATGTTAAAGATATATTTAATTTATTTAGTTTTGTACCGATTATAATAAGAATGCATACTTATGTACTATCATATTTAAAGAAAATAATAAAATTAATTTGCGATCAAATATACAATTATTTTTTATTATGAAATTAAATCTCTTGCTTAAACTGATAAGAAGGTTACATCATTTTATTGCATGGCTTGAGACTTTTGAGTGAGCTAAAAGTGTTAAATATTTATTAAATTTCAAAATTATTCGGCCTTTCTGATATAATGCTACATCTAGTAGTATACTCACAATGTTAATAACAACAATATATGATCCCATGTACGGTTGTTATTGGATAGGGAGAATCGAGATCCAACTGATATCCGGTCTGAAATTCTTGTGGTTTGTTTATCCGTCCAGTAAGGTAACGATAAGAGAGCTCGTAAAAATAATTAATCGGTATTCGCTAATAAGTTACTCGATAAAGAATCTAAAGAGAGTATCCGATAACAATGTCGGTTTTTAGATGTCATATTATTAATTTTAATTTTTTCTTAAATGTTTTTTCTATATTGAAATTTTTTTTAACAGGTATACACGAAACTGGTATCCATCCGATAAGTTATCGAATCAATATTGATTCAAAAAATGTATTTAATATAGTTATCAGCCTGGACCGAATGGAATCGATAATCTATCGATCCAGTCTCGGGAGAGCGAATATCCGAACCGAACCGGACCTGTAACAACATTACTCCCATGTATGCAGTAATAATGAAACTAAATAGAGCAAATGAGATCAAATTTCATTTCTATTATTTTGCATACCAAAAGAAACATAAAAACGTGGTAGTCATACTGGATTAGCTGATAAAATTAAATATAATATAGTGACGTGGATCTTGTTTAATTCGTTTTAATTGATACGCAAAGAATAATAGATTTTTATATTTTAATATGTGTTTCAGTAACCGTAAAAAGTCAAATGCTCCTATCGTTTATTACGAATGGAGGTAGTAGTTCTAACGTATTTATTCTTCATCTAAGGCATTTACTTCCAAGACAATAAGTTTTTCTAATTTTGTCCTTACCGAACTCATAGGCTCACCTTTTTGATGATTCCTGAATTCCTATGCTGGAAAAGCTCTGGAAATGCATAGCAGTGGGTGGAACCAACGAGGACTCGCAGGTACCTAAACCCGTTTAGTTGATATGGTTCTCTTAGGTAGTTCTCTAGGGTTCCGCACACTTTGCTTAGGAGCCACCGTAAGTGTTGGTCAGAATGGGTCCGTCGTACCTGAAAATATGGTCGGATACGACCACAGACACTCCAGTGATTAAGTAAGTCAGTAAAGGCTTAAAAGAAGTGAGAGAAAATATGTCAGAGCAAAATTAGGAATAAGTTACCTTTTAAAGTCATGGTTTTCTACTATTTATAGGGATCAAGAGAGAAAAAAGGAGATACCTTCCCTTCTTAAGATGGTGACGCTTGTCTCCATGTCACCGTAGGTCCGTACGAGGATGAGGTTCGGCCTACATGTTGAACATGTTCCTGGCGAAAAGGCTAAATTCGGATGAATCCTGGACTATGTACGGAACCGAGCCACGGCTTTAGGGCTCTATCACCTTTGATCTATGAAATACTTTTTTCGATATATTATCAAACACATGAAACACGTTTTCAATATACATACTGAGTATGTGTTATATACATTGGCTAATGACAAAACAGAAAGAAATTGGTATTAGTATCTTACAAATAAATGTGTTGTTAATATTAGGGTTGTGCACGGTTAGGTTATGTTCGGTTTTGGACAAAAAAAAAGAACCGAACCGACTTAATCGGTACTACGACAAACGGAACCGAAATTGGTTCGGTTTCGGTTCCGGGCCTGTTCCGGGCCTTATGTTTGGGCCGAAATTTGAGCCCAGCTTTTCCCTTGAAATTTTAGGTTTATTCGTTCCTAGTTAATATTATTATTATTATTTTTGAACTCAAATCTAAATGTGATTAGTATTGTATTAAATTAATTGTGACTCATAATTAAGTTCCAAAAATATATCTACTTTATATAAGTTTAACGAGCACTTTTAAAAACTAATTTCAAAATTCGTATACGCATTCGACACATTATACCACATTTTAAATATATATACATATATTATTAGCTTAAAATATATTTAGTTATCTATTATTATACCATACTAATAATGAACAACGTTAAATCCTCTCGTCAATTATACTTTACTTACTTTACTAAGCTTAATTTTTTCTACATAAATTAGTCATCGGTTCGGTTCGATTTTTTCTCGGTTCTCTCATAAGCCGGACCGCATCAGTTCGATTCTCTCAAAGATGGAACCGAAATCGGTTCGATTCCGATCGATTCCAAAAAAATAGATTATTTTTTATACGGTTCCAGTTTTCCTCCACACCCTAGTTAATATACATGCCTTTATCTAAAGGTCGTTGAAGTTTGGAGATAAACATAGTAAATATGCAATATTGCATGTTACAGTTGTCCACTTCCTTTTGGCCTTATAAATTTGGAAAATTTGTGTTCTTCAAGGAACTACACATTATACTGGAATATCCACATCTTGATAATAATATTGCACCACTTCTTTGATCATTCTAGCCAACTTAAGACAGTACAAGCTTCAAAAAAAACATACCCTTCTCTATTTTTTCCTATAATTTATGTTTTTTTAGTTGTTTTACAATCTTTTCAAGATTTGTGGAGTTGGGTAATTGGAGAAATCTTAAAAAAATTATTGGAAAAGACAAAAAAAAAGAGTAGAAATCATGTTTATGGTGGAGAGCAAAGAGGGTGCAATAGTATGCATGTTGTTGGCACTTGTGTTCTTAGGAACATGGCCAGCAATTTTGAATCATTTGGAGAGGAAAGGAAGGCTTCCTCAACATACATATCTTGATTATTCCATCACTAATTTTCTTACTGCTGTGGCTTTAGCTCTTACAGTAGGTCAAATTGGTCCTGATTCTCCTAATTTCCTCACTCAACTTCATCAGGTAATTGTGATTTTGCTTCGGGTTTCGTGTCCGGACCTTCAAACGTGTTCGTTCTTGTTCACCTGACTTCTCTATGGTCCTAGTCATTGTTGTTAGAGACAGTGATCAAGTTTTCAAAATATTAAATGGGGTAAATGTTAAACCACATATATGGTGTTGACACGTGACCTTGACGGAGATGGCTCATGATACCATGTTAATAATATCTGATCCATATTAAACTCATTTGGCTATAGCTGGATGAAGTCGAAGACCTTGTTAATACACATTCCTTATTGAGAACTCAGTCCCATATTAGTTGATTAAAACCTTCCGACTTCATCCGTTATAACAATTGTTGGTTATAGCAACTACAAGGACCATGGATTTTTGACATGAAATCATTAGCCAACCATGGTTAAGGTCAGGGGAGGAGCTATTCTTCGTGTATGTTCAATCGAACTGACACTTTTTTTGAAAAAAATAAAAGAATTATATATATATATTAGCGTAAAAATTAGCATTTAAATTTATGTTTGAATATATTTAAGTGTTTTGAACACTCACGTCAATATTATGCCCATTTCGAACATGCACTTCGGAATACCTAAATCCCTACTGGTTAAGGTCACATATAAGCCTCGTAGACGCTTTAATTAATCTTACAACGGGTACAGATTCCTAACATATATGTGGTGCTATTTATTGAGGGCTTCATCCATATACAATGTATTGGTGTTAGTATGTACCACCATGGATTATTAACATCAAGTTCATGATGGTAAAAAAAAATTGATCGATCAAAATTTGTTTACACAGGGGTGCGACTTAGCTGAAATTGTTGTCCATTTTTAATCGTAATTTCGTAGACATAGGTGAAATCTTTGTAACTTTATTGGCTTTGAATTACGTTTTTGCTCTGCAGATTTCTGGGAATTGGCCTTGTGTGTTGCTTGCGATGATTGGGGGCATATTTCTAAGCGTAGGGAATTTGTCGATGCAGTATGCATTGGCTATCGTAGGCCTCTCTGTGACGGAGGTTATCACATCGAGTATAGCCGTGGTTTTAGGTAACCATTTCCATGGATAGCTGTTCCTAAATAAATTCAGCTACTATGGCTACTGATGGTACACGCAGTGGAGAAGACGAGCCTATTCTATTTGAATATCGTGTAATTCAAAATTATAACCTCTGCCTTCAGCCAGTATACTGGCTGTTGGTCGGCCTATCTAATAACAAACCTACTGCAGGGACTACTTTGAATTATTTTTTGGATGATCGAATAAACAAGGCGGAAATTCTTTTTCCTGGAGTTGGGTGCTTCCTCGTTGCTGTTTGTCTTGGATCTGCTGTCCATACATCAAACGCTAAGGATATTGCAGCGAAGCTTAGGGCCTTGTCGGGTTATAACAATGAGAATGGAAAGTATGCCTTCTGATGCTTCACCTAATGCGACTTTGCTATTTGTTACACCCTGAGCTGTATATATTCTTGTCTGTCAATGATTTTGTTGCGTCTCCACTTCATATGTCAGGGTAATAGAGATGTCAGATTCGAAGGGACAACAGTTGCCTAAAGGTATGCGACTATATATTTTACATCGTGAAGTTTATGTTATTAAGTTAGATGCTGATAATTCAATCCTCGAAACATGTACAGGGGAAACAATGGATCTGGAACACGGAAATTGCAAAGGGAACAAACCAGAGTTCGGTTCTGCAGATTATCTTCTGCATCTTGAGAGTAAAAGAGCAATAAAGGTAAATCAATTTTCGCTATGTTAAAGAGTTAAGACTTCGGTTAGTTCAGTATATCAAGATCCATCTGCGGTTATTAAGGAATGTGAACATTTCACTTGTAACATTTGAGCAATGTCTCTTATCATATCTCGAACAAATAGGTGCTCGGGAAGAGTGTATTCTTAGGAATAGGAATCACGTTCTTTGGAGGTGGATGCTATGCTCTTTTCTCCCCAACATTCAATTTGGCCACAAATGATCAATGGCACCTGATGAAAAAAGGGGTTCCACGTTTGGTAGTTTACACGGCATTCTTCTACTTCTCGCTGTCATTTGTCCTCGTCGCTATGTTACTGAACATCATTTTCCTGTATCACCCTGTTCTCAACTTGCCTAAATCATCATTCAAAGCATATCTAGCTGATTGGAACGGAAGAAAGTGGGCGTTATTAGCTGGTGTGGTGTGCGGATTAGGCAATGGGCTGCAATTCATGGGAGGACAAGCTGCAGGATACGCGGCTGCAGATTGCGTTCAAGTGAGTCCACGTATAAATTCTTGACACATATATATGCTCTAAACTGCCACGAGAATAGATTTTAAGACACAATAGAAACATTATTTCTTGTTGTACGATTTCAGGCACTTCCCTTAGTGAGCACTTTCTGGGGTATCCTAGTATTTGGAGAGTACAGGAAGTCATCCAAAGCAACCTACGCATTACTAGTGAGTATGCTAGTCATGTTCGTCGTGGCGGTAGCTGTGCTCATGGCATCATCGGGGCATCGGAGTTCCTAATGTGCCGGGCTGCGAAGGAGATGACCTTATGTTCAGCAGATAGATAGATCTCTTAAAATAAAATGATAAAGCAGAGATGAGACATTAAGTTCTGATTTAATTGTCGATTTGGTCCCAATAGTATAATACAATTGCACTTTAATCTCAGATAGTTACAATATTACAGATTAGCCCCTGAAAGTAACACAACAATTGCAGTATAATCCTCAAAACTGACAAATGTTGTAGTATGATTCCCGAAGAAAAGGAACTAATGGCAACGATTGTCATTTTCGAGGATTGTGTAACAACATATATGTCACTTTTAAATATCAATCTGCAACAATGTAACTACCTAAGATCAAAGTGTAATTTCGTTTTATTATCTGAGATCACATCGACTGTTATCTAATTAAGTGTGTGTTGTAAATTGTATCATATACCTAGAAAGATAATAATCCAGTGCATATATCATATATGCCCTTGTAATAGAAGTCATTCTAAGTTTGTCTTGTGTAAACTATTTATTTACCTCTCCAGAGATAGAAGTCATTTACATTTAGGAAGCCAAAACTCATTATAGGGCTTCCAAGCAAAATATTGCCTACATTATTAATAGTATGTTTGGATCGGGGTGAATCAATGGAATGAGAATTTTTTAAAATTATCCTAGGGGAAGGAAATTAGTGGGAATTACGGAAAATATATTTTATTATTGTTTGAGTATCGTAATTATAAACTAGAAGAATCAGGGGAATGAGGGAAATATAATTTAAAATGTGATTTTCCTCCTTTCTCCTCCGATTTGGAGGGGAAAAAATATGAGGGTAATCAATGGTGATAACGGTGGATCAGTGGTAATGAATTTTCCTACCTAGAAACCAATCTTAGTTCCCAAACACAAATTTCTTTTAAATTCCCCTCAATTACCCATGATTCACCCAATCCAAACACACCGATTTCTTCCTCTAGCCTCCTCATTTTCGGAAATCCAGTTTGGTAGTTTGGACCGCCTCCCACCATCCTTGTGTGCCCCCCACCTCCTCTTCTTAACCCTCACCAGCCATCAGCCAACATGATGGATAAAGAAGGAGGATATGAAAGATGTGGTCTTTCAGAGGTTGAGGGAAAAGAATTCAACAGACGGGGGTGGCAGTGACTTTAATGAATAAGAGGCAGAGAATTCAAGTGGACAAATTTTACTCAAAACTACAAAAGAAAAGATCTTTTCCAAACCGTATAAACACAATTGCTGAAAAAAAGCTGCAAAATTGATACGAGTAATAAAATTGTGTTGGAGGTAGGATTCCTGAACAGAGGCTGTACGCTTGGCTGGTAATGATGGTATCGGTGCACTGGAAGAACCAAAATAGGTATTCATGAGTTCATGACTCGCCTCACTTGTGGGGGGTGGGGGGTGGTGAGTGTGATGGGGAGGGGAGGGTAGGGTAGGGTTGCGATGGTGATGAAGCTGGCGATGTCGATGGTGATGAAGCTGGCGATGTCGATGGCGATGTCGATGATGATGAAGCTGACGATGTCGATGTCGATGGTGATGAAGCTGGCGACGTCGATGGTGATGCCTTCGATGGTGATGATGGGTGGGGTGGGGAGATGGTGAGGTGGGGTTGATAAAGAGTTTGATATATGTGTGCCTCAAAAGTTTTATTATTTGTAAAATGTGTCTCAAAAGTTTAATATATGTGTTATTCCTATTTTGTCCTTATTTTAAAACGAAATCCCCATCATATTTGGCTGACAAGTCTATTTAAGGGTGCAAAATGAAAAAAAAAATGAAGGTTACGGTGCAATTTGAGACTTAGGAAAGTATTAGGGTGCAATTTGAAATAAAAATAAAAATAAGCCTTACCCCATTGTGAATATTAGGACTTAGAGACTTCAATAAAGTAATATGATGGGGATTCTTTATTACTTTATTGATGGGGATTTCGTTTGACGATGAAAATAAAATTGTCGTTTTAGGGTGTAAAATGAAAAAAATGAAGTATAAAGTGTAATTTAAGACTTAAAAAAATATTAAAATATAATTTAAAATTTGACAATAGTAAAAGGTGGAAAATGAGAATAAACCTAATAATAAATCTTAAATTGTAATAGACTTCTTTCCTTCCCAATGCATATATACCTTACCGTCTTACCCTCTTGCATAATTTTTTTAATGGTACCTTACCTCTTACATAATTTTTTCTCATTAAATCTAGCAGCTCGTTCATGCCCTCCATTCCACTTTAATTAACTTCACATTTTTCGAAACACAACTTTAATCATCAATTACTTTATATTTACATTATATACAAAAAAAAATATTATGAAAGTATTTTAAAAAACGAATTCAATTATATCTATTTTATATTTTTTGGACTAATAAAAATAAAATAATTTGTAGTCAAAGCTTAACACGAATTCCCAAAACGTCAATTAAAGTGGAATCGCGGAAGTACATACTATAAAAACCTTCATAGCACTTCACAAAGTACTTTTTGTAAGTGAGATAAATACTAGATAATGATAGATTGTATTTATTAATTGGAGGCCATATTAGTAAACTCTTTTATTTCTTCATAAATTACTTTTTGCTCAAGCAAACAAGTAAATTAAAACAAAGAGAGGTTATATTTGATGGCATGATGATATAATGTTACTGAAAACTCACATGTGTTATACTTATTAACGTCATATTAAAAGAACAAATGATGGACTACAATATCTCGAAGATAGGTCATTGACAATATGTTTTAAAACATTGACGATGAACATGATTATATGAACGTATTACAAGGATAGATGATTGTTCCGGACATTAACCCTTTTTATTCGCTAAATCAAAAGTATTGCATGTAGTGACAAAGCTACTAAGTGCGTTTGAGCATCAAAAACAAGTTACAAACTATTGCCGTTACAATCATATGATTGTTTTCCTCTAACCTCTTTGTGTACAAATCAAAGAGCTCGTCCAAGATCTCAGATCCCATATTTTCCTTAATAATTCCTTCCATTATTGCCCTCATGCTTGAAGAAATGCCCTTAGGGCTCAAACCAGCATCAGTTGGATTAACATTTGGCAAAATTTCCATTTTCTCAATGCTAAAAGATCCATTTCTTTTTATTTCTTCTTCTATCTCTTCAATTGATGCCATATACATTGGCAAGTTGAATGAATCGACACTTTCCTCCCTCACAAGTCCCTACATGAAAATTTAGAGATAAACAGTGACACGGTCCTAGATAGTGAGTCGAAATTGCACATTGATTCCAAAAATTACATTGATATATTATTTCCCAAAAATGACATAAATATTGCGATCTAGTCTTTGATCATGACAAACATTTCACATTAATCTCTATTTGATCGAGTATTATACTATTGCAACATATTTTCCTTTCGGAAATTATATAAGACACTTATGCCATTTTTATGCCACTTTCAGAGACTAATTTGTAATATTATAATGATTATATCTGGCTGAAATGCAATTGCCCCCACGTTTTAGAGCCAAATTAGCTATATATTAACTCTAATTTTTTACTTTCTACTGGTAGTTTACATTTTACATCAAAAAAATATTAACACCAACCATAACATTCATTTCACTTTAAACTACTTAAAAGTTTGTACTAGCTAGACTTAAAAAGTATAAATCCTTATACTAATGACTCTCACGCATCTCTACCCTGGAGTATATGAAGGAAGTAACTGGCGGAATGTAATTCCCCTGATCAGGGAACTAAACTGTAAACGATTTCGAAATACAAGGTTCGCTTCTAATGAAATCGAACCTGGATTGCATGAAGAGGCGAGACTGGTGGCACTTTACACTCTAACTTTTTACTAATTAAGCTATGCCCCAGAACCTACCAGGTAGGTTTAAGGAGTTCGGTTTCGGTGCATCAATACTTCCATGCATCAGGTTCATCAATGTACCCACTTAAAGGCTGCATGTGGGTATTGTACCCACTTGAAACTTCATCATTGGTACAAGAAACAATATTAACATAACTTGTACCCAAATTATACTATAACAATGGTACAGTACCACAATATTTAGCAACCCAAAATAAAAGTAGTAGATATATATGTGATTTGCAAATTGACCCACCAATATATAGATAATTGCAACATGGCCCTTAATTATATAGATAATTGCAGTGTGATCCTTAATTTATGAGATATTATGCCCCGACCCCCTTGATGAACCTGATGCATGGAAGTATTGATGCACCCAATCTTTTCACAGGTTTAAGAGTCATGTATTTCGAGTTAATCGAATAGGCTAGTGGAAAAGGCTCTTGTAGTGATCAGAAAGGTCCTGGTTCGAAACTCACCTCTATAGCTAATTCACAAAAAAAAAAGAAAAAAAAAAGGGAGTGATGTATTTCAAACCAAAAACTACAACATATATAGATAAAATCATGTAGAGTATTTAAATCAAATCAACTTGTAATTATAATTCCTCACCTTTTTGGCCATTTCCATTAGGCAAGATCCTAAGATGTCATTAAGGATGTTGACCAAGATACGAGAATGGGAGACTCCATTTGGACGAGCTGGAACAACAATCGCCATTAGGCCATGAGGAACCAATTCCTCTGCTCTAGCAAGAAGAAAGCAATCCAAATCCTTCCTTCGTCGCGCCGCGTATGCTTGAGCTACTTCTTCTCTAGCATTACTATATCCAATCCTTCCTTTATTCCAAGCCAGAGACTCCTTGTCCATTATCTCCACGGGCAATTTCGAGAGCCAATGCAGGGCGAAGGAGGAGTGCACAAAATGCAGAGAGGCGGGCGGGAAAAGGCGCCCGTGGAATGATCCCGGTACACCAGAAGCGTAGTATTGTCTGTCCTGAGGGAGAGATTTGAAGAGGGTGTTGAAATCATTGGAGGTGTGATCACTAAAGAACACTTGAAAAGTTAAGGGGGTGGCCTTGTTTTGTCCATGCTCACTTTCGGACATAGATGTTGTTATAGAATCAATAATGTTTTGCATGGAAATGAAAGTGTTGGGTCCAATTGAACATCCCAAATCAGCAATTGAAATTGTCCTCCCACTTAATAAAGATTCAGAAAGAAATTTCCTGGAGATGGCTTCTTTTATCAGTGGCCTCGTAACTTCAATAACACGTCCCTGTAATATCCAAAAAGAATAAAATTTGGTACATGCATTACACGTGATAATTATTTTTGGTACATGCGTTACATGTGATAATTATTATTTATTATATTTTGTTAAATCAAAAGTGTGAAATCGTTATACTAACTTCCTTACTCACCCCTGTCCTGGAGTACTATGAGGAGCTAAATTATGGGATGTGCCTCTCCCGATCAGGGGACTAGAGCTAGCTTGCTTGTAACCACTTTGAAACATAATATAGGCTCCCGATGGAGATCGAACGAACAGATAGGTTGCAGGTATTTCACACTCTAATTACATTCTTTACTAATTAAGCTATGACTCGGGCAATAATTTGTTAAGTCTATATGTTGTTTTGTGGGAGATTACATATATTCTTTTCTTAAAAATTATATATATTACAAATTATTTGTTCACAATGTTATTAATGTGTATCCAAAACTTTATTGCCTTCATAATCACTAGTTGGTTGTTTTATTGTAATGCTTGCACTAGAAGTTCTATATTCACAATATCTAGTCTACAAAACAGGGTAATTAAGAGGTTGGTACATTGAGATGCATTGTTTAGGTGTAAAATTTGATAAAATTGATATTCACTTGTAATTCCTTATAAAATTATATAAAAGAAAAGTAAAGATAATAAAATAAATCAATTAACTAAATTTTAAAATCATTTGCATATTTATACTTGTTGAATAATTATAACTTGAGATGATCTAATGAAATACTCTTTCCATTCCACTTTAATTGACTATACGCTTATCAAAACATTATTTTGATCATCAATTACTTTACATATAGATTATAGAAAATTACAAGAAGATAATATTATGAAAAATATATTGAAAAACGTATTCAGTGATATCAATTTTATATTTTGCGGGCGAATGAATAAAAAAGTAATTTGTAGTCAAAGTTTGACACGCGATCCCAAAACGTCAATTAAACTGAAATAGAAGGAGTAGTAAACGTTACGTTAACTTTAAGATGTTTGATAAGGTGGGTTTATTTTTTATACCGAACCTTAGAGTTTGATTCGATTCTAATGTAGAAATTTAAAGATTCGGTTCAGTTTGAGGTCGAACAAACCAAAAAATCCGAAGGTGGAGTTCATGCATGCATGTATAAAATATCAGTAGATAAAAGAAGGAAAAATACCTGATAGGCGGAGTTCTTGGTATAGCTCAGCTGGTCGTTGCCACTGCTCATTATGCATTCTTCCAATGGCTTCTTGCTCTCATGCCTAAGAGAAGCCATTGATATCAAGCTGTGTATGTGAAAAGTATTGTTCTCATTTTTAGAGATCAAACTCTATGTTTATATATAGGCTTATTTTTTTTGGCTTTTTAGTCGTTTGACTCTTATATTATTGATAATTATTTTTGTATAGTTCATGAGTTATTGTATGTTTTTTGGCGTGCCCCTTAACAACTTGTCTCTTTTGAGGTGTTTCTTTCACTATTTATTTTTTACTGGCTGCTGCCTAAACCCAGGGCCGGTCCTGACATTTTCGGGGCCCGGGCGAAAACTCAAAAAAGGGCCCCTATTAAAAAAAAAATATTTCTTCAAGAATTGTTTGCAGCGAAATCACTAATGATAAAATCGATATTTATTTTTCCAACTTCTCCTTCTCAATGCATAAAATCGCCAAATTGTTCAATCTCTCGTAAGAAGTATGTTAAGAGCTCTTTTTTGTGATTCAACTATTTCTTCAATTTCTTTTTTTTTCTCTTTTCACTTCCAGATAAATATTTACGTGACGACATTATATGAAAATAAACAGATAACTAAAGAAATATCACCTAGTTTCAAATTAAATAAATTAACGAAATTATATAACTAAATATGTAAAATTTAAAATAAGGTAACTTGTAAAAAAAAGGAATTGAAGAATTACTATAACTAAGAACTAAATATTGGGTTGTTAAACATTAAATGTAAATTTTATTATTTCTAGTTAACTAGTTCCTAGATTATTTGGCTTTTATAGCTAATTTAATGGGATTAGCCTAGCCGTCAGTTATTAGCAATATATATATAAATAAACTTATACATAAGTATTTTTATAATACTTTTTCTTTTTGTAATTAGCAATAATGAGGTGAATTTTAACCGGGACCTTCTGGTCACTAGTGAGAATTCCTTCTTTCTCACATCCCACCTCCAAACCCGTATGCCACCCACCCCCAAATAAAGCGAGAATTTGAGGTGGGTTTGGGGTGTGGGATAGGGGCTAATCTTGTTTGTGTACGTGTAAGGAGTTAGGAAGAATGAGAGGTTGTTTTGTAATTATTTAGTAATAAAAGTGATTTATTTCATTTTAAGTATTATAAACAATCCAGAGATAACCGAATAGTCTAGAATAGCCTAGTGGAAAAGGCTCTCGCTAGTAACCAGAAGGTCATGAATTTGAATCTCACCTCATCGCTAATTTACAAAGAAAAAGAAAGTATTATAAAAAGATCCTCATCACCTATAAATTTATTTTGAATATGCTTACAAATCTAATAATCATATAATTTTTTTTGTCCTCACTTAAAATTAATTTAGGTGAAAAACACGATCAAGATCATCTAATAATTGATTCTAATGTAGCATTATTGAAAGATTCTGGAAGTTTTACCAGAGGAGCTAATTTGGACTTGAAAGATTCTGGAAGTTTTCGTAGAGCAATAAATGAGCGTGGTATCTAGTACTTGGATTGGGACCTTTATGCAATAAATTAGTTGAATATTCAACAGAAAATTGCCTTCGATAAAATTATTTATTGTAAATTAGCGGTGAGGTAAGTTTCGTGTACAAAACGTTCTGATTACTAGCAAGAGTCTTTTTCCCTAGGTTATTCGATTAACTCTTCGATAAAATTATGTAGTGTTATGATTAATAGAAATGGTTGAGCTTTTTCGTAGGTAGACCTGGGAGGGAAGGGGGGGCACTGATAAGAGTTTAAGAGTTAATGATGAGGATATCGTTTACTTTTCTTCAATATTACCAGTTGATCATTTAGCTTTTAAAGGGTCTCAGTTGATCACTCACCTTTTAAAAGGGTCAATAGACCAACTGAGACAAATTTTAAAAGGTGAGTGATCAACTGGAATATTTTAAAAGGTAAACGATCAACTGATGATATTGGGCAAAGGTAAGTGATGTCCCCGACCATTAACCCAAGCTTTTTTTGGTACAAAGTCCTTCTTGCACATATACAATCAAGTTCATGCATAGCACCATCCGCATTCGAGGCGGCCGAATGACCATTCGCGTTTTAAAATACTAATTGATGTTGTAAGAGGAGTTCGTTGTCAGATGTCGGTCCAGGTGAAAAGGGTTATTTGTCGAAATGTGCATCCATAATCATATGAGAGGAGGCTCCAATAGCTCATAAGTTTGTGATTGAAGCTGCCAACAAACTTATGGAAGAATTGTGAGGCAACCTGATGTTATTTAGTGGGAAATTGATCGTTTTTGGGGTGATTTTCGCTAGGTTCTTCCAATTGGTAAAGGCGGAAATTGACAAGAGCAAGTCGCTGCAAGTCTTAAAGTTCGAACGTGTGACAATATTTTACTCGGATTAGTCCGACTGAAAATATGAGAGTTGGAGATGATCTTGCGTTTGTAAATACTTTAATGAGAATAGGCAACGGCAATGAACCCACTAATGATGTTGGCCAAGTTATTATACCGAGTCATATGATCCTTCCATTTACTAATTTAGCATTGTCGCTCAATGAGTAGTGTCTTATGTATATCCAGATCTTGAGTTTCAAGATCCGTTCTCTCGACCTGATGAAGCGTGAAATTATCTACGAGAAACGATTTTGCCGATGATATCAATTCCATGTTGATTAGTGATGACCGTGTAACGTCAATAACCAAGGAGATTAGATCTATTACCTGAATTAGTTCGGTACCTACTACCTCAATATCGATTAATCCTAAAAGTAAATTGTTCCATTGTTTTGCTTCATAATATCAACCTAATCGATGGATTCTAATTTCTATAATGATATGATGTTGATCTGTAAGGTACTTTGTCTGAATGTGATTGATTGAGTTAGGGGAATCAGAAGAATTATGAATAATATATCAAATTGGGATCTGGGACATCAGTAAGTTAAAAGCAACATTTTGGGACGTTGATGTGTTGGAAATCTTAATGATACCCCTTCAAAGCCTAGATTTGGTAGACAAATCAGTTTGGAAGCTTCATCATAAGGGGACTTTCACTATGAGTACA
Source organism: Echium plantagineum (assembly GCA_003412495.2). Lineage (NCBI taxonomy): Eukaryota > Viridiplantae > Streptophyta > Magnoliopsida > Boraginales > Boraginaceae > Echium > Echium plantagineum. Next base: position 7,143,029 of record CM016568.1, on the reverse strand, counting down.
GTTTATCATGTATACATGGACGATTCATATTAGGGGGAACAATCATCGAATAATAAGAAACTATTGAAAAGTTTTACTACAAAATTTGGCAAGTAATGCTTCCTGGAAAGATAAAACACTTCTTATGGAGGGTAATCAACAACTCCCTGCCGACATCAGATAATCTCATGAAGAAGAAACTTCAAGTGGACCAAACTTGTCGATTATGCAATACGGAAGTCGATCAGGTCATACATGTGTTTCATCGATGCACATATACACAACAAGTTTGCAAAAGCTTAAACATCATACCTTATGTTCCAGACACAAACAAATTCAGAGACTTACTGGATTTTCGATGGAGTACTTTACCGGATTTCAAGGTAGGAAAACGGATTGTTAGCTTATGGCAAATATGGCATCAAAGAAATCGTATAACATTTGGTGATGAAGCCCAATCGCCAGAAACAGTTTCGAGATTTTCAGAAACGTTTCAAATTTCTCATGATAAGACAGCAGCTGAATGGAAGGAGCTTCATTTATGAGCTCAGGTGTTGCTTTCATAGAGAAAATAAAAGGTTAGGACATCTTTTACATAAGGGCCTCTATCGGACCTCTATTGGACTTTGTTTTTGTCCGACTTTGTTACGGGGCATGTGGTCCACTTTATAGTTTTGGATGGAATGCCTAGTTATTCCTTTTGTTTGTAATTATTTTTATTTCTTTAATAAAAATTCATCGCTTGGTATAAAAAAAATATGTTACTTTTATCAATTCTCCTAAGATTTGACCGACGAGGGCTTGGCTCGGGTAGCCCAGGCTCGAAGCTCGGCTCGTAACAACACGAGCCGGACCACGACCTTGGTTCTTGGTTCATCAGCCTGGCGAGCTAGCTCGGTAGCACAAATGTTAGTCTTATTTTTAAGAAAATTAGTTATGTTATATGTTGTTAGTCTCTTCCATTATTATGATTGATGTTAATTATGTTCAATTTAATATTTTTTGTATATTATTACATTTTAATTAATTTTACTATTTGTTACATGTTAATTAATTTTATGTAGTAGTAATTTTCTCCGTATTTAGAAATCAATTAAGTTTCTGAGGACAATAAAAGATTAAATTTCGCTGGCAAACACACCATTAAGAACGGAAAAAGTCAAAATTAAAGATACAATCCCTAATTGGTTCCGTTTCAATCGTTGACCATGACTGACGACAATCGCCCCACCGTTTCATCTTCCGAATCCTCAACCACCAAACCCAGGTTCCCTAATTATTCTTTATTCTTTTCATTTCAATTTTCCCTAATTTACTTTTATCTTTAATTACTTCAGTTTTTTAGCTATCCAGCATATTTAGTTGTTATTTAATTTAGATTAATTGAGTTTTTTCAGCAATTCAGCATATTCAATTGTTATCTAGTGTAGATAATTTGAGTGTGTTTAGTGATCCATAATATTTAATTCTTATTTATTTTTTCATTTTAAATTTCCCTACTTTTTTTATTTATCTTTGTTTAATTGAGTTTTTTAGTGATTCAGGGTAGCTAATTATTATTTATTTTAGATTAACCGATTGTGTTCGCCCATTTTTAATTATTGTTTATTTTAGACTGAGGTATAGTCAGTGATTCAGCATACTTTATTCTTGTTTATCTTATATTAGTTGAGTTGGTTTTAGCGATTCAGCTTATTTAGTTCTTATTATTCTGAGATTAAATGGGTTCTTGTATCAATTCGGCTTATCTAATTCTTATTTGTCGAAAAAAATGAGCTTCTTTTTACGATTCAGCATGTTTGATTCCTATTTTGCGTAGATTAGTTGATCAGGTTAGTGCTTCAGCGTAGTTTATGACCCATGTATGTATGTTTGTATTAGAAAGAAGAAGAAGAACTTTAGTGTATCTCAATATCGAATTCGTCAATGATTACGGTCATTAATTGTTGTTTTAATACTCCTTCAATCCCTACAAGATTGTATAGTTTGATTTTAAATGGTCAAAATTAACATACTTCTTAGACATAATTGATACACGTCTTTGGGTTTAGTCAGAAAGTTATCATCTTAATGGTATATAAATTAAAAGTGAAAAAAGTAGCATTTGATATATTTTCACCATATATGATGACATAATTTAATTATACATGAGGTCAGAATTTATAGTCAACTATCGAAATTAAAAATTGGACAATATTTTTGGAATAGAGAGTATTGTTAAAGTGACAAAAACTTATCCTTAGATACTATTTATGTTGTGAAATTGTTATATTGGAAGGATCACATATAGTAGAAAGCATGTATGATCATGGTATAAATATGCAGGAGAAAAAGAAAATGGGATGAACCAGCTATGCCTTTGGTCTCAGCAGGATTACCATTTCCGGGGTTTCCTCCGTTGGTAAATGCTAATCCTGGGGCAGCTCCAGTATCAGGTGCTTCTGTTTCCATACCTTTAACTGCTAATGGAGGCACATTTTTGCCAGGAGTTCAGCTACCTCTGCAGCAACTTGCAGTTTCTCTTGCACTAAAAGTAATTTTAGATAATTTGATATATTTTACCTTATTCTTGTTAAGTTTAAATCAAAGTGAAAGCAGTTCAATTTGGTATTTACTTTGGCTTATATATGATCTAGCTTGTATTTTGAGGCTGATAATGTCTAAAAGAAGCTTGCAAGTGAATTATTCTATGTTCTGATGATTGTTTCTTAGCCCAAGATTCAGGATGAGCTAATAATAGCAAGAGAAATCGTTATAAATGATGCTGAATCTGCAATTCGTTACAAGCTGACGAGGCGCCAAATGCAGGAAGAGGTAAATCTTTCTTGTAGAAGTTAGTGGCTTATATTATATTCGTGTTTACTATGTGTACTGGTACCTATTATTTGGTGGATCATGGATTAACGGTAACATAATTATGTTGTATTATTTTCAGATTCAAAAGTGCACAGGTGCTGTGGTGATAACTAGGTGAGTTGTTTCCTCTGAAGTTCACATTTTCTCTATGGTACGTCTAGTAGTTGAAGGATGACAAAAAAAATTGAATGGTTACTGCAGAGGCAAATACAGGCCACCAAATGCACCACCTGATATTGAGAAGCCTTTGTATCTGCATATTTCTGCCGGATCACATGTAAGATATTTTATATGAGGAAGTGCGTTTGTTTTATTTTCTAACTTACTTACAGTCTAATGCCCTTATGTTAACAGATCTTCTTTGTTTGTTTTTTGATACATCTGATGTATGTTATGTATCATAGAAATAATTATTGGAATGATCCATTCCATTATATAATGTGCTTATCCTTTTCTCAGATGCCACATAGCAAGCTTATGTTTTGCCAGTCTTGTATGTTTATTATCCTAAGTACTATGTGAACCTATTTTGGCTTGTTCTTGCTTCAGCTGGAATCAACAGTGGAGCGGATCAAAGCAGTTGATCGTGCTGCTGCCATGGTAGAAGAAATATTGAAACCAGGGTCCATTAACAATGTACTCAAGGTAACCTTTGTATGTTGGATAAGTGCCCAATTAAGATAGTTACCATTATGACATCCTCTTTGAACAGGCCAACTTATTAAGCACTAGTGTGTATATGGGCTTTGAGGCTGATCCATCATTGAATCTCGCTGCTCGTATTCGTGGACCAAATGTGAGCTCGCCTCTCACTAGTTTGTATTTGTTCACTTGCCATATGTCCATGAAGACTACTATAAATAAAAGCTGATACACAATTGTATGATTAACATGATATTGGAGGTGGTTATGGGATTGCAATCAATTTTATACTAGAGCTGCTGTATCTTACAATCGTTTTCATTGATTTAGTAGTGGATCCTATCTCCCTGTTCCTCTCCCTCTAACCAATCCTCATTTTCTTCTTTTTGTCCATTCCTTGTCCTCCTGTACTGGCAAATAGAGAAGAGGCCATCGGTTTTTTCTCCTATATTTAACATCACACTTCCTCAATGTTGCATTAGATTACCTTTTTTGAGTTTGATTGTAACATTTGATATCATGATTATATATTTATGTTTGTTTATACAAGATGAGATATCCTAATGTTTGAAGCTTTCTCTTGCTTCTCCATACACGGGGAGAGATTTTTTTCTTGGTGCTGGTTGGCTTTTGTAAATGCAGGACCAGTATATAAATCACATAATGACTGAAACAGGAGCAACTGTCTTACTAAGAGGACGTGGTTCTGGATCTGAAAACTCGCAGGGTGAAGGTTGTTAGTTGGCTCATTCAGTGTTCGTATTAATGCGCTTAGCAATGTGTAGTTAGCTGACTGCTTTCTGGTTGTAATTACAGAAGGACAACTGCCATTGCATTTGTTGTTATCCAGTAACAATCCAAAAAATCTTGAACAGGCAAAGCTTTTAGCAGAAAATCTGTTGGATACTATTAGTGCCGAGTGTGGTGCCTCTAGGTAATATACTTACATTATTTATAAATTCGGAATTCAGAGATTTCCCGTGTAGCATTGGAATTATATTGTTTCTTGCAGTTTGAGGAGGGCAAATAATATCCTCTGACCCACTCAGCATACCCATCTTCAGATATATTCTCCCTGTTTCTGTTTGAAGTACATAGCTTGACTTTTCGCCATACAAATTAAGAATGTAGTTGGCTTGTATATCCTCTGTCTAAAGTTATATGAAGTATTAGGGTAATTAAATGGGTAAATAAAGTTGGAACATTTGTAACGCTTCACTAGTATTAAAGGGTAAAGGTAGAATGTGTTACTATAAATAAGAAATCAGGTCATCATTTTAGAATTATTGTTTAAAAAGTAGACCATTCAGAAAAAAATGGACTAGTATATGGACTGCTAAGTATTCCAAGTAATTTCTTCAATATTTATATAGCACATAATATACTATGACTGATCTTTTTGAATGGCTGTTTTCCTACTTATCCAAGTGAACAAACAATGACATTGCATTACAGGGTTTCATCTTCTAAGGTTTATGGTGCAGTGCCACCTCCTCAAATTTTGACAGCTGTTGAGAGTTCCGTTAGTATTTCTAGAGACAATATTGTACAAGCTGCCAGTTCCTCTGCCTCATTGTTGGAATCCACGGGGTCACATTCTTTGGTTTCCTCTCCTGGCTTTCAAGGTGTTGCTCCGATGGGAATACACATTGTCGGATCATTGAGCTCATTACAGTCTCAACCACCCATAGGTTACACTCAGTCGTCACCGAGTTGCGCATTAAACAACAATGTTTATGCTGGAATATATCCTCAGGCGACACCGTTGCAACAAGTTGCTTTAGCCCTCAAACAGTCATCTTCTCCTTTAACTACTATGATTGCTCCAATAACAACAACATCAAATATGGAATCACTTACAAGTGCACAATCCCCCGCCCAGGTGAAGAAGCAACTGCCCTCAAAACGGAAATTTCAGGAGTTACCTGTTGCTGGAAAGGTTCCACCAACTTCTTTGCAGGTATCAGGTTTCTTGTCCTGCTTCTACATGAATAATGGATAATCAGGTTTCTCGTCCTGTAGAATATGGTTTTACATGAATATTAAATAAGTTTTTCTGTTCCTTTTATATGTAGTTTTTCAGAACATGGTAATGCGGCTTGCATGTAACTTTAAGAACATAGCACTAGAACAATGTGGGAGTTTGTTGTGCGAACAATAATGCAGTAGTAATGTAGTACATTAAGTGTTTTCAAATGCATAAATTATATTTTACCTAATATTATTTGATGTCAATTATCTCACCTGGTTTCTCTCAAGAAAGGGAGTGTGTTGGGGTTGTCTGAAGATCCGTCCATTTTAGTGATGGAAATGACAAAAAATGTTGTCATACACTGCTTGCTTGCGCTATTTTTCGTAATTATTCGTTTTGTCCTTCAACTGAAAGTGGTCTCTAGCAATTAATTGTGTAGTACAGTGTACTTCACAAGATTTGGAGATTTGTTGCCAACAAAAGATTGTCGATAAATCAATTGTGACCTGAAGTCTTCCATAACACTAACATATATGATTTTCAATATTGTTGCATACATTCTTGACTCTCTTCTGACATCGACTGCTTTGTATTCCAGGTATTTTCTCTGACCTTCTTATGAAGCTGACATGCTGATTCTGCACTCTGTTGGAAATTTTTTATATTTAACAGGTCCCCTAGGAGGATGTGGCATTGGTGTATGGAAATTTGATTTTATCTTCGGGTGCTTATCATTATCTCATACAACACCTTCTCTTTTACTTGTAATTGTGTTACATGGGCATTGGTCTATGTGGAGCTTTACCCCTGTTTGGTATAATAGGGGAAGGGAGGGTTTTGGAGTTTAAAGATGAATAATCCCACAAACTAAACAAGATGGATTTTTTGGTTTATGTAATTTTCCCTTCCCTGCACTTTCTATTCCTCGTACCAAACAAGTGCTTAATTTATTTTAATCACTTATCGAGGATCTTAGAATGCCCACTCTATACCTCTTTCGTTGTGTTTCTTAGCTATGCATAGGGACCTTGAATCTAAAGAGGTAATAGGAAGCTCCATCATTAAGTAGTTAGATGATTATTCATGTGCACGATGCTGTGCACAATTGGCCAACTTTATTCTTCATTTATTCATGTGAAAGCTATAGTAATTAATTTGTTACTTTATGTTCAACAGAAGATATCTTGCATTTGTAAACTAGGTGCAACAAATCTGTTATCTTGAACTACTCTGTTCCCCTTTGCTCCTCGAGCACTTCCGTACTACATAAATTCTTGTAGCAAAAATAGAATATGTACTGAGCGGCAATCCTGGTAATCCAATTTTGTCATTATTGAGAGGTTTGTTGCAATATCTTCTCAGAATCACCTACAGGGATTGAATGATCATCGGGCATGTAAGTTGACATCAAATATAGGAGCAAGAGATTCCAAGATTCCGCATTTGGATAATTCAGTTCATCCAGACGTCACTGGAAGCATAAAGCCTCATTCAAAGAATTGGATCAAACAATCATCACATGAAATGCCACCACCTCCTCCAAAACTAATGCCCCCCCCATTGTCAAAATCAGTAGCCCCTCCTCCACCAAGGTTCAATGCATCGTCTGCCACAGTGCACGATAAAAAGACACCAGCTAAAACTTCTGAAGCAGTTCCTGGTATGTTTATTGCCTGTTATTGCAGTATTTCTTTGTTCCTGGATAAATTAAATTTTTTATTGAAGTTTAAAATTTATACAAAGCTATTGAAGTCCTGTTCTGAATGTAACTTCTAGTTATTTTCATCGTCTCATTTTGATCCTCTTGGGCCACGAAATGCAGCTGCATTGATTTAAATGCTGTTACAAACTTTATTACGTTACCTATCCATGAGCCGACTTTTGTTGAATTTTTACTTACAGATACTCTGATCAAGCTAATGGAGTACGGGGAGGATGATGATGATGATGATGACTCGCAGGAAACTAGTGCAGAGCCTCAAATCAAGTCCAGTGTTCCAGTAGCTCCAAAGCCATTTTGGGCTCCCTGACAACTGATGTTTGCCTACTCTACTTTAGCTGCATGATATCTCCATGAATCGATGAATATCATGCAACAAGAGTTACTGGGTGGGCTGGTATTTCATCGTAGATGATAGTTCCCCTGATCCCATTGTACATTTCGGTTGCCTATGAAAAGACATGCCCTATTGTTGTATCTTAAAACAAGAAAATTGAAGTTATTTTTGTTTATTTTAGCCTTGCCTTCTATAGCCGCATCTGCTAGAGATGCGGTTTCTAGACAGAACCTCCACAACTGATGTTTCTTGTTTGCCTCATTTTGTAGCCTGTGTGGATATGCATTACTCGATTTTGAGTATGTGTTTCCTTTGTAAACTTCATCCCTTTGTGTAAGACGCTTACACTACAAATGCAGTGTGGTAATATAGATTTTCTTCACTAGTTATGGAGGATCAAATTAGCATGGGACCGATAATGTACTAATGTTACACATTTTAACATTTGTCAAGGACCCTAACCTCCTTCATTTGAGTTTGGAGCCACAACACTCCACAAAATAACAATTAAGTAGTTACAACAAAATTACCTGTTTGATTAGCTAGTTGGTGAGACACCAGCTTACAAAGCGATGAATCGATGATCAATAGCCGATCTAAGAGCATTCTCAATATTATGCCTTGAACTAGGGGCGAAATGAAGGGGGGGCATGGCCCACCCTGGGTTTTGAAAGTTCATTAGATGCAATATATGGAAGTAGAAGAACAAGAATCAATCTAGCTTAGTTGGCACTCCAACCTTGTTCAGAATAGGACCTGTGTTTGAGTTTGGAATTGGGGTACCAAACTTATTCCTTGGTATTGGGTACCAAAGGAATCTCAACCATTGATTAGTTAATTTTGATCTTAAATCCAATCTAATGGTCAGCATTTCTTAGGGGCTAATTGGGTATGAATTATGTGGTTAGTTACCAGTCTATGTTGATTTCATTAATTCTTATTCTTTTAAATTCTTATTTTGATTCTTATTAATGTGCCAGCCTTATTACATGGTTACTGTATAATTACTATCAGTATGCATTTTTTTGGTTAGTTGACAGTTGTTAAATATTGAGTTCATTGATTCTTATCAATGTGTCAGGCTTCTGACATGGTTAACATATACTCCCTCCATCCCAATTTCTTTGTCCATTTTTCCCAAAATGGAAATCTCAAAATTGGTTTATGTTTAGTTCAAATTTGTGGAGGGAAAATAGAATAATGTGAGATAAATTTGAATTTTCCTAAAACTTTGTGCAAAAGTAAAGTGGACAAACAAAATGGGATGAAGGGAGTAGTAACCATCAGTATGAATTATGTGGTTAGTTACCAGTCTATGTTGATTTCATTAATTCTTATTCTTTTAAATTCTTATTTTTCAGTTTGTAATCATAATCCAGCGGACAAATCTTCCTGGAAGGATGTTGAGTTCCGGTAGCATCCCTCCGTTCTATGTCAAAGCTAGGTGGTGCAAAGAGTATAAAAGATCTAGAAGTTGTGTTATGGATGAAGTACGTATTTACAATAAGAAGTGTTCGACTTTTGGGGAGAGATCTCGTCAAGTGTCTGCTATCGTTTCTGAGGCTGGTTCAACGATTTTTTATAATGATGTTGCCTATGACATTATGCTTCGTGGGTTAATTCAAGGTATTAAAGATGCTAGGAGTTATCTTGTTTCGAATAATATAACCAAAGAGCCTTTGCGTTCCGAGTGTTCTACCAGGCCAGTTGATGAGAAGGAAGAAGATTACTCAGGGAAGACAATTAAGCGTCGACAGAATCCAATCAAGAGTAAGAATAGGTTGATGTCTGAATCAGAGAAAAGGCACTTGATAAAGAAGCAACAACGCAAGCGGGCAATCAACAAGAGAAGCAGAGATCGGTAATCAGATTTAAACATGAACATTAAACATATAGTTGATGCAAAAGAATAAATTGTGCGAACCAATTCCTACAATAATATTGCAATGTACTAAAAACCTCAATCTAACATAAACATATCCACTAGAACTAATTCCCTACTTCTTCTTTGGTGCACCCTTTTTTCCCTTAACTTCTTTGGGCAGCTTCTTCTTGTTATGACCTTCCCCTTGATCCTTTAGTAACTCAAGTTGCTCAAACGGAGCTGGCATTCTTCCGATTCGAAATTATGTGACACCCACTGGACAAAGCCGATGGGGATTTTTGTCCACTTGCAAATATTGAGGAACGCGCCGAACCCCGCTCTTCTAAGCAGTTGCCTCTTAGCATCCGCTGTTTCGGGGTGCCTCTCGTCTATTGTAGTAATAAAATTGTGTATCGACTGAACTCTACACATGTGCCGATACCTTTGTGTTGCCATTATAAATCTGTACAAGTAACAACGAAGGAAAAATGTGGTTAGTTCACACTAACCAATCTACAATGCATCCTGTTTATAAAAGAATACTTTAATAATTCCTACTTGTCTACCAAAATAATTAATTCATGCCATCATCAGAGCAACCACCAGCAAAATCAACACATTAACAACTTAAGATTCACTATTGGTTAGTACTCATTAACCACTTCCAAGTCATTACTTGTTAGTACTTACTACACAGTAAACTCTGTGTCACTACTCGCCAAAAACACATCTACATCATTGCACGATTACCCAATTACCCACAACAAATTTCTCATACAATAATTATACTACAAAACAGAAACAAGACTTCTAAGTCTTTCTCATAAATCATATGATCAGTTATAAAACAAGGAGCATCAATTGGTTAGAGAGTTGTAACCAGAATACTATTACATACATATACTAGTTAAGCCACTGTAAAACAACTACAAACCAAACACAAAAGTCAAGATTAATAACAAAAATTTTCCAGTTATAAATAATGATTATGCACTGAAAATCTCAATTACAGTTGCCCACAGAGATCCGAAAGACAATTACCGACGACATATTTCGAAAGGCAAAAATAAACAAATTACACAATGGAAATCGCAATTACGCAAAAAATTGAAAAATCCGTGACGCAAATATCCAAAAAAAATAGGAACGCAATTACCCATTAAAAAATAATAATAAACGGTTCAAACTCACAATTTCTCAACAAGAATCACAGAATTACCCAATAAAATAACAACAGAAGCAATAGATTGGTTGAATCAATTATATACTTTAATAACCACAATAGAAGATGGTTTTGTGTACCTTGGGTTCTAAATCAAAAAGGAGAGCAGCAGCAAGAAGAAGAATCGGCCGACTGAGTCTAACCAAGAAGAAGAAGAAGAATCGCCACAATTGTGTGGAAGAAGAAGATGAAGAATCGTCCAGGATTTATGGGAGGCATTAATAGTGGAATGGGTTTTGAAGAGTGTTTATGGGAGGCATTAATAGTGGGTAATTGCGATTTGGGTTTATGGGAGGCATTAATAGTGGGTAATTGCCATTTGGGTTTATGGAAGGCATTAATAGTGGAATGGTTTTTGCTTCCTTTTTATGGAATATTAATAGTGTTGAAAGACTAATATAACATTTGGTACTCTAATACCAAATTTTTTTTGGTACTGTAAGTCAAACTCCCTGTGTTTGAATTAGGCGTGTGCACGGTTCGATTTGGTTCTTTTTTTCGTCTATCCGTCGGTTATTTTATAATAAGAGACAAGGGAATGTATTTGATCGAACACTCCAATTGTTCCCATACAAACTTATCAAAACGTGTGGCCAGAACTAAAAAGTGATCCAAAGTTCAATTGTGTACAATAATTATTTATTTGTTTGTCTAATGTATTATTTTAGCCTATAATATAAAAAAAAGATTGTATCAATATTTTTTATTTTACAAGATCTATAAATAGATACTTAATTTATTTTATTTGGATAATAAAAAAATTGACACACTTTTCAAAATTTCAAGGAGAGTTTATGTTGGTGATATGTCGGAAATAGAGAAATTAATAGTTTTGCGAAATGTTGACTATTGTGAAGTGTAATAAAATAATTGATAATAATATAATATTTGATGACAAGGTGAAAAATCATTTTACTTGACATAAAATATTTGATTTTTTAAATACACCTTATTGTGAATAGTCTTATTAGTACATTGAAAGTACTCCTCCATCTCAAATTGTTTGTCCACTTTCTATTTTGGGAGTCAACTTCGAAAATTTTGACCATGAATTCTCATTAGCCGATAAGAGATAATATAGTCATATTGGATCTTGTTAGATTCGTTACATTGTATATTTTTGAAATATCAACTTTTTGTAATTTTCACGCTTATATAATTAGAGATATTTACGTTTGAAGTTGTGTCTCGTAGACCGTAAAAATCAAAATAGGACATACAATTTGGGATGGAGGGAGTAGTATGTGGGGTACCAACAACCAGGGGCGGACCTAGAGGGGGCACCGGCCCCCCCAGGTCTTTCGTTGTCGTTTTATACATATGCAATTTTTCAAATTTTTGTAATATATATAATAAAAAGTGTAACTAAAATAAGTGAAAGTGTAGCTTAGTTGGTTAGATCCTTTCTTTGAAAGGTAGAAACATTAGGTTGGAAAAATCCAATTTCAATATCCAAATACAACCCAACATAAACTGATCCAAATACAATCTACATATTTAAGTGGAAGTACATAAATTTGTATATGCTAAGAAATCTTCCCTAAACCAATGTTCTAACATGTTCTCCTTTTTCATGAATTCTGTAAATGAACAAGAGAAAAATATAGACATTCGGTTATGTAAAAAACAGTTCGAGTACTGTGTAACATCACGATCATCTGCAATACAAAACATTCATACGCTAAAATTTGATCGATATACCATAACATCACGCCCGTAGAGTATCACATCTGCGAATCGAATCTAGAACACCTTAATCTGCTTCACCAATTTTTTGCTTTTGCATCAGCCTAGAAACAAATATAGCAATCCACAAAGTATGTGTTTCTCATGTCAAATGTGCAGCAACTTTGAAGAGGGAATAAAAAGGGAAGTTTTTACTTCCTGTGGGAAAAATGCAATGATTTTGGAGATCCCTCGAAGAAATCCAAAAGAAAATTCTCCAAGTCATCAGCATTGTACTTGATGTACTTGTCACTAATGTTATTGGTATGCCTTCCTACAAAGGTTCGATAAGCCTGTATTACCTTGAGGGATGTTGAGATTCGCAGATCCTCTCGAAGCTGTGTGTCTGGGACTGACCATGCTGTCTGGCTCCTATAGACATCTTCAAAAGCAATGTAAAAGTTTTGAAGTCGTTCCTTGAGAAGCGTTTTTGAGATAGAACTTGAACCGGGATTGTATAGCCCTTCATCCCTCAGCAAGGAGAGGATCGAGCTCCATGTAGCTCTCTCATAGTTCATAGCATACTGTTGGAACTTCCCATTATGCTTGCGGATGAAGTTATCTCCTAGCGTAGCTCTCAGCTCAGATATCTTCTCCTTTTCAGCCATGTAATGAATATTGTTCATCAAGAAAAGATGCCCTAAAGCATCATCCCTGTAAAGCTTGGATTTATCTTCAAGATTAGATTCGAGAGTAGAAATGAAGGATCTGAAATGCTGACCCACTACTGATGGAGGTGAGTTTTCTCTACAGCCATCACCATCACTAGGTGGACTTGTGTCCGGTGAGCTGGAAACTAGACCGTCATTCTCATGGTCCCTTAGTAGAACATTAAGTGTGTCATTGTATTCTGTAAGAGCCTTGATGTAGTTCATAACGTATCTAGTAATATGGTGAATTCCACCGCCCGGAAAAGGAGTTGATGTTGTGCTTGAAGCAACAGCAGACTCAAATTCAAGAAAGGTCGCCTTGGCACAATCACCCAATTTACTCAGGATCTCTTGGAACTCCATCTTAATACTTGATCCACTCTCATCCAAATACAGAGCATCAATGTCTGATATGAGTTCCTCAAGCACCTCGTACATGTCAAGAATACGAATCAACTTCTCCGGTTGATGTGATCCTATTGTTATGGCTTCACCAAAATGTAGGAGCTGCAGAATTGAAGCTCTTGATGATTCAGCAAAACAAAATGAACCAACTGACTCGAGGTCACCAAAAATCTGATCAACCAGAAATTTCTCACTGGCAAGATAAACACGTACAAATAATTTCATGGCTCGGATCCATCTCCTGATTCTGGCATTTAAACTCTTCCATTCCATCTTAACCACATCCTCTATACTCAATTTGTCAACTTCAAGTATATACAAACAGTCATCAAGGGAATCTTTTCGGACACTGATAAAAGCCTGAGAGCATTCACGACCATAGCTCAAGTCAAACATCAAGCTGGCAATGCGCTTGAGGTCCGGGATCACGTTTGGATGGACCAATTCAATTATGTACTCATCTGACCCTCTGCTCATACTGTCTCTCTGAATCACATCATCTACTGACTCTTCTCCAAAGGAAATAATGGATCCGTCGTCTTCTTCAGTTGACCGAAAAGACATGTGCTCCGGCTCAAACGGTTGCCTATTCTGAACAAGCAAGTGTTTGAACTCTTCCTCGAGTGTAACCATAGCAGTCTGAAGAACATCATGCGCTCGACGCAGTAGGACATCCTCTTCACCATCTTTACTAACATTTAATCTCTCCAAACTCTCAATCAACCTCTGAGTTTCTTCCACTGTCTTCAAATAATCATTAGATTCGTCCGGCCCACAATCCCAAATCATAGCCTGTTCCTTTTCCCAGTAATATATCTTTGTTTGAACAATACTAAGTTGGTCTTCAATCTCACGCAACGTTTCATCCTTATCTTGACCAACCTCCTCATCCTTAAGTTTTTCAGCTATACCAATACTTGACAATTGAGTGCCAAGATCAGCAAGGATCTTCCAAGCACTATCGCTCAAGTTCTTATTCGACTCTAATGCTTTCTTGATCTCAAGAACAGCAGCAATCAATTTTTCTTCACCCTCATCCGGACTAACAGATTTTATGTATTCACCCATACCATAAGAACGCACACAATATCCAGCTACTATGGAATCGCAAGCTCACTCTTCTATTGAACCCAATATTTCTCTCAGCACGAGCCAACTTTCTCCTCACCTAACAGACAAGGGAATAGCAAACTCTCTCAACACAATGCTTCAAAACACAAATCCAACAATATAGGAAGATCAAAACTAGGAGAAAAGGGTGGAGGGGGAATGAAAATTTGACTCGAATCAGTGGTAAAGGGGGTGGATTAGCGGTAATATATTCTCCTACCTAGAAACCAATTTAGTTCCCAAACACAAACAATTATTAAATTCCCCTCGATCCCCCCAAAACAAACACACCATAAATGGGATAGAAGGGGAGGGGGGGGGGGGGGGGGGGGGGGGGGGGTTCAGGTAGTTAGCAACCTTGCCAGAAAATGATTCAGACCCAAAAAGTGATTTCTTACAACAAGGGTCCAAATCTTTTGGAATGTGAAAAAACATAACATAAAGCAGCAAACTTTAAGCATAGAGCAACAGCAAATAAATAACTAAACTAAACCAACTTCATATATATATTATACATAAGTAAACTCCAAAAAGAATTAAGATTCAAGCAAAAAAACAAGATCTAACATATCTATTGAGATAAACATACTAACCCTTTTTTTGGAGGTGAACTATTTTATTGAAGAAAGAGATGATCTGAGCTTGAAATCTTAGGAAAATGGAAGAGTTGAGCTTCAAACCTAAATGATATGTACTATGTAGTAAAGAATCTTGAAAACTTCGGACCAATCTGAGTAAGATGATGAATTGATGATGATGATGATTATGTAATCTTTTTATTACAGCTTAGCAGCCCTTTTGGTAATTTTTTTAATAAACAAGATATTTGAAGTCTTTCATTTAAGTATTTATTTTCCTTTCTTAAAATAAAAACTATTTTTGGGTTCAACTTGATTTGATTTATAGGTTATTTGTTGAATATAAGATTCAGGCACTTTTTAAGATAATGTTCCCATTATTTATATTTGAGTGTATAGTCTTATGGTGGGTGGTAAGACGATTATATGAATATCTTCGATATCATAGCTCGAATATGAGTGAAGGCAATATTTTAGTCAAAAAACTGTTTCTGGTTTCTAGTCTCACCGATCATCTCTCTTGTAAGGCTGTTAATAAGGTGCATTTCTTTCAATTTATAACCCGTGTAGCCAAAGAAACCTCCAATACATAAAATAAATTTCACCTCCTATAAGAAAAATGCTCCTACTATTTAATTATTTATAATATTTAATGATGTACACTAGTAACTTATACTCACTTCAGTTATTGAACCCACGTCCTTTATAGTGTTAATACACAATACATAAAATTCATTTAAATAAAAATGATCATATTATCAGTAATAAATACAGAATAAGTATATTATGATTTCAACAAATATTATTTAACATACATAAAATCATTGGTTCAAAGTTCTTAAAGTTGAACATTAAATCTTTCGTATTAAGTTTATACATCCAAATTTTGAATCTTAATCTTTAAAAAGGATTAGTTATGTAGTATAAGAAAAACAGAAGTTACTCAATTTTTAAGTCCTGGTAAGTTGTCTGGATGTCTTCTTGTGTAGCCTCAGCACATGTATGACTTATTGTCGTTGACTTATGTGCTTGACGAAATCATTAAAAGGAGTAGTGCTGTTAAAGGACCGGGTAACTCGTAACCCGCTCGTTACTCGATTCGGAAGACCCGGGTCCGTTACCCGCTCGTATCCTTATCGAGCGATACTCGAGTAATTTTTTTTACTCGATACCCGAATCGAAAAACCCGGGTCCGCTCGATTACCCGCTCGTTTATTTTTTATATTGTATATTTATATATAATATATGTTATACTTTAATCATATTGAATTTCAAATGACCAATATAAAATTAGTATTGAAAATAATTCTCAAATTTGCATTGAACAATTAAATATGTTCGAAGAGAACCCCAAAAATAAAAATTTTAAATAGAAATTTTGGGATAACCCGGAACCCGCTCGTCGCCCGGCCAAAAAAACCCGGCTCGGTACCCGCTCGTGTCCTTATCGAGCGATACGAGGGTAATACATTTGCTACCCGGCTCGTTATAACCGAGTAATTACCCGACTCGGTAAAATAAAAACCCGGCTGGGTAACCCGTTACCCGCTCGAACCCGGTTCGTTAACAGCACTAAAAAGGAGTAATTGTTAAGTAGGGCAATTTAGTCAATTTTTCCCATAATTTACCACATAATGTTTTGTATAAGTGAGATGACTATTATGTTTTTCTGTTTAAAAATATAATTGGTCTAAAGAAATTTTAGCTTGGGCAAAATAGTAATAGCACTCTGAAAAAATCATTGTGTTGATGTGTGTTTAGTTACATTAAAAAATAACTATTATAGTCTCTTGTCCCTTCATCTAATGAATATATTTTTTAAATATAACTTTTTCCCCTAAATTAGGTAAGAGAAAGTGAAGAAAAATTATATTTATGAGATGAATTCAATTTTTTTTTACAAATTTTGAAAGATAAAAATGACCCTTAACAATGAAGGGAAAATTAGATCCACTTGAAAACCTGTAATATAAAATTATTTAATAATATACTTTTTTATGATTCTTCTTTTTTGATATTTAATATTATAACAATTCTCAATGTCTAACTTACAATAAAAGTAAAACCCTCAGGAACTCCCAACTTTCCTCCTAATTCAAACTCCAAGCCTCATAGATGAAGCGATTGCTAGTTGAACCGGTAGACCGTTCCTCTATTTGATTTTTTAACTTGTTAAGTTACAAACAATCATCAAGTTTAATACGTGGTACGTATATAGAACACTTAAGAATTTTTCACGACATAGTTCAGTTGACAAAGAGTTTGGGTGCTAAATTACTGATTTAGCTGGCCTTCTAAAACACATTATGCAAGTAGTGTTGTTAAATGACAGGATAATTGGAATCCGCTCGTTGCTCGGCTCGGAAAATTAGGCTGTTACCCGCTCGTATCCTTATCGAGCCATACTCGAATAATTATTTACTCGATAGCTTATCGGGTAAACTCGGATCGCTCTTTATATTATATATATGTTATTCTTTAACCATAATTAATTTCATTAACCAATATAAAACTAGTATTGAAAAGAATTTCGAGATTTGCATTTCAACAATTAAATATTGTTGGAGAGAACCCTAGAAAAAACAAAATTAATAGAATTATGGGGTATCCAGACTCAAAAAACCCAGTGCGATACTAGCTTGTGTCCTATCGGGTGATACGAGAATATAATAGGTTTGCTACCTAACTCGATAGTACCAGGTAATTATCTGATTCGGTAAAGTTCAAATCCAGTCAAATAACCCGATACCCGTTCGTACCCGATTCATATGCCCTACATACAAGTTACCTCATTATGATGATCCATAATAGGATGGGACAAGGTCCCCATCATGAATGTGTCACCATTTTTAGAGCATATTTAAAAACTAGCATTGTCGCTTGGGGCAACTAACTGTGCGGTTTGTCAGCCTGCGGCATACGTTTGACCTTTCTAGGCTCTAGCCAAACGTGATGTATTATTAAATGGTACACCTTATAAACCGTGAAATGTTCGCAGTACCTATGTTTAATTTATTCGTTCGTAGTATTATATTTAAAACCTAATTGGTTGTTCTAGATTTGTCGTCTTTCTTGTGCTCAACTCAAATGAGGAAAAGATCATTTATGATTGTCAAATAATTGATTTTTTGGATTAATATAGTATTTTCTTTCATTTTTTGCTATGAAATTCCAATATCTCACCTTCCACCAGTAGTAGATGGGAGTACGATTAGGTTATAAACGTTCCGAATTATACCCAAGATAGTTATATTTGAGTTTGGTTCGTACATAGTCAAACCTTTGGTTCGACTCGTTCCGAATAATGTGCAAACCGCACAAAATGTTCGACTTGGTTCGAAATGTGGGCACCAGACCGACTAATTGCGAACCTGTCGAAAAAGATCGGTCCGGTTCTCAAAAAGGTCGATATGATTGGGAATTTGAGCTAATCTTGGGCAAATGAGAAGGAGATGAATGAGAGGGATCGACTGATGAGTGATGAGGAGGAGATGAAGACATGTGGAGTGAGTGACTTTTATGATTTAGGTTACGATTAGGACTTTCTAGTGTCGACTCCAGAATATAAATAAAACAAAACCCTGTATTAATATGTGACGCGAATTAAAACGAATTAAAACGAATCGTTTGGTTCAGTTTGCCGAACTTTCGATTTTATCGTTTGGTTAAATATTTATCAATGACCGCGTTACGAGCCAAATTACAGCCCTAGGCGCGATGAAATTTAGTCTCGTTTTACTTTAAAGGAAACTTAAAACATTTGTAAAATGTAATATAATATTATATGTATTAGTTTATTTGTGATACCCGTCTCAAAAATTATAGTATAATATTTTAGGGTTTTAATTTATAGTTTTTTTGCATAGCAAGTTATATTAATAATAAGTTATAAAAAAAATTTGAAATTTATCATTCCTTCCGTTTTTTTTAACCTATTGTTTCGGTTAGAATTCTTATGTATTTTTAAGATAGTACTCCCTCCGTCCCTAAAAGATTGTCACATTTTGACTTTTGGTAGTCAACAAAACACGATTTAAAATATAAATATTTATTATTATACATGCAAAAAAATTATAAAAAGTTAATACTTCAAAAATACATATTGAAACGAATCTAACAAGGTCTCACAAGACTATATTATTTCTTATCATTTAATGGGAATTCATGATCAAATTTTGTAATGTTTGACTAGCAAAAGTCAAAATGTGACAATCTTTTAGGGACGGAGGGGGTATTTACTATTTTTAATGTGTTTTTTCATTATACTTAAGTAATATTTTTATATCCTTAATAAAGTAGATTGTTGTTAATAATACGTTAAAAAAACAGAAGAAGTATTTGTAATTAAACGTCTTATTTTTAATATTTGTGTTAAAGTCTTGAATATTTCTAGACGACTAGACCTACCCGTCTGCTAATAACGTCTTTTTATATCTTACTTCAAGTGATAATTTCAAGTTGGTAGTCAAGTTGCCTAGAGAGAAGATTTTGACTTGTGGTCAAAGAAGACCAAGTTCAAGACCATATACTTCTATGATATGAGTATATGACGATCCATTTTCGCCTTTAACCTATTTACTACACTATGTAAATTGAAAAAGTAAAAATACCATCCGTCATATTATTAAATGTCGGTACCCTCTCCTTTTAAAGGTAAGGTCATTTAATTTTGAAAGATGGATATTTTGATTCAATGACAAAAGTTGTCGATGAGTCCCTTCTTTTAGACCACTCTGAGCAAGGGTTTATTGGGGTATTTTTATGGAGTTCATTACCCACAACAAAGATTTATTTGGGGTGAATTTAATGTGGGTCCAATTCAATAAATCAGGTTCATTTGAGTTGCATGTGGGCCCCGCCTTGAAAAGCACCCAATGGGACGCTGTCACGCAGCCCCCAGGGTGTGTCGGGCGCCTGTGTCATTTTGCTAAAATTTGTAACAAGGTGCTCCAAATTAATTTCTTCATAAGTTCCATTTAACCCAATTTCTCGAGCCTATTCGATAGTTTCACTTTCCAAAACTAATATTTTGATATGTATATAATAACAAATTATATACGAATGATACAACAGACGAAGAAAGCGCATGGAGAGTATGGATAGCAACCCTCCCCTTAAGTGATCTTTTCCCATTATCAGTCTAAGTTCTAACAATCAAAATAACCTCTTCAAAACATCAAAAAATCACGATTGATTTAGAAAACCTCTTAATTTGGTTCAACTATATATTAATCATAAAAGAAAAACCTCCAAAAGTTCGAAATCATGATTGATTTTAGAAAACCTCCTAATTTGGTTCATTCCAAATACGAATCATAAAAGAAAAAACCTTCGAATGCCTGAAACATGAGTTCACATATTTTCATGATGCCTAATTTCCTGACACCAACACATATTTTATGCGTTCAGTTTTTTAGTGTAAAAATAATATCATCCAGTACCATGGACGAACGTGTACCGTTGTTTTTACCCTAAAACATCAGTGTGTATTTGATAACCAAACCTAAACATCAATATTAAAAGGGTAACAACATGAAGGTAAAGCGTATTTAAACCAGAAAGTTGGCGTTGTAACATTAAGAAAGGGAAATGAAAAAACCCCAAAAGTCACGTTTAACTAGCCTGTGCAAATGGTTCCCTAATTTAGATTAAGTTAAAAAGAATAGCTTTGATGCCACAACACTTGATAGACCAAAGACAAGCAATTAACAAGTTCTGATATTACTACAGTACTCGATGGCGTTGTACTGGCAGGCAAGACCATGACAAAATTGCCGCCAGGTTAAATGAACATCGATTCGGACTTCTCATGACGACACAACGTACTGATATGAGCCACCACCTCGTCGACCACCTCTCCCCCTTCCTTGCTGATAATTGTCCCCACCACGTCCACCTTGGAAACGCCCACGCTCTGAAAAGTCACCTTGACCTCCAAAGTCGTTTCTGCCGTAACCTCGACCACCGCTGAAATTACCGCGGCCTCTAAAGTTGTCACTCCTATATCCTCCACGACCAGGAAAAATACGACCCCTGCTACTACCAACTGGGCGAATAAATCAAAGGAAAACATTAGTTCAATAAAAAGCTGTTCTGGATGCCATCTTCTTTATCACTGTGAAGGACAGAAACGATCATGACATTTTCAGACACAAAAAAACTTATGTAGAAAATCTGTAACTTACCTCGTGTTGTAGTCCTCTTTTTCTCCACAACAACTTGATGGACCCCAATAGTTACAGGAGAAGCCTGAAAAAAACCATGCTATGAAGAGGGGCCTCTTGGAGAAATCAACAACTTATACACATTCAAACTTTCTTTACAAGCTTACAGGTAACATGTTAGAAGAGTCTGGATCCTAATTCACAGAAATTTAAGAATTTCCGAGAAAACTGACGCCAACATAAATTAAATATTGTACTCCTATCATGTTCTAGATATTTCGGAAGTACTTTCCAATCAATATATAACCTTCAAAAATATACGTAAAGTCATATACACTTTTACGTTTCATCTACATTTATTGTTTCCTCCCAACTCCGACAAAAAACCGTCAGTTGGGGGGATGTGTTAAAGGATAATGATTAATTGGAAAGGCTACCTCTCATTTCCCTTCCCTATCAACCAAAACTGACTACAGAAAATATTCAGGCCCCAATCATCTTAAATCCAACTTTGAGATCGAAAGAAACAAAGCCTACATATTACATGTAACTACAATTTATATAGAAACTATCCAGCACATACCTCAATCGCACTAACCATGGAGCCTAAATCTTGAAATTCAACAAAGCCAAAACAGAATCCCTGTTGCTGCAGAGAGAAGTAAGAACTCAGTAATTTAAGGAAGCAGGAACATATGGAGCATAGTGTAAAGAGAAGAAAAAATATAAAAGATAGAACTGACCCTATTGCTTCGAACTTGGACTCCTCCTTGCTTTATTGGACCAAATCTTTTGAACTCATTTTCAAGCTGAGCAACAGTCGCATTCATGGGCAAATTTTGAAGATGTATGGAATGCCCTTCATCTGCAACCCAAGAATATGCGGTTTGCACTATAAGATGTAATTTATGGCATAGACTGAATAACAAATAAACCGATAATATATGATCTAGCATAAAAGGAACTGACTCCCCCATCCCAGTTTAAACAATAGAGATTTTCCACCCCTCCATTTGTAGGACATAGTGTTCTTCTTTTCCTTATCTGAGCCTCAACCTTCTTAATGACCAGTCATTTCTATCTTTTCTTTTAAAAATACCAACACATTAGGTGTTTTGAGGTGAGGAGGGTCTTTAATTTTAATGAGAGGCATTAGGCAATTAACTATGAGCCAAAATAGCCAAGAGTGCAGAGAAAATACAGATAATCGAAGACATAAAAAAACTGAACATAAAAATTGTTTAAACTCATGATGATTAAGTAAATTGATTATGCTTCTGAATAACTAGGAAGATTAAACACCCTAAATCAATGAAGATTAAACACCCTAAATCAATGAAGATGTGTGTACCTTCATCCTGTTTGTCATTATCAACAGGAGCTGTGGTTTTAATGGGAGCAGAAGAAGCCGGTGCTTCAGGGGCGGCAGCTTGTGCTACTGTCACGCCTGCATGCTTTTCTGTCTTTCTGGCAGCAGACCCAGGGGAGTTAGTAGGTACATAAACTCTGTTAGATGCCTTCTTAGTCTGAGAACTAACTATAGAGGCATATGACTTTTTAGGACCATCCTCTGGAGTGGAAGGTTCTGTAACCGCAATGTTAGTATTCTCATGCATCTGTGGTTCACCTTCCACAATTATATCCCTTCCATTTCCAACTTGCTCATCATTGTGAACTGGCTCAGGGGTTTCCTCGCCACCTTTTTGAACCATTTCTGAAAGAGAAGCAGCTTCCTTGTTCGTAGTATCAATCACGCTAGCTGGCTCTGAAAGTAAAAAGGGAATCATAACGAAGCAATCTCAAATAGATAATTCAATTTGCAGCACCAAAGAGAATTTACTCTTAGAGCTCACCTGTCTCTTGAATTAAAGATGAGGTGTGTGCATCATCAACACTTCCCAAAGTGGTATCTGGTTCATTCTCCTCAACAAACCTGAATACATCATTTAATACAAAATAACCGTTTTCTTGAGGAGCCAGGAAAAAAGTTTGCGTGAACTTCCTTCTCAGGTTGTCCTTTCCAGTCAAACAGCCAGTTACTAGCACAATCACCCCATCCTTGAATGAGAGCTGAGCATCTGCAGTCTTAATCTCTGCCTTGTAATTCTTAGAGTCCAGGGAGCATATCTTTTCGTTGATATCCTGCTTGCAACAAATACACATTCTGAGATACGTCCACTAAAGAACATCTTCACACCATTAGATGACTTCAATTATAACATTGTGCCAAAAAATATATAACCAATTGTAAGGACAAAGTTCAACGGTGAAAAAAGAAAAGAACTGAAGGGTACATGTTTTACAATATTTTCTGAAACAGTTTCTGATATCAAATAGACTTCAAGATCAACTTGTATTTGCGTCTTCACTCTCAGTTACATAAGCAAGTCTTATTGCAGTCTTCAATTAGACATCGCAGGGAAAGCATGCACTAGCTGAATCTTCATTTGATCTAGTTATATCTAAATCCTAGGTACATAATCAACCATTGTAATTTGACCATACAGTGGTCAAGCTTTGCTCTAGCTTCAATTTGCATAACCTTACAACAATAATTTGGTAGTTGACCCACTCAGATTTTCAGTGATCAACTGACACTATATCTGAAAATTACTTTTCATGAGAAGAATTTACATGTGCAATATTGCAATCACATAATTTTTAAATGACTCATCATTTTATCAGAATTTATGAGACCTATTTAATCAAAATTGATGAGACCTTTTATGCATATACTAACTCTTAACACATCAAATACATTAGTAAGCCAATTACATCACTCTTTTTATAAGTATGCAAGTATATACAAACAGTGGGACAGTTCTCAGAAAATATATGTTATTAGAAGCATGCTGTGTAAAAGTAATTCAGGTATAAGTTGTTATTGGACTTACTTTTTTAGTGGTCACTGATGTTATAACACCATTAGCATCTGGGCGGCTTAACATGCTCGTATCCTGATAAAATCTGTAAACCAACTCAGGTGACTGATGGAGAATATGGTAGTATTGCTCAACGAAAGCGTTTCCAACCACTTGGGCACTAGGGGAAGCAGGCTGCTCTGTTGACTGCATGGCCATCCTACTGGAGTTTGAAACTAAATATGACTTTTGCCAACAAAAACAACAGCATTTTAAATAAAGAATAACCATTAACACAAAACAGTGAACGCACACCATATATATAACCCTTAAGGACTTCTCTTAGGTATCACATTACTATACAAGGTAATATGGTGGATGTATAGGTGTACAATAGTCTTGAGTTTTACAAGATCTATAATGGAGAAATTTAGCAGAAATGCCTCCCTTCCCTAATTTTTTAATCTTCGCCCCCTCCCTAAACTACCCTTAATGAACCAAATGAAGAATTTGTTTTGGTGTGAATTTACATGTGCAATATTTCACATCACATAACTTAAGTACTACACTAAACCAAACCAAGGTTTATGCCACTATATGAGGTCGGCTAAATATAGGCCACAAGAACCTCAGGATTCGATTCGGTTCTACAAGTTCGATTCGAGGTTTGACCGAATTCGAGCCAAGGGTTCAACTCGGCTTGAATAACCTACATTTATTTAAAAAATTTGAATTTTCGTTCGAACTCCGAACCAATCAAACCTAACTTCAAACCTTCGAATTTTTCGAACCCAATCGAACTTCGGATCTTTAATTCATTAGGAATTGAACGGAACAGAACCTTCGAATCTTTACATTCGAACCGATCGAACCGTAATGAAGTTCGGTATAATTCAGTTAGTTTATAGGCCTAAATATGAATATGCCATTTTGAATCCCTATGTTGGTCATACATTCAACTACTATAAGAAATGAATCAACATCAACATGCCCCCGATGCCTCCAAAAGAGTCCCACCTATGCAGGGTGCGGGTGTGTGTGGTGGTGGTGGCGCGGATAGTAAAACCCCTAAAATCAAATATCTAGCCAAAAACCCTAATATCCATAGTAAATTGGACCGACCCATATTCCTCAAATAATCGAATAATCCATCTCGATAAAGCTATGCATATACCAAATAAAGACCAACTCAATGCTACTAGATCTCCACACACATAAAAATATAGGAAATCAAACAAATAAACTATAACAATCTCCACATTGATTGCAATTAAATTGCTTGTAATTAAAGTACAATGAAACACTAACTCAGTAGATCACACTACAGTCAAAAACACCAAAATACAAAAACTCATAAACAAAATCAGAGAAAAAGGAGTTCAATTCAAATAAAAATAGAGAAACTAGACAATCATATTTAATAAAGCTTTGAAATAAAGTATAACAAAGTAAAAAATGGAAACAAAAGTAAAAAATTAAAGCTTTTGAAGAAAGATTATTCAACATAAGAAATAGAGAAAGTGGACAATTAAAACGGGACAAATAAGGAAGAGTAAAAGTAGGAAATTACCAGTTGATTGAGAGATTGGGTGATGAAATCGGAGAGGGGGGGAAATTAGAGAAAATAGGGAGTGTTCAGTAATTGAAAGCTACCTTTCTTCGATCTCAGGTTTTGGTATAATATACTACTCACCAACACTTTGATTTTGCTTTTCTTAAAATATGGAACAGTCGCATACACTCCCGGGGTGGATTTGGATCGGGTGAATTTGGAAGGAGAATTTTGTAAAATTATTTTGGAGAATAAAACTAAAAGTAGTGGTGGATCCACGAATATTAAAGTGATTGTTTGAAATTGATACAATTTTTAGAATGTCTGTTAAATATATGTAAATATAAATTTAAATGCTAATTTTTACATTAATTTTTTCTTTCAATATATATACTTTTTTTTTCAAAAAAAGTGTTTGTTCGAGTGAACGGGCTGGAACTCACATACCTCCGCCACTGACTAGAGGGAATAACGAAAAAATAAATTTTATTACTGTTTGGATACTATTATGAGCGAGGGAATGATGTAGAATGAGGAAAAATATAGTAGTAATTGAATATGTCATTCTCATTAATTCTCCTAGGATTTGGAGGCGTAAGAATTTGAGGGAAACCACGGAGTATGGGATAAATTAGTGAGAATAGTTTCCCACTGTATAAATAAATTAGTTCCCATATGCAATAGAAAAAAAAAGGTTTTTTAGCCATTTGGCCCTAAACTATGGTTATCTTGTTTAGGGATGTTTTCAGCTTGATTCGGTTCGGTCGACTTTCCCAAGTGTTTTGTCTAAAACCGATCTTATTGGTTTTTTAACTACATGGATCGATTCGGTTGAAAGTTATTTCGATTTTCGTCGGTTCGGTTGCTGTCGGTTTTGAGGCAAAACCAGTTTGGTTCTGTCGATTTTTCGTTTTTGAAACAAACAAGAAATCAAAATGCACAATTTCAAATAGTGTCTACACGTTCACATGAAGTAAAAAAATAAAATAAAAACACAATCATAACAAGAATATATTTAACAAACATAAACTTGCTCCGACTAAGCTTCCAAATGCTAGTCATTAAGTTCACCGATATCCATATCATCTGTACAAATGAAGGCAAAAATCAAAAAAAATTAATAATAAATAAAATTTCATACTATAATTATTAGAAAACAAAAATTACAAAATAAACTAATTTATAAATTATCTTCATTTTTCTTCTCTTTTTTATTCACCTCTTCCAATTTGTTCCTCGAGAAAAATGGCGTTGATTTTGACTTTAGCCAATTTTGTGACCAAATTAAAGCCTCAACAGTATCAGATGCTAACATGCTCCTAAAAGATTCTATGACTCGCCCACTAGTGTTAAATGCAACCTCAGAAGTAACAATCTATACATGTATAGGCAAAACATCTTTTACAACTTCGGCTAATATAGGATATTTTCGTACCTTCCACCATGCTAAAATGTCAAGTGGGGAATGAATTGGCTCACAAGATTCATTCAGATACTTATGACTCCCTCCAATTCAAATCACAAGTCTTTTCCTTTTTCTGTGTCTAACTTTGATTAGCAATAACTAATTACTTATATTATAAAAAATTATAAAAATTTACTTTTATGAAAAAAATCTTAAATATAAATTTATCGATATTAATTATATATTTTTTGGACTAAAGAATAATAAGTAATTGATGGTCAAAGTTGGGCATGCAAAAACGAAAACGACATTTAATTTAAATTGGAGGGAGTAGTATTCATTAGGGATGTTTTCGGTTCGGTCGGTTTTCCCAAGCTTTTTGTGTGAAATCTGTCATATTGGTTTCGGTTGAAAGTTATTTCGATTTTCGCCTTCTGTTGATGTCGGTTTTGATGCAAAACCAATTCGGTCGTTTTTGGGTTTTGGAACAAACAAGAAATCAAAGTGCACAATTTCAAATTAAATAGTGTCTACACGTTCACATGAAGTAAAAAACAAAACAAAAATATAGTCATAACAAGGATACATATAGCAAACGTAAACGTGCTCCTTTGCTACGCACTAAGCTTCCAAATGTTAGTCATTAAGTTCATCGACATCCATATCATCTTAACGAGCCTGGGCGTCCGGCCCGGTGCGTTTAACACGTCTATCTGTATGCAACTAACTGGATGCCTGATGCAAGATCTATAAGCCCAATTACCCAACCCAAAACCAATCAAGATTCAAGAGATTCCAATTGAAATCCTCTCAAACAATAATCCCCATTCCCCATCTCCACCCACCCGGCCACCACCACCACCCACCCACCACCACCCCCCACAGCAATGTCCTCCACCTCAAAATCCTTCCTCAAAACCCTAAAATCCTACATCAAACCCCCATGGAAATACACAGGTCCAACAGCCTCCCCGGAGTACAAATCTGCCCTCCCCCTGGCCACCGAGTACCGACCTTTCTGCCCAGCCACCATAGTCGAAAAGGCCGTTGTCCCCACCGCTGATCCCGACAACGTATTCGATATCAAGTACTTCTGCCGCGATCAACGACGTAACAGGCCCCCGATTAAGCGGACTGTGCTCAAGAAGGCGGATGTGGAGAAGATGAGGAAGGAGGCCAAGTTTGATGTGGCTGATTTTCCCCAGCCGTATTTGACTACCACTGTGGAGGAGGATTACAGTCACCATGGTGGTGGATATCAGAAATGAGGTAAAATGCAATATTTTGATCTTATTTTATGTTTATTTGTTGATTTCGATTGTGCCCATTTGTTGTTTGGATTTTTCGAATGTTGGTATGCTTGATTATGTATTTAACATTGGTGGTGGGTATCCGAAAATAGGAAAAACGTGATCTTGTATGTTTTCTGTTAATTTGGGATTTTCCCATACGTTGTTTAGGTTATTTTCGGGAATGTTCGAATGCTTGATTATATGTTTATTGGTCCCTCTGTCCCAGAATGATTATCCATTTTCCATTATATTAGCTCCCTCCTGGCCTCCCCCCATCTCTAAAAGAATGGTTTTCTGAAGCTGTATATCACTACGAAGCTTTAAGAGGATTGTAGCCACATTGATGGCAGATAGCAGAAATGAGGATAATGTTATTTTTTTGTGTCTTTTGATGATTTGTGTTTTCCCATTTGTTGTTGTGTTGTTTTTTAATAAATGCAATCTTTTTTGTGTTGATTTTGGTTTCGACCATTTGATGTGTACTTGTTTTGTAATGTTGTTTATCTTAATATGCTTGGTTCTGTGTTTATAACTGCCTCGATCTAAAAAAGAGTGTCCATTTGATGTTCCTTTGATTACGATGGTTGAAGAGGATTGTATATAAATGAGGAACAATGTGATATTTTTGTGTTTAAGATTGATTACAGTATTGCCCATTGGTTGTTTAGGTGTTTTGGAAATGTTGTTATGCTTCATTCTGTGTTTATTGGTTCCCTTTATCCCAACAAGATTCTCTAATCTGATATCCTTAAGCCTTTCCTGGAGAAGGATTATAGTTACATTGATGGTGGATATCAGAAATGAGGGAAAGTATAACGATTTCAGGATTTATATGGATTTTGGTTTATCCCATGTATGCTTTATATTGATACAAGTCATACGACCTAAGACAGGAGCACAACCTAAGATCTCTTCTAGAAGGAAGAATAAGTGAACTTAGTTGTAGTAATCTAAATAATATATCTCCTTAGTGGTGTAAGATTTAGTAATAGTGAATTAGGGCAACTAACTGCTTATTTTCTTTGTATTTAAAAGGTATGATCTTTACCCTTTATACGTTCACATTTTTATTCAAGAAATATATCACTAAAGTAGGATTCTTCCTGCACAAGTTCATGATTGCCAGATTTTTACATTCAGTGTTCCCAAAGAGATTGACTGAGTTGATTTCCTTTAGTCGTATATGAGAATTATAGTTACATTGGTGTTTAATATCAGAAATGACGAAAAATGCAATTGTTTTGATGAATTTGATTTGCCCGTCTTTTATTTGGTTGTTTCTGCAATGCTGGTATGCTTCATGGTTCACTCTGAAAAGATTATCTAATTTGATCTCAATTATTTTCATATATGTTGTATCATATGTGGTGAAAAGTATAGCAAATGCAAGTATTTTTAGTGTACTTTACTATGAACATGCTTATTTTTATTTAATACGCAGTTAAATTTTGGTTGGAGGTAGGGACTCAAATGTTAGCTTCTGCTTCATTCGTCATTTATTTGGTGTAAAATTGGTTGTCATGTATGCTTATTGAACAGTGTACTTTTCATTTCTGAACTTATGTGGATGAAATGTCCACGGAGAAGTAAGTTTTTGTTTGAATGATTTAAACTTTATTTTGCATTGGAAAGTCTATATTTTGCATTTTAGGGGAAACCTCAGCTCATATGATACTCCTTAATTCTTCTCTAGGTTCAAGGTATTCAGGCTTGCCAGTTTCATAATGACTCCTCTTGTTGTCAATAAATAGTTGATGCTGCACGGTACAAACTTGTATTAAGTGGCGCCATCTTTTCTATATTTCTTTTCTCAAGTATCCAGCATCTTCGTCGTTGATCTATATGAATTTGTTTGATGAAACAGTCTGGTTTATGAAACAGTCTAGTTTAAGAGAATAAACTTCAACAAATTGTTATGTCTAACAAACATCATGTAACTGCTCAATACATTACATCTTTGTTTGTTTTGGAGGTATTGTAATTGTAGTTTTGTTTATCTACTTAGTTAAATATCGCTCTTCTTTTCAGATGTTGCCAGTATAAGTTGTAGTAGAACGAGTATACTTTGTGTGCAGTGAGCATCCTTTTCCTCCTTCTGGGCTTCCTTTTAAACCTCCGTGCATTTAAAAATTTGTACAACCGCATCGAGTGCTACATCATAGCTACCCATGATCTCCTCAATACATGGTCTATGATATTCTAAGTGAAAGGTTTATCAGGAGGCTCGGAAATGGGGTAGAAGATCCTTTTCGCTTGTGTCCTGAGACGACATATTGGGAGTTCATAGCCAGCATGCCTCATTTTTTGCATTTCAGGAATACGACATCTATAGGATAACTACCATCATGAAAGTTTTGTGGCTTGATTGAAATTTAAGGCATTTAGATTTTTCTGAGAAATAATTCGTTTATTCGGCTATCCCATGGAGGATTTATCAGACTACTGATTGATTACCTTACATTTGAGCTTAATCTGTCATCTAGTGATGACCCTTCCCGGTTAATTTTTTGTGTGCATACATTAACTTGAGCATCTTCACCCGATTGAAAAATTTATCTATTCATCTTGAAGACGAAGAAAAAGTAAAAGAAATCGAATTAGGGTGATTGATTGTCTTGGCGACTTGGTTGGTGGATTTCCATTCTTCTCCGGCGGCCGCCATATTCTACCCCCTGCTTCTGAGGAGGGTGCACAAGTTACACAACAAGATTCTCACACGAAAACAACATACAAACTCTTCCAAGCATTATGAGTTAAACAGGTAGCCTAGTGAAAAAAGCTCTCGCTGGTGATCAGAAGGTCATGAGTTCGAAATTCATCTCATCGTTAATTTGCAAAAAAAAAAGGAAAAAATCCAGCATTATGCCTTTTTGGATTAGAGTAGAAGGATTGCACTTTGCATGTTCTAGGAAATGTCCTTATTGCTAGCACTATTGGAAAACCAATAAAAGTTGACCTAAGGAATTTTGGTAGAACCATTTTAAATTCGGCAAGTGTATGTATCGAGCTTGATTTGTCCAAAGTCCAAATTTGTTTGATATGATTTGGGTTAGCTTAGATATAACACGTTTAGATTGAAATTCAAATGAAGTAGTGAAAGGGAGAAACTTATGCAATTACTACAAGACAATCACAAGTATTGTTTTTCAAAGATATTGTTCAAATTAAAGGACAGAGTGGTAAGAACAATTTAAATTTCTAAACACATAGTTCAACTGAGCTAATCGAATAGCCTAATGGAAAAGGCTCTTGCCAGTGACCAGAAGGTCCTGGGTTTGATATCACTTCACCACTAATTTACAAAAAAAAAAAACATAGTTCAACCGAGTTAAATGACTTCGTGTCAACGATTAGATCATATGCTTTGTCTTCAAGTTTCTTATATTATATATGTTACTCCCTCCGTTCCTAAATGATTGATATATTTTGACTTTTCATGGTCAATAAAACATGATTTCGAACATAAATATCTCTTATTCAACATATGAAAAAAATTATAAGAAGTTGATAGTTCAAAAATATATATTGAGACAATGACAAACTTTTAGGAATGGAGGAAGTATAATATAATCTCAAAAAGCTTTGTGGAATCTTTGAATTTAATCTTAGTGAGATACATCCTGCGATAATTAACTTGAAACTCCATCTTCTAAACAATCAATTCATTACATATTGAAAAAATCAGCACTTATGAATGTCTTAAGATAGGAACATGTTACAAAGACCATACTCACAGAGTACTTTAGCACATATCAAAATGATCCCAAAGGAAGAGCATACATGTGTAGTGAATTCCCATAAGAATAAAGTACTACCTAAAGCACATTGTTGTCTCTCATTTGAATTAATTTTGAGCTCACTTTATTTCAGTACATTTATTTTGAGCTCATTTTTTTATTAACTCAAATAAATGGGGGTCGAATTGTAATTCTCTTGACATCCTTACTAAGTAAATCTTGGCTAAACAATAAGTTAGAAAAATAGGGAGTATATGATAATAAAAGAATTGGAAAAATCAAAAAATAAATAATTGGTTATGAAAATTCAAAAAGTATTAAATCATTTATTCATTATGGAAATTCATAACTAATATCACCTGAGAGAATAATGATTGTTTCAAAATCAAATAATAAAAAATAAATAGTTATACTTAAAATGGTTAAAATAAATGATTTTAAGAAATAATAAAATTCAATAAATTAGAGTTAAAATCACCTCTTAGAGTTACATGATTTTTCTTAATTAGAAAGAACTTATTATTAGTTACGAAAAATCATAACTAATGATTGTTGAAGAATTACCGATTGTCGAACAATAAACACTACTACATATTTGAGATAATGCAACGGTCAAGAAGTATCTAATGCAACGCCTTCCTGGTGACCGTTGCAATAGATAGAGCTAATGCAACACCATTCACATGATCGTTACGATAGATATTCTAATGCACCGGCTTATTTGAAAAGGTTCCCTCCTATTTTATCAGTGTAAGCTATTTCCCAATTGAAAAGGTTAATAAATATGGTGAAATGACTATTTTACTTTAGAATAAATTATTAAAAAATAAAAAGTGGAAAAAATTATGGATGAAATAGTACTTTCACACGTAAAGGTCACTATTTTAGGTATATGCATTACTATAATATTTATATTGGTCAAAATATTTTATTTACAGTGTTTGTACTTTTTATCAAGCGAATAAATATATATTATTTATTAAAACATTAACCATAATATGTGAGATTCAATATGTATAACTATTATTCGCTAGTATTTATTTTGAGTAAAATCGATGCTTGTGCATCCTAATAATAATTATTAAATAAAAAATTTATAATATATAATTATAAAAAATAATCGTTAACAATTTGTCATGTGAAAAAATTTATTCAGGTTTACATTTAAACTAATTTATATGAAGTCATTTTGAACTAATTTTCTTTTTTTAAGGAAATTCTAGAACATGAGGCTTTACTAAAAAAACTAATTTCCCAGTTAAATATAGTATAGATTAAGTGATCTTATAACATAATAAAATAATTTACACGGGTTATAGTGTGCACAAATAACTAATTTTTATAGTTAACTCAACGTAATTAAGTATTTTTACGATAAATTGATTTTATTATAAATAAATTGAAATAATTAAGGTTTTGTTAAGATGCACATCCCACATCGAAAGTCGATGTCCTCCCGGGTCAATATATAAGATCTTGGGCTACTCCCTCTATTGCCAATTGGTTTTAGAGTGGAACCCCATAGACTCTTATCATGGTATCAGAGCCAGGCCCAAGTTATTGAGGCACGTGTAACCCGCCGATGTTGTTTCCGGCAGTTAATACCGGCGATGAAAGTTCCGCCGATGATTGGGTTACACGTGAGGGGGAGTGTTAAGATGCACATCCCACATCGGATATCGGTGTCCTCCCGGGTCAATATATAAGATCTTGGGATACTCCCTCTATTGCCAATTGGTTTTAGAGTGGAACCCCATAGATTCTTATCATGGTATCAGAGCCAGGCCCAAGTTATTGAGGCACGTGTAACCCGCCGATGTTGTTTCCGGCAGTTAATACCGGCGATGAAAGTTCCGCCGATGATTGGGTTACACGTGAGGGGGAGTGTTAAGATGCACATCCCACATCGAAAGTCGATGTACTCCCGGGTCAATATATAAGATCTTGGGCTACTCCCTCTATTGCCAATTGGTTTTAGAGTGGAACCCCATAGACTCTTAACAGGTTTACACCTCATTTGTACATGGAAGTAAAAAGAATTGGATAAAAACACAATGGGCTTTTGACTAGTCGTAGGACTTAAATAATAGCCCAACCCTTTTCACCCTATTTCAATATCAACGGTTGTGCCTCCCTCCTCCTCCCCCCCCCTCCCCTTCCTCTCCACCACCCTCTGTTGCCGCCGCCGGCGTCGACTCCCCCCACCCTCGCCCCACCTTCCTCATTGTCTCCCTCTATTGTAAAGATTGTTTCTTTTATTATTATTAATTATGTTTTTATTTTATTAGTTAATTATTCAATTGTTGTTTCTATTATTTGGTTAAGACAACTGATTACTAATTATTTAATTTATTATTTTGACTTTTAATTGTTAGTTTAATAGGAATTGTTAGTTTTCAATTGTTAAATAAGAACTAAAAACTGTTTTTTGTTTGTTAGTAGTGTAATAATATACTTGTCGATTTAATCTGCTATTATTTAAACTATGATATATTTTGTTCCATATACATTTTGCTAATATTTTGTTGAATTTTTGACTGAAGGTTAAACCTGCTATGGTAAATTTGTTATATGGGCAAAGGGGCAGTACAAGACTCGAAGAGAAAACAACAAGTAAATTGATGTCAATTCTCTTTTTTGTTACAGTTATTACTTCAATTAATATATGTTACTCCATGTTTCTAATCCTTGGTTAACTATTATTTGCTAATCATATGCTCTGTCTCGTAGAATTATACTCGAAACAATTATAACACTACTATATATATCTATTGTTATAAGACTACTGTATGTTCTTGATGGACTTTTAATACTCTTGTGATTTGTATGTACTAGAAAACTTTGAAAGAGTACATCGAAGAGAAATTTTGGACTACTCACTTTCTTCTCTTTGTGCATTTATATTTAATCGCAATATTTTTACTTGTAGGTAAAAGGTGATTCAAGTGGGTGCGTATACAAAGAGCTCGTAGCTGTCCAGAATTAATAGTTTTTGATGGCTCCAACAATGTTAAACATTTATTTGAAAATATTATATCTTTCTTATGAATACTTATTAATTTAGGTTGTAAATAGTTACTTTATATTTTGTATTACATCTACTGGAAACAATGTATTATATATATATTTTATATTAATGAAAGATTCATTTATGTATGTTCATTATTCAAACAATTTAAATGTGTACTTTATTATATTATTAGGTGATTAAAGCTTAAGAAATAACATAATTAATCTACTATTGCATTAACTAATTATTATACTGTTGCAATAGGGTCAAGGGGTGTTACATTAGCCAATTATTATACCGTTGCAATAGGTTCATAAGGTGTTGCATTAGTTATACGGCTAATGCAACGGTTTATATGGCTAATGCAACAAATTATTAATAATTATCACAAAGCCGTTGCAATAGAGCCAAAAGGCGTTGCATGAGGCCTAATGCAACACAAGCGGATGCAATGGTAGCTAGCCGTTGCATTATGTCTAATGCAACAGTTTTCTGGGCCTAATGCAAAGGATTTAGGCGTTGCATAAACTCGGATAATATGTAGTAGTGAAAATAACTAAAAATAACTAAAAATAAAGTTAAAGTAATTAAAATAAATTTATTTCAAAGCACCTATTAAGATAAGAAAAGTCGTGTAACTCTAAGAGGTGGTCTTAACACTAATTTATCGAATCTTATTATTTCATTATAAAGTAATTATTATTACTAATAATTATTAAGAAAATAATAATGGTTAAAAAATAAAATAATTAAAAACAATTATTGTTAAAGTAATTAAAATAAATTTTAAAGTACCTATTAAAAGCAACAAAAAATAAAGGAGGTGGGGGACAATGGTGATTTTTATCATAGTAAAAGTATCACATACAACTACCTATGTCTATATAATTTTCAAGACCTTTAATTTATATGACATATTCAAATTACATTCAATTACTATTCTTATAACTTTTATATATGTGCATCATTATATGCATATACTATGAAACCTTATTTTTATAATCGTGGCATACTTTTTCAAACTTCATGTGTGGGTACTTCACAGCAGAATGGTTGTGTGGAGAGGAAATATCGCCATATTTTGTCTGTTGCACAAGCGTTGCGTTTTCAGGGTCATCTTCCTATTGATTTTTGGGGTGAATGTGTATTAGGTGAAGCATACTTGATTAATAGGACGCCATCTCGTGTTTTGAATTTTGAATCACTTTATGAAATATCGTATGGTAGTCGTCCTACTTATGACAATATGAGAGTCTTTGAATGCTTGCGTTGTGCTCATGATTTGCGTGCTAAAGGTGATAAATTTGCGAGTCGTAGTCGACGTTGTGTCTTTGTTGGGTATCCTTCCGATAAGAAGGGATGGAAGTTATTTGATGTTCAGTTTAAGGAGTATTTTGTGTCTCGGGATATCGTATTTTATGAGCATGAGTTTACGTTTGTCAAAGTGGATTGTAATGACAAGATGCTTCAAGGAGGGAGTGAGTTCCCTGTTTTTGACGATGAGGAGGAGGCAGACAAACCAATGGTGGAGCTGGTAGCTCCGGGTTCAGATCTTCAGGTGATGGCCGAACCGATGGAGGTTGTAGCATCAGGTTCAGATAAACCACCACAGGTGGAGGTTGTAGGTGGCTCCGGGAATGAGTATCCAAATCCTCACTTGGGTAGAGGATATAGGGTCCGTTCTACTCCGGCGCATCTAAAAAATTATTTAGTTGTTAAATCTTCTTACGTTTAATGTCTTGTTTTTATTATTTAGTTGTTAAATGGCTTAATTTCATCTGGGCACCTGAACTATTTTTTAATTCCCAAATAGGCACCTGATGACCTTTTTGTAACAAGTAGGCACCTGGATCCCAAATAGGCACTTGAACTTTCGTTTTTTACAATTTTTTTAATTTTTCAGATTTAAAAAT
The DNA here is from genome assembly GCA_003412495.2 of Echium plantagineum. Classification (NCBI taxonomy): domain Eukaryota; kingdom Viridiplantae; phylum Streptophyta; class Magnoliopsida; order Boraginales; family Boraginaceae; genus Echium; species Echium plantagineum. The sequence goes on along the minus strand of CM016568.1, from coordinate 7,106,035 downwards.
TTTCGATGAAGGGCAAATTAGTCATATTACACATAAAAACTAACTCAACTACTTTTAATCTAATCCAACCTCAACCGAACACCCATTCAACCCTACCAATTAAAAACATCATCTTCAACCTTACACCCCGCCCCCACCCCATCCCACCTCAATTCACCACCCATCCACCCCGTAAATACCCACCCCCACGTCACCAATGAATGATGAAAGCAAAAGAAGAAAAAATGAGAACAGGAATTAAATATACCCAAATTCACCATTATCATATGAGCTCACTATTGGACTGATTGTTGAGTTGTTGTAATAAAGGTTGGATTTTTCCTGAGTAAATCCAAAATTGTTGCGAATCCTAATGTTTTTTGGGTTTTAAGTTGTTGTAATCTGTTGAGTTGTTGTAATAAAGGGGGCTGTTGTTGCTTTTAATTTCCTATAAATGCTTTGTTGCTTTTCATTACAGCAGGGCAAGAAAGATTCCAAAGCTTCTTGTAGATTTAGGATACAGCAGGGAAGAATTTCTCATTCAGGTGCTAAACGCGGTTCCTGTTGCGGGGTGGGGGTGGGGGTAGGTTGTGATTTTTTATTTTTAGTTTGTAGGAGGTGATTTTTTATTTTTGGCGTCTAAAATCTTATTTAGTAATGATACCTGAATTATTCCAAAATGTTTTGCCTCCAAAAAGTCATATTTTCAATATGACTAACTTGCCCCTGGGTTAAGAAATTTTTAAAATTTTAAAATTTGAGAAATTACAAAAAATTGCGAAAAAGCGAAGTTCAGGTGCCTATTTGGGAATTAAAAAATAGTTCAGGTACCTATTTGAGATCCAGGTGCCTATTTGTTACAAAAAGGTCATCAGATGCCTATTTGTTACAAAAAGGTCATCAGGTGCCTATTTGGGAATTAAAAAATAGTTCAGGTGCCCAGATGAAATTAAGCCTTGTTAAATCTTGATCACAATTGGATGTGAATGTTGATGATTTGATAAACATTTCTAAAAAATTATTTATACCACATTTATTTAATATTTTGGTTAAATTAGGCAAGCAGAAGATATATATGCTAGTTCCACATATGATCTAAACTCACGATAAACAACTTCGTCTTCACTTTAATTACTACATGAAATATTTTTTCTTGGATAAGACTCCTAGTCCACCTGCCGCATGAAATATTTTATGTTAGACGATACGACTCCAAGCCCACATAATAACCGGCATGAAATCCACAAAGTGAATGCTTAAAACCCGCAAGAGTTGAACTCGAGATCTCTTAGTATAAACTCGAGTTGCATATTAAGCAGCTTATTAAATCCTCTTTTCAGTATAAACCATCAATTACAACTTATTAGCCAGAATAAGGACAATTATTTTAAAAAAGAATGTGATAATGAATTTGTTTTGTTATAATATATTTATTTTTTATGGGGGACTTTTAAATCCCTTCACAGCTCCTATAACTTCACCAGTAATCATCCAACTCTCATAAAAAGTTACTTGGTATCTTGGATCTTGGGACCATTTATTTGTCAATATTCTTACAGTACCAGTACTGTAGTTATTACTAGTGTAATAAGGAGTTAAATGTTCAGTGATGAATAAGAAATCTTACTCACTGCTGCATTTGCATGCATGCTAGCTTTGGGGCATGTGACATCTTTTTTTTTATCTACCAGATGCATGTCAGTATATGGTACTACTTGTTCCCATAAATTGTATTTTGTATATATAAATTTTCTGTCTCCATGAATTGGTAGGTTTTTCTTGTCTTGTTTTGGGTATTTTGAGTAGTGCTTTCATACAATGGGATAATTGGACATTCGCTCGACGCTCGACTCGAGAATTATGCTTGTTAACTTGCTTGGATTCCTAGCAAGTCAAACTCAGAAAAAAGAATTACTCTGATAATTTTTCGGATAAATCCGAAGTCTGATCCACTAGTATATAAGAATGAATATATTTCTATATAAATAAAAGAATAGATCATCATAATATTTGACTCTAACCATAATCAATTCAGTTAGGAAATAAATCATATTATGAGAGGACATAATACTAGTAGTGTCATCATATAGACTGACTGACCCTTTTTACAACATAAACTAAGGTAAATCAATCTTAGTAGTTGCTACACACTGTGTGAACTGTTCTGGCAGTTAATTAGTTATTGTAATTTACAGTTCTCCTAATAGGATTATGATTGACAAATGAGTTAATTGTAAAAAAAAAAGTCTCGAAAAAATGATTTTCTCAAATGGACCACAATATTAACATATGTGTACTTGAGTCCCTCTTGTGATCAAGATAGAGGTTAAATTTTGGTAGGGACATGGACTAGTTAGTGCATATTTTCGATAAATATCGTCTAAGTGTTAAAAAATTCTGTTTTTGCCCAAATTCCGTCAAAATCTAACGTTTTCGATAGTAATGCAATTATAGTTGTCAAAAAATTCTCGAAAAGTGATTTTCTCAAATGGTCCATAATATTGACATTAAATGTGTATTTCAGTCCCTCTTTTGACCAAGATAGATGTTAAATTTTGGTAGGGACATGGACTAGTTGGTGCATTTTCGATAAATATCTAAATGTAAAAAAAATTATATTTTTGCCCAAACTCCGTCAAAATCTAACGTTTTCGATAGTGATACAATTATAGTACTTTGGTTGCGAAAGTGATAGTTTGGGGATGAAGTATAACTTCTACATATTATTACCACTATTTCATCACCAATTAACTAACATAATACTTTGATATGCAATAGTGACATAGTTATTGAACTTTGGTTCGTGATATATGACACAATTATTGAACTTTTGTTGCAATAGTAACACAATTTTCTTCATTATATTTAGATAAAATTGTCAATTTAGAGACAAAAGTAAAACAATTGTATAAGTATTGGAAAATCAGTTGGATAAATAATTCATTGACTAATTATTGAGTTCTCAATGAAGTAGAAGTACTGAGTGGTCCTGTATCTTGTTGGGTGATTTAAAGATGACTTGGTCCCTCAGCTAAGGTAGGTTAATTATTCTCTTATATGTAGCTGTCCTATATACACATCAAAATAGGACAGACACAACATATGGACCTTAAGATTTTTGGGAATTATCTTCGTGAATTTTTTTTATGTTTGATAGTACCTTCCATTATTATCTTGGGTTTTTCGCCGATTGCCCCTTATATTATTGTCTAATTGTCTATGTGACTTTAAAATTATCATATTTTTCTTGTGTGCTTTCGAACAATTTATCTTTTGTGGAATGCCCATTATACTATCTATCTTTTTTGCATTGCCCCTGAATCTATTTTTTATACTAAAATGTAGAGTTAATTGTTGGAATGGTCCCAGTAAGTGGGGGTCTGGTGTACTTTGGTCATTGAAAGTGGCACTGTTGCGGAAATGGTCCATGAAAGTGTGTATATTGGTGCAATTTTGTCCTTATTCCGTTAGCTCCGTTAAACTTAAGCGGGAATAGCAATTTTTGGGGTAAAAACAAGACTTTTTATAACTTAATAGCCCATTTAGGCCTAAAATATAAATAACAAAAAGTTCAGGTAAAAATAATAATTAAGTACATTAAAATTAAGAATTTAATCAAGTTTAGTCATTTTCGATTTCTTAGATTTTTTTCGGTTTCCTTTTGATATTTTTTTTTCGATTTTCTTTTTTACCTAGTAAAAAAGATTCGATTTTAGTAGTTTTTTTAGCAAGAATTTGGTTGTCGTGGTCTTTTTACAAAATGGTTTAATTTTAATAGTTGTTTGTTGAAAAGATTCGGTTTTGATATTTGTTTTAGCAAAAATGTCCGATTCTTTACTTTTTTTCGAAACAATTACCACATCAGTACTTTTTTGCGAACCAACTACCAAAAACAGAACATTTTTGGCAAAACAAATATCAAAACCAAATCTTTTTGCCAAAAAACTATGAAAACCAAATTTTGTCGAAAAGCCGAAAGTTTTTGGTAAAACAAGTACCAAAATTGAACCCTTTTTACTAGGAAATAAAATAAAATTAAAATTGAAAAATAAATTGAAAAAACTCCAAAAAGATTATCGAAAAAAAAATCGGAAAGATATTAAAAAATTTGAAAAACACTATAAAAAAAGACGAAGAATTTAACGGAGCAACAAGAAACTTGGTCAATTGGGAGTAAACTTGGCAGGCACAAATAAATTAGGGTCATTAAATTATAAAAAGTTTTGTTTTTGCCACAAAAATTGCTATTTACATTTTATTTATGAGACACATCTTAAAATAAATTTACAAGTAAAAATCTTTTATAATACTTAAAAGAAAATAAAAACATAATTACAAAACAACCTTTCTATGTGGTTCTCCAACTATCAGTTCTTTTCGCAGCTGTCCTCCTACTATTCTCCTTCCTTGTCACTGAACTGCGTTTTTTATCCAAATTATTGAATAAAAAAAGAATTACACTATTATTAGATTTCTGAGACCCATTTTAGAATAAATTTGCATGTGGGGATCTTTTATAATACTTAAAAGAAAATAAAAAAGACAATTACAATACATCCCTCCTTATTCTTTACATGTAAATTTATTATATATGTAAATTTACATATATATTAAAAACTTATTATCTCCTATTGTTTTCTATATTTTTTCTCAATATTAAAATGTTTAATTGCTTAAACTAAAAATTTTCAATTAATAGTTTATTTATAAAGGGGTACATACTTTACGTACAAGGGTTGAATGTTTTGGGCTATATACTCCCTCCGTTTTTAAGGTGTTGGGTTAAGATTTTAATGGACATTTTTCACCATCTTATGTATTTTATTCTTAATAAAGTTTACAACTTTCATTAATTTATTGATTTATTAACACAAGACTTGTGAGTTTTAAAGCATAATTAACGACAACTACAAAATTTTATATATCATTTGTACAAGAATTTACAATTCAAGATATTAGTTTTGAGTTCACATCATTATATAAACTCTCATAAAATAAGGGCACAATTATAATATTTTTCATATCTTTAATAAAGTAACAATATATGAAAAAAGGGAGGGAGTATAACACATCTAACTACAGGGCAAACTATTTTTCTCCCCTATATAGTGAGATGGATTGTTACTATTAGACAATTTTTTTGTTCTGACGTTTAACTTCATTGATAAGAATTAGAGTGTTAATAAATATATGCAGTCTCGTCTAATTCTTCAGGTATTGAAGGTCCGACTCTTGTATTAGCGAATCTTGTGTTGAAATGGTTAAAAGGAAACTCTAATCCCTTGATAATTTGAAGCAAATTCTGTAATTTACCTCTTTTGTGTATTACAAAGCAAGATAGGAGCCCTTAACATAATGATTTCGTACTTTAATAAAGTAGGGAGACAAATAAAGTGTAAAGAAATATACTTTCAATCAATCACTACTCAACTCGATCATATAATATCGATGTAGGAATGGAATGACTTCAGTAATGGAATGAGTAAAGGAAAGGAATGAACAAATGATTCTTATTATTTTGTTTGGTATGGTCGTAGTAATGTAATTCAATTACCATTAACCATTACATTCCTTAGTTTGGTATGATGTAACAATAATCATAATATAACTAAATTACTAATGTACCACTAAATATATTCAAGTAAATATTATAATAATAATGATAGTAACAATAATCATAATATAACAATTGTGTTTAGATAATATTTTCATCATTATTATTATTATTATTACTATTATTATCCTAAAATAATAATGATAGTAATAAATATGATAATAATAATAAAAATAATAGTAATAATAATAATGATTATAGTAATCATAATAATAATAATAATAATATGACAATAATAATAATAATAATGATAATGATAATAATAATGATAATAATAATAGTAATAATAATAATAATAATGATAATAATAATAATAAATATGATAATAATAATAAAAATAATAGTCATAATTAGAATGATAATAATAGTAGTAGTAGTAATAATATTAATGAATATAATAATAATAATAATAAATATGATAATAATAATAATAATAATAATAATAATAATGACAATAATAATAATAGTAGAGATAATGATAGTTATAATAATAATAATAATAATAATAATAAAAATAATAATAATAATAAATATGATAATAATAATAACAATAATAATAATAATGCGAATTTCTCAATGTAATCAAAGCAGCTTGTGTAAATGTAGTATTTTTAGAATAATTTGTTATAATTATAAATATTGTAACCCTGTCCTATTTTTTCTCATTCGATTCCCTCATCTGAAGTAATGGATGATTACGCCCAATTTGGGAGTAATGGGTATTACCTCAAATGGGGTAATAGGATTAACTAAGGAATGCAATGAATATCAATTCCTAAGTACCAAACCAAGTCATTCAATTCCATTCCTGTTTAATTCATTCCATTCCACCATACCAAACACACTCTAAGACTATTCATAATAATAGGTAGTCTTGACTTGCCTTTTCACGTATTTCTATTTCTAGAACGATCTATAACTGGTAGTAATTAGTGTGAGAATATTTTCAATATTCTTCACATGAGAAATAATTCAAGAATATTGCTAAACTATATTTTCACCCTATTTATTTAATTAATAGGGCGTATTCTCTATCAATCCAACGCATGGGAAAGACAGAATCATGGGATTGGTTCTTTTTCTGTATTATTCTTTCACTTAAATGTTATTTTTAAGCTATTTTTTACATTTTTTTCTTTTCAATATGTTTAACTTTTAAAGGCTTATAAATAGAGCTCCACTTTGCCCGTCTTAACATTTTTTTTTTCAATTAATGTGTTATTTAATATTTTGTATATATGGTTAGTATTGTATAGGGAAAAGTGAAATATATCTGAAATATCATCTAACGTGGATCGTAAAAGTAATTAATTATATTTGATAATGTGATAAAAAAATGTAGTTTAATGTATGTATTTACTTTTTAACAATACTAACTACAATGAATAGACGAACAGTTAGCTTTATAAACATTTCCAATAAATCATACTTTATCTAGTTGCAATATAATGAAAGCATGGAAGTATCTTGTCGACCCATGTGAGAAAAAAAATGGATAAAAATTAAATCCCTTTCGTAGTTGTCGATAAAGCATGATGGCCAACTTTTCCAAATGTGCAAATTCAATGGTCCTATCCCCATATATGTCCCAATTCAATCATATATATCAAATCTCTATGTTTTGCTAGCTAACAGTAGTTTTAGTTTGTGAGTTAATTGGATATATAGGCTAGTGGAATAAGTTGTTGTTAATAATGAGTAATGACGAGAATGTTTTGGATTCAAACTCACTTTATCGTTAATTATATATAAAAAAATGTAGTAGTTTCTAAGCTAAAATTAACGAAAATCTAATTTTATTAATATTCTGCACTCACAAACCCTTATACATACATGCAATGCAAGGCACAAGGGCCATGATCAAGGCCCTCAAAATTTTCAAAAAATATATTATAATTATTAGTTCATATGTCATTTTTTTTTAATTGTATAATATTATTTTAGGTTTATCATATATATTTCGCATATCAACTTCTATATTAGTAATGTGTTATTAAAGATTTAAAACTTTAGCTAGATTCTTAATGTGTCCGACTTATATTAATTTATTTGGGATTTGACAACCTTCGATTCCCAAGTCTTCTAGTTCGAAGAAGTTAGTGCACCTAGCCGTTTGCACTTACCGAAACTTTCGAAATAGTCGATGATTAAACAGTTTGGCGTATGGCATCTGATAACTCAAGCTTTCAATTATAGATTTTGGATTTTATTTAGTTAGAAATTAAATTTATGTATTCATTATTTTATAATATACTTTTATATTTTAATATTCATAATCTCATCGCTAATTTATATTTTAAAAAAAATTAAACTTTCCAAACTGATTAAAACTAAACTAACATTATGTAACATTTTTATATACTAAAAATAATTGACAAATAAATAACTGATCATAATTTGATTAGTTGTCGATTTGGTCCTTATTAATGTGGTCAAGTTAGAACTTAGATCCACATAATTACATTACTTCAAATTAACCTCTGCAAGTAGTATAAATATTGCAATGTAATCTCAAAAAAAAGGTGTTGTAATATGAACTTCCTAAAGAATAAGGATCATTGTGTAACATTTGATATTATTTGGGACCATATATATTGCAATATTTTTATCACTTTTGAAAACTAATAATCTATAACAACATCTTAATATTTGAGACCAATTTACAATCGTATCACTAATTAAATTACCATAATATCATATTAAACTTAATATACAAATAGACAAAGCATGATGAGAAATTTTTCGAAGCATTTAACCAACACATTCAAGACAACTACGGTAGTTCATCAATTTTCATTAGTCTATGTATTAATGTATATAAATTTAATTTCTATGTAAAAATAGTACACATCACCAAAATTTATCATTACAAAATTATACAAATTAAAAGTAAGAAAATGTGTACCTAAATTATTTAACCATCGAGGAAATTGTTTATGTAGTCCTCAAAAGTGGGTTAAAATTGTCATTTAGTCCTCGAAAGTTCAACAATTGCAATTTAGTCCTCAAAATTGGACAAACGTTGCAATTTTGTCCAAAAACTAACGGAGCTGTTAAACTTAACGGTATATGTTCAATTGGATTCTATTAAAGTTTAGCTAAACTTTAATGGCTCCGTTAGACTTTGGACTAAATTGCAACATTAGTCCAATTTCGAGGACTAATTTGCAACTATTGAACTTTAGAGGACTAAATGACAACCTCGATCCACTTTTTGGGACCATCAACTATTTAGTATGTGTACCATAATTGAGATAATTGCAGCAATGGTCCTAGTAATTGGGGTCAAATTATACATTCATCTCAGTAGCTGGGATTGTTGTAGTAATAGTCTCTAATAGTGTACATGTGGTTCACAAATAGTTTCTAAAATTAAGCTTTCCGTTAATAATTGAAGGATTTTATCATTGTTGAGGTGAAAATGCAATTTTTGAAACTTTTGGGTCATGTTTAGAATTGGGATTGGGGCTTTCTTAATTAACCTTGTCGTTAATAACTGGCTGAAACTACTGGCTGAACTCGATTCTAAGAGAAACTCTCTATCCCAATCTCAGAACATACATGATCCTAAAAGTTCCAAAAAATTGCATTGTCATCCATAAAATGCTAAAATTCATCAATTATTAACCAATAAGGCTAATATAGGGACTATTTGAGAACGACGTGTACAATATTAGGGAATGTTAATAAAACATTGTCACTTACTGGAACGAAATTCAATTTGATTCCACTTACTAAGACCATTGTTGTAATTAACTTTACCAAAATTTGTTAATAAATTGGTATATATTATCTAAAACGAAAAATAAGCTTATATAACCGAAATTAATGGTTTTTTAAGTGGTAGTACTATCTAAATAAAATATACCAAGAGAATAAGAAAATATATTATAAAAATAGTATAGTTTTCATTTTTGGTCGTTAACAAACTATTAATAAACAAAAGCTTAATAAATCTAACTTCGTAGAACATATTCTCTCCTATGAGTACTAGTAGTAAATATCCTACCTTTCTATCTTTAAAATAGGGTCGGAGTTAACTGAATACAATTTTTTCAATATCTCTATCCTAACCTGTCTCACATCAAAATTTTAAGGATCCATACAATAAATCCTAAAAATTAATACTCCCGCTAACCTCCCAATTCTCCTCTATTGCATCAACTTTTATATTTTCATATCAATTTTTATTACTTTCATCATCATCTTCTTTTTAAAATAAATATAGACTATTTATTAGTTCATTTCATATTAAAGCTAAAAACTTATATTAAAACTTAACAACATAAATTTATTTCAAATTTTATTAGTTTTATCTTCTTTTTTTCAAACAAAAATACTAACTATTAATTTATTTCAAATTTTTATTATTTTCAAATATCAATATAATTTGAGTTTGTTCTCAACATTTAAATCATTTGACTTTGTTTCAATATGGAGATAAAAATATAAAGAAGGTTGATGTGAGGAATATAAATAACGACTCTTTTTTCTGTAAATTTTAAAAATAGTTTCTAAATTTGATAAAGTGATATAATAAATTGATTTTCGGGAAAAATTACAAGGTACGTGCTCTGAGTGCTCCAATAGTACACACTCTACGTGGCTTCCTAGTTGCCTTTGCTTCTTTTTTCCCTTGTTTTTCATCCGTTATAATTATTTTCATCTAGCTAAACATATCATGGTCGGTTGAAAACCTCATCTTCTTTCTCAGCAACTCCACCTTTCTCTACTATATAGTTTCTCTTGTAAATTGAAAGTCAACAATTATAGTTATAATCAAGCAAACCTCAAGTATTCTAGCCTGGTAAGTATATTATCCAATATATATAGCTAGAGTTCCATTTAACTTCTTTACATGACCTTTCTATTTTATTTTAGTTTTGTAAATTAACGATAAGGTGAGTTTCGAATCCAGAGCTTTGCAGTCACTAGCAAGAGTTCTTTCCCCTAGGCGATTCGATTAACTCAAATTCTTTACATGACTTTTGTGTGCTATTATGCTATACTTGAAGAACTTGGAGAGATAATAATGGTCTAAAATTAGTTGATTTTTGTTTTGTTTTGAGTGAGCTAATTAAAGTGAATTTATGCATTTTTGTAAATATTGTCTATAGTAATAATTAGATTTTCGATATTCAATAATTTGTATTTGTCACAAATTAATAATTACATATATAGGAGTATATATATGTTTCACAAGATAAAACTTAATTTTGTTGTATATTATGTGAATTTCTTGCTAGAATTTGCTATGGTTTTTAACTAGTTGTATATATTGTGTGTTTATATATATGATCTCTTTTTACCTAATCTTCTCATTAGTATGATGTTTTCATAGTAGAATTCCTCTCAAGAAATTGGAAAGAAATCTTGAAGAACCAAAGCAAGATGATAACAAGAGAAGAAGATGAGGATATATCATCATCAACAAAACAAGAAAGTGACAACATCAACAACAATAACACCAATCTTATGATCTCATCAAGACCATCTCCATCTTTCATATCATCATCATCCTCATCATGGTCAAGGTCGAAAGATCTTCGAATCGTCCGCGTTTCGAAAGCATTTGGAGGCAAGGATAGGCATAGCAAAGTATGTACTGTGAAAGGGCTAAGAGATAGAAGAGTAAGGCTTTCAGTACCAACAGCTATACAACTTTATGATCTTCAAGAAAGATTAGGGCTCAATCAACCAAGCAAAGTTGTTGATTGGTTGCTTAATGCAGCTAAAGATGAGATTGATGAACTCCCCCCTCTTCAAATCCCTCCTCCTGGGTTAAACTTTCCTCCAAATCTTCATTATTCCATGCTAATGTCAACCAATAATGCTTCATCGTCGTCCCATCAGCAAGGCGCGGATAATACTAGAGATGAAGATGTTGGCATTCAAGAAAGTTCGAGGGGAAAATCGAAGGAGATCAAAGATGAAAAGTCAAGAAATGGAGTAGAGATGGAACATTTGGATCTTCAAAATGGTGGATATGGTTCATTACAAAAACCTAGTACTAACAATAATTCTTCCCTAGTACAAGGTTTGATGAATCATCATCAAAATTCTTTAGCATATAATAATAGTTCTTCATTTTTGAGATGGGATCCTTCAAATTTGTCATTATCACATCATCAACCCGAAGAAAATGATGAAAATCATCAAAATTTTCAGAATTTCCCATCTGGATCCCAAGTTGTCCTATATCCACCCTATGGGATATGTCATCCTTCTCCTCATCAATCTTACTTTGACTTACAAATGTTGAGTTCGAATTCGATTTCTCAACACCATGTGGAATCCTCAACGAACCACCACCACCACCATCATCACCAAGAGGCGACGACTCCACCAGTAAGGCCATTTCATTTCAGTGTGATGGCGAACTTTCTCCCTTCGCCATCACACTTAGACGATGGCGGGAACAAGACGAGCAAAGATGACGAGTATCATTCAAGATAAGTGATTTATTTACAAAGATAATCGTTAAGCGTTTTCTAAGTGCTTTTTTGTAGTAGTACATTATCTCTCGAGTACAGTTGACTCTACAGAAGTGAGATTATATGTTGATGATGAGTGTCATTATATTCTAAGTAATCAATTTATCTACAAAGATCATCAATAAGTGCTTTGTAAGTGTTTTTTTGTAGCAGTAGATCTTCATCTCTTGAGTTGAGTTATCATACAGAAGTTTGTTAATATACGAGGTATTGCATATTTGGTTCCAGATAGTGGGATGCAGTTGCACTTTAGTCCCAGACAGTTACAATGTTGCAGATTAGTCCTTAAAAATAGCACAAGTGTTGCAATAATATAATCACCTAAAGTGAAAAATATTGCAGTAGGTTCTTGAGAAAATGGAGATTAATGTGCAACAATTGTCGTTATTGTGGACCTGAACCATATCGCAATACTTAAGCTACTTTCGAGGACTAATTTACAACAGTTTAACTATCCGGAATCAAAATGTAACTTCGTACTATTATTTGGAATCAAATCAGCAATTGTGTTTTAATATTGAGAGAATTGGGAAGAATAAGGAAAGGAGGCTAAATTCATTGAGATTCGAGTTCAGGCAAGATTATGACTACTGTTAGAATGGTATATTTATTAGGGTCCTTTTTCTTCTTTTTGTGTTTGCTTTCTTTTGCCTTTGTTTCGATTATATTGTTTTTGTTTGATTCGTTTAACGACATATACATTAGCATTCTCTATCATGATACTGGAGTCTGGACCCCTGTCTAGAAATGGGCTAGGATATTTAGATGAGAAAATTGTTAAAATGTTCTCAGTAAATATGTGTGAATTACAATTTAGTTCTAGTTAATATTGGGTCTGCAGAAATGGTCTCACATATTGGTACAAAAAGTGCGCTTCATGACATTGTTTATTTTTACACTGTCAGAAGTTTGTTAATTTAATTAGAAAATTTAGAATACCAACAGTTAATTTCAAGAGTTTGACATTGTTTATTGTTAAATGCGTTTGTTGTTCTAAAAATTAGGGGCTAATTAGTTAAATAACATGATTAATTTGTTTGTGTATTAAATTATTTAGGTTTATTTTATCATAAAAAAAAATTTTGGTTTAATATAAATTATCCTAGTTAAAAATTTACAAAATACACCCAAAATCTTTCAAAACAGCTGAGTGACCAAATTTTAGAGAAAAAATGTAATTAAGTGATCCAAAACACTCACTTTGAAAAGAGGGTGTTCGAAATGAAAAGTTTAGCAAAGTTCAGTGATCTTTCATGCCATTAACCCATAAATGAATGTACTCACATGTAGTAATTTTGACGGTATGGCGTTAATTGTGAAGGTAATTGTCGAAATGGTTTGAGTAAGTGGGTGACAATTGCAATTTGGTCCCCGAAAATGGTAACAATGCGCAAATGATTTCCATCCGTCTAGATCATGTGCATAAATAGTCCCTAAATTGAAACCACTGTTAAAAGTTAACGATTATACTTATTTTTTGCGTCAGTTTTTATAATTTTGATAAAAACTTTCAAAATTATTTAGTTTTAATTTTAATTTTGAACACTTTTTCTTATGAAGTTATCAACCAACCAATTACATAGTTTCAATTGATTGTCATTTGTTATTTTCAGTGTACATTTCGACTCATTTGTATTTTTCTTAATTTATATGCAAATGGCTAAAACGACAACTAAAAAAGAATGAAGGGACTGAGAGGGAGTATGGGTCGTACACATAATACAACCATAATATTTTATACTAATGTTACATTTGATGTCGTTATTAAAATGTTAAATTAGAAATACCAATACTATGATATTTTTATTTTTGATACCTTATTTTATGGAGTTTGAATTTTAAATGATTTATTAATAATAGTTTTTCCGCAATAATTAATGGTATTAGTCTTCTTAAAAGTCAAAAGCAATTGTTGCTTTCCTTATTATTTTATTTGAGTATGATTTTAACGGCTAAAACTATTGACATATAACCCGAGAAACTCACCCAACCAACACGAAAATCAAATAACCCAAAATAACGGGTTACGAGATTCCAAGTTCAAGTTTGGCTCTATTTTTTTCTAAACCCAAAATATATTGGGTCGGGTCGGGATTTAATGAAACCCATCCACCCAACCCATGCTCACCCTATCCATAATTTTATCTCAGTTGGTTAAGTTATGTAATAACAAAACCATTGTGTTTTCCTCTCATATATAACTAACCCTTAGTACATGTGGCCCTATCATGAGGATAAGGTTTTGATTAATTATATGTATAGTCCTTGATATAATTACACACATTAGTTCGACGATTGAGGGAATGTACAAAGATAGGACTGTTCTACCAAATATATATGATTGTGTTTACCTATGGAGGTGGTAAAATCTTTAATAGAGAGGCTCCAAATATTTACGGAGTCTAATGCGAAAATTAAAATGGAAGTCCTCCTCAATAATCACTAATCACAGATATTCCATAATAACTTTTTTTTTTTATAAACTAGCGATAAGGTGAGTCTCGAACACTCCTAATATGGTATCATGAGCCAAGCCCGAGTTAATGAGGCACGTGTAACCTCGCCGATGTCGTTCCGGAAAATAATACCGGCGAGGAAAATTCCGCGACGATTGGGTTACACGTGAGGGAAAGTGTTAAGATGTAAATGATTGGTACATTTTGACTTTTGTGGTCAAAATTTAAAAACTTTGATCAAGAATTTTCATTAAACTATAAGAAATAATATAGTCATGTGAGATCTTGTTAGATTTGTCTCAATATATATTTTTGAAATATCAACTTTTTATAATTTTTTCGCATGTAGAATAAGAGATATTTACGTTTTAAATCGTGTTTTGTTGACCATGAAAGTCAAAATGTACCAATCATTTGGGGATGGAGGGAGTATTATATTTTTGAAAATTCTAGGGTTCTCTTGAAACGGGAAGCTAAAAACGGGGGACCTAGTAGTGATTGTGATCGCACATGTGACCATGCTCAAAGGCCGACCCGAGCTTTAGATCAGTAGCGGACCTATTAAGGTTCACCGCTCTTCACTCGAGCATGCAGCTTTTGTTTGAACAAAAAATTATATATGTGTAAAGGAAAAATTAATGTAAAAATTAGTATTTAAAATTATATTTGGATATATTTAAGTATTTTGAACAAACACTTTAAATATTATAACAATTTCGAACAAACACTTTTATACACCTAGATCCGCCACTGCTTTAAACGAATAGGCCAGCAGGACATATGATGAGAGAATAGAAGGAGTGCCAAATTATTTACACAATATCCAATAAAATAAAACTCTTACATGTTTAAGGAGGAGCAGCTTAAGGTGTAAGTTGAAAGGTATGTATTTGCCAGAAATTGAAAAGATAGTTTCAATGTGGTCCTTATTATTGTGATCATCATCAAGTTACAGCTGCATGTACAACTTTTACAAATAATTAGGGTTTGTAAGCTTTGGTGGCTATGTTTTCATCTATATATTGTCCTACCTCTTCTTTAATCATAATCGTGATCAGTAGTACTGGTAGCTAGTTGTGAGTTCTAAATAAAGGGACCACTACCCTTTAGTCCAATAAACTTACATTTCATGACAAAATATTTGATATTTTATACACATTCAAATAGTGATTTTTAGAAGTGAAACTATAGAGTTAATTGTCGGAATGGTTTCAGTAAATGGAAATTTGGCACACTTTGATCTCCGAAAATGGCACTGTTACGGAAATGGTCCTTGAAAGTGTGTATATTGGTGCAATTTGGTCCCCAGTTGTTTTAGAGTGTTAGAAGAACGTTTAAGGATATGAAAATAATTAAACTGAATTGATTTCTTAATTTTAATGTATTTAATTGTTACTTTTGCCTTTAACTTTTTATTATTTATATTTTAGACCCCAAATGGGGCTTTTAAGTTATAAAAAGTTTCATTTTTGCCGCAAAAATTGTTATTCACGGTTAAATTTAACGGAACTAACGGAATGGGGACCAAATTGTACCAATATACACACTTTCAGGAACCATTTCCACATACAACAATGCCACTTTCAAAGACCAAAGTGCACCAGACTCACACTTAGTAGGACCATTTTAGTAATTAACTCTAAAATTATAATTATAATCCCCTTTTTACAAATCTAGTGATTGGGGAACTTTACAAAGCAAAATCATACATAAAAAACATTGTTTTGGTGTGTATTCTGTTGCCCCAACATATTGATTATAAATAATCAATAATGAGACCATGATGGAAAAGGATCAGAGGAGGGTAGAATTGTGAAATATTATTAGAAGGGTGGGAATTCGAAAAAGTGAGTTGCTAAAAAAATGTGTAGGATAATTTTAAGAAGTTGTACTTCCTTCGTACTTAAATGATAGGGTCATTTGATATTTCATGATTACTGAGAAACGACTTAAAATGTAAATATTTTTTATTTTACATATATAAAAAATTAGAAAATTGATATTTTAAAAATGACATATTAAACGAATCCAACAAGATATCATATGATTACTATTTTTTATTGGAAAATGATAAGTATTCATGGCCAAATTTTTCGAAGTTTGACTCGAAAAATCAAAATATCCTTACAAAAAGTTTGAAACTCTCAAACTAAGAATCCTGACAACTTTCAAAAAATCAAAACACTCTTATTAATTAGAAATGAAAGGAGTATACATTTAGTTATTCGCCAAATCAACTTGTTTTATAATATTACACCTAGTAAGTAGTAAATAACAAAATTTGCAATGAAAAAACATAAATGACATTAGAATAGGGGAAAAGAAAGAGTATGTATGGCAATAGCATGGCGGGGGCTGGAGCAACAATCCTATATGTTAGGGTACGCGACGGTTTGGTTTTCAATCAAAATTTAAATCGAATTTATTTTATCGGTTCTCTCAAAATAAGAATCTTAATAGGTTCAAATTCAATTTCAATATAGTCGATTCCTTTCTTAGTTTTGGGCTTATCATTTTTTAGTTAATATGATTTCTTTTTGGCCGAAGTTTGCATTTTAAATAATATTGTTGTTTCTCAAAATTAAATTCAAATACTATATCTAACTCATGTAAGGTCAATGTACTCGTTTTAAATTAATTTTAGACAAATTGAAGACACATTTAATTGCACACTATAACTTTTTTTTTGACATATAGTTTTATTTTTTATATTAGTAGCTTTAAAAAGATTTACATATCTATTATCACATTATATCAATAGTGAAAACACTTAAATCCTCTGACAGTTTTAGGCCACTGAACTTATCTTTTAAGAACAATTAGACATCTATTCGGTTCCTTAAAAGGCTGAACCAAACTCGGTTTCATTGTAACTGATACTTATTAAAGATTTTGATTATTTTTTGTTCGGTTTGGATCGATTACGTTTGTTGTCGAATTTGAATATTTTATGCACACCCTTACTATATGTATTTCGTACTACGCATGCTTAAAATCTAGCGGGGGCGCTGGCCCACTCTGCCCCCGCTGGTTCGGCCTCTAACTATGAGAAGTACACGTTAGGTCCACAAGGCTTATTTTCTTGTGGCATCCTAAAGTATCCAGACGCTTTTACTGAACCCCTCAACTATTTCATTTCTCATAATAAAGTCTAAATTATTGCTCTTTTCAATTTACCCCTATTTAAGTTTTGCCACCAAAAAAATAAATTCAAACAAGAACAAAATCGGAAACATATATAAAGTTAAACTTTGTGACACTGTTTTTAATAAATAGATATGAGAATTTACTAATAAAATAAAATATCCTCTTTTATGAACAACTAAAAAAACCCTTCTTTTTCCAACCCCCCCCCCCCCCCCCCACAATCCCACGGTCAAAAGAAAATAAGCATAATTATTATTATTATTATTATTTTGATTTGTTTTTTGAAATTTCAATTGTTTTATACTCCCTCCATTTGCTTTTACTTGTCTTCTAGCCTCAAATTTTTATTTTTAAATACTTGTAATTCTAGCATAATTCATTAAAAAGTTTTATTTTCAATGTACTTTATACTTACTTTTTACTTTGAATCTATCAACCAACCAATTATATAGTTTCAATTGATTGTCATTTTATATTTCGAATGGACTTTTTGGCTCTCTTTTACTTATTCACAATCTATGTGCAAATGACTAGAAAGATAAGTAAAAGAAAACGGAAGAAGTACTTAGTATGTGTTTGAATATGTATAAAATGAAAATATTTTTGTATGGGGCAAAAGGCTGGAACCATCACATATGTTATACCCAGGGTCCCTTTTCACTCATTCATGATTTAATTGACCTCTTTCACTCACCCACGAAATAAAAGGAGCCTCTTTCAATATTGTCGTGTTATCTACTGTTAATGTTGTTGTTAACACAATAATTTAGTAGAGGCAAATTGGTACCTTCGGGCTTAATAAACAACCATAAAAAAGGAAAAATCGAAAATACCCAAATCAATTTAATGGTTATCCAAAATCCACAAATTAAACTCGAAACCTAATCGATCAAAACGGAGGTCGATTGAGTCCTTTTATTTCATGGGTGAGTGAAAAAGGTCAATTAAATCATGAGTGAGTGAAAATGAACTCTGGGTATAACATAGGTGATGGTTCTAACTGTTTTCCCTTTTGTATGTGGCCTCAATTATTTAATATAATTTAGGAGGTCATCTAGACTATCCAATTTACAACAAATAAATACACACCAACAAAAACAGATGAACCATATGAATCTCTTGAAGAAGATAAAGGATTTGATGGCCGATTTGGTATATTAGAGCAATGTGGCCGATTTGGTATGAATCTCTGGGAGGTCGACTGGGGAAAGAGTGAAAGGCTGATACTAGTATGGTTAGTACTAGTTAGGTTAATAGTTGCCTAAGGGTGTGTTTGGTATTTTATTATTTAACCGGTTTAACGAGCGATTACCGAACGAGTTGAAGGGAATTACAATCCGTATAACGCAATCGTAAGCGGTTTAATTTGTGAACCGAGCGAGCAAACGAGTCGATTTTAACGAACCCGTTTGCGAGCAGACCGGTTCCTTAACAGGGCTAGACACTGTAATGTGACCATACGAGTGCAATCAGTATTTCGAAGAATCATGTTCAACATAGCAAAACCAAACACATTGACATAAGACACCAATTCGTCCAAGAATTAGTGGAGAAAAAGTGATCAATCTTGAAATTGTGAGGACGGATAAGCAAGTGGAAGACTTCATCACAAAAAAAATTAGATTATTTTTTCAATGTATGAAAGTAAAACTGGGATTACAATCCAACTATACATTCATATATCGCACAAGAAAAACCGAACAGAAATCGTTGCAAACAAAATTTTGCGCCTTCAAATTACCACCCCCCCCCCCCCCCCCCCCCGGCCCCGTATGAAGTCGGTAACGATTTGATGCACCTCAAATAATCAAAAACCCTAAACTTCATTTTCCCCAAATCCTCCCTCAGATTTGCTAAATTGCACCACAATTTTCAGCACCACTAACCTTCAGGTAATTTTACTCCAACCCTTTAAATCTTCTGCATTAATATTGAAAATCTTGATCTTAAAAATTGATTCTTGAAAATATTTGATGGGCTCTTTTCAAAGTAAAGATTAATTTTTTGTAATGAATCGACCCGTTTTACCAAAACATGTAGCTGAAGTTATAAAGTACAAGAAAGATCCATTGAAGGCTCTTGAAATATTTAATTCAGTTAAAAAAGAAGATGGGTATAAGCATAATTATTTAACTTATAAATGCATTATTGATAAACTTGGTCTCCATGGCCAATTTGAGGCCATGGAAGGTGTCATTTCCGAAATGCGGGCTAGTTTCGATAATGGTTCTATGGAGGGGGTGTATATTAGTGCAATGAGGAATTATGGAAAGAAAGGGAAGGTTCAAGATTCGGTGGATGTATTTGAAAGGATGGATTTATACGAATGTGAACGGTCCGTGTTTTCATACAATGCGATTATGAATATATTGGTTGATTATGGGTATTTTGATCAGGCGCATAAGGTTTATATGAGGATGAAGGATAGAGGAATAGTTCCTGATTTGTATACATTTACTATTAGGATTAAGTCGTTTTGTAGGACGGGGAGACCTACAGCTGCGTTGAGGTTGCTTAAGATCATGCCCGAGGTTAATGAGGTCGCCTACTGTACAGTCATTGGTGGGTACTATGAGGCAAATTTACAAATGGAGGGTTATGAATTGTTTTGTGAAATGATTGGGCTTAGATTGTTTCCAGATATTACTACATTTAACAAACTTATATGTGTGCTTTGTAAGAAGGGTGATGTTCGAGAAAGTGAAAGGCTTTTCAGTAAGGTTCTCAAGAGGGGAGTTTCTCCAAATTTGTTTACTTTTAATATCTTCATTCAGGGATTTAGCAAAACTGGACTACTAGGTCAGGCCGCAAAGATGTTCGATGGACTATTGAAGGAGGGTTCTGCTCCTGACATTGTCACCTACAATACTCTTATATCTGGATTGTGTAAGCACTCGAAGGTAGCAGAGGCAGAGTCTTATATGCATAAAATGATTAATTCTGGTTTAGAACCAGACGCCTTCACCTATAATGCAATTATTGATGGATATTGTAAAATGGGCATGGTACAAAATGCAGATGAAGTTCTCAAAGTAGCGATTTTTAAAGGTTTTGTTCCTGATGAGTTCACATATTGTTCATTGATATACGGCTTGTGTGCGGAGGGAGACATAGACAGGGCCATGGATGTATATGGTGAAGCTGAGAAGAACGATATCAAACTTAACATAATTCTCTATAATACTATAATTAAGGGATTATCTCAACACGGACTTATATTGGAAGCACTGCAGATGATGCATAAAATGGAAGAACAAGGATGCAGTCCTGATATCTGGACCTACAATTTGATCATTAATGGGTTGTGCAAATTGGGTCATCTGTCTGATGCTAGTAACTTTGTAAATAATGCCATGTCTAAAGGTATATTCCCCGACATTTTTACTTTCAACACCTTGATTGATGGTTATTGCAAACAGTTGAAAATGGATAATGCTATGGAGGTTGTAAATACTATGTGGGAACACGGAATTAGCCCAGATGTAGTAACATATAATTCAGTTTTAAATGGAATTTGCAAAACTAAGACATCTGATGATGTTATGGAAACCTTTAACGCCATGTTGGAAAAGGGATGTTCTCCTAACATTATCTCATATAATATACTAATAGAAAGCTTGTGTAGAGATAGAAAAGTCGAAAGAGCTATGGATGTGCTTCAGGAGATGGAAAATAGGGGACTATGTCCTGATGCTGTAACTTATGGTGCACTGATAAATGGATTATGTGAAAATGGAGAAATTGATGGTGCTTTTGAGATTTTTAGGAAAGCGGAAAAACAAGATAAGTTTTCACATACCACAGCAACCTACAACATCATGATAAAGGCATTTTCTGACAATCTGAATACAGAGATGGCCGAAGATCTTTTCCATGAGATAAGTAGAAAGGGATGTATCCCAGATGAATTTAGTTATCAATGTATGATCAATGTGTTCTGCAAAATAGGAAATGCTGAATCTGGATACAGATATCTCCTTGAAAAGGTTAAGAAAGGTTTTCTTCCATCTTTGGCGACATTTGGGCGAGTGTTAAATTGCCTATGCACAAAGGACAAATTGCGTGAAGCAGTTGATATTATCCACGTTATGGTCAAGAAGAGTATAGTCCCTGATGTTGTGAACACAATTTTCAAGGCCGATAAAAGGGATGTAGCTGCACCTAAGATTGTTGTTGAGGACTTACTGAAGAAAGGACATATAAATTATTTTGCCTATGAACTCTTGCACGATGGAATTAGGGACAAAAAGTTGTCAAGGAAAAGGCATTCCCAGCAAATTCGTGGAAAATTTCCAGATGCAATTGTCTAAATAACTGATGGACTTGGAGATTTGAGAAGTATGGAAACAGGAGTCGAAGGCAAATTCCTGACATTTCGAGGCTGAACAACTTAAAAGCTTTTTGCAATTTGTATAGCCCGGCCTACAGGAAAAGTTGCAAGGTAATTCCTATCAAGCTTTTATAATTAATAAAAATAATTGGCGGAGACTAGACAGATAAATATTCTCCAAAGTCTGCCTAGTTATAAGTCATTTTTAACATGTTGCAGCTTCGGTGAAATACAGAGCAACACATCAAATTGCTTTCGAGTAAAATGTGGAATGGTAATCGTCTCATCCTTCTTGTATCCCCAAATGACTGAAAGTTTTATTTTTATGCACACATTTCTTGATTATCAAGTGACATTGCACATTATAAAAGAAGTGACATTTCACATTATAGAGGCATTTGTTATGGTTTCCTAGTCATTTTCCCCTCAGGTGCATGAATATTTGGTTTCACATCAGTTTCAACAACGTACATGGCTTGATGGATATTCTCAATGTAATCAAGAATCTTAAGATAATAAAATTTTCAATGCCTTGGAAGTCAATATATCCAAACTTCCTCTACTTCATTTAAAGAATGCTTGATATTGCGTGAATCTTGATTCTTTGAGCACATCACAGATGTGAAATCTTTTGGCACTTTTCTTTCACTTTCAGTTCATAAAGTGAATCTCATTCAAGCAACTATTATATTCTGTAAGGCTAAAACATAAGAAGTTCGAATCTTACAATCATTAAGCAAGTTGGACATAAATACCATGTCAATTTAATTTTCCACTGAACAGGCGTGTAGTTTAAGCAATATACTTATTACTTTCAATTGAGGTTTCTTGCAAATTTCAGGCATATGACGAAAGAGTGGCTCATCTGTCTGCATACCAATTATCTTGAAGGAAGAGTTGAGGATGTTTTCGGTAGCACCGCTTTAAATGTCACTTACTGACTGCCATGCAGAGGATATTCCAGGATCGGGGATTCCATCCTCTGCTCATTAATCAGCCCCAAGAATCTTTGCTTTCCAAAATTTCCTCCTACATTGAAAGAGGAGCAATCTTACTAAATGTGTACTAGGCCTCGAAGGTTGAGAGGAATGAGTTGTTGGGTGCTGCGGGGGTGGGGAGGGGTGGTTGAGCAAAAAAACTTGCTCGGTTAAATTGTGCTGGAGTGAGTGTATAAATTGTTTTTGCTTTAGTGCGTTACTTGTTAACGCTATCATTGAGAAATGTAGTTATCTTATGCATGGGGTTTGTTAGTGTGACAATTTCACACTTTTGAGAGATGTAGTTCTCAAATCTGATTTCTTTCTTTCGTTTTCCCTCTAAGAAATATATATTTGTATTTGGTTGCATCATATTTACTAGAGAAGAACTAAATTATGATCAAATCTAGACCTAAAGAAGATTTCCCTTATCTTTCTAGTCTTAACCTGCCATTTCCGCAAACATATTGGTCATTCGAGTGATCTCATTCTTCATCACTACACCAACTTCTCCTCATATACATCAGCTTCTCTTGCAAATGCATGCCTAACTGCGGTTGCCACCCGGCACCCCATGTTTTTGGACGAACGATGGCGGAGAAGGAGACACTCTAGTCTCTAGGTTATAAACTTATAAATTAGAAACTTGATTGGAGTAGATGATAAATGAAAGAACTCATGTGGAAAAGCAAGAACACATCTGAAGCGTACTAATATGTTTTGAAGTAAGGAGTCAACATGAAGTCAAGATGGCCGAGTTGGTCTAAGGCGCCAGTTTCAGGTACTGGTCCGAAAGGGCATGGGTTCGAATCCCATTCTTGACAATCCTTTTTTTCATTATTTACAAGAACATTTAAGAACACAATGGAGGACTCCTTTTGAATAATGTCATGTAGTGTCTTCATTGTCTTGCACAGTATTTGCTTATTTGGGTTGTTAGTTGTTTGTTCACCGCCAACTTGTATTTGCTCGATGTGCAATCTCGAAAAGCTGGCTTGTTTACCCGATGACTTCAATCGAGCCAATTCTAAATGAATTATGTTGTTTCATACCTAATGCAACCTTCAACTTCAAGAATGGAAGATGAATGATTCTAAGAAAATAATCCGAACACCCACTAATAATGTCCTAAGTTCGCCCGTTGCCACGCAAAGAGGTTGCTTCAAAAACCTTTAAGAATGGAAGATGAATGATTTCGAAGAAAGCATTAATGGTTTATGTAATGAATCTTATGATGCTAGAAATAGGGCATGAAATGTAATGGTGAAGGAGATACCAAGCAGCATTAAGGATTCTCCAGGTTGTCAAAATATTCTCTTTTTCATATTTTTTAGATATATAAAAACATGTCTTTTGCTAAATAACTATTGATAAAAGGATCCGTCAAGTTATCAAAAATGTTGTCTTTGTTATAAAACATATAAAATAAAATAGCAATAGTTCTATTGACTTTGTAATAGTTTATGAATTGAAATATCTAAGGACATTACTATAGTATCCATGCTAAGTTTGCTATTATAAATACTCCTCCATCCTTCATTGTAAAGTGTCCGAGAAACAAGATAAAATAACACTTTCTATTATTTCTTCTTCTTATGCATTCATACAAATATTGTAATAGTAAGTACTATTATACGTACTCATAATATATATTATATAGTGCCTAATTAGTTATATTGAGCTGTTAAATATCCGGTTATTATAACAGTTTTCGTTTATGATGGAATTGTAAAAAACCCCTTGATTTTTATTTACTTCCAACCGTAATCTATAATTAGAAGAGGCTTTTTTTTTTTGTAATTAAGGTATTTATATGATACAAGGTTATATCTATTGTATTTTGGAATATTTTCTTTTTGATTCAACAATGAATATATTTCATAAACATTTTGTTTTTTTGTAAAAATTTAATTGGTCTTTCACTCTTTCTCATATGACTCCCATTTACTATTTTTTAAAAATGTGATATTTATATATATAAAAAAATCTAATAAAAAAACTTAATTCAATTCTATTATTTACATTTAGGTTGAGAAAAGTATATGAATTAAATGAAACTAGAAAAGAAAAGAATTCTATGATCAAAAATCAAATAATAAATGAATCATTTAGTCAGATTCAATCTTCGATTTGGTCAGAATCTTCGCTCACAAAGAAATGAACGATCTGATACAATCAATAGAATTCGAACATAAATAGAAAAAATTACAAAAAAGAAAAGAAAAGCACTCCAGTCTTCAGCAATAATTACTAGTTTACAAAAGAAATTATAATCCTAAAAACTTAAGAGTCACACAAAAAAAATTTGGCAAATATTTAAAAGAAATCCTCAATTAACCTATAAATTCCATTATGTTATATAATCATTCATTGAAATAATATACATAAATATTTTTTTAACTGTCATTAGTTCTACGAATCAATAGACAACTTTTTTCTTCAATAAAAAAAACTTATCGTAAATGTATTGATCAATAATGAACCAAATCAAGAAAAAACGAATAAACAAAATTCTGAACTAAGAAATAGACCCTAGACGCTAAAAAAGGATATCCTGATAAATTACAATAATCGGGTTCATTGAGATTCGTGGTATAGTAGATGCTTTCACACATACGATCATACTCAATTCAACGGAATTGTTTGATCTTAAAGGAGATCTTCTATAATTTCCCACGAGAAGGGTGATTTCTTGGTTTCGTCCAGTCATTAATAAGTTGATTATTTTTAGATAATACTCCATCTGTCCCAAAATAGTTGACGTTCTAGCAATTTGCACATAGATTACGAAAAATTACATTGAAATAGTAGAAATACAATTATTTGGAATTATATCATTGGTTGGTTGTTAATTTCAATAGAAAAAATAGTCAAAAAGTTCATTGAGAATGTAAAAGTACAATTTTCAATGTTAAAACATCAACTATTTTGGGACAAAAAAATAGTGCCAAAACATCAACTATTTTTAGACGGAGGGAGTAGTAGATAGAAAAAAAAGCTTGTAAAGAGTCCTATTTAAACCAAGATATATAGGTCTTCTTACCATCCAGACCAAAATAAATAGAGTTTTTCGAAAAAACCTGCTAGTGTAGGAAGACCTCCAAGGAAAAAGAGACATAAACTTAAAGAGAGAGCCAAAAAAAAATCTTTCGTTTACAAACCTGGATAATCACTTACGTTACCAATTCTATTACATAGACTAAATAATGAAAGGCAAGCAAAAGTTCTTAGATTCACATAAATATAGAACAACATATTTTCCAACAAATTTTCCAAAGGCATACTGTGAAGGTTGTGTTTCGCCAAGATGATCTATCATGTATGGCTGCATAGGAATAAAATTTTGAAGGGAAAGAAATGCGATGGTGAGCAGATTGCCACTAGGTGTATACATTCTATTCGTAGTTGTGTAAATCGATAGAGTGGCATTATTTATTAGTCACATTGATGAAATAATAATAAATTAACATAATTTCATATGTTAATTTGGAGTTATTTTAGTGTGATTATTTTTTTTTCTTTCAGAAAATTAATATATGAAATTACTCAATTGCCACTGATTAGTGACGACGTGATGGGCATGTGATGTAATTAGTCGATAATTAACATTATAATTGACCAATGTGTTGATTGGGAGCAATTTAAGAAGTTATGTGATCAAATAGGACCTTTTGAAAATTAGGTGATCAATTGGGTCCTTGACCCAAACATAGATGATCATCTCAGTCATTTATTGTTAAAAATACAACCAAAGGGTGAAACAAACTATCATTTCAAATTTATTTATTATATTACTCTAATTTATCATAATTATCATTACCATTGTGGATGAATAACAATTAATATAGTTGAAAAATACAACCAAAAGGTGAAACATTATATTTATAGTCTATTTATCATTTTCTTCTTATTCATCATAATTATCATAACCATTCTTTATTCATAATAGTTAATATAATTGAAAATTAAATCAAAAGGTAAAGCAAAAATATTAGTTCTAGTTTATTTATCATTACAATCTAATTTATGCCATTCTAGATGAATAAAGGTTAACATAATAAAAAAACGTATAACCAAAAGGTGCAATAGATGGATAATTCTAATTTATTTATCATCTTATTCTAATTTGCATTATTCATTATGATTTTGGATAAATAATGATATAATTATAACATAAAACCAAAGGATGCAAAAAGTGGTCAATTCTAATTTCTTTAACAGAAAAATAATGGTTAATAAATTTATTCAAATCCACCTATATGTAGCACGAGAAGAGGGAGGTACGATTTCCAGAATAAGATAACATTCGTTTGATGAGAAATAAAAAGGTATCTCGTAAATTCGATGGCTGAAATTGAAGTAACTACTTTCGAACTAACAGAAAGAAAAGCAATAACTGGAGTGGGGAGTCAGAGTCGAAAAGAGGATTCATCACTTCTTTTTCTCATTCAAAACCGTACATAAGACTTTCATCTCACTCGGCTCCTAAGTGATCAAAGAAAAAAGAACCCATCTTCTTTCTTTTTTTAATTACCCTCCTCACATATGTATAAGAACGATCAAGTAATATTTTCTTAAGCAAATTGCCTATGGTCTGTGCTTTTTTGAACCCAGTCGTAGATTTTATGCCAGTAATACTTTTGTTTTTTTGTGCCCCAAGCGGTTGTAAATTTTCGATAAGATCTTTAATTAAATCCTAGAAGGTTCATGATTTATTAGAGAAAAGTCGAATAAAATTAGATCCGTTTTACAGTATGAACTCTTGATATAAACCTTGAAATTCTTGGATAGTCACAATTAGTCTGAGTTACTTTATTTTTTTAACCCCAAATTTCTATTTCAAAACCTATTTTAAAGTTATCGCCAACAATATTTAATTGTTGAGTTGTTCCAGATTCGGTATTGCGCGGTTTAACGTTTGTTCTTTCATTCCCATCCAATCATCAAAAAGTACCCGTTTAAGATTTGTTGCATTTTTTTCATGTTGATGAATCATAAATGTTATATTATTTGTAAGTAATGAGTCAACATGAAGTCAAGATGGCCGAGTTGGTCTAAGGCGCCAGTTTCAGGTACTGGTCCGAAAGGGCATGGGTTCGAATCCCATTCTTGACAATCACTTTTTCATCCTTACAAGGACATTTAAGAACACAAGGGAGGACTATTTTTTAATAATGTCTTGCACAGTAAGTGCTTATTTGGGTTGTTAGCAGTATGTTCACCGGCAACTTGAATATACTCTGATGTGCAATCTCGAAAACCTGGCTTGTTTACCCGTTGACATCAATCGCGCCGATTACTAATGAATTATGTTGTGTCATACCTAATTCAATCTAGTAAATGAACTTTTGAATTTGGAGAATGGTTACATAATCTGATAACCATTTTATCTCATTTCGAACGAGATCTTTCATGTTTCCAAGATGGAGCTAAACACATAAAATGCTGTTGAATTTGGAGCACACAACGTCGCTAATTGAGAGCACGACGAGTATCTTTTTCTGCTAGTTGTTGCAAAGCTATTTAGAGTTCATATGGTGATCTTGTAGAGTTGTTATTTCATCATTTATACCATTGGTTATCAGGTCTTTAAAGATTAGCCTCTCAATGCCTAACACAAGCGACAGGTAGCTCGCCCCGACAATGTTTCCAGCCGTCTGCTTGATGATCCATGTCTGGTTTGATGATGCTGAGCATTTGATCATGATCATCATCTTCGACAGTGCTCGTGTATGATAGTTTCCGCAGACGTTCAACTTCCGAGTGAATTTCTTTCAGAAGTTTAATACCGCTCCCACTTCTCATTCGGAAGATTCATCTCATTTAAGGAAACTCATTCAAAAGATTCATCTCATGTAGGCCAGTGAAACATATTCCAACATCCAGAAGAATTTAAGGATAGTTATCCATCTCATTTCAGTTAGGATTCATCTATCGCATTTCTTAGTGCAAGGTTCTAACTCAAAGTCATCAACCGCGTACGGCATGTAGAAGTATCACTAAAAGAAAAACGAAACCAAAAGACAAACGAGAGGAAGAAACAGATAAAATTGTGATAATCCATCAGAAGAATCGCAATAATATTTAGAACTAAAGAAAAGGTAAGTTTTACCAGGCTCGGTCCGCTTCCTTGGTCTAGAAAGGAGCAAAAACAATGAGGGTAAAATGCACCCAGAAAGGACCAAAACAATTAGGGCAAAATACATAATACATACATCTCCTTTCTTCCTTAAGAAAAGATGTCTTACGGATCTCATGTAAAACATTTTGCTATAAAAATCTTAATGTTTCAGATGTCAAAACCGCACTGGGGCTAATTTCCGAATAATTATGTTCCAAATAGAATTTATCGCCTTTAGCTATAGTTAGATACACTGTTAATGACCTTCGAGTAGAAGTCCCAAGAGGAGCTCTTTTCAGTAATAGGACATTGACCAAAGGGGTGTTCCTCTACATATTTCCTCACATCACCTGTTTTTGCCAAGTTCTGTAAATAAACTCTAAGTTCACCTCCAGGACCTGCAAGGAATAGTATTAATTCCATAGGCATATTATTACGAATCAAAATTAGATTGCTAATTTCAATTGGACAGCATGTGTATTCTTGAATTTGGGTTGGGAAAGAACGTAGAAGTCCATCCGAACCGTCCAATGAGGAATAAGAGGAGAGCAAAGCGTAGCTTAAAAGGGTGTACGGCAAATAGGTGAAAATTATAGTGTAGGTAGGAGTAATGAGACGTTTTAATTTATGCTATTATATCCAAGAGAGAAAATATATAGAAAAATGTTACTCCAAAGAGTATGGAAATTAATAGTTAATCATGTGTTCACAAAAAAAAAAAAGATTGTCAAACATGGTACAGCAGTGTAGACTTAAAAATAGTGCAGTAGTGAGAAAATTGAGCAGCAATACACACAGCATCAAATGATGATTAATATTATGACTGGCAACATATCTAGTAGACTCTTACCAATTGAGTTATCATGCTGGTCATTGTAAGTAAATGAATTAGGAAAGATTGCCGTGTGCATCTGTCGAATAGATTCAAGAGGATAAGAGTCAATTAACGATTCTGAATCTTTTGGATAAAATTAACCTATAATTGTCTAAGTAAGAAATATGTTTACCGGATTCAACAAGGCTTTATATGGAGAATCATCAATCAATAATGTGTTTGATTCAGTATAATATCCTTTCTCCCAAGGAAGGGCAGGATCGCTCTTTGCCCATAAACTACTTAAATCTTTGAAAACTAATGGCTTGTCCTTGTTGTCAAGAGTTCTGAAATTTGATTTAGTAGTGTGGGACCCATCCTGCAATCACCGAAGATTGTGTTAATAAAGAAACAAGTCGCCAAAAAAGAAACAAGCCATGCAACGATAAGATGAGTAAGTAAATGCAACCAACATGCACGATACCAGAAACTTGCCAAGGCCATCATACTAAAACAGACATTACTAGAAAAGCTATAGACGAGCCTTTCCTCATCTTAATTGTACTCTATTGTTGTATTTTTTTAATGAAATCTACAAGGACTGACGGAAAGCAAGATTTTTTAGGGAATTTACCCAACAAAACAACAACTGATGCTTCCTTTCTCCCAGCAAATAATTAACCACTGGAACTATAGTTCTTCTGCAATATTACAAGTATAGCAAGAGAAATCAGCCACTATGCAATAATGAGATGACACAATCTCAGGAAGTATGAGTATCACACCATTTACAGGTTAAACTCACTTCATTCTGGAGGACCAGATGCCTACATCAAATGTATCGAAGCAAAAATTGAGAAAGTCATCACAATAGGGTCGCTTGAAGACTGCAAAAACAAAAGATTGGCAACTTCGAACATTCATTAAAAGATATTAAGATCATGTAAAAAGCATCTTAATTATTATTTCGAAGAAAATCTTACTTGCCCTGCGATAGATATTTATATCTGATTTTCGTTCTTTTGGTGGCGGCATGACTATATCCGCTAGTAACCCATTTATGTCAAGAACTACAAGGATTTTCCGAGAACAAGTAGTCAGTTCTCTTTGAGGCCTTTCATCAAAATAATTTGGCAAGTCATCCATTCCACTACTGGCGAGACAAGAAACATTATCAACATGGAATTTACTTCTGGTGTCTACATGGTGCAATTTACCAATCTCTGTTTTGGTGCCACATTTTGTACTAGTAGTGGTCACTAAAAGCTTATCTTGCTGATCAATGATTGGCACCTCAACCTTATTTTTAGTTCTAGACGTCAACTTTGTTTTCTGCCTTTGTTTCCCTTCTGAGCTCGTATTTCCTTTGACAATCTCAGTTGTAGCTTCGTCAACCACTGGGGAATCCTGAAGCAGTGGTTCTACATGCGGACCTATACCTTCAATAGCTGACACAGATGCTGCTTTGGTGCCACATTTTCCATTAGTAGTGGTCACTAAAAGCTCATCTTGCCGATCAATGAATGGCACCTCAATCTTATTTTTAGTCCCAGGCGTCAATTTTGTTTCCTGCTTTTGCTTCCCTTCGGAGCTCTTCTTTCCTTTGACAATCTCAGTTGTAGCTTCGTCAACCACTGGGGAATCCTGAAGCAGTGATTCTACATGCGGAGCTATATCTTTAACAACTGACACAGATGCTGCAATGCAACTTTTTTTGCTGGCAGGAATCTTTGGACATTTGTCTTCTTCACGAAAGATTACCTTCACATTGTTATCCCTAAAATATGACTCTATTCTCCGTCTTTGTTTCTCTTCTGGGGTCAAACATTTGTCTTCTTCACCAAAAACCATTTTCACATTGTTATCCCTATAATATGACTCTATTCTCCTTCTTTGTTTCTCTTCTGGGTTCGAACATTTGTCTTCTTCACCAAAAGCCATTTTCATATTGTTATCCCTATAATATGACTCTATTCTCCTTCTTTGTTTCTCTTCTGGGGTCAAACATTCGTCTTTTTCACCAAAAGTCATTTTCACAATGTTATCCCTATAATATGGCCCTACTTTCCTTCTTAGTTTCTCTTCTGGGGTCTCCTGATTTGTTTGATTGGTAAGTGTTCTCTTCCTCTTCCTCTTCCTTTCCTTCACCTTATGGTTCTTTCTTCTTTTCTTCTCTGCGGTATTTTCAGTTTGAGCAGTGGCAATCACATCCATTCTTTATTATATACTATATCACTGCCAAAAGTCAAAATAGATTATGGTGGTGCTGCTCAACTCGTGCTAAAGCAAGTAGCTTTGTAGTTCCATGCAAAGTACTGTAACCAATTAAAGCATGAAATATTAGGATGAGCAACAAGGTGGCGTTCACTGCAAAAATTATACTAGTGTCTGACAAGGTATTACATGATTACAACTAAAGATGCTCATTACAGAATGTAGAGAGAAAATTCGGGACTTTTAAACAAAAATGAATAACCTAAAAAAAAAACTGTGACTACAAAATGATACTGAAATCACTATCAGAACAAACATTAATAGACTATTAATATACAGAAACGCTAGAAAGTGTAGACACTTGAATGTTTACCAACTCAAGCAGCCACTTAAGAGGACCTTAACATATGTATACTCCGAAAATTATTTTGTATGATTCAATATTCAGGTATAGAGGGGTCGAAAATTAAGGGGAACAGTGATCGGTGGAGGCCAAGGATCAGGGCCTCCTCACCCACCATGAACAAATCTCTCCGCAGTGTAATTGACATAAATAGGACGGGTTGCTCTGGGCACCGACAAATATACCCATTCGACACTATAAGCATGCCAAATGAATAAATTAGCATCATATAGATCGCAACTACTCTTCTTAAAAAAAAGGTCTATGCTACCTTAAACTACCATGAAATACTACCTCGTTCCAAAACAATAGTAGAATTGAATACCTTCCACCAATTACGGAGAAACGAAACTACAACGAATGGACCAACAAACTAACGTCCCAAAATTCAACCTTTTGTAACATGGCCTCATAAAGCCTATACTTTTTACACCAAAATGATACCCCTTCTGCACGATTTCGATTTAACATCAAAAATACATACTCCGATAGAACCTAGAATCCTTAATGCCTTCGATTTTTACTCTCCTCCAACTGATAACCACACTCAACTTTCGCTGTTGAGTTACATTTACAGCCTCCGTATTTATCAATAAATAACTTTATATAACTTCTCGAAAAGCAAAATGACACATAACAATGAGAAATTGGATTGTTTTTATCAATGACTGGAAATGACACAATAAATCACTCACAGTCTATTAATTTACCACATGGATCACCCTGGAATCATAGGCGGAGCAATGTTGCCACAAATTCACAAATTAAAAATTCAAATTCAAGTTCAATATCAACATGCAAAAAAAATAAAGTTAGTTAACAATCAAATATTGATTAGTTAAGATGCTTTCAATGAAATTTAACCAAAAGTGAAATCATTTTCAAAATGAAATGTAAAATGAAACCGATGAACTAAAACACAATGAAATTTCAGATACCAAAAATGAAATCGTTTTCAAAATGAAGCAGTTTTTGTATAAAAAGATATGCTTTCAATGAAATTTAAAAATTTTGCAACATTAATTGGATAATAATCTAGAACTGAAATTGAAGGAAATAATTCAGAATTCGTAATAATAAATTACCAATAACAACTTCCGATTAAGAACAATAATCTCTGCCTGAAGTTGAAGTTGTCGATGATGATGTCATGGTGATTTCATATGCAAGTTGCAATGGTGAAGAAATAGGGTTTTGTGATTTTATTTACTCCTAGAAATAGTATCATATATGTCGTATGCAATTACTATTGTGCCCCTGCTAGTTGCGTTAGGCACATAAATGTCATTCCAATTAATTCTAGTAATGTTATGATAAATTACAATAAATTATAATTATTTTACAACAAATTATAATAACCTAATAGTATCGAAAGAGTTTGGAATTGGGACGTCAAGCTAATTCCTTGGTATTGTATTGGATACCAAATCAATCTTAGTCTTTGATGTAGTTATTTAATCAGATTTTTAATCAAATGGTTACAATCACATAAGGGCAACATTGGAAAAGTCAATGACCATTTAAAAATGAACACCCATGCCCCTTCCTCCATTTTTGCTCACGTACTTATTGGTCTTTCTATATTACGTGATTTGTCATAATTGTTTTTTATTTTTTCCTTTTTTCTCTATTTCTTTTCCTTTTTTTTGCATTTGTTTTCGTTTGCTTTTTTCCTTTTAATTTTAAGCTGACGACAACATTCTCATGTTACTTTTGCCAAGCTAAACAATATGCAAATAGAAAATTCTCATCATTGACATTACTCAAAATCGATTACTGTAACATACGAGTATATTATACTATTAGCCAATTAATCTACCAGTCGAGTACTCCCTCCATCACTAATTGATAGGGAAGTTTGACTTTGCACAAAGTTTAAGGAGATTTTGAATTTATCTCTCACAAATAATTTTCCCTCAACTCAACTCTCTCACAATTAGTCAAAAAGAGAACCAATTATGGGATTTCTAAAAATGGAAAACATCCCCATCAATTAGGATGGAGGGAGTATAATATACTGTGAGTCATATTTCATTTATGGTGCATTTGGATTGGGGTGAATCTAGGTGAAGGAAAACATTTAAAATTAACCTAGGTTAGGGGAATGTAGGGGAATATAGGTGAATCTATGTGAAACTATTATAATTCTTGTTTGGATACCATTACCCTTCAATATGTGAAACAATATAATTAATAACTTGAAAAATAATATACTGACATTTATATCCTTCTCTTTAATATTATGTAAAACATCCCGTTTTTCTTTGCAAATTATTATTAAAATGGAAACATTAGCAAAACATAAATATTATTAACAATAAAAACAAAATTAACAATTTTTCTGGATTGAGAGTGGGGTGGGGGTGGGGGTGGGGTGTGAGGAAGAAGGAGGAGGTAATTTGTAATTTATATTATTGAGGGTGAATAAAAGTTAAACTCAAGTGGATCAATATATTAACAGGACAACTTTAGGGGTGAATAAGAGTTAAGTTTGGGTGTTTTTAAGAGAAAAAATAGACTGAGTGCCACGAATGAGGCATTATATAAACATTAGTGATCATATTTGGTCGGTCCGAAACATGAGTGATCTAACTGATTTTTTTTTCAAAAGTGAGTGATGTCAGAAGTCATTTGCTCAAAGGATAAATCAATTAATCAATACACTCACTAATTGAAATTGTAAAGAAGAAAAATATGATTTTTGTACTACCTCAATGTTAAGCAAGAGTGAAAGACGGAAGAAACAGTACGAAATACAAAAGTGAGAATAGTTACGCAATACAATAATGAAAAGAGGCGGCAATTTATATATAATAATGAGTGAGGTATATTTTTTGGAGGAAATTGTGTGAACAACGTGGGAGGATATATTTTTTTGGAGGCAAATAATATTGATGAAGGGAAATATTGTTAGTGGATATTCTGCTATAATAATTAAAAAATAATTCATTAACCTAGCATTACCCACCGATTTAGGGGTGAATGATTTGAGGGTGAATGAGCATAAATATGTTAACCTACATTAACCTAGATTCACCTATATTAACTTTAAAAATTTATTAATTTTGGTTCCAAACTGGATGAATGATAAATTTCACCTAGGTTCACCCTAATTCAAACGGACTATTAAGATATCACGTTACTATGAGATCCAATTTATCTTTCTTTATATAGTAAACACTACACCTAATGCATTCCTATACATACTACAAACATATATACAGTGCCATCTTCCAACATATATAAGCGCATGGTTGTTATCGAACCGAGTTGGTCCTGTTTCGCTATACTCCGATCGACTCGGTGTGGAACCAACTTGACTCGGTTGGGTATCAAGTTTGAGAATGGAACCGGAATGAGCTCGAAATTTAAAAATTGGTGATGACTCAAATAGGACCGAAAAGACTCAAAATTAATTTGAATCAGCCATTCAATTTGAAATTTCGTACTTTAATATAGTAGAGAAAAAAATTAAATCAATCGAGTTACTGCTCTGTCCCGGGTATACCGGTCGGTTCCGGGTCTGAATTTTAACTCAGAATCTGGATTAGTAATACTTTAAGGCGGGTTACCGGTCCTAAGTCAAGGGTGACCCGGCTCACGAATAACACTAGTCAGACGTGCTTGATCTGGGTTAAGTATGAGATGGGCGATGCACTAGGAAGTTTCCTCACTACTTTTTTGTGTAATTGTAAATTAGCAATGAAAGCATGAATACAACACTACTACAAATTACGATTACAAATGTGTTTAACTAATAGACCATTAGAGTAAGTGTTAACTAATAAACATTTTGGGATCTTGATTCAGACGCCACTAGGCTATTAAACCATCAAACTATCCCCACTAATATTCTCATGCAACACTACACATTCAAATTTTTGTGTTTTTTCACCATATTTCCTATATTATCCTTAATAAAATAGTTCCCAACTTTCAAGGCATTGAGTTCATCTTATTATTAACTCAATTAAGTCGGAGTAGAGGAATAATATTTTTCATATAATTAATAAAGTAGATTGTTGTCAAATAATGAGTAAAAAAACGGACATACTACTCCATCTGTTTCTTTTTATTTGATTGTTTGGGGAAAAAGTACTTTGTTAAGAGATTGTGTGAAATTACATTAGGATTGTAAAAATGTGCATTGAAATTGTAAAAAGGTGTATTAAAATTGTAAAAAGTTGCATTAAAATTGTAAACAATCAAATATTTTGAAACAAGAAAAAAGCTCTAAACAATCAAATAAAAAGAAACGGAGGGAGTATTAATTTAGCTTGTGAATTAAACTAGATACTGTGGTCTTTCAAAGAAAGAGGCAAAAGTTTGGGGGGGTGGGGGGGGGGGGGTTAAAATAGGAATTTAGAGGACACTCTAAAGTAAGCATATAATCGGCCTTCCCCCTTTCATACCCTAACTCCAGTGAGCTTGATCCCAACCCACCACCCCGAAATGGCGATGAGACTAGCTTTGAACAGAGGTAGTGAGGCTACCAAAGTGGGTGGCGCCGCCTTGGGTCTCCGTAGATGCATCCACGCGGTAGCCCAAGCGCCTCCTCTCGGTAGCACGATGAGTCCCTCCGCCTCCTCATCACCACCCATGGTTTTACCTGAAGCTGATTATACCAACAACTTTGGGATTGGATTTTCGGATAATTTGTTCATTGGTGGATCTTTGGAGCTCATGGCTGTCCCTAAGAGGAAGGTAATGGAAAAAATGAAAAATCGTTACATGGTATTCGATTGTTTTGTTCATTTGTGAATTAAGTTGTTTTAAGGTAAAAACGTTGGATTTTCCATTTTATTGGAATTGTTATTTATTGTAACATTGGAGCTCATGGGCTTCTCCAATAAGAAGGGGAAACAAATATTGTTACTTGGTCTTTGATTATTTAGCAATCTTTTTAACATGAAGTTGTTTTGAGAATTTAATTTTTTTGGAATGGTTTTTTGTTGAATGTGGAATACTGGGATTGTTTAAAGGTAAAACGATTGCGTTTTCAAGTTTCTTGAGAATGTATGCTTGGAATTGTTGATATCAATTATGCTTGGAACTGTTAGCTTAGTATATCATTTCACTGTCAGTTGAAATCCTTGGCTCTGTGTAATAACAATGTTGCGTTTAGGTTATTATACTAAATGGATTTCATGGTTGGCGGAACCATAAATTTTATATAGGGGGGTGACGGAACCAATACTATACAATTAAAAGAAAATGTACAAATTTAGAGGAGCAAACAACTTAATTATTTGAATAATGTAAAAAATAATATCGTAAAATTTGAGGGGGCATCTAATTTTATGGTAAAAGTATTGGACTTTTGCGTTTCTTTTGAATTGGATGCTTAAAATATTTTGCTTAGTGTCTGACATCCCATCAAAGGCAATTGTTGCCTTTATGTGATT
The DNA here is from genome assembly GCA_003412495.2 of Echium plantagineum. Classification (NCBI taxonomy): domain Eukaryota; kingdom Viridiplantae; phylum Streptophyta; class Magnoliopsida; order Boraginales; family Boraginaceae; genus Echium; species Echium plantagineum. The sequence goes on along the minus strand of CM016568.1, from coordinate 7,068,081 downwards.
GTCACTGATTGCAATAACCAAAGCATTCTTTATGTGCTAATTCATTTCCTTCGCAATCTACCTTTAGTTTTTAGAGTGGAATAGTAATTTGCCCCGTTAGGAGATGTGCAACTTTATCAATTTAATTGAAGAATTGGCAACTTATTTTAGTGATTCGTGGTGCTTCTGAATGTAATCAGAATATGTTCTGGGGGGGTTTTAAATTATTGTTCTCTGGTCTTAGCTGAATAACTATATGCTCTTACTTCAGAGAATATGTTAGTCATACAACACACTTAGGTTTTCTCTACGTTAAATGACTCGCTGCAGTAAGTTCTCTATATTCTGTTTGATGTAATATCATAAGGGCAGATGTGTTGCATGTAACAAAGTCAGATAGATATCTCACTTTTTTTGATTCACTTTGTAACTCATGAGGCAGAAAGTTAGGTTTAGTCCTTATCTTTATTGTTGAGTGGACTTATATAAGCTTTTCACGGGATGACTCATGTGTGTTTAAATCACGCAGACTTCCCGTCACAAGAGGGGTATCAGAAATGGACCCAAATTTTTGAAACCTGCACCTGTGATCATCCGTTGCAAGTAAGTGAAATTTATTTGCCCCTCATTGTCATGTAGTATTCATTGCAGTTCATGTTGTGTCAACTCTGAAGCAGCTTTGCTATGTATCACATGGGTAAGGCTAAGCACTAGATGCCCCACCTTCACCCTGCACAGGCATGAGCTATTTATAGCCGTTGGGGAATGTTATTGATATATTGTTGTTATCTTCATCTTGTACTAGAGCTAGTTATATGCCTTTCATCATCACATAGTAAATTACTTCATCGATTTTGCTACTCATTTGTTTGACAATGACTCTCTTCTTGTGGATACTATCTGCAAATAGTGGATGCTGACTGTTGCTTAGATTGGATTGGTAGAATATAAAAGTAAAAGTGTTATGTTCTATAAGAACTCATTCCTTCACATTTTTATATAAGCCCATAGACCGGTAGTAAATTCTAAATGGTTGCGAACTTAGAGGATGGAGAGGGGAACTAGAAGCCTAGAAGTGAAGTGGATGGCAACACTCTGGTGATTGTAGGCACCTTTATTTAGTTTCGGTGTATGGGTCAAGGTCTTAAGGATTCATATTTGTTAGCTCTAAGTGCTGAGATCTGTATGAAACGATTTGACCCCAACTTAATTTTTCGAGTTGCCGTTCCTCTTCAACCTTCAAACTTGAATTTTGGTTGGGAAGTGCTTTAAACTATAGTGCATAATGTTTCAAATATACTGATCATATGCTTAAGAATCCTTGGTATTGCAAACTTTGACGAATTGATTCTATTGTCTTGATTGATGACAGGGTGTGTGGTCGAGTCAAACTGCCACACTTCTTCTGCTGCAGTGGAATCAAGGAGGAGACTGGAGGACAGAGTTAGCCTACTTCAAGCAATACTGAAATATAGGTGGAAGCACTAGTTATCTTTCACGCAGAACTCAGTAGTAGTTGCAAGAAAGCCGGAACAGTTTCCGGCTTGAAAGAGGACCTTATGAAAGTTTTTGCAATATTTTACAGCATCAGTATGAATGTCTTTTATATTGGGTGCCAAGGTTACCATATGTAAAGGCAGTTTTATCGATATGCAAATGCATTTTGATTAGGAACTTGAATAAACCCTACTTGGATTGTTTTGTAATAGTGCAATGTAGCCAGGACATCTTCTCTGGGCACCTTGATTTTTACATTCTCTTTGGTAAGTGGATGGAGTCTGGAGCTGTTTGAGGGCCGATCTCCATCTTTGTCGCTCTCACAGTCCAAGCACAACGATGCAATTATCAGGGGCTCACTCTACCAATGAGCTAATAGCCCGCCGTGCGAGCATCCTAGGTTTTCAAACTTTATATGTATTAAGGGTGTTTTCAAGAGGGTTAACTTGTCATTTTACAGATGCTTTCTCTCAAGAATACAAAAGCTCTCTCAAATATTTATCTCATTTGATATATAGGTGTCTCTTGATTAATTTGTGTATTAATAAGAGGGCGATTCTTGTAGTTCTAATAATTGAAAGTATAACTATGTAAATAAACAAATATATAAATCGTAAATTAAAAAAAAAAACAAAATAAATTTATCAGTTTATGTCTTGCCGTGGTATGGAAATCTCTTTTCTTGAAAGCTTTATCGACGTGATCTTAGTAATAATCGCAAACATCGAATGCTTTAAAAATTAACACCATAACTTCAAGACACGTCCCCTCATGACTGTCATCTTTTGGAACTTACATCTCTTGCCGTCCTATCTTTTGATAGTTGTATATGGTCACACCACATGTCTACTCATAACTTCCTCACACTGTTTCCTGGTCAATGTTCAAAATATTGATAGTTATTGCCTAGCTATTTCTTGTCCAATTAACAATTCATCATCAAAATATGATTCATCTCATTATTTTTCTAAAAATCATCTATCTTTACACACAAAATTAAATAGTTAATTCGTGTCCAAAGTTTAAATCATTATACTCCTATAATATATTAGATCATATATATACTAACTAAAAATAACATATTAGTATTAATATATTTTATATAACACATACTTCTTCCGTTTTTTTAATTATGATTCTAGCTCTTTTCACATAAGTTAAGGGACAATGGTAATTTATACATATGTCCCTAATTAATGATAAATCAACAATTAATTCACGTATTGATATTATACTCTATTCCTAATTACTATGAGAGTGATAGTTTACAGTTGTGGAATCTTATATTATGTCCAACAGCTAATTTAAAACGTTTGCATTTTGACAAGATGATAGGGAATTAATTTCTTGTATTACAAGATGATAATTATTCTACTTTGAAGACATTAAACATAGACTTAAGAAAAAAGTTCCATTAAATATTATTTTTTGGGATTATAAAATGCCAATAAAAAAGAACCTAAAACGTCAATTAAAAAAATTGAAAGAGCATAATTTTTATGACTTAAATGATATAAAAATAATTATATGATACAATGAAGCTTTGATAAATTAATACTCTATAAATTAATAATATCTCTAAGATAATAAATTTGTCCGGTCCCGACTTGAACTAGTTAAAAACATTAACGAAATCGATAAAATAATAATATAATACTTTTAAACCAAATTTCTCTTATAATATAAGGTCCCATGAAAATTATAAATTAATAATCCTTAGAAATTGAAATGATATAATCACTTTTTATTTAAATAATGACTACATAGTAGTTTATTTTTTCTTAAAGTTCAAATCACTTTGGAGTTCATCTATAATTTTTCTTATTGCATCCATTAGTTCTGGTGTTGTGTTTTCGAATTGTAACATAAAATTGTGAAGAGTTCTAGACGCCAAAAGTGATTCCTTCCAAAGACACGGTATCATCATCATTCATCAACATTGTTCTCAATGATAGTAGATACAATTTCTTCTATATTCTGCACCTTTAGACATGCTTCATTTTCACCCGGATAGTTCATTAGATTGTTAATGTCCATCTTATTATGATAGTCACATTGATTAATTTATAAAGTTTATATCATTTATATACAAAAGTTTCAAAATTACTTTATATTATGTACGTTGAATATGGTAGCTATATACATTTTTGTAGGATGAATGTAGCCAAATATACTAATTTGAATTCAATGTATCAATAGCTTGTGTATAATACGTTGACTATATCTTAGTAATATCCTTAAACTTTTTCTACATATACTTATGCAAATACTCTTTAAACTAATAAATTATTAATTTATCAATAAGTTAATAATTTCATTAAATAAATAAATTTGGCCGATCCAATATTATTAACTTATAGAAGTTTTGATGTTATATGCATTGTATACATACTGTTTATAAATTATGTAAACCCCATTACTTTGTCCTCGAAATGAGCTTATACCATCCATTTATGAGTAATGAACCAAGATCTCATACATAGTTTTTGCATTATTAACAATAAAGAATTAAAAAATGTAATACTATATCCGATAAAAAAATAGTGATTTTTTAAAATTTTTACATAAAATAAGAAGACATTAAAATATTTTTACAATAATCTTTATACCATTATTTAATTATATTAATAACCGTGAGTCATTCCTTAATATTGAACTTTAATTAATGCAACTAATGGTATTAAGGGAATAAATGATGTATTTTGCTTTGGTCAATGTAAAAGATCACTCTTTTTGGATTGGAGGAGTACTAACAACCAAATCAGATAACGAAATCAAGTCTAACTCCATTCGATCCATTCCATTCATTTTACGAAAATGCTAAATACGGTCCCCTAAATACAGTCCCCTCACCAATTTACCAAAATTACCCTTATGTTTTTTCACCCACAAAAAATTTCAATTCATTTCTATCACATCTCTATCTCTCTTCATTCATGAATGAAAATTTTCTCTCCACATAAACTATTTTTGGAACTCAACAAGTTTATTTTAATGTGTAACTTTTTAACAATATAAGATATATTCAGCGATCAAATCTAACATATGGGTAGAATATATCTCAAGTCTGATTTCTAGGGATGGTTCTCAATTATTTTTACGATTATTTTTCAGTGTTAGGACATTCCACAATTTTAGTAACAGAGAAGCTAGGATTTTGAGGTGAAAAGTCATTTTGTGTTTAATTATAAAGATGCTAGGATTTTGAGGCGAATTGAAAAATGGTGTTAATTTTTACGGTTATTTTGGAACAAGAGATGTGGAATTCTTGGACTATTTCTTACAAAGCCTACATGAATATTCTTGTCTTTCGTCGTCATATTGTTAATCGAAGTCTTGCATTCTTGGGAGGATCAGTCAACCATCAAGTAGAAATTATCCCAACCACAAAGTCCAATTGGAATATGAAGTCCTTTTTTGATAGATTTCTACTGTAATATGGACTCTATCATTGGCGACATTGTTTTACTGACAAGTTCCTGTAATCAGCAAGTTTTTGTCTAGTGGAGTTGAACTTGTAAATGGACAAGTTTTTGGCCACCGGATATCGCAGCAACTTTCCTTCGTGGTTAGAGGTGAGAATAACAAATACTAGTAAATCCATAATGTTGCTTCATGAAGATGAATGAATCCATGTAACAGTTATAGAAGTTTATCTGTTGGGGATTATGTTATCAAATGTATAATATTATGTAGTATACTAGTGTTTGAAATGTTTAGTTTGATCAAATCTTCTAAGCAACTAAGTTTATTGGACATGGAATTTATTTGCATGTTTGCAGGACAAGAAATTCTTTTCAAGAAAGGGACTTCCACAAACTCCATTTCCCAACGGATGGAAAGGGAAGATGGACTATACGCCGTCGGTTTCACAAGTAGAGGTATATCTGTGCATCTCAGGAAGCCGTTAGAGTAGCTCAAAATATTTTGCTACAATTTGGAAATAAGAAACATAATAGATCAATCAAGTTCTTGCCATTACCAACCATCTTCTAGTATCTCTACTTATGAAATCATCAAAGGGAATCTGGTAAATACTATGTTAACTAAAAGCAGAAGCTACAACGACCAATTCTGTTCAAAAGTTTGTGAATCATTCTCCACCTCTACATGCCTCCAATTCTGTTTCATAGCAAATAGAGTTCCCTTTCGACGGCTACAACTTCTGAAACAAGAGCCCTTTTTGTTGCTTCGTACCTCCTGAAACGAGCCTATTTGAACCTGTCGTGTTCATCTCGACATACAATCCCAATTGAGCACCAACCAGAAACTGTTACCCAACGCGCATCGCAAGTCACTTCGATATTTCGTGGTGCCGGTCTTTGCCAATGATCTCGACCAACCCGCATCGTGTTACCTACGTCCATGGTCGATGTAGTCATAAATTTCTTGTGGATTTCTTTGTAGTCATCAGCAAGCCGTATGCGCGCTCTATGCAAGACATCCAAGTACCTGTATTTCTGCAAAAATTATATTATTACAGTACTTCCGAAGTTTCCATATCAGAAAATTGTGCAATCTATGCATTCAAACAAATTAGTTCTCAGTAGTTCATATCCATAAACTTCACTAGACATTATGTTGCAAATGCTTCAACAAGATCAAAATTGCCACTGAAAATCATCAATCAAATTAACTGACAGCCATATAAGCAAAGGTCAAAGCAAAAGATACAACATATGTCAATTTCTTTATGGAAAACAATTGTATATAGTAAAAAAATTTGAGCTTTATGAAAAATTAGTCAAATGGAACATACCAAAATTTCAAAATAAAACGTTACGCTATGATAGTTTTCACTTAAAAATAAATCAATCATGCTTCTTCCAATAATCCCAAGTTTTTTGGTCGCCCATGTTGTTATCACACTAATCAGAATTCATACAAGCAATCAACCTAAGCCAACTCTAAATTTCGAATCCATATATATTATACATTGTTATGAAACTAATTATACATATATATTAAAATGGACCATTTTGATCTTCAATTGACTAACCGTTTTTCTCTTTAATTGTAGTAATAAGTGGGATCTTACATGAAATCACTAGATCTGAGAGGGAAAAAAAGATTAGATCTGAGAGAGAAACGGAGAAATGTGTGATGAAGATATCAGAATTGTGAAAAATGAAATTAGTATTTTTATGTGCTAATATTTAAATGGGTATTTTAGACATTTCTTATAGAGGGACTGTATTTAAAGGACTCTATATAGCATTACCCTTCATTTTATCCTTACGATCTTAAATATTCGATTCGAATTCGATTCGATAAATATGAATTGAAAAGTCATGCAAATTTAATAATTGAGCCGCTTCATTTTTCGTCCGTTTCTCCTCGACCTCCTATTTAAAATCATTTCAAATCAGCAATCAGAGATACCCATCTTATCAACCCTCTCTATTATCAACTTTTTTTCTCAAATCTGGTAAAATTATCAATTTTTTTAGATAATTTATTCAAACAATTTTCTCCATTGGCTATACAAACGCTCCTCCCTCTTGATTTTTTTTTGGTATTTTATTTTGTTGTTGTTCTTAATTGGCTATGAATCTGCAACGGATTATGATTCAGTTAATTTTTTCTCGTTTTGTTATAATGTTCATTGTTATGTGGTGTTAGATTAATTTATGCGGGTAATTGAGGTAAATGTGTTGTTAGGCTAATGGTAAACATTAAATCTAACGCTAACATTTCGGGCTTATGGGCTAGTTGCCCATTAGCCTAACAGGTTTAAATTGGATGAATCGTGAAATATAACTAAAAATATCGTTCACGGGTTGGGAGATGGTTTGAGGGTTGATAAGGGTGAATGTATTTTATTGGATAAATGTTGATGCAATTATTTATCAGAATGTGATTTAATTAGTTGATATTATTATGAGAAATCAATCGAAATAAGAAGGCCATTTGATCTACCCCTCTTTGCATAATGTGAAGGAATTATCTTATGAAAAAGGATTATGTCGTGGTTTATTGATGTAGGGAAATTATTCGTGAATCGTGATGTTGATCTTTAGTTTTTGAGAAAACATAATAAATGTCTGAATGGCGGGTTAATTTAGTTAGATTATGTGCCTTTCGTGGTTTATTTCAATCTGTGATGGGGTCAATCAGTCAGATTTCTAATGCTCTGACTCTCGATAAGAAAATAAACAAAATGGACCGCTAGACTACGTACTTCTTTTGTCTTTTGTGAAGTAGTAGATGGTTTGGGCTAATTACTAAGATGGGATTCTATCTAGAGGCATTCGTTGATGTGTTGTTGATGTATGGTCTGTTTAATTGATGTGGAATGATATTTGCGTTGGATCAACAATTGGATTTTGAATTGGGGGCGATAAAATTTGTGGAAGTTCTTGATGCTATTTATGTTCTTAAACCATTAAAGATGCTTAATGTGTTGTTCAATTATGTGAGGAAGCTTTGTTGTCGGTTATTGATGATATGTTGACATTGCTCAGTTTTTCTATGAGACCTCAAGTGTGTTATTGTTGATATATGTTTTTCACCTGTGATAGAAACTACATGCTTCAAAATTCTTATCTGATTCTTGTAGACCTCACATTGTCTGATTGCTTGCCAGTTTCAATTTGACCACCTAGTATGCGTTTAATTTTCTGTTTGTATATCAGTACATGTGAATGGTGATGTCGATTTCTTATTTTCGTAGAGATTACGTGCGGCTAATACTGTTTTATCCTTCTAATATCAGTTATAGATTTTACTTGTGTTTTTATGTGGATGCAGTTTTAGAGATCAGTGATTGAGTAAAGAGAATGGGTCGTGGAGTTAGCGCTGGAGGTGGTCAAAGTTCATTAGGCTACCTATTCGGGGATGGGGAGACCACTACTAATGCTAATCCTGCTAGGAATACAGGAAAAGGCAAAGCCCCTACCACTGAGCCATCTCCTCCTAAGCCTGCTGCTGAGGCATCTCCCCCATCTGAGAAGGGGATTCCTGCTGGTGTCAACAGCAAAAATCTTAACAACTACCATCGTTCTGATGGTCAGAATTGTGGAAACTTCTTAACGGTTTGATTCTCGTCATATCCATTAATCATAATAGCATTTTATTGCACAATCCTGTGAATATACCCACAGATGTTAGGATCTTGGCCAACTCTCACAGTTCATATAATGCCTATTCTTTGTCTTTTAATTATTTTATCATGTTTATCTTCAGAAAACTGTCACGAATGCAATTCTATATATGTCCTCTTGTTATATGGGTTGTTCTCCTGTTCTTCTCGTTTATCTAGATATACTTGACGTTGCACAGATTGAACACTTTTTTTTTTCCTCATCTGATAGCATATTATATTTCCAAATTAAAGCGACGAACTAATGTTTACTTGGGTTGTTCTCCATTGTTTTCTTTTTCCTCAACGTTTGATTACCACCTGTGCATTCTGTTTTTTTATTACTCAATAAAAAAGTTGAGCTAGATTCTCTCACTATCACTCAGTTCTCGATCAGTCTTCATATTATTAATTTCTTAGTTGAGATAACTGAAGATGAACTTGCAGTGTAGCATCATTGCGATCATAGGCTCTTAGCACTAAACGGCCTTATAGCGCATCTGAAGACTCTGATATTCTTTGCAAATTTCAATAGTTTATTCTTCTTTTCACGATGGTCTTTTACCCATTTTTCTGTGCTAGCGTCGAGGCACATTGTAGCTAACTAGGAAGACTCATCTCTATTGGTACTTCTTCCTATAATCTTTTCTTTTCCTTAGTGGGGAATGAAATGAGGGTTTGATAGGTTCGGTTTTTGTTGCTTTTGTCAGATACTGAGTGGAATTTTTGTGTCATCAAGTCTCTTCTATGCAGGTTTACTAGATTCTTAAAATTTTTGTTTTCGTCAATTTTTTTCTGAACATGTCTTTGATTGATTGATTACAGGATCGTCCTTCAACCAAGGTGCATGCTGCTCCTGGAGGTGGCTCTTCGTTGGGCTATCTTTTTGGTGATGGCAGCAAGTGATACTGAAATCAAAAGAGCAGCTCGCTTCTGAAAGCATTTACATTGTTGCCAAAATATGTTGAAATGTTCGATTTCTATTACTTGAAGGCATTTACATGGTTGTCAAAATATGTCGAATCGTTTGATTCCCGTTACTTTAGCCAGCATATGTTGCCTGGTTCTGTGGCAAGTGTGTTTTAAGATGCTTATATACCATGCTTTCTAAGTCAAAAAAAGGTTTTCTCCCTGTTTAGATGGTATGAATGATATTGAGAATTTTAGAACTGTTTCAACAAAATCATAGATGTAGACACCATTAATTTGTCCGACTTTGACTAAAATACGAAATTTTTAATACAAATAAAGAAAATGAGCAAGGAGAAAAGAAGATGTCGTTGACATGATTAGAAAAATAATACAATGTTGAAATCAAATACTACCTCCATCCTTAAATGATTGTTACATTTTGACTTTTGTGGTCAACAAAACACAATTTAAAATGTAAATATCTCTCATTCTAGATGCGAAAAAGTTATATAAAGTTAATATTTAGAAAATATATATTAGGACGAATCTAACAAGGTCTCACATGACTATATTATTTCTTGTCGTTTAATGAGAATTCCTGATCAATTCTTATAAAGTTTGACCACAAAAGTCAAAATGTATCAATTTTTAGGGACGGAGGGAGTAGTAATCAATTTGGCCCCACTTGATTTAGAACAATAAAATTTATTTATATTCAGTCCATCAAATATCCACTTTTTGCTCCTCATGCATAGCTGATACTTAAACTTACATTAGTAATTGGAAATGTGTGTTACACGTGATAATTATTATTTATAATATTTTATTGGTTTATATATATATATATATATTATTAAGATCAAGATAATAAATATTTTATATATATATATATTTTTTTTTCCCAAAAAAATAAATTTTATTGAAAGAAAACAGCCAGAAAAACAATTACAAACCATCAATCACTAAGGATGGCCATGCTAAAGCCTCACTCTAAACAAAGGAGCCAATTAGTCCTATTTCTCTTGATACTCTCCCAACCATTTACACAACTCCGGATTGCTTGAAAATACTTAGCTACAGTCTGGTCAATGTTAGGAGGGATTTGCTCAAATATACACTTGTTTCTTGCTGCCCAGATATGATAAACTGCAGTCGATGCACACAATCTGCGAAGCCTACTTTTAAAAGACTTGCCCATGCCTCGCCCAATGATCCAAGCTTTCTCATGTTCCCACTGTTCAGGCGTATGATATTCATGCAGATACAGCAGCATTTTTCTCCAAATGGTTGTCGAGAACTCACATTCATAGAACAGATGCTGAGTTGACTCCTTATGTCCTTGACACAGCACACATTCTTCTTCCTGAACTATATTTTATATTTTTGAATGTTATTAACAAGTATTTGAAAGTTTATCGTCTTTCAGTATTGAAATAATTTTCATGCTTAAACAATTTGTTGAGAAGAGTTGGTAGATGGTGACGAATGACTTTCTTCATCACCGGTTGTAAATTTGACCAAATTACGAATTTTACATTTAACATATTTGGTGATGTTAATAAAAATAATCTTAAAGATGTAGATGAGTTTTATAATAATTAATAGGGCAAATAACTTCTGACATCACCTACGTTCGAGAAAAAATCATTTATTAGATCACTTATGTTTCAGACCGATCAAATATGATCACTAATGTTTAAAAAGTCATTCATTCGAGTCATTCCGTTAGATTTTAGAAGGGTATATATGTCCAAACGTATTATTTTCTCTTATGAACATCCGAAGTTAACTATTATCACCTCTAAATTAATACATTAACCTCATCTTCTTCTTCTTCATGAAACCCCACCCCTTTTCATCATTGATCTGCTCCCATCCTCTACCCTCCACCCCCACCGATCTCAAGCACAGACGTGTGTTGTAGCAAAGGATGCTTAATCCATGATGTATCGTTTGGATCGGGGAGAATCAGAGGAAAGAGAAATTTTTTAAATTATCATAGAGGATGAGAATTAGTGGGAATCAGGGAGAATATATTTTATTGTTTTTTAGGTACCATATTATTAACTAGAGGAATGAGGGAAAATGAGGAAAATATGATTAAAATTTTGATTCTCCTCCATTCTCCTCGGATTTGGAGAGGAGAAAATTTGAGGGGAATAAGTGGTAAAGGGGGCGGATTAGTGGTAATGAATTCTCCTACCTAAAAACCAATTTTAGTTCCCAAACACAAAAAATTATTAAAGTCCCGTCTATTCCCCGGATTCACCCCAATCCAAACGCACTGGTGTATTTGTACATAAGACAATTTATATGATCACTAGTAAAGACTAAATAATACTAGTCCTTATTGTCGAGAAGATAATTTGTCCAAAAGACAATTATCAAATATCTAAATCTCGAAGATTTATTGATAAACTAATGTAATATGATTTACCAATCACAGTTCAAAAGGCAATTATCAAATACATAAATCTCGAAGATTTGTCAGTTGAAATGTGATATATTTAGACGACTTTCCAAGGGATAATTATTAAATACATAAATCTCAAAAATTCTAGGTAAATTAATGCGATAATTAGATCATAGTCTAGAAGACGATTATCAAACGCCTAAATATTGAAGGTTTTAACGGTTAATTAATGTGATTTTTAGATTAAGGTCCAGAAGGCTATTTTAGAAGATAATTATTCAAAACAAAATATTTCATCCTCAAAGTGATGAAAACATCTTTAAATTATTCACACTCACAATTAATCTAGAAGATTTGTGAAATCATGTATTTTCGAGTGTTTACACTTGCAATCAGTCGTGAAGACTTGGTTATGTATCGAAATACGAAGAAAATTTTGTGATCACTAGTAAAGAATACTAGTCCTTATTGTAATGAAAATAAGATATATGAAATCTTATTGATCACTTATGAGACTGAAGGACTCATATAAGTTTATTATCACACCCCTGAAGTGGTGATTGTTGTCATATAAATATTATATGTACAAATTGTTTATTGATCTCAGTCAACTTATATGTACATACGGGAAAAGTAAAGGTATATTATTGAAGGCTCTGGAAGAGCTAGTATTTTCTAATATTGTAACAAAATTATTGAAGGCTCCAGCTAGTGTTGTCAGCCAACCGGGTTCGAGCGGGTAACGGGTTACCCGGTCAGGTTTCAATTTTACCGATCCGGGTAGCAAACTTATGACCCTCGTATCGCTCGGTAAGGATACAAGTGGGTATCGAGACATGAATTTTAGCAGGGCGACGAGCGGGTTCCTAGTTACCCCCAAATTTCCATTTAAAATTTTTATTTAAGGTGATCTTCAACAATATTTAATTGTTTTCTTTTATAATTAGCTATGAATTGTGACTACAATGGTATTAGAAACATGAATACAAAAATTCATAACTAATAGAAAGTTAGAGTATAATATGAGACAAATATGTCTCCAACAAGGTTCTAAAATGTAAACGAGCCGAATAATACCGAACATCGGAAGATTTTAGTTCGGCTCTATCGTCCTCGAGTCAAACTGTAAACGAGCCGAATAATGGTCGAACATCAAAATTAGATCCAAAGTCATTGCTTCGATTGGATTTTATTACAACTTCTACTTCTCGAGAGAAGCGGCATCGAGAGGAGGAAAAGGAGCAGAGCGAAGCAGGGGAAAGGTCTCCAACTGATTTCCCACCTCCCAAACGGCGCAAGATAGTAGACCATGGGTTCCAGAAACCCTTGCTTCAAAATAAGGCTACTGCCTCCTCAAATCAACACCACGACAAACCACCACAAAACTCTCCCTCCAAGGTGACTCGTAAAATTCTTTTTGCTAAGAATGGTGACTATGTTTCTGTAAGCATAACCAAGTTACCTTCTACCCAAATTTTGAGTGAAATCCCTAATGACAAGTCTAGATTAATTGCTTATAAACACAATCATTCTGAGCAAATTTTACGGATAGATTCTAGAATTTTCCACCCTTGTTCTGAAAACAAGACTACGGCGAAAAGGGCAAATATGGTCGATAGTCTAGATAAACAAAATGCAAATTCTGAAATGGTTGATGAAGATAAGACTAAGGTGAATTTCTTTGATGTTGAGGCTAGTCTAGCTATGCTTAATGAAATGACTAGTGTAAGTTATTGTCTAGAATCAAATCGTGACATCTCTGATCACCTAGTTAGCATTAGCAAGGAAAGAAAGAGAGTTATAGAGGATTTAGGGAGTTGTATCACTAAAGACAGAAAAAGGAACCGTGAGTGGAACAATGATAGCTTGATCATGAAGAATGTGGACCCGACATTTAAGAAGATGAAGTGCGATGAAGATTCCAATCAGATTATGACTCAACAACAACGTTTCACCAAGTTCGGTAATCCTTATGCTCCTCAGGCTAATGAATTTGTTAACTTAGTTGATGACTATGCTTGTGCTTTGTGTAGTTCAAATTGTTTTTATAAATTACTGGTGGTGGCTATCGCTCTTAGTAGAATTCCTACTGAGACTTTTGTTTTCAGTCGATCGATGATCGACAATCTTAAAAAATGTTGGATTTCCTTTGACACCGACCACGAGATATCAACTCTCGTCTGTTCACGTCATCTAAGGTTATTCATTCGGTATATTCCTCTGTTTCTCAAATACCACAGTAATTTCCTACACAGTTCAAAAACGCTTATGCACAAGCAGAAATCATTCAGGAGTTCACAAGTCTTATTAGTGCTTTGAGTAGCTTTTGGACAAGGAGAAAGCTTCCGACATATGATGATGCCAATTTCACATGCTTTACTAGGTTATCTATACTTTATGTCATGTTTAATGATTGTTTCCGTAAGCTTTCGTTTTCTAGAGGTCTTGTTGACATAGTACATCTGTTGTACTTTACATGTTTGTATAACTGTTCTTTTAACTATCAAAAAAAAAATTTAGGGGTGTGCACGGTTCGGTTCAGTTTTGGACAAAAAAAAGAATCGAACCGACATCATCGGTTCTACGGCAGACAGAACCGAAATTGGTTCGGTTCTAAACGGTTCCGGTTCGGTTTCGGTTCTGGGCCTAATGTTTTGGACCTAAATTTGAGCCCTCTTTCGGCTTTGAAATTTTAAGTTTGTTCGTTCCTAGCTAATATTATTATTCATTTTGGACTCAAATCTAAATATGATTATTATTTTCTTATACTAAATGTAACTCATAATTAAGTTCCAAAGATATATCTACTCTATATAAGTTTAACGAGCTCCTTTTAAAATTAATTTCGAAATTCGTATACACATTCGTCACACGGTACCACTTTTTAAATATATATATGTATCCATATATTATTAGCTTAAAAGATATTCACTTATCTATTATTATATCATACTAACAATTAACAATATGTTGAATCCTCTCGCCAATTATCCTTTACTAAACTTAATTTTTTCTCCTTAAAATGAGTCATCGGTTCGGTTTTTATCGGTTCTACCATAAACAGAACCGCATCGGTTTGGTTCCCTCACAGGCGGAACCGAAATCGGTTCCAACAAAATCGGTTCTTTTCGGTTCGGTTCCAGTTCGGTTCGGCTCGGTTTCGGTTTTCCTCCACACCCCTACTAAATATTACTCCCTCCGTCCTTAAAAGATTGTTACATTTTGACTTTTGTTAGTCGAACATGACAAAATTTGAACATGAATTCCCATTAAACGATAAGAAATAATATAGTCTTGTGGGACCTTGTTAGATTCGTCTCAATATATATTTTTGAAATATTAACTTTTTATAATTTTTTCACATGTAAAATAATAGATATTTATATTTTAAATCGTATTTTGTTGACCACCAAAAGTCAAAATGTGACCATCTTTTAAGAACGGAGAGAGTAAAATTTTAAAGCAAAAATATTCAATTTCCAATAGCTGAATCTAATATTGTAAGGAAAAAAAAAACAAATTATATTGAAGTTCAAATCAAACATTATTTTCCAGATACCCTAATATCATATAAGTTGATAAACAATATTCCCTTCGTTCTTATTTATTTGTCATTATAACCTCCAACATGTTGATTAAGATACTATGCAATTTACATATAAACTCTTGATTAGATAATTAATGATTTTGATTGAAAAAATAAAGGCGTACTAATTTAGTTGATTGTTTCTGTAAATGCCATCCTTAATTCAAATCTCACTAAATAGGCAGGTTTTTAAATACTCTATCTAATCAATTACTAGGAAGATTATTCCATATTTCTCAATTGATCACATTAAATATTTAACTTCATCTCATGAGAATTAATTTAATCATTGGTAATCTAATTTACATTTAATAGAGATAAATGAGGAAAAAGTTGCTATATTATGCACCGAAGTGTATATCACAATAAAAAATAACCCATTAATATCAGTAAACTTGAAGATTTTGTTTGCCTAGTTAACTAATATAATTATAATTTTTATTTATTTTTATTAAATAAATAAGAACAAATGCATGCTAAACGCAAATAAATTTCCATATTTAAAATACTAACATACGCAAATTAATTTGTTATATATGTAATGAATTGTTTATTTATACTCCCTCCGTCCCTAAATGATTGTCACATTTTGACTTTTCATGGTCAACAAAACAAGAATTGCAACGTAAATATCTCTTATTCTACATGCAAACAAATTGTAAGAATTTGATATTTCAAAAATATATATTAAGACGAATCTAACAAGATCCCACAAGACTATATTATTTATATATCGTTTGATGAAAATTTATGATCAAATTTTGTAATGTTTGACCACCAAAAATCAAAATGTAATAATCTTTTAGGAACGGAGGGAGTATTATACATAAATTTATACAAAATCTATTCCTATTTGCTCCTTACAATAAATATATAAGGGACTAAATTCCACTAATTGATATGACACTAATTGAACGATATTAAATCATAAAGAAAATTATTTATGTTATGGAAATATGGAAGTGTTGGAAACTAAGCTTAGCGTTATTTGTGATTGATTTTTTCGAGACCGAGATTAGCAATAATGATGATTTCCTTTAATATATTATTACCTATACTTGATGTATTATTTGAAGCCTATATAAATCAGTCTTCACCATATTGTATTCTACAAAACGAAAAACAATAAATTTCTTCACACGTTATAAGCACGATTCTAATCTACTGAGATAATATATCGGTACCGTAATATGTTAATTTCATATTTCGTATTTAATCTTTTGCCCTATCATATAATAATTCAATCTCATGTTAATATTTTTATATCATATTGCCGATTTCATTAGCCAACATATTGCTCCACTGTATATTAACGTATTGCTTCACATACGTAAGAAATTGATATTAAATAATGTCATAAATACTTCACGAAACTAATTATTTTAATGCTTAAATGTGGTTTTACGTTTAATATACCATAATAAAAAATAATATCCATAAATATCAGTAAACTTTAATATTTTATTGCTAAGTTAATTAATAAAATTGTATTTGTTATAAAGGTAATGATGATGAACAAAAGACTTCTTGTATTCATCATCTCATACTTATGTCTTTGTGAGATCTTCATCAACTCCAAAGCTGATGATTCAGGTGAGCTATATTATTTGTTCTTATGTTATCATCATATTCTTGATTAATTAATCTTTTAGGTGATTTTTTTTCAGTATTTGCGCAGGATCTTTTTAAATCAAATTTATGTCGATTATTTTATTTAAAATAACCAAATTTATCAAATGAGTACCCATAATTATTTATTAATCTTCTTAAATATTGACCGAAATTTACATCAGTTCAAAATAACCGAATTTATCAAATGAGTATGAGTACCCATAATTATAATAAGCATGTTTAGGTTCTTGATACTAATTACTCCTACATCTTATTATATTTTAGAACTCAAATCTCATATGACAAGGACGTATGATTTTCATCTCCAGGTACATTTGATTCTTGTGATTTTTACACCGCTTATTATAATTGTTAATATGGCATGTTGTTCTTTTTATTGGTTTTAGTGTATGTAGTCTAACGTTTGACAATAATTTATGGCCAATGATTTTTGCACTCCATTCTTATATTATTACACTTCACTTCTTCATTATTTTTCATCAATTTTTGTATGAAAAGTGGAGTGTCATTATCACTTGGTGGAGTGTAAAAAACATTGACCTAATTTATATATCCTCGTGGGGATATTATTGGGGACTAAACTAGGCTAGGGCGTGCGCCTTTTTTAGATTCTTCAGAATTAAAGATATATCATATAAATTAACATGAATTACTAACATGTGTTATAATAGAGTTGACAAAAACATTAGTTTTTGGTTAAATATACCAAATTGTGCCCTCTATTTATTTATTTTAGATTTTTTACCGCTCTAGTAAATTTCATCATGTTTCGTCCCTAGATTTGTAGATATTGTTGCCCTCTATCTCTAACTATGTCGTGTGTTCATTTTTTTTCCAAATTGCACGAATTGTAAGAACATGACATGTAACGTACCCAAACTTGCATGCATCTCCCACACAATTCTAATAAACATGGTGCCATATATAATCTAATCAAGAATTAAAATTTATTTGTAATTAAAAATTATATACTTCCTTTGTCGACATCAGTTATGTATATATTTGACCATACTCTAAATACTATATTATCCCTAATCCTATGTTCGCCTTTTCACATTTTCGAGGTTCAATGCAAAATCGGAAAATATGTAACACCAAAATATAACTATAATCCTTCTCTCGCTTTATCCTTTGTTGCTCTATGTTATTTTATGGAGTACCATTCTAAAATGGGCAATGCAGGGGCATGGAAGGAAGCTCCTAGGATCGTCTCCTCCCGATTGCACGTGGAAGTGCGGCGCATGCACTCCGTGCACGCAAGTTCTGGTACCAGTTCCGTCTCGAACTCCCGTCCCAGCACAAGACTACTACCCGGTGGTATGGAGATGCAAATGTGGTGATGACTTATACATTCCATGATGACAAGCAATTGTTGCTTCTGAATTCTAGCATTTCTTTCAAATGTAGAATATAGGAATATATTGCTATGGCTATTATGCGTACTAGTAAGATATTACGTGTATTACACGTCGTAAGGAATTTCGATTTAAATATAATATGAACTATATTTGTCCTAATTTAATATGATACATTTGCATCTTTTATTATTCCTTCTCAAAGCCAGTTTATGAGTAGGCAACATATCTTTAACGAATAAAGTCAAGTATTGTATAGGAAAGTCCATACCAGGACATAGTTTTTACAACCGTGTAATACCATTTATCTAGACTAATATAATAAATAGAGATTTATGATTTTTAATAAAAAAAAATGTAAGCAAGATACTAAACAAATTGAGGATAAAGCTAAGGGAGTAGCAATTTTTGGGTTTAAGATTACATCATCTAAGTTTTCTCTCAATTAAGTGATTTGAAGAATTACTGAAAATAGTTAATCTTATTTTCATGAATGACAATCGGATAAACATGATTGGATAACCAATGTGATCACATATGGCATATTAAATATTGAACTTTTTGTTAACTAATATTTAAGACTTTTGTTCATCATTAATTTTGTTTTTTTTGTATTATTTACATTTCGTCAGTTAACTTATTTTAGTAACTACTCCCTCCGTCCCTAAAAGATTGTCACATTTTGACTTTTGTTGGTCCAATATTACAAAATTTGATCATGAATTCCCATTAAACGATAAGATATAATATAGTCTTGTGAGATCTTGTTAGATTCGACTCAATATATATTTTTGAAATATCAACTTTTTATAATCTTTTCACATGTAAAATAAGAGATATTTACTTTTTAAATTGTGTTTTATTGACCACCAAAAGTCAAAATGTGACAATCGTTTAGGGACGGAGGGAGTACAAAAAATGTAAATAGATTATTAATACCTCTATATATAACTAAGTATCAAATATTGAGTTTATGTACATATATAAGGTTATTTTTATATTTCAAACGACATGCTATGTAAGGTTATTTTTATATTTCAAACCACCGCCCCCTTACAATGAGAATCGAACTCAGGACCTCTAAGTCACTGGAACACCTTCTAACCACTAGGTCATTCGATGTTCTCTATGTAACTTTTACTTAATATTCTTTAGGGAAAAAGGCATGAACCATAGTTCGGAATGGCGTATGGTGGTCCATGGCATGAACTCGAAAAAGTTGCGGCTATGTGGCGGTGCGGCCAGGCGGTAGCATTTTGTAGTTCGAGATTCATATTATAATACTAACAATAATTCATAAATGTGCGATAAAATGACAATTGGGAGAATGATGCATCAAGTAGTTATAAAATGTTAATTTTTTACAATTATATTAATAATAACACTATATTATTATTGTGAAACAGTTATAAAATGTTGAAATTAAAATAAGTTATAAAAACAAGTTTCAACAATAATATGCATATGAAAATCCAAAACAAGTTAAGAAAAACAAATAAAACAAAAACTTTTCAGAAATAAACTAAGTGGCTAGCAATTGCTGTCCCCCACGCCACTGTCAGATGGCGCAAATGGCGGACGCCATACGACCTCCATGGGTAGACGACCTCCATGGGTAGACGACCGCCACAAGGCACGCCGTGGCAATTTATCTCCGCCACGCTACACCATATCTCCATGGCTATCGGCACATCTCCATTTCCAAACTATGGCATGAACTCATGTTTGCCTAAAATCCCTGTTCGCTCACCTATGTTTCAAAAGGACCCATTCACTCATTAATGTTTTAGAAAGGCACAAATTCACCATTTTCGTCATCAATTCCGGTAACCACCGGTCAGATGCCAAACACGTGCCTATTATAAGGGTAAATTAGTCAGTTCAACATTAAAAAATAAAAAATAAAAAAATAAAAAGAATTGGTTTATATTCAGCCCTTCAGCTCCAAATCGATTAGGGCTAATACCTAACTTCAAATTAGCAAAAAACAAAAAGCCTCAAATCGATTCAATCAACATAATCGCTCTATATAAACCTTAAAATTAAGCTACAAATCGAATTGGCCTGAGTTTGTAGAGATTGAGATGACTTGGCGTATTCGAAAGCAGTATAATAAGGCTATGGACGAGAAACATTGACAACTATTTTATGGTATGGTTGTTAATCGATTAGGTTTAGTGTTTTTCTAATGTTTATTTTTGTTTGCATGTGTTAATTCTTTATGTGGGGTATGTTGTAGTTGATTTTATATGTTTTCATTTTCCAGAAATGTATGAGGAGTATTTTAATACAAAAGTGTACGTGGGTGGGCATTTTAAGCTAACACCTTTTGTGAAATATGTTGGGGGCAGTATTTTGAACATAGATTATCTAGTGAGTGAATCTTTTGAACTTAGTGATGTACATGAGATTTCTCTTGGGTCATATTGAAACATCCCTACCTTAACCTACCATCACTCATTACTATGAGATATTGAAACACAACCTATTAATCAATAATCAGCTAAACATTTTCCAATTTATCTAAAAGACTAAAACCCATAATTTAATTTACAAGAGTGATAAAAATGACAACAATTGTACCGACATCCGAGGAAGATCCCGTCCTATCAATTGTCCGATTCACTGCTGAAATGTCATGGGCTGATGCTAGTGTTGAGGTCAATACCCACTTCCAGAATGACTGTCCATTTTTCAATTTTGACTTTTCATGGTTGACTTTTTTAATTTTGACCTTATATTTGTTTGCATTTCTTGAATGATGTTTTGTGAAAATATGTGAAAATTTGTATTTTAGTATAATTTGGAAAAATGATTGTTGCATTTTGAATTTTGACCTTTAATATGTTTGTATTTGCTGATTGATGTTTAGTGAGAAAATGTAGTAAATGGTATTTTCAACCTAATTTAGTACTATTAAGATGATAATTTGAACTTATAACCCTTTTACTCGGTTCTAAAAGGATTATCTACTTTCGAATTTTGATGGTTGGCCTTTTTTAAGTTTTGATATTAAATATGGTTTGTATTTGTGGAATAATATTTGGTGAAAATGTGGCAGGAATGGTCTTTTTTAGCTAGTTTTTATTAACTTGATAATTTAACTGCTAGCCCTTTCAATCTGTCCCAATATGATTGTCTATTTTTGAATGTTGACGGTCGAACTTTTAAATTTTGATCTCATTATGTTTATATTGTTGTATAATAGTGGGTTAAACTCTAAAATGACTTTTTGAAGGTAGAATTAATATGATATTTGGAACTACTACGAAAAGATTGTCTAGTTTTCAATTTCGATAGTTGGTATTTTGTTATTGAACTCAAATATGTTTGCGTTTCTTGTATAATAGTTGGTTATAAAATATATAAAAAACGGTATTTTCAACCTAACTTACTATTGAGATGATAATTTTGATTCAAAACAATGTTATGTGTGCCAATTTAGATATTAATATTCTAAATTTGATCATTGAAAGTCAAACTAAACTATTAGGTTGGAGGCAGTTTTTCCCCCCATGTTTTGCTGTTTTACCTGCATTAATTCATCAGTAGTGATATACTCAGGCAAAGCAAATGATGATTTGCTTAATTGTTAGAGTTATGATTTGCGTTTTGTTATGGTAACTAAAAAGAGTAACTAAATTAATGTTGGGAACTTGGGACCTCTATTAGGTTGCGGAACCACAAGTCACACGATTGTGTTTGGAGGCTGAAGAATGTGTGGTGGCTGGTAGATGGTTGGATTTGGCATCCTTGATGCTCACTTCTGCTGATGTGATATTCTCAAAGGCCTCCATAAAAGGTGAGGTAAGATTGTTTAAGCTAATTTGGCGGCATGAGCTTGTGGTCATTTTTTAGATGTCTTTATGTTAGTGTTTCTCACTCTTGAATGGTGTAAGATCTTCCGAGTTATGCTGACAAATATGAATTTGTATATATCAGTAGCTATAAGATTTATGTTAATGTCTTGTATGAGTTGTCTTTTGATCTACCTTGTGTTTACAAAATGTTTTAAGATACCCACTTAACAGTTTGTAATCAACATTTTAACATCAAATTTAGTAAGTAATTTGAAGTTATCACATCAATTAGGTGAAAGATAAACTACGTTGTAATTGAATTATAAGACAAGCTGCATCTCTAGTCTAAATTTACTTCCAGATTTTGGATATCAACTGTTTGTATCATTTAGGGCTCTAGTATATTAGATTAATGAAACATGTGTTTGTGTAAGAACATAACAACTTTAAACTTATCTCACTTCAGCTTAAGCTTACCTTGTACTAGTTTAAAAGTAGAATAACATGTCCGATAAGGCATAAGTTATAGTATCACAAGTGTTTCCTCGTAGGGAAGTCCTTGAATCTGATCAATTACCCTTGTTGCTCTGTCAGCAGACATAAATTTTGGGGAGGCATTAGCCCTCATTCACGAATGTTTCATTTTCCATTCTACCCACTCTGTAAAGTCTAACTACTGGTAAAGTCATCAACCTTTAAAGAGCATGTCATTTTACCCACTCCGTCTAGTTGACCATCAGTTTGACCGTTAACTCCATCTATATAGGTTTCATTTTTCAATTAATTAATAAATGTTGGTTTAACACCTTAATTTCAAGGGTTTAATTCGAATTAAATGGACTAAATGTAATACTATTAATTTCAAAATGGGGTCCTTTTCCTAATATACAAATAAGTTATTGTATGTAATCTAGGATACTAAAACCCCTAAATATAATATTAATTTTAAAATGAGGTCTTTTCACTAATTAATCATTTATTTTAACTAATCTAGGATATGATAATAATATTTCTTAACACCGTACTAAATACATTTTTATTAGATAATCATCTTGTAATTTCATTTCCACACCAACCTATAAAGGCCGCCAAATCAAAGTGCACATACAACTATTTCCCACTCCAATTGCCACACTGAAACCAAACGCCACCCCCTACCCCCACCGTCACGTGAGTCAAAATGAGTAAGAACAACCTCGACCTTCCACCACCACCACCTCTGCCACGTAACGCCGCCTAAAATCTCCACCACCGCCTCCTTCAGTCCTTTCCCCTTGAAGCGCCTCAGAGCACCTAAGTTACCTCCCCACCCCCCCTTCCAAAAGAAAAGCTCTCAAAATGCGATGTTTTAACTACTCTTGATAAACCATCTTTAGACGTTACTCTACATGAAAAAATCTTGAATATGCTTTGTGAAATTGATCAAGAAAGAATGAAAATTTCCTAAAATGCCCCAAAATGTAGGAGTATTAATTACTTCTTCCGTCTCTAAAAGATTGTCACGTTTTGACTTTTGTTAGTCAAACATTATAAAATTTGATCATGAATTTCCATTAAACGATAAGAAATAATATAGTCATGTGAGACCTTGTTAGATTCGTCTCAATATATATTTTTGAAATATTAACTTTTTATAATTTTTTCGCATGTAGAATAATAGATATTTATGTTTTAAATCGTGTTTTATTGACCACCAAAAGTCAAAATGTGACAATCTTTTAGGGACGGAGGGAGTATATGCCACTTGAGAAAGAAGTGGTGGAGCTAAAGGAGAAGTATCATGATGTGTTGTTGAAGGAGAAGTATCATGATGTTTTAGCCATTTTTGCAAATATGGATCATAATTTTTTACTGCCACGTATTTCCACATTTAGGTTGAATGATGTTAGGAGATTGGTGAGTGAAGGGTATAAGTATAATTTATTTGTAAATTAGGGAAAAGTTTCCCATTTGAAACTAATATTACAAATTTAACCCATATAATTCGAATTAAACCCTTGAAATTATAGTTGAAACTAATATTTGTTGATTAAAGACAAGTCACCGTGTTTAAATGGAGTTAACGGTCAAACTCACAGTCAACCTGATAGAGTGGGTAAAATGGTATGCTTTTGACCTAATGTATACACCTCTGTTTTTTCTTCTTTAGCATAAGGCTCTCCTCCTAATGAATCAAAAGTATCTATATCTTTATAGTTTTTTTATTTAATATTCTCTCCGATCTATTTTACTTGTCTTTCTAGCCATTTGCACATAAATTAAGAAAAAAACTAAAGATAGCTAAAAAGCACATTGAAAATGTAAAATGACAATCAATTGAAGCTATATAATTCGTTAGTTGATAAATTCCTACTAAAAAGTAATCAAAAAGTATATTGAAAATGTAAATTTGTAATTAATTATGCTAGAGAGACAAGTAAATTACTCTTCATTCAACTATTATAAGAGATTTTACATGACACATTGCATTGTGTTACTCCTTTTTCAGTTTTAATTTCCTTTCAATTTCTAGATTGAAGACAATGAAGTGGAATCATGGGTTGTTAAGGGAATTACATCAAAATTACTCGACTGTAAAATCGACCAGATGAATCAAGTAGTAATCGTTCAGTGTCCGAAAATGCTGGTCTATTATAGTTCAGTGTCCGAAAATGCTTTTTCCTTAAGGTTCTGTTATAGTTCAGTGTCCGAAAATGATGGTCTATTATTTGTTGCACCATAAATTTGTAGGCTTTTTGGTCGTTTGCCCCCTGTACCTATCTCCATATTTTGTAGTTGCCCCATGAACTATTTATCTTGTCTGGATGCCCCTGAGTATTACTTTTTCTCGACGAAGTTTTTGTACGCTTTATCTTGTTCGGATGCCCCCCCCCCCCAGCGGCTACCTTTATTTGTTTTCATTTACAGGGAAACATATCGTATGTAATGAGGACCATTAAACCCAACAGGCTAACTGAAGATGTAGCAGAGACGATGCTTGTTCGCTGAAAATTGCTGTATGCCCAATTGACTGTTCTGTTTCTTTTTTGCTCTCTTAAGTTACATTCTGGCAAAATTTTGAATTATGTTTACCTTAGATGTATTTGCACGACCCTTATTGAATTCAACTTTGTATTAAACACCTCAAGGCTTGAATTTTAGCAATGAATCCTCACATTAAGTGAAGACATATATGTCCCCATTATCCTTCTTACAACCTCATATTTCTCAGCCCTAGATCTTTCTCGATTTTACCCTACTGAGCGCACGTAAAGCGTGGTGGAAACTGTATCCAATGTTCACAACACACGTTGGAAATATATTCCAACATGCACAACAATTGGTGGAAATACATTTTAACGTGTGCAACTAGATTTGTACACGAGTGAGCCTGAGCTCACGAATTTTTGGCTCTGCTCACCACTAAATGAGCTTTAGGCTCGGCTCGCTGAGTTTTCACCGAGCCGAGCTCCGAGCTAGCTCACTTAGCTCATTTCAAAGTTTCAAGTTCAATCGGAATAACAAAAAAATATTTTACATAAACAATTAATAAAAGTACTTAATATGTAACAAGTAATAAAATGACTAACATGTAATAATGTAAAGAAAACATGTTTACATATAAATTGACATTAATCATAGTAATTGAAATAACTAACAAAGTATAATATAACTATTTTTAAAAAAAAATATTAACATATGTACTATCGAGCTACCGAGCCAGGAACCTAGCTCGCGGCTCGGCTTATTTAGGTACGAGGCGAGCCGAGCAAGCTGCTCGGTCTAGCTCGGCTCATGCACAACACTATGTGCAGCGCTTGATGGATTGTCTTTGCAATATTTTAACAAGTTTGGTCATTTTAAAAATCACCAAACACTATACACGGTCAATTAAGAAACGGGCATGTATAGTATGATGAAATAATAAATTGCTTTATTGTTCACTTTTGTTCGATCAATTCTAAAATCACTTACAATGAACTACTCCCTCCATCCCTTTTTATAAGAACCATTTACTTTTTCACGGTCTCCGAGACACGATTTAAAACGTAAATATTTTTAATTTTACATGTGTAAAAATTATAAGAACTTGATATTTCAAAAATATATATTGAGAGGAATCTAACAAGATCCAATATAACTATATTATTTCTTATCGGTTAATAAAAATTTACGGTCAAAATTTTCGAAATTTGATCCAAAAAGTCAAAATGGTTCTAAAATAAAGGGATGGAGGGAGTAATTAAAATTGATTGAACAAAAGTAAACAATAGAGCGATTTATTATTTCCAATACACCACATATCTCACTTGTTCTTATTCATATACTCCGTATATAATATATCTATTAAAATGTTTAACAATTGGGGGCCCCAGAAATCTCGGGGCCCTGGGCGGTCGCCCCCCCCGGCCACCCCCAGGGCCGGCCCTGTGAGCAGATACTTGGACATGAAATGGAAGACCGAGAGAGCTCAGTCAACCTGTTTCATCTCAGTTTCACCAAAAGAATCCTTTCGAAGCCAAGGAGCGACATTGGTTGCCGCTTCAAGGTAAAATCTAAGAACCCAGGCAGAGTTAATATTTGAAGAATCCTTATAGACAATATCAAGAACAAAAGTTTCATACACTACGAAATTCATTTGCTATTTTGTTGCACACAGTTATCAGGAGCCATTGCATATACTATAGTTGGTGTCGACTATGCTTCTACGCATTTACAGATATTTCACAGAAGCAAAGCAGCAAAACCGCAGAAGGTGAACAAAAAATGTGATTCTTTTAGCTGACAGCTCAATATCGCCTAAATATTGAGGACCTGACAGCTTATCAATTCTGAGGATGCAGCACCAATAGTGCAAACGGTTTTCCACATATTTTCTTCAGATCCTAACTCAGATTCAGAAATCTGAAGCTCTTGAAAGGATTCTTCTGAAGGAGCCAACGATGTAAATGGAGATGAATTAAATTTTGGCTTATCTGCCTGAAACACGGCTATATTATTGCTTGCGTCTTTAGTGATGACATGAAGTTTCCCATGTAAGCCAGCAAGTAAATATGGATATTCTGAATCTGCCAAGTCATAGATGGGTACTTCTCCCTCAATCACCTTCCATGCATCATCTTGGAAATCATAAACTTTTATACGAGCACTATCCAGGGTACTTGAAGGATCCAGTGCATACAAATCCCCATCGACGATGACACTCAATTTGGTTCCTGCTTGCCGAGCAGGCCAACCCTCTCCCATACCCATTGGCATTTCAACCCACGAATTAGTTTCTGGATCATATACCTCTCCTCCAACATCGACAAAGAAAGGCCAGCAGTACAAACTTTGAGCAACATACAGTTTCCCCCTATATGATGTCATCCCAGTGGCGATAGGCTTGAGTAGATCAGCTAGGAATGCAGTTGGCAGCAATTGAGCTTTTGAAAATGGCATGCTTGGAACCTCTGACCATAAACCAGTACAGGGATCAAATACTTCTGCTGATTGAAGAGGAGTTAGCCCACTACGACCACGGGTAACACCACCAACTACATAAAGCTTGTTGTTCAACACACCTGTCTTACAATAAGCTCTACCAACAGACATAGGACTCACTTCACTCCACGCATTCACAATGGGGTCGAATCGCCAGACAGTTTTCATAGCTGAAGATCTGAAGAAACCCCCAATAACATAAAGGCAGCCATCAACAACTCCAATAGAACAACCACAAAATGGGATTTGATCTAGGGTCTCTTTCCTTCCTAGCCATCCCATTATACAATCTGCAATTCTAAGACTTGAACCAACCATATTTCGCATCAAAAGGCTAGATAACCCCCTGCTGGACCCTTCATCTATATCAAAATTAGGCATTGGTGGCAACCTTTGCCATACTTCACAGTGTGGATCCAAGGCATACCACATAAACTTGTCATTATCAACCTTGGTCAGAATATAGAGCCACTCCTCAGTTGTTTTAAGTTCTTTTCTCACATTATAAAGTTCTGCACTTAGTATTGCAGCTTTCCAGCTGCACGACACTAACTTGGCGCTCGGATGATCGACTCTAGGAAGTCTAGCAAGAATCTGGATAGATATCTCATCTGGAAGGGTAGGAATCAATCTTGGGCTGTCATCCCAAAAGCTTGATGAAGTTCTCTGCCGTTTGCATGCTTCACTTTGTGAAATCTCATACGGACTAAGGCTTCTGGTATAACTGTTTAAACTTAGTATACCCCCCATTTACTATCTCTTGGTTTACCTTTTAGTCCTGACACAACAAACTTAAATGATTTAACACTTTACTTGAACTCATCTACCCAGTTCTGACAAGAGGAACAAAACTGTACATGCGCAAAGCACTGATAAAAAATAATAAACTGGAAGTCCTCAACCGCAACAAAATCAATCCAAAGTGACTTGACAATTAAACGGCTATTTACCATTGTTAAGCATAATAATATCATCAAATTACGAATCTTAATTCGGCACACCATATCTACAAAACAAAAACTGGTTATTCTACTCCCCTTTCTGAGATTCTTTAACGCCTTAAGATGGAGAATGAACAATAGAAGGTTTTTTAAATTCTTTTCAGCTACAAGTGAATGGACTAGAGGAGGAACTAGGCCAGGTGCAGGAGGAGCACCCCCCCCCCCCCCACCCCAACCCCTCTTTACTTTTAGAAAAGAGTATCTAACAAGTCATTCATTCAAAATTGAGTTGTTGGCACCCAAAATATTTGTACATGTTCGTCATTCCTATAATATAAGTTACTTCGTTCCCCTATATAAAGTTTCTAGTTGCGCTACGAATATCTATGTAACAGAAAACAACCAACTTCGACTTTCACACAAGATGCAACACTTACATAACGCGAATCAAACCACAGCAGATAAATCATGTATAACTATACCTACACTAGAGGAATACCGCTCTAAAAAACTAGTATTTTTTTTAAAGCTTAATCAAACCAATTCGCAAAATTCAGCAACAACTCAACAAAATTGGAATTTTATTCACATAATCAACTAAAATTCACCTGAACCACCTTCTTCCCAGCTGAAAAATCCCCAAAAAAAAAACAAGAACACCCATCTTCGCAGCTATCAATTAAAAAAATCCATCACCAAATAAAATTATATCTATTCCACAAAAACCCATCAAGAAAACCATAATCTTTATGACTTTCATCACATAAAATTGCACCCAGTTCAAAGAAATTAACAGGTCAACTAGTCCCACAATCAATATTCAACCAATCAGCATAATATAAAAAAAATCAAATCGAATTTCGAGTATAATTTCATCAAGTAAGCACAATTATACTTACAATAAGTAAATATATATAAAAAATTAATAGAATAAATAAATTGGTTACCTATTTTTAAGAGGAAATTAGTCCCGATGAGGAGACCAAAACGAATGTCCCGTAGGAGAGAAGCAGGGTAATAAAGTAAACATATGTGGCTCAAGTCTTGTGGGTGAAAGGAAAACCAAAATCATATTCTTTGACTATACGGGTACACACTAATTAACCCGTGAGCTTGGCCTAGTCATTATCAACTTATCTCAAGACATCTAATTATTCATAACTATCCGTAAAAATAATCAAATATATTATACCTTTACTATTTTTTGTAAATGACTTTGCCCAAATTATATGTTACTTTGCACATTAAATGAAACTTAATTAAGATGAATAAAATAATATTATATAGAAATGTTATACTACCTCCATCCCTAAATGATTGTCACATTTTGACTTTTGGTGGTCAATGAAACACGATTTAAAATATAAATATCTATTACTCTACATACAAAAAAATTATAAAAAGCTTATATTTCAAAAATATATATTGAGACGAATCTAACAAGGCTCTACAAGACAATATTATTTCTTATCGTTTAATGAGAATTCATGATCAAATTTTATTATGTTTGACTATCAAAAGTCAAAATGTGACAATCTTTTAGGGACGGAGGGAGTATTTACTTAATAATAAAAATTATATATTATAAAGGGCAAGAAGCTGGAATCATCATCTATGTTTTATATGGGGTCCCCTTTTACTCATTCATGATTTTATTGGCCCCTTTCACTCATCCATAAAACTAAAGTATCCGGTCGCCCACCATGTCATCACGTTTTCCGTCAATGTGGGCCACGTGTTGACGGAACTCCGACAGCCATGGGCAAAATAGTAATTTTGCGTAGTATTTTTAGTTTCATGAGTGAGTGGAAGAGGTCAATAAAATCATGGGTGAGTGAAAGAGGACCGATATAAAAGATAAATGATGGTTCCAGTCTTTTGCCTTAATACAAAATACTCTAATTCGTTATTATCGTTGATTGAAACATATTATTATATTGTTGTTCTTTATTCATCCTCAAAAGATAAGATAATACTAAGGAATAAGAAACCACAAACTTTAAGTCATACAATCAAGTCATAATAATTACTAGCTAATAGTAGTATTGTATTATTGCTCCCTCTGTTCCTTTATAATTATCTTCATAGGTATTTGTATGTGCATTAATTAAAATGACAATCAATTCAAACTATATAAAATAACAATCAATTCAAAGTAGTGGAATAATATGTTTCAATCAAGGATAATAAAGAATTAGAGTATTTTGTATTAGAACAAAAGGCTAGAACCATCATCTATGTTTTACACGGGTTCCCCTTTCACTCACCTATGATTTTCTGGGCCTCTTCCACTCACTCATGAAACTAAAATTAGTACGTGAAATTACTACTTTGCCCATGGTGGTCGGAGTTCCGCCAACACGTGACTACATTGACGGAAAACGTGACAACAGGGTGAGTGACCGGGTACTTTAATTTCATGAGTGAGTGAAAGGGGCCAATAAAATCATGGGTGAGTGAATGGGGACCCGGTTATAGATGATGGTTCCAACTTCTTGCCCTATTATAGATATGATGAACGAGTTCGTATAGGCTGGACTGTGTGCAAACATCTAGTAGTTAATAATTGTTGAAAGGATGGTTCAAATTTTCTTTTTCGAACATAGAATCATTTTTATAAGTTGGACTGTGTACAAATATCTAGTAGTTAATGGCACCAAAGATCACTGGAACTATCTACTATTTTCAATCTGATCACTCTTATTTGAAAGTGTCCATGTTGGATCACTCAACTGCATTTTACCAGTAAAATTTGGTCATTGGGCCATTTTGAAAAATTTTGGGCCATTTCGTGAGTTTTTTAACAAGATCTAATTTTGTCTGATCACATTTATAGACATTTAATAATTTTTTTTAAATCTCTTAATTTTTTAAAATTGTTTTAAATTCTTTTCAAAAATAAAAAAACACATAAAAAATTGATTAACTAATAAAAGACACGAAATTCAATTAAGAAACAAGAATTTAAAAAAATTGATTAACTAATACATCTCTTTGTTCTTTGTTTTTCAATTTTTTTTCCTTTTTCTTAATTGAATTGCGTGTCTTTTATTAGTTAATCAATTTTTCATGTTTTATTTTAATTGTTTTTCAGAAAAATAATTTAAAAAAAACTTTAACAAAAGTAAAAAGAAAAAAAAATTAAAAAGATGATTCAATGTCTATAAATGTGAACGGCCAAAATTACTCCCTTTAAAAACTTACGAAATGGTCCAAAATCTTTCAAAACGGCAGACCAAATTTTACCAAAAAATGCAGTTGGGTGATCCAACATGGGCATTTTCAAATGAGGGTGATCGAACTGGAAATATTAGATATTTTTAGTGATATTTGGTGCCATTAACCCTTATAATATTAAGAAACGTTTCGAAAACATTAAGAAACGTTGTAAATATTATAAATATATATATATAAATATGAACTAAACCAATAATAAAATAAAATATTTTGAATGAATGCTATATAAAAGCTTGAAATAAGAATTTAACAAAAAAAATTAAAATTTTATATAGAATATTTACATCAATTTATATTATTTGTAAAAATATCTAAAAGTTATATCTGAAAAACGAATAGAACATTGTAAATATCTAACACGTTGAAAGTGTGAGTTATATGTTATATATATGTGTATTGCAAAAAAGCTATTAAGTAGTTATAGTAACCAATATATAAAGTTATATTTTCTCTTTGTTTAAATATATATATTTTCGAGAATGAACAATCTTTAGTTCTACATTTTTAGGAAAACTTGAAAACTTAAACTTTTTATACGAAAAAAAGTTATTTCGTATTATATTAACATTTTGTTTTCACAATTTAAAAAGTGGAAACTTTTCGAATGTTTTGTAGGACACATTTAAAATTTTTAATATATGGTTGAAATACATAGTTGAAGGTTGATGATAGTGGTTCAATATCAAAGTTCTAAGGGGATTAAAAAGGCAATTCAAGAAGAAGAAAAAGACTGAGGAAATTGATCAGACAAATGAAAGAAAAAAGAAATTTATTTCCCAAGCAGTTTCATCAATTCACATGAATATGTGCATTGATAATGTATTGACGATTACTCAACAATTAACTAATCATGTATTGATTTCACAATATAGTATCTAATCCATGTAAATTGAATTCTCATAACAATTATGAAAGATTAGACATTGGAGACCTAGTATATAATCTTTAATTAAATTAGTTAATTAAATTAATTAATTTATGGGAAATCGATTAGGATAACTAATGTTCTTTGTAAAAAATTCAATTTAATTGATAATTAATATAATGTATTCATAATTAATAACATAAAACATAATCGAAGGCAAAACACACCTTAATCAACTCATAAATGGAACATGCATGGAGATCGATAGAGTTTTATGAAAGTCAAATAAAGTCAAACGTCATGACGAAAAACAAGTTTTCACCTTCAAACACTGACATCAATACGCTATATGACATTATTTCAGAGCATTTAGGATGGCTGAGGGAAGAAGATTCAACTTTTCTCAGAGTTTGAGAGGTGAAACGAGAAAGAGTGTGTGAGGGATGAAACGGGAGAGAGAGAGAGAGAGAGAATGACGGAATGAGGGAAATGAGAGATACGGTTTAGGTTTTAGAACTTAATCTCGCCAAATGCACTTTCGAACATTATCGTGGACTCTTGGTTCATGTATGTGAATGGATATAAAGGCCGCTCGACTATATCTTAAGGTGAGTCGAGCCGGACAGGTTCGAATAGTTCGGCTCGCTCGCCAATTGCTGAATATTAACGTTCAGCCTTAAGTTCGAAATTCCACTTTGAGTCACGTGCCGAACTTTTTCGATCTGATATTTCGAGCCGAATCAAGCCTTAGGTTCATTAACAGTCCTAGTCAAATCAAAAGAAAAAGGGAGAGGGTCAAAAATTCACAAAAAGAAAAGGGGAGGATATATTCCTCAAAATTTCTCCCTAATGCATAACACACACATAGAAATTCCAAAACAACAGACTGTCTTGAAAGTAATATACTTGGACTCTAATGTCTTTCACTATCCAAGCTTGACTACTGAAACTTCCACAGCTAGTCAACCATTATGTAAGTCTTTGCCTGCTATATTAACATCATATAATTTGGCTTTAAAGAACCACCACACCTCCAATCATCTTCATCATAATAATATGGCGATGATGCCGCCACTCTTCACCCTCGCCCTGACCTTCCTCCTCCTTATCTCCACCTCGGCTGCAGTGGCGCCACCATACACGCCACTCGAACACGCCCTCCTCAATTGTGGTGCATCCTCAGATGCACCCGTAGTTGATAAAATCGACGGCCGTGTTTGGCTAGCGGATACAATCTCAAACTACTTACCATCAAACTCGAAAACCATTTCAGAATCATCTACAGCTTCGTCTTCAGAACACAACTCATCCATCACTCAACCATTTTACAAGACTGCAAGAATCATTCATTCAAGATTCACATACACTTTCTCTAAACTCTCCTCGGAGTCAATATTCCTCCGCCTCTTTTTCTACTCGTCAACATACAACAATGTTGACACGAACACCTCCTTCTTCTCAGTCACTGTTAATAACTACACCTTGATGACCAACTTCAGTGCTTTTCTCAATATTCAAGCATCCAAACCACCGTCACCGACATTGGTCAAAGAATACATCATCAACCTAAATGGTGACACAAGCCTTAATGTTACATTCTTGCCTTCAAGCAACTCATCTGCCTTCGTGAACGCAATTGAAATTGTTTCTGTCCCAAAGACCTTGTACCAAAGAGATGATACCGCATATGTAAGCAATATAAAAACTAAACCATTCTACTACTGGAACCAAAATACTGCTCTCGAAACAATGTACAGGCTAGATGTTGGAGGAAACGACGTTGTTTCCACCAACAACGATACTGGCATGTCTCGAGAGTGGCTTCAGGATGATCACTACTTGATTGCGCAATCTAATGGTTTAGTGTATACAGCAGCCAATGTTTCAATCAAATACCCTTCAGGTGTTCCTAAATATACAGCTCCAGAGATTGTGTACAAGAGCGCAAGGTTTATGGTCGACAGTTTTAGCAATATTTACAACATGACATGGTTGTTTCCTATTGATTCTGGGTTTTATTACCTTCTTCGTCTCCATTTCTGTGAGATATTTGAAGAGGATATCAAGGAAGTAGGAGATCGGGTCTTCACTATATATATTAACAACATAACAGCTAAAGAAGAAGCTGATGTTATATTTTGGGGGGGGCACCCGAACGTAGCTGTTTTTAAAGATTACGTTGTTCCTGTCACAGAAAACAGAGACGATGGAGAGGAAGGAAAACAAGATCTTTGGCTTTCTATGCATCCTAACATAGCTGTTGGGACGAGGTACAACAACGCTCTTTTGAACGGCCTAGAGATCTTCAAGTTGAGTTTGTATAATTGTAGCTTAGCTGCACCTAATCCACCACTACAGATAAGCGACAACGACCCATCCGTCAAGTCTTCAGACGACGACAACGACAACAACAGCAACAAGAAGAGTAACTTTTGGGTGATATCAGTCGTCTCAGGTGTCGTGGGAGGTGGTTGTGTTATGCTGTTGGCTTTCTTGATTTCGCGTTGGTTGAAAAAGGATAAGAATAAGGAGGAGTCAAGATTCAAGAAGAATAGAGATCAGTTGGGTCATCACTCCCTGCTGAGTTGTGTGGGCACTTCAGACACAGGAATCCAACTTCAATGACAACCGTGTGTTGGTGGTTGTTGTTTTGGAAACGCTTATGAAGATGGGAGGGAGTCGCGGATTTACAGTGGGGGTAAGGGGAGGACTAGGAATTTTACACAAGGTTGTGGAGGGGGGAGGGTAGGTTGTGGTTGCGGTGGACAGTGATGACATCAAATCAACACAAGGAGCAAGAATAAACAAGTAATTAACCATTAGCAACTCCCTTTAGATAAAATTCACTTTCTGAGTATTTAACAATCTACTTTCACTCTAGAAGATGCATAAATACAAATCTATAGTGGTTGATTCTCACTACTTCAAGAGTTCAGGATCGATGTCCATATCAGATAATGCCTCATTCACTATCTTCTCTAGTTCCTTTCTCCTCTGTCTTGTTCACTCGATGCATTCTTGCAATCGTAACAGTATCAGTTGCATTCCATGAATAAACTGACTCAAGTTCTTGGACAATTCGTAGGGATATCACTGATTCGTTTAAGAAATACATTCAAGTTGCAATGTATCTTCTTAACGATTCAGTAGAAAAATTATAGGATGAAACTGACTCAAGTTCTTGAGCAATTTATAGAGGATATCACTAATTGTCTTAAAGAATGCATTCGAGTTGTTGGGTTGTATCTTCGTAATGTTTCAGCTTCTCCAGTACCTTTCTATTATATTTGTGCCCTCATAAATGAGCAAGAATCTGGACAAATAATGATAGCAAACTGAATTTGACAATTCTAACATTTGATGCAAAAGATTATGTTACAGTGAAATGCTACATGAGATGAGAATGGAAACTTGTTATTAACACGTACCTCAATATGGTGTCCGTCAACTGCTTGGCCACAACAGGTGCAGTTTCTGCTGGCCTGCCTGGACGAACATTGGGAGAACAAATTGGAGGCATATGAAACATTCATCGCACACATGAGAAAACAAACAAGATTAGCATCAAGCACAAAAGAATTTAAGCATTTACCCTGCAACCAACTTTACCTGTGCTGATCCATTAGCAGATGAAACAACCACTGTAATAAGCATTTGGACGAAATAATAATATAACTGTAGTTTCATGACATATGAAGAAAACGAACTTTCAAGAGTAGACATGAACCGACCTAGGGCAAAAGAGAAGTGTCCCTCGCTTTTTTGAGTTGGCGACCATCAGAGCGTATCGACTCAACCAAATGACGCTCATGAAATTTTAATGGAAACAGTCTTCTAAAAGCCTCACTTCCATCTTTGAAGATAAATCTGTTCCATTTCCAGCTTCCATTTTCGTTACCATTGTCACCTACCTAACAATCGCTCTAAACCAGAACTAAAGACAAGGTAAAATATATACAGGCTACAACTTACAATCAACTTTATCTTCTTTTGAAATAACTATAAACACCTTTGTGAAAATGTATTGATAATCACGTTATGATGTTTCCCAATACTGTTATTCATATTTGCCCTGCATTATCTTCAACATGCCATAGTGCCTCGCTCCCACCTAAGGAGGGACCGAGCTGCACTACCCTTACGTACTCAACCTCAACTACCAGAACTTTCCCAACAACACCAATACGAAGTAAACTATAAATAAGAGTTATTGCATTCAATCTCATATTGCAAGAAATCCAAGAATTTCAATATGTTGTTCGAGATACAACAATGAAGCACATTTTATCACCTATTGGAATCATGGACGAACGAGAGATATTAGTTGGCTATCGACTCCACCATTTTCACTTTTCTAAAATCCTTGTTTTCTTCAACGGTTTTCTCTATTTTAATCATATTCATAACGCTTGAGCAAAAAAAAACAAACTAGGCCATTTATTGATCTAATTGGATAATTACTTGGCTTATTAATTTTGGATAAAAATCGTTTCTATCTCTAAATTAGAACTTTGTGAATGTTCAACCCACTCAATTTATCAATAAGTAGTACAATTTATTCTACCGCAAATGGCCACAATAATTATCTATGTTTACAAAATATTTACAGTCCATCACGTATGTTTCAAAACATCCTGGCAATCACCTATGTTTGAAAATATTCTAGTCCATCATCTAATCTGTCAACTCGTCGTTAATAATACTATGTTTGGGCCTTGGGGCATGTGACTCGTCAGTATAGGTTATTTCAGTCAATTTTCTTTTAATATAATTTTGTGTAAGAAAGATCAAAAGAAAAATCTTAAATAACCCAACTCCAATTTCGATTATGAAATAACCCACTCCTAACACGTACTTAACAAAAAACTTAACCCGAGACCAAATAGGGTTATTTTGAAACATAGTTTATTGACAAGCGTACGTTTTGAAGGGTCCGTTGGAGCCATTTGCCCTTTATTCTAATCGGTTCAAAATGATTTGCTTGATATACGATACTCATAAAGTCTAGAGAATTAATCGAGTTACTCATATGAGCTCGTAAACAAATTGAGAAAACTGCCCTTTCGTGTGGAGACCAAACGTTAACCAAATGGCGTGCACCTCAGGAGCCTGCGACTCCGGCTGCTCCAAAGTCAACTCCGGAGAAGTCAACGACCAATGCGACGCCAAATTATTCACCGTTGACCCAGCTGGAGCCAGGTCAACGACTGTCAATTGCCTCAAATGCAAAGTCAACCCAACCCTCGCCGCCGCCGGAGTTGGTGGAGGAATTGGGGAAAGCCTTCGATTTTGTTACGAATGCTTCAGAAGCAATTTGTATGGGAAGTTTCGATTTGCTGTTACTGCTAATGCTATGATTTCGCCTGAGGATAATGTCCTTGTTGCGTTCTCTGGTGGCCCTTCCTCTAGGTATAGTTGCTTTGTCCCAAAAAGATTGTCCAGTTTCGAATTGGAGCACTGTACATTGTTGAGAACTAGAAATTATACTACTATTTAATCTGTGTATAAAACAACCAGTGAACTAGCGGTAGCTTTAAGAGAAGAGGGAAAACTAGGAAAGATGATATTTTGATATGATAAGAACTTTCTTGGGTATGATAAACTCAAATATAATGGGTTTTGATTTTTACACTCCAAACATTGATTACTACACTTCATTTTCTCTATTTTACCCTTCAATTTACTCTATAAAAATCTTTAAAAAGTGATAAAGTGGAGTGTGGTTATATAATTTGGAGTGTAAAAATCAAAGACCAATATAATGTGCTCCTTGTTGTATGCTGTGTAAATTTCTTCTAAAGTTTTTTTTTGGGTGGCTAGGGTTGCTTTACAGTTTGTTCATGAGCTACAAGAGAGATCGCAAAAGAATTTTGAGGCAAGTAGAGTTAGAGCGTTACCAGTTTTTGGTGTTGGTGTCGCTTTCATTGATGAAAGTGCAATCTATCAATCATCTTCTTATCATTTCGACAAAGCGGTTGAAGAAATGAAACTTGTAGTGTCGAATTTGTCTCCACCACTGAAGAAGTTCCATGTTTGCCCAACTGATGGTATTTACTCATCGCAATGTAACGATGGAAGAGACAAGTTGAATGAACTGATAAGTGGTATTACCGATGTCACTGGAAAGGAAGATCTTGTGGAGCACCTACGCATGTTGTCCCTGCAAAAGGTTCGTCTTTTCTAGAAGGTGATCTTAGAAAAGCATTTGGAGCTGTTAAGCCTAATTTTAAATTCTTTGATACGTCATGCAGATTGCTTTCGACCATGGGTATACCAAAATCATTTTGGGGACCTGCACATCAAGGATAGCATGTCGTGTTCTTGAAGCAACTGTCAAGGTAATCTCATATCATTGATCGTGTTGCACCCATGGACAGTTCCCCCAACCATAAGTTAAATGTGATTATTATTACTTGCCTCTCCCCCGTCAATCATAAGCAGAACTGTACCCTGCCGACAATTGAGGTGGTCTAGAACTTCAGAATTTTTAATGCTTTCAAATTGTCACTTAATGGAAATTTGAAACTGCGAATTGACAGTAAAATGGATACTTCTATATTGAAACTAATTTTATGGCTGAATGCCCTTAGTGCTGGCGATGGCTGCATGATTTCACTTCAGGGATTTTTTTGCTAGACTTGACAAATTTCTATAATATCAATCTACTGCTCATTGTGTTGCATCAAGCAATTGATTGTAGCTAGGTGCTAATAACTTAAGAGAGAGAAACCGTAAATGAACTCTTAAAATGTTTGAAAATGTTTATAAATAACATGTAACTTGGGCTTCTACTCTTGTCATGTTTCCCATTATTGCGTGGGTGTTC
Source organism: Echium plantagineum (assembly GCA_003412495.2). Classification (NCBI taxonomy): domain Eukaryota; kingdom Viridiplantae; phylum Streptophyta; class Magnoliopsida; order Boraginales; family Boraginaceae; genus Echium; species Echium plantagineum. Next base: position 7,028,494 of record CM016568.1, on the reverse strand, counting down.
CTTTTCTTTTGAATATTGAACTTGTCCCTTGAAATATATTAGTTATGACTGGTTATATTGAAAGGGTTATATGGAGACAACTTAAATTGTTATTATCATACTTTACCAGGGCCAAGGTTACTCATTGTCTGCAGATATCCAATATGTTGATGCAAGGTGGGCAACACCTGTGGTGCTTCCTCTGCGTGATTGTCTCCAGCAAGAGCTATCTCTACTTTGCAGCCTTGACAGGTTTGTCACGACTCTTAAATGCATATATTGTCCTTTCTTTCACCAAATACCTACGTATTATGGAATATTTTTTTGGCAGGACAGTTTGAAGACTGCGGATGTGTTTAATGGTATTCGTTCAGGCATCAATGGCTTGATTACTACATTTGTGAATCTATTACAGGTAACTCATATCACTTTCCTTCACCCTTTACTTGACTGATGTCAGATTCAGACATATCTGTAGTCATCATAGCTACGAATAGCGGAGCTAGCGCGGTTTAGCGTAGTGTCGCTGTGGTTTCGCGCTATTTCGCGTGGCGTAGCGCCGTTCAAAGTTGTGAATAGCGTTTCGCGGTCCTTAGCGGTGAAGGGTCAAAAAGCTATAGCGGTATCGCGTAGCGGTAGTTTTTCGCGGTTTCTTAATATATTATATAAATAGTTATATTAAACAAATTTTGAATGACCGAATAATATAGTTCAATTCTTCATTGTTTATAACATTAAGGAACATTCAACGACAATCCAATCCAAATTTCAAAAGAAGAAGATAAGAAGAAAAAAAAGAAAAAAAGAGAGAAAAAAAGTAAAAAGAAAAAGTGAAGAAAGAAGAGTCGTTGATGAAGTCTGCATAAAACTCGCACCTTTAGGCTTTAAAACCCTATTCTTTAGACATTAGGGTTGAAAAAAACAAAAAAAATCAAAAAACCCGATTTTCCGCTAAAGCGCCGCGACCGCTACAGCGCAGCTACACTGTTAAGCGCCGCTATTGAGCCGCTAAAGCGCCGCGACCGCTACAACGCGAAACAACCGCGACGCTACGCTAAACCGCGATAGCGCCGCTAAGCTCCGTTATTCGTAACTATAGCGGCGTTTGCCAGATAGCGGCTCAATACCGGCGTTTAACGGTGTAGTTGCGCTGTAGCGGTCGCGGCGCTTTAGCGGAAAATCGGGTTTTTTGATTTTTTTGTTTTTTTCAACCCTAATGTCTAAAGAATAGGGTTTTAAAGCCCAAAGGTGCGATTTTTATGCAGACTTCATCAACGACTCTTCTTTCTTCACTTTTTCTTTTTACTTTTTTTCTCTCTTTTTTTCTTCTTTTCTTCTTATCTTCTTCTTTTGAAATTTGGATAATATCTCATGATTGAGGTTTTTATTTTGGATTGTCGTTGAATGTTCCTTAATGTTATAAACAATGAAGAATTGAACTATATTATTCGGTCAATAAAAAATTTGTTTAATATAACTTTTTATATAACATATTAAGAAACCGCGAAAAACTACCGCTACGCGATACCGCTATAGCTTTTTGACCCTTCACCGCTAAGGACCGCGAAACGCTATTCACAACTTTGGTTGTAATAATATAAAAGAAATTACTGAACTGGCTAAACATTACGTTAATTATGGTCAGAACTCCCTCCTGTCCTTTATGTTGGTCACGTTTCCCATTTAATGATTCAATAACTGTTATATGTCGATCAACTAATAGTACAAACAAGTCATGATCGTCATTATTTAAAAATTGTAAGTTTATTGAACTTCTTAAATGTTGGAGAAATTCATGTGCCAATGAAATTGGAAGGAAGGAGTAATAATTACTTTCAGTGCTATTGAGTTGCATGGTGTGTATAGTTTCTTAAGTTTACCGACTGAAATGAGATGATGTATGATGTAGTGATGTATCATGCCTTGTAAGTATTTACTTTACTGATCATGCTGAGATTGAAGTATAATCTTTTTCATCCTTATTCCCGTAAGATATTGGGTAGGAGATCTGTCTGTCTCTCTGCATGTGCGGTTGAGAATTCAACAATTGCTTTCTGCTGCAGGAAGAAAATCCTTCACGAGAAAGTACAATCGTAAGAACGGCTGGGAAGCTCACACCGTTCCATTTTAATAAATTACCCGAAGATGATAACTCGGTTAGCATTTTGGCATCTCGAAGAAGGCAGAAAAAGTATAACCTACAACATAATGAAGCTCTTCCACTCAGCACATTCTGTTTTGTTTGTAACAGTCCACTGAAAGAAACTGACACCAGAAGCTCCGAAAGCAATGGCAATAGCCAATCAAGGATTGATTTGGCTGCATCCTGTGCTAGTTGCCAGTTTCAGATTATGCCGAAGGAAGAAACATTATTGGAGAACTTTTATTCTCTCCTGCCACCTCAAGTAACTGAACGAGGAAAAGCTTGTGAGTACAATAAGCTGTTGCACCTGAGGTAAGAATTATAGCTTGTTAAGAGATGAATGAGGGGATGGTCTAAAGCCCCGAGTAACTGGTGTTTGATTCTAGTATAGTTTTCTTTTTTCTTTTAATGCACCTTATATTTTTCTTTCTTTTTTATAATGCTTTATTATATGAAGAGCTAGAGCTGCATGAGCAACATTACCAATTAGGTTTGAACTTGTTTATTGATAGCGAGAAATGGGTGCTACAACATGCTATATGAGTATAGGTGTGTAGCATACTAGATGTGCCCTAAACAGACTGAATTCTTGTAACGAGTGTCATCCACTGCAACTATATTTTATGCACTTTGATTCCTTGTTAAGCTAGAAGGCTCTTTTTTTCTTTTTCTGTTTCTAAGGTTATTGAACATATGGCCCATTTAAGAATCTAGGTCATTAGGATTTAGGAGGAAAAATAACGCAAGGATTAGTTGCCATCCTATCAGGAAAGAAGGGTTATGACTTTAGATTCATGATATATATGTTCATGTGGCATCTAATTGTTCATGTCATGTCATTGTTATTAATGTGTCGTCTTATTCTATAGGTTCCTTTTGAAACTAAGGGAGTTCTTAGTTTTATTCTAATGTGCGCTACAATTTCCTGTAGTGACTGTTGCACTACACACTTAATCACTATCGCATTGAGGGACCTTTCATCTACACTAAACTCTCCTTTTTTCCAACTATGGGTTTGTATTCGGTGTCTGTTGATCCTTTAGCAAATTGATTTGACTAAAATTAAAGAAAAAAAAACAGAACTCTTGGTAATGAGCATTTCATAATTGTATCTCTAAGCCATGTTTGTAATGTAAGCAGTAAGGGGAGATAGGAGGGTCCTTTTGCTAGTTATGATGGGGCTCATCTTTTGTGTTATCTGGTTTGAACAGGATACGGGAGGTTGATATATGGAAGGACATAATGTTCATAGAATTATATGTCCTTTCTCCTTTCCCGTCATATAATGTCAGTTTCCCTTCGACATTCATGAGTTGGATTAAAAGATCGTCCAGGGTCGAATTTGAATTCCCTCAGTATGTGATGTTAACCATGCAGGTATAGGGGCCTCCGCTAATGAAAACACTTATAGAATAACCATCAAGTCCAGGTTGTTTACCTGATTTGCTGACTCTAATTTCTTGAAAAAGGATTTGGGCCTCCAAAAATGCCTATTCTGATATGTCAATAACTTTACATAGAGTTTTATCCAAAAAGAAAAAAGAAGCGCATACAGGAACAATATACGAATGATATTCTGTCAAGTTCTATTTTCACTCTGGTATTACTATTAATACTGTTCTTGCGTTATATGACAGGGAGCAGATACGAGATTGCTTGCTATCCGATTCAGACGATGAAACATAAGCCTGTAAAATTTTTGTACTTTTTGTCAAGATCTTCAAGAGACGTCTCCGCTACATGCGAAGCAATTTTGTTAGAAGGCTAGGCACATCGCAGAGCTCATGGAAGACCTGTTACTATGCCCTAGTACTACTCTTTTAGGCAGTGATTTCATCATAATATACATTTTTAAACTTAAAAGAATTTGTTAGTGTGTTATGTGACTCTACTAATACTTTTTTTTTGTCAAAGCGATATCATACTGAAAGTAAATCCTATACTAATCGGATAGGGGACAATCTACGCTAACAACGGGAATAGAGGCATCCGTAAATATTTGGACCCTCGTCAGATCTCGAATCCATGATCTCCATTGAGACATGGGTCGATCACTAGGCCAAGCTAGTTAGTTGACTCTACTAATACCTGACTTGGTTCTTATGACTATTGTTAAAAATCACTTGTGTGTAAGTACATTGACAAAGACCGAAAGGACTATCTTCAAAAGAGAATAATTAGAAGGATGTTTACATTCACTTGGGAATATTCAATAGGAATACTACTTTTCCGTGCACACAGGCAAGGGTGTGCATAAAATTCGAACCCAGCCGACCTGCTTGAAAATAACTAAGTTTTTTTGGATCGTTCGGAACCAACAAAATGAAAGCAAATTCTCAATCACCTATCTTTCAAAATACATTTTACTTGGTCTCGCACGTTAATTTTTTTGTTAAGTATATGTTAGGACTGGGTTATTTCAGATTTCAAATTGGGATTGAGTTATTTAAGATATTTCCTTCAATTTTTTACACCAATATATATTAAAAGAAATGACCAAAATAAACTTACTGACAAGTCACGTGCTCCTCACATGATATTATTAATGACGAATTTACAGATTAGGTGATGAATTGGAACATTTTAAAACATATGTGATTGACAAAGGCGTTTTAAAACATATGTGATGGATTGATAATATTTTGTAAACATAAGTAACGATCGTACCTATTTGCCCAATATATGGACTAGTCATAAAAGTTAGGTTGCAATCTTATATTCTAAAATGGGCACAATTACTATGCATTGCCCTTTTCAATATTGTGATTATGGGTCCTCTTGCATAAGTATTAAGTTGTAACCTTAGCTTTCCAAATTGATTGATGAGCCTTCCCACGTTCCATGTGTATTCTAACACATATTTGCCCCACCACTCCACAATGCAACATTATTTGTCCATTAACACCATTACTATGTTAGCTTTACCAAATATTGAGATGCCAATTATTTTTTTCAACGTGATCAAAATGTTAAGGGGCTTTCATTGATTATTTAATAAGATAAAATTACTTTGTTGTCTTTCATTGAATTGTTATTTTAAAGCATTTGAGTAAGGGTATTTTTGTTGTCCTTCATCAAATTGTTAAAAACGGTTTGAATAAGGGTATTTCTGTCAAAACGAGAAGAAAATTTTAAAGCAACTCATACAATATATTGGATCATACTTATGGTGTTATTTATGCAATACCTCGGCGTGACAAGGATTCAAGAACCCGTTTTCTTTCTATATATATTGACTAAAATAACTTATTTTGACTTTTTTACCCGTGTTATAGGGTAGATCTCGAAAGATATGAAAGATCTCCAACCAAACCGTCCATATGACTTTCATCGATATATATCAAGATGTTAGAAAGCGCAAAATAATTGGGTGCATGAGCTTACAATTGCTTCGGTGGGAGCTACTGTTCGTATTGATGAAAACGTCCTTATTACTTGATACATTCCGTAGCGTGATATCTATCATTGGAGCAAGAGCAAGCGATCAGTTCATTAGAGTCATATATAGAGAGAATTGCTGGAATGGTCCCAGTAAATATGTGTCTGTTGCAGTTTGGTCCCAGTTAGTTATTGGTCTGCCGAAATGGTCTCAATAATTGGTTCATTTGGTGCACTTTAGTCCCCAACCATTAAATATAGACTGAAAATTGTAACTTTGGGCCAAAATTGAAGTTTTAGCATTACGGCAAAGTTAAAACGCAAATTGGATATAAGTTGGATTTTTCTTTTGTTATTTTTTTTTTCCCATTTCTTTGTCGATTATTTTTTTGATTTTTTTTTCAATTTTTTTTTTCGATATCTTTTCGATCTTTTTTTATTGTTATTTATTCCTTTTCTTTTTTAATTTTTTCCTAATAACAAGGGTTCGATTTTGGTAGTTATTTTAGCTAAAAGTTTTGGTTTTGGCATAAAAATTGGTTTCTTAGTGTTTTGACAAAAAGGTTCAATTTTATAAAATTCATTTTGTTAAAATATAGTTCTAATTTGACTGGTTACGATTTGTTCGTATTCGTTGCAAATCACTTGTAAATCTCTCGCTCGCTCGTCGTTCATTAAAACCATTATAAACATGAGTGGTTTAGGAGTGAATGGAGTGAAACATGAGTGGTTTAGCGGTGAATAGACTGAAACATGAGTGATGGTCACAACCATTTCCCCTTTCATTTTATTTTGATATTTCAAAATTTTTAAATATGAAATGACGAATTTGCCCCTAAAAAGTCAACGGCTGTTGACTAAGTCCAAACTTACCAAAACACTTAATGGCGTAAGCGGATGAGATCATATTTAGATGATGAGTGAGTGAATGAGACCATAGTTTTCACAAGTGAGTGAATGATGAATGAAGTAAAACATGAGTGATGGTCATGACCATTTACCCCTTAAAAAAATATAGCAAACATAGCCTAACTATTCGATTTGCGAGTGGGAAACGGATTACGATTGAAACGACTAGTTCCCGGGCGAACACTTTCTATTTCTAACCAATTAACGACTTTTGCATTTAAATCGATTTATTTATGAACTGATTTGCTAGTGGAATCGGTTTAATTAACGATCCAAACCAATTTTGGCAAAACACTAACGGAATATAATAGGATAAAGTGAACTCTCAAATTTTTGGTAACAATTCATCTACTTCCTCGATTGGACTATGAAGTGTTACTTATAACTTATGTCACTCGTTTCTAACATTACCTACAAATCCATCTAATATAAATGATGTTTATAAAAACTATATATGCATCGTATAAAACTTTTCTACAAAATCAATGTATACAAATTAATATTTTATTTAATTAGTATTTGATTATTCAAATAATTATGGACACATGAATTTCATCAATAATTTAGGTGAAGCTAATAATAAATTGAAGTAGTTCAGTTAATTTAATCGAGATTTTTTTAAAAGAGTTAAAAGTAAAATATTAAAATAATTTTAAAACCCATCTCTTCTTATTAAGGAGATTTTTATTACGAAATTTTGTTTAGGTAATACTTTTGGTACAATAATTACTTGTGCATCATAATAATATTAATTTGATGTTAATTATGAAGAAACTTATACATTATATATAGTTAAATTAGTAACTATTTTATAATAAAGATAAAAATTATAAATAATTAATTTTTATGTTGGTTGATTAAATTTGGACAAGTAACAATCATTAATAATGCAACATGTGTAACTTCAATAATTTTCTAAATTTCATCAAACTATTCAACCATTCACACTTTATAGATGATACACTCATCTTAAGCGCCACTCCTTGACTAGCTCATCGCCTAACATAGAAGGTAAATTCGGAATGTGTTTCTAGCGGTTCGGTGCTCCACCTCAAGAGTGTCCAGACTTTGAGAGTAACCACCCATAAACAAGTTTCCCTTGAACAACTGCAGAATTACTCATACATCTATGGTGGATCGAACACACACATTTGTAGAAAAATACAATCTTATAGTCGTGCTATACCCGTAAGTTCCAGTCCTACTTTATATACTATAACTAGTGGAGTATGGATTTCAGCTTTATGATTTAGGGCCAAACTCCTTTTATCTCTAGCTCTTGAGGTTATGACTTAGTCAATGCAAATTTGCATTCTCAATGTCGTTTCTGTTGAATATTTTTCCACTTTTCAGTTAATGTTGATTCCTTAGTTTGCAACCGCCCAAACCGTCCATTTTGGATAGTGTACAACATAACCTGAAGTTGTGGTCTTACAGAACACTGGCATAGGCCAATGGTCTTCATTCCCTATGAAAAATATGAAAATGGCCCTCTCTCATTTATTCTTCTTTCCCCAAATCAACATACGTCCCGCAACAATCCTACTACCTCCTAGTTCCTCCACAACCCTACTCCACCTCAAACAAAAAAGAATCGATTTTTTTTGGAATTGATCGGAACCGAACCAATTTCTGTTCCTCCTTTGAGGGAACCGAATCGATACGGTTCGACTTATGGTAGAATCGATAAAAATCGAACCGAACCGATGACTAATTTTATGTAAAAAAAATTAGGGTTAGCAAAGGATAATTTGCGAAAGGACTTGATAAGTGGTTAATATATCATGTTTTGAGAGCGTATTTGAGCTGCAGTTTATATTATTTTTATCTTAATTCGATATAATGTGCATTTGTTTTCATCCTATTTGAGTTTTAGGCAATTATTGATGAAAGTGAAGAAATTGGATATTTAATTTATGATATTGGACAACTCGTTAAAGTAGTATCAAGTCAGGGCCCAAGAAGAGTATGCAAGCCTAAAATCAAGCCTATTAGGTTTCTACACAGATTTTGTGCCGACTAGAAGATACATTCTGTTGGAGTTCAGATCTAAGTTTCAATGAAGTATATTTGTAAGGATGATTTCAATTCAAGTATTGTTTTTATTTTCACTCCGTAGTATGAACTAAATATATTATTGGCTGGGACCATGATGTAGTTGGATCTGATAAATTGATTTACTTTAGAGTTAATTTATTTTCAACGTTCATAATTTTGATTATTGTGCTTAATTACTTTTTAATAGCCTGATATCAATATTAAATTGTTTAAGTAAATGACTTGTGACTAGCGATAGCGCAACCATTTCAGAATTAGTAATCAAAACACGTGTTTCAGTTACCATAGAGATATAGGTATTGACTTGTCAAATTTATGAGCATATGTGATAATACAGACTCCTATTTCAAGCTATCATAGAGATATACTTAGCTTCTTACGGGACTTGACTGATAGTTAACTGAGAAGTGACGTCAGTTGCCTACGTATGATATTGTTATGAATCAATAAATTACTCCGTTGTTAATTAGGTTTGATTATCCAACGAAATTGTGTGTCCTAACCATTCTTCTCGTATTAAGTACAACCCAGTAATATGCACAGTAATATGCAGTATTTAGTTTTGTCATTTTAATATCTAGTTCTTTTAGTTAAGTCATTTAGATTAAATAACTCTCTAATTTATTGTAGCTAATTAAGGATAAAGAACGTAACTAGTACTTATTAGATTGGATTTCGTGGAGAAGATACTCTATTTATCATTATATTACTTGACACGACCTGGACTCGATCCGGAACACTATAAATTCTTGTTGTCAAGACTTAACATTATTCATTATTAGTATGATATAATAATAGATAAGTGAATATGTTTTAAGATAATAATATATAAAAACATATACATTTAAAAAGTGGTATCGTGTGACGAATGTATATACAAATTTTAAAATTAGTTTTAAAAGGATCTCGTTAAACTTATATAGATTAGATATTTTTTGGAACTTAACTATGACTTACATTTAATATAAAATAATACAAATCACATTAAGATTTAAGTCCAAAAACAATAATAATATTAGCAAGGAACGAACAAACAAAAATTTTCAAGGGCGAAAGTGGTATCAAATTTATGCCCAAACATGAGATCCAGAACCGGCCCAGAACCGAAAGCGACCAGGAACCGGTATGAACCGAGCCTTTTGGAACCGAACCGATTTCGGTTCCGTTTGCCGTAGAATCGATTAAGTCGGTTCGCCTTTTCTTCTTCTTCTCCAAAACCGAACGGAACCGTGCACATACTTATATTTATGTATTGTAACTACGTGATTTGGCCGTGTGATCAATACATAGACGCCGGATCGTGTCCACTAGTTACAATAAATGAAATATTACAAACCCATTTTTTAAATTAGTAAAGAGGAATTTCTTACAATTTTTATCTTTGATATACATTATACAGTATTACAAGAGTCAAGAATTTTCTCATCAATCTCAAAAGTGGATAGACAGCAGAAAAACAAAAGGAGAATAGAAAGAAATCTGGTACTGGTAGGAGCATTATTACACTATTTTCCAGCTCTTCAAAGCCTTAAAAAACATCCCTTTTCTTCTTACAACTTCCTGCAAACAAAAACATCCAAGTTCCTCATCAATATCACTTTACAAAATCATTTCTCAATTTTCATTTGCAAATAAAGATCATATTTTTTTTGGCATAGATCTTAATAAGATACTCAGCTACCATCATTTTAATAGCCAAAGAAGTGTTTACTTGGATCTTTTTGCTAATTTAATTCAAGGGTCAGTTTTATATTGCTTTAATTTGGTTTAGAGGTGTAATCTTTTGAGTTGATTTGAGATTGTATGATGAACTGTGTTCTTGGGGATGTTTAATTTGATTGTAACTGTTGATTCCTGTGCTGATGAGGTGTTTAGTTGGATCTTTTTGGTCATTGAAATTAAGGATCATTTTTGTATTGCTTTAATTTGGTTTAAAGGTGTGATCTTTGTTGTTGATATGTGCTTATGTGGTGAATTGTCTTGTTGGGCATGCTTAATTTGATTGTAACTGTTTTTTTTCTGTGTTTGAAATGATCTGTATAGTATTTTCTGTGTGTTTCGTATGTTTGCTGAATCTGTATGTAATTTGTGTTTTGTTGATAGATGATTGTAACTATTGATTCTAGTGTCAACGGTATTACTTTTTCTGTTGATCTGAGATTGAGATTATATGGTCAATTTTCTTCTTAGGCAAGTTTAATTTGACTGTAGCTGTTGATCTTTATGTTTGAAGTGATCTTTATCCTCTTTTATATTTGTTTCCTGATATGTGTAAATTTGCTGACTCTGTATGTCATTTGTGTGTTTCTGATAGTTGATTGAGCTGTTAAGATTATGATTTCCAGAACATCTAGTGTTTTGATCTGCAAGAATGAGAGAAGAGTCAGTACACATGTTTCATGGTGAGATGGTCAACATGAACATCGATATGCCCCAATCCCCTGAGAGGCTCCCGCCTAAGCGGGGTAAGGGCGGTTGGATAGCATGCAGCGTTACCCCTGTGAAAACAGAGAGGGTGGGTTACTTTTTTTTTCCCCTTATAATATCAATCTATGGGATTTTTCGTAAATGTTCGGGAGATTTGAAGATCATGATCATATGTTTGTCTTGCTATTTTCAGATGGTTAATTATACTTGGTTCTTAGTTCAATATGATTAGGCCTTAGTTATAGCTGGAAAAAAGAAAGACGAGAATGATGAATGTAATTCAGTACTTCATCAAGTTCTGTTCCAGTGTCTGTTTCAAATGTTAAGTTGACAGGCACATGGAGCTTGTAATACATAGTTTTGCACTATTGATTGAGCATCCAGTATTCTGGTATTTGCTCCTAGATATATATGATGTTGGCATTGCTGCATGTGGGTGCTGAATTGCTGATACATCCTTTTCTTGATCATTTTAGTATTTGTCCGTCCTGTACATGTTCCTGCAGCTTGAGTAATAATTCTCTTGAATTTCTTATCAATTCGTTACTCGTTGTCTATTGGTTCTCTTTCACTAACCTTTTTGGTTCTTGGATTTTCTCTACATTACATCCTCAATAGTAAAGACATCTAGTTACAGACTTTTGAACTCCATATTTCTGTAGTTCTTGCAAGAAAGAAAGGTTGGCAAGATGGCTAGCTCCGTGAAGGCCTTAGAACCTGCGTTCCAGGGAGCGGGTCAAAAATTGTATCCTTACATTCAAGATTTGCATGATCAATATTTTTGTTAGTTGCGTTGCTGTATGTCAGGAGGCATCTAAGTCATACACAAGATTTGTTTTATGTATCTGTCGGTTTATCTCTATAGTTAATTGAATCTCTCATATCTAAAAATATCTCGCCTGCTTTCTGTTTACACTTAACTCTTTGTAGAGGTACGGAAATCTGGAGAATTGAGAATTTCCAGCCTGTTGCATTGCCAAAATCTGAATTTGGAAAATTTTATTCGGGTGATTCATATATTGTCTTGCAGGTGGTAGTCTCTTCCTATAATATTTTTTGGTAGTTCGTAAAGTTTTCAAATTCTGTCAATCATAAGAAAGTGGTATAAATGAACAAAGATGTCCAACAAGGGTGAAACGGTAACTTTAACCTGAGATATCTTTATTTTTCTATTGTAATTTTAGACGAGTCCTGGAAAAGGAGGTGCATACCTTTTTGACATACATTTCTGGATTGGAAAAGATACTAGTCAGGTATTCTAAGTCTAACTGTATTCTTCCTGATCAATGGTTTGTTGAAACTCCTGTTGTAATTCATAATCAAGTTCTGCAGGATGAAGCTGGAACTTCAGCAATTAAAACTGTCGAACTAGATGCGATTCTTGGTGGGCGTGCTGTACAGTACAGAGAACTCCAAGGCCATGAATCTGACAAATTCCTGTCATACTTCAAACCATGTATTATACCGATGGAAGGAGGTGTTGCATCTGGATTTAAAAAGCCCGAGGAAGAAGAATTTGAAACACGTTTATATGTGTGCAAGGGGAAACGTGTGGTCAAACTAAAGCAGGTAGACATAAGCTTTTAATGTGCAAGTGGATGATCATGTCTTGCTTCTATAGTTATCAATTTTTATGGTTCGAAAAAATGTTGAATTATAAACATTTCCTTCGTAATTCAGGTTCCGTTCGCTCGATCCTCATTGAATCATGATGATGTCTTTATTTTGGATAGTAAAGAAAAGATTTATCAATTCAACGGTGCAAACTCTAATATCCAAGAAAGGGCCAAAGCGCTAGAAGTGATCCAGTATTTGAAGGAGAAATATCACGAGGGAAATTGTGGTGTTGCGATTGTTGGTAAGGATAATTATAATATTCTGATTCAATGCTTTTGTCTGCATTTGTTTTAGACATATCGTTTTCTCATGTTTGTTTCATCCAGTATCCCGTTCTAAGAATACATATAATCCCATGTCAGATGATGGTAAACTACAAGCAGATTCGGATTCTGGTGAGTTCTGGGTCCTCTTTGGTGGGTTCGCTCCCATTGGTAAAAAGGTTCCCAGTGAAGATGATATTGTACCTGAAAAGACTGCACCCACCTTGTACAGGTATTTTCATGCATACAGTTTGCTACTTATTAATCAATAGACGAGTTGATATAGATTCACTATATTATAAGGTTGTTTTATGACATACTAGAATTTATGAAAATGTTACTTTACAACAGCAATTTCATGATTTATTTGAAATACGCTCATGATCTATAGTGGATTTCCTTTTCGATAGGAGTTATTTCCCATTAACTGAAATAATAAAAGTAAAGGTGCATATTGTATTATTGATAATTCTTAGAGAAATTCAGAAGAGAGATGGAGATATCAAGTCACGAGGAAGGTGAAGTCTGAGTTATGTTGGGGGATTTAATTTCCTAGTTTTGTACTGTTTGCCTCATTGCTTATTCACCCTTAAAATGATCTGTAATATTTGTCTCATGGCAATTTGTGCTAAATTATGTTCTTAGTTTTGAATATTTGGGTTTAAAACCAATGATCGATTGGGCCCAAAGAAAAAAGATCAATTTGCGCTAAATCATGTTCCTTTTCAAGACATTATGGAAAGTTTCAATCAGACATTGCTGATACTAGTACACAAGTTCGTGTTGTGTAAATGTATCCTACTACCTCCAACGATTAATTTTCTCATTTTGATTAAAACTCTGAAACTAGTAATTTACATTTCTCTGCTCTGATTATTTCAAATGGGTAAAGTACTCAAATTTTCAACTGTTCTTTTCAGCATTACTGAAAGTCAGGTCAATGCTGTAGATGCTGAACTTTCGAAATCCCTTTTGGAGAATAACAAGTGCTATATCCTGGACTGTGGTTCTGAAGTTTTTGTTTGGATTGGCCGGGTGACACAAGTAGATGAGAGAAAATCAGCCATCCTAGCTGCAGAGGTTGGAGCTTAATAAAAATTGAATTCATGGATACTTCAAGGCACGCATCTTAATACTAAAGTGGTTCTTGCAGGAATTCATTGCGAATCAAAATAGGCCAAAGTCAACTCGTATGACGAGGCTCATGCAAGGTTACGAGACACATGGGTTCAAGTCCAACTTTGATTCCTGGCCATCAGGTTCTGTGCCCTCTGGTGCTGAGGAGGGAAGAGGAAAAGTTGCAGGTACTTTATGTGGCGACTTTTAACTGGAATAATAAAATCATTCTTTGCTATCGTTTAGGTGTATAATATTGTCGCCTTTTCCTGTCAGCTTTGCTTAAACAACAAGGAGACGGTGGCAAGGCAGCAAATAAAGGTGTCGCATTGAGTGAGGAGGTCCCACCTTTGCTTGAAGGAGGAGGAAAGTTAGAGGTCTTTATTTCTTTTTTTAAAATTTCTCGATTTTATTTGCGGTATTAATTTAATGTCTAATACGTCTTTGAGTGCTGGTTTATATCGTTGTCTGACTTCGTAAAATTCTGCCAGGTTTGGCACATTAATGGAAGTGCAAAAACTCCAGTGCCCAAAGAAGACATCGGTAAATTTTACAGTGGAGATTGCTATATTGTACTCTACACTTACCATTCTCATGATAAGAAAGAAGACTTCTACCTCTGCTATTGGATTGGAAAGGATAGCGTTGAGGTATAAGGCAATACGTTGTACTATGCTCTTGCATCTTTGAATACAGTTCTGATATATGTACCTTCTTGATTTCTTTGGTCACAATATGAAATGTTTGTTCTATTTCGTGTAACTTGGTCTGTAAAACTTGTGTATAACATTTAGTAAGCGCTCCACCAAAATAGGCAGCGAAGGAACGGGGTGGGTTACTTTAAAAGTAGAATAAATGTAATACCCTTGTTATTCTACTTGAAGAAACTGGAAATTTTTCACAATCTATTGACTTTACTACAATACTTACAAATCTAAGAATTAAGGATGAAAGGGTGAGTAAACCGGTACGAAGTCTGAAATACAATCTCTCCGTGGTGACAAAGTTGAACCTGTCTGCCAATTGAAATTGATTATAACAGCTTGTTAATAACTATTTTAAGCTTGAGTTTGGAATTGGATCTGGTTAATTGAGTCTTTCTGTTTCCGTAGTCTTTGCTCTGCACAGCACATTGCTAAACTATGGGTTTCCTTTTTAGGAGGACCAAAATATGGCGGCTCAGTTGGCTAACACAATGTGTAATTCGCTGAAGAACAGGCCTGTCTTGGTATGATTCTCAATTAGTTTCTGTTTTAAATGTGCTGTAGTAGTAAGTATACATGAAGATTGAGGTAATGTCATCATACAGGGTCGTATATTTCAAGGAAAAGAACCACCACATTTTGTTGCAATCTTTCAGCCCATGATTCTTTTGAAGGTACTTTTGAGATTAAAGAATATATTCAGAATAGTGGTTCAATCCTTCGAAGATATGTCCTCTTTAAAATATATATTTTCTCAAACATTTGTTAGGGCGGATTGAGCTCTGGTTACAAGAACTATATTGCAGATAAGGGATTAAATGATGAGACATACACTTCGGACTCTGTAGCCCTCATTCAGATCTCTGGAACCACTGCACACAAAAGAAAAGCTGTTCAAGTTGAAGCGGTATGCCCATCTTGTCCCACTTCATGTAATTTTAATATAGTTCTTTGCATTGGACCTCAAAAAATCGATTGTTTATTTCTCAGTGATGCATTGACAAGGCAATCTTGTGTATATTTGTTTACTAATAATTTGATATATTACATGCTAAATTGTCACTTTAGCTTGGATTCTTCCCCTTTTTTTAAAGAATAAAATAAGATCTAGTCCTAGTCTTTTAACTTTCATGTACTGCAAACAGTTAGTTTAGCTGATGTTTTGTTTCTCATTTCAACTTATAAGGCTATATTTAGTCTTATCAGCTAAAGTCCCTCGTTAGTACTCTCTTCCCACTGAGATTCGCTTCCCACGAGTACATTCTTAGTATTTTCTACCGAAGTGACTTGCCAATCCAATCGTATTGTCAGCACCAGTTCATTCTATTTTTCTAGTAATTTATATGTTACAACCAGAAGTCTGATACTACGGTTAGTGCTCAAGAGCGCCCAGATGTGTGCCTTCAAATTTAAACATAAAACTAGTACTGAGTATACTAGTCAGGATTGTGTTGAGAGCCATAAGCTGGTCCACCAATTACAGATGTAAAAGGGGATGCGATCTGTGTGTATGTGAAATGGTCATGTATGAACTTGATAATGATATTTATAGAGTACTCTTCAAGTGCTTGAATCTAATGCCAAGCTTCTTTATATTTTCATAGGTGGCTTCTTCATTAAACACTTATGACTGTTTCCTTCTACAATCTGGCTCATCCATGTTCAGCTGGCATGGGACTCAGGGTACCTTTGAGCAACAACAGTTAGTTGCAAAAGTTGCTGAAATTTTGAAGGTATCCGAACATCAATAAATGTGACAACATTATTAGGGAAACATCTCTTAACCTTTTGAAACAGACATGCTCTATAAGTTTGTGAGAAATGATCATGGTGTTTGTTTTGCTTTTCGATTTATATCCATTTCAATTGCTTTGCAGTAGTCAGTAGATAGAATAGTATGTGTGCATAAGTCAGAACCAGAATGTAAAATGCTAATTGTGGCACAAAATTGAAGTTAAGAGTGTTAGACATATTTCTTGTTATTAGAAATTTCATAGTGAGCAGGTGAATCATTTCCCTTGTAGTTGCTATTAATATATCATTTTATGTAGCCTGGAGTAACTCTGAAGCATACAAAAGAAGGAACCGAGAGCTCATCTTTCTGGTTTCCTCTGGGAGGAAAGCAAAGTTACACCAGCAAGAAAGCTTCTCCTGATGTTGCCAGAGATCCTCACCTATTCACATTCTCACATAATAAAGGTCAATATTTATTTTCTCATCTTTTCGTTTTGTAAAATGAGCACTATACGAAATATGCATATAGATTTTCATTTCAATTTGTATATTTCACATTACTAACGTTTGTTCCATTGTTTCATTTGCTGCTTGCGGGCTGCAGGGAAATTTGAGGTCTGTCTTGCTCACATTTTGAATTTTCTTCTTGTAGTGATCTTATTATTTGCTATAATGATGTATTAATACAGTCTGGCTTTTATTAGGTTGAAGAAGTTTACAACTTCTCACAAGATGATCTGTTGACAGAGGATGTCCTCATCCTCGATAGTCATGCTGAAGTATTTGTTTGGGTTGGTCAATCTTCTGACCCTAAAGAAAGGCAGAGTGCATTCGAAATGGGTCAGGTATGTAAAACTTCAACATCATTTCGCCTCTGCGAATAGTTGCAATAGATTAATAAGTGCATTGCTCCACAGAGATATATAGAGATGGCTGTAGCTTTTGAAGGATTGTCTCCGAAGGTACCCTTGTTCAAAGTTATAGAAGGAAATGAGCCTGGCTTCTTCACGGCATTCTTTTCCTGGGATACTGCAAGAGCTGTTGTAAGTTGTCAATTCTTTGACCTACTAATGTTGGCAGCGTGTTATTTGGCAAGCATGATTTCTTTCTGGAAGCTATGAATATCATGCTGATGAGCATATGCATATTAATAGGATATGCCATACGTATTATAATATAGAAGGTCAATAATAATGCAGAAGTTGAAAATGTATGTTGATCCTACTGTGGAATGTAAAGGACAATTAGTTTTTGGAGCAGAATATGGTATCTGTATCCTGACAAGTTAGTCACTTAAAGCAAAAGGGGAAATCATAAGAGAAGAAATGGGAGACCCTCGTGGGGGGAGGAATGGTTTTGATGTTGTTTCAGATGATGAACATTAATGGGATGATCTTGTTGAAATTACTGGTAGAGTCGATTAACGTCCTAATTATGTCACATTTTAGGATAGGATCTTCAATGCCAACTCCACCATTGTCCATTCTCCCTCCTTCAATTAATATTGTGATGAATGTTACCCCTTTATGCCAAACTGCGTGTTTGACATGCCTTTCTCATCGAGAAAGTATACATTGCCATAAACCTCCCGCTTCCTCTCCTCTCACACTGCAAGCACAATCTTATTGATCTTTAGAGTTCTGAACTTCTGATATAAGAAAATTTTCTACTTGTATATTGTATTTGAAATTTGTAATCATGGTATTTATATTTATCAGATTCTTACATAACAAGCTATGCACCCAACACATTATGTTGTTCTTTTTATATCTACTACTGCCTCTAGTTTCACATTATCTGTTTTGACCTCATATTGCTAAAAAGGCTTTGTCCATTTCAATGTAAACAATTAAACATAGGCTTGCGATTTTGGATTTACTTGCTTATATCTTCGATCATTCTTATAAAATAGTCTTGACTCGAGGTGAATTGTATATTTGTCAGAAGTTCTAGACGTTACATATTATTTTCCTTAGGAAATCATTAGCTTCAGAAAGCATTCTCTTAGTTATCTTGTAAAAATACGAGCAGGCACATGGAAATTCTTTCCAGAAGAAGGTTATGCAGCTATTCGGGACCAGCAACGCAGCAGAGGTAAATCAATAATAATGAAAATGATATGTTCAGTGTCTAGCTTGTGGGGAAACTGATTATTTTTCGAAATCACAACCAGGAAAGATCCAGTGGAAGAAGCCAGGGAGGAAATACGCAGAGAGCATCCGCCTTAGCTGCATTGAACTCTGCATTCAATTCATCGCCAGTACCTAAACCTATAAATACTACCCAAAAGGCACCAGCTATGGGAAAGGGATCTCAACGAGCAGCTGCTGTGGCTGCATTATCTCAGGTTTTAACTGCGGAAAAGAAGGGGTCCCCAGATGTTTCTCCTGCCCGACCAAGTCGAGGTTCATCTGTAGAACCTAAATCTCCAGGTACTACAATTGCTCATCTCATTCCATGAATCAAGGCTTTAATCTGAATCTTTATAACATCTGTTAGATTCATGGAAGTTATTAACTATTATGCTTTCTTTAGGTTTGCTACTTCAACATTTTTTATTCTCCCTCAGGATCGCAAAAATACTTCAATTACCTTGAATTAGATACTTGGTCCAGATGACCTGATTGACAACAAAACTATGTTACTCTTACATACCATTATTATGTATGTTAATAAAGAATCGTCCTAAATCAAGTTAGGAGATGAACAAATGATATCCTACATTTGCTAGTCTTTGGGATGAGTTTTCTCTAGATATACTTCCAGTGAATCTTTCTTATTTATTTCGAATGTAATTTCTGTAGTGTAGGTTTTTTCGTTTCTTTTAGATATATGGCCGATTTTGATGATTGATGTTGTACATATCGAATCCCACTTCAGAAATAGCAAACAATGAAGGTGCCCTTTCTGATAGTGGAGATTCTAAAAGTCCCGAAGCAAAGGATGCTGAAAGAACCTCATCTGTAGTGGGGACTGATGGGGAAGATTCAGAGTTAAAGCCAGAGCCTGCTCCTGCTCAAGAGCCGGACGAAAATGGCGCAAATGGTCAAACGACTTTCCCCTATGAGCAGTTAAAGGCTAAATCAGCAAACCCTGTCACTGGCATTGATTTTAGACGAAGAGAGGTTCGTTTCCTTTCTCATGCTTGTTTCTCGTACATCCATGACCTAGTTTTCCATATTCGCTGATTATATTCTTTTATGGCAGGCATATCTTTCTGACGAGGAGTTCCAGACTACATTTGCAATGGGAAAAGATGCATTTTACAAGTTGCCAAAATGGAAACAAGACTTGCTGAAAAAGAAAGTTGATCTGTTCTAGAAGCTATATCTCGAAGCAGACATTGTCTCTGCTTTCTTCCTGGGAAACCTACTTTCAAAAAGGTACATAATACCTGGATTTCATATCTCTAGCATTTTGTGGTCTCATTGGCGGTTTATTACCCGATGTTAGCGTCCAAGTTTTTATCGTGACAATGCCGCAATGGGGATGAGTGTGATGATTTTGACCATATATATTTTTTCTGTTGTGGTGTATGTGTAAGGACAGTTTGAAGAGTTAATTCTTTGGTTTGGTTGGCTTTCTTCCAATTTTTTTTTACTAAACTGAAAAAGTGAATTATTTATAGTCATTGTACAAAACTGGGGTTGTGTATTATTTATTGGCATTGTAAAAATATTGAGATTAATCTACTTATTGTTTGCCTGGTGACTACTATTTTGTTTAGTAGAGAAAACAATTGCATTTTGTTAATGACCAGAGGCTTGAATAGGTGAAGCCTATTTCCAAGGCACTGTTTTTCGAGGCAACAATTCATTATCATTTTATCCTAGAGAACGCCCGTGACATGCGTTCAACTGCATCTCCAAAGAAAATCCCATGCGTTCGATAATATTCGAAAGACAATTGCGTGAACGAAATGTGACGAATGCATGAAACATGCGATCATTATGCATTTTCGACACGTCACATGCGTTTGATGCATCAAATGCTAAGCTTGCCCACAAAATGTATGACTTCATTAGTCAACAAATGTATCGAACACTTGAAACATAATACTCGAAACATAATGTCGTTGTGCACGGGAAAATTCCGGACACGTGAAGCACGCGTTCGCTAAGAGATAATTGGGAAAAGGTTTGCTTGAATAAGGTTCCAAAAACGTTTTAAAATCTAGGCTTTTTAGTTTTTTGCCTGCTATACTATCAGTTCCGTTTCAGTGTCCCTTATACTATTTTTCGTGTTTGAGGTGCCCCTGAGCAATTTTATTCACTTTGAAAAGATAAAATGGAGGGCAAAAGACATCAACCATCACTCATATTTCACTGAGTTTACCATTCACTCATTCATGTTTCATATGGTCCCATTCGCTCACTCATATTTCGAAACCATTTCTAAGTGGTTATTCCGTCAAATTTTTCAGTCAATCAATAGTTAGCCGACTATTTACGTCCCCCGTTGACTTTTAAGGGCAAAATAGTCCTTTCACATCTAAACAAAAAACCAAAGAGGGCTAGTATTACAATTATGCTCCCTATTTTGTAAGTGTAGTAGTTAAGGAAATTTTAGGGAGGGGCAAAAAAGTCATTTCAATTGTTTTAAAAAAATAGATGTGAAATGACTAGTTTGTCATTAAAAAAGTCAAACGGTAGACCGAAATAGTTGATTAAACTATTGGAACCGTTTTTTGAAGATGAGTGAGTGAATGGAAGTATATGAAACTTGAACGAGTGAATGGTGGAAAGAGTGAAACAATAAGTGATGGTTGATGCATTTTGTCCTAAAAGGATTTTATAGCTTGTCACAATATCAAAGTACATGGGGCAATATTAATCTATTTTACATAATTAAAATTAAACCCCTACCCTTTCTTCTTCAACATACCCAACGCCCACCCTATTTCATTCTAAACCTTAATACACGATTTTTCATCATTCCAAAGCTAAAATGTATCATTTTAACATCAATTTTTTCCTAGATTAAACTTCAAATTTAATTATCATTATAGAGATTAAACTAAGATTGTGCTTAACTTTACATATAGAGATCATGTTAAAGAGTGAAGATTCAAGATATTTGTTGAGTTGTTCAAGAGAGAAAACAAGCTCTATCAAGATTTTATCTACTCAACAAGGACATTCAAATAAGCTACAACTTTGTCTGTAGTAAGGACTAAGGAGGTACATAAAGCTTAATTGTATTAGTCTTTATTTATTCATTGAGGGATATCATTGTTCAAGAGTGTTTCCACTTGGAATTAGTAGCGAGATTGCTAGTAGCTTCCAGTGATATAGCTAGAAAGTTTTCAAGGCGGATTGACCTTGAATGCTTGGGTAGATTTCTCAAGGTCGCTTGAGTTTTTGTAAAGTGTTTGCCTAGAGGAGTGGCTAGGTGGTTCTAGTTAGTAAGCTAAGACGGGTACATATTGAGTTTCTTGTTTGTACAGCAGGAGTTCATACTCGAGATATATATACATGGTTACACTTTCAAATCCCGAGGTTAAATAGCCAAGGGCCGAGTATTAGGTCTGTCGAAGCTCGCTAGACGCGATGTCAAGTTTGCATCCTTCTAACTCACTCTATTTACTTTGATGCATTATATTCATATGCTTTGATTGTGATTATTTTTCATTATTGTATAATCATCTTCAGAGTTGTGTTAGTTACTTAACTTGTTCAATTTTACATTGATTGAGTATAGTTGTCTTATAATCTTGTGTGTTGATTGAACTTCATAAAATATAGGTGTTCGTTAAAAGAGGGTAACTAGGGTATTGTAATTAACAATTCTTCTCATCTGAAAACTGGGTATAATTCGCTATAACATAATTTACTCCCCTTCTTAAGTTGTCATATAGATTAATATTGAAAAATATTTTTTCTATGTTAATTGTAAATACAATATAAAAGTGACATATGATTTTCCCATATTGATTACTAAACAATATAAGAGAGCAAATAAGTTTTTCATATTGATTGAAATTAAATATAAGAATGACATGATTTCTTAATATTAAAATTAAATATGATATAAGAGTAAAAGATGTTTTTTCCAATTGTAAATTTGTCAATAAAAACAAAGAAAAATACTGAAAATAAACTAATGATATTTGCTTCACACAAAACCTTAAATCATTTTTTTGATAATTGGAAACAATTTCTTCATCATTAGGAACCACTAATAGAAACATTAGAATATTCATTGAAACGAACAAAATATTCAACATATAAAAATGTAAAAGTTACGAAAAAATTAACATGCTTTAATTTACCTTCAATGTCCATGTTTGTAAATTAAATTTCCATAATTTTACTGTAATTACATCATAGTCATCAATTGAATGTGTGTAAAATTTGTGAGGATAATGTTAACAATTCAAAAAACAAACAAAAGAAAAAAGCTAAAATAAAAATAGGCAACAAAATCATCAGTTGAATCATGCAACAAAATCTCCCATAACAAAATGCTAACTCATAACCAGATGCACAAAAGGAGGGCATGCGGGACGGCCTTTGAAAAAACATTCAACTCAATGACAATCATGCCCTTATTTAAAATCAGTCACACGATTGAAAAATGAAAATCACAAGATCTATATCAGAGTTAGCACCATGCTAACCAAAACGAGTTAGCACCTAAGATGTAGTTTTTTCGAAAAATGTTGAATCTAAACACCTGCATAATTTGAAAGAGTAGATTAAGGCCATCAAACAAACATTGTTTCTAACTTTTGAATGTTGAATCATTCACCTCCCAACTAGTACAAAGAAAGATCACTTTCACAGCTCCATTATTAATCTGTTTTGTTGGCAGAGAACGACTTACTCGGTTATGCCCCGGACAGAGGTTCGAAAAGTATGGCTTTTACAGATTTGGTCATCTCTTTCGAAGTATATCCGTCATCTTTGGCGTAAAATAAATACAGAGTTTGGGTCATGTTCCAAAACAAATCCCTGCATTCTCTAGGAAGCACGCTATCGTTCCCCTGCAACACTGATCTTAGCAATTCTCTTCGTAGTGTATCACACTGATGCCTCAACTCTTCGACAACTGCTTCTTGAGTCTGATGACCTCCAATCCCATGAATCATGTGTAGTGGTACAGCATTTAGTTGTCCAAGTTTCAATTCCCTCTGCAACAAGTTCAACACAAAATTAGTCACTTGTATAAGAGGATTGTTGAACGGGAAAAGGCTCTCGGCTAGAAATATAATCATCAAATCTTACTAACCTCAAATGTCTGGGTATCATTTAGTAAGCGTCCACAAGTGCTCATAAGTTCAAAGAGATTTTGGACGTCAGAATGCTTGAAAACGTCCTTTGGGAGCTTAGGGCCAATGAAGTAAAGAGCAGGAAGAACGATCGGCCCTAAAGCAAATGATACGTAACCATTAGCCACATATTCATCCAATGTTGGGACTGATGAATTTTGCGCCCATTCCGCTTCAATTAAGAAAGACCTGAGCGTATCCAACCACTGCAAACTCCATTGTCTCAGAATTGTGTATCAATATGATAGATTCAACGTAAAATGGAATAATATCACCGGAATATTTTCCTGAGTTTTATCTTTAACAATGAAACTACTTAAAAACTAGTCTGAAACACCTATATCATATAGATCAACAGGGACAAATTCAACGAAGTAGTCAACTCACAATCTGGATGATATGGTTAGTCTCATCACGCGATTGCCATGCGATAGTCTTGTGTCCAAGCTCACATATTGTGCTTTTGAGTGCTGAAAATAGAATTTCAACATTCTCGGAGCAGCAATCAGAGCGATTACTCTCATCCCACCTGAGAATAGTATAACCTCATAAGAAACCTTATATCATTTATTATGAATGACAATAATCAGTTCAAGTGAAAAATTTGAGGCACCTTTCAACCAATTCAATCAGGTTCTTCATCTCTTCAATAGAGGCTTCATCATCAAAAAAGTCGTCAATTACAGTGGTAAGCACACAATTTTTCGCCCATGACATACGAGCATCAGATAATTCAGGAGAGGTGAGGGTTGCAGAAGCCGAAAAGTAACCATACACAGACTTCTGCCTAGCAAACGTCAGCTTGTCTAATTTGTTATCTACGACCCACCTGTTGATATGAAATAGACATATATTAAATGCCCCGAGTAATACTCAAGAAACTAAGAATGTCCCTCTAACCATTTGCCTAGGTCAGTTATGCTTTAAATTGGCCTCAAATACACTGATCTTACATATGATTCCCCCATCCGAACGTAAAATATCTATTGTCACTATCTTTTTTGGATGAAGGGTACCACATTGGCTTTTTCTCAAGTCGATAGTTTACAGAAAAAAATTAACTAGCTACACACCTTTCAAGATCTGCAAATTCTTCATGGTGCACATGTAGGCCCAGTGTGAAGTCTTCAACTGCCAGATTTACGAAATCCTTGTCTCCCATGCGTAACAGACTAGGAAATGATTGAGGATACAAGAAAATTATCATTAGAAGTATCGGTATAAATCGTGTAAGTAATATCAGATGCATACCAATATGAGGTTTTAAGAAGTCTTGTGTTGTTTAAACCAGAATGCTCTATATTTCGTCTGCTTCTGACCCATTGCAAGTCCGCATGGAAGGGAAACTGAAGGACATCTTGAACCTGGAAATGAATCACATAACTACTGTGTCGTGAAAGAAAAGTTGATGAGGTTACATACATATACTGCATCCTAACGTCGAAATAACAGTACCTGTTTTCGGATATGAACACTAAGACCATTTACATCATGGCATTCCTTACTTAACCACTGTTTAAGAAAGAGCTTTGTCCTTTCATTAAACGTCTCCAATATTCCCTCATCCGGATGGAGAACCATTTCCGATGCCCGATACAATTCTATAACCGTATTTATGTCCATTAATTGGCCATCATTCAAGTTGGAAGGCACGATGTCTTCTTCCAAGAACTTCACCAATGGATCTACATCACATCTTCAATTTATTAAATCTTACCGATCACTCAAGAAATTTGTGAATAACATATTGGTAACATTCAGTTAAGTACCTATAGAGACATCATAGCCATTCTTTCTCAGTAACCGAAATGCAAGAGCACAAGTCGAAGCATCATCAACTATCTCTTCGTCCTCCTGCAACCACGATCTTTTGTGGGCTATTAGTATATTTTGTGACATGACTTGATTGAATAAAACTAGATAGACCGGGAAGGTCGAGCAAAAAAATGTGTTGAATTTGGGTTATTTGCACACTAAAAACATGTCTACAACTAAATACCTGTATGTTTCATCCATCACATAGTTTATTTCCTCTGTGAAGTGACGAGCAATGCCCAATTTTTCAAGATTGTCAACCACGAACAGTTGTACATATCTATCGAGAGGATAAATTGTTGGAACTGTAAAGAACAAGAAAATATCAGATTAGCTTTGCTTATATTAGATGACTAAGATTCAACATAATCTTCCAATGGAATACCTGCATTGCCGAATTTCTGTAAAGTCGAACTCAAGTATTTACGACAATCAGAATTTTGAAGCCTAGTTAGAGCAGCTGCTGTGGTCGACGGTGAACTGAACAAGGACCCATTCTTCTTTTGATACTTCATGATGATTTCCCAATCCTGTGTGTCTACTGCTCCTTCTGAGACATAAGCCATGTAAGCTTTCCTCCCTTCCAATAGGATGTCATGGTTTCTACATAAAGTCAAAGTTCAAATTTAATATATGAGCGGTTTCTCTCGATTTCCTCAGTGAAATACTATACCATAGAGAATAATGAGCTGCATCACTTAATGCTATTAGCAAACGAGCTTGTGAAATAGCATTATGGTATGCAGTTACCTTCTCAGCTCATCGTCTCTCTTATGTAACAAGTCATTTAACAGTTTTTCTTGAATGTCGAGATTTAAAGAGAGATCACTAGCATATTGGAGCATTCCAGGGAATATGACGTCAAAACCAACAGGGGAGATGATATTCTCATCAATAGCAGAGGAAATGTTGCGCTCAATAAATTGTACGCCTGCCATTTGCAACTGTTAGAAATATATATATATATATATATATATATATATAATGTAAATGATGTCAACAAAATAAGAGGATTATCATTATTCATTACCCTTGTTGATCTGTTCGTCAGCAATGCCCCATTTCTTAAGTGCAAGAACACAGGCCAACGTGGATTGAAGAACGTCTTTAAGTAAATCTGAAGACTGGTGGGGAAGGCGCCAAGAACCATCCCGGCACTGATTTTGTAGTAACCAATCTACGCACTGAGGGAAGCTAGGAGTTTGAGGAGAATGCTGAGAAGGGACCATAGCAACCCATGCAGTATCGTATGCAGAAATTGAAAGTTCGCTCTTCTGAATAAGTTTCCTAAGTTTATCTTTCCTTTCATCCAAAGATTGTTTCTGATTAAGCTGAACTAAGAAGTTAGCTTAAATACCAAATGTGATTCAAAGTGAACAGACAACGACGAAAACAGTAAAGTTCGAAAAAACGTACAGAGACCCAAGAGCTAGCAATTGTTCCCGTTTCCCTTCCGGTCGTCAAGGATGCTAGTAAAGGAACAACGTAAGCAATATATCGTCAGCAGCATATTCCGATGATATAACAATACACTATCCTAACTTATTAGATATTCCGATGATATAACCACTCAAAGATATAACTATCTAAGCTTTTAATACCAAATATCTTGAAAACTAATAAATTGTTGAACCATTATTCTATAATAATATTTGTAAAGAAATCATTACATTGAAAAATAGGAGTATCATTCATTTATATAGTGAATAAAATATAATTCATTTATATAGCAGATGAAATACTTTTTATTTTCTATTATATTACTTATTAGTTATTAAATATTTTATCATAAAATTCTTAACTTATATTAAATCAATTTAAAAACTATTGAATTTTTTTATATAAAAGACATTACTCTCTCCATCCCAAATTATTTGTCTCATTTGACTTTTTACGATCGCCGAGACACGGGTTCAAACGTAAATATTTTTAATTCTGTACTCGTAAAGATTATAAAAAGTTTATATTTCAAAAATATACATTGAAACGAATCTAAAAATATCTCATACGACTATATTATATATTATCGGCTGAAGACAATTTATGGTCAACATTTTCAAAATTTGACTTGTATAATAGAAATTGGTCAAACAATTTGGGATGGTAGAACTTGGGAGTCTAATTTTAATTATGTTGAACTGACCTCTTGTATATGGTTTATTGTTGGACACCCTTGTAGTATATATGTTTACATGTACTATCTTTAGTTTGGACTAAAGTTTGGATTAACTAGATATAATTGGATAAGGGGGGAGATAGAAGTTTTTTTTGAAGCCTTGAAGCCCCATGATCTCCTAATATATAGGAAACATTATTAATTAAAACCATACACAAAACGAACTATTCGTTCGCCTTTTATTAAAGAATACCGTATGTGCGTTGCATTCACTGGCATACGCCTATTTTTGGTGAGGTTGATCCAAAGGATTAGCCACACTTAAAACTATATATATATATATATATATATATATATATATATATATATATATATTGTACCTTCATTATTTTTTGAAAAAGGCTTAACCCAAATTATATGTTATTTTGCACATCAAATTTAAACTTAGTCAGGATGAATTAAATAATATTATATAGAAATGTTATGTTTATTTATTAATAAAAAATTATATATTATAAATACTATGAACGAATTCGCAAAGACTGGACTGTGTACAATTAGTTATGTACCCATAAAAACCAAAACATGGCTAATCCCTCTAAATAGGCTCACGCCTTAACGGGATTGGATTATATATATGCAACATTACTCATGTGATAACACCGAGGCTGTTTTCTCGTTAGCCTAAAACGAATTTGCAAGTACAAAGTTGATGCTTCATAATAGATACAAGTCTAGCTAGTGTAACTAGTCATTTTAATAAATTTTCATTATTTCTTCGAGCGAGATATAAAATATTCGACTCCATATGAGTACAACCTTCCTTTTAATGATAACTTATTTTCTCGTCGATCATATCATTTTCATTTTATGAGCACTTAACACTTGAATTTGCACCCCCGCCAACATACTACTTTCAAGAACCTCAATAAGATAAAAATGCAATACACTCTGCTAATAATTTCAAAACCCAAAAACTGAAACATAAAAAAGTGGTAATCGAATAGCCTAGTAGATAAAAGGCCCTTGCTATTGCTAATGACCAAAAGGTGCTGGTTCGATACTAACCTCATCGTTAATTTGCAAAAAAGAAAGAAAGGTGGTAATGAATAGATGATGCAAGAAAACAAGTCTGCATTGCATAGTACATAGATGATGCAAGAAAAACAAATGAGGAATAATAACAAAAAGAAATCAACAGTTATTCATAGGAATAGGTAGAAAAGAAAAGAAAAGACAAAAACCTGAAACAGAGAAGGATGGTCTGAAACTGAGTTGCACAAAAGACATTATGTGATAGAATCTTGAAAAAAATATGTTGTTGTAAATTGTAATAACTACTACTTATACTTAATTGCAAACCAACACAAGTGAGTGATGTGTGTAATTATTGTTTATTTTATGGAGATGGGTGTTTGGTAAACAATTATTCCATTTGGGATTTAGCCCAAAATAGTAATGAATTTATTATTTTATTTCATTCTATTTTTGTAATGGAACCAGCAATCGCTATTTAACACGAGCAAGAACTCGTTAAATCTCGGGCTGATGTATTTGAGGTAGTTAACCTACATTAAACAACCCTCGTTTCATAAATTTAATCAAAAAATATTCACAAGGGAAATCGAACTTATGCCATGTAATCATAAGCTCACCTACTCCATTAATGTGATATCTTTTGGGAAATTTGTAATAATAGCAGTGGAGGGGGGGGGGGGGGATATTTGAGTATAATCCTCATCATTTATTACTAGATATAATCGTTATAACAAAAATGGAATTTGACTTTATGATGCTAAGGATAATCCTAGTCATATAAGCATGGTATTGTCATTAATTATGTTAACAAAGGATCATAGGCAAAAATCAAAGCATAATTTACATTATAATAAAATGCTGCTAGATTTGTTTCCAAATTTGTCCGCAATTAAGTGAAGGACAATACATATTTGGATCATTTTGTTCAATTGCCTATTTCTTAAATACTATATGTATTTAATTAATCAAGTGAAGAACATTACCCTTTATAATTAATTTGTATGACTTTTTATTTTTGCAAACATGCATTAAATGTCAGAGTTTAATCTTTAGTATAAACTCTTAACTCATCCGAATTAGGAGTAAGTTAATAGCAGTAGACAATAAAGGGCCTTTTTGATAGATTTGAAAAACTGAAATCTGAAGTCTGTAGGTGACTGAATGCTAAATTGTTGAAATTGAATTGTAACTGAATCTGAATACTGAATCAGTTTAGTTGTTTGATAACAGTTTAAAGAAAAAAGACTGAATTTGAGTTATAATGAAAATTTTGCCTCAACCTTAATTAATTAACAATTTAGTCACACATTTCACTTTCACCTTCCAAAAACTACATAAAAATATTATTATTAACTTATAAATAATTACAAAGCGTTAAATATGATTGTATAAATATTTTAAATTTAATAAAAATATAAATATTAAACTAAATTACTCAAAATCGATGAAATATTTTTTATTTAGAATCTCAAGAAGATAACGAAACACAACTGAGACTATATTAACAATTTAACAATTACAGATAAAATAGAACAAGAATTTGTAATAAAAAAATTCAATAGTTTCTTTTGTAATTAATTAAAGGGTTAATGGCATGAAAGATCACTCAAAGATACTAGGGTGACCAAATTACCCTTGCTAAAAAACTTACAAAATGCACCCAAAATCTTTCAAAACGGCCCAGTGACCAAATTTGCCAAAAAAAATGCAGTTCAGTGATCGAAGGTGGTCCATTTAATAATAGGGTGATCGACTAGGAAATATTAGTATCTTTGAGTGATCTTTCATGCCATTAACCCTTAATTAAATGATAAAAAACCATCAATTTTATTGAATAAATTTTTTAATTTAAGAATGTTTAGCAATTATCAATATAGTTTATAAACTATCAAAAATTCTTGTTCAAAAGAATACAAGAAACTGTAAAAATATGAAAGTTATTATATTTTTACAGTATCAATTTTATATAGAATAAATTTCAGGATTTAAAATTTTCACCTTTTTATATGAAATAAATAAAAGGTATAAACTTATAAATATATTTGTCTTGTTAAATTATGACATTTTTCAATAATGAATACTTGAATAGTTTAGATATTTATTAGGAGAAGAGCTACTAGACTATTTGACGTTTTTTTCTAACATGATCTTTTTTAAAAAATATTAGCTATTAAATTTTCATATTTGAATTAAACACATTCTTTTTATATCGATAAATTAATGTGAATAAAAATTAAAAGTAATCAGTATATGTTTGTTACATATTTTCATAATTTTACAATGTTTCCATTGCGTCTCCTATAATACCATTGCGTTTCCTATAATTCCCAAAATGTTTCTATATTTTAATTATTTGAAACTATATCTCAAAACGAAATTTTAATCCTTGGGCGTGAGGGAAGAAAAAGAAAGAAGTGTGAGGTAGATGATATATATGAAAAATTAGTATTAATATCTTATGAATTGATTCAGACAATAGAATTAAGTTAAGATTTTTAACTTAAAAATCTGTTAAGGACTTTGACCAGATCTTATTTGATTCAGTCCTTAAGAAAAATTGTTTACAAACAAACTTAATAAAAAAAAGTCTGAAATCATCTAAATTAAGTTCTTAAAATATTTATCAAACACCCCCTAAGTCGAACGGCCAAATTATACTCCCTCATTTTCTATAGTTGTTGTTTTAGCTTTTTCACGTCAATCAAGAAACAATGACATTTTACTCATATATTCCTAATTAATAATTACAGTCATGTGTTGGTATTATACTTATTTCACTTTAAAATCAATTATTAGGAACTTCGGAGGAAAGACCTATCAAAAATTGCTTTCACAATGTAAAACCACAACTAAAAAAAACAAAAATAAAGGTCTAAAACGTCAACTAAAAAAACTAGAGGGACTATTATGAATTACTTTAAAAGAGTGAGTCCAATTATATAAATTTTATACGCTTTAAAATAACAATTAATTAGTAAATGATAGACAAATTTTAATGTTAAAAAAAATCAAAACATCAACAAAAATGAATTAAATGAAATATTAAAGCTGCATAGTTAGCATGCAATTTTTGTAGGTATGAGAGAGAATCCTATAGGGTTTAGAACATTCACATTAGATGATCCAAATACATTCTTATCTCTAAAATAGGATAAAATTTAATAAAGTGAAGCTTTTTCAGTATCTATATCCTAACCTGATCCACATCAGAATTTTAGGGATCTCTATAATACATCGAATTTATTAAATCCTAAAGATTGAGACTCCCTCCAACTTCCCTATTATCCTTTATTGCATCAATTTTTGTTATTTTCATTTCAAATATTATAATTTCTTTCTAGATAAAGTTATATTAATTACTAATTTATTTCATATGAGGGAGGCAGACGGCTGGGCATATGAGGGGAGGGGAGGGGAGGGGGGGGGGGGGGGGGGGGGGGGTGGGGTGAGTAGGGCTGAGTTCAGGAGCAAAAGCTTGAGGAGTTTGCTGGGGCGGGTAGCACTCTGCTGCGTGGTTTATGTTCTCTGGATGGAGCAGAATTGTAGAACGTTGTTCTTTGTCTTAATTGGGGAATTAGTCCATCTATTTTTAGTAGGAACTACTTTATTCATATTGGAGCTAAAAATTTAGATTGGATCTTAAAATATAAATTAATTTTAAATTTTATTATTTTAATCATCTTTTCCCAAGTAAAATATTAATTATCAATTGATTTCAAATTTTATTATTTTCATCCTCATATTAAAATAATTTGATTTTGTCTTTAACATTTAAGTAATTTAAATTTGTCTATAACTTAGATCTAAAAATATAAAAAGAGTTGATTTGAGGAGTATTAATAGGGAATCTGCTTTAGTGTAAAATCTAAAAGTGGCTTCTAAATTTGATAAAGTGATATAAGAAGTTGACTTTACGGAGAGCTTATAGGGAATCTAGTGTGGATGATCTAGTAGTCATAGTGTCATACACTCACTTCCCATAACGCAACTGGAAAAAAATAGTAAAAAGGAATTGCGATACCTTCCAAGATTGTCAACGAACCTGAAAGCTCGATTCAATTCGAAAAATTGAGCTCGAAAAAGTTTGATTCAAACCGTCGAACGTCGAGCAGAACCTTTATTTTTCGAGTAAATGACTTCGTTGATCACTCACGTTTGTTAAAAAACACTAGTCGATCACCCATGTTAGGTATTATGTATATTTTTTGTCACTCACGCGTTTTGTTGGTCAAACTCTCGATGTTTCGAAATTTTTAACATTTTGGTAAGGGTATTTTAGTCATTCTCTAATAATTTTTAACTTTCATCAACTAACTTTCATTAACTTCCATTACACTCAACATTTCCATGACATAAATTATAAGAGAATGATTAAAATACCCTTACTGAAATGTTAATTTTTTTGAAAAATCAAGAGTTGTACCCAAAAAACGTGTGAGTGACCAAAAGTATACATAATACCCAACATGAGTGATCGAAAGTATACAAAGTCATACTGGGGTGATCGACTAATGTTTTTTAACAAACGTGAGTGATCAATGAAGTCATTTGCTCTTTTTTTTTGTTCTATGCGCCGAGCCGAGCCGAGTAGTTCAAACATATCCGGCTTGATAATAATTTATCACAATTTATCAACCCCTTAAGTCTTTATGTTTCTTATATAAAATTAAGTCCCTCATCCCTTGATAATCTGATGCTTGATGAAACCACTCGATTTTGGGTCCCCAAAGTTCTTAATGTTGAATGATCTCATTTTGTTTAATAATTTGATTTTGGGTCTTTGAATGTTATATGTTTTATATTCTTATGGTTTGATTTAGTTAAATAACCACCTAGTTTGATTTCAAGTTTTTAAATCGGGTGTTGATTTGGATTTCCATCACAATTTTTAATTGAACATTTGATTTTATATTTGGATTCATTTCTTCCTTGTATATGATATTTTATGTTTTCAATTAGATATTTCTTGTCCAATTGTTTAATTTGTTATTGTTGTTGTTGCTGCTGTTGTTGTTTTCTTTCAATAGCTTTCTTATTTTGGCATTCATATCTAGCTTCTTTAAACTGTTCGAAATATACAAGCAGAACGCTGAAGTACATATTCCCCTCGAACTCGAGCCGGACCTTAGAATTAAGGTTCTGCGAACTCGAGCCGAATCCAACGTGTGTTTTGAAAAGCTTCGAGCGAAACTCGAACCTCCTAATATTCGGTAGAGTTCGGCTCGGTTGCAACCGTAGTACCTTCCAAAGTCCTTAATGTTTAGCTTATATTTTAGATATATAATATTGGAGATATTTACGTTTTAAATCGTGTCTTAAAGACTGTGTAAAGTCAAATTGGAAAAACAAAATGGGACGGGGGCAGTATAATATTTGGTTAATACTATTATATAATATGTTGATCTTGTCAATTGAGCCTAAGAGATCACACACACAACGAAATCGAATTATAAAATATGATTTATAACTTCCCAAGTTCAATGTGTAATACACATTTGAGGTCAATATGCTATTAATGAAAGTCCATAGGCATAAATGATATTTGGGATAGGGGTGGAGGACCTTTGTGTAAATCATTCAACACTATAAATATAGAATTGTAGTATTAAGTTGATTAGTTTTTCACTTCACAATTTTTTGAGAAAGGAAATAGAAAGACAAAAACTCTCCACCCCCTCCCCTCTTGGCCGAACATAAGGAGAAGAAAAAACATGATTTTTCTTCTCCAATTTTTCCTTTCTACACATAGAAATCGTTCTAGCAAAAACGTAAAGAAGCATTTGAGGATCGTTGGTGTGATTATTTTTGGAGGCATTTCATTTTGGATGCTAAAAGTCTCTTCCAATGTCGCTGCCAAATTCCCAAAAAAGAGGTATAAACACTTTCTAATATTTTAATTATTGTTTTTACACATTTCATAGAAATCCTGAATTTATATATATGAATGTTATGAATATATTTATATGTAAAACCCAACAATAAGGTCATGGGGTTAAAAGCTCCACGCGATTTGGGAATCTCACCTGAGATAGAGTTTGAAGCTCCCTTACTTCTTTTAGAAAAAGCACCTCTTTTCAAGGCCTCCATCGAAGATTTGTCAACATGTCTCATCTTAAAAGACCTCACTGAGTAGGGGAGTGTTCGTCCATAATCTCAACAGAAGTGCCCTCATGGACATTAGATGAAAGAGTGACAGAAACATTTGGGTCCGTAACCTTTTGTTAGAATTATGAGGTGTTTGACACGTCATAATAAGTGCTCGTTGAACAATTTGATTGTTCGTAGAGATTACTTATTTAAAGTTGTTCATACGTATATTATGTTTGACAATAATATACGTGCTGGGAATGAATTCGAAATGCATTAGGGGTCATGATGGTTTTACTAGGGCCCTCTCATGATTTATATGTTAGTAAAATACTTGGTTGATATTTTATTAACATATGGCTAATATCATTTCGATCCTAGAAGGTCACACACATACAATGCACTTGATTTTCAATATGATTGAAACTTCCGGGTTAAACGTGTAAATGTCAAAGAATCAAGGGAATTCAATTGGCTTGTTTGACTTTGAATTCAAACACAATTAATATTATATTAAGTGGTGCTTAATTGTGGAGGCGTTACGTCTTTGGGTTTAATGTGATTAAACCGCAAATTCATCACACACTTATTATTGTAATAAAAGATGAATACTTGAAAGGAAGGTTTTTTTTTGTGTTACCACTATATAAACACCATTTGATGGTAAACAAAATTATCAATCTTCTAATTATCATCTTTTCACTTGTAAGACAATTAAAAAGAAAAATACTCCCTCTTCCTTCTCTATTTTGCCAAAACAAGAATAATATCAAGAGAAGAAAATCGTTTCTTTCTTGCTCAAGCTCTAGTTGCTTCAAGGAAGGAATCAAGCTAGCGTTGGTGTGGACTAACTAGAGAGAGGAACGCTGGTCTTCCGATGATACCACTTGAAGCGTGTTTGAGTTGCACAGCGGAAGAGCAACCAGCGTTTCTCTCTCTAGTTAGTCCACACCAACGCTAGTTTGATTCTTTCCTTGAAGCAACTAGAGCTTGAGCAAGAAAGAAACGATTTTCTTCTCTTGATGTTATTCTTGATTTGGCAAAATAGAGAAGGAAGAGGGAGTATTTTCAATTGTCTTACAAGTGAAAAGATGATAACTAGAAGATTGATAATTTTGTTTACCATCAAATGGTGTTTATATAGTGGTAACACAAAAAAACTTTCCTTTCAATTATTCACCATTTATTACAATAATAAGTGTGTGATGAATTTGCGGTTTAATCACATTAAACCCAAAGACGAAACGCCTCCACAATTAAGCACCACTTAATACAATATTAATTGTGTTTGAATTCAAAGTCAAACAAGCCAATTGAATTCCCTTGATTCTTTGACATTTACACGTTTAACCCGGAAGTTTCAATCATATTGAAAATCAAGTGCATTGTATGTGTGTGACCTTCTAGGATCGAAATGGCATTAGCCATATGTTAATAAAATATCAACCAAGTATTTTACTAACATATAAATCATGAGTGGGCCCTAGTAAAACCATCATGACCCCTAATGCATTTCGAATTCATTCCCACCACGTATATTATTGTCAAACATAATATACGTATGAACTTAACTTTAAATAAGTAATCACTACGAACAATCAAATTGTTCAACGGGCACTTATTATGACGTGTCAAACACCTCATAATTCTAACAACAAAGTCCTCCTATTTCTAAGGTTGACACCGATCGTACATTTACCTTTTCTTGGTAATGTTATTCTAGACCCGATTCATCTAGTTGCATACATGTGTATTTTATCAATCAACCATGTTTAAATCAATTAAACGGGTATCGAAAGAGAATACACTTTATATCTCATGAGACACCATCCTAAAATAAGTTGGTGTTCATTATTTAGAATAGCTTCCCAGTTTACGAAGTTCTAAATTATCTCTTTACTTTGCAATATGTAATTATGACACGTGAAATCTTGAACTTACTAGGAGCAAATTTCGAAATTCGCCCGTTACATGGAGGTCCTTTAAAAATTACAGACTTGGTTTAACAATGAAGCACTGAAAGCAATGCCAAATTTCTTTAATATAATTGTCTAAGTCATATGATCATGATGAACCCTAATAATATAAAAGATTTTGGTTGTTAGATTTGTTATTTGATTCTAACCACCATTGAAGAACTACAAACAAAATAGAATGGTGTGATGAGGCATTTTATTGTCTAAAATATTTCTCCAATTGGGAGTAGTTCAATAGGCCCAGGAGGCCAGCCCACTTCTATTTACCCATCTGAGCAAGGGGATGAGAAATGATCTCAACCCTCTATGTAGGTGTACTTACATGGAAGTGATGTAACTATGGTTCTATATATACCTCAAGAAGAGAGAAGGAGGTAAGTTTTACTACTACATGCTTTAGTTCTTGTTGGTTATCTTTTATACCCGGACTGACTTTGGCATCGTAGTGGCTACGACCGAACACCGGTAATGGTCTAGGTACCTGGAGCACTAGGAGCATTCGGAGCACCCGGAATAACTCTTAAAAGACACCTCCCGGGACCACAGATGATCCACCTCCCGGGACCACAGATGACCCAGAGGTGGAGAGTCAACACCACGGGGAGGACAATCCGGAGAACACACAACCCGGAGCCTTCAATACTCAAAAGCCTAACAACCCAGGTAAAGCTCGAGATCACCAAGGACGTGGACCCCCTAGGTCTCACAACGACCCACGGGTCCAGGACAGAAATACCCCACATCATGGTGCTTACTAGCCAAACACAAAAATGAGAAGAAAAAGAAGAAAAATAACTAGATGGTATTGAAAATTATACATGAAAGTTACAATAAGTGGCACTAGTGGTTGTTTATTAGATACACGTTTTGATTTTGCGTGTGATATTCTCTTTGACACTTCTACCATTTAATTATTTTCAATCTTTTAAATATATTACCTTAACAAATAATCTTTATAACTTTATTTACAACAACCTCCAATTAAAAAACTAGTTACCTTTGCTTCTTATGACAAAATTTTGAAATAATCTCCAATAGTGTTATCAAGTTGTAATCTAGTCCTCAATAGTGACACTGTTGCATTTTTGTCCTTGAAAATGGCTAAAAAATTGCATATTAGTCCTCACGTTAAATCTTCAGTTAAATTTTAACATCAACACGCAATGAGAGTTTAAATTTGGATGAAAAATGATTTTGTAATACTTAAACTCATTGTAATGCAGTTTTACTATTCAGCTTCCTAATGAAGTTTCATTAGACACCAAAGTTTAAGTCTTCAGAAAATCATTTCTTGCCTCAAATTTGAACTCCCATTGCATGTTGGTGCTCAAAATTAACGGAATAGTTAAGTGAGGACTAATTTACAACTTTTTGGTCACTTACCGGACTAAACTACAATGGTGCCACTATTGGGACTAAACTCCAACCTAGAGTCACTATTGAAGACTATTTGTGCAATTTGCTCTTTTCTATTTTTGACGATAAAAGTATGAACAATCAATATATTTTCGTCAAATAATATAAATGAGAATTATTATGAATTTGTTATAATGGTATATTCCTACAATAACATAATTGGATAAGATACGATGCTTGAAAATTCAACAAAAAAAATATTAAAAGTGTAATAGAGAATGTAAGTCACACAAAGTATTACAAAAGAACCGCGATTGGCCAAATTAGAATTAACATAGATGTCTACTATTTGAGATCAGTTACAAGATAACACACTATTATTTAGTCTTCATAAATCAGCATGATTATAGAGTATGCAAAACTACATGTGCAAACCAATCTGTGATAATATGAAGTTTTAAATTC
This sequence comes from Echium plantagineum, assembly GCA_003412495.2. NCBI lineage: Eukaryota > Viridiplantae > Streptophyta > Magnoliopsida > Boraginales > Boraginaceae > Echium > Echium plantagineum. The sequence goes on along the minus strand of CM016568.1, from coordinate 6,990,043 downwards.
ATATTATAATATATATGCTTCTACTAGAAGGCCAACTGATAATAACCAACATCAATTATCATCATATTCTAAGAAAAAATATGCTTAGCTTTGGCCCTCCGTTACCATCCGGGTTCAACATGTAAAATGCTTTCGAGTCACGGCTGCCCACAACTCTTTCAAATTTGGCCCTCACATATAACAACTGCCCTTCTGTTGGCGGGCGACCACTTTGGCCGTCCTCCACCACCGGAATCACCCCGGCACCCACCGACAAGCTTTGCACGGTGCTGAACATGCGCCAATCCGCTTCATTACACCCGCATGCTGGTGCATGTCCACATTTTCTACCATTACAATACATAGTCCACATCGGCTCGCTAAAGAGCCTTGGCAGTTTGCCTCGAGTCTGTTGTCCCTTGGAACCTTGCTCACACTCCAGGGCAATTCGAACTAGCCCCGAAGACATCTTTTCCACCAAATTCGAAGTTGAAACTGCGAATTCAACAATGAACACCGCGGTCCGGATCTTGGATCACTCTGCACCGCAAAGCTGACGTGGGCGCGCCTAGTCCGGAATAGGGTTTCTGTTACCTTGCGGCCCAAGGAAGGTGTTATGGAAAGTTGAGTTGATATGCTGAGTGCCATGCAAGATGGAAATTGTGAAGGGAGAGAGATTATATTGATGAGTGATTTGAGAAATGTTGTGAAAGCAATTTGAGGCTTCATATTGACACGTGGAAATACGATTGTGGAGCTTCCGAAACGTACAAGAGTTTTGTCATTAGAATATTCATGAGATTTGTCTAGCATGATAGATGATGAGGAAGAAGATGGTGAAGAATTTGTTGGTATAATTTTTTTAGTGCTATTCGAATTGCTCATTCTTGGAAGACTAGTGATGATTGCCTTTTCATTCTCCATATGTAGGTAGAAATTAATTAATGGTGTGTTTGGATCGGGGTGAATCAGGAGTGGAGAATTTTTTTGAAAATTATCCTAGGTCAAGGAAATTAGGGGAATCAGTATATTTTATCGATATTTAAATATCATAATTGTAAATTAGGAGAAGTATGTTGAATGATAGAAAATATAATTAAATATATGATTCTCCTCCATTCTCTTAAGATTTGGAGGGGAGAAATTTGAGGAAATCAAGTGTAATGGGGGCGGATTACTAGCAATGTATGTTCCTAAGGTAAAAATCGAGTATGTTCTCAAACACAATAAAATATTAAATTTCACTTGAATGATTTGCCGTGATTCTCTTCAAAACAAACATAAAAGAACACCATAAGGGAACTAAGGGGTGGGGGTATAAAAATATATGTGAGTGAGAGAAGTGAGGCCGACAAGATTATTAGAGTTAAGAGTTGGCCAATATTAGAGTAGTTGTGGATTTTATGCATTTTGTTTCTGTAACAACAAATTTTCTTAAGTCCTGAATTTAGATGAAGTTAAAAAAATTAGCAGTCACAAAGAAATATGTATTGAATCATTTGGGTACAATCTCTACCTAATCCTCTGATTCTACTTCACACTACAAGTCAAGGGCTTTCACAGCTTGTTCTTGAACTTGATAGTTGAATGCTTAAATATTTGAAGAAGTCAAGGGCCTTCGTAGCATGTTATTGAACTTGATAGTTGAATGCTTGAAGATTTGAAGAAGTCAAGGGCCTTCGTAGCATGCTCTTGAACTTGATAGTTGAATGCTTGAAGATTTGAAGAAGTTAAGGGCTTTCGCAGCTTGTTCTTGAGCTTGACAGTTGAATGCTTGAAGATTCGAATAAGTCAAGAGACTTCGCAGCATGTTCTTGAACTTGATTGTTAAATCTTTCAAGATTTGAAGATTCGAATACTTGAATATTCGAAGATTCGAATATTGGTGGTATGTTCTTATCTCAGAAGAAATATGTTGAGGCAATAATCACTCGAGCTGGCATGTCATCTTGCAACCTAACATCTACACCAATTGATACAAAATGCAAGTTGGGTAGCAAATCCGGTACCCCATATGATGATCCGTCCTTATATCACAATTTAGCAGGGGCACTCCAGTATCTCACTTTTACGAGACCAGACATCTCTTATGTTATACAACAAGTTCGCTTGTTTATGCATGCTCCCATGACTGAACATATTCATGCACTCAAACGAGTTCTCAGATACATCCACGGCACTCCTGACTATGGTTTACACTTGTATAAATCATATGCTTATGCCTTAGTCTCATATATAGATTCTAATTGGGCAGGATGTCCCGACACTCGTAGATCTACATCTGGTTTTTGTTTATTTTTGAGTGATAACCTCATCTCATGGTCATCTAAGCGACAAGCCACAATCTCCAAATCCAGTGTTGAATCTGAGTATCGTGGAGTCGCCAATGTAGTTTCTGAAGCATGTTGGTAGTGTAATCTTCTCTCAGAGCTACATTATCCTTTGAACCAAGCCATTATTGTTTACTGTGACAATGTAAGTGCCATCTATCAGTCAGACAACCCAGTTCAACATCAGCGGACAAACATATAGAGATTGACATCCATTTTGTCCGTGAAAAGGTGGCTCTTGGCCACGTTAGAGTTCTCCATGTTCCATCCAGGTTTCAAATAGCTAATATTTTTACTAAAGGACTTCCATCAATCCTATTTACGGATTTTCGAGAGAGTCTCAGCGTTCATCCTCCTCCCGCTTCGCCTACGAGCAGGGACGGACCCAGGATTTTAATCTGGGGTATGCATTTTATCATTAAAAAAAAACTAACGACAATATATAAATGGTTCAAAGATTTTCAAAAGCTATGAATATTACATCGATAAAAAGTAATGACAATTGAAACTACTTCAAGTTTATCCGCATTCTTCTCTCTTTCATTGCTTGAAACCGCTTGATAAAATCTCGATCATCAACTGTGCTAAAGACTTCTTTCTCTATATAGGTCATCAAACAATCATTAAGCCAACAATTACTCATTTTGGTTCTTAAGTCATCCATCACATAATTCATCCCTGAAAAAACTCTCTCAACACTTGCAGTTGATACAGGTTAACAACTAATCACCAATTAGAATAATCAAATAAATAATTCTATATCTAGTATAATACTATGTATCCAAAAAATAAAATAAAAATATAGTTAACAACTAATCACTAATTAAAATAATCAAATAAATAATTCTATATGTAATACAAATTATACAATATTATATATCAAAAAATTAAAAATAAAAGTCTAATTAACAAGTAATCACCAATTAAAATAATCACATAAATAATTCTATACAAAATACAATAATCAATGTAACTACCTACATATTCTTAATATAAATTGTTTAATATTTTTCACAATATAATTTTACAATAATATATAACAATGTAATTAATATTTGTCACCTAGACATTATTGTAAAAATTGAAACTTCGAACAGATCAAACAAGTTAGGGAGTTTACACAATATACCACTAGGCCAACTTTTTTTATGTTAGGGTATGCACACGCATAACCTTAACCCTTGTTAGGTCCGTCCATGACTGTGAGAGTGTATTAGAATTACTGAACATGTATTTTATTGTACTCATTAGTTGATTATGTAATTATGGGCTTATGAAATTAGCCCGTAGGGTTAAGCATCTTTATGTATAAATATGTACCATTGTTGAATAATACAGACATCGATTCCATAATATTCTTACAAATCTAAACACCTTCATAATATCAAAGAGTTGATTAAGGCCATCAAACAAACATTGTTTCTAACGTTTGAATGTTGAATCATTCACCTACCAACTAGTACAAAGAAAGATCAGTTTCACAGCTCCATTATTAATCTGTTTTGTTGGCAGAGACCGACTTACTCAGTTATGCCCCGGAAAGAGGTTCGAAAATTATGGTTTTTACAGATTTGGTCATCTCTTTCGAAGAGAATCCGTCATCTTTGGCGTAAAATAAATGCACAATTTGGCTCATGTTCCAAAACAAATCCCTGCATTCTCTAGGAAGGACGCTATCGTTCCCATGCAACACTGATCTTAGCAATTCTCTTCTTAGTGTATTACACTGATGCCTCAATTCTTCGACAACTGCTTCTTGAGTCTGATGACCTCCAATCCCATGAATCATGTGCAGTGGTACAGCATTTAGTTTTCCAAGTTTCGATTCCATCTGCAACAAGTTCAACACAGAATTAGTCACTTGTATAAGAAAATCATTGAACAGGCAAAGGCTCTCGGCTAGAAATATAATCATCAAAGCTTACTGACCTCAAATCCCTGGGAATCATTTAGTAAGCGTCCGCAAGTGCTCAAAAGTTTAAAAAGATTTTGGACGTCAGAATGCTTGAAAACGTCCTTTGGGAGCTTAGGGCCAATGAAGTAAAGAGCAGGAAGAATGATCGGCCCTAAAGCAAATGATACATAACCATTAGCCATATATTCATCCAATGTTGGGACTGATGTACTTTGCGTCCATTCCGCTTCTCTTAAGAAAGACCTGAGCGTATCCAACCACTGCAAACTCCATTGTCTCAGAATCGTGTATGAATATGATAAACTCAACGTAAAATGGAATAATGTCACAGACATATTTTCCTGAGTTTTATCTTTAACCATAAAATTACTTTAAAACGAGTCTGAAACACTTATGTCATATCGATCAACAAAAACAAATTCAACGAAGTAGTCAACTCACAATCTGGATGATATGGTTAGTCTCATCCCGTGATTGCCATGCGATAGTCTTGTGTCCAAGCTCACATATTGTTTTTTTGAGTGCTGAAAATATAATTTCAACTTTCTCAGAGCAGCAATCAGAGCGATTACTCTCATCCCACCTGAGAATAGTATAACCTCGTAAGAAACCTGATATCGCTTATTATGAATGATAATAATCAGTTCAAGTGAAAAATTTGAGGCACCTTTCAACCAATTCAATCAGGTTCTTCATCTCTTCAATAGAGGCTCCAACATCAAAAAAGTCGTCAATTACAGTGGTAAGCACACAATTTTTCGCCCATGACATACGGGCATCAGATAATTCAGGAGAGGTGAGGGTTGCGGAAGCCGAAAAGTAACCATACACAGACTTCTGCCTAGCAAACGTTAGCTTGTCTAATTTGTTATCTACGACCCACCTGTTGATATGAAATAGACATATATTAAATACCCCGAGTAATACTCAAGAAACTAAGACCGTTCCTCTAACCATTTGTTTAGGTCGGTATGCTTTAAATTGGCCTCAAATACACTGATCTTACATATCACTCCCCCATCCGAACGTCAAATATCTAATGTGACCATCTTTTTTGGATGGAGGGTACCACATTGGCTTTTTATCTAGTCGATAGTTTACAGAAAAAAATCAACTAATTGTAGTAGTGGACCTGCTTCATAGGTTTTAGTATTTAAGCTCTGCACTAGCTACATACCTTTCAAGATCTGCAAATTCTTCATGGTGCACATGTAGACCCAGTGTGAAGTCTTCAACTGCCAGATTTACGAAATCCTTGTCTCCCATGCGTAACAGACTAGGAAAAGATTGAGGATACAATTAAACTATCTTTAGAAGTGTCGGTATAACTCTTATAACTAATATCAGATGCATACCAATATGAGGTTTTAAGAAGTCTTGTGTTGTTTAAACCAGAATTCTCTATATTTCGTCTGCTTCTGACCCATTGCAAGTCCGCATGGAAGGGAAACTTAAGGACATCTTGAACCTGGAAATAAATCACATAACTACAGTGTCGTGCAAGAAAACTTGATGAGGTTACGTACATATACTGCATCCTAACTTTGAGATAACAGTACCTGTTTTCGGATATGAACACTAAGACCATTTACATCATGACATTCCTTACTCAACCACTGTTTAAGAAAGAGCTTTGTCCTTATATTAAACATCTCCAATATTCCCTCATCCGGATGGAGAACCATTTCCGATGCCCGATATAATTCTATAATCGTATTTATGTCCATTAATTTGCCGTCATTCAAGTTGGAAGGGACGAAGTCTTCTTCCAAGAACTTCACCAATGGATCTACATCACATCTTCAATTTATTAAATCTTACCAATCACTCAATAAATTTGTGAATCACATATCGATAACATTCAGTTAAGTACCTGAAGAGACATCATAGCCATTCTTTCTCAGTAACCGAAATGCAAGAGCACAAGTGGAAGCATCATCAACTATCTCTTCGTCCCCCTGCAACCAGGATCTTTTGTGGGCTATTAGTATATTTTGTGACATGACTTGATTGAATAAAACTAGATAGATCGGGAAGGTCGCGATAAAAATTTATTGAATTTGGGTTATTTGCACACTAGAAACACGTCTACAACTAAATACCTGTATGTTTCATCCATCACATAGTTTATTTCCTCTGTGAAGTGACGAGCAATGCCCAATTTTTCAAGATTGTCAACCACGAACAGTTGTACATATCTATCGAGAGGATAAATTGTTGGAACTGTAGAGAATAAGAAAATATCAGATTAGCTTTGCTCATATTAGTTGACTAAGATTCAACATAATCTTCCAATGTAATACCTGCATTGCCGAATTTCTTTAAAGTCGAACTCAAGTATTTACGACAATCAGAATTTTGAAGCTTAGTTAGAGCAGCGGCTGTGGTCGACGGTGAACTGAACAAGGACCCATTCTTCTTTTGATACTTCATGATTATTTCCCAATCCTGTGTGTCTACTGCTCCTTCTGAGACATATGCCATGTAAGCTTTCCTCCCTTCTAATAAGATGTCATGGTTTCTACATAAAGTCAAAGTTTAAATATGATATATGAGCGGTTTCTCTTTTTTTTTCTTTTGTAAATTAGTGATGAAGTGAGTTTCGAACCCATGACCTTCTGGTTACTACCGAGAGCCTTTTCCACTAGGCTATTCGATTAACTCGTTTCTCTTGTCTTTCTAAGATAATGAGCTTCATCATTTAATGCTATTAGCAAACGAGCTTGTGAAAGGAATAGCATTATGGTATGTAGTTACCTTCTCAGATCAACGTCTCTCTTATGTAACAAGTCAATTAGCAGTTTTTCTTGAATGTCGATATTTAAAGAGAGATCACTAGCATAATGGAGCATTCCAGGGAAGATGACGTCAAAACCAATAGGTGAGATGATATTTTCATCAATAACGGACGAAATGTTGTGCTCAATAAATTGTACGCCTGCCATTTGCAACTGTTAGAAATATATATAATGTAAATGATGTCAACAAAATAAGAGGATTATTATTACCCTTCTTGATCTGTTCGTCACCAATTCCCCATTTCTTAAGTGCAAGAACACAGGCCAACGTGGATTGAAGAACGTCTTTAAGTAAATCTGAAGACTGATGGGGAAGGCGCCAAGAACCATCCCAGCACTGATTTTGTAGTACCCAATCTACACACTGAGGGAAGCTAGGAGTTTGAGGAGAATGCTGAGAAGGGACCATAGCAACCCATGCAGTATCGTATGCAGAAATTGAAAGTTCGCTCTTCTGAATAAGTTTCTTGAGTTTATCTTTTTTTTCCTCCAAAGATTGTTTCTGATTGAGCTGAACTAAGAAGATAGCTTTCAATACCAAATGTGATTCAAAGTGAACAGACAATGAAGAAAACAGTAAAGTTCGAAATAACATACAGAGACCCAAGAGGTAGCAATTGTTCCCGTTTCCCCTCCGGCGGTCAAGGATGCTAGTAAAGGAACAACATAAGCAATATATCAGAAATATAACGTCAGCAGCAAATTCAGATGAAACACCCAAATAAGTACTTAAGTAAGACACAAAAATAGAAAATACATCAGCGTTTCCTTTTGTGCGAAGTCCCTTGTTTAATGTGTTCTGTGGTTCATGATATCGTTTCAGCTTATCTAACACCGAGTGGACGTTCTTTTCAATTGTTGACCCTAAGACGGAAATATATATATAGAACCGCTACCAATAAGCTATGTGAAGATAAATCTTCCATTTCATATTATTACAAAACAAGAGATTTACACAAATTACTACATAAGGTGGTTGTCTACTTGTCTACTTGTCTACTTTAGCAACAACCACTATGATCATCGTTAATGTGAACAACCATTATATATCAACAGTAGTATGCTCTGTAATGGAATTTTTCCTGTTCACCTTAATGTGGATTGAATCAATTACTTTTGCACCCCATAGAAACCAATAACATGCCTAATCCCTCTAAATAGGCTCACGCCTTAGCGGGATTGGATTATACGCAACCTTACTCATATGATAACACCGAGACTGTTTTTTTCTTTAGCCCAAAATAAATTTGCAAATACGAAGTTGATGCTTCATAATAGATACGAAGTCTAGCTATGTAACTAGTCATTTTAATAAATTTTCATTATTTCTTCGAGCGAGAATATAAAATATTCGACTCCATATGAGTACAACCTTCCTTTTAATGATAACTTATTTTCTCATCGATCATATCATTTTCATTTTATGAGCACTTAACACTTGAATTAGCACCCCCCAACATACTGCTTTCAAGAACCTCAAGAAGATGAAGATGCAATACACTCTGCTAATAATTTCAAAACCCAAAAACTGATACATAAAAAAGGTGGTAATCGACTAGCATAGTGGAAAAGGCTCTTAATAATGACCAGAAGGTCCTAGTTCGATACTAACCTCATCGCTAATTTACATAAAAAAGGTGGTAATGAATAGATGGTTCAAGAAAACAAGTCTGCATTGCATAGTAAAAGATGATGCAAGAAAACAGATGATGAATAATAACAAAAAATTCAACAGTTATACATAGAAAAATAGGTGGAAAAGAAAAGACAGAAACCTGAAACAGAGAAGGATGGTCTGAAACTGAGTTGCACAAAAGACATTATGTGATAGAATCTTGAAAAAATTATGTTGTTGTAATAACTACTATTTATACTCAATTGCAAACCAACAAAAGTGAGTGAGTGTGTGTAATTATTGTTTATTTTATGGAGATGGGTGTTTGGAGTTTACAATTATCATTTGATACTCTTTACCATTTTCCAAAGTTGATGAATATGCTTTTCCTAGAATGGTTATGGAAAAAGTTGGCAAACAATTATTCCATTTGGGGTTTAGCCCAAAATAGTAATCAATATATTGTTTTATTTTTTATTATTTTTGTAATGGATCCTGCAATCGCTATTTAACGCGAGCAAGTACTCGTTGAAATTTCGGGCTGACATGTGTCAGATTGTTCACCTACATTAGGTAACTCTCGTCTCACAAATTTAATCAAAAAGTATTCGTAAGAGAAATCGAACTCCTGACCTGTGATCACAAGCTCTCACTTATTCTATCAATTTGGATATTTTTTGGGAAGTTAATAATAGCATGGGGACTGGGGTGGGTGTTTGAGGTTATAATTATATGAAAAGACTATTTAGAAAGATAGAGACACTTGAGGAATCTAGTACTCCCTCCATTCTAAATGATTGGTATATTTTGATTTTTCGTGTTCAATAAAACACGATTTAAAATATAAATATTTCTTATTTTACATTTGAAAAATTTACAAAAAGTTGATATTTCAAAGATATATATTGAGACGAAACTAACAACATACCTTATACTTGTATTATTTCTTATCATTTAATAAAAATTTGATCAATTAGGGTTCGAAAGAGTATCAAATAAGCCAAACTTTTTAGTACTGAACAAATAGAAAATCAATAAATGCATTGTCCTTAATATAATCATTATAACAAAAGTAGAGTTTGACTTTATGATACTAATGATAATCCTTATCACTTGTTATTAAATACTACACATCACAATTGTTTATTAATTTATTTTGATCAGATTTCATAAGTAATTAGATTTGTTTCCAAATTTGTCAGCAATTAAGTGAAGGACATTACATATTTGATCATTTTGTTCAATTGCGTATTTCTTAATCATGTATTTAATTAATTGAGTGAAGAATATTACCCATGTAATTAACTTGTATAATTTTTTATTTTTGCAAACATGCATTAGATAATTAAGTTAAATTATGTCAATAACAAGTTTGGAAATTCACGTTTAATATTTGTAGAGATCAGACTTTCACTTTAGTGGTGTTCTTCGACTTACTGCTCAATTTTCTAAATACTTGTTAGTTTTATACACACCGAAACAGTGCCTTTTATGTGGAAAATTACTATTTTGCCCCTCTATGAAACTCACTCAATTACTACATTTACAAATAGGTGAAAAAAATTGAAAATAAATAAAAAAGAAAGAAGAAGAAAAGGAATCGGAAAAAAATCGAAAAGAAATGAAAAAAATCCAAAAGAAATTGGGAAAAAATTAATTACGGAGACTAAAGTGCACCAAAAAAATTATACATACAAGACTACATTATATCTAATTTGCGTTTTAACCTTGAAATAGTGCTAAAACTTTAATTTTGGTACAAAGTTACAATTTTCCGTTAACTTTTAACGTCGAGGGGCAAAGTGCACCAAATATAACAGTTGCTCGGACCATATCCGCAACCTGACCATTAATTGGGACCAAAGTACAACTTGTATATATTTACTAGGATCAAACCGATAATTTTCTCTCAATTAGATTATTACATTTAATAATTTCATTTCCAAGAAACTAAGTTTGCGTCTTTATTACTTCGATGTCATTAAGTAAATGAATTGGTTGTTAGATGTTTAGAGTGAATTCAAAATTTGAGTTGGGAAGAATGAAAACATATCATACCACATTGCAGAATTTTGAAGTTGATGCACACGTTAGAAGAAGGTATGAATGAGTATTTGTTAACTTGAATTATCAAAATTATGTCAAAGCTCCTCGCGAGGGAAGTGTGCAAATCTTGTATGGATTTATATTATGTCAAGGCTCCTCGAGAGGGAAGTGTGCAAATTTTGTATGGATTTATATTATATTTTTGAAGTCAGGTACGTGTGCACGACCTTATGGCAGCAACTAGTACTCTATAATTACGTATAAACGTGTAGATTTGCCATTTGAATTGGCTAAGCATCTACATAAGTCATTCTTCATTTCGACATCACTCACTTGACCGAAAATACTAAACTGAGCTTTCCCATATGCTCTCTTTCTTTTTATTTTGTTTTGTGTAGTTGTACGCAAGCTTCACAGATGGTTCGTCGATCGACTCATTGTGTTTGTGAGGTCGATCATGAGGTGGTTGTATCCTTGGGAACATTCTTCTCAACTGTGTCTTTAGCACATAAGGAGAGAGGTCGCATACGTTTTAAAAAGCGGTGTTACCATGACTGCATCTGTTTTGTATTTGAATTTCGTTTGTTGTAATTTTATTTTTACAGTTTTGTATTCGGTCGTAATGATACTCCTATGAATTTGTATCTCTTTTTCTATAAAGTATTCTTTTTTAGTTGTATATTCCCTATAAGCGTCCTACATGGCTACATTACTCAACAATCATAACGAATTGTTCAATAACCATCAATTAGATTTTGTTTTTCATTTCTTGAAGAATAATGATATAGTGAAAATACCATTCATTGTATATTCGTTGTGTTCAAGGGCAAATTGACCAATTTAAAATTTTAGAAGGTAAATTGACCGTCTCAGAAGTTCAGGCCCTTATTTGATGGATTGACAATAGTTCAGGGTGCATTGCAAAATTTAACCTAAAATTAAGTGGTGTCATGATGAAAAATTTGATCCCAATGCAAGGTTCAAATACACTACCTTCAAATAATTAAAATAAAGGCAAATAGCTGCAGCAATCATCTATGTTTACAAAATATTACTAGTTCATCATCAATGTTTTCAAACTTCTTTGTCAATCACCTATAGAAAATAGCAAAACTAGCATATTTGAAAGTCTTTTTTAAACTTGAAGCACTCATCACTTTTTTTTTTGCAAAGGAATAGCACTCATCCCCCATGAAAAGACTATTTTGCCCTTATATCTAAACTTACCAACATCTCTTCTTCTTCACAAATCCACCAACCACCACCCTTTCCACCACCACCTACCTCACCAACAATAACCACCAACCATCTCTTCTTCTTCACAAACCCACCAACCACCATCCTTTCCACCACCACCACCACCACCAACCTTTAATTAATAAAATCATCATCAACAACAACCAACTTTCTTCTTCAAAATACAAAATCACAACCACCAACCTTTCATCTTCAATACAAAAAGGCACCACCACCACCACTAACAACCTTTCTTTTCCTTTTCAATACAAAAATCACCACCAACCTTCAACCATCATTTTTATTTTTCACCAACCACCACCAAGCTTCAATTCATAAAAATACCACCACTAATCACCACATTTCTTCTTCAATAGACAAAACCACCATCACCAACCTTCAACCACCCACCCACCCCCCCCCCCCACTGCCCGATTTCCGCCCCCCCCCCATTGCCCTGATTTTCGCCGCCACCCTCCCCCCACTGCCCCGATTTCGCCCCCCTCCCATTTAACTGTAAAATCGCATCACCCCCCCCCCCATTAAACTGTAAAATCGTGTTCTATTACCCCCCCAAATCCTTGTGGGGTTTCGAAATTGTGATGGGTGGGGTGTGGTTTTGGATTTTTGGGTGTGGGGTTGTTGATGGTCGTAGGTTTGAGAAGAATAAGAAGAAATGGGGAAGAAGATAAAGTAGTTGTGGTTTAGAATTTGAGGTTGCTAGTGGTGGCGGATTTGTGAAGGCGGTGGTTGTTGTCGGTGAAGAAGATGAAGTGTGAAGAAGAAGAAGAAGAAGAAGAACAAGAAGAAGAAGAAGAAGAAGAAGGAAGAAAATGATATGGATGTAATTTGTTTTAATTCTGAGGGTAAAATAGTCTTTTTATGAAGAAGGGTGCTAGTCATTTGCAAAAAAAGTGATGGGTGCTCCAAGTTTAAAAAAACACTTTCAAATGTGCTAGTTTTGCCATTTTTCCAATCACCTATGTTTCAAAATGTACCAATCCATCACCTAATTTGTCAATCCATCAGTAATAATATTATGTGAGGGCCATGTGGCTCGTCAATAAATTTATTGCGGTCATTTGTTTTAATATATTTTGGTGTAAAAAAACGAAAGAAAAATCTTATATAACTCAACCCTAAGTTGGAATCCGAAATAACTCACTTCTAACACGTACTTAACAAAAAATTTAATGCGAGAGACCATGTAGGATATATTTTGAAACATAGATGGACAAGACATTTTGACACATAGGTGATGGACTGGTAACATTTTGTAAACATAGGTGATTGCTGCAGCCATTTGCCCTTAAAATAACATAAACTATTTACATACACCGCGATAAACAAACCTGAAAGATAAAATTTGATTCAGTTCGAGATATTTGTCTCAAATATGTTCCTTTTCCAATGTAATGTTCCGTAAACCCAATAATATTCATTGAATTTACCGAACCGTTCAAAAAGGATAGGCTAGGTTCCCCCAGCTCTGCCTCCCCCAATTTTCTTAGATTTTGTTGAATCGGTTGAATTTGATTTTCAATTTTACTTGACTTTGTATTACTCGTTATGGAATTAGTAACAGAGCCATGATTCGGCGTGTTAACCACCGGCCCGGGTCCGTTAAGAGAAGGCCCGTCTCGGGGCCCCACAAATGTGGGATGTGCCCAACGACCCTTACCGGGCCGGCCCCCTAAGGATTCTCATAGCCCTATTCGGGCCGGGGCCCGTTTCCAATCGGGCCTTTAACGGTATACCGTTAGACCTTCTTCATTGATAAATGGTTCACTAACCATTGAGCCATACTTCCATTATGTAATTTTATGTAATGGTATTACTAAAGTCATTAAATTTTTTAATATTCATCACTATATTACAATTTGTATTAAAATTGATTATATTTTGTGTCAAATAATATATACTCTTAAAAAAACAATATTCATCATTATATTACAAATTAGTTAGTACATAGTTTAAGTCGATTTGAATCGTAAGAATTACTTAGTATTATATAAGTGTACATATAAAGCATAAAATACATTAGTATATTATTCTTTAAATAATAAATGTTATTACTTATTACTTCAAACATTATAGTAATATGCTATTAAACAATAAATAACTTAAATTGCTTAAAGAATAATATATAATTGCATCTCGTGTTCTTATCCGTAAATAAAAGATAATATTTTAATTATATAGTAAATAAAATCATTAATCTTACAATAATATATTAAACTGAACCATATCAATCATTTCATAAAATAGTTTATATTGACAATTTTAACACTAAATTACGTTTATTGTTTAAAAAAATAATATATTGATACATCTTATGATTTTATTTAGACAGTAGATAATATTTTATTTATAACATAAATCGTAACAAGTAATTATGGCACATTGCTTAATACATACTCACATTGTCAACCAAAGTTCAGATCCCCTTATCATCACTTTATTTTTAATAAAGTACACAAAACAATTGGGCCTATAAGGGGCTTTGAAAAGGGCCGAGCCGGGCTTCATGAGGGGTCGGGGCTTGGGGCTAACCCCTAGGCCCATATTTGGCCCCGCCATTAGTGGGCTGGGTCTGGAGGAGCGGGGCTGGCCCACTAATGACCTGTTTGGGCCCGGTTCGTTTAACACGTCTAGCCATGATGATGCATGTGATGTGATCTCAAGGCATGTATGCTCTGTTTAATTTGTTCATTTAGTTATTGATGGTTTTTTTAAGGGTGATTATAATCACTTTGTTATGTAAAGTAGAGTAACAACACTTTCCTCTTTGATTGACTTTAATAAAGTAGAAAAATAACTCAACCCTTTACGGTTGAAACTTAAATTAGATGTCACCGAACTTTTTAGTTGTCCATTTCATCTAAAAAAATTTAAGAGAATTTAAAAAATATCATAATAAACAGTGTTGTTTATAAATAGATAACCACCTTTAATTGTATTTTCCAAGCACTTTTCAAAAAAATTACTTTCGAAATGGATGGTTCTAAGTGTTTTCTGAAAGGGTTAGAAAAAATTACTATCATACAATACATAATACTAGGGGTGCGATCTGACCGATTTTTTAATTTTTTTCCGCCCTAAAAAAACCGGTACCCTATTCCGATTTCCTGGTCGGCCATAGCCGAAACCAATCCAAAAACTGAAAGAAAAAAACCAAAATCCATTATTTTGGTTTCGGACAAGTTTAGGTTATGGGCTTACAAATTGTAATTGACACATTAACAAAAAATGAAACAAATAAAACAAATATGTCAAGCAAAGCAAGATTAACATACCATTCAAACAAATTCAACCAAAACTTTACTGGATAACCCAAGTCTATCAAGAAACAAACTTTTAAGAGCCTATATTTTAAATTATGCCCCAAAAGCCAAGTTTTGTTATTTGTAAATTATGCCCCAAAAGTTTAATATATATGCTAGGCTTAATTTTATTTTGGACCCTGAACTATCACGTAAGTTTTAAATTGGACCCTGATACTATCTTAAGACTCATTTTGGACCCTATACTACGCTTTGTCTCATTTTGGACCTTAAAATGCCAAATAAAATTGGAATAGGGGCACATTTTAAAATAGATTTATATGTGAGGATCTTTTATAATATTTTAATTAGAAAACAACCCCTCCTTCTTCCTCACACCCCACCCCTACCCCTACCCCACCCCTACCCCCATCTCACCCGTAACCCCGTAACCACCTACCCCCCTCCACCCCCGTAACCACCTACCCCCCACCCCCCGTAACCACCTACCCCCCATATATTGTCTGCAGTCTGCACTAAGCAGCATAAGTTTTCCTTTGGGGACCTGAAGCAACACCATTAATAAATGAAAATTTTGTTTCTTGCGCTTGATTATGGGATGTTGAGATGGAATGAAAAGTATTGATAATGATCTACCCCCTGGATTTGCTGCTTCTTGTCACCCCACTTTGGTCTCATATGAAGTGTGCTCATTTTCTAGTTGAAGGTGTATAACTACTGACCTCAATCAAAAGTAAGGGGGTTACGGGGGGTAAGGGGGGGGGGGGTTACAGGGGGTGGGGGGTAGGTGGTTACGGGGGTGGAGGGGGGTAGGTGGTTAAGGGGGTGGGGGTAGGGGTGGGGTGTGAGGAAGAAGGAGGGGTTGTTTTGTAATTAAAGTATTATAAAAGATCCCCACATATAAATTTATTTTAAAATGTGTCCCTATTCTAATTTTATTTGGCTTTTTAAGGTCCAAAATGAGACAAAGCGTAGTATAGGGTCCAAAATGAGTCTTAAGATAGTATCAGGGTCCAATTTGAAACTTACGTGATAGTTCAGGGTCCAAAATAAAAATAAGCCTATATGCTATTCCGAATTCGCCCTTATTTTAAAACCAAATTCCATCATATTTGACATTTTAGGGTCCAAAATGAGACAAACCATAGTATATGGTCCAAAATGAGTCTTAGGATAGTATCAGGGTCTAATTTGAAACTTACGTGATAGTTCAGGGTCCAAAATAAAAATAAGCCTATTTTTATTTTGAATCATATCTTGATAGTAAAAAATTAAAACAATAAGTTAAAAAAACGAAGGAAGCGTTCGGCATGGAGGCCAGAGTAGCTAAGTGGTATCATTTCCGTAGTCTGAAGAGCGATCTGAGTATCTGAATACTATTAAGATAAAAAGGATAATAAAAACAAAAATGTATCACCTCTTCCCATAGGTCAGGACCATACGTTGTGAAACGTTAAAAAGTATGATTAAAAATGTATGAATTGTATCCATCAATCCATGTGTTATCCAGTAACGTAACGTTTATCAATTCCAACGGTCGACAGAACAATTATTTACGACTTCGCATATGGGCTGTTTTCCTTTATTTGTTCAATGTTATTTATCATAATTATTTAAAAATATTAAATTAGTGTGGGTTTTAATCAACTAGCTTGGCTTAGTAGTTAGTGATCCATATTTTTTTAATAGTGTTCATGGGTTCGAGATTTAGTGAGGGTTTAAATATTTACGGATGTCTCTGCCTTGTTGTAGCGCGTAGATTCTCCTTCTGAGATTGTATGATTTCCTTATATGATGTCGATTGATTACAAAAAAAAAAATTAAGGTGGTTTTTTCTAGAATATGTCATAAGGACACATGTTAAAGATTAAATAAAATTTAGCATTTATAAATATATAAGGTAACATTCATAAGCATACAAAATAACATTCAAATTTCAAATACAATTAGTTATTATTATATCCCTTATTAGCTTCTTAACATGTGCCCTAAGACCACATTGTAGAAAAATCCAATTAGTATCATAAAATAATTTTAGGACATAGATCATAATCTTAACAAAATGTAGAGTAAACGATCATAACAATAATCACATATGTTTACAAAATGTTTTCAGTGCATCACATATGTTTCAAAACGTCATTGTCAATCACTTATGTTTTAAAATGTTATTGTCTATCGACTATTATTAAAGGCCTTTGATTTTTACACTTCAAATTTTATAGTCACACACTTTATCATTTTTTATAGATTTTTATAGAGTAAAATGAAAGGTAAAATTGAAAAAATAAAGTGTAGTAATCAATGTTTGGAGTGTAAAAATCAAAATCCTTATTAAATTCTAATACCTAAATTCAATCACACAACCTTAATTTGATGAATTAAAACTGAAGTATTAATAATAAGGGCAAATGGCACCGGACATCACTAACGTTTGATTTATTTACCACATTTATCATTGACGTTCACTTTCGTGCCAAAGACATCACTCATGTTCCAATACTACCCAACTCCTCTACATTTCGTCAATTTTGCTGAAATTGCAATTTTAAACACAAAAATTTAGAAGGGCAATTTAGTCACGACACTTAAAATTATACCTGTTTCGTTTTTAAAATTGCATCTTTTCAAGATTGTACTTGTTAAATTTTGGGGGCTTTTCAAAAATTGAACATGTGTCTTTTCCCGAAAGCTTCAATTGATGGCCAATTAGGGGGGAAATGCAATATCTAGAAGTAGTTACTAATAATTTTAAGTGTTCTGACTAAATTGCCCTTCTAACTTTTTTGCTTAAAAATGTGATTATATCAAAATTGGCGAAAAGTAGACGGGTTGAGTAGTATTGGAACATGAGTGATATCTTTGGCACGAAATTGAACGTCAGTGGTAAATGTGGTAAATAAATCAAACGTTAGTGATGTCCGGTGCCATTTGCTCTAATAATAAACTATTAAGTTAAAAATATTACACTGATATATTTTAAAAAATATTACACAAACCGTACCATTAATATATGTATATATAGATTATAAAACATTTGATAAACTATAATGTTAATAGTAATGTAAGTTGAAAAATACTACATTATATCCGAGTTGAATATTATCGAAAAGGTTTTGGAAACCAACAAAATTTATATGTTAAACGAGTTGGATAATGTAATTATTTGGTTCTCCTTTTTATCACTTAATTTTTAAATTTAAAATATAAAAGACACGAATTATATTTTAAATAAAAAAGGAATATATTAATATATTTAGAACATTAACAAATTTCACAAACCTTAATTATTTGATATATTATAAATAAAGTTTATATAACTTAATTATAGATAATTATTTTAACACATATATTAAATTAATCTATTTATTTGATAATTTATTCATGGATCGGGTAAATATCGAGCGAGCAAAATTTTATATATACGCAATATTTTTCTAACTATCAAGTAACATATTAAGTCGATAACTCGAACAGAAAGCTCGAACGGATAATGAATTACCCAAATTGTTAACCAACCTAAGAACATTTACAATAGAGTGCTCAAATCACTCCTCATTGTATATATAGAATAAAATATTATAAAAGAGAGCAAAAAATACAAAAAATCAGATTGTTTATTCTAAAAAGATTCCTAAACAAATTCCCGCCAAGCTCCACCATGCTTGCTTTTATATCTCCTCAAATCACTTTATTGATTTCTCTCTCCACCTTTATTCATTAAAGAGCAAATGGCTTCATCGATCACTCACGTTTGTTAAAAAACACTAGTCGATCACCCTAGTATGACTTTGTATACTTTCGATCACTCATGTTAGGTATTATGTATACTTTTGGTCACTCAAACGTTTTTTTGGTACAACTCTTGATTTTTCAAAATTTTTAACATTTTGGTAAGGATATTTTAGTCATCCTCTCATAATTTTGTCATGAAAATGTAGAGTGCAATGAAAGTTAATAAAAGTTAGTTGATGTAAGTTAAAAAATTATGAGAAAATGACTAAAATACCCTTACAAAAACGTTAAAAATTTTGAAAAATTAAGAGTTGTACCAAAAAAACGTGTGAGTGACCAAAAGTATACATAATACCTAACATGAGTGATCGAAAGTATACAAAGTCATACTAGGGTGATCGACTAGTGTTTTTTAACAAACGTGAGTGATCGATGAAGTCATTTGCTCTTCATTAAATGTAATATTTATCTAGTGTTTTGATGATAAAGTGTTATGAGGAATTGATTTTAGAGAATCTAGTTTTATGTAAATGTTAAAAGATAACTCCTAAATTTAATAAAGTATTATGAAAAATTAATTTTAAGGAAAAATTTTAGGCAATTTATTGCGGATACTCTAACCATGTGTGTGCAAATAAATCACAACACTAAGAGAATAAAATATAAATCACTATTTTGGAGGCCAAGCATATGCAGCCATGCAGGATCTCACATGACATGTGCAATAATGTTTAACAAAATGCAATTAATGCATAGTAGAATACTACAATCTATAAAGGGCAATGGACTTTATACTAAAGTAATCAATAATGCAGCCTTACAAGTTTTCATTTTTTATTTTATTTCTAATAAGAAGGTGAATTTCTCTTCACATGAGAGGTTTATTGATTAAGTAAATTATAAACTGACAAATGTATTCTAATAATATCTACTCCCTCCGTCCCTAAAAGATTGTCATATTTTGACTTTTGTTAGTCAAACATTACAAAATTTGATCACGAATTCCCATCAAACTATAAGAAATAATATAGTCTTGTGGGACCTTGTTAGATTCGTCTCAATATATATTTTTGAAATATTAACTTTTTACAATTTTTTTGCATGTAGAATAATAGATATTTATGTTTTAAATTGTAATTTGTTGACCACCAAAGATGAAAATGTGACAATCTTTTAGGGACGGAGGGAGTACTATATAAAGGAGAGGACTAACGTAAGTACATAACACAAAGTAATAAATAATCACTATAATTTTTCAAAAAAATATTGATATCACAAAATTCAAACCTACATTATAGGAGTAATAAAAATGTCTCTATCCCAATCACCATATTACTAACTTATGTCATGAAGATGCAGACCTTATTAAGTTGAAAGCATCTAATAAAAATGATGAAAGACTCTTATTTTTTGCTATTGTACTAATAAAATTTGATGAAACTAGAAATTTTAAACATTAATTTGTTTAGTATACAAGTAATACTCTCGATTTTACGTTTGTGATTTTTATATAATATTATGTACTAACAATTTTTATAACTCTCATGAAAACTCTAAATATGAGGCATCTTTCCTTCTCTATTTAATGTATTAAAAAGTGTAATCATGGACGGAATGAGGATGAAAATAAAGGGGCACGACTTTGAGAAAAATAAAATAGATGGGCCAACATAAACAAAAATAATTAAAATACCAAAAAAAGTTAGAAAATATATTAAAAATGAAGTTTAGATGGCTTGAAGCCAAGACCTCACCTTTTAGAGGAAGAACTAACCAACTAAACTACACTCACTTGTTTTACTTATATTTGTTATAATATATCGAAAACTACAAAAAAACCGCATCAAGAAAACATGATAATGAGAAACCTAGAGGGGCTGGTGCTCCCAACCCCTAGGTCCCCCCGAGTAGTAAGTGTAATACCATAAAACATGAATCAAATTGTAGATTGATTATTGTATAAAATATCTTTCTTTTTTAAAAAATATAGATTTATATTGATAAAGAAAAATACAAACCGAAGACTATCAAGATTAACCTGAAGCTTTGGCCTAGTAGTTATAAATCCAACTAATACATATGTTGAATTAGGACGATTTCTATTACCACCTTTCCATCTATTTAGTCGACTCCTCATAGGTTGGATACACCTAGCTGCTATCCGATCTGCTTCATTTCTTTCCCCTAAAAAATGCACTTGTTTTTGGCTTTTTCAAAAATATTACTCCTTCCGTGCCTGAATGATTGGAATATTTTGGCTTTTGTGGTTTTAATTAAGAATTCTCATTAAGCGATAAGAAATAATATAGTCATGTGAAATCTTGCTAGATTCTTCTCAATATATATTTTTTAAATATCTACTTTTTATAATTTTTTCGTATATAAATACAATATATTTACGTTTTAAATCGTGTTTTGTTGATCATGAAAATCAAAATGAACAATCAACTTAGAGATAGAGGGAGTATTATTTATTAATTAATATGAAAAAAGGTGCAATGACTATTAAAAATCTAAGAGGAGAGTATTATATTTTGCAAAAGGAATCATAAAGGAAAGACACAAGTGGAGTGGAATTGTGGAACATGCATGTTACATATTCACATACAACTGGAATAAATTGTCATTTTCTAAAGAATCGAAAACATCAAAGGTCGGATTCAAGGACTCACGAGAAGTGTTATAACGTTGCTTGTTTGACTGTCTCAATGTCATGCTCTTAATTCGTTCTAATCTTCTATAGCCAATAGGATTCTCCACAAATACTAGATATTTTCTTGGCATTTTCAATAATATTATTTAATACTTACAAAAATAATGTACAAATATCTATTCGTTATTTGCTATATCGAACTTTTCGTAGAAAGTCTTAGGCTCAAAGTTTTGTTAGAAGCATGTTCTTTTTGTATTATAATATCTACTTTATTTGTAGTATATATTCTAACTATTACTTTACCTAGTTATTTATGTATTCGTTATTAGCAGTAGGATTCAATCGTTACACTCAGTAGCTAGTTCTGATTCTCATCTCTAATTTATTCTAGTAACATACGACCACATCCAACTCTTTCACTTAAAACATAATATAATTTTGAGATAGTCGAATAGTCCAGCGATTGAGTTGGCACGTTCAAATCATCATGTAACAAAGAAAGATTTTACGTGAAATTGATTCACAATTTGAAGAACAGAGTTACAAGTATAAACCAAACCAAACCAAATCAAGTCTTATTTCACTAAGTTAGATCGAGTAATTGAATAGAATCTTCATTATGAAAGACATAAAATACTTGTTCTAGTAAATGTACACAGTGGTAAAAGACTAACCTACAATTTGTCCTTCCTTTTTACCCTCAAATGGTCCCCTAAATTAAAGTATACTGATTTACAATGATGAAGAATTTGCAAAAGAAAAAGGGGGTCGAAGTATGGCTCACAAAAGTTCAGAAATCAGTGGATGCTATTGAGATTGAAGTGGAAAATGGCCATTCTTCTTCGAAATCGTGTATGAATATGCTCGTTGCAATCTCTTTCTGAATCTTGCTAAATTCAACTTCACGTTTTGGCGGTCGAGGTAGACTTTCTTGGTGAATTCCCACCCCCTCTTTGTCACGCTGCGAGGGTCTACCAGGACGGGATCGTTTTTGTCATACTCGTTGTAGAGTGAGCTCTCTCTTGGGAGGATTTTGTAACCAATGTACTTCAAGCCAAGTTTCATTGCTGGTTCACCATAATAAGTCTCTGCGGCCCATTCTGTCCCAAGTGGTACAATTTGGATGAAGAAAGAACCTGGTTTCATGAAGAGGAAATGTGTCATTGCAGCACCGTGTACTCCAACTAAAACATCACTCGAGTTTAAAGAGCGATATATCTTGGCGAGCTCTGAAGTTCGGTGTGGCCTCACGACTTCTACTTCAAAGCCGATATCTTCAGCCATTGTAACTAACAAATCTTCATTTGTGATAGCTCTTGAATCGTTTCTTGATAATATGGCCAGTTTAGGCTTCTTCAACAGTTGCTTTTGTTTTATCATTGCTATTGCAGGCGATTCGCCAAGCCTAGTAATATTCAGTTGAGCTTCGAGTTCTTCATCACGTATGAGGCTTCGAATACGTGGGTAATAAGCTTTGTCTAGAATGTTACGGAAATCACTGATTGTCTTATTGCCTTCCACCAACGAAGGATCAATAGTGAGCTCATCATGGATTCTTAACCCAACAATGGCTTCAGGGAAGCAATGGACTCTCTGATCTTTGCTGTAATCGATTATCTCATAATCCGTGAGATGTGACAGAATGTCCGTGTACTTCGTTAGCCACCAATTATGATACTCAAGGATCACAAACACAACCTTCTTATTAAACCGCTGAGAAGTAATGTATAACGGAATAAGTCCATCGTTGAACTCATGATAGATGTTGCCAGTGTAACCTCCCGTCGAGAAGAACACAGCAGGAACATCATGCTGAACATCACACCCGCCTCTGTTTCCCAAACTACTCTTCTTCACAACAAGGCTCAACTCATCAATGGTGTTCATGATACTTGTTTCCCATTTACGCGTATAAGGTCTGATCTTTTCGCTCTGTATGACCTTTTCTCCTTCTCGCAAACGATCCTTGTACAGAAACACCGAAGAAGATGCAGAGTCAGTTCTCACATCTCCCTTCATTATGCAAACATCCGTTCGAAATGCACTTCTGTCACAACAGATCGTCCCTGCAATTACAAAAACCATTTTCAACACCCGAAAGTAGTTCAATCGAAACTTCAACTCAAATCACATCGAATAAACATAATTTGTGTAGGATTAACCCAGTAATTTCAAACGAGTTGGGACCACATTTGACCATGTCATATCAATTGAACAGTTCTATTACAAAACATTACAAAAATCATTGAACTTCAAGATTGAATGTAGACAAGCAATCAATACTCAAAATCATAAAAACAATAACTTTTTTTTAATTTAATAACAAAATCTCAAAAACCAAAATAATTTATCAAAAATATAACCAGCAAAATCATAAAAAATAAGCAAACAAAAAAGGCAGAAATTATTGGACTAACCATTTGAGACGAAGGCACACATGGAAACATTATCATCTGTTCCAGCATCTACACCACCAAATGAATCTGAAAACCACATAACCATAACACAATCAGAACCCACAAATAATTAATCACCAGAAATCGTTTTAGTTAACCTTTTCGTTTTTGCGTATCAAATTTGACCATCTCTTACTTTTTTTTCCTTGCTCTAAAAGGTATAAATTTGGTATCACTTCATTGGTCATTAAAAATATTTTCATAATATTATTATTTTCTCGTAAACCGAAACACGGAAAAACAAAAACGTCAATAAAAAAATGAACGAGGGACTTACAAAGGAGCGAAAAGGAGGAAGGGGAGGCCAAGAACTGAGGAGCCAAGATGATAAAACAGCATGAGATTAGAGACAAAAGAAGGAAATACAAGAGCTTGGGTCTGGTCCTTTTGTTGTAATAAGAGTTTTCACATAATAAACCAAAAGTATGTTGTTGTTGTTGTTGTTGGGCATCTTCAACAATTTTACAGCTTTCACATTTCTTCCATTGATGGTACCTGTGGTACTTCACCATCTTCTTCAAGAAGCTTGTTAGCAATCAAATTCAAAGGTGCAGAAAAACTCAAATATGATGAAGATTATTTCAAGAAATAGCTTTAAACTATAGGAAAGGAGAAAAAGTGTTTGGGTATTTGCAGTTTGGTATGGTTGAATGAAGAGTTTTTGTGGGATGTAGAGCTGTGCTCTGTTTCTTGCTTTTGTGGGAAAAGAGGGAATAAAAAGAGCTGTCAAACGTGGAGGCTGGATTTAAATCCGATATTATAATAACACTTCTACTAATTCAATTTAATTGAGATGTAAATAGACTATATCGGGATGTAGCATCATGTCTTGCCTCTTCTATAGTGTATATGTTCGAATTTCATGTGAGGTAGAATTTTGTGTGGAATTAGTTAACTCGCAACCTCTAAACCTCTCACCATTTGATGCATATCCAAAAATCTACCTCCTTGCGGTTCTCCATGGTAGGAGCGAAATGACCGTTAAAGTCGAATGTATTTGATCGAACTTCTAGTAGGAGGTTTTAATTTCAACTCTTATCAGAAGCATATTATTTCGTGTTTATTATGTTTCTTTATTTGTCTTCTTAGTTATTAAATTATCCAAAAATTATATTTAAAATGTAAAAGTATAACTTTCTATGTTAGAAATAAGGGTATTTTAACATAAAATTAGAAAGACAAATGTAAGGAAAAGGAAAAATACTTCCTCTAGCCATTACCTTTATTCTGAAACTGAAAAATTAGACAAAAAATTAAATATGTATTATTCGTTATTTATAATATCCTTTAATTTTGTATTTGTTAGTTTTCTCATAACTAATTTACAATATAAAATAGAGTCAAATCTCTCCGTGGAGTATATAGTGAACTACTTATATTTTATTTAAACCAAATTATAAACTAAAGAACTTATATTCTGTTTAAATTAATTGAAACCCAAAAATTATCATTTTGACTTTGTATGTTCAGTAATTATGTTTAAATGACTTTTTGTCTAAACTTTGACTCTCTGTGGAGGTATTTTACGACTCCAATAATGGCACTCATTTAATACTAATAAGGAACTTTAAATCTAAATTAGTACTACTATTATTTTAACTTTTAGATATATAATTTATAATATTCTATTTGCATTTTATAATCCTTATCCTCTCTTAAATTTGTTTCTAAATACTTGACATTTTTTATTTAATGCATCTTTAGTTACGAACATATAATATACAATCAATAATTATGTGAGTTAATATTTTATTTTGTTAATTTTTTTATTCATATTGTGAGCGCAATAAATAATGTCAATAATTTAATATAGAAGTTCTAATGATAAAAAAGTTACTACTATTAGACTACTTAAGCATCAATGATTATCATTTGAATTTTTTATTATAAAATGAGAGAATAATGTGGACTATTATTAGGCGAGTAGTAAAGGAAGGAATTAGTCCACTTCCATATTTCTAAAGGAAATTAAATCTCCCACAATATACGTTGAAAATTTAAAGGAGGGCTAAGTTTGGAAAAATACAATCGGAGGCAAAATCAAAAAACATTTAAAGCATTAAAAATAATTTTAAACTAAGATTACCATTTTGCCGATGAGTCCTCCAACAAATTTAGCTACAAAGTCAACTGGTTTATTTACACTTTATATATTATTAGTCATGGTCAGTGACGGATCTAGGAATATCAAAATGATTGTTTGAAATTGGTATAATTTTTAAATTATATGTTCAAAATACATAAATATATGTAAATATAAATTTTAATATTAGTTTTTACATTAATTTTCTTTAAATATATATAATTTTTTTTCAAAAACAGTGTATGTTCAAGTAAACGGGCTTAAACCCAAATACATCTGCCACTGGTCACGGTGCACAGTCAATACCTGTACAAATCAATATTTTATTTAGTTTAATATTTGTTTACTCAAAAAATTGCATACACATAAATTTTGCTAATGATTTAAATTAAATTAAAAACATATTGAAGTAGTTAGATGCATTTAATTGTATAATTTCAAAAGCGTTAAAAATGAGATATAATTTGTTCTTTAAATTGAACTCTTATTAGTCATTTTTATGTAATTTATCATGGATGTGTAGATTGTAATGAAAATTAATGAAAGTTAGTTGATGGAAGTTAAAAAACTATATTTACCACAATATTAAAAATTTCGAATAATCAAGAGTTCTATAAAAAAAACACGTGATTAACCTAAAATACACATAATATTTAACATGAATTATCGAAAATATATAAAATCATACTAAAATGATCGATTAATATTTCTTAATAAACGTTAGTGATTAATGATGAATGAAAGTCAATTGGTCTTTAATAAATTACAACTACTTGTTTTTCGCACAAATTCGAGCTGGTACTGTGAATGTTTGGCTGGTCAAATTAATCCAATTTGAGTGGTGACATTACGAAAAGATTTGAGGAATTGCGTGCGTTTTTGTAGAATCGAAAAACGAAAAGGCGTAATAGGCTGCCAAACGCGCCTTTGATTGTAACCTCACCCATAGGGTTTTGGCCAGTTAAGACTTGGATGGATTTTGGAGTTATCAACTTTGATTTTGACGTTTTTTGGAAACTTAGTATTCAATAATTCTAACTCATGTGATTCTATCAATTTTATATTTATTTCTGCTCAAAATTTCAACCTTATCACTTGTGAGGAATATAAAAACTATCCAATGGGTATATTTAAAAGGATCATTTTGTTTTGCCTCATACTATTTTATGTTCTCCAAATTTTATAATAGAATTATAAAATATTATGTTTTAGATTAAATGTGTCAGTTTATTATAACATTGAGCTTCTTTATAGGTGTATGGGTTCGATCCACAGTAAGTGCATGAGTAATTTTGTATTTGTTTAAGGGAGGACTTGCTTGTAGGTGGCTATCCAGAGTTTGGACACTCTTGAGGTGAAGTACCGAACTGCTAAAGGCACATCCCGAATTACCTCCTCTGTTGGACGATGAGCTAGCCAAGCGGGGACGACTAAGATGAGCGCATCAACTTATGGCTCTTGTTATAGATATAGTGGTGGGAACTTTGCCCTTCCACTATAACTTTGTTTTCCTATCTATAAAAACAAATTATCTTTTTGAAATAGATTTTTTTTTATAGTCTCATTTTATTAAACTTGATAACAAAAAGTGGAGGCAAATTTATATTTAAAATGAGTCTATGTCTTTAAAAAATGATTTTTTTTTTTGCCCTGAATTTAACCTCTCATCATGTGTTGGTGTTCAAAGTTAACGGAATAGTTAATGTGGGACTAATCTGCAACTTTAATTAAAACATATATAAAAATGACCACTTCTTGCTCCGTCATGGCACAAATAGTCGAAGATAGTGTCATCAAGTTGCAGTTTAGTCCCCAATAGTGGCACCATTGCAGTTTAGTCTCTGAAAGTGGCCAAAAAGTTGCAAATTAGTCCCCACGCTAACTATTTCATTAAATTTTAACA
The DNA here is from genome assembly GCA_003412495.2 of Echium plantagineum. Taxonomy (NCBI): domain Eukaryota; kingdom Viridiplantae; phylum Streptophyta; class Magnoliopsida; order Boraginales; family Boraginaceae; genus Echium; species Echium plantagineum. The sequence goes on along the minus strand of CM016568.1, from coordinate 6,962,010 downwards.
CCAACACGCGATAAGAGGTTAAATTTTGGCCCAAAATGATATTTTTAAAGACAAACACATTTTTGGTGTCAGAAATTAGTGAAGTTTTGCATTCTAGTTTCATAATAAATTTTCATGAGACCCTAAAAGTGAGTTTAAATCTTAATAATCATTTTTTGTTCCAAATTTGACTTTTCATCACGTGTTGGTGTTAAATATTAACGGAATAATTAACATGAAGACTCATCTGTAACTTTTTGACCACTTTAGGGACTAAATTACAATGGTGCTACTATATTGAAGAGTAAACTTTAACTTGATGACATTAGCAGGGACTATTTGTACCATTCGCTTTCAAGTTTATATAAAAATGTACTATAAATTTTCAAATTTTGTAAGTTATTTTTTGCCCTTGTTTTTGCAAAATCTAACTTTTTCTTTAGTCAGTACTCCCTCTGTTCCTAAAAGATTGTCACATTTTGATTTTTGTTGGTCAAATATAATAAAATTTGATCATGAATTCTCACTAAACGATAAGAAGAAAAACATAGTCTTGTGGAACCTTGTTAGATTCGTTTCAATATATAGTTTTGAAATATCAACTTTTATAATATTTTCATATGTAAAATAATGAATATTTATGTTTTAAATCATATTTTGTTGACCATCAAAAATCAAAATGTGACAATCATTTGAGGATGGAAGTAGTAGTATTTATTTTATATCACTGAGATAGAAAGATTGGTTGATATAAAAATTAACAATACTATTCTATACTGAACAAGATCTGAATGTATATCTCTAATGTTTGGCCTTCCCAATAGCCATGTGCTTCATCCTTTAATTTATTTGATCTGAGCTTCATTTTGTAGTTCCCACTACTCATCACTCATCAGTATAAGGTATTTTAACCCATATTTTAACAATGATGTTTTTCCTTAATAGAAAATTTAGTTAGAGCCGAGAAACAGGTAGATCAAAGATTATTTGATGAAGCTTATAAGATCATATAATTAAGCTAATCTTGTTGGATTTTAATCACTCACTTGTTCAGTATTAATAATTAATTTTTAATTTTAGAGTTAATAATACAATCGATCACTCATATTTCATAATGTGCACCATTTCGATTATTCATGTTTCATTTTAACATTTTTTTATCATTCAATTGGACATTCAATTTTAATAACCAACTTAAAAAATAACTTTTTATGATTTTAGTTACAGAATAGTTACAACAATATTCCATGTTTACCAAATGTTATAGTCTGGCAATCCATCCACTATTAGACAACGCACTTAAAGTGTCGGGGTAAGTAAACCAATGTCAATAATTAGCGTCGGTTAGGAGTTTGAGGGAGAGTGATAGAGTCATGAGTAAATACACATAGCTTTTGAAGATGAAGATTCAAGAGATTTTTTCAAATTTACAATTTTATTTTCAATTTTAGACATTTAGGTGGGTATTAAAATGGATGTAGAAGATTTCTGAATATATGAGGAGATATTATTATCGTGAGTCGTTGTTATTTTCATATTTAGTTATAATAATTACTTAATTAATAGATTTGATATTATTATTATTATTATTATAAATTAGTGTTATTATACCTATAAATATGAAGCTCATCTGTTCATATATTTTAAGCGATCAATAATAATATTTATATGATCTTTCAAATTTGTACTGTGACTTCTCAAGAGTTGACTGTCATTTGTGATATGATTAATTATTGGTTTGAATACTACTAATTATGTCATGATGGTATTTGGAAGTTATAAGTGTCTCCGTCCGTAATTCATTACATGTTATAAAATGATGAGTCCCTTCAACTTGTAAGAATGGAAGAATTTAGAGTTCATCATATTATAAGGTTTTCATTTGGTTCATTTTTATTTTATTTTGAGATGATAATACAAACTCTGAGTTGTCGAAATGAAGCTTAGCATACTTCTAGGTTACATTTGAACCATATGATCTGGGAAGTAAATATTTTACACGCTCCTAATAAGCACTAAAGAGAATAAGCGAATTTACTTTAAAGAAAGTGTATTAAACAATACACGGTTGGGTCTTATATTTGTTTTTTATATTTGATTCGATATTATTATTATTATTTAATACAGACTATTTCCTAATAACAAATATAACGGTAGGGGGGGGGGGGTTCTTTTTTTTACTAAAAAAGAAGGGGGTTACCCTTTCATTTTATTAATACGAATAATCCATTACAATCACCAAACATCAGTACAATTCGTAAACTCGTAAATTCAAGGAAAGAAATTCAAGGAAAGAGGCGACTAGCATCAAACTAGTGAGAGAAATCATCTTCTGACCACTTCCTTACTAGCAAGAAGGTTCGAACCCGAGACCTCCGCTAGAGGTGTTCTAATATATGCATCATGGGCATAAAGTGGAGTGGAATCCATCCACATGAATTTACACATGAGAGCGAGCCACATGCTACTGGTACAAAACCCTCATTGGACATTCAATGTTAGAGAGTCAAGAATGATGCCAATGAAAATACTTTAATTTGTGTGTTTAACGGAGATAATTACTTCCACGATTTATTTCTACAGTACTAAACTACTAATGCATAAAACACACATTCTATATCAGTATTTATAAGATTGTGTTCGAGTTGTGAATATAAAAGCAGTGAAATTATAGTTCATTCTTTTTAATAGATATTTTTGGGAGTTAATATCGAATTTTGATGATAAATTACTTTTTAGTTATTAATTCGAAAAGTATAAAATCGATATTATTGAACTCGTTTTTAAAATATATTTTTTAGTATTATTGTTTTGTAATTTTTTACCATATATAAATTAATTAATGACTAAAATTATATATGAAAAGATGTGAGTCTGTTAAAAGAAATGAAAGGAGTACCAAAATAGTTCAATTGACATAATAACATTTATGAGTTTAGTTATGGAGCAAATTGCTGAAATGGTCCCTGAAAATGGGTTTAGGTTGCCTTTTGGTCCTCGAAAGTACAAAAATTGCAAATCAGTCCATGATATTGGCCGATGGTCGCAGATTGGTCCAAAATTTAAAAGCGCTGCTAAATGTTAACGGCCCACGCGCCTCGTGATTATACACATTGTTAATAAGTTAGCACAGTTATAATAGAATTGGCTTAGGACTGGATTACAATCGCCATTGGGCTATTAAAAATTAACGCGTTAATAAAAATTTTGACCAATCTGCAACCGTTGGCCAATATCGTGGACTAAATTACAACTTTTGTACTTTCAACAATCAAAAGACAATCTAAATCTACTTTTGAGGATCATTTCAGCAATTTACTCTTTAGTTATGTTTGTCAATATTTTCTTTTCTTTTTTTTGATAATTATATTGAAAACAACATAGTGTCATAATATTACATGTTCCAAAAGAGATGCCAACCCTTATCAAAGATTACTAGCAGTCTAAACTTCCGACCTATCATTCCCCGCAGGTCTATATGATTCCGTCGAATTTACAAAATGCGACCTAAACGGGGGATAGGATGATACAAGGCAATCCAAAAGTGTGATTTGCGTGGGAATGAGGATAATGATGTGCCTTCCAAAAAGATATTCTTGACAAAAGTGGCGCCATTCCGGTTGTCGCTGGAGCCATGGGATACTTCTAGTGAGAATCTGTGAAGACAACATATCCAAACAAATATATAAAGAGTAGTGTGAAATAGGATCTAATAACAGGATTATACTTAGTAAAGCTTCAATTGCGGCAATTTGTAACGAAGAAGTGTTGAGATTCTGTGCACGGTCAATATGATATTGATGGGTGAGTAAAGTAGCGTTGTGAGTTCTCGTGATAAGAAAAGTGGGTTCATGTTTGTGTTCTAGATTGAGTGAGATATAGAAGGTGTAGATAGGTGTAGTAAATGTATGTTGATGCTTGACTGTCTTATTGGACAGAGAAAATTTGTGAGCTGTGTTCCAAAGGTGTATATGTTTATTTCATTGAGAGGTGAGGTTTTGTAAGTTTAGAGGGATGTGATTGAAAATGCATTGGTTTCTTGTTAACCATATAGTCCACAGTGTATAATAAAGGTAAGTGTGGTGGGGGAGTTGTTGATGTGTATATTTGATGTTTGTTAAACTTTGGCTAACTATGTTAATTATATTAGTGTGGTTAGAATGAAAGTTGAAGTGTGTGTAACCAGTCGAAATATTTGCAATGGTGGGACATGAACGGAAGAGGTGGTTGACCGTCTCTTGGTCATGTCCACAGAAAACACAATTTGTAGAGAAGTCTTTCGTAGTTTTCCTACGAAGATTTGTTAGAGTGGGAAGACGGTTATAAAGGAGTTTCCATATGAATAATTTTAGTTTTTGAGGGAGTCGGAGTTTCCATAAATGTTTCCAAATATGTCGGGGTAGGGTATGATAAGTTTGCGGAGGTTTGGGAGGATTTTTGAGGTTACAGAATAAATAATTATAAAAGTTTTTAGTGGAAGGTAATTTGGGTTTGTGATTGGGGGTCAAAAGAGTTTTAGAGGGAGTGCTAGTTAAGTGTTTTGCAAAATGTGAGATTCCGTGATTAAGGCTCTTCCATGAATGAGTTCTCTTTGTTGATCTGGAAGGATTGAAGAAGGTGGTATGAGGATAGTACTTAGGCTTAAGGGCTTGGGTTGCAGGATTGGTAGGGTTGGTGAGAAGTGTATAAGAAGTGTTAGCTAAGAGAGAGTTATTAAAAAGGGTTAAGTTCTTGATGCCTAGTCCTCCAGAAGCAATTGGAGTATGAAGGAAGTGTCAACTTATCCAATGTATAGGGTGGGTTGTTTTATTTTCCCAAAGAAAAGCAGCAAGAATGTGTTCAATCTTATTGATGGAGGATTGTGGGAATTTATAGATGGACATTGGATAAACGAGAATGCTAGTTAAGATAGTTTTAATGAGGGTGATCCGTCCTGCTTGATTAAGAAATTTAACACTCCAGGAGAGAATTTTCTTTTTAATTTGATCAATGGCAGTTTGAAAAACTTGAGGTTTGTGTGTGGAGATGTCTAAAGAAATACCTAAATATTTGCCAAAGGTGACAGATTACGCAAAGGGTAAGGATAGAGTAGTTTGGGTTTTTATTATATCTGGGGTGTGGGGGCTAAAGGTGATTTGGGATTTAGAAAAGTTAATCTTCTGTCCAGAATCAGTACAATATGTTTCTAGAGTGGTATGAAAATTTTGGACAGTATTTTTGTCAAGTTTAAGGAAGAAATAGCTGTCGTTGGCAAAAAGTAGGTGAGTAAATTTGGGACCATTTCTAGAGATATTAATGCCTTTGATTAAATTTTGTTGTTGAGATTTGAGAAGAGTAGCGGATAAAGCTTCAGTACAAATAGAGAAAAGGATGGGCGACAGAGGATCTCCTTGTCTTAATCCGCAGGTGGGGGTAAAAGGTTGGATAAGAGACGGCTAATAAATCAAGGATAAGAAAAGGGAATTTATAGCTGTTGTTATTTTTGTATTAAATTAAATGAAAAACAACACAATGGGATGTTAATGGGTTTCCAACCAGAACCATATATAATGTATTCATAATATGTTAAGTTTATGGGCATAGCTCGAATGATTAAGGATTTCACTATAAGAGTGTGTCTTTTTACAAGTGTGTGGGTTCGATCCACGACAAATGCATGAGTACTGCATTTGTGGGTGGTTACCCAGAGTCTGGACACTCTTGAGGTGAAGTACCGGACCACTAGAGGCACATCCCAAATTTATCTCCTCTGTTAGGCGATGGGCTAGCCAAGCGGGAGCGCTTAAGATGAGCGTATCATATAATATCTTAATCTATTACTATATTTTAATGAAGTTATCAATAGGTTTTACATATATAATATTTTTTGAGGTGATAGAAATTATATATATAAATCTATAAGTGAAGTTGATGAAATCGATGACTCAATAGCCTAATGGCATCCGAGCCAACCTTTCATGTAAGAGGAGATGGGTTCGAACCTTGTTGGATATTTGTCTCATATTATACTCTAACTTTCTTTTGGTTAGGAATTTCTGTATTCATGCTTGCAATACCATTGTAGTTACAATTTATCGCTAATTATATAAAAAAAAGTGAAGTTGATGAAGGAAATTACTAAATGAGATTAAGAGTCTAAGGATATTAACATAAAACCAATTAATTTAGGGCAAAGACTTTAGCACCCATCAACTCATTACCCAAATTTCATTTCACCTAATATATCATTCGGATTACCAATTCAACCACGGACCTGCCAAAATCGTACCGATTGCTCGACTCTATCTGTTCGCCGTCAATTTGGCCATTGACCGGGATCAATTTAACATTTGATGTTAATATTTGGCACCTTTAGAGCTTTTTTTTATAAATTTAGAGCACTTTTTAATAAACTTCTTTAACAAAATAACATAAATGAGTAATGACAACCATTCAGTACTCCAATTTCCAACTATACTTATTAGTCCAGCAAGTCCACTACCTCGATATTCAATCCAGATATGCTTAACGGGTGGGGGCCTAGACGTGCCAACCGGGTCGGGCTGGACGGCCTGGATCCGTTAAGAGGCGGCCCGGCCCAGCACAAAGTCCCTTGGGCCCGTCCATCCTTACCAGCCCGGTCCGGCCCCTAAGGAATTCCAGGCCCCTATCCAGCCCGCCCGGACCCCTAAAGAAGGGGCCTGATGGCCTGACGTGGTATACCGTGTTCCCTGAAAAGGTATACCGTGAGACAGTTCTTTTTTCTACATAATTACGAGAAATCAATAGCTTATAATTAATATACTTTAATATAATTAATATATTTTAATATAATTCATTAATGAACCCTATATTATACTTATGTGGGCTTCGAGTTTACCCCTATTTATAATTGGAGATGTGTATTGAACATGATTTACACATTACTAATTAAAAGACCCCGTCAGGTGACGGGGTTTAAATTTTAACAACAAGAGACTAGATCTCGTGGTAAAGTAGGAAAAAAATGCTCGTTTTATCAATGGATTATAGGTGCGTTAGCTAACATTTTACGGAGTATTAGATTTCATACATAAATGAGAGGGTTAAATTTAACAATTATGCCTTATAACGAATCAATTAAGTAATTTACAAATGTCTTAATACATATATTGAAATATATTGCACTCAAACTTCGGAGTTTTTTTGTCTTAAAAATCAATCTATTTCGTTGTCCAATTTTCCCTACAAAATCGAGAAGAATCATACTAATTTGTAAGAGTATTAGAATTAAATGTTGAAGTGATTGTAAAGTGGGATAGTTCAAGTATATTTAGTCCTTGTAATTTCAATTCTATTTTCCGCATTAATCTTACCAGTTGAGTGAGGAATTCGACGAGCTGGATCAACCATTTTCGATATGCGCATTTACAATTATATATGTCCCTGTGCGCTTTCTCGTCGACCTCGAAAATCGAAATGGTTACTTTAACAGGTAAGATTATTTCTCACTTTTTTACTTTCATAATTCATTTTCTCTGCCTCTTCAAATTTTCTTTCGTCTTCTCTAGATATCTGTTCAATTCTCACACTCTATTATCTTCAAGTAAGTAATTTAACCAAATAGGTGTCATTAAATTTTTGAATGTAGTAATTTCTGAATATTATGTGAATGCATGTTCATATCTAGGGCTAGAATTGATGGTTAAATTTTTGAAGGGGAGTAAAGAGAAATTGTCTTATATATTTTTTCCCTGCATATTATTCTTTAAGTAAATTTTTTATGTTGAATAAAAATAAGCTTTTTAAATTGACTATAGTTTTTAGTAACGATTGCAAAAATTAGTTGTCCCTCTGTAGATGACGGTTGGCTTCCTACTTTCTGATTAAGAAACATTTTGTTTGTCCGTAGGCGGGAAAAGACGTCCCTTTGAGTTTTTTTGCCTGATATGTGACCCATTTTCTTGACACGTGTCTTTGTACTTCTACTTTTGCAGATTTGCATTAATGTCTCTAGGTATTTTGAACTCTGTATCATGCACGCAAATGGCGCTTCCTGATTATCTACAAAAGTCCATACCGGTTGGTGTATTCAGGGGAGGACGGGGGGGGGGGGGGGGGGGGGTGGGGGCAGGGGGACCATGGCCCACCCTGAGTTTCTAAGAATCATTATATGTAGTAATAATAATTTTGACTAAAATGTTTGGTAGCTGGCGTTTTTTTTTCCCCTTTTATAAGCTTCTTTGCTTTTTTGTTTCTTAACGACTGAGGCTTAGGTGGGCAGGCGGCAGCGGGCTAAGACTTTGATGTCTAACAGGCTACTAGCCTACTACTAATTACTAAATATAAAGGCCCCATTATATACAGAGTAATATTGTTGTAGGTAATGGGCTAATGGCTATTAATTTAATATTATCCATTAAACTTCTAAATTATCTACATATTCTAACCTAATTTATTAAGTATTTAAATATTAACAAATCATTAACTTACTTCATAACTATTCTTGTCTCTTAATACTAAAAGACGGCAACACAAGTTTAGCACATGTACATGATCAAACTAAGCTTATTTCATATTTTTCTTTTTTACTTTTTTATTTCTAACTTATTTAAGTATTATTATAACAATTAACTTCATAATTTCCAATGAACTAACAGCGTGAATCGTGATACAACCACACAAGATTACAGATTTACAGGTACACAATGAATTATCTTTTTATTTTTTGTTATTTTCAATTTTTTCTAAAATATAATAGAATAATAGTTTAATATTAATGGAGTAATATTACATTGTTTAATTGGAAAAATTATGTTTATTATCTATTAATAATTGATAATTAAAGTGTGATAATTGGTAGAGTATTTTCTGCTATGAGCCATATCAAGACGGATGTTCAAAACAAGATGGATGATAGATATCTTTCAGGTTCTTTGGTTATTTATACTGAAAATGAAATAGCTAAAAATATTTCTACTGATAGTATAATCGATGATTATGTTCAAGTAAAAGGTCGTAGAGTACCTTTTAGATAATTTTGTAATTTTTTTATGCCGTATTTTCTTTAACTACCTAAATTTATTTTTGGTTCAATTTGGCCCCCCTGAATTTTCATCGTGGTTTTGCCCCTGGGTGTATTAGATGAATATCTTCCTAGATTTCGTACATATTTTTCTATCCCTTCTTTCGGAAAGCATAAAGTTCCTTCTGAGAAAGATAGATTGACCTCTTACCCCGATGGCTGGACGCCTATATATGTAGAAGCTTTTGCTTTAGGCTTGCGTTTTCCCTTAAGTTCTTTTGTATATAGCCTCCTTAACACATTGCGTGTATATTTAGGACAAATACACCCCAACTCCTGGTTGTTAATAACTATTTTTCAAGTAGCCTGTGAGCGAGCTGGTTTTGATCCATTAGTTCCTTTGTTTAAGGAGATGTACTCGGTTGTACATAAACCAAATTATCTACTAACCGTTAAACCTAAAGGTGAAAATGCTATTATTGCTGTTACACCCAACGAAATTCCAGAGCGCAAGTGGCACAACAAGTGGATACTTATTAAGGGTGGACTTGGGCCTGACATTCATCTTTTACCAGTTTGTGGGGATTCTAGTTCTAGTCTCGCACAAATATCCACTACTGATGTTGAATTGACCCAAGCTAAAATTCTAAAAGCTGTATTTCCGGAACGTCTCAACTGTCGCCTGTTTATGGAAGAGGGAGTCCTTATAAAAGCTGGCCTAGTACCGGGTAGAGCTTTTACATCAAGTGCCGAGCCATCTTGGGGTATAGTAGTTTGTCTTTGTCTTTGTCTTTGAGTTATAATGTTTTTATTCCTTTTTCCAAAATGTTTGATAGTTTTTTATTGTTTTCAGAGGAGGTGTTTGAAGTGGCAAAGGGAGTGCCCGATCCATACCAGTTAGACCTGCACAAAATGTGTGGGCGCATGCACCTTTTATCGCATAGCACCCTTTCTCTCTATACTGATTCACCCCTGGGGGACAACGTTGAAGGTATTGTTTCTGATCTAGAAAGATCAAGTGAGAGGCCTTTACTTAAGCGAGCTCAGCTAGAGTCAACTGCCTGCGCTTCCACCTCGCAGGTAATCAGTGAAAGAAACATTCTCGATAGTGAGGCTTTGCCTATGGATCCTCCCCTAATTGCCAAGCAAACTCTTCCTCTGCCTCCCAGCAATCTTCCAATTGCTCATTCTTTATCCAACAATCTGATTGACAGCCAGCTCAGCTACTTCATGCCTGGTTTCAAGTTGCAACCTGCGGCCCTCACCCTGTTGTCTCACTTTTAGGCCTTCATCCACAACTTTCTTCTTCTAATCTCCCATCACCCACGTACCCAGCCACACCACCCACGTACCCTGCTAGACCACCACCACCCCCTCCTCCTCTCACGCCTCTCACTCATGCACATCACTATATATCTATAAAGCTTACCAACACCAATCACCTTCACTGGGTCACTCAAATGGAGCCTTTTCTCACTGGAAATCAGCTATTTGGCTATGTTGATGGCAGTATCTCTTGTCCGCCATCTTTCATTCCTTCCTCTACCGGTGCCTTTCTTCCTAATCCCGCATACGCCTTATGGATTCAACACCATAGCTTGATCAAGAGCCTTCTCATCTCTTCCTTGTAGGAAGAGACTATGCCCATTGCTGTTGGCAAGAAGACCTTTCATGAAATATGGCGTGCCCTTCAAACATCGCTCGCCAATCCATCTTTCTCCACTCAGTTGTGTTTGCAAGATCAGCTGATCGCAATTAAACAAAATAATACTTAGATTCAATATATGATAATCAGAGTTCTTTCTTTGATTTATTCTATGAAAGATGGAGGAACTTACATCCAGATATCTTCATCGAGTGGTGTGTATCCCTCTCGTTTGTATGGCATCAACATAATATGTTGAAAGGTGAAGCTTTGAGATTTTGCTTCAAATGAAGCTTCCTCATTAGAGTAGTTTTGTATATAGGTTGTATTAGGGTAGACTTTTATTTTTCTTAATGGGCTTTGTTTTGCCAAGGCTTAGTTGGTGGCCTTTTGCATTGTTCCTGGGCCACTGCTCATGGTCCACAATGTGTGTACTTGATGTATATCACAACTCACAAGTCACAACTATCTTATTAATACATTACTTATATTTACTAAAAATGATAGATTTTTATTTTAGGTAAAATGGTTCATATATAAAGGACTGCAGTATTGGTCCAAACATTTTGTGAGACATAGTGAAAAAGTTAAAACGAGAATCTTAATAATATATATTAAAATTTAAATTTACAATAACTTATTATAAAAAAAACTGTTTATGCAAGAAATAATAACAAACCTAACTTTTGTATAGTTTTTTTAAAGATAAGGATTAGTGTAAGATAATATAAACTCATATATTATACTTCCTCCATTTCATAATACAATACCTTTTCTTTTTTTTGTGTCTAACTTTGACTAACAATAACTAATTAATTACAATATAGAAAATTACAAAATTTACTTTTATGAAAAATACTCTTCAATATAAATATAAATTGATAGATATAATTTTATATTTTTTGAACTGAAAAATAAAAAGTAATTGACGGTCAAAGTTGCAGGGGCGAAACTAGGATGAAATCACAGGGGCCAACTTTGAGAAAAATAAAAAAAGGGGGGCCAAAACAAATAAAAAACAGTTAAAGTATCAAAACATATGTTCAAAATGTAGTTAAGAGGGCTTGAACCATGACCGCTACCTTTTAAAGGAAGGATCTAACCAACTAAGCTACACTTTCACTTGTTTTAGTTACATTATTTATTATATATATTACAAAGTTTCGAAAAATCGCATATGTATAAAACGATACCGAAAGACCTAGGGGGGCCGGTGCCCCCCCTACCCCCTCTAGGTCCGCCCCTGCAAAGTTGGACACGTAAAAACGAAAACGTCTATTAAAAAGAAATGGAGGGAGTAATATATTTGTAAACATTTTGGAAATCTTTTGAAACGGAAGCCTAATGCGGTCGTCCGACCCGAAGGGACGCATCGAGTAGGGCTGTTATTCGTCCGAGAAAATCGAGATCCATCCGGTACCAGGTCCGAAATTCCCGATCCATTTATACCAGGTAAGATACGGTCCGGTAACGGATAAAAAAATAACCGGTACCTGATAAAGTTACCCGATAGAGTATCCAATAACGAATCATATGTTAATTTTTAGATGTTATATTATTTATTTTAATTTTTTTAAAGGATTTTTGTATTGAATTTATTTTTTTGTCGGATATACTCGGAACCGGTCCGGACCGGTATCCACCCGATAAATTACCGGATTGGTAGCGGTCCGAAAAATATATCCGATACAATTATCGATCCGGACCAGGTAGAACCGGTACCCTAACGGTCGTGTTCTCAGGAGAGTGGATACCTGGACCGGACCGATAACAGCACTAACCGAGTATGAATTTATGATGATGAGGTGGAGCCCACATGATATCATAACCTACATAACGTATGACATATCTATCGACCTCTATAAATACCCCTTGACACCCTAATCAGACCAACTAAATTCGCACAAAAACTAAAAAATAATCAGAAGCTCTTCAAACATTTTGCAATATCATCTGATATTTTTTCAAGAAATCTTGCTTTTTTAGTGAAAATCAGATTCTACTCCATTTAAGACCTTTTTAAATTACTCGTTTAATTTATTATTTTAGATTTTTTGTTTTTGGAAAAATAAAAATCAGATTTTGATTTGAGTATGTCTGATACATTTTGTACTGATTGCAAGAAGAACACAGAGGTAGTGTTTGATCATTCAGCAGGGGACACAGTGTGTTCGGAGTGTGGGTTGGTGTTGGAGTCGAGGTCCATTGATGAGACCTCTGAGTGGCGGACTTTTGCTGATGAATCCGGTGACCGTGACCCGAACCGTGTCGGTGGACCCGTTAACCCGCTTTTATCGGATGCCCATTTGACTACTGTGATTTCTAGTGGGCCTGGGACTAATGGGGATGGGTCATTGGCCCGGTTGCAGAACCGGGGCGGGGACCCGGATAGGGCTCTTGTTATGGCGTTTAAGGCTATTGCTAGTATGGCTGATAGGTGTGTGCTGTGAATTGTCTTTTTTGTGGGAAAGATTGGTTTTTGGGGTTTAGGATAAATTGGGGTGTGTTTGGTTTTCAAGCTGATGAGTATGTTGTTGTTGAGTTTAGCTGTTTGTTCACTGTTTTGTTCTTTTCATGATATATTTAGTTTTTTTGGGGGTGTATGATAAATTGGGTGTGTGGGGTGTGTTTGGTTTTGAAGAAAATTTGCAATGTTGGGTTTAGCTCTTGTTTGTATATTGTTTTATCTTTTTATGAAAAAATTGGTTCTTTGGGGGTAGTATAGGTTATATTGGGGTGTTTGGCTGCCTGTCAATAAAATGAGATGGTGATGTTCGGTTGGCTCTTGTTATGGCGTCTAAGGCAATTGCAAATATGGTTTATAGGTTTCTGTAGTGAATTCTTTTCTTTTTTTTGATAAAATTGATCCTCTTTGGGTTTTAGGATAAATTGGGGTGTGGAGTGTGTTTGGTTTTCAAGGAAAGGGATATGGTGATGTTGGATTTTGGCTGAAAATTGAAATTGTGTTGGCTGAAATGGATTTTGTTTAGTTGCTGTTATGGTGGTCTTAATTGATAGATATATACAGAAATGGGTGGGAATTTAGAAAAAAGTTGCTGTAGTGTTTTGTTTCTCATGATTTTGACCTGAACGAGATGGAGTAGTGTGAGCTTTTTGTTTATTACACTTGATCTTTTTTCGGATGACTTCTGAGAATTTTAAAGGGAGTGTAATTGAATGGCATTGCTTTTTTCTCTTTTTGTTATTCTGATATGTTACCGAGTTTTAGTTTGATTGATGCCTGACTGAAGTGGACCGTACGTTATGAAATTATATATTCATGTCCAGATTGTTTAAGTTCTGAGGACTTCGATTGATATATAGTTGTATATGAGGTGGTGATATGTTCTGTTCTTGTCGTCTTTGGTTTTGATGTACATGATCATTTTGTTTAGTGTATGGGAGATTTATAAATGATTAGCATTTTGATATCGACGAGAGCATAACAATTGATATGGTTTATATTAGTCAAGATCATGTAAGGAATCCAATTTCTGATCTTGTAGTTTCCATGAGGTTGTAAAGGTCCGAGATATTTCTTCTTTTAGAAGTGAGGCAAACAAGATTGACTTTTCTTTTGATGTTTGAGTTCCTGATGGATTTATGGAAACCTCCAGTAGTACGAAAGAGAACAGGAAGATTGAGGAGATAATGCTCAAGCTCAATAGACACTGTTTGTTGATATTCTAAGGTTTTAGTATAGAAATTTAGATACGTAAGTAGAGTGAAAATGGTAATCCAGCTAATATGGACAGTATTAGTTTGGTCATATTGACATGCCTATCTAGCCTGAGTCATAATTGGTAATTGTTTTCTTGGTTAGGAAATGATATGATAGCGATTAAGAGGTGTTTCCATTCTCCTTACTTTCTTTCCTCTTGTTTTGTCATATTATACTGCCCTCATGCTTCACCTTTATTAGATTATTACAAGGGAAAATAGTCTTCATTTAGTTGTTTGAACTAATCCGGATGTCAGTTCAACTGATTTTGTTATGTATTGGTGTAAGGATAGCATTTTGCTGGGGTGTAATGACAAATGACTAAAATATAGGATATATTATGAGAACCAATGGAATGTGTGTTGTGACGCTGTGAGCTAACACTAGGAATATTTTATCCTGAACTAACCTTTAAATGATGCATGGGGATTTTTTATGTGAATAGTTAGGTAAATTGCAGTATGTCCAAGCATGCATGCAAATAGCCAAGTAACTTAATATTTTGATGCCTTTAATAATCTGCCAAATCAACAATAAAGATGCCGCACGAAATGTTTCTACTATTGCGTTAACAATCCTATGCTTGATCCATCTCTTTAGACATTTTCTTTGTATATTTAATTGTATTGATGTGTTGCAGATCACTGCTGACATTGAATTGTTCTTATGCAGGTTGAGCCTTGTCTCGACAATTAAGGTATTTTCTTTTACTTATTCTTTGGCCATACCTGACTTGAAATTTTGTCTTTCTTGGTACTGCTTGGTTCATGTCTGACATGGAAATTGTTGTGCTCTGTACCACTTCAATCATGTTATATATTGGTGAATATTTTTATATAGTAGTAGTTCCCCTATCCCTAAAAGGTTGTCTAGTTTTGGGATTTTCATGGTTGACCTTTTAAATTTAGAACTAGAATATTTTTTTATATGATGTATGATATTTGCTGCAAACCATAGACACAGAGTTCGGCTGAATGCCTCCCGAACTCCGAACTCCGTTCGGCCGTACCGAATCGGAGTTCAGTTCGGTCCTAATCCGGCCATTGACACCGTACCGGAGCGCATTCGCAACTCCGGCGGTTCAAAGACGGTGGCGGGTGAAATGGAAGAGAAGAAGAAAAGATAAAAAAAAGAAAGAAAGAGAAGAAGGGAGAGGAAGAAGGGAAGAAGAAATGGGGAAGGGAGTTTAGGGTTTTAGATTTTTTTGGGTGGGCTAATTTTTCGGTGGGTTGGGCTAACTATTGTTGTCATTTATCATCTTTTTCTAATTGGACTCAATGAACCTTCAAAATTAAGTACAAAAAGTTAAACAAATAATATTTTTTGATTATATTCAAATAAAAAATAAATCATTGATAAAATTATTACTAATTAATATTTCTATTTATAATTGATTTCAAGGTTAATATAAAATAATATTAATAAAAAATAAAAAATGAGCCTACCTCCACCGTACTGGATTTATCTACACTAACCGAACCGTACTCTGTACTTGTGACTATGGTGCAAACTAAACGAGAAATAATATTTTTAACCTATTTTAATAGTAACATGATAATTTTTATTCTAATCAATGGTATATGTGCCAATTAAGGCCACGTAGTTTGTTAGTTTGGCCATTGAAAATTTGTAGGGATGATGATAAATGGATACAAGTGCTAGTATAGATGTGTCTTTCTTAGTCTCTTTGTAACAAAACGTTATCTTTGTCACGAGGATACGTAATTATTAGTTCATTAGTAAGACTAGTCTCCTCAAAATGGAAGAGAAGTTACTGATCCATTATATGTTATCTATATAATTAGTCGTGATATGTAGTTCTGAATTGTAAAAAGTGGCTCCAACTTTTCCTACACTAGTTAGTTGCCTTTTTTGTGTGTGCAAATGATATGCTCGTTCTGTATATATCTGTTTTTGTCAGTTTTACATGTTGGTTCTTTGAAATTAAATTAATTATTTTTTTTCCCAATTGCCAAAAGAAGCATTTGTTTATATCCTTTCTTTGATCTCATATTATCTAAAGACTTGTCTCTATGAATTTAAGAAGTGGTTCTATGAACTATCATGTTGGTATAGAAAATTGTGAAGTAGGAATCCACACATTATATCATACCCTGAATCGGATGCAGACCCCCCTTATGCATCTACCCTTTTCTCGTTTCTTCTGGCTTTTCATATAAGCATGCCCTCAGTTTGTTATGTTAATTATATGACAAGATTGTTTCTTCTAGATTCTTGTGACTATAACTCCATTGCTGGGTTATAAGATATTGTTGGCATCTTATTAATATTTACATGAAAGGAAATATGAGCAGTTAGTATTAGATATAACTGCATTGCTAAATTTATACGAGCTCATTGATTTAATCTAACAGGATCGGGCAAGTGAGATATATAAGAGGCTAGAAGACCAGAAATGTACAAGAGGGCGAAATTCGGATGCTTTGGTGGCTGCTTGCATTTTTATTGCTTGTCGGCAAGAAAACAAACCACGTACCGTAAAAGGTTCCTGCCTAAATAATTTGAACATGTAGATATTTCTTGGTTTGCCTTTTCCATGTGTGAACCCTGTTGAACCTGTGGTATGAAATAGAAATTTGCTCAATTGCCAATGGAGCTTCAAAAAAGGAAATTGGCCGAGCAAAGGAATTCATTGTGAAACAATTAAAGGTTGAGATGGGCAAATCAATTGAGATGGGTACAATTCATGCTGGCGATTTTATGGTGGGTTAATCTGTAATGAATTGCATGTTCCTCAACTAACATTACACATTTTCATATGGCTATGATTTATTTATCTGATGATAAGAAATCTACTGCTTTTACGCAAGATTTTATCTGTAGTCTTATTTCATATTGTTTTGTCATGCAGAGGCGTTTCTGTTCTAACTTAGGCATGAGCCATGAAGAAATGAAAGTCGTCCAAGAAACTGTTAAGAACGCTGAGGAGTTTGATATTAGGTAAAGTTTCCTAGGCACTTGACTTCACAACATAAGTTTGCAGACGTGTTTGCTATCTTGATTAGTATCACTGTCTTGTTTGTTTGCCAATGTAATGAAAATATACACTTACAAAGGGAGTACAATCTTCAATTATATTTTGAGTGAGAATTCATCTGTTGAAATTTGTATGCTCGATGTTTTTTGTTTGATTAGATAGATGGATAATTTGAACTTGGCATCTGCCTACCATTTTCCTTTTATTGACAAATTAAAACTATAGGTTTCTGCTCTTTTTGAAGTTTAAGAAGTTACCAAGTGTTCGCAAAAAGAATTGTCTTCTTTTTCGTCAAGAGAGATCTGTATCATATGTCATCTAAGTCAGGTTGTTAGACGTATGTGTTTTAGTGAGGATAGGTTAAAAACACATTTGTCTGGGTCTTGTACTTGGCTAGTGGTTGAGTACGCATAGTTCCAGGAAAAAATCTTGGGTTTTATTTATAATCCTACCTGAGCGAGAGAATCTCATTGTAATGTTAAAATAAAACAAAAAAAGTTACCCAAAACTTTTTTAGTGGGTAAAGGGCTATGCTTAAAGAAGACATTGCTAACCAACAATTAACTTCGAAGATGAGGTCTGCTAACTAATGCCGAATAACCAGTCTAATTGATTTAATACCTATATAACGTGTTCATGTTTAAACAAGCTGATACGAGAACATTGGATACACTGACATTTTATCATGTGTCCTCTTTGGGTTATTCGTCATTGAAGTTTACTTGGCCCTTCTCGTTTATTTGTTGTGCTTTTTCCCTTGAAATCTCTTGCAAACCTCTTACTGCTTCTTCTGCAAGATTAAGTAGTAATAATATAGCTCTCGATTGCTTTTAATCCTGCAGGAGGAGTCCTATTTCCATTGCTGCAGCTATAATTTATATAATAACTCAACTGTCCCCTGAAACCAAAAAGCCTCTACGAGGTATGAACTTTCCCATCTCATTTTGCATATTTGATTATATGTTCAAGCAGCATATCGAATGGAAATGTAGGCAGGTCAAGCCTGTACATGATTCTACTCATGTCTATATGTATATGGCAATATCTAATTGATTTTGAGTTCTGCATGTAAGTCAACTGCCGAACATGTAATCTTGTTATCAGATGATACTTGCACAAGCAAATTGATCATGAGATCTGTTGTGCAGATATTTCCAACGCGACTACTGTCGCTGAAGGGACAATCAAGAACGCATACAAGGATCTGTACCCACACGTCACGAAGATAATCCCTGAATGGTATTCCAAGGGCAGGGACTTCAAGAACCTTACCAACCCCAGGGCATGAACAATATAGTTTTCTGCTTGTTCAATCAAGCTTCTATACATGTCGGGGTCAGGTCTTTAATTTGGCGATGAACAATGGTTAAAGAATATAGAAATACAGCTCTAGAGGAAGTACATTTTTTATTCATTTACTCATGTTGCCAGTACAAATAAGTGAAGGGGTCAATTTTGTTTAAATGCAACTCGATTACTTTCTTCATTACTGCTTCTCTATAAAAAATCACTCTAGATTAATTGCATTATGGTCTGTTACATCAGAGCCATATTTGTAATGCTTTCATGGTATCGCGTCTGATAGACATCTATTTTTATCACTGTACTACTATAAGTAATGGTCCGGTAACCTCTGGTAGGCGGAGTGAATGGAGTGTCGTGGGAGACTTCAGGACCAGTTATGTGCTTAGAACTGCACGAAGTTTTTGTCTGTCTGGTTGAGATAGTCCACTTAGGAGTTCGGAATTCCTTTTATTGGTTTGCACAGGTTCCTTGTCCCAAACAGCTTCGTGGCTGTCAAAATCTGTCGAACTGAAAGTGTGGTCGAAGTCCGCCCAAAGACACTCCAATGCTCAAATTTGTTAAGGTTCGCACAGATTGTTAGAGTAATTGTCGGATACAATTGTCGTAAATGAAGTAACACATGGAGTATTTATAGAGAAGAGATAGACCACCTTCTTAGGTGTAGCCGTTTAGGCATGAGGTAATAACATTTGATAACATTTTTCTCTTAAATACGGTTGATGTGCGAGCCGATGACTCAATAGCCTGATGATTTCAAAGAGAAGGTATTGAGTTCAAATCTCATCGAAGATAAATCTGTTTCATATATATATTTTTACATTAAAACGATAAAAGTTACAAATAGTCATGCGATATGAAGTACATTCCATCTCTAAATTTCCGAAATGCCGAAATTGTCTTGAAACGCCCGAAAATTTATGTGGGTGCTGGAATTTCCTGAAACGTCTTAAACTCTACGAAGTGGGTGCTGAAATGTCGGCAGCCTCGAAAATGCTGCAAAGGCCCGGTACCACTAGGCTAAAAGCCTTGGATAAATCTGTTTCATGAACTTTTTGTTGTTGTTGTAAATTAGCGATAAATTATGAATACAATGCTATTACAAATAATGAATACACAAATTCCCATGACCTTTTGCATGAAAGGTTAGGTCAGATGTCATTAGGCTATTGAGCCATCAACATTAATTCTTACTCTATTAGTTAGTAATTTATTTATTCATGAATTATAATACTATTGTACTCATACTTTTATCGCTAATTTTTAAAAAAAGCCCTTGATGTGCGGACCGAAATTAGTTCAACCACAATGTAAATCCACACTGAGTAACTAGGCCAGGCCCATATCTGTCTTCTTACTCTTTTTGTAATGATCTTATGTACAATTTTATAAATGGCAATTTTATCAAAATCATGACCGTTTATAACGTTTACTACTCATCTCAATTGAAGAGTCAAAATCATGCAAAGGTACCTTAGTCTAACTCTATCCTTTAAGTATATGTTAAGACTTAAGTAGCTTTGATTTTATGTTAACATAATCTATTTCCTCATGATATTGAATCCGTTTACTTACTCAAAGGAAGTCAAGTAGATTAAGGTTGTGCATCCTAGGACTCCGGAATAAAGCCAACATCCATTCTCATTACATATAGTTGGTTATATGGTCACGTTATTTTGTTCCCAAGCAAGTTGAAGTAATATAATAGTCAAGTGTATAACCCTTTTGCCGCCATGGGGATAGTCTTCTGGGTGGAGATATTTCGATATCGTCAGTTTGGATTTAAATAGAGAAGGCAATATCATAGTCACATAGCACGGAGTTCCGTTAGTGTAGATAAATTTAGTACGGTGGGGGTAGGTTCATTTTTTATTTTTAAATAATATTATTTTATATTAACCTTTAAATCAATTATAGATAGAAATATTAATTAGTATTATTTTTATCAATGATCTATTTTTTTATTTGAATAATCCAATTATAAAAAATAATTTGTTTAACTTTTGAACTTAATTTTGAGGGTTCATTAAGTCCAATTGTAAAAAGATGATAAATGATAACAAAAGTTAGCCCAACCCACTGAAAAATCAGCCCACCCAAAAAATCTAAAACCCTAAACTCCCTTCTCCCTCTCTTATTCCCTTCTTTCTGGCTTCTTCTCTTTATTTTTTTGTCTTCTCTTCTTCTCTTCCATTTCACCCACCACCGTCTTTGAACCTCCAGAGTTGCGAATTTGCTCCGGTATGACGTCAATTGCCGACTTAGGACCGAATTGAACTCCGATTCGGTACGGCCGAACGGAGTTCGGAGTTCGGGAGGCTAACTACCGAACTATGTGACTATGGACAATACTACTTTGCTGAAATATTGTAGGAATTGCTTCTGGTTTCGTGTTCCGCTGGTTCTCTCCCTTGCAAGGTTGTAGTTTGTTGAAATATTGTAGTATTGCTTCTGGCTTTGAATCTGCTGGGGGGGCTATAATGCACATTTCTCAATTTATAACACGTCTGGTCAAGAGGCCTCCAATAAAAACGAGAGAGATTTAACTTCCTTAAAAAGTGTATAACATTTATGTGCATAAGTTATACTTCAAATTGATAAAATCGAGTAATTTGATGAGGAATTAAGTTTGTGTACATAGAGAAGCTAGTGGTTTGAGATGGTGTTCGAATGGTGGTTGATGGGGGGGGGGGGTAGAATGATGTTTAATTTGATGTTGATTGAAGATTGGTGGAATGGTATTTTGAATTGAGGATGTTTGGTGGAGAGGGTTGGTGGTGTGGTGGTGGTAAAAAAGGGTAGTGGCTGATAGTTGAAGGTTGGTGGAATGATGTTTGGTGATTGAAAGTTGGTGTGGGCTGAAGGAGATGAGAGGATGTGCAAAATGGTATTTGCACACGCCTTGAGTTCCATTTTTGCCAAAAATTTGTCATATAGATGCTTAAGGTTGACAAAAAAAAGTCAAAATTGTGTCATTCTTAAATATTTCTCCTTAATAGGTAATCTTGAAAGTTGTCTTTATATTAGGGATTTGTATTTGTCTGAATAGTTATCCTACTTTATAAAAATTTAAGACCCTCAAAGTAAAGGCCCTGACAGCTCCCTACTCTGAGTATGATGTCAGAGGTTGATGACGCAGATTGTGCCTCCTCTGATCAGGAGACTAGAGCTTACGCGTTATCCTACCTTATGTATTGTTAAACTCTTGTACTCTTTACTCAATACAAAGCCAACTCATATTAAATAATGTCTAGCCACAAATAAACTACCATTCACACTCTCAATCCCACCACTTATTATTGGTCCATAAACCATGTCATGATCTTCAAACAACAAAAGAACGTACGCCACCTTTACATCAAAGTTCCCAATTGGAATATATTTCCATCTCACATTTTAGGAAAGTTTTGGCTCCACCACATCATAGTCAATTAATAAGAGGCATGCATTAACTGCATAAATGATGAATTATATGGACCATTTGTCACAGTGCTTTGAATTCCAAAATTAGACAAATGTAGACAGGGCGGACCTACAGGGGTGGGTGGGGTGAGGACCGACACTTCATATTTTTCGATATCGTCATATTTAGTATTCTCTCCGTTTCTAAATAATGAAATTGCTTTGATTTTTTGGGTCAAATTTCAAAAATTTTGACCACAAATTGTCATTAGCCGATAAAAAATAATGTAGTCATATAAGATTTTGTTAGATTCGTCTCAATATATATTTTAAATATCAAGTTCTCATAATTTTTAAAATATTTACATTTTAAGTTGTCTTGGAGACCGTGAAAAAGTAAATGACTCTAGGGATGGAGGGAGTATATCAGATTTTGACTTTTGATGGTTAAACATTACAAAATTTGATCATAAATTCTCATCAAACGATAAGAAATAATATAGTCTTGTGGGATCTTGTTAGATTCGTCTCAATATATATTTTTGAAATATCAAATTTTTATAATTTTTTTTGCATGTAGAATAAGAGATATTTACGTTTTAATTCTTCTTTTGTTGACCATGAAAAGTCAAAATGTGACAATCATTTAGGGACGGAGGGAGTAATATAATAAGTGTAAGTAAACCAAGTAAAATTGTATTTTAGTTGGTTGGAGCAGTCCTTTGTAAGGTGGAGGTCTTGAGTTCATTTATTTTTAACATAATTTACAATTTTAACATAATTTTGAAATTTTGCCCCTCCAACAAGTACCTTTTTAATTGAACTACTCTTATTTTTCATCGTGATTTCTTCCGTATATAAAGAGGTAATTGCAGATTTGGTCCCAGATAGTTACAATGTTGCAGATTAGTACCTGAAAATGGCACAAGTGTTACAATATAGTTCCCGAAATAACAAATGTTGCAATATGGTCCCCGAAAAACTAGGGACTAATGTGCAACAATTGACACTACTAAAGGACTATATCGCAATACTTGAACCATTTTCGGGGACTATCTATAACAATGTAACTATTTGAGACCAAAGTACAACTTTCTTCCACTATCTAAGACCACGTCGACAATTGTCTCGAAATATAGACATCCATATATGTTGCAAATTAGCGGTAGGTCCAGACCATGGGTGACCATGATGCATAATGTCATGGAACCACAGTATGCATAGAAGCTTGCACGTGTTATGCATGTGATTTAATTTTGTGAAAGCAATTGCACATTTGTTTTATGTTTGATCTCTAAAGATCTTGATTGTCATCTTTGAGGGAGATTATGGGCACAGACAGAACAAATAGGCATTTTGTGTCTTATAATATGACTAGGCAAGTGCCCATAAATGAGGCCATTATTGTATGTGCATATATTTCTTGATTTGTATATGGATTAATGGCTACAATAATCATTTATATTTAGCGAATGTGCATAAATGATTTAGCGAATGTTATTACTTTATTGTTTAATTTATATTTTATGCCATATTAGTCGATTATTAATGTTTCAATAAGTTTCAATCATATACATATATGATTCGTTATCAAGCAGTTGGCTATGTCATGTAGAGTAATACATAACTTTTTATTCAGATATTTTTGTCTATTCACCTAATCCAAATTTAAAAAAAAAAAAAAACACCCATGGTTAATATAAAACTTATCCGGCGGTCTTCACACGACATACTAACCCTTCTAGATTTATAAATAATCATTGCACCAATTAACCATTAGCCCTTTGAAAATTTATAAATGTTTTTAGGTGTAATTTAAATCTCTACATATTTTAATAAAAATTTAAGTATCTAACTTGAATAGATACTTTTATAACATGTGCTATTTTTATTGTATAGTAAAAACTTTATTTATAAATCATGATTACTAATTGAATAAATACTTTTATATAATTGAGTATGATAGTATTCCATTTAATAATTTACTATTGTATGGAGTGTGAATACTATTTTTTTTCATCTTAGATTTACATATTTCCTTTTGCCTTACATTTTGTCAAAGTGAGTGTTAGTGTACAAATTTGGTCAGAATTTTTCTACGAGATCAACTTTTATGCCATCTGGTCAGTAATAGTATTCAGAGAGATTATATGACAAGTGTCCAATTCACTATTGCCTTATCGGAGTCGAGAATCAGAGCATTAATGACGTGATATTTTATTACTAAAAGTGGATTTGAAAACTACCGGTTAAAGAAGAAGAGATACACTTTTTTTTTTTGTAAATTAACGATGTTTCTTTTTGTAAATTAGCGATGAGGTGAGATTCAAACCCTGAACCTTTTGTTCACTAGCGAGAACCTTTTCCAATAGGCTATTCGATTAACTCTAGATGGGATACACTCTTAAAGCACAAAAAACCATATTTGGTAACATAGGTTACTTGACAAAAAGACAACCGATCAAGAAAGACAACGATTATTATGGGTTGATTCCTTATTACCAAATTGGGAACACACACGTAAATGGGAAGAATATTACCATATTATTCATGCTCGAGAAGCTCACTGCCTAGCTATATAAAGAGGAGCTCACACACCTTGAAGATCATCCGAAATACAAGAGTATACAACTGATATTGTTTTGTGAGCAATGAGATCAAGGTTAGTTTTGTTAAGAGTTCAATGTTCTTCACTCTTAACTGAATGTACAGTTGTTATATCACCCTGGTACAACAACCCTGAGATTTACTTTCTACACAGACATTGTTATAGGGGTATTGTAGTGATATATTGAGGATGTAGTAGGACCAGGGACGGATGCACTATGTAGCAAGTGCTACCTCTTTATTTTGGCCTGTAAAATTACTATTTTATCCTTAGTCCCAAATTACTATTTTACCCGTTATATGAGAATTAGTGTTATACCCTCTTGAATTGTTGCTTTGTGTAGCAAGAGGTAGCAAACACTAGATTGTTGCTTTGGGTGCTTGTTTGAACCCCTCCCTCTCTTTCAAAGATTTTGACAAAAACAAGTTAGTCCGCTTGATAAAATTTTATCCAGGTGATTTTCAAGATGTGGATGTTTTAGCATTGCAACGAATTTCTATAGAGATATGAGTACAAATGTTGACATGTTTGGTATACATGATCTTGGTGAAGTAACTCATAAAATAGTTAAGTGTTATGACAGCGGAAGCGAATTAACAAATCAGATGCGAATCTTAGACAAAGAATCACGTAAATTGCACGAAAATAAAGAACACCAAGAATTTAATGTGGTCTCTTTAAACAACGTGTTAGGAAGATCAGGCTACAGAGTTGATCAATTAGATCTCAGATGAATAGAATTACCAGCCTACACTATTCCTAGAATAGAATTATAAGACTCACTATTCCAGAATTCTTAACCTATCTAATTAGCTACATTCTGTCTCTCTATGGCATCTAGACCTCAAAGAATAGAAAACAGAAAATCTATTCTCTGAGTCTTCTTTTTAGCTCATCCAAGTCTAAGGAGAAAGTCCCCTATTTATAAAATAGGCTTCACTAAGGCACCCAAAAGGAAATACTTTTCCCACAAGAAAAGCCCACATAAGTTAACTACCTAATACACTTTCTTGTCCCTCAAAAAAAGACATTAATAGGTAATAACTTGTGCTCCAATTGTTTCCTTAGTGAGTCTGCCTATTCAAGTCACCATGTTCAACATTAAGACTAGGCGACATCTCGTACATCCATTGGTCTCCAAGCTTATTACTCTATCCTTGGTTTTGCCGGTTGCGACAGCTACCGTGGAAAGAGATTTCTCTGTAATGAACATTGTAACGAGTCGTCTTCACAACCGAATGTGTGATGAATGGATGAACGATAACTTGGTGGATTATATTGAAAAAGATATATTCAATTATGTGTCAAATAAAGCTATCATACAGAGGTTTCAATGACAAAGCGTCGTGGTCAATTGTAATTTGAATTTTTTAATATCCGTGTCGTACGATTTTATATTGGTTTTTAGAATTTTTAAATGGTTCTACATTTTAACAATTGTGCTACCTCTTACATTATTTTCTGCGTCGGTCCCTGGTTGGGACACTACAGAATAAAGTCTATGTTAGGGCGTCGCGGATGTGGGGCAGACGAGTAACACCCTTCTTGTAATCTTTTTTCGCGAAATAAATTTTTCCATTGCCCCAGATGTAGATGCTTCTTTGACACTGAATGATCGGTTAGCAACTTGTTTGTTGTTGACCGTTCGCTTTTTTTCAATTTTTAATTGTCGTTGATCCCACTTAACAATCGGAACAACATTTTGTGTGATTCACTTTTTCAATGGGCATACTTACTATTTAAAACTAAAATAATAAAAAATTTCCTTACATCATTTACAGTGGTAATAAGGAAGGTTTAATGATAATTAATCATTATAATAAAAAAAATTAAAGTTTTCGATGAAGGCAATGATTTGTTAACATATACCCGACTTTTAAATTGAAATTTCTGATTTTGTACCGTTTGTGAAAATGTTTTAATGCAAACACAGTATATTCTTTTGTAGATATATAGACGGAGATATTTTATTGATAATAGTGTTGTTGATACAATATAGAGATCACCTATATTTATAGGTGAATGTAAAGCCTAATTCTAACACTGCGGGCTTATGTACTAGGGTTACTTGCCCATTAGCCTAACACCCTCCCTCAAACTCATAGTAATTTTATAGAATTTCCATGAGTTTGTAATACATCAAATAATAGTGTAAAAAAAAGTAATTTGGATCAAGAAGGATCCATGATCAGTGCGTATCGGAATCGCCAGAATACGCATGTTCCGACAGACTATGCAAAATTCGTCAACTAGTAACTGCCAGGAACGCCATCCTTTTCAAACCTGTCAGATCGCCAATCGTCAATCAGCAATTGTCGGGAACGACATTCTTTTCGAACCCGGTCAGATCAGTGCGTATAGGACTCGCCAGACAATGCGTATCGGACTCGCTAGACAATCCGTAATTCGCCAATCAATAACTGCCAGGAACGTCATCTTTTTCGAACCTGTCATATCAGTGCGTGTCGGATTAGCCAGACTATGCATAATTCGCTAATTAATAACTGCCAGGAACGCCATCCTTTTCAAACCTGTCAGATCAGTGCGTGTCGGATTCGTCAGACAACGCATAATTCGTCAATTAGTTACTGCCAGGAATGCCATCCTTTTTGAACCTGTCAATTTTTTTTTTCAAAATTCCACCTCAACTCGCAGTAGAATAAATCAATTTTTTTTTCAATGGGCTACTCCCACTTGTTACTATCTCCCTCCCTCAAACTCATGATTTTCATGAGTTTACAATAATAATAACGAGTAAACAAAAAAAATAACTCTCAAATAAACAAAAATTTGAAGAAAATAGAAATCAACGAAATCCCGAATGTCTATTTAGGCCTCAAGAATCGATAGACTCGGCTACTATGTAAAAATATAGAGAGAGATATTTTATTGATAATAGTGTTGTTCATACAATATAGAGATCACTATATTTATAGGTGAATGTAAAACCTAATTCTAATACTGCAGGCTTATGAGCTAGGGTTACTTGCCCATTAGCCTAACATTCTTAATATAGTTCATTCTTTTATACAAGCAACAAATGATAGAGCGCAGTAGCGGATCTAGGTGTATGTTTTAAAATGTCTGTTTGAAATTAGCACAATTTAAATGTGAGTGTTCAAAACCTTTAAATATATTTAAATATAAATTTAAATGCTAACTTTTACATTAATTTTTTCTTTATATATTTAATTTTTACTTTTTGAAAAAAAAAATATATATTCGACTGAACAAGCACGAACAAGAACAGCTCTGCCCCTGGTAGAGCGGTAGATAAAGTGCAATGCTATATAATAGTCACTATATTGTAAATTATTTGTAGCAACCTTATATGAAGTTGTTAACAAGAAAATTTCTAATTTTTTAACTAACACATTCCACAATATATCTTCTTCGTGTATCAGAGAAAAAGGGCATGTGAAGTGTAAAAACTCCCATGATTTTTATAATGGTCATCACCATATTTATCATTGTGAACGTGTAAATAATTATAATATGGTATTGGTTGGAGTACTACATTATACTCCTCATATTCCTCAAACTTCCCAAGTCCCAACTAAACCTCAAACTTACTTTATTCTCATATTATAGTTGGAGTATTTCTTATTTTATTCTCATATTCCTCAAACTTACCACCTAAACCTACCAAGCTACCACTATAAAACAATTTCATTTCATCAATCTATACACCCAATCATTAAACCCCATGCACTACAACAAATAGACCAAACAAAAAAGAAAAAGAAAAATTAAACATGAGTAACCAAAATCCAAAAGACCAAAAGGTGGTGGTGGTGATGGTGCCTCTTCCAGCCCATGGCCACCTCAACCAACTCCTCCAACTCTCCCACCTCATTTCCTCCTACACCCTCCCCGTCCACTACGTCGGCACCGCCACCCACAACCGCCAAATCCGCCAACGTTCCATCACCCCCACCTCCACCCCCAACATCCACTTCCATGAATTCCAACCCCCATCATACCCAACCCCCCCTCCCAACCCCCATGCTTCACACAAATTTCCTTCTCAACTCATCCCATCATTCCATGCAACAATGCACCTCCGCCAACCGGTAGCAAACCTCGTTCAAGAACTCACCAAAACAGCCAAAAGGGTCGTTGTTATCTATGATTCCATGATGGCATTTGTTGTTCAAGACGTTCTAACGATACCGAAAGCCGAACGTTACTGTTTCAATAGCTTCTCTGTTTTGACCATTTTATCGTTTCATTTGGAAGATGCAGAGGATGATGATCATCATCCTCTAGCTGAGATACTTAAACATGTTCCAAGAAGAGCCGAATGTGTTCCTCCTGAGTTCTATGAGTTTTCAAGAATTCAAAGAGAACTGAGAAAGATGAATGCTGGGAATTTGCATAATACAAACAGATTGATTGAAGGCCAATTTCTTGATCTGATTTCGAAAGAACAAATTTATTTAACTACTAGACAGTGGGCAATTGGTCCTTTTAATCCAATCGAGATTCCTCAGGTACATCATAACCTTTCTTTATTATTTATGTTTTGTATGTGCCCCATCGATACCGTCCGGGACGGATTTAGGGATTTTGGTGTGATTTAACTGAATCAGTTTGAACAATAGTATGTTCGTCATGATATCGTCTGATAATAACTAGTAAGTTAATTGGATAGATATATCAATACGTGATACCACGAGTTTAAATCTGTGCAAAGACAATATTTTGTTGAAATATTACAAAGATTATATCTGATTTTGTATCTCGATCATTTTTCTCTTATAAAAATATTACTGCTAGAATACATCTCTTCATTTACATTTCATACTACAAAAGAGCACACGTGAAGGAAGATTCAATTTCTTAAGTAAAAAGTACATTTTGTGTTTTGTTTGGCATTTTTGAAGATCCACTATGTGGGGTGTAACCAAATAATATAATCAAATTACATAGGAGATAGAGTAGTCTAGTTTTCTACTATAACAATTAATCGTCCCTTCTTTCAAAAAATATGATCACATACTAAGAGATTATTTTTGTCTTTTCTTCAAAACTTAATTGCAATTTGCATGTAGATGTATTGTGCTAGAATATACTCCTAGTCTTCTATAAGAAATTGTCTTCTTCAAAACTTCGACTACATGCGAATTTTTTTATTAAGTCTTAAGATAACAATGTATCATGAATTCAAACATTATTAGAGTATGTGTAATATTATATTTAATCACAAAAAATTAAATTTGATGATATCAACTTATTTACTTACTATTTTCTAATCAATTTTATTAATTCGATTGTGGTCGATAGCTTATTAGTCTGTTAACATCTCCCAAACTTCTAACCAAGAGGTCCTAGTTCAAACCTTATTAGAAATAATATATCTCATGTATTATTTACAACTCCTTCCGCCCAAAATAGTTGACGTTTTGACATTATTTTTTTAGTCGTAAAATAGTTGACGTTTTAAGTTTTCAATGCAATTTTTAGATAGATTTTCCTCTTTAGCCCTATTAAATTCTCATAGTAAAATGTCATCATCGAGTAATATGCATATTTCATTAAATATAGGTTGTCATTTATTTCCTATTCTATTTCATTAGTTAAGGACATCCTTGTAAAATTACACCATTTTTTAATAGTTGTACCAATGACTAGAACGTCAACTATTTTGGGACGAAAGAAATATAAGTCTAACTATTTATTAATTAAAAATTTCTATATTCATCATTATTCTATCCATACTTTTATCGCTAATTTAACAAAACATTAGACTGACGAGAAAAATGGAGTGGTACGCCACCAATGCTTGGAGTGGCTAGACAAGAAAGCTCCAAACTCGGTGATTCTTGTTTCATTTGGGACAACAACAACGTTGCCTGATGTACAAATCAAGCAGCTTGCAATTGGTTTGGAAAAAAGTGGGCATAACTTCATTTGGGTCCTAAGAGATGGAGACAAAGGGGATGTTTTCGTTGGAGGTGATTTTAAATTTATTATAAAGTTGAATATATTGAAACTGAATTTTGACCGTCAATAACTATATTTATTATTTGTCCTCAAATATATAAAATTTATGGGAAATACTATACAACCGAAATAGTACTTTCTAAGGATCGGAGTGAATTATTATTGTACCCATGAATGAAATTTTCTTAAATATCACACTTGCAAATAGAGGGGTCAAACTAGTCTTTTTAACTCCTTAGAAAAATACTATTTGGTACTATTTGGGTGTGTACAACAAATTTTAAAATTTATATAGTTGAATTCATATTTTAAATTACTTTTTATAACTTTTATTTTTGTTTTTTAATATATGGTTAAAAAATAATTCAAGGTCAAATATTTATCTTGATATGTGAGAAAAATAATTATTTTAGACTAGAAAAAATATTAAACACATTTAATCCCCAACTCATTTGAATAGATTTTACACTTTTATAAGCACAACTTGCCTTAAGTATCTGATTTGTATTTATATTAATAAAAAATAAAAATGATATTTTGAAACCATGATTTGACATGAAACTCCAAAAGGTTTATAACATAACAGTTCATAGGGAGTATAATTTTGGCTTTTTGACTGATTTCCCCTTGAACTATCGTTTTTCTACTATGTGTTAGAGATACTTCAGAAAAGAACTAATATTATAAGGACCATAAAGAAAAAAAATGATAATTTAGTAAATAACTGAACAAAAAACCTATAATTTAACTTGTTATCTGCCCGCGAAAATTTTCCTTTTTTAATTGCTAAATTTGGTTCAATATGTATGATAGATAAATCAAAGATCTTTTCATATATACTAAAAGAGGTAACTGCATATTTGGTCCAGATAGTGGAACGTGATTGCACTTTAGTAGTTACGACGTTGTAGATTAGTCCATAAGAATAACACAGTTTTGCAATATAGCCCCAAAAGTAACAAATGTTGCAGTATGATCCTCAACTGATGTGTAACGATTGTCACTTTCAGAGACTAATCTGCAACAGTATCACTATCAGGAATCAAATACAACTTCATCCCACTATCTGGAACCAAATCGACAATTATCTCTATAATAAATATTACAAATTTAATGGTGTACATGTCCCCATGTGGCTCAGGTGACAGAAAAGCAAAATTGCCAGAAGGGTTTGAAGAGAGGACCAAAAACAAGGGAATGATCATAAGAGATTGGGCACCACAACTTGAGATTTTGGGGCATGTTGCAACAGGGTGTTTCATGAGTCATTGTGGATGGAATTCTTGCATGGAAAGTATCACCATGGGTGTTCCCATTGCAGCTTGGCCTATGCATTCAGACCAGCCAATTAATGCTGTTCTTGTTTCAGACATTCTCAAGATTGCTCTGCTTGTTGAGGAATGGACACCTAGTACTCAAGACATTGTTCCATCTGATAAGATTGAGAAGGCTGTCAGAACAATGATGGATTCTGTTGAAGGAGATGTGATGAGAAATAATGTAATGAAATTGAGCAAAGCTGTTAAAGGATCAGTCACGGAAGGTGGTGCTACTAGAAAGGAGATGGATTCTTTCATTGATCATATTACTAGATGATTTTCGATCTCGTAAGAAAGCGCTATTGTTCGAATTTAATAAAAGTCGAGACTTAGTTTATAAAGTTCAAATTAATGCAATAATAGTCGCCTAATTCTAAAACATGTTGTACAAATGGTCTTTTATTTTCACACTAGTTGTGGAATGTAACTCATGCCACTACACTAACACGAACTTTGTTGATGGTTGCAGTACTAATTTTTCACTACTAGAATACACACTTAAAGCGGGGTACGCGGACCGACCCTAACTACTAGCGTCTAGGCCTGTAAATGAACCCGAGAGCTCGATTCGATTCCGACATTCGGTTCGAAAATGCTCGACTCGTAACTCGATTCGATTAATCAAACGTAAAGTCAAGCCTTGATTTCCCAAGTTCGGCGAATCGAGCCAAATAACTCGAAATTCCCCGGCTGGTTTGCCCCATCCGAATCCGCCTCATTCTTGGCCTCTGTCCATTAACTAAGCCCGTGTCCATTAAATAAGCCCATGTCCACACACCCTTTCCCAGCCCGTGTCCCACCTATTGGAAAGTATAAAAACCATCCACTAACCCTAAACCTAAATCGGCTCCATTCTCCTCAATTCTCAACCTCATTCTCCCTCTTTGCCGTTTCATTCTCTCTTGAAAATCCATCAGAAAGTTTGACGTTTCTTCCCTTAGCCACAATCTAATCATCTAAACATGTCGTATACAACTTTGATGTCTCTTGTAGAAGGTATAACGCCCATATTCGACTATATTTTTGTTGCGATATGTGTTTGACTTTTGTTAAATTTCGTTAAACATTTGATAAAAATCATATATGTGTTTACATGAATGTTCATATATTTGTTGTTTAATGGTTCAATTATGCATTCATGTTGATTATTTTGAGTTGTATGTTAGTTGCCTTTTGTTGACTTCCATATATCTATAAAATCTGTTTGTATATTGCTTCGATCATGCATTTATGTTGTATTTTGCGTTTGTTTGTTGTTTCTATTTGACTTTTATGGGTTGAATTTTGACGTACTTATAATTTGACTTTTTGTTAACTTTTTTGACCGATGTAAAACTGTTCGGATTCCTTATGCATGTTGTTTTTTATGGTGCTTTTGTTTCTATATCATGTTTAATATTTCAATTTTGATATAGATCTCAATAAATTTGGAAGTATTCTTTGCGCTATCTAGCTTGCCAGGAACGATTGCCACTTCAATGGGGCCAAACCTGACATCCAAAAGACTACGTGTCTCACCACCAATCTATGTGATGAGTGGCATAAAGGTTTTGCTACCAAAAGACGTTCCCACCACTCTTCCAACTCACATAGATTGGAGGAGAATGCTTCGATTGGAAGGGCTGACCTCTCATTAATCGAGGGACAAGCTCTTTTCCGAAAAGGCTGCCAAAGAACCTCTGCACTGAAATTCTTACTGGATTGCTCATTGTATGAAGTATTAATAACCATAGTGTCTTTATTGTTATTAATTGTTTCATATCTCAGATTTGGTTACTTCCACTTTTTGCACCGGAAGGACGAAGTGAAGTTTTTGCTCGACAATGGATCAAGAAAATGTTGTAATATCTTTTGAAAATCAACTAGTGCAGGATGTCTCCATAATCTTAGAAATATTGCCATTGGAGATTTCAATGAGTCAAACAATGATGTTATGGCAGTATGAATCATTTATCAAGAAAAAAGAGTGAAGAAAATTTATGCGTCCGCTATATGGAGGGACCCGTTATTTTAGTACATGATATTCATTTTATTGTTACAACAACAATGTTGCACTTTATTTTATACACATTGTATTAGTCGAACAAAGGGATGATGTTGACATAAGGGGAGAATTTTTAGTAGAGATACTTTAGAAAAGTCTCGTTTAGGGTGTTGAGAATGTGGAACATTCGAGTAAGATTCTTGTTGTAAAATTTTTCATATACCAGATTCTTCCCTTGGACATGCTACCCCCAAATGTAAGTGCTTTTTTGGCACTGAACTTCGTCACCATCTTGTGTGTTACATTACCAGTTTCATAAATTGTGCTTAATAGTTGGACTAACATTGACCTATATCGTGAGGTTTACTTTTTCAAATTGATTACGACTTAGCAGCATATTAGGGGATCGAATGACTCTGAATACCAAGTGACGAAACACGAAAATAATAATTGAAGCACATATAGCAATAATTCGTCAATTCCATCTAGGATAGCTTAATTAGTGTTGGAGAAGTAAGAAAAAATATGTCTGTGAATGGCCGAATTAAGGCTCGAGTGTCAAGACAATAACCAATTGTTCCTGAAGTCTAGGCTCAAAAACAATATCCGACTGCTTGAGAATCAAACCAGGCAAAATGGAAATAGTCGATGTGGTACAGAAGAAGGTTCACTTGCAACATATTTATTGTTAGCTAGTTGCTTCAAGGATGGAACCACGGAAAATTTGCAAAGCTGAAGTCTATATATAAATATTCAATGTTCTTCATAAGTGAAATTATCACCAAAACACTGTGGAGGAAATTGACCGAACAACAAACATGTCAACCTGATGACTTTTTCCCGATATCCAACTTATTCACACTTACGGATCCTCGTTTGTGGCATTATACTGCGATTATAGCCTTTGTCATGTCTGTCCTAGTAGCGAAGGCCTGTAGAAAGCATGGCTCTGGGCGATCTCAATACGATCACGTGGATCATTCAAGTTTTCATCCCTTAATGCTTGAAGAATACCCCATGTTTCTTGTTCCCTGTAACACATTGCGGGAAAGCTACATTGATAAGCATACAACTAAGATTCAAAAGATCTCGAGTTAAGGACATCACACGATGTAGCATAATTGTGGCCAATAATATAAAGGATAGAACATAACGTACCTTTTTATCAGTATCTTATACAATGTTTTTAGAATAGGACACAGTTCAACAGGAGCTACAGCCTTTTTCACCCCTGGGTGCAAGACACTTAAGCTGAACTGGCTTAGAAGTTCATAAAATGCTGCCACAGCAGAAACTCCCTGCGAAAGTAATGATATCAGTTTTCAAAACAGAATTTGAGACGGTTTTCAAAATTGAATTGTGGATCTGGATTTGAGCTGTATCTGTTTCTCTTGAATGTGTTACTAAAATTGCTACATTACATTACTTTTGTTTCATCGCCCTAGTAAGAAGAGCCGATATTTGAAGGAATAAATGAGAAAATACATTAAATCGGGATGTGAAACCAATGTTATATATAACAAGATGGTTTAGAAGAGAGCTGGATAGTACCTGAATTGTTCCTTTGCCACTGATGCTATCGCCCATATCAAGGCTGAGTTCTCCCTTGGCTATCATTTGACCATACCATGCATTACGACCTTTCAATAGGGTAACGTAAGTGTCTGCTAGAAGTGGACCTGCAAGCTTTTCAGGTTCTTTAGTCAACAAGTGGGTGATGAATATCATTTCTGATGTGCAGTGTGCGAAATACACGGATTTGCTAGTAGCACTTTCATTTGTCAGAGCTGCAACCATCCCTGCAAATATTAAGATTTCCCACTGTTACTTAAATTTCGGAACCGTTTCGGAAAAAACAAGGTCCGGAATTGAAGAAATTTCGGACAAAATGAACCACAAGATCAATAATATTTTATTTGGTTGAGGGACAAAATGAACTAAAAGATCAATAATATTTTATGTAATGTATTAAAGGATTTCAGGATGTGATTCTTCATCATATTCCATTTCTTTTAATATATATATGTTGATGCTTATATATACATACAACCAGGGACGACCCAAGATTTTAACATGGGTATTCATTTTATCATTCAAATTCAACATATAAAAATTATGTTTAACGATTTCTTTTCAAGAAGCTATGAATATTAGAAATCACATAAATTGAATAACTGAATTCTCTAAGATGTGTATGAATTAGAAATCTGCAAGTTAAGAAGATAAGACTACTTGAATCATCCGACAAACGGAAGAAAATCGAGAATAAACTAGTCAAATCATGAGATAGGAGTCGAGCTTACCAGCTCCAATGGCATAAACATTTTTCAGACCTCCCATGACCTCATGAGTGACGAGATCACTGTTATCCCATACAATGAACTGAGGCTGCCTTAAGAATTTCGAAAATGGTATTCTCCATTTTTCAGCACCACAGATTCTAGCATTTGCATATTCCTTATTGTAGATTTCGGATGCTATATTAGGTCCACCTAAGTAAAGAATGTTCTCCATTGGTATTCCAGCTGCCCAGATTTCAATCAAATATGTTAGAAACACTTTCCTCTTTCACATTATGTGGGAGAGTAGATCGAACATGAACTAAATAATTTGATTTTTATCAACTAAACAAAATTAAGAAAGCTTTGTACGGGAAAGAAACTTTGACTCGCCACTTTCTTCCATCTAAAGAAATATGAGCATCCACATTCCATCAACCTACCTCAATATCATTACTGTAGCATATGGAGACCAAAGTTTAAAGTATCCTACCATATATGCATACTAGATCCTTTATTCACCTGGATATTGTTCTATTTCAGAACATTAAAAATGTAGATTAAACCATTGTAGGTTATACAATTCCAGATCATTCTTTAATCTATTTAAATCAGATAGTTTTAGGTTTTGCAGGTGATATTGAAATATTAGAAAGAAAACATCTTGAGAAGGAAATTTATTTGATGCTTACTTGCTCGAAAGATCATCTGTGTCGGTGTTATAATGCGAGGAACGGGATCTAGTTCGGCCTCAATACCCTTTGCCAAAGAAATGACTATTGGAACTGTTAATCTCTCCTTCCAGTACTTACCGATCTCTTCAAAAACTTCTTGTGTTTCAGTGGAAGGCAATCCATTCACTACAATATCAGCATCCCAAACAGCCTCTTGCAGGTTAGTTACAACCTTCAGAGGACAGAGTGGTGTATCAATCATGTTCAAGCAGAATCCATCCTTCAGAATCTCATCTGCATAAAGTGTTCGATCTCCTAATCTGGCTTCAACGTACTTCAAATATGCGCATCGCCTTATCAACCTTCGTAGCACATCCTCCCTCGAATTAATAACTTCAAACAAGTGTTCTGCAGTAGCTCTACTGACCGCTCTTCCAGGTCTCCTCCATATCCTAATCTGGACTTTATCTCGAAACCTACCATAACTATCTTGAAGCAAAGCTGCAAAAACACTTCCCCAAGCACCCGCTCCAACACCAACAATCCTCAACAAATCACCATCAGCCTTCCCAAGAATCGCCCTTAGTTCGTCCAGCTTCTCTTCAAAACCATTTTGGTTATGTACCGCTCGGTTCATGTAAACACCACCATTCTCCTTCTCAATACTTCCAACCATCTTATCAATACCAACTATTCAACTGAATCCGGGAACAAACTAAAGAAACGAAGAACCTTAATCGATAAAACCTCACTTCTAGCTCGAAAAGAGGTACACTGTTTTAGAACCAATTCACCTCAAGAAACTCCAGAATCCAACTCACACTATATAGAAGATCTCAGT
The DNA here is from genome assembly GCA_003412495.2 of Echium plantagineum. Taxonomy (NCBI): domain Eukaryota; kingdom Viridiplantae; phylum Streptophyta; class Magnoliopsida; order Boraginales; family Boraginaceae; genus Echium; species Echium plantagineum. The sequence continues at coordinate 6,924,329 of CM016568.1, read as the reverse complement.
TCTTGAGCTGAATTATTCATATGTCCAACAAAATACTTAAATCAGAACTTCATATAAATCCATAAAAATAAAAATTCAATCTTGACTCAATTATGAACTTCAAATATTTACTGGTAGAAATCCCACCTAACTCATAACTAACAATGGGTCTTCAACAAGTCAGATTTTCAGACAACAAATAACATATCCTTTTCTTTAAAAGCATCCAAATGAAAAATATCTAAAACTATAATATTACAAAACATAACAAACTAAATGTTTATACAAAAGAAACATACCTTTAACAAATATTTCGATTTTGCACATTGTAATCTCCGTCCAAGGTTGTTCATCTACCAATAAATAATGATGCAAAAGTCTTAACGTGTCGGAAACTACAAAAAAACCTTAGTCAAACACTCAAAACTATATTATGTCTTTATATACAGTTATATTCAATATAAATGAATTAAAAAACAGAGCATGAGAACAGCATGCAAAAATAGTAAATACGTGGGTTGAAGAATGCGAAAAGTGAGAATTCTTGGTGTGATTTTTCTTGATAAGTGAATCAATTCAAATAGCTTTTTTGGGGGTTTTTGCATTGATGGAAACAGATGGATTTTTCTGGAAATGGGCACCATTGGAGTATGTTTCAGTGATCTGCCAACCTCCTCAACGGCCATTAATTTGGACAATAATTTGGTGTTATGAGTTGGATGAAGCCAGTCAAAGGCACTCTGACGAACTCAAGAAAACTCGATTTGGTATTGAGAGGAGGGTTAATATGCACATTCCGAAAGTCGATGTCTCACGAATCAATATCACCATAGTTTTATTAACTTGGACTGACTCAAGATACTATGTTAAGAGTTTATGTAACTCGAAAATTAGATTTGGTGTAGTACAAACTTGAACAAATACTCCCCATTATTTTAAAATTCAATTGATTTCCAAACACATACTCGATTGCTTGGCTGCTCCACTCGACTTACGTTATATATTATGTGGAATAAATATGAAGGCACTAATATTCTAACTCTTCAAATGCAATGGTTCAAATCGAATTGCATCGAATCAAGGTGAGTGCACACTATTCTTTCATTAATCGGATCCAATCGGACATAAGGATAGACAAAATATGTAATATTGAGTTGAGTCAAACCATGTTTTGAGTCAAATTGAGATTACATCAATGTTCTATTCTCTTACAAATCTATCTGTGGTTTTTCCGCTTTAGGTATATGCACGGATCGGTTTCGTTTTAGCAAAAAATAAGAGTTAATCAGTTTCGTAGTTGATAAAACCGATTTTGGTTCGGTTGCGATTTGATTCCCGGTTTTGGGCCAGTTGTGGGCCTCCAATTTTGACCCTAAATTTGAGCCACTTTTAAAATATAAATATTCAATCATAGATTGTTCAATATATCTTATAAAACATAGGCAAGTTCAATAGGCCTGAATATAAAATAGTCCAACGCAAAATATTTCGTGATTATCGTCTGAATACAAAAAAAAAAAAACGAGTCCAAATAGTCCGAATATAAAACACGAACAAAACTGAAGAGTCTGAATATAAAACATAAACAAGTTTAAACATTCACAACATAAAAAATTGTCACTTATCACATGAAGCAAAGGCGATCCTTTTGATATAAAAAATATCAGTTCGAAATATTTACAAAAAATAGTTATTGAACAATATATTTCAAAAGAAATACAATTAAAAATTTACTAAGTATTAACGGTATTGCTTTCCCCAGATGAAGCAACCGACATCCATGTAAAAGAATAACAAATTAAACTTAGAAGCATTTATAAAAAAATTATTACAAGAAAATATTAACATTACTAAAATATACCTTCTCCTATCTCTTCACATTTAGCAATATCTGTCAAGAACTTTCATAAATCAATTAGGTTGTTATTAGCCTTCAACCAATATTCAAACTTAATAGTATAACTAACATCTATGTATTAGTATTACATAAAATATGGCTCAATCAAATTTTATATTCACAGTTCAAAAAACATTCTAATGGTATTATTTAAATATAAATAGTTAGTTGTCTTACTTTGAATCTTTGTTATTATAAGGAGTACGAAATATACTATGTATCACACGAGCTTTTATTTATTTATATAATAATCAAAGCATATTATACTCCCTCCGTCCCTAAATTGTCACATTTTGACTTTTCATGGTCAACAAAACAAGAATTGAAACGTAAATATCTCTTATTCTACATGCGAAAAAATTATAAAAATTTGATAGTTCAAAAATATATATTGAGACGAATCTAACAAGATGTCACAAGACTATATTATTTCTTATCGTTTGATGAGAATTTATGATCAAATTTTGTAATGTTTGACCATCAAAAGTCAAAATGTGACAATCTTTGAAGAACGGAGGGAGTAATATACTAGGCAATTAGGCATGGAGAAATATAAATTGCAAAAAAAAAATCAATAGTTAAACATACCATTACAACTTATATTTATATTATACTATATTTGGAATCTAAAAGTATACTAAAAACATCTAGTAGTTATTATATAGGGTAAATGACCAAGGATGATCACCGATGTTTGAGTTGGGGTCTCGGGTTGATTACTTATGTTTCAAACGATTCCGGTTGATCACTTATGTTTCTAGATCAATCTCAGTTGATATTTTAGACTCAAAGTCTGTTAATTATCACCTATTTACTCCTGTGACCTGCACATGTCATTTTTAGGGGCAATTTAGTCATTTCAAGTCTTTTGTGCAAGTTATTCCATTACATTATGTTAGACCTTAAGAATAAAATGTATAAACTAATTATTGTAAAAGAATGCATAATGAATGCGAATAAATTTTAAGGTTTTACTTAAATGGTATTTGTGCAAGTTATTTATATGTTACTCATTATACTAAAAGAATAATATATTACCTTCTAAGTCTTAAATAAAAGTTAAATATTAAATGAATTAAGTTAAATTTACAATTAATAATTATTATATATGTTATTCAAAGCATAATTACTAAATTTAAATTCAATTATTATGTTAAATAGTTACAATGTTACATAACTTAAATATTATATTATTAAGATTAGTCAATAGGAGTATTATTTACTTTTAATCATAATTGTTGTGATTTTTACATTCTAAGGTAAGCTTATGTTTAGGTTGGGGTCTCGGTTGATCACTTATGTTTCAAAGGGTCCTTGTTGATCAATTATGTTTTTAAATCGATCTCACTTATATTTTCGATTTTTAGAAAAGACTTGAAATGACTACATTGCCCCTGAAAATGACATGTGCAAATCACGTAAGGTAATTAGCTGATAATTAACAGATTTTAGGTCTAAAATATCAAATGAAATCGATTTTAAACATAAGTGATCAATCAGGATCCTCTGAAACATAAGTGATCAACCGAGACCCCAAGTCCTAACCCAAACATAAGGGTCTTAACTCATTACCACCGAATAGGTGGTAATCGATGATTACCTCATCGGAGGTAATCAAATGATAAAAGTTTGGACAAGGTTGCCCCTCTCATACATGCTTATTACTAGGGGTCGATAAGCACCAATCCGAATCGAATTTCAATTTTTATAACTCTTCGAATTCGTATATACATATTTTCATATAAATTAATAATATATATGTATATATAAATGTTCGAACTCGAATTCGAATATACATAGTTTCATATAAATTAATAATATATGTGCATATATAAATCTTCAAACTCGAATTTGAGTATACATATTCCATATGAATCAATAATATATATTTTCGAACTCGAATTCGAATATACATATTTCCATAAAATTAATAATATATATGTGTATATATATGTTCGAACTGGAATTCGTATATAATATTTTCATATAAATTAATAGGTATATATATTTCCATGTAAACTAACAATATTTCATTTGGAGTTGAGGTTGCTAAATCTGATAAAAGACAAAAGCTCAATTTATGAGCTTAAGAAGATTGAATTGCTTTGCCGATGGCTCAATAGCCTAATGACATCCGGCTCAACCTTGAAGAGGTCATGGGTTCAAACCTTGTTGGTCATATCATACTCTAACCCTCTATTAGTTAGGAATTTCTGTGTATTCATAATTTATTCCTAATTTACAAAAAAAAAAGAAATTGAGTTGCTTCAACTAAGATAGAATTAGTTACAATTTATTTTTAATATTTTCATATTTGATCGTTTATGGAGACTATATAAACATTTATTTTTATGTATTTTGCAGTTGTAGTTGTGACATTGAAATTTATTATTCTCATGATTTATATTTTCTGTGTTGGCAATATCTAAAATAATAGGCTCATTTAAATATGTCTTTTATTATAATTAATTAAATTTATTTTTTTATGACTAAATAATTATTTTCTTCATGATAAAATATTCATCTTCGGAATTCTGTATTATTTATTTGAATTCATTTTAAGGTGTATTAGTAATTTAATTATATTATGATTATTATCATATCATATCAAACTATGAAATGTAATGGTTAATAGAAATTCAATAACATTACTATATTCATACCAAACTAAATAATAAGAATCACTAATTCATTCATTTCCTTCGTACATTCCATTACTTTAGTAATTTCGTTCCCACACCATCCATCCCTGACTAACAAACGGGTACTATTTACTATTGTCTTATTTATTGTTGTATGGTGTTCACAATTTATGGTAATTAACTAATTGGTAACAACCTTAAGGAAACGAAAAGTCACTATCTACCAAATGCCAATATCATACTTTTACATAAAATTATTTTTGTACTAAAAATAACAGGTTCTGTTCGATTGAATTGACCGATTTTTCTGCTCAAACCGAACTATTCAAGATCTGTTTTTTATTTTTCGAACCGGTTTTTGTTCAGTTCTACTCGATTCGGTCTTATTTCGATTCGATTTTGGTTTAGTTCGATCCGGTTCCGATTTTACTTCACCCCTAATTTGAAGTACTTATAAAAACTAGTTACTGGGCACAATCAAAACTTGTGCGCATTGATATTTTGTTTTAATTTAACATTTGTTTACACAAACAATTATGGACACATAAATTTTGTCAATGATTTAAATTAATTGAGGTGAGTATCGAACCCATAATCTTCTGGTCACCGACAAGAGCCTTTTCCACTAGGCTATTCGATTAACTCCTATTATTAATAAAATTTTTATAATGAGGTTTTATTTAGATTAACTATAAATCAAACTAAATTAATAAAAAAACTGGTAACTATCACCTAAAAATAAATAAATAAAAGGATAAAATGAGACCATTCCATGTGATTTTATTAGGCCTTGGGTATCGTAGATATAGTATGGATTAGGCAAAAGCCAAAACAATTTTGTTAATGAGTTCATATATATTGTAAGGTTAAAATCACGTTTGATAACACATGTTTCCCACTATGTCATTATTCGATTACACATGTTTTAATATGTATCATTCCTTCATAATGAATGTTAAGTATGATTTTTGAAGACAAATTAACATGGTAAATTTTGTCCAAACATATTTTTTAATTACTCCCTCCGTCCCTAAAAGATTGTCACATTTTGATTTTTGGTGGTCAACAAAACACGATTTAAAACATATCTATTATTCTACACGTGAAAAAATTATAAAAAGTTAATATTTCAAAAATATATATTGCGACGAATCTACAAGGTCCCACAAGACGATATTATTTCTTATCGTTTAACGGGAATTAATGATCAAATTTTGTAATGTTTGACTAACAAAAGTCAAAATGTGACAATCTTTTAGGGACGGAGGGAGTATAATATTATATTGGAATAAAGATTTATGATTAGACCTATTTTTCAAAAATCTCAAAAAATTAATTTCATAGGAGTAATATTTAACTGATTATAATAAAAAAATTAATATCATAATATTTAACTGATTATAATAAAAATAAATTAAAGTAATCAAAAGTATCTAAAAATGTGTATAGACAATTTCACCCTTGTTAATTTGTCCAAAAAAGTCAAAATTAACATTTGTTAGACGATATGACCAACTAAATCAATTTTTAAACATGTAATCAAATAAAACATAATGAACATTTGTGATCAAATGGTGATATGGTACAAAACATGTGTGATCAAACATGCCGTTAACCCTCTATTTTAAAGTAGCTATGAGTTTTATATAACGAATACAAAAATTTGTAACGAAAAAAACCGTTAGAATATATGCTTCAAACAAAGTAAAAAATAATAATACTCTTTTCGGCAAGAATTCAACCCGAAATCTTTTGGTACAATAGAATTATAGTAACTTTGTATTTTGTAATAAACAAATCATTCTTAAATAGGATAAATTTGATAGTGGTGAATCAAAGAGAAATTTGGCAGATTAACACTTTTTAAAGCCTTTTTTTAACTTGGAGCACACCTCCTTTTTTTTTGCATAACACTAGCACACCCTCCCCCTTAAATTACTATTTTACCCTTAATGAAAAAAAACCCTTTTCTTCTTCTTCCCTCCTTCCACCATTTTTTATCCCTTTCTTCTTCCACCAAAAATTTGGAGATGGAGATGGAGAATAAGCAACACAATAGCCATTTCCCCCTTCCTGCTCCATTACAGTCCTCCTCGGCTGATCATGTTGACTCGATTTTGGTTCAACAAGAGGACGACTTCAGAATCCAAGATTGTCATATGAGGCTGATGAAGGAGGAGCAACACAAAAATGAATTAGAATGGGACATTGTAGTTGAAAAGAAGTCGTCATCTAGCCTGCAATTTCCGACTTTGAATGGAGCTTTGCCTGAGCTTCAGGTTCCTAAGTTTTCAATGGACTGTAGTCAAGAACCCATTTGGACACCGTTGCGTAGTCCCTGGCTAGAGAATATCTTAAACAATTTTCTAATGTTTTCGAATAGCCTAGTTGCCCTCTAAATAACAGTTCATGCTGGAAAAATAAAACTTCTAACTGCCTAATACACATACAGGCCTCAAAGGATCTCCACTCTCTACATATTCCTTCAAAAGATGAAAAGGATAAGAAATGGTGGAAGGATGGAATAAGAAAAAAAGGAGGGAAGAAGAAAGGGTTTTTTTTCATTAAGGGTAAAATAGTAATTTAAGGGGGGAGTGTGCTAGTGCTATGCAAAAAAAAAGGAGGTGTGCTCTAAGTTAAAAAAAGGGTTTAAAAAGTGCTAATCTGCCAAAATTCTCGTGAATCAAAGAGCAATTCTCTCCATTCTTGGTAACAGGCTAACACATATAATGCTTGTTTTTACTAGTAGTTGTGGTTCACGATCCTTCATCAATTTAACTTCAAACTCTGTTAATACTTATTCTACAATTATATATAACTCGGGTTCATGTATATTTATTGTGTAATTAATGTTCAGAAAAACTTAGGTGGCTTAATGTGTCATATAAATTTTATGTGTGTCAATCATCACAACAGTAATCCACAATGATACCTCGTTTGAGTTTTTAGTGGCTACTAACAATTTAAGATATGCGTTGTAGATGATAATTATCACTTGCTTTTAATATTTTATTGAGTTTTATGTATAATATTAAGATGAAGCTTAAATTATTTTATTTCAATATTTTTAATAAGTATTTTTAATTTTAGTTTATTTTAATAGTGAAACAATTCTCAGGTTAAAATAAATTTTATATTTTCTCAAACAAAAAAGATCCAAGTTTTCGTTAAGGATCTAGTATCTTTTTTTGCTCTAACTAGTTTTGAAGATATGCGTAATCTTATTTAATAGTTGAGATATAAATCATGCCAAGCATTTGAGTTAGAAATTCTAAGAGAATTACATGATTTATTTTCTTGACATATTTCATAATTGGGCATCCAATATACATTATAGTTGCCAATGGCTCAATACCATGATAATATGTATTCAAGTTTTTAAATTAAAGAGGAGGTTTTGAGTTTAAATTTGTATGTAGAAAATTTATCATTGAAAAAGTCATGTGTTTGGCATAAACAATTCACTTTGCAATATAGTTAACAACATTAGTAAAAATATTCAATTTTAAAAAATAGGTGAGTGAATGAGCTCAAAATATTTATGAATGGGTGGATTGCGAATGCAATAAATATAGATGATGGTTACGGCTTTTTTTCCGAAGGATATTCATGAAGAAAAGAAATGGGTTGCCTTAAGTGTTTATTGTATAAAACATGTCCAAGGCATCATATACTGCGTAATTAATGTACAGTGCCAAGTAGTCCTTCAATTTCTTTTTAAGTTGAACGACAACCTTAAGGGCCTCGTCATTCCCTCCCGTTTAGCCTATTCGAAAAGGTTACTATTCTTTAGTTCTCCCTGCTCTTGTGAAAATCCTCTGGCCAGGAGCTAGAATGGCCAAGGGGTCATACATCGATTTCTTCCTCGAGAACGCTTCCCATTGAGCCCCAAAATGATCCTTCCACTCTTCTTCAGTGTTATAATGAGGCAAGTATCGCTTCACGCCTAGGCGCGCCTTCCTGCAGAAGCTCAGGATCCTTTTGTTCTGTTCCAATATATGTTGTAACCCGTCTGTCCCATTCGAGGATGGAATTGCAGAAGGCAAGAATGCTACCAGATAGACAACATTCTCATCAGGTGTAACCATTGACGTTTTCCTCCATCTGCCAAGAAAACAAGAAATGCGCAAGTATGTCTAAACTCGACAAGGAGAATTTTCGGAGAATGACACCTTTTGTCCCTTTTTATTAACTTGGTTCACCATTCATGAAGTTTGGGCTTAAATGGTACGAGGGGGTAAAATGACTAAAATTTTGGGTTTGATAAAAAAAAGTTCGATTTTGGTAGTTGTTTGTCAAAATATTTTGATCTTGGTAGTTGTTTTGCAACAAAACTACGAAAACCGAACTTCTAGCCAGAACAACTACCAAAATTAAACCTAACAATTATCAAAATCGAACTGTTTGCGAAACAACTACCAAAATCAAATTTTTTTGTCAAAGAACTACCAAAACCGAACATTTTTGCCAAAAAACTACAAAAACCGAACTTTTTGCCAAAACCGAAACTTTTAGGCAAAACAATTAGTAAAATCGAAATTCTTTATTAGAAAAAAGGTAAATAATAGGAAAAAAGAAATAAAAAATAGAAAAGAAGGAAAAATAAAAGTATCAAACATCTTAGAATAATTTAGTCATTTTACGATCCAATATGCCATTTAAGCCAAAAATCTTCGAGAGGTGCTCCAACTTAATAAAAAAGGCCAAAAGGTGCCAAAGATTTGATGATGATCAATGAGATTATTACTTGGATTTGTTGACAGGGTAGATGAGTATTGGACCATTGCTTGTGTCTGTAAGAATTTTGCCAAAAACTTGTTGGGCAAAATCATGAATGCTTCTCTTAGGAACGATGAGATTGAGCCATGGATGTGGAACATCCCACAAACCTTTTTCTCTAAGCTTCATCTCAGACATATGTACTCTGTCCAAGAATCCTACATATGAAACATCTGCTATGAAAAGGGTTGCTTCGATATAGTTCAAGTTCGATAGTTGTTCATCGATTTTCTGCAATTTTGTAAAATCATAGATGTTAATAAAATGTGAATGCATTCAATGAAGAAGAGATATTCACGTTGATAATGTGGAGCGTAGTAATAATATAATCCTCGATAATGTCAGAAATGTTGCATATGCGTTCATGATATAGCGGCATGCAACTGTTGCACATTCGTCTTCGGTATTGATGTTGTCGCACTTTCTTCTTTGGTATTGGTAGTGTAGTAGTACAATCCTTGACAATGTCACAAATGTTACATATTCAATTTGTTCGTGATAATATCAAACGTTGCGCATTCGACGTAATTGCATATTTGGTCTTAGATAATAGGACGCAGTTGAACTTTAGTCTTAGATAGTTACAATGTTGCAGATTAGTCCCTGAAAATGGCACAAGTGTCCCAATATAGTCCCCTCAAGTAACAAATGTTGTACTATGGTCCCGAGAAAATAGAGACTAATGTGCAACAATTATCAGTATTGAGGACTATGTCGCAACACTTTAGCCACTTTCAGGGATGAGACTAATTAAAGTACAACTTCGTTCCACTAAGACCAAATCGTCAATTATCGCTTGCGCATTTGTCCATATTTTTTGATGCTACAAACATGATGAATGTGAAATATTTGTCACTATCACAAAAAATGTGCAAATTTGTGATAATATCAAGGACGATGTATGAGTGTCACATCAAGAACTATATCGACAATTAACTCGAATCAAGAACCTGCTAGACATCAACTCACCTGATTTATGCTGTCAGTATCTTGTTCTTGATACATGTATTTGGCAATTTCAAGGCAGAAGAGAGTTTTCCCTTGAGAATTGAACTGGTTTGCAAGCAAAGGGTCTTTAGGATTAAAAGATGGCCTCCAATCATTTAATACATTTGTTTTGTTCATTATAACAAACCCTTCCACATAATCAAATGAATCTGGTGATGATATTAGATGTTCTTGCTCATTAGTAAACATTTCAAAATCTGAGTATAACACTCTAATCCATCTCACCTGTGAGAAAAGAGAGTAGTACCAAGTAATAATCAATAATTTTAGGCTTAATATATACTCCTGATTTCATTAAAACTTGTCATTTTAGCTTATAAAATTTTGCTTTTACATTTTTAATGAATTTTTTGAGTTTTATGTAATTATCAATCAACCAATGATATAGTTTCAAACAATTGTCTTTCTGCATCTTCAATAGAAAATGTCGAAATTGTCACATATAATACGTGCAAGTTGTACTTTAGTCCATGTAAATATACGGTTTGCGCAAATACTCCCTCATATTGGTCGGAAAGGTACATCTTGGTCTCCCTTTTGATGGGAATGTTAAATTTTGACTAAAAAATGGACTAAAGTGCACCCTTTTTTAGCGATATCATTAGGGGTTATTTGCGCAGACTGTACACCTACAGAGACTAAAGTGTAATTTACACATATTACATCTGGCCATTCAACAATTATCTCACATTTTCATTGACTATCATTTATTTTTATTAATCTGATCTATCTATATATGTGCAAATGACTAACAGTGTAAAACGACAAATAAAAATAAAGTGGTGGAGTAATTAGCGTAAGTTCTTGATTTGAAAACTTGAAGGTACCATAATAGGTGCTGGCTCAAGAGCTATCCTAGCTTTGGTGATGATACCAAATTGTCCAAGTCCTCCAAGAACACCATAGAAGAGATCAGTATTCTGATGGTCTGAACAAGCTATCACATCTCCGGTGCCTGAAAACCCGGTTTGTCTCATCCCACTTTAGTCAAGACTATTTGAGAGGCGTTCATATTTTGTTTGCTCATCAATTTCATATCCCACCGAGTGATAATGACACTGGTGTGAGAATTAATGAAAGATCGCAAAGAAATGAACACGTATGTATGTGAAATTAATTATTTTGAAAGATTTTATTATTTGTGTGGTATATGTTTGTGGGAATTAAGAATTAATTTCTTTGTTTTACATATTTAATTTGTGATAAGGAAAATTGAGAATAGTAATTTATAAGTATATATATACTAATGAAGTTATATACAAAATGTAACAATGTTAATTAAATTAATCGATTAAAAAAATTAATATACATGTAACTTGCCTATTAGGGTTAGTATTATAATCAGTACAGATCAGAGACTAATTATTGTATATTACTGCCTCCGTTTTTTAAATAATTGACACATTTTGAATGTTTATAGTTAACAAAAACGATTTAAAATATAAATATCTCTTATTTTATATGTCAAAAAATTATAAAAAGTTGATATTTTCTTATCATTTAATGAGAATTCATGGTCAAATATTTTAAAGTTTGACACACAAAAAGTCAAAATATGAGAATTTTTTAGGGACGGAAGGAGTATTAAATATATATGAAAAATTAGAAATTTCATTTTATTATTTCTTATACAATATTTAGAAGGCTCATGATGGTTTTGCTAAACGTTTTGTGCAATACTCTTCAATATAGTTCTATAATTTGTTCATATTTACAACTTTCTAAGCACCATATATATCATATTATTATATATATACTTTCTAAACATTCTTTACTTTTGTTGTTGGTAGAGCATAAATACCTGTGACAACTTCTAACTGGTAGACATTGTTGATTTGTGGGCCATGTTTGAATGCTTGTCCACTAACTCCACCATTTGATAAGGTTCCACCAATAGTAAGATGAAGGTAATCAGTCCAACATTTTGGTGTAAGCCCTTTTTTAAGGCTTTCATGAAGTACATCTATCCATAAATGCCCTCCAGAGACATCAACATAAGGCACATTTCCTGTATGAAACACCATCTTTTGCCCTAATAATACTAGATGTTCCATGTGTATCACCACTCCCTCGTTGGCCTGCGCCTGGCCTTCGAGGGAGTGTCCGTGGCCTCGGGCCGCGATTGTTAGGTCGGAGGATGAGCCTAAGTCATAAATGTGTTTTATGGTTGTGGAGATATCATTTACTGATTTTGGGTATAGAATTGCATGTGGGAGGTGATGGTATCTATTGCCAAAGTCTTTTGCTGCATGGGTGATATTGTCAAAACTAAGATGACCCTCGAGGTGTAACATTTTAAGGGGCAAATTGAGAATTAGAGAATTTGAGGGAGGTTGATGAGAAGATATGGTGGAGATAGCAAAAGTGTGGTTTGAACATAATTTATTAACCTTTTGATTTGTGCCACTTGCTAATATCATGACTATTAGAAGTCTAAAGATTGAACGATTGTGTTTTGGAAGATATACCATTCTCATGTTTCCTAAGAACATGTGGAGAAACAAATAGTTTTTTTGTTGATCAATATAGTAAGGGGTTTATTCAATTGGAAAGGCAAATTTGAGTGATGAGGGAATGTGGTGGGAACAATATATAAAAGGGGTAAAGGGGGTGACATGGGCGGATTTAGATAAATCGTAATGGTGGTTCAAAATATAAATAACAAATTTGAGAGGTAGTAGTTGTCGATTTGGTTCCATAGAGTTATATATATTATTGTTGTAGTACTACTTCTAAAAGTGAGAGAAGTGTTATAGTGTGATTTCCTAGGTCATAAATCTTGCACATTCTTCTCTATTAATTTTTCTAGAACCATGAAGTCGTGTCAATTCCCCCAAACCCCTGTGGGGTTTCGAATTTGTGGGTGTATGGTTGTTGTTGATGGTGGGTTTGAGAAAAAAAAGAAGAGATGAGGAAGAAGATTAAAGTTGTGATGGTTTTGAATTTGGGTTTGTTGGTGGTGGTGGCTTTGTGAAGGTGGTGGTTATAGTTGGTAGATAAGACGAAGAACATATGATGGGGAAAAAGATGAAGTGTGGAGAAGAAGAAGAAGGAAGTAGATAAGAAGAACATATGATGGGGAAAAAGATGAAGTGTGGAGAAGAAGAAGAAGGAAGAAAGGGTATGTGTGTAGTTTGTTTTAATTTTAAAGGTAGAATAGTCCCCAAGGAAATTTCACTGATTGACGAAGTCGATTTTTGGTTTTTTACACAAATTGCCTCAATTTCAAGTAAAAGCGCCGATTTTGAGGTATTTTTAGAGAGGAGGAGTTCGGAAATTAACACATGTTCAACTCTTCTGTATGTGCTCCATCTAACAAAACAGAGGACTCAGATACGAAATTACATAACTACCCTTGGCAAATTAGCACATGTTCTTCACATGCTCAGCTTGACGAAGAGTTAATAAAAATTTTAAAAAATGAGATAAAATTTTAAACATAAGTGATGGATTAGGTAACTTTAAAACACAAATAGTAAACTAAAACTATTTGTCAAACATAGATTCTAACCATTAACCCATGATTCAATTATTCCCTCCAAAGTTCACGTCATCTAAGGCTTCAAATACTTCCTCATGAGGGAGATTAATATTGGATGTTTTCTTATCAATTATCCTAATGTGAGTGAACGAACCCTAAAGCTAGTAGATCGGTTGCCTACAAGGCTCACGCTAACCCTTCCTTACTCATTCTGCTTGTAGGCTAATATTATAGTACGAACCTAATATTATATTTCGAATGAAATATAAAACAATTGTCTTTAATGAGACGATTCACTCGAACAAACACTTTTATATATATAAAAAAATTATATATGTATAAAGGAAAAATTAATGTAAAAGTTAGCATTTAAAATTATATTTGAATATATTTAAGTTTTTTGAACAGACACTTTGAAAATTATGACAATTTTCAACAGACACTTTCATACACCTAGATCCGCTACTGCCCTAAATGATAGATCTTTTTTATGTGATACAAAAATTAAGAGAATTTAAATTTTGTATAGAAAACTTTTTGTCATTTTCTGTACTTTTAAAACAGTTAAAATACTAGAATCAATTTTAATTTTTTTATTTTTTTATTCTGAATAAAAACTCTATTGTATCCGTGGAGGTAAATAGGTAGTACAAATTATTGGGCTAGATACGATATAGATTCAAAGAGCCAATTTGCACTAAATTGGGACATTTTGAATTTCTTTTCTTTTGTCTAAAACCGTTTAGTTTGGAAGAGGAAATTCACCAGAAACAAGAGATTTTGGATATTCTATGTACTTCTTTGGCAGATAATGAAACCACCTTTTCACTATTTCTCTAGCTCGACTTATTGTGATCTTAACCATTTTGAGAAAGTGTAAAAATGTTAGTACCTTTTAAAATATATCCACATTTGGTGAACCTATATATCACTAGTACTCTTTTGTCAGATTATTGGATTGTTATAAATCTATAATGCAAATTCAAATACAGTATGTCACAATAATTGTCTCATTACCTATTAAATTAAAAATATGATTAAATTATTAATTTTAATTAAAAAACTCATTACATATGGATGCAAAATACAAATCAAAGTTCTTAATGTGACTGTTATTTTATTATTGTTAAACTAAAATGAAAAATCACATTCATGAGTTTAAATATCACTCTTTTAGTTTCTTTTACACTAATACTACAGTTCTTTTTTATAAAAACAATAGTTAACTTCAAAAATAAAATAAAATAAACTATAGAAATTTTGGTTCATACTTACTTTAAAATCTACTCCCTCCGTCCTAAATGATTGATACATTTGACTTTTTGTGGCGGTCAAACTTTAAAAATGAGATCATGAATGCTTATTAAACGATAAGAAATAAATATAATCAGATTTGATCTATATTCTTCTCAATATATTTTTGAAATATCATTTTTTGTAATTTTTTCACATGTAAAATAAGAGATATTTACGTATTAAATCTTGTTTTGTTGACCATGAAAAGTCAAAATGTGCCAATCATTAAAAACCATAAATCTCTATTTATTATATCAATTTACATACATAGTAATAACCGATTGCATAAACGATCTTTCCACTAATTGGATCACTCATATATATAAATTAAGACGGTTATAAATTATATAGTTATTTATTATAATTCTTAGCACGTGCAACACACGAAACATCAGACGAACATATTGATGTATATAGTCCATAGATATGCACATTATTAACTTAGAAATTGTTTTGAAGTTTTCATAATGTGACCCGTGATAAGTCTTGGGATTATATATTGATACTATACTCTTTTGTTGTATCTTGGAAATTCTAGCTTGGATGATTTTTGTTATTGAACATGGAGTAGTGATTTGTATGATAATTAGAGAGTGAAGAAGCCGGCCCCTACATGAGTTTTGATTTAAGTGTGGAAAATGGCAGAAAACTATTCACATTTTGACATCATTTCACAAGAATTGACAGGAAAAAAGTATTGAAAGGGAATCACATATTGTCATGGTCCTCCAATTTGACAGTTCCCTGACTCCAAACATTTTCAGGGTCCTTTTCTTTTTTATCTTATACTATCTCGGTTTCTTTGACTTGTCTTTCTAATTAAACTCAAATACGTTTATTAAGAAATCGTACAAATTTACTTGTAAGACCTTGAGTATTAAAGAATTTAATGATTGAATTAGTTATATTGATTTATACTTGAATTTAGTACACATCATTAATGTTGCCGTTGAAAGCTAAAATTAATGAAGAGTCCACTTTCATGTGACATTTATTCATGTATTTACCTTCATTCTAGCATTGATAATATAATTACATTTAGTAAGGTTAGAAGATGAAAAAATTGATAAAATATGTATTGAAATTCTGGGAGAACGAATATTTAGGAATAAAAATTTGAGGTTACAAAGATAAATAAAAGAGATCGAAGAAGTGTTATTTTATAAATTTTAGCTAGGGTTGTGTTTCAGTATAGATCGTAGTTTATTGCAAATTTTCGATTTGAATGGATCAATCTGTAACTTCTAAAAAGTTGATTGTAGATATAATCCTAGTAAATAGTAATTTAACACATTTTATCCTTTAAAGTGTTTCCACTAGTATACTTTGATTATGATAAGTGGCATATATTATACTTACTATAGTTGAGACGTTGAGTGGATTTCTTTGGGCCATTGTTGTGTTAAAGAGTATTCAAAAGGTTGAGTGTAAAATATGAGACAAGATGAATACAAATTAGGCAGGATTTCTCATTTTCCATTGGTTGGAAGAAAAAGGAGAATCTAAAGGTGTTATAAATCTAAAGGGTTAATTGATGTAAGTGGGTTTATCATCTAGTAGATATTTGATTAGTTACATTGTGAGTCATCTAGCTTGATAAGCTACTTGATGAGTCACATAATGAATCATCTATCTTGATAATCTCCTTGATAAGTTATGTATATGATGACTAATGTTATTTTGTATTCCTATAAATATTGTTTATGTTCATTAAATATTTGGTTGATTAAAAAGCTCAACCAATGCTGATGGCTCAATAGTCTAGTGACATCCGACTCAACCTTTCATGCAAGAGGTCATGGGTTCGAACCTTGTTGGAGAGAAATTTGTCTCATATTATACTCTAACTCTCTATAAGTTAGGAATTTATGTATATATTGTTTGTAATGCCACTGTATTCATAATTAACCGCTATTTTACAAAAAATAATTATATTGTAAGTGTTGCTCATTTTGAAAAGAGAAGGTAACTTACATATTATTCTTGTCATGTCATCAAATTTAATTAAAATAGACTTTTCTATTTTAAATATTTATTTTTGAAACAACTATATGAGTTTAGATAAGGAGTTACACCTCCAGGCTAAAAATGTTGTTAATACTACTAAAACAAAAAATGCTACATCCAAGCAGGATAGAGTATTTCTCCTTCATCATATCCAGTTATTCACAAAGGGTTTAGACCTGAATATCTTAGTGTTAACAAACCTGAAGTTCTGTGAAATTACTTAATGGAAAAATATGATCATTTGAAGTTGGTTATTTTACGAAAGGCTAAATATGACTAGTTGAATCTTCTCTTGTAAGATTTCAAATCTGTGACATAATATAATTATGCAATATTCAAAATCACCTCACAGCTGAAATTGTATGATGACTTGTAACAAAAGAACAACGGCTGGAGAAAACGTTTACTACTTTTCATGCCTCAAATGTTTGCTTGCAGAGCGCCAATTTAAGATATATTCATAATTTATTTCATGTCTACATGTTGCATAATAAAATAAAGAATTATTGTGGAGAAATCATGAATCTCGTCCTGTAGGCTCTGTTCATGTGCCAGAAGTACACGTGGATTCGAGTTTTATATGTGGACTGGTAATAATGGACGAGGTATTATTAAAGGCTAAAGGTATACGTTCCCGAGTAAACAAACAATTTTTACAAAAATTCATGGATTTAACCATGAGTGGAAAAGTGGCGCACCAAAAAATGAACAGGAGTCAAATAAATAGAAAGATTTGTTTGAAGAACATATCAAAAACCAAGAAGATATTTATTACCGATGTGGTATGGCTCGACATTGGTTGCGTACCTGCATTAGTGCTACACATCTTGTCAATTTATATCAGGCATCCTTGAAGATATCAATAGAATATATTGATACAAATCGTATCTAAGCAAATGATGATACTTCTATAACTCTTCCTTACATAGATCTTGATTCGCTTACAAGAATAGAAGAAACTAAGTGAAATATATCTGATTATCTTAAAAATTCAAATTATGATGAAATGAACTAGACGTGAATATATAAATTACGGGTTCATAATTGGGTATGTATGTATGTGTTAAGTTGTGTTTTGGTGTTATTATATATATATACCACCTCTTGTATGTATAAACCACATGTTCAATATAAGAACTACGTTTCATAAACTCTTGGTTGTTTATGTATTATTATTTTGAGGTGTTAGATTTAATTAAATCCAAAGTAGGTAATCTACTAAGAATAAGCTTCCAACTAAAATATTTAGTCTTTCTAGGAATTTTACTTTTCCAAAGTCTATTCCAGGTACAACTTTCAAATATTTTATAATTATTATCGTTAAAGAGATTAAGATAAACTTTCATAGCATTATAAATGGAACTAGTTTTGAGATTCTGGAAAGGGAGGTGTTCGATATCAATATTATAAAGGTAATCTACATGGTATCGAGCCAATAAATTCTTCACGTGTGTTTAGTAGGCGGCCAAATATAGTAGTGAAATAAGCCATTACAGCCACAGGGGTATTTGAAAAAAAAAAAATTGTTGCACTACTGAAATAATCTCCAGGGAAACAGGCGGCCAAATAATATTAGGAATTTATTGGCTCGATACCATGTAAGATTATTGTGGAATGGATGTTAATTGTATCATTGAATAATGATACATATTTATACAGGGAGATGCCTATCACTACGGGCTAATACAGTCAACTAAGGAGTAATGATCATTAATACTAACAATGGTCACTAATGTGAAATAGTCAATGGTCATTAATGCTAATAATGGTCATTAGTCCTAACACTGCGGACTTATGAGTTAGGTTACTTTCCCGTTAGTGTAAGTTTACTTTCAGTATATTATCATTTCATAAAAAAAAAGTTTTATTAATAAGCTTTTGGGATATAAGCCGGAATTCTATGGTCATTCCAAATGTTAATATTATTTCCATTAGTACCTACTTTGTAGATCATGCTTCCAATAATACTTGTGATGCCTAGCTGATGGTTCGCCAAATATAAGAGGAGTTGAATTTTTGTTAGCTTTAAATATACGGAGTATTATTTTTAGGGCAGTATTTAGATTTAAATAGTTTACTAAGTGGGTTAATTGTTAGTCTCCATTAGGAGCTAGGAGGGCCAGATTGAATAAATAGAGGTGTTTAAAACTAAGACATCCTTTCTTTTATTACTATAAAAAAGATTTCAATTAATTCAATAAATACTTTTACTCAACACCAATTTGACATCACGAATAGAGGCATTAATAAGTATAACTAATTCTTGTACCTTAAGGATATTATTTTCAGTTCCTCTTCCAAAAATATAATAATTTTGGTAAGGAAAAATCAAAGAGTAAAGGTAAGGTTTGAATTAATCTATTAACTAGAATTTTAGAAAGAACACATTGCATAAACTAATACCTATAATCTTTAATAGTTTGCGGTGGCCAACCTATGGAATGGGGGTAAAGTATTATTGATTTCTTTGAAGATATATTATTTGTTGTTAATAATGATTTCAAGATATGTGGTTCTTAGAGTTAATCGAATAGGTTAGTGGAAAAGTCTCTCGATAGTGACTGGAAGGTCCTGGGTTCGAATCTCACCCCATCGCTAATTTACAAAAAAAAAAAAAAAATGTGTGGTTCTTAATAATGATTCAGTACAGTTATTTTGATGGGATACACTTGGAAATCTATTGGGTTCTTGGAATTTGGATTCAAGCATTTAATAGAGAGCATCTTTAATTTCTTTTTTACAAGGGCATTGAGGTTTTCGATTTTGTTTTTGGTTAAATACCGTTTTAGTGTTTTTTATAGTGGTGAAGTTTGAAAAATGTTGATATTGGTGGGGTTATACATATCTTGAAAGTAAATTTTACAATGATTTTTTATATCACATTTGTTTGTAAATAAAGCATCTTGATCATCTTTTTATTCTATGATAGAGTTAATTTTCTTTTTAAAGGTAACATGAGAGTGACAGAATTTTGAATTACAGTCTTTATCAGGGACCAATTTAATTTTTACACTTTGTTTCTAATATGTTGTTTCAGGGTTGAGGAGCGCATCACGCTCATGTCCCAAAGATTTGTTTTTTTACAGAGTTGAGTTTTTATTGGGGGCTATTTTGTGTTTTTTAGAGTGATGAGTATCCTTAATTGATAGGAAGTTATTCTCGATTCTATGGGTGTTCCAAATTTTAATTCCAGCTTTAGTTTTTTCTAGTTTATCCATTAAAATGTAAGTATGAGGGCTAATATTGTTACTTAAAAAAAAATTATTCCAAAAATGATTAACAACATCTTTTAAACCAAAATATTTTAAATTAAAACTTGAAGTTTAAATGTTCTGGGACAATCCAAATTAGAAGTTCTAGTATAGGTAAGTTGAGGACCATGGTCAGAAGGTTGAATAGGTAGAGCTCTACAACAGGCTTTATGGAATTATAGATTCCAATCAAAGTTGCTCATAGCTTTATCTAATTTTCATACATCATTCTTCCTTCTCTCTTTCGATACCAAGTAAATTTGTAGCTAAGATGTTGAATATATTCTGATCTCCTTTCATTAACGAAACTCAGAAATTGGAGGCAACCATGTATAGTTTTATTAGAGGTTAGTTGGGTATTTTTCATTAGAGAAAAGGATTTGATTGAAGTCCCCGCAAAAGAAAATGGGCAACTATATTCTAACTCTAGAGCGAATGGTCGGCCCACAATGTGTATGTATTCAATCCAAATTGGAAAGGAGCTCAAATTGGAATGAAGCAACGTGTAGGTCTCGTACAGAACCGATCCACCAGATTTAGGGTTTCATCAATAAGAGTAGGGTGCACTGTTTAGTCTTATTTTATTTGAAGCTTTATAAGTTTTTCATATCAATATGTTTCGTTTCATAATTTCTCCTTCCATAGTTCGAATTATTATTGAGCATATACATGTCAATCATCTGATGGGCACTACCCACTAATACTTATAAATTTTACTAATTCAATTTAGATGTCTTAGGGTGTGTAGGAGAGGTCATATTTGACCAATAATGATGACCAGATAAACAAGAAATATTTTTGAAATTATATGTTATTATATCTCCATAAGCAAATTCCCTTTCTTCCTCCTTCAACCAAGGGATCACAATAACAATCAAGATGACAATCTTCTTGTTGATCAGTTCTGCAATCATTAAAGCATTCCCATCCTTCGGGAGGTGACACATTTGACGGGGGAGGAGGGGGCACATATGGTATTGGGTCAAGTATTCCTTCTGAAATTTTTCCATCTGTAAATGATTAGAGGCTAAAGTATGTAAATTTCTTTTTTTGACAAACAATACCATACTGGAAGTAAACCTACACTAACGAGAAGGGAAAATCTACGCAACAACGGGGCAGAGACATCCGTATTTATTTGGACCCTCGTTAGGTGTCGAACCCATGACCTCCATTGTAGAAACATGGGCCGATAACCATTAGAGCAAGCTCTGTGGTTGTTAAAGTATGTAAGTTAACATCAATGAAATGTCAGAAGTGTATTCTTTAGCCAAACAATGATTTAGCGATATCCTATTTAATAATTGAGATCATTTTTGAATAGTCCTCAACAATAATACAAAGTTGCATTTTGATATTCAATAATGTGAAGATAGCCGTTAGCCCCAATGAATGACTCAAAAGTTGCATTTTTAGTCTCCAAACTGACGTCTCCATTAATTCTTATAAGTTTAAGTAGTACTTTAATCCCCTAAGTAATACAAATGTTAAAATTGGTCACCAAATTAACATCTCAGTTAATCTGAAGTTACTAAAACTAACGCACATGCTACTCTGGAGATCAAACTACAACTTTTATGTGATTTATAAAAACTAAAATTGTTACCATGCCATTACTATGTCCTTGGCTATTAACTAGAGATAACCTCATTGTAACACTTTTTTATAGCTAATCTTGTATACTGAATTGCTTTCTCAAGTTGCTCTTATGGTTAAAAGTAGTGATCTTTGTTCTATCCACTTGTAAATGTTTAAAGTTACGTATGATTGAAATCTCAAAAGTGGTCAAGTAAAAGTATCGTTGTAAAATAAAAATATCAATGAAACCAGAAAGAAAATAAAAGGGGACCAACTTTAAAAAGATTAAATAATGGGGCCAAAATAAATAAAAAATAGTTAAAATATCCATAATCTCTATTTTTTATTTTTTAATAAAGGATCTAACCAACTAAGCTTCCACTTAATTTACTTATATTTTTTATTATATATCACAAAAATGAAAAAAAAAAAATCACATATAAAAAGCTAGGGGGTGCCCTAGGGTCCGCCCCTGAATGAAACTGAATTGAAATGATAATAATAAATTAATAATAACGTACATTGATTGACAACAAGTAAAAGAATGATGAGCACAATGAGATTCTCCATGAATACTTTCTCTTATTACGAATATTTTTGAATTGTTGGTTGACAAATTAACATATTTATAGGAAATTTTTTGACAAGTTTGCCTTTGTTATTCACGTAAATCAATTGGAGCATAACATTTATTGTTCAATAGAAATTTGTTGCACTTTATATATACATCATGGACAACGACCTTGCGAATGAATCTTCAATTTTTATTTATTGAAATAGATCAATACTTTTGATTCTCTATTTTGTGATCATCCTCTGCCTCTAATTTTCGAATGTTTTATTGTTGTCTATTCAATAAGAAAACAATTTGATGTAGTTTGCATGCTTGTTTTCGATCCATTGAGGAAGAGTAACACGTAAGTACAAAACTGGATTCGGTTCGTATTCAGCGCGAGCCTGGTTCGAGGCTCCCTGAACCCGGGGTTCATGATCCGCCCTGATTTGGTTAAACAGGAGTCCTTTCAAAATCTTAAATGTGAACCATAAAACACAAAATTGGTATTGTATTGAAGAATTCCTGATTTTGCAAATGGTCTATTACGCAGAAATAACTTAAGGGTCTAAACTTCAAGAGTTCCTAGCAGCCAACTGCGACTTAGGCTATAAAACAGATAAAATGATGTAAAATAAATTGAAGTGGTGAATGTGATGAAGGTGAGGTGGATAATTTATGAGAGAATTTATTAGGTTAACTAGCACTCATCAAGGTGCAAATTAATTTAGCGCACACATTTTGATTTTTTAGTAAAATAGCACAAACATGGATGAAATTACTAATTTACCCCCCTTCTAAATTTAGAGAATTTTTAAAGATTTTTTTTCGATTCTATTTTTCAATTTCTTATTTTTCTTTCTTTCGATTTTTTCCCGATTTGATTTTCAGTTATCTTGTTCGATTTTTTTTTCGAGTTTTTTTTATTTCTTTTCGAATTTTTTTCATTTTTTTTCGATTTGTTTTTCATAGTAAGAAGTTCTGATCTTGGTAGTTGTTTCGCAAAAGGTCCGAGTTTGATTTTCAGTTATTTTGTTTAAAAGTTTCACTTTTGTTAGTTGTTTTGCCTAAAAGTTTCGATTTGGCAGAAAAATTCGATCTTGATAGGAAAAAAGTTTGATTTCGCCAAACATTTTTGTCAAAATCCAAACTTTTAGCTAAAACAACTATTAAACTCGAACCTTTTTTTCTATGAAAAAATAGAAAAAAATGAAAAGAAAAATGGAAAAAAGATTGAACAAAAAAGAAAAACATATTTAAACGAAAAAAGAGAAAAATATCGAACTTTTTTTTGTAAAAAACGGGAAAAAGTTAAAAAAAATTTGAATTTTTTTTAAAAAAAAATTCTCTAAGTTTATAAGGGGAGGGTAAGTTAGTAATTTTATCCTCCTTTTGTGCTATTCTGTTAAAAATTGTAAATGTGTGCTCTAAGCTAATTTGCACCATTGATGGGTGCTATTTAACCCAAATTCTATGAATTATGGCGTGAAGTTGGCGGTAGGGGATATGTGTTTGGACTTTGGATTAAGGTTTGGGGAGGGGGTAGTTCTCTGGTTTAGTTGAAGAGTAAAGTTGGGGCGGTGCCGTGGATGGGGGAGGGGGCCGGGGCCGGGTCCGGGCAGTCTTCTCTACCATGAGATTTGATGATAAAGTTGGGGGAGACAGAAGGTGTAGCGTGAAAGCAGGCGGGTGGAGTTTGGTGAGAAGCATCATTGGTCTGTTTCACCCTTTGTCTTAGACGTAAGCGTCGTCTAGGTGATTTTTAGACAATGCTTTTTTTCTTGTGCTGTCTAAAATGCTCCTTTTAAGCCGTAAGCATCATAGGAGTTGTTCTTGTATTCGGTTTTGAATCAAATATTGGTTCTTTATTGTTAAGTTGTGCAAGAACTAGTAAATATCACCTGCGATTGCAGTAAAAGCTAGTCGACACTCGACTCCCTTGCGCAAGGAGAAGAAGAGAAGATCATTTGGACACTAAGATGGAGCGTGCCACTAAACAGGCTAAAACTTGCGTGCCGCTTCATAATCAATCACTCATTTATCAAGATGTATGTAACATGGACATTGGTCTCAGTCTTCAATAAGTGCTCACGCGTAACTGCTTTTGTAGTATCCCTCTACTTAACAAAAATGCTACTATTTGTGATTTTTTCATCGTTTGTTCATTTATTTTCATAAACTATATTTTTGGTCAGTCGAGTTACCTTTTCACATCGCAATATTGCTATATATGTTCTGGCGGATAATCAACGATTTCATATGATCGAACTATCAAAACTGTTGTAGCAAAAACAATAAGAAGATGGCCAAGGAAGTTGACTAACAAACTGTCCACATTGAGCTCAATTTCCGCTTCCCACGGTAAATTAAAGCTGCCTTAGGGATATGAAGTTGTGGGAATTTGGGCTCAGTGATTGCTCAAGCTGTCGACATTTGAGTTCAATTTTGGTTCCATTAGTAGCTCTGTTTCCTGGGTTTAGAAAGCTTATCTAGTCCTGTGTGAAGTTATTTGTGATGACTGGTGAGCAGATTATAGTCAGCTGTATGTATTCAACTCTAATTTGCGTGGTTCAATGGATTTACCAGCACAACTACGAAGACGCCTCTACTCGAAATGCTTTTGGTACGTTATATAGACAGCAGACACTCGAAACGCTCCGGGACAGGAGAACCGAGAACGGGAACTGAGTTGGCCAGTTTAGGTATTGCAGTAAACCCATTCAATTTATTTGGGCTTAGAGCCCTCAGCTATTCTAAAAAGTGGTCAATTGTATCATATCATTGCTGTTAACTTGTAAAGAATGCAATCTTACTCTATATCAATTTTCTTATTCATTTAGGAAAATATCTTCACTATTAATTATATTGCTTAGAAGATGAGAAAAAGGAGTAATAATAGCAAGAGACTTAAATGGAAACTAATCATTGTAATTATTAGTATAAAAAAGTCATTAACTACTATCATACTATCAGACTAATGAGTGAGTAGCCCATAAATCAACCAAATAGATTATTAAAGTTAGGTTAATATCTAATTATAAATATAGGTTTTATGTTTTATTGAGAACAACAAGAATGATCAATAAAATATCTCCCTTTACATTTTGTTCAAAAGTCCACTTCAACTTGAAATAAGCAAATCTACTTTTTTTATATTTAGGCCTTGAGATTCAATAGACTTGATATCATGACAAAATATAAAGGGAGATATTTTATTAATTATTCTTGTTGTTCTAGATATAAATACATAATAAAAAAAACCTATATTTATAAGTATATATTAACATAGTCTATTTGGCGGGCTTATAGCCTAACAATTACCTACTTAATTGGAATAATTAGGTTGTTTTAGTACCGGTGTAAATACAAAATAAAGTGTGAAATCGTTACGCTAATCGCGTTACGCAATGTTCTCTGTGCCGCCCGGCACCCGTGTAAGCATCAATTTCCTATACATGATGAAGAACAGTGTTCTCCATACAAACTGCTGGGAACGCCGCTGGCCAACTTGGCTACCACCTTCCACAGCCGCTCGATCTCCCTAAAGACGTCGTCGGTCGGAAGGTGATGGCGGCAACAGGGGCAAGAGTTGCTCTTCTTCAACCAAGGCAAAATGCATCCCCAATGAAACAAATGTCCACAAGGCAATTCACAAACATCTCTTCCTCGTCCCATGTCTTCTTTGCATACCACACATTCTACGCCGCCCCTAGTACTCACCTCAACCGACGGCAGTGCCACCACGGCTGCCACGGATGCCGCCACCTCTCCACCACCAGAGCTACAATGAAAGTCCAAACGTTTCTTGATAAATCTCATACACTTCGCCACCTCCTCAATATACTTGATCAAGACTTCGAAATTCGACACGCCGAATCCCGACAACCTCAAAATTGAACTGGAAACATACTTGCAAAGAATGCTCCTCCAACATGTTGTCGGAGCCTCGAGTGCTTTAATGTCATTTTGCCTGATTTCACAGAGCAACAAGAGAAGCAAAACCGCGTCGAGATCACGAAGTTTGATGGGGTTGTTTTGTATGTAACACAAAGGGGATAGAATGGTAGTGAGGTTGGACAAGAGGTAACGTGCGATGAGGAGGGATTTGTTGTGTAAAGAAAGGGAGTTGAGGTGGTGGAGAGTGAGGGAGAAGAGTGATGAGGAGGAGAGCATGGCGAAAAGGCGGCGGCGGTGGAGGTGGAAGATGGTGGAGATGGTGGTGGTTAGGTCGGAGAATTGAGAAGGAATGAGGTTTGTCAAAGCTTGAATGAACATGACCTCTAATGGAGTTTGGCCTTCCATTGTATAGTAGCTTGGATCTTGTGCCTTCTACTCTTTTGTGGGCTAAAGAGAATAGAAGAGTCACTTTAATGCATTTATATATATTGTAGGAATAATAATTGTGAATTTGTAATATATTTTAATAATATATAATTGGTTGGGCGTTTGCTATTATAGAATGATATAAATAGTAATACAGTCAATGAATAGTAAAAATAGATAGACTATTACTCTCTCAGTCCCAAAAAGATTGTCACATTTTGACTTTTGTTAGTGAAACATTACAAAATTTGATCATGAATTCCCATTAAACGATAAAAATAATATAGTCTTGTGGGACCTTGTTAGATTCGTCTCAATATATATTTTTGAAGTTTTAACTTTATATAATTTTTTCGCATGTAGAATAATAGATATTTATATTTTAAATCGTATTTTGTTGATCACCGAAAGTCAAAATGTGACAATCTTTTAGGGACGGATTACTACTATAAATTAGTTCTATTATACAACAAATACTAATGGTAGAGTAATATAATTTGTACTATATTTGGAGTCGTTTTCTTTGACACAAAGGTCAAGTCATGCACAAGTGTCCACACTTGATTGAAGCCAAATACATGTGTATGTCCCAACCACTTCATGATTTTACTTTATCATATCATGTATTTTTGGAATGAGAAAATTCATTAGTTAAAATTAGTTTCATTAAAACATAAAATGGGTTATTCATATAATGCATTTTTTTAATAAGAATTCATTGGTTAATTAATTTTCATGTATCATATCTTAAAATCCTTTCTATTTTGTTTGCATATTGTACCGTTAGTTTGTTAACTACAATTTTGGATTAGAGATAAGAATATTAGTAAATATAGGTCATATTTGTTTGAATTCCAACGTTCAAATAGATGTTGATGATAGTTTTGGAAACATTTTCAGTATTATTATTCTACTACTATTTCCCGTTTAATATTTTTTTCGCAATGTGTGTAGTTATAGTAAAACCACTAACCATAATGATTACCAAGACACAATAGTAAAGAGCAAGCAAGAGATCACCAAGGATATATGTATGTGAAATATGGTCACAAAGTTCCGCTTATCAAGGAAATACAAGAGCAGCAATGAATACCAAACACCCCATCTCTATTAAACGGTAAGAAATAATAAAGTCATGTGGGATCTTGTTATATTCGTCTTAATATATATTTGTATAATACTAACTTTTTATATTTTTTCATATCTAGAATAAAAGATATTTATGTTTGAAATCGTATTTTGTTGATTATCGAAGTTAAAATGTATCAATCTTTTAGGGACGGGAAGTAGATGTTTGTGTAGACTCTATATATACATACCCTCTTGTATCCCCAAGTTTTTTTAGTTTTTGTAGGGTAATAAAGAATTATTGAAGATGACTTGGGGGGGTTGGGGTTGCATGCATGGGCCAAATTGATATTTTCCACTCTTATGTTTGTTCTTTTCAGATCATTAAATACAGACAAGTGCAAGAAAATTAATTAGGCTAACATGCTTTGAACCAGACACAATATCTATGGACAAAAACCTCAAAACATTCTTGGCCACTCCATGCTAATCTAATTCCACCCTCTAAGATCCCACAAGACCCTACAACTATTGCGACCATGCATGTCACCTCCTATATACTCCCTCCCTTTTTTACTTATCGTTTAAACAAAAACGATTGTTGTTATTTACTTTTCATTTTATATTTTTAAGACATTTTTCGATTTAGTTTTTCTATTATGATATTATCATTAAATGAGCATGAATTATATTTTTATCTTGGAATTTGAGATAGTAATGTATATTCCTATAATAAATTAGAGTACACAAGTAAGAACTATAGATCTTTAATTGTTGTGCCAAGTCTTAATGACAACTAAAGAAAATTTTATGTATTTGTTGTTTTAGCTTGAAACTTGTAGTTATTGTAGCATAATAAATAATAATTTTTGCTTTTCCAATAGTGCACTTAGTGCTTACTGAAAGTTCTGCATCCACTAAGCGTGTTATACCAAATGTTAAAACTACTGGTTTAACATAAAGTAATAACAATAAATAAATTCAACACCGAGAATTGGTAACCCAGTTCAGTGCGCACGCACCTATCTCTGGGGGCATCCTACCCAAGGGAACAATTCACTATCAGAAAATTGTCTTACAAGAAAGGACTTACTAGTATGCCTACATACTCTCTATCGCCCTAACTAGGCATTTTCTATAGGCTCCCTACAACTATGTTATCAAACTCCCAATGATTAATATGATGTAGTGTTTTACAGTGGATTCAATGTAAGAACAACCTCACTGTTGTTGAGTGTGTCTGTTAGCATATATGACAACCTAAGAGGGGGTGTGTGAATTAGGTTATAACGGAACTATAGCCAATTTTCGGATTAATAAAAACTATTAATATTGAAACCCCAAAAAAACCTCTTTTACCTAATGTGTGAACACTTAGGATATATTACGCCACAATCAAATCAATCAACACACGGCTCTACATTTCAACTATAAAACTTTCAATTATTCAGTGTAAATAATAACTTACTTGAAGATTGAGAACATATTCCAATTCCAGTACCATTGAAGCGGTTTTACAATGTTATCAACGAGCCCTCTTGTGTACGGCTCGAACTACTTCAAAATTATATTAGAGGTTGTCGGCTTTTTCTTCAAGGTGAGTGTAAGTTTTTTGTTGATGATCAAATTTTTGATATGAACTTCGAAAAGGGAAGGGGAAAGAATGGAGAACTAGGTCGTGTCTTCTTTAAGGACGGATGGCATTAATTTTCCACTCATTTCAATTTAGCCTATGGACAATTGGTAACGTTCAAGTTTTATACTGAAAAAACCAAGTGACATGGATGTATAGTTTATGTTGTCCGCATATATGGTCTTGACTTGATGCTTGCGAGAAAAGACCTATTTCACCTTAAAGTATTTAACTAGCTATGTAAACTCCTTGGCATATGAATATAAACTGTGATTCTTAATAAAATTATCATTCATTACATGTGTTCCTTATTATATGTTTGGTGAATTAGAAAATAGAATAGTTTCTAATGAACAAACATGTCCACGTTCACCCCAAACATGGGGACGTTTAGGCAAAAAAAAAGAAAAATATCTAACGTGCCCACGTGAGCCCTCAGACTGGGGCCTCGAACCGAACAGGACCCAGTATTCCCTTAACGGACAAGCCCGGGCCCATTTTATTAAGGGCTCTGGTCCTGGTTCGATCATTGGTGGGACGGGCCCGGCCTGCCCCATTCGTTAGACAGCCTAGGTATATGAAGGATTCAATCTTTGACAAAAGAATTAAATTTCCAAGATGTTGGTCCAAGAATTATGTACACATCAACCAATGTTAGTACTAATCTACCAATTAGTGGTTTTCTGTACACAAATATGATGTTGGTTAGTGAGATGAAACTTTGATATGTAGCCCATTTGGTGCTTCAACTCTTGGGAATTTCATCAGCTTATCTCCTCCAATTTCTTCCCATCTGGTTGTTCCAAAATAAATATCCTAATTAGTAAGTTGCTAACATAGAAGCATGTATCTAAAATATACAACGTTTGTCTATCACTTTTGGTAATCATACTGTAACGTCTGTCACTTTCGTGGTCTCATGTACAATATATATAGCGAACTGGACAAAACTGTAACTTCTTCGTCTACTATTTGGGACCAAATTTATAATTAATTCGTGAATAACCCCTCCCCTCCAGCTAGTATAGAGTTCTTACCGATATCTTGTCAAAAAATAATGAAGGAATGTTGAAATTTCAGCTATCCCAAGTTCCTTTCCAGGGCATTGCCTTGTACCTCCTCCAAATATCAAGAAGTAGTGTTGGTTTTCTGTGCTTTTATCCTGAAATAATTTATGTGGCACAAAGATGTTAAGTCATATTTAAAGTGACATAGAAGGTCCTGGGTTCAAGTTTCGTTGGAGACAATCGTTTCACGTTTCATTCTAACTCTCTATTAGTTGGTAATTTTTATATTCATTATTTGTAATACTATTGTGTACTTATACTTTCATCACTAATTTACAAAAAAAAAAGTGATGTAAGTTTATTAGCTCAAAGGATCAAGAGTTTATTAGACTCACCAGCCATCTCCATGGATTGAATGACAACGGATCAGGATAATTGTGAGGATCGTAGTTGATTTCTCTTGTGTATACATATATTTTCCATCCTTGA
Source organism: Echium plantagineum (assembly GCA_003412495.2). Classification (NCBI taxonomy): domain Eukaryota; kingdom Viridiplantae; phylum Streptophyta; class Magnoliopsida; order Boraginales; family Boraginaceae; genus Echium; species Echium plantagineum. The sequence continues at coordinate 6,893,338 of CM016568.1, read as the reverse complement.
GGGATAATGAATCCTATATGTGGTAATCAATTAAAATATAAGGCTTAAGAACAAAATTATTATCTTGGTGACCAATTAATGAATGGTAACCATTGTCCTATAAAATCGGCTATAATGATATGACATCTCTCGTGAAAAAATTGTCAAAATAGTGTCAGATAATATGTGAAAATTTCACTTTAGTCTATAGAAATATACGGTATGTATAAATGGTCCTCGATATTTGCGTTGACATTAAAAGTGCAGTTTAGTCTCCTTTTTTATGTAGACATCAAATGGTGACTAAAAGAGGGATTGTAGTGCACATTCTTTACTAATTTGAGAGACTCAAGTGCACAATTCCGAAACATATCGAAGTATAGAAATTTTATTTTTAGTCCTCATTACATAAAATTTTAACGATTCCGTCAAAAGAGTTACTAAACTATATCTTTTCAATCAATACTACATTCACACTACTAAAGTACAAGTTCCACATTGAATCAAATAGGTCCCAAATCAGAAGTCATGGCTGGAATGTTAGGTGTGCCATGTGTGGATCATGATAGGTGAGGGTCCATCAAATGGCAATCATTTTATACTTCACTTACAAAATCTATTAAAAAATACAAAAGGGTTTGTTTAATCTTCCTTTTCTTGACAAGGGTCAAAAGACATAGTACTAGAATATTGCTTTGAGCCCCTAAAGATTTTATCACATATAGTTTATTGTATTCATTTAGATAAAACTTCAAATAATCTTTGAAAAACTAACCATTAATTTCTGTATCTTTAGTTGTTTTCCTAAGAACACCATTGACAATTGAGGCTAATCTTGATGTCTCAAAAATCACCTGCAAAGTAGATTAAACAAACTTGTCAGTTGTCACAATGGTGAACCTTCACATGTTAAGGCTATTTAGCCAGTTAGCCCCGAACTATTAATTAACGTTTAAATGGTCGTTGAACTATCAATTCTTTTTCAAGGTATTTTATTAAATATCTTTTCTATTTTCACATAACAAATTGACCATTATATTTCTATATTAGTCCAAAGAATAAGGACATAATATAAAATATTTTATATAATTAAAATAAATTTTCATCCCCTTAATTCTTTTAGACCCCTCCGCTACCCCTAACCTTATCCCGACTACCAAAACATTCATCAATGACTATCTTACACTTTATTGGCAGTAGTTAGGGAGTAGTGATGGGTAGGGGTGAGGTCGGGTGTGTTAAAACATAAAATATGACTGGAAAAGCATTGGTGGGGTCGACTGCTAGTGACGTAAATATGAATTTTATATTATAATGACCTAATTATGAACGATATGATTATAAAAAAATCATAAATTTTGCGATTGTCATGGTAACGATGGTCATGACACACCCTTAATTTCGCCTATGTAAAAAGAAGGTAGACAGGTTTGAGAAGCTTACCGCACGTGTGAATCTCATCGATTTGTAGTCCTCATAAGAAAGAGGATCATCTGGTTTCTTGCTAGCTCGAATAGCTACATGCTCTTTCTACAAAATAACCAGTAGTTCGAAATCATTAAAATTATCAACCAACTAATATTATAGTTTTAAACAATTTCGATTATTTTTTATTTTCTGTAACGTATGTATAAACTGTTAGAACGACAAGTAAAAATGAATCGAGAAGTATTATTTCACTTACTCTTAGCTCTTCAAGAACTTTTGGGTGATCATGAAGGTACTTAACAGCCATCATTGAAGTAGTTGATATTGTTTCATAACCAGAATATAAAATAGTAATGATTAGATCAATGATCTCATCATCATTCAGCTTGTACTTCCCCTCTGTTCCACCCTTCATCATTAAATCAAGCATATCATTTTGCTGCTTTTTTAGAACACAATCTTTTCTTCTTTCTTCAATCAACTTCCTTAACAATGTCACAATATTTTGCCTTGCCTGCACAATGTCATTACTCATTAGGCATAAATCATTAGAAAAATTTTAAATTCCGAAACTTCTTTTTTCAGAAATGTTCCGGAATTTAAGTTAGAGCATGAAAATGGATATCTTTTGCAATTGAAAACACAGAAATAATATGATACACACTTAAACTAACTAGAGATTTGTCCGCATTAATTTTTAATGAACATGATTTCAGCAGCTTATCAAGAAAAAAATGATAAAATATTCTTTTTGAGGAATTCAATAAAAAGTTGAATGTAAAATAAGTTTATTACGTACCTATAATCATTAAGTAACAAGCTCCGGAATTTAATAAATTTTCCGAAATAATTTTGGCCTTATTTCTATATGCCTATTGTGAATCTGCAACTTCCCCCGATTGATAAACTTTTTGTAGGAATTTCTTTAGTTAAGCTAGCTCGAACAATAAACCTTTCGAATCAAGAATAAAAACATTTGATGGGTCGGTATGAATTTCTTTTTAAAATGCTACATTATAAATTGTCCTGCATTGTTCAAGGATGAGAAAATGGTGTTCAAACTACCTGAAAACCACGACGATAATTCGTATTTGGTAGATTAATTGGAAGTGAAAGTGTCCCTAAAACCAGCTTAAAGAATTCAGGCATCAATTTTTCAAATATTGAGCTTGATTCATTTCCAGCTATCTGCCTCAGGGATGATAGAAATGCCATCTGACAGCAAAATAGTTATGTCACAACTGAAATTCCATATAAAAATAAAATAAAATAACGAAACCATCATCTTAATAGCAACGGAGGTAAATCGAACAATGTGTCCCAACTGATCGGGTAATAGAGTTTGTTTTTTAACCACTTCAACACAAACTCCATCCGCACCCACATTGCATAGGTTGCATTCTAGCGGGCAACACTATACACATCAGAATAATGTTTCTTTTAGGTGTCAAATGACTATTTTGCACCCAACTTAAATACCTCTCTTATTATACTTGCAAATAGGGGCAAAATAGTTATTTCACACCAAAATTTCACTACTCTAAGTGTATATAACATATCAGCATTCTAGCTCTTTACTAATTGAGCTATCTCCGAGACGTTATAAGATGACATAGATTATGACATACAATAACAAATATATAGTACCCTGTACCTCTTTAGTTTTTTGTTGGATGTCAATGATATGGTTATCCCAATTGGTGAGGTGGGATCTCATAAAAGCATCAATTTTAGGTAAAAGGTTGTCCCTTATCATTGTGGGATTGATTAGTCCCAACAATGCCCCTCTCATGTACTTGTGAGCTGAACCATGCACAGCTGCAATATTACATTTTCCTAAGATGTCCAACATGGACTGAGGATATCCAGGCACCATCCCTTTTGCCTCATTCATCAAAATGTATCTATTCAACTCTGCATCCATTGATACAATCGTTGGACAACCCAAGAGATGTGATCTAAATAATCCCCCATGCCTGTCAACAACACGAACATTACGAAATGACCCAAAAAGGATACAGTCAAGAGTCTATGAAATTCAACTCTAAAACCATGTGGCAATAGAGGCAACAGTTCAAGATCTTAACAGATACATCACGTATCCGAAGTACACGAAGGAGGTGGAATGTGAGTATGATAAGTACATTACCTTGATCTTTGGTTCTTGATGAATTCAGGGCCTTGTTTGAGAAACTCAGAAGTTTCACCTAAAACAGGCCAACCCATAGTACCAGGAGGCAACCCATTTCTCTTGTAAATGAACTCATTCCATTTCAATAAGGCAATAGTGAGAATGCAAAGCAAGAAAAACACCCAAATGATAACAATCAAGAAAGCCATTTTGATACTCCCTAGAAAAAGCAGTAACTTTAGGGAGGGGGGGGAGGGGGTGTAAATTTGAGGTTGCACGAGTGGGTAGGACTCAAAAACTATGTCATAACTCACTAACGTGTGTTTGTGTATATATAGACATCACTAGATGTTGGACCCTACTAGACCCTAAGCCTCTAAGTTACCTTTGGTCAAAGATGAAACAGAGAATTGATGGAATAGCAGAACTTTTTTCTGTAGGGGAGTACAGATTGTAGAGTTCAAGAATAAGACCCCATGTTCAGATAAATTGTGCTTGGATTTGTGTCTCAACAGGTCATTTCGTTAAGATCACCGTTAATTCAACCGTTAATTATGTCAGATGCATCTCATGTGTGTGTTATATTAGTAACCTTTTCGATCACACATATTTCGAAAAGTGCTTCCTACTTCCATTACAATGACTATTAGGTTTGACATTTTTTGACAATATGTTTACGCATAAAATTCTAAAAAACTCAATTTTAAGTAAATTTCGGTTGTTGACAAAAATTATCAATTTATCATTAGATTATCACCATTTGTAACTCACCATTATAAAAACAAATTGATTTAGAGTTGTCATCATTTTTTTAAGGGCAAATGACACCATCGATCACTAACGTTGATATAGTTACTTTTCATGTAATCATTATTACTCTATTAGCTTACTATTATAAATGTTGAATATTAAAAGATTTTTTGAGCTATTAAATTCATTACATATTTTATACATATATTAATAAAATAAATAGTTATATCAACTAGTACTATCAGGTGTGTTTATAAAAAAAAATTGACGAAGAAAAATACCCTTTATATATAGATCATGACAGAGTTTCTTGTTTTGAACAATTTTACTCATGTCAATTTGTCAACAAAGCCACACCTAATGTTCATTATAACAAAAGTATCAATTGGTGCACTTTTTGAAACATGTGTGATCGAAAAGGTCATTATAAAATATCTATAATCAACATTGTGAAACATGGTATGATCGAACGTGTCATTAGCCCAATTTTAATTTCTGATTCCCCCTTAAATTACTATTTTACCCCTCACGTGACCTGTTTGTGATATCATTAGCGGGTGAGTTAACGGGGATCTTAAACGAAGTGATCTGATGGGAATTTTTTTTTAAAAACATGCATGACCGAATGAAATATTTTAAAACATGTATAATCAAATGGTTAATCGCTTGAAATATCTATGAATGAATGAGAAATTAGTCCTTTTTAAATGTCTTCAATAACAATAATTTAAAGATTGGATGAGGTATTATTAATTTAAAACTAATTTATATACATGACATCAAGTTTAAGTTATATCTAATGTAATATGGAGTATTATAATATATTAAATTTAAAAATATTATTAAACCATTAAGTGACTATTATAAGATATAAATCTTAAATTGCAGATATTTTTTAAAAATATTTTAAATGGATTAATATAAAGGCATGCATCAAATACATACATTTTATATAATATATAAAGATGACTACTATAAATTAATTCTGAGGTATTTTATATAAATATATATATATATTAAGTTTACCTAAAATTTATATATTTAATTTTAAATTATTACATTTTATATATTATAATATAACGAAATAAAACAATTTATAATTAAATATATCTATTACATATATTGTTGATATAAATAACTAGAATATAACATATATTAATATATTTACTACGAAACATAGTGATTGGGTAACTTCTATAGAAGAGAAGAGAGTCGTGAATCGTGATGATCCCCCCTCCCCCCTAATAAGGGATGTATAACTTCTCGAGAAGAAAAGAAGTCGTGGTTGTTGCCCCGGACCGCCCGAATTCCAATTGCTTCGACTCAAACGGTTATTATGAGTATTTCTTAAGTTTTTTGTTTAATGAAAAGCAATGTCTGCAATTAAAAAAAAAACTAATCAATTATATCTTCCATTACCAGCCAATATTGGTTCTACTTCAAACATTAATATATTATTTAAATATAATAATAATATATTAATGTTTTATGTATTAAAGTCAAAAACTATCTTAAGAAAAACAAAGGAAGTAGTATAGATACTATTGAAAATAAACTATGAGTAATGATATACACACAATAAAGTCAAGCTATTTAATGAAAAAAGAGTGGTGTAAATTGATTGGCCAACGACATTTGTTCTAGTAATAAGTCCACAATGGTACTTTCCTTTGCCATAGTTATTAAGATTAATATCAACTATATATTTAAGTTATTTTATTTTAGAGTTTAATCTATTTTTAATCGTCCAACTAATCCTTGCCAATTATTTTTATACCAGAAACTCAAATTAGACACTATATATATTTGAACATTTTACTTTCATATTCACTCTATCACTAAATCTAAGAATTGTTTTCTTAAAAATAGAAAGTCATTTTCATGGTTTCATTTTACCGAATTCAATAAGAAAATTATATTTGTAAGATGAATTCAAAATTTTTCTTAAATTTCATGTAAAAGTAAATTCATTTTAGATAAAAAAAAACATCGAGGGTGAAAAAATATCATTATTTTGATTTCAGTTCTAAATAGGCCTGTAAAAGAACTCAAAAGTTCGATTGAAGTTCGGTTCGAACTCATTCGAACCTGAACCCCATATATTAGATTCGACCGAATCGACCCGAACCCTAGATATTAGCTTCGCCTGAACCGAACCTCCAAATAGGTTCGAACCTAATAAGTGTATTTTGCAGGTTAATGAATATATATAATATTCAATATATATATATACACTCCTTCCGTCCCTAAATTATAGAGCCATTTACTTTTTCAACGTTCTCAAGACACAACTTAAAATGTAAATATTTTTAATTTTATATGTGCAAAAATTATAAGAACTAGATATTTCAAAAATATATATTAAGATGAATCTAACAAGATCTCATATAACTATATTATTTCTTATCATCTAATGATAATTTACGATCAAATTTTTTAAAATTTGACCGAAAAATCAAAATAGCTCCATCATTTAGGGATGGAGGGAGTATTACATTCCAAGCCCCCATCCCCACTAATCCTCATTGGGATTTGGGGGGGGGGTTTCAGAATTGTATAGAAAGTCATAGCCGGAAGCAGGCGGAGGCCACATCATCACCACCGTCTTCTTCTACCGGACCCACCACTCTTGCCGGTTTTCAAGCAGAAGGCGAAGAGGGCAAGCAGATTGAGGTATTATTAACGCAACTCTGTGATATGCTTGCCATTGGGAGTTTGGGACAGAGGACTCGTTGAGCACTTTTCTTTAATTTAATTCCTTGTCTGAGAACGTGTACTTTATTCATCAATTTTTGTAAATTCATCAACATTCGTCAGGCAAACGACCGAACATTCGAACCTAACTCGAACATTCGAACCGACCGAATGTTCGACCATTCGAATCTAACTTGCGAACGTTCGAACGAAATTATAGAACTTTCATCTCGAACCTCGAGCTTTGGTTTCATAGTCGAATCGAACCGAATCTTAAATATAATATTTGAACGAAAATCGAACCGAACCTAAGTTCGAGCCTCAAACCTATATGAGTTTTGTACTGGCTCGTTTACGGGCCTAGTTCTAAATTAAAATCTCATAGCATTCATAAATATTATTTCCTAATGCAATATTATACAATATACAACCAACAACTTGGATAAATTAAATAAAATCTTATAGTATTCATAAATATTGTTTCATAATGCAATATTATACGACCAACAACATTGACAAATTAATAGTTCATAATCTAATAGTGTTTTAATTTTATCATTATATAGTTTTATCATTAATCAGTTAAAATAATTTATGTTCTTCAAAGAAAAGATAAGGGGTTTCATATTTTGCCATTTGATGGCCAATCTCAGCATTTCGTTTTCGTAAATCAGCGAAATAATATTATATTTATTGAATATTAAAATTACTACTTGATAGAGTTATTTATTGAATATTAAAAAACGGAGGGATAGTACTTTAAAATAGTTTTTACTTTTCGAGGACATTATTAATAAACTCTTTTATTTTCTTAATAAAGTATTTTTTTTATCTAAACAATCAAGTGAAAGAGAGGAAGTAATAATTAACAAGAACAACATATTGGAATACCCAAATACTGTCATAGTGATTTGAGATTAGCCTAATAGAACGATAATGAAAAAGAAAGGATTACCTATCCAGTACAACAAATCTACAATCATATCATATTGATGAGATTTAAGATTCTTTTATCATGTTTGGTCGAACTTGATTTTAGGTTGAGCTAATATAACCTATTGATTTAAGGCCGTTTTACTTCTGACATATCAAAGTAAGCACTAAGCGAAAACTTATACAAATTGATTATGTGACTTAAAAAATAGGCAATTGGCACCGGACATCACTAACGTTTGATTTATTTACCACTAACGTTCACTTTCGTGCCAAATACATTACTCATGTTCCAATACTACTCAATCCGTCTACTTTTCGCCAATTTTGCTGAAATCGCAATTTTAAGCACAAAAGTTCGATGGACAATTTAGTCACGACACTTAAAGTTATACCTATTTCGTTTTCAAAATTGCATCTTTTCAAGATTGGACTTGTTAAATTTTGGGGCTTTTACAAAATTGAACATGTGCCGTTTCTCGAAAGCTTCAATTGATGGCCAATTAGGGGGAAATGTAATATCTAGATGTAGTTACTAATAATTTTAAGTGTTGTGACTAAATTGCCCTTCTAACTTTTGTGCTTAAAAAGACGATTTCAGCAAAACTAATGAAAAGTAGACGGGTTGAGTAGTATTGGAACACGAGTGATGTCTTTGGCACAAAAGTGGACGTCAGTGGTAAATGTGGTAAATAAATCAAACGTTAGTGATGTCCGATGCCATTTGCCCTAAAAAATATTTGAGACTCTTAATCTAAGTGTCCTAAAAGTTTCTTGTATGTTCTCGTTATAATATCTCATCAGGGGACTAGAGTTTGTTTATTAACCATTTCGAAATACAAAATTCGTTTTCAGTGAAAATTGTATCCGAGTTGTATATGAAGAGACAAAGCTGTTGGCATTTTGCATTCTAGTTATTTACCGTTAAGCTATGCGTTGAGGGCTGGCTGATTGATTAGGTGACTTGTTTGTATAGTGATGTGTTAAGAGTCTATGAGTTCCACTCTAAAACCAATTGACAATAAAGGGAGTAGTCTAAGATCTTATATATTGACCCGGGAGAACATCGACTTTCAATGTGGGATGTGCACCTTAAGACTCCCCTCACGTATAACTCAATCGTCGGTAGAAGATGCACATGCCACGTCGGGTATCGGTGTCTCCCAGGTCAATATATAAGATCTTGGGCTACTCCCGCTATTGTCAATTGGTTTTAGAGTGAAACCCATAGACTCTTAACATGATGTGACGTCAATACTATTTTAGATGCGTATGAATAACTAATGACTAGTGATGAATATTCTAAAACATGTATGATCAAACTATATCAAATAATTTCATTTCGAGGATATTTAAATTAAAAGTAATTAAGTTCCTTATCTCACTTGCATGTTACTTATATATGTACTTGTATGTATTTAATTATTGATATAATTCTCACCATGTTAGTGAGGTTTGATTGTACTAATGGTCCCATGTAATTGATTATAGTTATTATTAGACGTCCTCCGATCGGTAGTACACTACTAGTACTAGTACAAATAGATGCACATGTGGTCATGTATGCATGCATACTCATAGTGGGATGAAACTACTTGGGTTTCTTCTTCACATGGAGATCACATACATAATTTAAATCCTATGAGAATACAAAAGGCGACATGTACTAGGTTCATGTGTGAGATAAAAAGAGATCTCATAAAAATTGTTTCAAGTCATCTAATAGCTTCAACATATTGAATGTATGTGATAATTTAATTCCTACAAACCACAAAAATACACACCCCCACCCCTCCCCTCATCAATCAAGTGGCAATTACATTTTCACATTTTTTTAAGAAGTTGGAACACTTACCTAACTTGTAAGTATTGTCTTTATATAAGGATTCGTACATGTAATGTCAAGTTGTCTCCATCTGAATCACCTTCTTACTTATTGGTAGGTTGTGCCCCGTGAGCATCAAGTCGAATTGAAATAACATCTTCGTATACAACGAACAATATTATGCACGAAAACTTGTTAATTACAATCTATTAAGAACGATTGAGTTGGACTTTATTTACTCGGAGAATATGAGTAATCTTGCAATAATTGTCCCATTAATTTGATTTTGACCTGCTCGCATGGATCCAATGGGTGTTCGATTTTAGAGCATTCACACTAGATGTCTCAAACAGTGTCCCGTTTTTAAAATGGATGGGAGCTAACAAAATATAGTTTTTCAGTATTCCTATTATAATCTGGCCTACATCAAAATTATAATGATCCCTACAATAAATCCTAAAGATTGGGACTCCTTCCAAGCCACATATTCTTCTTTATTACGTCAATTTTAGACATTTCATTTCAAATTTTATTATTTTCATCTTTTTTTCTAAATTAATTTATAATAATTATTAATTTATTTTATATCAGAGCTAAAATTTTATATTAAACTTAAAAATATATATTACTTTCATACTCCCTCTGTTTTTTTAACATTTTGTTTGACAACAATCTACTTTATTAAGGACATGAAAATAATACTGTTATATCCCTTTTTAATTGGAGTTAATAATAAGATGAGCTCAAATCTAATGTATTAAAAGTTGGAAAGTCAATAAAAGCCTCCTACTTTATTAAGGATAAAATAGGTAATATAGTGAAAAATCACATTGAAAATAGTAAACACTATGATAAAAAAACACAAAAATTCTAATCTAAGCAATAGGTTAAAAAAACATAAGGAGTATTATATTGTTGTCATATTCTTTTTTCTAAATAAAATAATAATTATTAATTTATTTAATTTTTTATTATTTACAATTACATATTAAAATAATTTGAGTTTGTCTTCAACATTTACATAATTTAAGTTTGTCTTCAACTTAGTTAAAAGTATAAGAAGAGTAGATTTAATAAGTATAAATAAGGAATTTGATTTTGTATAACATCTCAAAACAATTTATAAATTTAATAAAGTGATATAAAGAATTGAGTTTAGAGATTTTTATAAGAAATCTAACTAGTATGAATGCTATTATATACACCACTAAAAGCATATTCAACACAACCAAGATTAGATTTCCAAAAATTTACTTACTATAACACACTCTCACAATTTAAGACTATGAAATAGTCTAATTTACTTTCTGAATGTTAAAATCTGTATGTACAATTATACTCACATTTTTAAATGTGTGTGTGGATAAACTTAATTACTTTATACGAAATCTGTATGTACATACAAATTAAGTTTATAGGAATAAAATAGGAATTTTAATTTATACTTTATACGTTGTATTTTAAATAACAAATACTTCACTAAATAATAGTACTCCCTTCATCCCTAAATGATTGTCACATTTTGAATTTTCATGGTCAATAAAACACGATTTAAAACGTTAATATCTATTATGCTACATACAAAAAGATTATAATAAGTTGATATTTCAAAAATATATATTGAGACAACCTAACAAGTCCCACGAGGCTATATTATTTATTATCGTTTAATGAGAATTCATGATCGAATTTTGTTATGTTTGACTAACAAAAGTCAAAATGTGACAATCTTTTAGGAACGAAGATAATATTTTAATATTTAATTTTAATTAAATAAATAAAACCATCATCTTTAACCTCACACTCTCATCCATCCACCCCATATCTCCTTCCCAAGCAAAAGAGCACATTGATGAGTGTTAAGGGAAGAACATTCTATTGACAACAAAGTGAGTGTTGTTCCCAAATAAAAAAGTTGTCTTCTACATTTTCTTCCCAAAATTCAATAAATCGACAATAATCTGTGGAGATATCATCATTTATGTGCTAAAATTACAAGAAGAGCCCTAATATGTCCATTACTATATGATAGAACAGGCGAAAAGTTAATTACACTAAAAACGTAAGTATTATTGGTAACTACTATGTGTTGAGATGCACATCCAACGCTATTATTACTCATAAAATTACAAAAATCCTGAAATCCCGAAAAAGAAGCCCCAAGTTTGGCAGGCCACACTAATCCATCAGACCCTTCAAAAGAAGCAACGGTAGCCCATTTTTTACAGACCGCCCAGGTAGCCCAGCAACACCAGGCCCTCCATACATGGCTCGCCCATCCTCCAGATGAGCGCCCAACACCTGAAGGTCCAACAGTACCCAGCCGCTAGTCTAACCGACATGCGACAGGGCTGGGCCTCTAGCAGTAGACCCACCGGAATGTGACTAATCGGCATGGACTCATCGTGCCGTGAAAATAATTTATGGGGATATCGAGGGACGGACGTATAAAATAATGTAAGAGATAACACAATTATTAAAACTAGGTATCCTTGCACAGTACTACCTGTGCGAACAAATATGAGACAGTTTACTATTTTCTTTATCAGGTTAATAAAAAAAATTACCTTTTAATATTTTAAAAAATTAACTCATTAATTAAATTAATATAAATGCATGCTAGACTTTGATTATAATTATTCTAAAAAGAAAATACAGTTAATATAAGTGAAGATAATAGTGTAGATGTGATATTAATAGATAATTGTACTTATATAAAATATTTAAAAAAATTAGAATTTTTAATATTATTTTTTTCCTCCTAAAATCTAGGAGATCATGGGGCTTCAATTGTAACTTCTAATTGACCCCTTCCCACATTATAATAGTGTAGATATAGAACTACTAAAAAGAATCCAAAAGTCAATAGAAAGATAATTATTTTTTGTAACCTCCTGGCTCGCACTGTCTACCGTGTACCTCTAAAACCAGAAATCTCAGTTAAATCAAACACAGTATATCGCAAGAGCCTATAAGGTATACCGAGTATTCTACACGGTATTACTGTGTGTTGGAGTTACGGTATACCGCAACCATCAGATTACGATAGAAAACTAAAATTCAAAGATTTTCTTAATTCCCTGCAACAAGGGTTACCCCTATCAATGAGAATTAAGAGGGCATTAACGTGAAACACTATGTTTTCTTATCTATTGTACCAATGTATCATGTATGTCTTTCAAATTAACATGGCATTTGATCGGCAATAATGAAATAAACTAATGTATGTCTTCCAAATAAACTTTATTATACTAATATATCCAGCTATAGTCTATCGTCCATAAACAGAGATTGGTATCTAATTTTTTTAGGTTATAAATATGTAATTTTATATTGCTAGTAATTCAAGAGGGATATAACAATAACTTTTATATAAAGGGTAAAATAATAATTTTAGATTAAGGGTAAAATAGTAAATTTACAAGCCAAAATCAAGAGGTAAAAATAATAATTTTTCGGTTAATTTTAAATTTACTTGCTACCTCTTGCTTCTATGTACATCCGTCCATGTATCAACTCAATAGTTCTGATTGCATGTTAAAAATATATGATGTTTTATTCAAAAATCAATTAACAATAAAAGAAAATCCAAAATCTTAAATATTAACCGAAAAATATCGATTTTCAGCATCAAAAGTGCATTCCTAACATTTTTATTTCACAAACCAAGCATACTTTTCAGCAATGACGTCACTCTCTATATGTTGTTTAAGAATCTAATTATGTATTATTGTTTTGCTTCCAAGTATGTAAATAAATAGCCATTTCAACACGTTCTTTTTTGTTTTTTTTGTTATTGTTTACTTTTTATATGTTTTTTATTTTTTTATTGAATTAAAGGCAGTTTGATCATACGTGTTTACATTTTTTTGTTGTAAATTAGCGATAGATGTGAGTTTCGAACCCAGGACCTTTTGGTCACTGGTAGGAGCCTTTTCCACTAGGCTATTCGATTAACTCAACCATTATGTCACCTTTTGATTACAAATATTTCATCCTATTTGATCACACTTCCTTACTACAACAGTGACCATAGTTACTACCACTGTCATAATTTAAGTTAAATTTAGAAAAACATGTGGCATTCATGTGAATGTCTTATGTACTGGATAAATTATAGTCACGTCAACGTCATATGTTTTAAATTTCAAAATTTAGCTGACGTTTTGCTGACACTAGCAACTAAGGAAACTCTTATAAAGATGTGTGATCAAATGAAATAAAATAAAACATATGTGATTAAATGGTGATGCGGTATCAAACATGTGTGATCAAACACGCCTTTAACCATAGGCGGACCTACATTAGTCTTGATGGTGCAGTTGCACCACCAGAATTTTCTGTGAAAATTTTCTTATTAAGATGAAATTTTTTTGAATTTGAGTAAAAATAATCGATTTTGGAGCAAATGGGAGGTGTTGAAGACGAAGGAGACACAGAGGATGAGGAAATAGGGTTATTTACACCCATATGTTAGCTTTTCACTTTTGAGGATTATAAAAGTCCAAAAGGCTTGACCCTACCTCACTTACATAACTACATTTTTTAACTTTTACTACTAAAACTCCAAAATTCAAAAGGGTGAGACCGATGTGATCATTCGCAATCAGCTTCAAAATTATATTAAGGTTGTTCGATGTGATCCTGATTTTAGAGAATTACAAGGTCTTTCTGATTTGTCAGTACAACTGGTGAAAACAAATAAGTGCACAACTTTCAGCATTGTGTATAAACTTGTGAAGTTAGTTTTGCTTTTGCTGGTAACAATCGCAAGTGTTGAACGTGTACTTTCTGATATGAATCATATTAAAATTGATAAGTGTAGTACGATGGTCGATCAATGGTTAAATGATCGTCTAGTAACTTATTTAGAACGAAATGTGCTTAGTACTATTAGTAATGATGTAAATTTAGCACATTTTCAAGAATTTAATAGAAAAATTTCTTTATAAACTTATGAATACTTTCTCGTGAATGTAATTTTTTGTGGTACTAATGTTATGTTGCTTGTGTGTTAACTTTTTTTTTTTTTTTTTTTTTTGGTTTTGCACCATAAAAGATTCATCTGTGGGGCCGCCTATGCTTTAACCCGTTTTTTATTTTGTGAATTTGTCATTGAATGTTGTTGACATTCTTGTTTAAAACTCTTTTGATTATGTTTTACGAATTTATGAATAAACAACAACTTTAATATATTTTTTATTCTTGATTTGCATCTTACGTAACTTAGTGAATCTATATCTATTTTTTAATCATTTCCTCAATAAAAAATAATTTGTTCATATTTTTTATTAACAAACACTTCAATGATCAACCACTTCAATATGTTCTTTTGTCAATGTGTCATTGTTTTCTTATTCAATTTCACCTTTCGAAAATATTTTGGTCAATAAACAACCTAATAAATAACCAAATCGATATATATGATTTTGGTTCTTATTCATCATTACTGTTTTGTAGGTGTGATAATTGGTAAATAAGGTAAAGAACAATCACTAGTACTATGTTTTTATTCTTATGAATTCATCATTATTTTTTTGGTTCATTTTCTTATTTCTTAAAACACTTCGTAGATTTTTCGATTAACAAATAACTGAACAAGCAACGAATTTGTTTTGTTTTTGTTTATTTAATACTATAAATTATTTATGTTCATTGCTTGTGTGAATTTAACTTCAATTGATTAAAAATAGATATTTTAGTGAACAATTATATAAAAAAAAGATGAGAAAAGAAAAGAAAAGCAAAGAAAGACAGATTGAGTGAATGATGACTACACCAATTACGAAATGAAATTCAATGGCTTGTGCAAAAGAAAAGTCACAAACTAAAATGACTGAGATAATTTGAAACTCGTAAGAAATAAAAATTGAAAAATGGAATAAAAAACTGGATTTGAAATTTTGTAAATTAAAGCCAAATAAAAAGGAAGTAGCAACATAAACAAAAGGAAATTGATTCCTTAATTTGCTAAGAAAATTTGTACCTCTTCTTTCGTAATAAAATTGAAAATGGCAGATTTACCCTTATTGATCATGACCATCGGATCAAAAAGTCTTTTCAAGAGATCATCCAACGGTTATAATCGGACTTAAGCAACTCGTTTAAGGGTTTTCGTAAATACCTAAAGCGGATTTCAGAAATGAGCATGCCGCCGCATGCCACTCCAAACGACTCAAGAATAACAAATAAAAAAAAATATAATTGGAAACAAAATAAATACGGAGTACGATTTCATGATTATATCTTTATGACCAACTAATTTAATATATTTATGATCGACTAATTTAATTGGTAGCTTTTAAATTGTAGTGGTAAGCGGTAACTGGTATACGAAAAAGCACTAGATTACAAGTTACGACCCCACTTACAATATTTACTACAATATGGGTCCCACTTGCGTTTTCTCTCATAAATGTTTTTCTTTTTTTCTTTTCCAGAAGCACACCACTATTAACGGCCTAGATTGCCCAAAATCAATTAATGGTCTTAGATCAACTTCTTGACAAAGAAAATTTCCACTTTACCCCTAATTGGGCATGAGATCACCTGTGTAACTGTGTAAATTTCCAACATAATTCTTTACACGAAGAAATATAAGATTGTACTAAAAAATTGAATACTTGACAAATTTTACGAGTAGTCATTTGCTATTACTCAGAGTTCGAACATAAACTAATACATATAATGTATTATGCTATTGTGAAAATGAATGTTTGATCGAAAATTAAGATCCCTGTCAATCGTCGAGGTTCCATAGAACTCAATTTTCTTCCATGAGCTGTGTATCAACAGATTCATCCAATTTAAAATTTGAGATAATGGATGGAACTCGAAAAAAAGACTCACAACTAGCAGTTAATGGAGTTGAAGTTACCAAATTGTGAGGAGGCGATACTAATTTAAATCGAATTGCTCCGCATATAGTTCCTCGAACCACTTTTCCTAAACGAGCCATAGCTAATCCGAATTGATCTTCTAAAAAACAGGCTACGAAACGGGCAACACTATACACATCATAACAGTGCTTGTTAGAGGTATGAAATGACAATTTTACCCTCCACTTAACTCTCTCAATTAGTACAATACCAAATAAGAGGGGGTAAAACAGTAATTTTATCCCTGAAATTCATTATTCTGGTTTGTGTATAACAGATCAGCTACTAAATGAATACATTCATTTTTCAAATGATTCATATCTTTAAGTTTTCGACTGGGGCTATAATAGTCATTTCAAATCTTTCTTTTTCTACTATGATGTGTATATGTTTGGAGGCCAAGAAAAAGAAAGAGAAAAAGGAGGTGTGAGTGAGCATAGGAAATGGCGAAGACAAAATAATCAAGAAGCTTCAACATTTTTGCAGAGCTTTAATTTTCTCTTCTTTTTCTCATAAAATCTCTCAAAACCCATTTTATATACACTCAAGAACTCTTCAAACTCATCTTCTTTTCTTCATAAAAAGCAATATTTTTGAGTTTTGGTGTACTTATGCTTACTGTTAAAGGCTGAAGCTTGGTCCTCTTCAGGTTTGGTAAGATCTAGTACTTGTACCTTTTCACTACCATAATCCCATAAATATTGTCCATTTCGATAATTAATCGTCAAAATTAACAAACTTGGTTGTCTTAGTTGACGAGTACCAGTTTGATTTGTGTCGGATGATCATGTGGGTAGTTAAATATATTGAGAATGGTTTATTTTGACCAAATAGTATGTAGCATATAATTTTGACCAAATAGTATATAATTATGTGATTAAAATTTTTAAAAGGAGACCATTAAAATTCAAACCTAGACCCGGGTTTCGGGTTGGAGCAGGGATGGACCCAGGAATTTTTTCTTGAGTTGTTATTTATGGTATTCGGACATGCATGTTTGTAATACTCTGTTTTGTGTTTGTTCTAGATGTTTGCAATTTTGGGGTTATGATTGTTGTGGATTTACTTGATTAGGGATATAATTTGTTGGGATATTTCAATTTTTCAATAATTTGGTAGTATAGAGATTTAAATTTGATGGTATTTGGTAAAAATGAAAATTATTTGTTTTATTTTCTAGTCAATAAAATTACTAATTGGTTTTGACTGCTTTTTGTTGCCTCATAGTGATTGCCTGATTGGTATATTGACTCCTTTTCACCAATTTTTTGATGCATGTTATATGTTGTATTAACCTATCTTCTCTTTGTTGTATGGTCGCGATATAATTTGACTAATTCCTCGATTATCGCCTTTGTAGAGGTCAATGGTTGCCTACTGATTTTTGGTTTAAAGAAAGATTTTGTTCACATTTTTGGCAAAATCTTGTTTAATGTGTGTCAAAAATTGAGAAGCTAACTCGTTTGTCGCTTTCGCCAATTGACTGAGATCATTTGTCGCTTTCGCCAATTGACAGAGATCGTTTGTCGCTTTCCCAATTGACAGAGATCGTTTGTCGCTTCTGCTAATTGACTGGATATGTTCCCCTAGAGGAAATCCTGTGACGCATAATGGTTTTTCAATACTTTCCATAAGATGGAGATATTTGTTCAAATCTTTTTTTTTAAAACCCACCCACCGCCTTCTTACAATGAGAATCGAACAGGACCTCTAAGTCACGGGAAGACCTCCTAACCACTAGGTCATTCGATGTTCTCATATTTGTTCAATTCTTAGTCAACTGAAAAGAGTACTGATCTCTTTAGTCATGTACAATTTTGTAGAGTTTCTACAATTTTTTGTCATCTGTAGTTTTGTAGATGTATAAGTGATCCTTATTTTATGGTCATCATCTTGATATGCTGTATAATATCTTGATGAAGCATTTTTTTCCTAAAATATTGTCCTAATTTGTTTGCTTTTCATCAAATTATTATTGTAATAAGAATAATCTTCCCTGGTTTATGGTAAGAGCCCATTGTTTTTATTTCCTGTTGTATTTCTTTTATTTTTTTATAGTAATTAATGTTATTTAATTTTATTGGTATAATTAATATCAATTGACCATGACTCCAATTAGTCAACTTTAGTCATCACTTGTTTTCCTTTTTAATCTCAGTCTTCCAGAAAGGAAAATCATTAAAGAGCAGATATCTTAGTGATTCTAATGTTGGATTGTTTTATCAATCAGGTTTTTGGAGTAGAAGCTTGCTATAGAAAGTTAGAGCATTGAAACACAGTATCTCCAGCGACGAGGTCTTCTTTGTCCCCAGCGACATCTTGTAGCAAAGATGAATAATTTGACTGTAGAGACCGAAGACAACTTCGCAAATTTACTGGAATTTGCTGCCAATAATGACTTGGAGGGATGTCGAAAATCTATAGATCTTTGTCCGTCAAACATTCATGAGTTTGGACCATGGTATGGACGCCAAGAAGGGTCGAAGGGTATGGTTCTTCAGAACATGACTCCCCTGATGGTTGCTTCACTGTATGGGAATATCGAAGTTGTAGAACTAATCTTGTCATATTCTGAGCTTGATGTGAACCAGTCTTGTAGCAGCAATAAGAGGACAGCACTTCACTGTGCTGCTTCCAGTGGATCTATTAATGCAGTGAATGTGGTTATACTGTTGTTGTCAAAAGGTGCAGATCCGAATCTGGTTGATGTTGGGGGCCATCGTCCCATGGATATTATTATGGTCCCTCCTAATTTTCAAGCAATGAGATCCTCACTTGAAAAGCTTCTCATGACTGGTACTTCGTTTACAGATCAGAACATGAAGCCGTCTGCCGCTGATCCTTATTGTCTACCAATTTCACCTTCCTGTGAATTTAGACTTCCAACGTCTGCTTCAGATTCTAATTCTTCTCCCAATTGTGCAGCTGTAAATGATATACAATCATATTTGGCATCGGAGAAGAAGGAATATCCTGTTGATCCAACCTTGCCCGATCTAAAGAGCAGCATCTATTCAACTGATGAATTTAGGATATATTCTTTTAAGGTCCGGCAATGTTCGCGAGCCTACTCTCATGATTGGACTGAATGCCCATTTGTTCATCCTGGTGAAAATGCTCGAAGAAGGGACCCCAGAAAATTTCACTACAGCTGTGTCCCTTGTCCGGATTTTCGCAAAGGTTCTTGCCGAAGAGGAGACATGTGTGAGTACGCTCATGGAGTCTTCGAGTGCTGGCTCCATCCTGCTCAGTACAGGACTCGTCTCTGTAAAGATGGAACAAACTGTGATCGAAAAGTTTGCTTCTTTGCCCACAGACAAGAGGAAATCCGGTCTTTGTACCATTCCACCGGTTCTGCTGTTCCTTCCCCGGGGTCCGCTCCGCCCAGTATCATGGAATTTGCTGCAGCCATGAGTGTGTTGCCTGGATCTCCTTCATCTGTTATGCCACCATCACCATTCACGCCCCCGATGTCACCATCTAACGGCATGTTAAACTTGGGTTGGCCCACACCTCATGTCCCTCCCTTGCACCTTCCAGGAAGCAATCTCCAGTCCAGTAGATTAAGAGCGTCATTCAATGCCAGAGATTTACCTCCTGAAGACTTGACTTCTTTTCAGAATTTTGTTGTGGAGCACCAGCATCTGGCAAATGATATGTCTCGTCTTAACATTAGTGCAAGTTATATGGACTGCTCTGCTCGTGGTTTGACCCCTTCAAATCTTGATGACATTTTCTCTGCTGAGAGCTCATCTCCTAGATACAATGACCAATCATTTCCTTTGGCTACTTTCTCCCCTACACACAAGTCAGCAGTTCATAATCAATTTCAGCAGCAGAAGAATATTTTTTCTCCACTCAACACTAATTTTGCCCAAAACAGTGGTGATCACAATTACTTACAGGGTTCCTATGCCATTTCATCTCCTGGAAGGATGTCTCCTGGACACATCGAGCCAATCTCACCAATGAGCTCCAGAGCTCAAATGTTTTCTCAATGTGACAGGCAGCCCCATCAGTTTCGGAGTCTGAGCTCCCGTGATCTTGGCTTCAGGTACGCTGATGTTGTTGACTCTGTCCCAATGTCGGGAAGTTTTACTGCCAAGCCAGACTGGGGTGCTACCCCAGAGGAATTAGCCAGACTGAGAAGGTCTAACTCGTTTGAGCTCGGGAACAACCTTGAAGAGCTTGATTTATCATGGGTTCAATCACTTGTCAAGGAATCCCCCCAAGAGATTAAGGATAACAGTGCTCCCAGCACATCCGGCTCTGCTCTTGTTGGTGCATCTCCCTCTGAAACTTCAAATCCGAATTCTCAGTTCAATTAAATTGATCGCTCTAAATGCATGGCTTCAGAAGATGAATCTTGAATTCTTGATCAGCTCCCAGATCAGTTAGATACATTTTTCTCCTCCCCGAGCATTGCTGTCATTCTACCTATATTTCGGC
Source organism: Echium plantagineum (assembly GCA_003412495.2). Classification (NCBI taxonomy): domain Eukaryota; kingdom Viridiplantae; phylum Streptophyta; class Magnoliopsida; order Boraginales; family Boraginaceae; genus Echium; species Echium plantagineum. The sequence continues at coordinate 6,872,271 of CM016568.1, read as the reverse complement.
ACATGATACTAACTATCTCCATTCAGTGAATACTTAAATCTTGCTGCTCTATCCAAGGAAAGAAGCATTAAGGCAAAGGTACAGCTACCTACTTTGAAGCTTTCCCTTAAAGAGGGAAATTATGTTTTCGTACAGTATTTCATTTCAAGCAGAACATAACAGCAAGCATTGCTGGGGGCACATTTAAAAAATGTAACCAGCCAGAAGTTTTCATTTAGTTGACGATAATTTTAGATCTATAGCTATTGGTTATTTTTTCCTGAATTCATGTAGCCAAATTGCCATATGTTCTAAAGTACTCTATATCTTCATCTGAATTCATTATGGATATAAAATTAGTATGCTACTTCATATTGAATAGACGCCACCTTTTATGAGTTTTGATCCTCAGTTGACAGTGGTAGATATCATAAATTGACAACTGTTTGTGAATTTGTGATGACTGACGTAACATTGTCATTCATCTATTTGATTGAACATTCATAACTGCTGTGAGTCTTGGTAATGTACTAATGTGTCCATCTATTCTGCTGTTAATACTATAATTCTCTTCGTGTTCTATACTGTATGACGGACATGGAACATGACATGTTCTGAACTCTAGATCCCGAAAGCTTTGTTTATGTGATGTGGTTTACGAACCTGCTGGTTTTCAGTGTTTTGCTGATCTTTACTGGCTGAGGTAATAGGGTGTTTAGTAGTGGTTTATGCCTCCCTAGAAATTAATCGCCACATTTAACTTACCTCCATATCAATGTAAGTCATTATTTAGACTAAACCTCTCGTCATTTTATCATCTAATGTTTGGATCAATATCTATAGCTTTAGTAGTGTGGGACGCGCAGTCCGTACGCCCCATGCCCCATGCGCCTCCATCCCCCTGTTGTACCGTGAACAGTATATGGTGTACCGTCATGATCATTTGTTGTGTGGCTCATTAGCTTTTGGATGCTGAAGGATCAATTTTATATTGGTCTGAGCATTTTTTATCTCCTCTCTAAAGAGATGGTGATAATAACAATATTTATGCTTACTAGTACTAAATTACGTGCTTCGCACGTGAATATTAATGGAATAAAAGGAAAATTTATCTATATAATATTTAACATACGTGTTTGGATATTAGTAAAGTCAAAGTTTCAATTTTTTCTTTTTTTAAAATTTTATTGTTTGAAATATTTCAACTATTCATTTTAGTTAACTATAAAATTTATATTTAATAGTTGAACTAATCAAAATAACTATATTTCAATTAAACTATGCAAACAAAGTCTAAACTAATTTAACCTCTATAAAATTTGATTTTATAATGACATAACCAATCTAACACATCTATTTATAGATAATGAATGAGAAATATTAACATATTAGATCAATCGAGGTGTTCAATATACATTAATATCATACAACATTTCGAAAATGTATTCCTTATTGAAAACTTTATTGTTCATATAATAATATTAATATTTTGTAAGTTAGAATTATTATTAAATATATGTCATAAAAACTTTATTATTTTTCTAACTTTTAAAGTCAAATATATTTTCATAATATTATTATTTTCTTGACTCTCATTATCTAATTCCTATGTTTAAAAGGTATTAGAATTATATTCAAGTGAACGTCACATATTTTAAATTTTCAAAAGTCACTTACATTCTGACGACAATAGTAATTAAGACAAGTTTGGTAAAGCTGTATTGTATGATCAAATGAGACAAAATAAAATATGTGATCAAAAGGTGACATGGTGGAAAATATGTGTAATCAAACACACCTTTAACCCTATCAAAATTACATCTAACTATGCAGTTTAACTTTAAATAAATTTTTGTATAAATATTTGATAAGATTATCACATTTATATACTTATGTTCCATTACTTATGTAATTACAAATACTATATCAAATATGTAATTTTATACAAATGGACTATAACTGTTAGAATATATAAAGTCACAATATTTTTTATTTAAATTGCGCATGTTGTCCTTCCATATAACTACGTAATAAAATACATGAACGTTATATTCTTTTTATTATATTACTTACATAATATTTAATTTAAAAAAGTGTCGGCGAGACTATAAAATCTGGGGATGAAGCTAACGGAGAAGCACTTTTTGGGGTTTACGATTACATTAATAAGTTTTTTCTCAATGAGGTAATTTGAGGAGCTCTCAACCAGGTGATTTGAGGAGCTACTAAAAATATCTAATCTTTATTTCATGAATAATAATCAAATAAACATTATTGGATAACCAATTAAGAAATTTCTTAGTTATATTGAAATTTATGTTTATATTTATTTAGTTAACTTATTTTAGTAACTATATAAAATATAATTAGATAGATGTTACCTCATAATATATAACTAAGTATCAAACATTGAGTTATCTCTGAGTTATCTTTTTAAGTTCCCCCACTCATTCTATGTAGATATATCAGAAAACTTATTTTAATATTTCAAAAGACATGTTGTGTAAGATTCACTTAATTTTGTTTATAGCATACATATAACATGATGCTATTTTTGTCCCATTTTTCGATAGAGTTTATAAACAAATTTAAATTACATAATTAATTATTATTTTATTACACATATCTTTTGTTTTACTGAATAATATTAATAGCATACTAATAGTCATACATATATAGAATAAATAAGAATTGTTTAAATTGAAGGAAACACAAATGTTGTACTCAAGTACTATGTTAAGAATTCATAAATATAAATATTATAACTGATTTAACTAAAAAAATTTAACAAAAATAATAAGGGAGTAGATCTGAGTTCAGAGGATATATAATGTATATTCGTTTCCAAATTATTTTTTGAATAATTTTAACAAATAAGTTAATGTAAAATATCATACTTAATGAGTTACATAATTTATCAAATGATGAGATTTATTGTCATAAGTTGTAACTTCAAAGACATGGAATTAACTTATGAGTTGAAAATTTAAAACTTAGAAGTTATTTTGTAATAAAACATATAAGTTTCATCTTGTCATTTTAAGGTTTCTAGTATTTTAATTGTATTCCTTAAGGTTTATTCTTGTTTATATAATAACAATAACTCCATATGCATTTAAATTCAAAATTATTATATGGTAGAAGAAATAAATGACATGTAACTCCCATAATTAAGTCATTTTTATTTTTTTTTCTTCAAAAATAATGACTTATTATTATCTTGTTTTTATTGTTAGAGTGGATTAATGCCCAAACCAGTTTATAAATAAATCATGACAACATTGATAAAATCTATGAAAATGTTTAAAAGTTAGTCTTATGAAGTTATATGACGTATTTTTTTGAACTTGTTAATAAATAAATTTCTTAAAAAATTCAAGATCTGCGTTCTTATCTTCTTTCTTGAAAGAAAATCTAAATTTATACCTTAAATAACCAAATATCTATCTATTTTTCATTTTTTCTCTAATTAGATTTGATAAATCAAATATTTTATACTTAATCGTTATATTACTTTTAAAAAAGAGAAATAAAATCATCTATGCACAATATCAAAATCTTCTGCACTTTGATAAATCAAATATTATATTGTATTACATATGTATATATCTTGTTATTTTCAATCTTAATCGCTCAACTTATGGCATAAGAAGCAACATAGTCATTTCTATGCACAACACCGAAATCTTCTATTCTAATTTGATGGCCATAATGAAAGAGAAAATTGTCAAAATGGTCCCACTAAATATGTGCAAGCTGCAGTTTGGTCCCAGTTAATACTGGGTCTGCAGAAATGGTCCCAGATATTAGTACAAAATGTGCATTTTAGTCCCTAAGGCCTAAACGTTAGTTTTAGACGAAAAACATGATTTTTGGACCAAACTGCAACTTGCCCATATTTACTGGGACCATTTTAGCAATTTTCTCCATAATGAAATATTAAATTTCAATTTTCATCATACATCACATAAATATACATTTCACCAAATTATCTGCAACAATGTTGTATCTTTCTTCCATATTCTCTTTTTTTAATTTGTTTCTTGGTTCGCAATGTATTGTAGCCTACAATTGATGATTCATTAACATAAATAAATTACATATGAAAAATATTATAATGTTAATTTATAGCTAATAGTAACCTAAATATGATTCTAAATTTTATAGAAGTTAGTCAAGAATTACGTGGTATATGTGATGTTAAACAATATTAAAGAGACAATTAATATATAATGTAAAGTGATATTTGTTATGTTTTTTTTTTTTTTTGATAATTAGCGATGAATTGTGACTACAAAGATATTACAAACATGAATACAGAAATTGCTAACTAATAGAAAGTTAGAGTATAATATGAGACAAATATGTCTCCAACAAGGTTCGAACCCATGACCTCTTACAAGAAAGGTTGGGCCGGATGCCACTAGGCTATTGAGCCATCGGCAATATATTTGTTATGTTAAACACTGAATCTTTATGCAGGTGAGTTAGTGAACGAAGCTTCATGCTTAGATTAAATAATTTGAAGGAGATACATATTTAGTTGTCATTTCATCCCTTACGTAGCATTAGAAATTTTATCCTCTATTATATTGTCAAAAAAACTAATAATAATTAAACATTAATTTGGTAGATTACTATCAGTTATAAGAAGATTTCTATCGAAATAATAATTTAGTAATGAAAAATAACTTAAAAAGTTCATGAAAGAATTACATTAGTATGTCGTATGGAAAATACATTAGAATGATATCATTGAAATAAATAAACTTTTTATCTTAATTTTTTACAAGACATCCGTTTACTAAGCACAATGTTTAAATTGTCTTTTGGACTTAATAAATTTAGTTATTGTCAAATATCTTAAAATATTTAAATAATTTATTTTAAATATAATATTTTTATATGAAAATAAGATATAAAGAATTTCTAGTATTTCAAAAAACAATTTAAATGGTCTTACATTTTTATTTTTTTTAAGGTTTCTTACTTTAAAATGTAATTGAGAGACAACAAATGAGAACGATAAATTATTAATGAACAAATTATTATCAAAGTACATACGATAAAAAATTGTAAATCTGTAACAAGTTAATCGAACAAGTTAAATCTTCAAACATGGGGAGCATATCAATCAAAGTATATACTATAAAACATTAAAAGAATGTAGATTAAGTTACATTGTTTACGAAAGAAATAACAACTCGCTATTCAATTTTGTTTTTGAGAATTCAAAATGTCACTTGTTCAAAAACAACAAATAAATTTATTAAATATCAAAAAATAAATGACAGATTGAGAAATACGCAGAATGAATAGTTTGAGAATTCTATTATGTAACAAGGATTTCTTGTCATTGATCACTTGTTTAAAGATAAATTTTGTTATAATCTATAATAGCAAATAATAAAGAAACACAAAGTCATAAATTAACAACAAAATATACCATTTGGATAACAGTTTTCAAATTACATAAACTCTATTAATATATGAATATGAAGCCAACCTTGCAAAGTAATATTCATGAAATTGACATTCTAGAATATTGCACACCTCATTTGTATATTAAGATGAAATAAGACGTCTGATATTTATAGTTATTTAGAATTGTATTACTTATAAGGAAGAGTAACTTACTTACCTCATCATTATTTTACTTTAAGACCACTAAATATTATTTAAAACCACTTATTCACTAAGTTGAAGAGTCATTCTAATATTTTTTTCCTTAAATAAAAACTTATTTGAGTTATTGTTATATTGTAATAAAATACAAATATTTCATATTTATATTTATAATCATGAAACGTAAGTGAAAGATAATGTTTATTTCATATAGTAAATAATATATTATACTAATAGAGAATCATTACATTATTTATAATTGGCTACATCTTTATTTCAAATAATATAATCTTTTGTTTATAGTTATAATTTGTATTTAGCTAAAATATAATAAGTGATATATATCTCTATAAAAATATTGACATTACTTCTAACAATATAGTTAACTTCAAACACATTTTGGTATATGTGATATATGTGATGTAAAAATTAATGGCCACAAATACATTATATAATAATATGATATATGTGATGTAAAAATTAGATTAATAGTATTATATGAATGGGAAGGGGTAAAATAGTCTTGACAAAATGTGGAAGAAACACCTAAGGGTGTTGGCTCTTTTATAAGTATTATAGATTATATGACCATGGCAATTATGACAAGATTTTTTTTTGCCTTTACCTCTTAGTCGTGCTACACTACATATGTGTGAATTGCAGAGAATGGTTTAGGGTACTAAATGGTAAATCGGTCATTTGTCACTTCAACAAATGTTATGGTACGATTAATCTTTTTAAAAATAAGTCTCATTTCAATCATTCGATATTCTGTTTTATTTGCAATTTCCTACCAAAAATCAAACTTACAAAATCCCCTAAACAAGTGATTTGATTAAATCAAAACTAAAAGACCATAATATAAATAATGAATATAGAATTCCTAGCCAATATATTATTAGAGTATGTGCTAATTAATTAATAGATCGTTAAAATAAAAATGAACAAAAAGCTGGATCAATACATTATAGTTGCTTAGTTAGAAACTTGTGTTAAATGTCATCATACTATTAAATTATCGGTAATGATTAAACTCGAGTGTTAAGTGATACTAGTAATTAAATAGAAAAGAGGAACACAAACGTCTCATACAATACAACGTGGATAATTTAGAAAACCGAAAGAGACCAGCCTTACAACTTTCGGTGTTTACAAAGTACACTCACCGACTCACGACAAGACCTTCGTCAATAAGAACGAAAACAAATGGAAAGTCAAGGAAATGTTAAGATAAATGACGATGGCAGTACGTCAGAATCTTTGACATATATTTATTTTTATGTTAACAATTGCATGATTCTTTTGAATATTGTACTACTATTCGAATGAGTTATACTATAGCATATATGTGGTGAATTATAATTTTGGCGGTGCAATGTTGTCGTTTTATTCAAATTTTGTTAAACCTAAGCTAAGATTGCATCATTGTCAAACTTACCATTTTCAACATATTAAACAAAAAAAAAATACTCTATCTACTACTATCTACTACTCTATAGTACATAGAAAATTCATTCATATAACGAATTTCCTTCATATAACGATTCAATGACAGAGATATATACAAAATATTTTCTCGAAAAAAATAAAAATGAAATTGTTAGTACAACCCACGTCAATCAGCACCCCAACTGTTAGACCAGTTGGCTTAGCAAAAAATAAACAACAGTAAATAAAAAGAACACACCAATTGGTAACCCAGTTCAGTGCCAACGTGCATCTACGTCTGGGAGGGGGGCAGCCAACTCAAGAGAAATCCACTATAGATAAAGTCTTACAAGACGAGTCTTATGCGTATGTGCACATACATTATCGCCCTAATCTGGACTCTCCTAGTGATCCTTACACTGTATCTCCCAATACTCTATAGCAACATCATCCCGATGAAAACTCACTGTTGGTATATCTAGGGTGATATACCAATTGTACGATTAGTTAGGAGTGCGGCTAGACTCCTAACACACTAAACACCCTAGGTTTAATAAAGACTAAAAACACTCTCTAAGTTATTTGTGCTTTCTGAATAAAAATGTGTCTTCTAAAAAAAGTTCTTCTTCTTGTGTAGCTTCGTCTCTATATATACTTTCTAGGATGTAGGGTTTTTGGTCGAGAAGAATCTCCCGATATATTTCTCCAATTAATGCACCGTCTTCATGCTTTAATGACATGAAGATTCTGCCCTTAGCAAATCTTCTCTGTGTCGGTTGATTGCGTTTGAATTAGTTAACCTTAACTAATTCGACTTTCTTGGTCACCAAGTATATAACTTGTTACCTTAATCATCCGAACACTTCCTAATCCGTTTAGATAATAAATCCTCGATGCGTGATCTTCGATTCTGCACATCCGATTTTACGGATTAGAACTCCAGTTGTCTTGACACTTCGCTGCTTCAATGCATTTGTGGATTTCAATTTCTGTTATAACTAGTGCGGTATAACAATTGGCTTCTTTGAAAAACTTGACCAACTCTCTTGCACCAACAGAAACACAAGCACATAAAGAATAAAAATCAATGCTTCTCAAGATATATGGTTGCATCAATTTTTTTCGCTTATTATCAATTTATTCTGAACTTGCTGGTGATAGAGAGACTACTCCTCTTTTGGCACTGATTTGACATCCTTTCTTCCCCGCAACCATGTGGATCCTTGTTTTGAGGATATTACAAGGGGTTAATTCTAGCCGAGGCTGTGATGCAGAGACAGGGCATTCAGATGGCGTCTAAGTGTATATGTTGTTCGAATATTGAGACCATTGAGCATGTTTTCTTTGTTAACGAGGTAGCTAGACGAATCTTTAAATACCATGGGGCTTTATTTGGGTGTTCAAAGAAGATAAGCTCGGCGCAAGAGGCCATACATATTCGACAACTGATTCCTGTTGAGGTTCCTCGCTCTTATTACGTGTGTGCATGAAGAATGCATGGCAATGCAAGAGGAGGAGGTCAATGTGGAATCAAATTGCATGAAGAAGAAGTCGAATTGGAGGAGGATTACATGATGGTTTAGGAATTAGAATTCAAGTAGGATTAGTGCACGAATCCTAGGAGGAAACTAAGTTGTCTAAATATCTATAAATACATTGTAATCATCTCAATTGTTTCTTAAGAGAGCAATTGACAATATTCATAAACAAGAGTTTGGATTTTGTAGTTGGTTGATTGTATTATCAATTAAAGTAATAAAGTTCATTCTTGGTGGTGGAGGAGACTCCGAAGCCACAACCAATCTGTGTGTTGCTTTCAATTGCAAGTAATTGTTGTTAATTTGTTTTATATGATATTATCGTTAATTTAGGGTTCTAAATAGTTCAAATTTGGGGCTTTTCAATTTAGAACAATTTGATCGATTAGGCTGTTTGCATTCGGTTCTTAAGTGTATTATTCATCAATTTCATTGGTTGTTTGTTGGGCTCTATGGGAAGCTAGAAACAAGGGAAAGCATGATGGTTTGCGGGTCAGCTTTGATCGTATTCAACATAGAGTTACGAGGACGATACATCAGCTGACACAAATCTTCTTTACTTTGTATCCCAGTGGAGGGGGGATGTGAGAGTAGCTCTTTATTTTCAAGCACTTTTTTCTGTTCCAATACTAAAACATCCTTTGGTGGTTGGATGGTGTCGTCCTGAGCAGGGCAAGCTGAAATTGAATATGGGGTGCCTTTAGTAGCAGAGGCGCAACTGGAGGGTTTGTTGTTCCAGACCATAGGGGGGCGACTGGTAGCCGTATTGTCATTTCAGATCACAACCAGTAGCCCCTTGGAGGCTGTAGTCGAGACTGCTTATAGATCACTCACCTGGTGTTCGAATAATGATGTTAATGACTTGTAGATTGAATTGGACTCTTTACAGTTCTAGCATGCAGTTAAGAAAATGAAATGCCTTGGAACATGTATACGCGGATCATCCAGATTAGACAGCTGGTGGGTTTCATTGATTACAGTTTTGATCATATCTTCAGAGAAGGGAACCAGGCAGCTGATTATATGACAAAGGTCGCCATACAGCGAGGAGTAGATGTGGTTTGGAGGCCAGGCGAGGTGGTTGACACTCTCCGGGAGATTATCAGACTTGAAGAGATTGACATTCCTTATGTTCGGACTAGAAAGTAGGATTGTTTCAATGTTTTAATTTTTAGTTTACATGTACTCGAACTCTTATGTAGTAGTTACTTAGGCTGTAGATTAACCACATGGGGGTACATACTTAGTTCTCGTTTATGTCAAGGCCCTCTTGATTCTTGTTGATGGGGGTAACACTCGTTCGTAGGAATTAAGAAAATCTCTGTTGGGTATTACAATTTTTAGACAGTATTGATCTGAGGTATGCCTCGTTGCACCCATGTATTATGAACACTAATATCGACTTTTATGGGGGGGGGGTACATTCGTAATTCTCATTGATAATGGTAACACTTGTTCTAGGGAGCTAGGAAACCTCTGAAGGTTGACTGTGTCATTTTTGCAGGTACATCTTGGGAGCTTTTTTGCTAATGTCCACTCTTGGTTGGGGGGGGGGGGGGGTGGAGGTACATGCGTACTTCTCGTTGATGGGGGTAACACTCATTCCAGGGAATTGCGCATGTTAATGCCCTTCCGAACTCTCGTTGATGGGGTAACACCCGTTCCAGGGAGCTAAGAAACCTCTGAGGGTTGAGTTTGCTATTTTTGTAGGTATCTATATGGAAGCTACTTGTCACCATAGAGGACCATAGAGCATAGTTGTTGAATACTAAGGAGGAATCCTCTAGCATGTAGAAAAGGAGGATCGGCCATGACAGACCACTAGACCTAATGAGATTGGCATCCTGCTTATCGTGAGACGGAGATAGTTTCATTGGTTTGCTCAACGTGCTCACATTGTTTATTTATGAGTACATTTATGTTTTGTATTAGGGGCTCTTGTTTTAGGATTTCGGGTGTTTTCTAGTGCGTGATCAAGGTAAGGGGATGGGGCTCCCTTTGCCTTAACTAATCCTTTTTTGGCAGGTTGGAATGCTTATTGGGAGCAGGGTTCTCTTACGACAGGGGCGAAGGGTTGACATACGTGCGCTTACATTGCTTGTAAAGATGCATGATGGGGGGGGGGGAGGTTGAAGCTTGTATGTGCTGCATGTAGTGGTATGGAGACTTGGGCCTTGCTCCTTTTAAGCCTTCCTCCTCCCGAAATTGGAATAGTCGAGATCATTGACCCCCTCCCTTTTTATTCATTCAAACGATAGAAGTTACTGATAGTCATGTGATATCAAATATATTACATTTCTAAACTAGTAAATGAGAGTCTAAGCTCCAAATAAACAGCTTCGTCTTCTCGACTGTTGAATCCACGTAATCCTTGAACTTCGTTTCCTAGATGTGCGTCCGATCCCCGAAGTTGTCTTGAAACGCCCGGAAATCCCACATAGTGGGTGTTGGAAATCGCCGCCCACGGTCCTTGAACTTCGCTTCCTGAATGTGCGTCCAATCCCCGAAGTTGTCTTGAAACGCCCGAAAATCCGACAGAGTGGGTGCTGGAAATCGCCGCAACGCCTGAAATGCAACAGAGTGGGTGCTGAAATGCTGCACAAGCAGCCCCGAAAGCAGAGGAAGTATGTTTAAATATACTCCTATGCGAGATTCGAACCTGAAACCTCTTGGAAAGAGGCTCGAGTCCGGTACCACTAAACTAGAAGTCTTGGATATGGACCTCATCCCTACCCTGACACTGTGCGCTATACTACGTGATAACTCATTACATAGAGCTCTATTTCTTTGATTATGTATTTACCTTGATGCGATTAAACTCACAAGACTTTCTATTATTTTTTCATTAGTAACACGTAACTCCCTCGTTTGGTATATATATATATATATGAGTGTATTTGTTTCATACATTTTACCAAACACTTTATAGGTGTTATTAATAAAAGACAAGAATAAAAACAAAACTATAACGTTTATAACCTCAAAATCAATACTTTAAACAAATAAATACTAGGAGTATTAATCAACCTCTTATTACTCAATTATTCAGCATATTCCTTAAAATGGCATTGACTTCGAAAAGATTCATACTTTAATATTAATAATATGGATATTAATCTTAAATGTTCGAATAAAAAATACAAAAATATTATGGACCTTTTCTTCTTATTTTTATGTATTATTTTAAATTGAGAATCGAATAGTTCAAGAATTTCCTTAAATCATTCCGAAAGTATATGGACACTATGGAACTAGCGAAAATGAAACCTCTTAAGACTTATATTCAATATTTTTATTGTGTGGTGTGGACCCTACCTAAATAAATTTTTATTCAATTTCATTTGACAGCTAAGGTACACCTCATATACACAATTTACTCATCTTCTTCGTCTTAGTGGTGCGTTTGAATTTGGATGAATCAAAAGAAAAGAATTCTTTAAAATTAGGGGAAGAAAATTAGGGAGAATAAATTTTATTGTCATGTGAGTATCATAATTTTGAGCTAGAAGAATCAGTGGGAATAAAGATTAAAAAAAAAACATTTTGGTGATAAAAATAATTCAATTGACATAAATATCCTTATATCATACGTAAATACCATTGATATCAAGAGTATACGCAAGAAATTTGTGATCATTAATATTCGAAAAGTGATAATGCATTTGTCTAGTCTGTCAACTTTTTCCTAAAAGGATTTATCAATAGTAAGAGCACTCACATCAGTAATCCTAAAAGCTATTATAAGGAGTGAAAACATTAAAAACATATAAAAATAATACTTTATCAGTTACCCTAAAATACACCAACTGTCAAAAAAAATATACACACACTATCAATTTGTGCAAATTCACGCAGTGTGTATTTGACAGTTATTATATTTTCATCAGTTTTCTCTCCAATTTATCCTCACTTCCCTCCAATCTGTATTTAAATCTTATTTGCCTCTATTTTTTTTTTCTCTTTTTTGGTCTATGGGTCATTTAGGAGGAAGGTCATCTCCATCTCGCTGGGCAATTTCGGACAAATTCCACCAGGTCATCTCCATTTCGCTGGGGAAACACACAACATTAGTATCAAATATTGATCTAGCTAAAAGCATGAACTAACCAAATAACTTAGCAGGTTGCTTGTTGGAAAATACTCCTTAGAAATCTTATATCATGTTCAATGCAAAATCTCATTGCCGACTCCAAATACGAATAGAAGTTAAATACTATTATACCATCTCCATTTATAATTAATTGTTTATTTTGCTTTTCCATGATAATTCTTTTAATAAAATTTATAATTTTTATACACATATAAAAGTCTTATTTATATCACAATTATCAATTTAGTAATAGTATATTTTAAATATTACTATTAATTAATTTAAGCTTAAAATATTAATGCTATAAAAGTTATTTAATTTTTAGTGAATAACTTTTGAATTCATCTAAATTTTAGAAAGAAGAGATAATAAAATTTATTCACAAATTATTTAAATTACTATGTACTTAAAAAAAATAGCTGTTGGAAATTTAAGAAAATATTGACACATTTAAATTTTCAAATTTTTAAGTTTGAGTGAATAATAGGGAAGCTGATAAAGTAGATGTATAAAAAGTTAATGCCAAAAATAGAAAATTGGCGGTTAGAAGTGTATTATAGAGTAATTTATTGGGAGACTGATGTGAGTGCTCTAAGACCACCCACAGCAAGAGATTTTGTGGGGGTCAATGTGAATTTAATCTAAAGTCAATCAAAGGCAAGAAAGGTTAAAGGGGGTGGGGTTTATCTTGGGTTCAATCTTTTGAACCTGAGAATATGGGGTTAATGTGGGGCCCGCGCATGAAAAGCATCCATTGGGGCGCTGCCACGCAGCCCCCTGCAGGGGGCTGCGTGGCAGCGCCCCAATGGTTGGTTTTTACTTTTTTTTTTTTTATTCCCTTATTTAATAACTGTATTATTTAGCCAATAATTCTTAAAAATAAAAATATAAAAAATATATCAATATTTTTTATTTTTCGAGATCTATAAATAGAGGTTATGTTTGCTTCATTTGGACACAAAAAAAAATAAGTTTTTTTACACCTTTCTTCAATCTTTCTTTGCAATACTTTCTTGATTATTAATTATTAATTTTTACACCAAAAAAAACAAGTTAAATTTTTATTTTATTTAATTATTAATTTTTATTGTAATGAATTAATTAATTACAAATAAATTAAATATTAATTATTACATTAAAAATTTAATAAATATAAAGATTATAATTTTAACGATAACATATGTATAAATAATGAGATAAGTAAATATATGGTGGGGTATATGATAAGGTGAAAAGATTCGGTGCATCAATACTTCGGTGCACCCGGTGCATCAAGTACCCATTTAAAGGTTTTACGTGGGTACTGTACCCACTTGAAACTTCATCATTGGTACTTGTACCCAAATTGTACTATAACAATGATACAATACCACATATTTATCAATCCATAATAAATATGTGGTATTGTACCATTGTTATAGTACAATGTGGGTACAAGTACCAATGATGAAGTTTCAAGTGGGTACAGTACCCACGTAAAACCTTTAAATGGGTACTTGATGCACCGGGTGCACCGAAGTATTGATGCACCGAATCCGGACTCTATGATAAGGTGATGTGGAAGGGAGAGAAAGTGAATAAAATCCTGAATAAACCCTTGCTGTGGAAGCTGAGTTTTATTTGGGGTGTAAGTGGGTTTAATGCTGACGTGGCACTGAATAGAGTGGGTTTAATGTGTTTCTTGTTGTGGATGGTCTAAGCACATGAACAACATTAATATATATTCTAGCTATCAATGGTAAGCACATGGACAACATTGATAAAATTTATTCACCAAAACATAAAGATTACCATCATAATTTCAATTCCCATATATAAAATATAAAATCAAAGTCACAATACTGCAATAACAGAAATAATAGGCTGCAATAAGAGAAGTAATAGGCTGCAATAACAAAAAGTCAGAAACAATAGTCTAGCATTGTGAAATAAGACAACAGAAACATATAAATGATGACTAAATTCTTATAAGCTTGTTTGAAACTACTATTGTAAGGAGAAGGCTCTGACACACTAATCGAGTCCAACTACAAAAGTAACAAGTATAGTGCAAAACAAGGAAAAGAAGAATTTAGCAAAATATAATTCGATCTTTATAACTGATAATAGCGGGAATTGAAATCTACAAAAATCACGATTGAATCCAACTCCCATAATCGAGTTTGTTACTATAAAAATTTACAACTGTCTCATACCTTATCGATGCTGCAAAAATTAGTTCGTCGTTATCTAGCCGTTCTGTAGACATTTCTACGAGATTGGTACTGTGAGAGGTCTTATATGTGAAGACTTATTATATATATAAAAGTGATGTGTAGATGAATTTGGAGGAAAATAATGACCTATTATTGGAGGCAATTAATAAGATAAAAATGGAGGGAGTGATGAAGGATAAAAATGGATAGTTAGTTATATAATTTATTTATTAATGTTAAATATTCTATTCTCCCTGATTACTTTTGGATTTGAGGGGGAGAGATTTTGAAGTGAATGAGGGCTAATGAGATGGATCAGTGGGAATAGTTTCTCATAGAGTAGAAATTTATAAGGTACCCAAACAAAAAAAAAATTTAATTTCTCCCCCATTCCCCCTGATTCACCCCAATCCAAACACACCAATACATCTTGTTTTTCTTCAACAAAACCTCTTGCCATTCCCTTGATGCTTGTTTTATCAAGCCTTCTTGGTTTTCTGGTGGTGCAATGCTTCACGTAGGTCCTCTCTGGGTGGTTCGAAAAATATATTAAACTATTTTTCGGTCTAAAAATATTGATAGTTTTATATTTCGTTTTTTCATTATCAAATAAGATGACTGTTACAGAAAAACTTCTATTTCCAGCCACCACATTACAATGAGTCGTCGAAGCATGATTTAGGCTCAATTCTCATTTCCAAGTCTGTTTTAAGCAGACAAATAAGACAAGCCCTCGAGTCCGCATTTTCCACCTCGATTATTGCCCAAGCAACGGGATAGATGCCGTTGTCTCCATGAACTCCTATGGAAGCTAGTGTTTCCCCTTTAGGTAACAATCATCAATAGAAAGCAATTTCCTATAACTTATTTTTCAAAGTAGATGTCATTCATGGCTCTCTAAGCCGTGATTCTAGTGGTCTTCCCAATCCTCGAGCAAAACACACAAAAATTGAAGCCCTCAACTATGCACTTAACACATATTCTCCAGTTATCATTTTTTATCGGATGTTTTTATTCGATATGCCCCTATTAAGCATCTGAAATTTGCTTCACTTCTGAAGATCATTGAAGGCATTATGACTGGGTTTTG
Source organism: Echium plantagineum (assembly GCA_003412495.2). Taxonomy (NCBI): domain Eukaryota; kingdom Viridiplantae; phylum Streptophyta; class Magnoliopsida; order Boraginales; family Boraginaceae; genus Echium; species Echium plantagineum. The sequence continues at coordinate 6,856,326 of CM016568.1, read as the reverse complement.
TAGGTGAACATGTCTGTTGAATTCCACACCTCCTTCACTAGAGCTGCTCCTCTTCCTCTTCCTATAACTTGATCATTCCTCGACGTTACTCTTCCTCGCTTAACGACTGCAACTGGTTAGAATTCTAAAAGGACTTTGAAGAAATAGGTCTAATGTCATTGAACACTTGACCTAAATCATCTGCAGCCTCCCCTCACTACTACATTTTTTATTTTATACAACGGCAAAATTTGTTGCATTAAGGCCTAAAAACTGTTGCATTATATCAAATGTGACACTTAGTTATCGTTACATACGTTTTTGTTGCATTAGCCCTAATGTTTTGGCTTTTGGACATATTACAATGGTTTTTGATAATTTATTACAACTGTTGCATTAGCCTTATAACTAATGCAACACCCTTATATTATACTGCAACGACTTTTTGATTAACTAATGCAACACCCTTGTGATTATATTGCAACGACATATTGATTAACTAATGCAACACCCTTATCATTATATTGCAATGTACATTAATTTTACTAGTGCAATGTTTCTTTGACCCTATCGCAACAATGTATTAATTATGTTGCACTAGAAATTTCGAACTAAAGCAACAACATATACATATTTGATAAATCGTACAATAAGAAACGTTAATAAATTTTACATTGCTATAAAACCAATGATACAATATATTGTTCCCCATAGGTGCAATTCAAAATACTGAGTACTTATTTACAACCTAAATTACCAAGTATTCATAACAAATATATGATATTCTCCAAATTAAGTAAAACGTATGTAAATATTGTTTAACTCATTAAAAGTCAATACATAATCAATTAAGTCAAGACAACCACGAAATCGTTGTATATGCCCTTATTGAATCTAAGCACACACTAGCAACAACGACAATAATCAAATGGACTCTTACTCCAATATGGGGGGTCCAGCTGTGATATATATAATGCTCGTTATACAAGACTCAAGCGTTTACAATATACAAGAAGTCTAAATATGATCAACAACCAACTCCTAGATTATAGTACAATAGCTATCATTAGTTAACCAAACATATCCAATACTCTCCTTACAAGTTGAAGGCATATGAGAAGCGAGCCGAAGCTTGTCTCGAAAGAAGCAAAAACGCATGGTGGATAGTGGTTTAGTAAGCACATCGGCAATCTGGTCCTTGGTAGAGATGAATTGGATAAGAAGCCCCTGACGAGCTACCTTTTCACGAACAAAGTGGTAATCGATTTCAATGTGTTTGGTGCGAGCATGAAATACCGGATTCGTAGCTAAATAGGTAGCCCCAAGGTTATCACACCATAGGACACGAGGCTTGGGAGGTGACAACTTCAACTCACTCAAAACAGTCATAGACCAACAAACTTCAGCAACACAATCTGCGAGAGCTTGTGTACCTACAAGTGAAAAACACAAATTCCTTATAAGCTGTGTGTAGAAAAGTTTGCATCGCAATTAGTATATCATGACTTGCATACTCCCACAACAATAAAAATAGAGTAAATAAAGAAAACAAAATTGAAATAATTTCAAGTTTTCAACCAAAACTATTTGATTCAAACAATTTACTTTTAAGTTCATATAAGAAGTGTTTCCCATATTATTTACCTGTTAGCCGTTGCTACAAAATCCGATGATTGTCTTAGTTCTTTAGGTTTATTTTTACAGAGGACGAAATTAGAAAATGTAGAGGAAATTCTCAATCTATTACATGCTCAACACATCAGACTGCAAATACCTTAAGAGAAATCTAAATGAATCTTAGATGGTTAAAAATCAACAACATTTAAACATACCCTGCAAGTACCTCGTAAGGACACCACGACGATAACAAATGGAGATGATTCTACCTCACAAGTCACAATTATGTCTTCTGTGTATATAATAAATTCTGAATTTCGCATGGCGATTATATTTAAGATTCAATACTAACAATTTCCAAGCTACATCTTTCGCCAATGAAGTAATGCATATTGAATTCATAAGAAAGGTTACAGAGGATATGATTATGAATGATGTTACAATTTTGACGTCAGCAATTATATAAATCATTTCTTGATACAATATTTAAGAAATCTGACAGACCTTGCACTAAAACCATTTGGAGCTGGAGATCGACCAACCAATAACTCGAATATCGTCAAGGAGAAGTCTGTTCAGCAATCTCACATAGTCTATTTCACCTCCTGCATAAAATGATGCATACACTCAGAAGACTGACATGGAAATGAGATACATTGCTAATTCAAATTCAGGAGATGATCTCAACTGTAGCTTAATTGGTTGCGTGACCAGAATATCTCAACTGAGGATACTCCCTTGTCTGTTCTGCCACATCTTGAATATTGAAGATCTTTTTTGTCACCGCTAATGAGTCTTGTCTTCTCGAGAGCTTTAAAAATTTCAGACTGGATATTAAAAATTCATCAAGAGAGGCGCAAGTTAAATATCCAAGCTCCTTAAATTTCTATAATATTTAGTACATATCATGAAGCTGTGAAACCTAAACCGAAAGGGAGAAAAGGGGAAAATAGGCAAGATCCACCTTCCAAGCACATGCAACAGAATAAAAGAAGAAAAGAAGGGTGTTAGGCTAATGGGTGATGAGCTCATAAGCCTGCATAATAAACTAGGGTTAGCTTATATTCATCTATAAATATAGACGATCTTTATATTGTATTGACAACAACAACAACTATAATTATCATCAATAAAATATCTCCCTCCATATTTCTACATGTTAGGCTAATGGGTGATGAGCTCATAAGCCTGCATAATAAACTAGGGTTAGCTTATATTCATCTATAAATATAGGCGATCTCTATATTGTATTGACAACAACAACAACTATAATTATCATCAATAAAATATCTTCCTCCATATTTCTACATGTTAGGCTAATGGGTGATGAGCTCATAAGCCTGCATAATAAACTAGGGTTAGCTTATATTCATCTATAAATATAGGCGATCTCTATATTGTATTGACAACAACAACAACTATAATTATCATCAATAAAATATCTCCCTCCATATATCTACAAAGGGAGACACATTAGAAGAACAGAAAAGGAAAATGCACCTCGACTGTTGGATCCATTTGTGCCTCCGAAGCATATCCATAAAATCTGCGGGAGCATGTTACGAAGTAATCATAAAATCGAATACATCCTAATACATAGAGACATCAGTATGCTAAGATAATGCATCCTGTGGAGTATTTAGCTTAGCTTAGAGATCTTGGTATCTCAAATGATCTGAAAGGACAAAGATGGAGAAGCTTGCTTTTGTATGAGTCCCTTCATTCGCATCCACCGCCACTTGTACCTACTCCGCCTCATCTACGTCTTCTCATTCCGAAAGCAACAAGAGAAATTGATTTCAGAATGCCTAAGTTATCTTTCCCAGGCTCCTATTGTACTCGAAGAATCAAGAATTTGAACATTTCTTTAATGCCTCTAAGCAAAATTTACCTTCAAAAAACTCATCGAAACAGTTGTATATACTTTGGTAATACTCCCCCCCCCCCATCACAATATAATTCGGTACACAATTAAACTCCGTCATAATTCCATTAACACAAATAAATCATTCTTCTCAATAATTATACACAGCTATTTAATAAAAAGTTGAATCGCCTGAAACACATGTGTAATTCGACTAACATCATTACGCGCGTCAGGCCGACTATTCTTCTCCTTCGCTTGGCGTCACTGCGTATCATGCATGATCTTCCTTCCTTCTTGTCACCTCCGATCATCATTGACATAGTAGATGACCATCATCCCTATCAAAAATCGTTTAAGAAGTAATCACATATCAAACTAATAACACTTGGATTTAATAAAATGAAACTTAGACCAATAGTTGAGCTAGTACAATAGAAAACAAAGAAAAAGTGCATGAAAATATAACAAAAAACTCACAACTCTAGGAACTTGTAGAAGCCTCTTGAAATTTGCCACTAGTTAATTTCTTGAAGTTTCCGGTCCTTTTGTCCAAAGTGAGACTTTCCGTCCAAGTTTCATTCACAACTGTAGGAATTTGTAGAAGCCTCTTGTAAGTTGCACCTTCCTTGTCCAGATTTTTAATACTATTCATAAATGCATCTGACATAAATATGAAGTCAAGAGTTTGAAGATGCGCTAAATATTCGAGACCTGTAGGGAGCTCTTTCATTGATCGACAAACTCGCAAAGATAATTGTTGAAGCAAGGGCATAGAATTCTCCTCCACTATCACACATCTTAGCTCATTTAAGTGAACTAGTTCTAAGTGGTTGAGTTTGGGAAATCCGCCAGCTTTGAAGCACAAACTTTCTCCTTGGTAAGCGTCAGCTAGTTCAAGAGTGGTCAGATTAGGTAAATCATTGAGGCATACAAGTGGATCATCGCTTAACTTGCTGTAATAAAGCTTTATATTTGTAAGTGTGCGAAGAGAAGATATCCATTCTGGATATTTTTTCAAACGCCCACACAATCTGAGTAATTGAAGTCGGGGAAGATATGTTGGCTTCAAGTATTCAAAATCAATGATCTCAAAAAGCTTCACTGAATAAACATACAACTCACGGAGTTCTCTGAGATTCCCAAGGGAAGAACAAAGCTCTTTTCCATCTTCCTTCTTCAGCTCCGTTATCCCCAATTCCCTTAGCTCAACTAATTTCCCAATCTCACTCACTGTTCTGATGTTACCCACTTTACTTGCCTCTATGTAACGAAGTCGTTGGAGTGATTTAAGATTGCCAATCCTACAACATGCCTTAACACCTCTTTGAACGGCCCTATCGAAATACATTATACCAATAAGGAGATGCCTTAGATGTTGAAGTGTTTGAATTTCAGCAGGGAGTTCTCTAACACCAGTGTCCATCAAATTTAAGGTTTCAAGACTTTGAAGATTTCCAATTGATTTTGAAACAAATTTCACTTTTGTGTTTTGAAGGTTGAGATGTTTGAGATGAATCAATTTGAAGATTTCATTGGGAATCCTCACCAAATTAACATTTTTCAAATCCAACACTTTTACTAGCTTTCGACCATGAGATAATAGATCAGATAGAAATTGTTTAGATGTGTCATTACCATCAAATATGTATAGCGAGCGAATAGACTTACAATAACTTCGACCTTCTTTTGAGCGACCAATGATGGAGTCATGAAGTGCTAATCGTCTCACATTTTTCTGAAAGATCATCCCTTCTTGCCCACGAACTAGGGTGGTTATGTTTTGTTCATTTGCCTTTACAAGAATAATGTGCCGTATGATGTCATGTACTCGAATAGAATTAGTAGTACTTCCTTCACCAAAAGTCTCAGCACGTTGTACTAAACATCTATCAACAAGTTCATTTACATAACCTTCTGCTACTTCCTCTATCGTCATGCCATCTTTTATCGCAACAAATCCTTCCGCAATCCAAAGTGCAACTAGAGAATCAACTCTTATTAAAAAATCTTCAGGGAAAATGCTTAAGTGCAAAAAGCAATTTTTGAGATAGGGAGATAAGTCATAGTAACTGAGAGAAATCAATTTGGAGATCGCATCAAGTTGGTTATTTGGCTTCATTTCATCACCTAGCCTTCTATAGAACAACTCCCACTCTTCCATGGTTGGCTCCCTTATAGCCAAATAGCTACCAATTACCACAATAGCCAGTGGTAATCCTTCGCATTTCCTTAGAATCTTTTTGCATATTTGGTTTAGATCTTGAGGGCAAGAAATGGAACCCGGAAAAGCTTTTTTGCAGAATAGTTGCATTGCTTCTTGGTCGGGCAAATGTCTAAATTGATATGCATATCCCCCTGCATCGGTCTTGCTTGAAGCATGGCCGACTATGCTGCTTCTTGTTGTTAGCAATACTCTACTCCCAAATTGATTCCTTGGAAAAGCTAAGTGGATAGCTTCCCAATGAGTTACATGCCAAACATCATCAAACACAATAATGTACTTTTTGGTTTGAAGGAAATCTATAACAACCTCTTTCAGCTTATCAATGTCCTTTGTGTCCACTACTTTTTGAGGGACTTGTTTCTTTTCCTCTTCAAACAGTTGTATGATTACATCTCTGAATAATTCCTCCGGTTTGAATGATTCTGATACAGTGACCCACACATGATAATCGAATTGGTTTCTTACGGAAACATCATCGTAAACCTTTTTTACCAAAGTGGTTTTACCCAATCCCCCCATGCCGACAACTGAGATTACATTTCGTCGGAGATCTGCTTCTTGAAGCAGATACGTAATCTCTTTTTTGGGTACTTCGATCCCAATGAGATCATCTTCTTTCAAGAACAATGCATCACTTCTCTTATCATAGTGCTTATTGTTCACGCGGGAAACTCTTGAGGACGAGGCTTGGTCTGGCAACAAACCTTCATACTGGGTCTTATATCTCCGATGTGTTTCTGCAATATCTCTTACTCGCTTCTGGATTTCTTGTACTCGAGTTGCAAGTTGATGTCGAGCTTTAATAGCCCCAGCTGACTTGGTATACATCTTTTCGAATACTCCATACCATCTACGATTATATGAGCATCGCATTACAAACTCATCAAGAACATCTTCAACATCGTAAGCGACATCACGAACTTGGTCAACCCAGATTCTGAGATCGGGATGATCCTGGACAAGCATGGTGTCTGCTGCTTGGACAAAAACCACCATTTGTTGGAATTCATCTTTTATGCTTTGAAGTTCCCCACGTAGTCCTCCGAGGAATACAATCTCGTTTGTTATGACAGTTGTGAGAGTAGACACGACAGCTGATAGTAATGCGCTAGCCATTGTTGAATTGAATCTCTGTAGTATATTCTATTCTTTGGAGATAGTGAGATAGCATATGAGAAAGAAAAGTGTTGTAGTCATAAGCATGTTACCCTCGTGGATCTCAAGAAAGAAACTGGAGTAATGTGAAGGTACACGCATGTTACTCTCTATTTGTCTTGTTTTGATTTATACAGTTTTCGAGACTATCATTTCAAATGTCAATATATCTAATTTTATGATATTAAAAATTATAAAAAATTTATATTTTAAAAATATACGTTGAGACGAATCTAACAAGATATCATATAACTATATTATCCCTTATAATCTAATGATAATTCATGGTCAAAGTTCTTATAACTAATTCGACTCCTCAAATAAAAATTGGACAAACAATTTAGGATGGAGGCTGTATATTATTTTGTTAATATTTGAATATGCGTGAGACAACGTTATCTGATTCTACTTTATTACTCCCTCCATCCCTAAATAATAGTCCCATTTAATTTTTCACGGTCTTCGAGACACAATTTAAAACGTAAATATTTTTAATTTTATATGTCTAAAAATTATAAGAACTTGATATTTCAAAAATATGTATCGAGACGAATCTAACAAGATCTCATATGACTATTTTATCTCTTATCGATTAATAACAATTTACGGTCAAAACTTTCGAAGTTTGACCCAAAAAGTCAAAACGGGTCTATTAAATAGGGATGGAGGGAGTATCTAAATTGCTAATTACATCAACTTTCATAACAATTAAAGCCTCATATAAAATACAATATAATCATATTCAGCTTTTTGTGTTGAGTGTATATATCTGTATCTATATATATAATCTATAATATATAATACTCTGTAAATTATTAACTATTTTACTATTATACCCTACATAATATTCTCAATATAAAATGTAACTTCTAAAAATAAGGTTAAAAAATGACAATATGAATTTGAAAATACATTAAATTTATTCGTAAACAATCAATTATTTTAAAAACATATATTTTTGTTAAATAATCAATTATATCAAACCGGATGAAGTACTTATAAATCTATCCGTTAGAGATAGCCAGATAGCTAGCATATGAGAAAAAAGATCAGAGTCTTGTAGTCTGAAGCATGTTACTCACGTGGATCTCAAGAAAGAAAGTCGAGTAATGTGGAGGTACCCTCCCAAATCTTTTGTACTCTTTTATATAAACTAAACATCATAACTATAATGAAAAAAAGTAACAATATCTATAATCTATAAGGCTTATTTTTATTTTGGACCCTGAACTATCACGTAAGTTTCAAATTGGACCCTGATACTATCTTAAGACTCATTTTGGACCCTATACTACGCTTTGTCTCATTTTGGACCTTAAAATGCCAAATAAAATTGGAATAGGGGCACATTTTAAAATAAATTTATATGTGGGGATCTTTAATAATACTTTAATTACAAAAAAACCCTCCTTCTTCCTCACACCCCACCCCTACCCCTACCCCTACCCCCTACCCCCACCCCCGTAACCCCCTTACCCCCCCTCCCACCCACCCACCCCCGTAACCCCTACTCCCACAGATATATAATAATCAAATAAAACTGTTGATCTTTCACTTTAATAGCTAGTTGATAGATATGTAATAAACAATTATCAACAAACCTCATTAGAATATTTGTGTGCTCCCTGTAACCCAAAGATATATTGCGCCCTAACCATTTCATATTGAATGATCCATTGACAGTGGTCTCTTCAATCTCTATTCTGCAAAGAAAAGACTTGTAATGCGAAAATAAAATTTAATATAAAAAAATTAATACACAGAAAGTGTTAGCAATCAAATTCTAACACTAGGATAAGTTAATCGCGAGGATTAATTATCGGACGCTAAGGTGTGTCCAAGATAAATTCACATACCTGATATTAGGCCCAGCTCTTTCCTGCGAGAAGTATACAAATCAGAAGGAGTGGTTACGGGGGGTGGGGGGGGGGGGTAAGGGGGTTACGGGGGGTAGGAGGTGGGGGTAGGGGTAGGGGTGGGGTGTGAGGAAGAAGGAGGGTTTTTTTGTAATTAAAGTATTACAAAATATCCACAAATATAAATTTATTTTAAACTATGCCCCTATTCCAATTTTATTTGGCATTTGAAGGTCCAAAATGAGACAAAGCGTAGTATAGGGTCCTAAATGAGTCTTAAGATAGTATCATGGTCCAATTTGAAATTTACGTGATAGTTCAGGGTCCAAAATAAAAATAAGCCAATCTATAATCTATAATACTTATAAAAGAGCCAACACCCTTAATTGTTTCTTTCACATTTTGTCAAGACTATTTTACCCCTTTCCATTCATATATTACTATTAATTTAATCTTTCAATTATATGTATCTTTTAATGAGAAGCTGAAGGGATGGGTACATTATGAAGTAATATTAATGATTATTTGAAAAATAAAAAATTCATCTCAACCAATTGTATCCATTAATTATTGGCCACAACTACATTATTTCATTCGAATGCAAATAACTCAGAGAAGGTGTCTCACTACCGTTATTAGTGTTATCATTTCCTACACAATAAATGTAATTAAATGTGTTATTTAGTGTAATTTTAGGATCATCAGCCAATTCAACTTTCTCTAATAATAATTATATCAAAATAAAACTAAGCATATATAATCAAATTAAACTAATACAATTTGAATTTTATAGCACATTCAAATACTATATTTTCAACAATCCTTGTGATAATAACAAGATAGAGAATTTCAAGAGCCAATAAGAATCACATCATCAAGAGTATAAGACTCTTCATTAAATTTATTAATGACATAACCTAAATGCTCAAATAGTTTTTAATGTTCCACGAGAGTCTAAAAAACAGGTAAAAATATTCATATTTATCAATATAATATTTAGCTCTAAAGATGATAATATGGAGAACTATCTCTTTTACATGATTTAATTACAGAATATATATCAATTGATAATGAGAGATGAAAAATGACAATATGCATATTATGAGATCAAAAAGCAATATTCAGACATAAAAGTTGCAAAAATTATTAAATATTTATAAGAGTTCAAATTCGACTATAACAAAAGTTAGAAGTTAAAATTAGTAGAAAGATCTTCAAAAGATACAACAATTACTAAAGATAACATATAACTTTTAAAACTACACTATATAGTTGGTAATAATGTCAATTAAAAATCTAATTTAAAAAAATAATGAGAATAAGACAACAATTAAAGTGGAATATAAATAATGACATAGTGGTTAACTATGAAGGACAGAATGGCTAACAAATAAATATTGACTCGTGGGGCGTATACGAAGGTCTAAAGAACTCCTAAAACATGTTCATTGAACGGCACTTAAAATTTATGTTCTTTAAGACAATGAACCCACCTCTCCTTGACGGTCTAAATTCAAGATAGAATTGGTGATTCTTAAAGAACTAAAACATCAGTAATAACATTACTAATTCCAATAGTCAAGATTAACTATCTTTTGTATCGGTAATCGAAAGGCCAACAAAGAGGTGTCGCATGGAATGACAATTATTGTCTACTGAAGTTAATTTTCAAAATTTAGTGCAGCAGCATAGTTGTTAAGGAAGGTAGATTACCTCGTTTCTTTCTTTAATGTACTCAGCAATCTGACCACTGGCTATCGAACCAACCATAGCGCCCACATTCTAGAGCGAACTAAACAACGAGCACTGCAACAGATCCCTATTCAGTATGACTTGTAATCATAGTAAGTGAAAGTAGTTTGAAGATGAAGATATTACCTCAGATACAGTAAGATGAAGATCTTTAGACATAGCTATTTGGGTCGGTGAAGAATATCTACACTTTGAAGAAGAAGAAGAAAAAAAGAATTAAAGGCAAGCAAATATAATAACTTGTGTGAATCTACATATAGAAATACACACAGTGAAGCCGAAAGGACAGGATGTCTTTGATTATCTCTCCGAACTTAAATGAGGAGCTTCGAAGGAAATAGCATATAGAAAGTGCAATTGTCCACGCAAGGCTGACAATGATCTTGACTCTCATACTCACAGCAGGTTTGCAAATATGGAAAGCAATGAATGGCTCCTCCTCTATTGTGATCTCAATTATAAAGTGGGACAAGAAATCTACATGTTAAATCCTCCGTACATAGAGGAACAAATTTAACAACAAAAAAACTTGTTGGTTATATGCTCTAAGGACACTAATGCACAATCACAATTCCACGAGTCGGATTAAAGCTCTTGCTAACCTAATTGAAGGGTGAAGATTTTATAAAGATATCAAAAGCAACAGAATTCTAATTGAGTCAATTGATTATGAAGTAATAACACAATGAGTGATAAAGATTGGCAACAACACCAGAGAAAGTCGACCGTGCTTGAAATGATGATCGATCTTATATGTGCTCACATTTTGAGGTAAAAAGAATCACCAGATACGAGATATCAGCTCAAGTTTGGAAGTGAATCTAACCTTGACTTGCTGGTAGTGACAAAGATAATGTGCATGAGTTCTCTGCATCATCGGATCCGATTAAAAAAACGGGGGAGATGGCATCAGACGTTAATGAATGTGGTGGCATACTCTTGAAATTTTGATTTTCTTCTCCATGGGCATAGTAGCAATGTAACTTATCAACACTTCCTACATGAAACATATATTGATTCATCATATAAAGCAATTCTTCGAATATGAAAGTACAATTACGACATCCATATAATCCTTTCATTCATTCTATAAAACCAATCTACACCCTCATAATATAGTAATCTTGACCCAAAAAGAACTTCAATAAATAATAGAAATCGAAAACACAATCATCCAATTACGATGAAATATAAGGAACCACAACTGAAATTTTAACAACAAAGATAAGTTATAATCTTCTTATTTGGAGCCTACCTAATTTCAGCAATTTAATAAAAAAAATCTGAATTATCAAGCATTGGTACATAATCGAATTCAATACTTTAATTTGAAGTCATTATCGAATTTGTTCTAATAGCACACCGATTACCTCACCATTCTGAAGTCATTATTGAATTGTGAACTCATTAATTGATTCGAGAACGGCCAAGTGAACATAGTCAACTGAAGAAGACGGAGTTAACATGAAAAAGATTCAAAACTTAGTATTTTAATTTTAATTTGTTCTAATAGCAGACCAATTAAGTCACCATTCTGAACTCATTATGGAATTGTGAAGTCATTAAAATGAAAAAGATTCAAAAAAGCAGACCAATTAACTCACCATTTTGAACTCATCAATCGATTCGAAAACGGCAATTTTTGAACAAGGTAAGCTGAAGAAGACGAAATCATAACATGAAAAGAAAACAAAATAGCAAACCAATTTTTGAACTCATTCAGTGGTTGACCAATATTCTGAAAAATACAAAAGAAAAATGCTCGCTAGAAGGGGTCGAACCCAGAATGATGTTTGGATCGTTAATGAGGTTAAGTGAAGAGGACACGTAGTTGGATCCAGGTGGGGAGATCAATAAATGTCAAGATGGACGATCCATATTATCTTACTTTAGATATTTGTTTTGTCCAAATCTGAGTGGTCTCTTGTATTTAATGTAGGAGACATTAATCATTCAGCACTCAATTACTTTATTATTATTCCTTTTTGAAATCCCAATGCTTTGTCTCTTTCCTTTTTGTCTCTTATATTTTTTGTCTTTCTTTCATATGTTCTTCCCCAAATTTTCCATCTAAACCCTAACTATGAAATTCCATTGATTATTGTACAATCAAAGTAGATTAGCTGCGGATTATTTGACTTAAAATGGTATCAGAGCGTAGGATTTAGATATCTTACACCTAATCAAACAAAATGGCAGAAAATTCCCAAGAAAATCAAGCTCAAACACAAAAACAAAATGTTGCTGTCATTACGGCATACAATCCACTATTTCTCCATTCTTCTGACCATTCGAGCTTGGTTCTCGTTTTTGACTTGTTAAACGACACCAACTATATGTCATGGAGTCGAGCTATGCAGATAGCTCTAGAAGCCAGAGACAAATATGGCTTTATGAATGGAGAAACTGTAGTTCCAGAAATTAGAGCCATAACTTACAAACAATGGAGAAAGGTGAATTCAACCTTAATCTCCTGGATAATCAATGCAGTAACAATCGATATTGCAAGGGGCTATATGTTTACTGAAAATGCAGATGACCTCTGGAATGAATTAAAAGAACAATATGGAGGAAGCAATGGTCCTTGGCTGTTTGAACTAAGAAGAAGTATATATACAGCTAAACAACTGGGAGACACAGTAGCTGTATATTATACCAAAATCAAACGGCTGTGAGATGAGCTTGCTATCATTAACCCCAACATAGTAGCCAATTCTGATGGAGAAGAGAAAATGATGCAATTTCTCATGGGATTAGGAGAGGAGTATGATTCAATAAGAAATCAAATACTGCTGATGGAACCTCTATCTACTGTAACTAAAACTTATTCAATGGTCACAGCGGTGGAGAAGAGAAGAGTTGTTCATGGAAGTACAATGGAGCTGTCTGATAATATTGTTATGCAAACAAGGGAAGCATACAACCAAAATACTAAATTTAATATGAAAAGAAAAGAAACCAAGGGACATCTCAAATGCACCTTTTGTGAAAAAATTGGACATCAAAAGGAAGGATGTTTCCAGGTGATTCAATTTTTAGATTGGTGGGGAAATGGTAAAGCTGGAATTAAACTAAGAGCTGCAAATGTTAACAGTGTGAATTACCAAGAGCATGGCTATGGAGATACACCCCTTGAACAAACTGAGGAGAAAATCAATTTTGCCAATTGGGAGGAGTGCTCATGTATGTTTTTCTGTGCTTATGTTAGTCATGTTGAGTCACATAAGCCTGCGAGATCTTGGATCATAGATAGTGGGGCATCTGTCCATGTTTGTAGTAGCTATGACATGTTTGATTCCATAAACAATATGAGTTATATCACCAAAGTCAAATTGCCTAATGAATCTGTTAAAGTAGTTAAATATGGAGGGAACATTAATCTCAACAGAGACATTACACTCTTCAACTGCCTTTATGTCCCTGAATTCAAATACAACCTTCTGTCTGTCAGTAAGATAGGAAAGACTTCACAAATTCGAACAATATTCTCACCTAAACTTTGTCTACAGCAGGATATTAAAAGGCAAACAATACTTACAGTGGGAAAAGAGAAGGGAGGATTATATGTTTTGAACAATGAATCTTTTCTGTCTTCTGTTATTTCTTGTTACTCTCAGTTGTTGTTTTCTTGATTGTCTGTTCCTTCCAATCCTCTTATTCCTGTTGTTAACAATGTAAACAAAAATGTCAGGGTTTCACATGGCATTTTAAATTGGGACATTGTTCCCATAATGTTATGAAACATTTGAATTTTCTAAGTCATTTGAATCAATCTGCATTAGGAACTTGTCTTGTGTGCCCTTTATCTAAACAACAAAGACAACCTTTCAATTTCAGTCAATCTCAAACTAATAACAGATTCCAACTCCTTCATATTGACTTATGGGGACCTTATCAAATCCCTAGTAGATTTGGAGCAAAATATTTCATGACCATTATTGAGGATTCCAGTAGATACACCTGGACTTTCCTTATGAATTCTAAAACACAGGTGACAGAATTGTTCACTGAATACTGTAAAATGATACAAAATCAATTCAACACTACTATTAAAATTGTCAGAACTGATAACGGAGGGGAATTCATAGGATCCATATTCCATAAACTGCTCACAGATTTAGGCATTACACATCAGAAAACCTGTTCCTACACTCCCCAACAAAATGGGAGAGCTGAAAGAAAGCACAAACATCTGCTTCAGGTTGCCAGATCTCTCATGTTTCAATCAGGGATGCCTAAAATTTTCTGGGGAGATTCTATCCTCACTGCTTGCTACCTTATCATAAACAGACTTCGCTTAGTTGTTTTAAACTGAAAAAATCCTTATCAGATCCTTTTTAATGAATCTCCCAACTTAGATCATCTAAAGATCTTTGGATCTTTGTGTTTTGCTACTTGCAACATGCCTCACAAATCAAAATTTGATGCCAGAGCCCATCCATCCATTTTCATTGGATATCATTCTAATCAGAAGGCATATAAGATATATGACCTCATCACTAAGAAAGTTGTTGTATTTAGAGACATAGTCTTTCATGAACATGTTTATCCTTATAAGATACCTAATTTTCTTTCTATTTATGATGGTGCTTCTTATGATTCCTTCCCTAATGCATGGACATCAATGTCAACTTACAGAACTCTATAGAACAGTCTATCCCCCTCACCGAAATCAATATTCCTAATGATGACATTCATGATCACAATGACAGTGAGCTCTCTGTAAATGAAAATGTCACTAAGAATGGTGAAGTCATGACTGATCATAATAGTCCTGTTCCTAACACCAATGTTCCACCTATAAGAGTTTTCACTAGAAGAAAACAACCTTCCACTTGGCTGAATGACTACATTGTTTCAAATGTTTCTGATAGTTCTGTTCCTTCTTAGAGCTCTGCTCACATGGATTTTGTTGCCAACTTAGCTAAGATCCAAGAACCTTACTCTTATACTCAAGCATGTGCTAACTTAGCATAGATGAATGCAATGAATCATGAACTAAATTCTTTGGAATCTAATGAAACATGGCAGTTAGTTAAGCTTCATGTAGGAAAGAAACTATTGGATGTAGGTGGATCTACAAAGTTAAATGCAAGGAAGACGGCACTGTGGAGAAATACAAAGCCAGGTTGGTGGCTAAGGGCTATAACCAAGTAGAAGGAATAGATTACAATGAGAGTTTTAGCCCTGTAGCCAAAACAATCACAGTGAGGCTGCTTCTTGCTTTGACTTCTGTCAACAAATGGCATTTATATCAGATGGATGTAAATAATGCCTTCCTACATGGATATCTAAATGAGGAAGTATACATGGAAGTGCCAGAGGGATACACAAAAGCTCTTCCAGGACAAGTTTGCAAACTATTGAGATCCTTGTATGACCTCAAACAGGCATCAAGGCAATGAAATCAGAAAATCACATCACAGTTGTCATCTTATGGATTTAGACAATCATGTTTTGATAATTACCTGTTCATTCTAAAGGATTCTACCAGATTCATGGTATTAGTGGTATATATAGATGATATATTAATTGCAGGATCATCATTGTCTGATATTGAGCATCTAAAACAGTTCCTACATGGGAAATTCTCCATAAAAGATATGAGATCATCAAAGTTCTTCTTGGGCATTCAGCTTACCAGGTCTGCAGAGGGGATACCATTGACACAGACCAAGTATGCTAGTGATATTGTACATGATCTTAAGATGGAAAACTGCAAGACAGTAGCTACCCCCCTTCCACATAAATGGGAAGCATATGATCCAGATTCTCCTCTCATGGAAGATGCTAGTGTGTACAGAAGACTAATTGGGAGACTTCTTTACATGGATTTCACAAGACCAGACCTCACCCATGTTGTACATCACTTGAGTGAGTTTGTGCAGAACCCTACCATGAATCACTGGAATGCAGCACTACATATTGTCAAGTATTTGAGAAATACACTCAATTATGGCTTGTATTATTCTGCTGCTAGTGAACTCAAGTTAGAAACATTCTGTGATGCAGATTGGGCAAGATGCAAGATCACAAGGAGATCAATCAGTGGTTATTGCATCATGCTAGGAAACTCTCTGATAGCTTGGAAATCCAAGAGCTCTGCAGAGGCAGAATATAGAAGCTTGGCATATGCAGTTTGTGGAGTCTGGATTCGGTGCATCAATAATTCGGTGCACCCGGTGCATCAGGTACCCATTTAAAGGTTTTACGTGGGTACTGTACCCACTTGAAACTTCATCATTGGTAGTTGTACCCAAATTGTACTATAACAATGGTACAATACCACATATTTATTTTGGATTGATAAATATGTGGTATTGTACCATTGTTATAGTACAATTTGGGTATAAGTACCAATGATGAAGTTTCAAGTACCCACGTGAAACCTTTAAATGGGTACCTGATGCACCTGATGCATGGAAGTATTGATGCACCCAATCTTTTCACCAGTTTGTGAATTATTTGGGGAGTTATGTCTTGGAGGATCTGTCTATCACCATACCTACTCCTATCAAACTCTGGTGTGACAATAGATCAGCAATACACATCACAGAGAATCCAATTTTAAATGAAAGAACAAAACATATAGAGATGGATTGCCATACTACTAGAGATCACTACAAAAGTGATTTTGTCAAGCCCTTATATATCCCTACTAAATTTCAGCTTGCAGACATATTCACAAAGTCATTGTCTGCTCCAATGATGTGGCAAATGTTGTCCAAGATGAGCTTTGGACCTACTGCTCACCCTGAGGAGGGGATGAAAAATACAAAAGAAAAATGCTTGCTAGAAGGGGTCAAACCCAGGCTGATGTTTGGACCGTTAATGAGTTTAAGTGAAGAGGACACGTAGCTGGATCCACGTGGGGAGATCCAATGGTCCAGAATAAATGTCAAGATGAACGATCCAGATTATCTTACTTTAGATATTTGTTTTGTCCACATCTGAGTGGTCTCTTGTATTTAATATAGGAGACATTAATCATTCAGCACTTAATTACTTTATTATTATTCCTTTTTGAAATCCCAATGCTTTGTCTCTTACATTTTTTGTCTTTCTCTCATATGTTCTTCCCCAAATTTTCCATCTAAACCCTAGCTATGAAATTCGATTGATTATTGTACAATCGAAGTTGATTAGCTGCGGATTATTTGACTTAAAATATTCAAGGTGAGATGTGAAATTATATATGAGTATAGTACCAAATTAAGTTAATTGGCAGATCAGAAGAAAGCATAGCTAATAACAGGGCTCGAATTCTGAACCTCACTTGTATTAAGAACGGAGCCACTTATATTGCGACACGTGTCCTAGCCGTTGGAATGAAATCAGTTGGGGATTCAAGATTAATTAGTTAGGGTTCTTGTTAACCAATTATAGGAGTTTTTTATTCTGTTTATGATTCCTTGATTGCTTATCTATACTTGATCCTTCTAACAATAGAATCATCTGGAATATATCAATTTGAATCAATTTACTCTCATATTGAATGAAAGTCGAGCGGTTTTCATCTTCTTGTTTTCGCAATTTTTTTCTTCTTTTGAGCTTCTTGTTAGCTGGTCTTGATGTTAAACACAGACCATTAGAAGCTGCCACACACCCAAATAGTTGCCATTTCATATTATTTCATCATTTAAGGAAAAATTGATTCTTCATAATAACTAAACTGTCTAAACTTTCAATATACTTTTTCTTTTGTCTCATTCTTTCTTTTTCATTTCTAATAATTGATTTTACTTGTAATAATTGAATTTGAGGGTTTTCATTTTTCAGTGTCAAAAAAAAATTTAAAGTTAATTGTCTATTTTACCCCTTTAGAACTAAGGCACTGTTTGGGTAAACAATGAGTTTGACGGAAAAGTAAACTCACAAACCAACTGAGACATGATTAAGAAACATGAGTGATCAAAAAGGTTAAAATGAAACATGAGTGATCGAATGGTGAACGTTATAAAATATGAGTGATCGATTATGCCATTAGCTCTATCTTTAAATATGGTTCAATCAGTTAATTAACAAAGACTTTCTAATTCTGACTTCTAATTTTTTTTCATTAAATATGGGGTTCAATTGCATCATTGGCAATCTGACATGTAGAGCTTAGTAAATTACATTAATTGCTGCAATGATCCCAGTAAGTGGAGGTTTGGTGTATTTTGGTCTCCGAAAGTGGCACTGTTGCAGAAATGGTCCCTGAAAGTGTGTATATTGGTGCAATTTGGTTCCACGGTGCCATTTCGGAAACCAAAATGCACCAGTCCCCCATTTACTGCGATCATTCTGGCAATTAATGTAATTAACTAAGCTCTACATGTCAGATTGTCAATGATGCAATTGAACCCCATATTTAAAGAAGATTATTTTAGAAGTCAGAACTAGAAAGTCCTTATTAATCAACTGATTGAACCCATATTTAAAGATATGGACCATTTCCGTAACTGTACCATTTTTGGAGACCAAAGTGTACGAGACCCCTACTTATTGAGACCATTTCAACAATTAACTCTCACTAACATAATTAATTCATCCAATTTTGATTTAATATCAACGACATGATAAACTACATGTGCATTGTAATAGATTAAATACTTAGTAGCGTTATATTAAGCTAATGGGCAACTAGTAAATAAGCTCGCCTAATATAGTATTAGAGTTAAGTTAATATTTACTTACAAATATATGTCGTTAACGTTCGATTGTAATCACAACAACAATCATCATTAATAAAATATCTCCCTCCATTTATATTCTGTCATTGGCGAGCCTATTGATTCTATAGGTCTAAATACGAATTTTGTTGCACTGCTAGTGGGTTTTCTACTATGTGATGTTCACCGACGGGATTTCAATGGTATTATTTCATTTCCTTTTTACAATATTTTTTAAAAATTTTGTTTTATTTGAAATTTTCTCTAATTTTAAAGTTGTCCATTCATAGTTTGAGATTTTTTTTTCTCCATTATTATTGTTGCAAAACTCATAAAAATTTAAACAAATTACAACGAGTTTAAAGAAGGGAGATAAGATTGTGGACAAGTTGCAGTAGCTCATTGAAACAAAAAAAAATTGATCTATTCCACTTTGAGTTGAAGTAGGCTTTTAAACGAAATCTTACAAATTTGAAAAGGATGGGGTTCCTAACAGTTATTGATTAGAAAATTATTCCTAATCTGACGAGTCCTATACTAGTAGCCTAGCAAGTACTACACGCACTAATCTGAACCTAGCATGATGTTGGAGATTTGTTTATGGCACAACCAACCAGTTATGACATAGTTGGAGCATCGATGATAATTATTTTCAATTTGGAAAGCTCCCAAGTGAAGATTATCAAACTGAGGACACAATTGCATACTTATTTATGTTTTTTTTATTATTATTATATTTATTGCAAACTAGTGAAATTTTTATCAAATAACCATGAGTTTAAGGGATGGTGTTAGGGTAATGGACGACTAGCTCATGAGCCCGTCTAATAGACTAATATGGTTACGTTAATATTTACCTATAAATATCTCTAGATTATTAATATTCACAATTAACCTAAAAGACTTATGAAATTGTTTATTATCTAGTGCTTATACTCGCAATCGGTCTAGAAGACTTGATTAATTATCTTAGTACGAACACAAATGATAAATGACATGATTGACCATTTTTCAACGAGTATTCCTTCTTATCTTTTATCTTATTTTAATATGCATCTTTGTTATTTAAATTTTTTATGTGATGTTGCTTATGATAATTGATTTCCACTGGATGATAGCCGATTATTCCATCCCTCCTTATGTGTGGGGGTTTGAAATTATTATTGGCTTGCTTGAACTTTTGAGTTCCTTGATGATTGAATGAACTTGTCTTTTGTTAAATGGTGAAGTACATGTATGAATAGAAATTTTAGTAGACAAGATGAAGCTAGAGATTAGAAATTGAGTTTTATTGACTCTCTTAGCTCACATGATCGTCTAATGACGTCAAATGAGAACATTTCATATTTAGTGGATTATTTATACCTCGTGTTGATGCCTTAGTTAAATTTTTTTTATGTGTGATACTTATACTTGATTAGAGTTATTATGCACTTACATTAAATCTATATTTAATTTTGATTATGTGTATACATAAAAAGGATGAATGCAATTTTGAAATTATCCTACTTTTTTCCATAAAGTCAACCATGTGTGAATCATTTAGTTAGCCTTGTTGAGCTCTTAAAATTTGACACCTTTCTCTTGTTTAAACCACGTTAAATGAGCCGAAAGTCTTCTTTTTATGATACCCACTTTTGAACCTACTTGAGATTTGTGATATCTATTGAATTCATCATATGCATATTGGTTAAGGGTTCTTATGGTGGTAACTTGCATACTATTGGATTCATTATGTCCATATTTGTTAAGTGTCATTATGGTAATTGGAGGAAAATGTGATCACGCTCACATTAAGCGCCCCTCATGCCGAACCCACAGCTTGAAAGGGAGTAAATCACGATATGATCCAGGACCAGAGTGTATGGAGGCCTGTCTACGCTGCGCACTTAGCCTGGGATAAAACTCCCAAATTACCGCTGGCGCGATTCGAACCCATACCAATTGGAGTAATCTGCATACATCCCGTGGGGTTGTGTTATTATGGTAATATATACAAAGAATCTTGTATACTATGACTCATTCATACAACTTGAGAAACAACAGCAAAAATACAAACCAAAACAATCAAATAAATACAACAAGAGAAGGGAGAACTACACTACAATAACTAGACCCAACCTGGATAATTAGAATGCAAATCAATAAACACTTGAAGAGGACTTCAACAGACAAAGAAATCATCAAAGATGGAATCCATCCTGAAAATCATAAAAATCAGTGGGCTAGTCGACTTCTTGAAGCCTTACTTGTCTCAATGAGACTTGTAAGAACAAAAAATGCTCGTGCCATTTATATGATTATTGATGCCTTACTTTTGCAGATCTGAGCAAAGAATTTCAGGAATATTAACAAAAATGAAGGAATGGAGGAATCGATTTTCGAAGAAAACGGAAAGGATGCTTGCAACATTTTGTAGCACCCTTCACGAGTTGGCTGCTTCCTTAATCTTGAAAAAAATTTCCACAAAGATCTTCAAAGACTGTCGGATACTATTAATGAAGAGGATATTAGTAGGAAGTTAAGCAACAATGGCGTGTTAAAGCAATTATATGTGTGATTAAGCCTCTGTTTCTCTGTGTTCTATGTTTCCTTTTGAGCCTTTCTTATTGTTGCTCTACTTTGTTATGTATAATAACTGTGTGTAATGAACAATTGTGCTTATAAAAAAGATGTGAAATCTAACTGTAATAATTGCAATTAGGGCTGCGAGTGAACGTAAAATGTGTTTTGACGGAAGTACTCTTTCAAAAAACTGACGGAATGACTCAAATGAGACTTTTTAAACATTAGTAATCATATATGGTCGGTCTTGAAACATGAGTGATCTAACTGGCCTTTTTTCCGAACGTAAGTGATGTCAAAAGCTATTGACCATATTGTTTAATACTCTCTCCGTTTTTTTTATATGTCATTCTAGCTTTTTCACGTCAATTAAGAAACAATATCATTTCACATATATGTCCCTAATTGATAACTAATCAATAATTACATGAATGTATAATTTCTTCTTGAGATATATTTACTATAGTTTGAATGCATTCGACAGGGGTTTAAGAGGAAATATTAACCAAATATTATATTGGTTCCTAAAACGTCATATATAAAACGTAGGAGCCTGGAGTAGTAAATAGTAATGTTGAGGTACGCATGTTACTCTCTATTTGTAAGATTTGATACCCTGCCAATGATGAATACCATCTTGTCTATGAAACCGTTATGGGTCCTTCCACGACTGAAACTTTTTATTAAGATGTGGAACTTATAAGCTCAGCATTACCAAATAAACAATACTCCATATATCAAGGCAATAACTAAAGTTCGACTTGAATGCTTGGCACATGTTTTCAATTGTTATATGCATTTTGCAACTTGTTGCTTTGCACGGTGGTACAATAATAGAAATCAAGTTGTAATCGAGCAAATCCGCCTAGAAAAGCATCAAATTCTCAGTTGCTCTCTCTAATTTCCTCAATGATCATTCTTCTTATTTTTTTGCATTCAATTTAAATAACAAAATCAATTAGCTACTCTCATCATTTTGACCTTCATCTTTCAAAATTAACATACTCTATAATCAAACATTAAGAACAATCAGCTAATTGTAAAAATAAATATACCAAAAACCTAAAAAAGACCATCAAATTTGTAATTGAAAGCCCTAAAAATCAAATCAATCTACTGGGTCTGGCAAAAAACAAAAATAGATAAAGCATGTAGCTGGTAGATAAGATTGCGTATGCCATCGAGCATACCAGTCTTGGGGTATTATATTGATATAGTCTCGTTTTCTAATAATTATAACACTGTATAATCAAATATAATAGATATAACATTGTATAATACAATATAATGGATTATAATGGTATACTAAAGTATAATCGAGCATAGCACGTTATAATGTAATATGTCATTTATGTGTAGTTACAACTCATACAATTTGTTTAATATTGAAATATAATGTTGATATAGTTGAGTTTATTATGATACATACTATTATAATTGATTATAGTCCAATGTAACACGTTTTCATTGAATTAGATGATTTGAATTTTAGTTTAATTATTTTAGGGTGAAGAAATTAGAGAGTTCAAGTTCTAAAGTCGCGCGAGTGGCCATCGAAGAAAAAAGATTCTTGTTAAAGAATAGAAATCTAATTCTTTTTTATTTTATTTTTTCTATTTCCCGGTTTATTTAGTATTCAAATGTATACTATAGTACAATATTATTTGTTTCATACCCAAAAGAATCAATATTTCTTTGTGTTTTGTACTATATGACTATATCTTATACACATCCAATTTCTATGATTGTATCCTATTTCTGTGCAATTATTTTTGCTAATTAATAAGCAATGTATAACATATCAATTTTTGTTAGTGTTGAACACTGTAACATCAATTTGGTGCAAAAATTAATTGTAACGATAAATGGTAAAGTTAAATCGTGACAAATTTGAGTTCATTATGAGTTTAAACCGATTAAAACGTATTATAATAGATTATAATACATTATAATAATAGTAATTTCAACCCAAAAAACTTGTCTAATACTATTAATTTTTCGAGTTAATCGGATAGCCTAGTGGAAAAGGCCCTTGTTAGTTGTTAGTGACCAGAAGGTCTTGAGTTCGATACTCACCTCATCGCTAATTTACAAAAAAAAAAGTAATATTAATTTTTCATTAAGGGTAAAATAGTCATTTCGCCCCAAAAGTTTGGTATTCTCTTAATAAAAAAAGTTTTGTCCATTCATACAAATATTAGACCAAAACAATGATACTTTCACAATTTTCTCATGAATCTAGAGAGGCGATGGTAATTGATGAAGGAAGCAAGCCAAGGAATTGAGTGAATGCCATATGGGCATTCGTTTTTTTTATTATATAGAACTGTAGATAATAGTTATCATCATCATCAACCATTCTTTCAAACACCTTACTAAATAGTAAATATTATTGCATTCTTCAATATTATATAAGTTAAGTTTCACCTCGTATCTCTATCTATCCGACTTTCAAAACTCTTTTTCCTTTGTGGAGAAAATCCAACATATCTAACAACATTTCTTGTCATTATGTTCCTCTAATCCCTCTCTAACCACCAAATTAATGACCAGAGGATAAAAACAGTAGGCTCAAAGGAGAAAACAAATCAAAGTTACATAGCAATACTACCACATATAAAACAACATACTCAAAGGATAAAAACATGTACATGCGACTACACTGAAATCCAAACGACCAATAATTTACAAGAAAAGAATCACCTATTCACACCAACTTTCCAAATTGAGTTGTGGCTTCATATTGCAAGTTGCATCTGCAGAGCACACCCCAATTATTGTAGTAATTGTAGATAAGTAATCAACAATTACTATACTATAATTCATTATAAAGGAACAAATTCAGAAAACACCCTCAAATACAATGTTGTATAACATTCCATTGAAAAATATATATGGAATTCTAGCATTTTTTCAATATAGTATTCATTCAAATCGAAGTTACATGTCTCACTTAATTCGCAATGTCACTTAATTTTGATAATTCGCAACCAAACAACACAATCATCTAGACATATATGGTGGGAGTACAAAGTAGTAACATCAAAAGTGAATCTAGAGGGATAAATAACCTTTTTATCATCAGGTTGAGAAACGAGTTGAGGATAATAAAGAAGGCCTTCACGACGCGTCTTGACCAAACTCTCCTCCCGTTTATTCTTCATGATCTTTACCAGGTTGTCCTCCCTCCTCCCTTCATCTGCATCCACTGCCACCTTGTACCTACTCCGCCTCACCTCCGTCTTCTCATTCCAAAAGCAACAAGAGAAATCGATTTCAGAATGCCTAATCTTTCCGAGGCTCCTGCTGTACTCGAAGAATCAAGAATTTGATCATCTCTTTAATGTCTCTCTAAGAAAAATTCTACCTTCAAAAAACTCATCCTAACAGTTGCATATAATTTGGTAATATTCCCCCTCATCACAACATAATTCGGTACACAACTAAACAACATTACAGTTCCAATAAACAACCAAGTAAAGGGTCCCCTCATTATGCATTACATATTTACATCCTTCGAATTCTATGCAAACAATCACACAATTCATTAAAAAATAATCTGAGTACCAAAAGAAAGCTATAGTCATTACTGCGAACTTGAGATTAACACAAATAAATCATTCCTCTCAATACTTATACAGAGCTATATGATAAAAAGTCGAACCGCTGGAAACACACGTGTCTAACATCATTACGTGCGTCAGGCCAACCATTCTTCTCCTTCGCTTGGCGTCACCTTCTTGTCACCTCTGATCATCATTAACACCTCCTGTCATCACCCTCCCTGTCAAAAATCGTTTTAGTAATCACATATCAAACTAAATAACACTTGAATTTAATATTTCTACGATCATATATGCTCTTCTTTTTTCATTATTCCTTCTACCTTCTGTTATAGTTCTCCTACGCGATGGTTAATTTAGCATCTGCTTAGTTTGTTTGCATAAATTGATTTTTTGTTGTATGTGGGCTTAATTGTTTTTGGGTTTTTAATTTAAAACTACCAAAAATTCATTGACTTTGACCAATGAAAAAACATATTTTGAAGCTAAAACTGTTAACTTAATTCTATATTCTTACACCAATAATACAATGGAAACAAAGAAAAAGAACATGAAAATAGAAGAAAAAACTCATAGCTCTAGTATTTTATAGAAGGCTCTTGTCAGTTGCACCTCATTATCAGTAGTCAAACTGTGAATTTCTTGAAGTTTCCGGTCCTTTTATCAAAAACGAAACGTTCCATCCCATTATCAAGAGTATAAGTTGAAGTCACAACTATAGGAATTTGTAGAAGCCTCTTGTAAGCTGCACCTTCCTTGTCCAGATTTTTAATACTATTCATCAATGCATCTGACGTATAATCAAACTCAAGAAATTGAAGATGCGCTAAATATTCGAGACCTGTAGGGAACTCTTTCATTGATCGACAACCTTTCAAAGATAATTGTTGAAGCAAGGGCAGAGAATTCTCCTCCACTATCACACATCTTAACTCTAATAAGCTCTCTAGGTCTAAGTGGTTGAGTTTGGGAAATCCGCCAGCTTTGAAGCACAAACTTTCTCCTTTGTAAGCACCATGTAGATGGAGAGAGGTCAGATTAGGTAAATCATTGAGGTATACAAGTGGATCATCGCTTAACTTGCTGTAATAAAGCTTTATATTTGTAAGTGCGCCAAGCGAAGATATCCAATCTGGATTTTTTTCCAAACGTCCACTCAATGACAGTGATTGAAGTCGGGGAAGATATGTGGGCTTCAAGTATTCAAACTCAACAATCTCCTCTGAATAAACACACAACTCACGGAGTTCTCTGAGATTCCCAAGGGAAGAACAAAGCTCTTTTCCATCTTCCTTCTTCAGCATCGTTATCCCCAATTCCCTTAGCTCAACTAATTTCCCAATCTCACTCACTATTCTGATGTTACCCTCTTCACTTGCATCTATGTAACGAAGTCGTTGGAGGGACTTAAGATTGCTAATCCTACAACATGCCTCAACACCTCTGGAATACCAAAAACGACCAATAAGGAGATGCCTTAGATGTTGAAGTGTTTCAATTTCAGCAGGGAGTTCTCTGACACGAGTGCCCATCAAATTTAAGGTTTCAAGACTTTGAAGATTTCCAATTGATTTTGAAACATATGCCACTCCTGTGCATTCAAGGTTGAGATGTTTGAGATGAAACAATTTGAAGATTTTATCGGGTATCCTCTTTAATATAACATTTTCGAAACACAACACTTTCACTAGTTTTCCACCATGAGATAATAGATCAGATAGAAATTGCTCAAATGTGTCATCACCACCAAATATGTATAGCGAGCGAATAGACTTACAATAGCTTCGACCTTGTTCTGAGTGACCAATCATGGACTCATAATGAAGTGCTAATCGTCTCACGTTTTTCTGAAAAATCATCCCTTCTTGCCCACGAACTATGGTGGTTATGTTTTGTTCATTTGCCTTTACAAGAATAATGTGCCGTATGATGTCATGTACTCGTATATAACCTCCATTAGAGGTCCTAACACCTTGTACTAAACATCTATCAACAAGTTCATTTACATAACCTTTTGCTACTTCCTCTATTGTCATGCCATCTACTTTCTCAACAAATCTTTCCGCAGTCCAAAGTGTAACTAGAGAATCAATATTTATGAAACAATCTTCACGGAAAATGCTCAAGTGCAAGAAGCAATTTTTGAGATGGGGAGATAAGTCATAGTAACTGAGAGAAATCAATTTGGACATCGCATCAAGTTGGCTATTTTGCTTCATTTCAGCACCTAGTCTGTTATAGAACAACTCCCACTCTTCCATGGTCGGCTCCCTTGTAGCCAAAACACTACCAATTACCGCAATAGCCAGTGGTAATCCTTCGCATTTCCTTAGAATCTTTTCGCACATTCGGTTTAGATGTGGAGGGCAAGAAATGGAACCCGAAAAAGCTTTTTTGCACAATAGTTGCATTGCTTCTTGGGCAGGCAAATGTCTAAATTGATACGCATATCCCCCTGCATCGGTCTTGCTTGAAGCTTGGCTGACTACGCTGCTTCTTGTTGTTAACAGTACTCGACTCCCAAATTGATTCCTTGGAAAAGCTAAGTGGATAGCTTCCCAATGAGGTACCTTCCAAACATCATCAAACACAATAATATACTTTTTGGTTTGAAGAAAATCTTTAACAACCTCTTTTAGCCTATTAATGCCCATTGCGTCTACTTCTTGAGGAACTTGTTGCTTTTCCTCTTGAAATAGTTGTCTGGTTACATCTCTGAATAACTCCTCCTCTTTGAATGATTCTGATACAGTGACCCACACATGATAATCGAATTGGTTTCTTATGAAAACATCATCGTAAACCTTTTTTACCAGAGTGGTTTTACCCAATCCGCCCATGCCTACAACTGAGATTACATTTCGTCGGGGATCTGCTACGATAAGCAGATCCGTAAGCTCTTTTTTGGGTACTTCAATCCCAACGAGATCAGCTTCTTCCAACAACAATGCATCACATCTCTTATCATACTGCTTATTGTTCAAGCGGGAAAACCTTGAGGACTGGACTTGTTGTTCTGGAAACAAACCTTGATACTGGGTCTTATATCTCCGATGTGTTTCTGAAATATCTGTTACTCGCTTCTTGATTTCTTGTATTCGAGTTGCAAGTTGGTGTCGAACTGAAATAGCCCCAATTGATTTGGTATACATCTTTTGGAACACACCATACCATCTAGTTGAACGACGATGATATGAGCACCGCATTACAAACTCATCAAGAACATCTTCAACATCGTAAGCGACATCACGAACTTGGTCAACCCAGATTCTGAGATCGGGATGATCCTGGACAAGCAACGTGTCTGCTGCTTGGAGAAAAACCACCATTTGTTGGAATTCATCTTTTATGCTTTGAAGTTCCCCACCTAGTCCTCCGAGGAATACAATCTCGTTTGTTATGACAGTTGTGAGAGTAGACACGACAGCTGATAGTAATACGCTAGCCATTGTTGAATTGAATCTCTGTAGTATATTCTATTCTTTGGAGATAGTGAGATAGCATATGAGAAAGAAGGTAAAAACTAATTCCAAGACCCTACTTTCCAAGGCCCAACGAACCAGTGAATCTAAGGTTGGATATTCATTCCAACCAATGAATTCAAGGTTGGAATGAATACTCAACCTCAGATTCATTGGTTCGGTTCTAAACAACAATTCAATTTTTCATTATTATATAGCGAACCAGTGAATCTAAGGTTGGATATTCATTGGAATGAATATCCAACCTTAGATTCACTGGTTCGTTGGGGCCTTGGAAAGTAGGGCCTTGGAATTATATATACCCGAGAAAGAAAAGTGTTGTAGTCATAAGCATGTTACTCTCGTGGATCTCAAGAAAGAAACTGGAGTAATGTGAAGGTACACGCATGTTACTCTCTATTTGTCCTGTTTTGATTTACACAATCGTCCAGACACCATTTTAAATGTCAATATATCTAATTTTATGATATTAAGAATTATAAAAAGTTCACATTTGAAAAATATACGTTGAGAAGAATCTAACAAGATATCACATAACTATATTATCCCTTATAATTTAATGATAATTCATGGTCAAAGTTTTTATAACTAATTCGACTCCTCAAATAAAAATTGAACAAACAATTTAGGATAGAGAGTGTATATTGTTTTGTTGATATTTGAATATGAGTGAGACAACGTTATCTGATTCTACTTTATTATCTAAATTGCTAATTACATCAACTTTCATAACAATTAAAGCCTCATATAAAATACTCCCTCCGTCCCTAAAAGATTGTCACATTTTGACTTTTGTTAGTCAAACATTACAAAATTTGATCATGAATTCCCATTAAACGATAAGAAATAATGTAGTCTTGTGGTACCTTGTTAGATTCGTCTCAATATATATTTTCGAAATATTAACTTTTTATAAATTTTTTGCATGTAGAATAATAGATATTTATGTTTTAAATCGTGTTTTGTTGACCACCAAAAGTCAAAATGTGACAATCATTTAGGGACGGAGGGAGTACAATATAATCATATTCAATTTTTTGTGTTGAGTATATATCTGTATCTATATATATAATCTATAATATATAATACTCCGTAAATTATTAACTATTTTATTATTATACCCTACATAATATTTTCAATATAAAATGTAACTTCTAAAAGCAAGGTTAAAAAATGACAATATGAGTTCAAAAATATATTAAATTTATTCATAAACAATCAACTATTATGAAAACATAAATTTTTGTTAAATAATCAAAGTATATCAAACGGGATGAAGTACTTATAAATCTATCCGTTAGAGATAGCCAGATAGCTAGCATATGAGAAAAAAGAGTGTTGGAGTCTGAAGCATGTTACTCACGTGGATCTCAAGAAAGAAAGTCGAGTAATGTGGAGGTACCCTCCCAAATCTTTTGTACTCTTTTATATAAACTAAACATTATAACTATAATGAAAAAAAGTAACAATATCTATAATCTATAATCTATAATCTATAATACTTATAAAAGAGCCAACACCCTTAGGTGTTTCTTCCACATTTTGTCAAGACTATTTTACCCCTTCCCATTCATATATTACTATTAATTTAATTTTTCAATTATATGTATCTTTTAATGAGAAGCTGAAGGGATGGGTACATTATGAAGTAATATTAATGATTATTTGACAAATAAAAAATTCATCTCAACCAATTGTATCCATTAATTATTGGCCACAACTACATTATTTCATTCGAATGCAAATAACTCAGAGAAGGTTCCTCACTACCGTTATTAGTGTTATCATTTCCTACACAATAAATGTAATTAAATGTGTTATTGAGTGTAATTTTAGGATCATCACTTTGATGAGTCAATTCAACTTTCTCTAATAATAATGGAGTATATCAAAATAAAACTAAGCATATATAATCAAATTAAACTAATACGATTTGAATTTTATAGCACATTCAAATACTATATTTTCAACAATCCTTGTGATAATAACAAGATAGAGAATTTCAAGAGCCAATAAGAATCACATCATCAAGAGTATAAGGCTCTCCATTAAATTTATTAATGACATAACCTAAATGCTCAAATAGTTTTTAATGTTCCACGAGAGTCTAAAAAACAGGTAAAAATATTCATATTTATCAATATAATATTTAGCTCTAAAGATGATAATATGGAGAACTATTTCTTTTACATGATTTAATTACAAAATATCAATTGATATTGAGAGATGAAAAATGACAATATGCATATTATGAGATCAAAAAGCAATATTCAGACATAAAAGTTGCAAAAATTATTAAATATTTATAAGAGTTCAAATTCGACTATAACAAAAGTTAGAAGTTAAAATTAGTAGAAAGATCTTCAAAAGATACAACAATTACTAAAGATAACATATAACTTTTAAAATTACACTATATAGTTGGTAATAATGTCAATTGAAAATCTAATTTAAAAAAATAATGAGCAGTTCAATCTATTATCATTTTTTCTTGTCTTTCATCTAAAGTAAATTCATTTTTTTTGTTCGAGCAGTTCACTTTTTCATTTTCACTAACATCGATGATTAAGGAAAATAAAAGCCTATTTGCACAAATTCTCTGTTGTTTATCAGCTAACATCATTTTTATCTTTCATCTACAGGTTTGGACATACTATGTACAATTGAACAATCATTAGGAATATTGGTTTGTTGTTGAGACTTCTCAATGTAATATTTCCTTTATATTATAGTTCTTTACTTACTTTTATGAATTATCGTTAGTTCATTCACAATAAAAACTAGAAATATGATCAATATACTAAGGTTAATATATCTATATATAAAACAAAAAATACATTCATATAATACTATTTAATTATTAAACTTGTATGAGATATGTAAAATTAACTGATGACTTTTATATTCTTTCTATTTTAGTTTATTTATGCATAAAATAATAATATGTCTTCTATTGATATATAATACTCAATAACAATATTATGAAAATATTTCTTTAATGTTATCGTAAGCTCAATCTACATATAATATTATTTTAAATTTTGTAAGAGTGTTCTTTTATTATATATTAAAACGATATATATACATACATATATATGTATACATGATGAAATTATAAGGATCAAAAGTCAAATTAAAAAATTAAAATTGTTATTACTAAAATATAAATTAAATTCATATAAGTTAATATAAATTACTCCCACCATCCCTTTTTAATAGAGCCATTTTGACTCTGGGTCAAACTTCGAAAGTTTTGACCGTAAACTTTTATTACTCGATAAGAAATAATATAGTCATATGAGACCTTGTTAGATTCGTCTCAATATATATTTTTGAAATATCAAGTTCTTATAATTTTTACACTTGTAAAATTAAAAATATTTATGTTTTACGTCGTATCTTGGAGACCGTAAAAAAGTAGATGGGTCTATCATTTAGCGATGAAGGGAGTAAATGTTTGGGTTAATTTGCGAAATTATATATGACCCTTTAGTTTCTTTTAGAATCAATATATACAACTTGTTCATTGTAAATTATTTAATTCATTGCTTCTTTATAAAATTTTGCAATCATATGATTGATACTCAAATAAGGCTAAAATATGTATTTGTATGTATTTATATATGACTTATATGCAATATATTCAATTTTGTATAATACATGACTAACATATGAATGTCAACTATGTAAATTGTAAGAAAAGTTAGATTCATAGTTTACTTTAGCAAAAGTAGTCATCAAACCATATAAATCTTACAATTAGTTTAAAAAATTATTACCATTACATATCTAATTTTATTTGAATTGGGATCCTTACAGTTTCATGATTAATATATATTTTATTCGTTATTTGTTTTAGGGAAAAGTAGTCATCAAGTTGTATTAAAGTTATTATTGAAGAAGGAGGTCTTCGGTTATTTATAATTTCAAACCTTGTTGACAATTTAGCTCATATGTACTTTAATTGTATATTACTTAAAAATTTATTGTAATAGTTAAGTGTAATATCATCGCACTCATACTCTCATCGCTAATTTATATATAAAAATAATTATATTAAAGTTATTATTAAAATATTAGTTTCAACTATAGATTCAACTATATGTGAATGTATTAAAGACCTTATATTTTAGTGTAATAATGTTTGTATTATTTTAGTATTAAAAATCATATTGATGACTTCAAATTGATTTTTTACATTCTTTTTATATCAATGTCATAGTTCTTTTCATTATAGAAGATCAATTTAAAATAAAAAATAAGAAGAACAATTATATTGATTTTATGATTTGATTAACTATCTTTTTTATACGAATAAAACATCAAGGTAACTGTTTTACAAGAGAACTATCTAAGAGACGCGTTAGCGAATGGCTTATATTTCTTTATGAATAGATATTTGAAGAAATAATCATAGTCGATTAGATGAAGTTCTTATAGTCCTGATACTATCTAAGGCCCAAAACATGTTATGTAACTTCGTCTTAGAGTGTCTCTTAATCTTCTTTCAAAGATGAATTGCAAAATCTTTGGTATGTACTTTTGTATGACTCGTTGAAATTATAGTCAATTACTATTTTTATATATTGCACATATGCATCATCACATATATTTATATAATGTAGTTATTTAGTATTACGTAGAAAATACACTAAGTAGAATGGTGAACTATCATATGCGTAGTCTTAGTAACAAATATGAGTTAATCCAGAAAATGTAAATTTTTTTAATCTTTTATGGATAATATTATTTAAAATCATCATCTATATATACTACAAATAGATAGATATAGTTGAAAAAGTATTAATTATTTTTGTTAGTAACAAACTCACTTTTAAAAGAGAGGTTCTTATGTAAATGATTTCTTTATTATATTTTTAAATTTAGATATTTTTGTTTAACTTTATATATTTACTGCAACGATGACCCAGTAGTGGTAATAATATTTCATAGTATTTTTCAGTTATCTATTACTGATGAAAAACTATATAACATTTGAAGTGTTTATCATGTGAGATAATTTTCATTCTCTTTTATTAAATCGTTATCTATGAATTATCTACATATGAAGAATTTTAATAATAAGCTTTAATGTATACATGAGTGCATGTAGTTTGTGAGATATTTTTATTGGTATATAGTATACCAATTATCCATATATGGATATCTTTAATTAAGTATATCAATACTATAGTACTCTTAAGTATATCAATATTATATTACTTTATGCATAAGTAAATGTTCTTTTTAAATTCATTATTATTTGGTAAAATATTTATAAATTATAATGGTTGTACACTTGTGTTTGTTGATTACTATAAATCAATCATGTGTAATGGTATAATTTTCCTTTTTTGATGTTTTCTTCGAGGAAGTTACAAATTGCACATGAACTGATATTGAACTCGATTAATGTGAAAAGTTACACATCCATATAAATCTTGATATATGTAGTATATATCGTTAACAATTTATTCAAAAATTTATCATGTGCAACGCACGTAACATAATACTAGTACTTATAAAAGAGCCAACCCCCTTAATTGTTTCTTTCACATTTTGTCAAGACTATTTTACCCCTTTCCATTCATATATTACTATTAATTTAATCTTTCAATTATATGTATCTTTTAATGAGAAGCTGAAGGGATGGGTACATTATGAAGTAATATTAATGATTATTTGAAAAATAAAAAATTCATCTCAACCAATTGTATCCATTAATTATTGGCCACAACTACATTATTTCATTCGAATGCAAATAACTCAGAGAAGGTGTCTCACTACCGTTATTAGTGTTATCATTTCCTACACAATAAATGTAATTAAATGTGTTATTTAGTGTAATTTTAGGATCATCAGCCAATTCAACTTTCTCTAATAATAATTATATCAAAATAAAACTAAGCATATATAATCAAATTAAACTAATACAATTTGAATTTTATAGCACATTCAAATACTATACTTTCAACAATCCTTGTGATAATAACAAGATAGAGAATTTCAAGAGCCAATAAGAATCACATCATCAAGAGTATAAGGCTCTCCATTAAATTTATTAATGACATAACCTAAATGCTCAAATAGTTTTTAATGTTCCACGAGAGTCTAAAAAACAGGTAAAAATATTCATATTTATCAATATAATATTTAGCTCTAAAGATGATAATATGGAGAACTATCTCTTTTACATGATTTAATTACAAAATATCAATTGATAATGAGAGATGAAAAATGACAATATGCATATTATGAGATCAAAAAGCAATACTCAGACATAAAAGTTGCAAAAATTATTAAATATTTATAAGAGTTCAAATTCGACTATAACAAAAGTTAGAAGTTAAAATTAGTAGAAAGATCTTCAAAAGATACAACAATTACTAAAGATAACATATAACTTTTAAAACTACACTATATAGTTGGTAATAATGTCAATTAAAAATCTAATTTAAAAAATAATGAGAATAAATAATGTTTTTGAGAAATAATGACACTCAATAAATGTGTTTTAACACTATATCTTGAATTACCTTACTTTTAACATTCCTTTATATCCTTCAATCTACTATCATTTTTTCTTGTCTTTCATCTAAAGTAAATTCATTTTTTTTTTCGAGCAGTTCACTTTTTCATTTTCATTAACATCGATGATTAAGAAAAAAAAATCATATTTTCACAAATTCTCTGTTGTTTATCAACTAACATCGTTTTTATCTTTCATCTACAGGTTTGGACATACAATGTACAATTGAACAATCATCAGGAATATTGGTTACGTTTGTTGTTGAGACTTCTCAATGTAAGATTTCTTTATATTATAGTTCCTTACTTACTTTTATGAATTATCGTTAGTTCATTCACAATAAAAACTAGATATGATCAATATACTAAGGTTAATATATCTATATACAAAACAAAAAATACATTCATATAATATTATTTAAATTATTAAACTTGGATGAGATATGTAAAATTAACTGATGACTTTTATTATATTCTTTCTATATATATTTATTTATGCATAAAATAATAATATGTCTTCTATTGATATATAATACTCAATAACAATATTATGAAAATATTTCTTTAATGTTATCATAAGCTCAATCTACATATAATATTATTTTAAATTTTGTAAGAGTGTTCTTTTATTATATATTAAAACGATATATATACATACATATATATGTATACATGATGAAATTATAAGGATCAAAAGTCAAATTAAAAAATTAAAATTGTTATTACTAAAATATCAATTAAATTCATATAAATTAATATAAATTACTCCCACCATCCCTTTTTAATAGAGCCATTTAGACTCTGGGTCAAACTTCGAAAGTTTTGACTGTAAACTTTTATTACTCGATAAGAAATAATATAGTCATATGAGATCTTGTTAGATTCGTCTCAATATATATTTTTGAAATATCAAGTTCTTATAATTTTTACACTTGTAAAATTAAAAATACTTATGTTTTACGTCGTATCTTGGAGACCGTTGAGATCGGTCGAGTGGTCTCAGAAACGAACGGGCAAGGAGCGGAGGCATCTTTCTGAATCGAGACCCGGCCCGGCTCGCGTCGTTCCAACAACCGGCGGGGGAAGGAACTGACATAATAAAAAAAGCCTTCCTCAGACGCACAAGGATGGATGAGTGCTGGAAAAGTGGATAGATTGTACAAGCTTGACGTAAAGTAATAAAGTAGATGGGTCTATCATTTAGCGATGAAGGGAGTAAATGTTTGGGTTAATTTGCGAAATTATATATGACCCTTTAGTTTCTTTTAGAATCAATATATATAACTTTTTCATTGTAAATTATTTAATTCATTGTTTCTTTATAAAAAATTTCAATCATATGATTGATACTCAAATAAGGCTAAAATATGTATTTGTATGTATTTATATATGACTTATATGCAATATATTCAATTTTGTATAATACATGACTGACATATGAATGTCAACTACGTAAATTGTAAGAAAAGTTAGATTCATAGTTTACTTTAGCAAAAGTAGTCATCAAACCATATAAATCTTACAATTAGTTTAAAAAATTATTACCATTACATATCTAATTTTATTTGAATTTTGATCCTTACAATTTCATGATTAATATATACTTTATTCATTATTTGTTTTAGGAAAAGTAGTCATCAAATTGTATTAAAGTTATTATTGAAAAAGGACGTCTTCGGTTATTTATAAATTCAAACCTTGTTGACAATTTAGCTCATATGTACTTTAATTGTATATTACTTAAAAATTTATTGTAATAGTTAAGTGTAATACCATCGCACTCATACTCTCATCGCTAATTTATATATAAAAAATAATTATATTAAAGTTATTATTAAAATATTAGTTTCAACTATAGATTCAACTATATGTGAATGTATTAAAACCCTTATATTTTAGTGTAATAATGTTTGTATTATTTTAGTATTAAAAATC
Source organism: Echium plantagineum (assembly GCA_003412495.2). NCBI lineage: Eukaryota > Viridiplantae > Streptophyta > Magnoliopsida > Boraginales > Boraginaceae > Echium > Echium plantagineum. Next base: position 6,819,149 of record CM016568.1, on the reverse strand, counting down.
ATATTGATGATTTCAAATTGATTGATATTATCATTCTTTTTATATCAATGTCATAGTTCTTTTCATTATAGAAGATCAATTTAAAACAAAAAATAAGAAGAACAATTATATTGATTTTATGATTTGATTAACTATCTTTTTTTATATGAATAAAACATCAAGGTAACTGTTTTACAAGAGAACTATCTAAGAGACGCGTTAGCGAATGGCTTATATTTCTTTATGAATAGATATTTGAAGAAATAATAATAGTCGATTAGATGAAGTTCTTATAATCCTGATACTATCGAAGGCCCAAAACATGTTATGTAACTTCGTCTTAGAGTGTCTCATAATCTCATAATCTTTTTTCAAAGATGAATTGCAAAATCTTTGGTATGTACTTTTGTATTTCTCGTTGAAATTATAGTCAATTACTATTTTTATATATTGCACATATGCATCATCACATATATTAATATAATGTAGTTATTTAGTATTACGTAGAAAATACACTAAGTAGAATGGTGAACTATCATATGCGTATTCTTAGTAACAAATATGAGTTAATCCAAAAAATGTAAATTTTTTTCATCTTTTATGGATAATATTATTTGATTTACAATCATCATCTATATATACTACAAATAGATAGATATAGTTGAAAAAGTATTAATTATTTTAGTTAGTAACAAACTCACTTTTAAAAGAGAGGTTCTTATGTAAATGATTTCTTTATTATATTTTTAAATTTAGATATTTTTGTTTAACTTTATATATTTACTGCAACGATGACCCAGTAGTGGTAATAATATTTCATAGTATTTCTCAGTTATCTATTAGTGATGAAAAACTATAACATTTGAAGTGTTTATCATGTGAGATAATTTTCATTCTCTTTTATTAAATCGTTATCTATGAATTATCTACATATGAAGAATTTTAATAATAAGATTTAACGTATACATGAGTGCATGTAGTCTGTAAGATATTTTTATTGGTATATAGTATACTAATTATCCATATATGGATATCTTTAATTAAGTATATCAACACTATAGTACTCTTAAGTTTATCAATATTATACGTATTACTTTATGCATAACTAAATGTTCTTTTTAAATTCATTATTATTTGGTAAAATATTTATAAATTATAATGGTTGTACACTTGTGTTTGTTGATTACTATAAATCAATCATGTGCAATGGTATAATTTTCCTTTTTTGATGTTTTGTTCGAGGAAGTTACAAATTGCACATGAACTGACATTGAACTCGATTAATGTGAAAAGTTACACATCCATATAAATCTTGATATATGTAATATATATCGTTAACAATTTATTCAAAAAATTATCACGTACAACGCACGTAACATAATACTAGTACCTTCTAAAAGTATAAATCAATAAATAAGATTCTCCACTAAATTTACTAATTAGATGATATGAATGCATACATAATTTTTAATAATATAAAGTTAAACTGAAAACAATAATATAATTATTTATATTTTGACATAGTAATATGAAAGAGTATTATGCATCCTAGTACTACAAATAAAATGAATATTGTTATTTGGTAGTCTCGTATGAAGGGTAAACTTTACCACATCAATACTGGTCAAAACTATTTCCACTTTGAGATTATTCCACATTAATGTGAAATTATCACATTAACGGTCTCCACACATCCTTATATATATGTTAGGAACTATTGCCTTTCGAATAATTCCTCCAACCCAAGAATCTCAATGACAACGAAAAGAATAAAGTGTGGAATTAAACAGACACAAGTATTTATACAATTCCTCCACAATGTGTAAGTTACGTCCTGTTAATGCTGCAGATTCCACTATCAATGAATATAGATTGTTACACAAGCCCTACCAACTAGCTAGTCTAACAGTTGAGTACTTTCTTATACACCGAAAGTCTCAACCACAAAGTCTAACCAAGAACAAAGATCTCTCTAAGTTCTTCAAGAATATTAGAGCTCTAATATTCTTAATAGAACAATTCTCCCTATGTGTCTACATTGTGTTTCAGACTTAGACAAGTTAGACTCATAGGAGAACCTTTCTATTTATAGGCTAAATACAAAACCTAGCTAGCATAAGAAACCGGGCTAAAAGCTTTCTATTGGGATGATAATCTGTTATCGAAGGTCGTTTACCTGGATCTGAAATAATCTCCGGTAAATCAGTATCTTCACAAATTATCGCGGGTGCATTTTCCACTGTCTTAGTTGAAGTGGGAGACTCATAAACTATCTCTGGTTCATCTTCCACTCTTTCAGTAGCGGACAAATTTGGAGTGTTATCGGCTTTTCTAAAATAACTCGTCAATGTCCTCATAATTCTACATCAAAAAAGTATTGGATAAATAAGTCACAAATATTACCGTTCAAGCAAATACATAGCAGTATAGCACACAAACATTTTACTCACACTGTCACACATTCAATGATTCACCCATTCAAATAAATCATCAATCTAACTAATAAAATAGAATGATCACCCATTCAAACAAATCATCAATCTAACTTATAATTTATAAATTAATTAATCACAAAAAGAATAACATTTCAGTTGAAGTGTTGAACATTACCAATATATTTACGTGCTTAATGCTTGACACTGTCCTTACTCAATGGAGATTCGAACATTGTGAAATTCACGTTTATTAAATTCTAAATACTAGAGTTTGGCAATTGGCAGTGTTCAAGTGTTGTGCAATTAGCAAAAATATAATATATTAATATGGCAGTGTTCAAGAGTTGTGCCGAAGTGGAACTCTAGAAGTTGAAAATCCTCATAATACCTCACTTATATTGATATGTGTTCCTTTTTAAAATAAGGGTAAATTAGTAAATTTTGAATCAGGGGCAAAATAGTAATTTTATGTGCTAAAAACAAGAGGAGCACTTGCTACCTCTTGCTTCTTAGAGCATTCGCAACAGATTGCTTATATTTTCCCCCTAAAATTAGTTTCTCATAGCACTTTATTAAATTTAGGAGTTACCTTTTAACATTTACATAAAACTAGATTCCTTAAAATCAACTCCTCATAACACTTTATTATTAAAATATTAGATAATAGTACATTCAATAAAGGAGGGTGGGGAGAGAGAAATTAAAAAAGTGATTTTAGGAGGGTATAAGAGCATTCACAACAGATTCCTCATAAAACTTCCCTAAAATCAACTCCTCATACTACTTTATTAAATTTAGGATTTACTTTTAACATTTCATACAAAGTCAGATTCCCTATTTATACTCCTCAAATCAATCTTTTTAATATTTTTAGCTCCAAGTTAAAGACAACTCCAATTATTTAAATGTCGAAAATAAACTCAAATCATTTTAATAATTAGTTTTTTATTTTAAAAAAGAAAATAAAAATAATAAAATTTAATATAAGTTTATATTTTTAAGCTTCAATATAAATTTTTAGATCTAATATGAAATAAATTTATACAATCAATATATTTATAAAAATAAAATGAAAAGATATAATATTATATTGTGAAAGTACATATTTGAGGATGGTGCAAAAATAGGCTTGGTGAGCTTTGGTGGGAAAGTTTTTTGAGGATTTTTATAGAATAGGGAATCTGATATTTGTGTCTTTTCACTGTTTTTACAAATTCCCTAGAAGAAGTAATTTGAGGCATCTGCTGCGAATGCTCTAAGAATAGGCTTGGTGGAGCTTGGTGGGAATTTTTTTTGAGGATATTTTTAGAATAAGCAATCTGATTTTTTGTGCTTTTTGTTCTCTTTTGCAATATCCTATTCTATATACAGAATGAGGAGTGATTTGAGAACTCTCTTGCAAATGCTCTTACTGCACCCGTCCTTATATATGGTGAAGTGCATGTTGGTGATATGAAAGAAAGAGAAAAGTGAATATTTTATAAAATAATCTCTATTGTGCCTGGAGAGTAGAAACATTTAAAATTATTTGATGATGTGATGAAAGAATAATTTGATGTAGCACAAAGTAATTGCTTTTTAAATTATCCTTTGTTATAGATACTCTAATGACGGTACCAGAAGTTGGCAAGCTGGCTTGGATAATAATTTCTGAATGACCCAATTAATAACTTTTTATGTGCTCCAACGGTTTGTACATTTGATTACTTTCTTGAATTAACTTAAATATAATTCATAAAAAAGATTTATTTTCCTACCACTCGAGATCTAATAGAATGAGTTTTACAACAATTAACTTTCTTTTTTTCATCTTTTTGAATAAGGGACTGAAATATATTATTTTAAATAAGGGACTTGACATTCTTAACTTTTAATTATCCCAAATTTCACTTTTGAAAAAGAAAATTTGAAACTATAAGAACATTAGATTTTGTGTTATATTTTGTAATAGATAAAACTATGAGTTAATTTTATTATTACGCAATAATAAATAATTTTGAAATAAAACCTAGGGAATGACTTCATGTGCTAAAACGGAGTATTTTCTAAGTTAAAAACCTAGAGATTGTTTTCTTAGTTAACAATCGAGAAATTATTTTCAGAAACTATTTTGTTAGTTAAGAATCCATAATAATATATGCACCTTATATGTTGGGTGATTTGGTAATTGTAGTTAAAAGACTTGAAACCGTGTTCAAGTAATAAAGATTACAATCGTGCAATGTCCCCGTTAAGTTTCATGCAAACACTCCATGATATATCGCACACCAAAACAGTAGTTTTATGAGTAAAATTATTATTGTAACTCCCACCATTTCAAAATGTAGTACGTGAGGTCTGTGAGAAGTTAAATTTAGGGTAAAATATTAATTTCACATTGAAATAAAACATAATTCTAGTGTGTATAGTGTTGCCCTCCCTTTAATTCAAAATACTCCCTCCATCTCTAAATGATTGAACTTTTATCAAAATTTCTCATTTGATTAGTTTTTACTAACGTTTTCCTAAAATACCCTCAATCTCAAAACCATTACTTATTTAGCATATTTTACGGTTTGACGTGGTAATATGTTTTTTGCCCGTTTCGATCACGGACCATATTTTCGGGCCATTTCTACTCGGGAACATTTTTCGGCCCATTTATACCACAAACCATGTTTTCGGCCTCTTTCGATTCGAGACCATATTTTCTGCTCGTAATCACGTGCTATATTGCCCTTCCCCACTAATCACGTGCTAAGCAAATTCTTAATTTAACACCTACTTAACATTAACTTCAAAGGTGACACCAACTATGACACATTTTAAGTATAAGTGATAATTGGAACCATTTGAAACATATGTGATTAACGGAAAATATCCTATAAATATAGGTGATGTTCCCAATAATTTAACACCTAATTAACAGTAACTTTAATGGTAACACCAACTATGACATATTTTAAATATGAATATGACTATGATGATTTAAAACACAAGTGATTGAGAAGAAACATCCATAAAGATAGGTGATGGTTTCCTCCGTTTATCGAAAAACAGATAGTGCAAGGATTGTCTAGTCCTAATTCTCAAATTTCTTTCCTAAATACCCTATCATATTACCACCTCTGGTTGCCATTTCCAGTTATTGCGCCGCTAGATGGGGATTGGGAAAATAAACATGAAAATTCAACAAATACTTTACTACAGAGTATTTTATTACATAGCTTTACAGAGTACCAACAGAAATTCTAAGAGATTCGTTCTTGGGTCTTGTAAATTAAATCAACAAAATGTTCATAGTTTTGTCTTCTAAATGAGAATGTCCGCAACTTGTCGCATTTGGAAACTGCACTTCTTATCTAGTTGGCCTAGTTCAAATATATTTAAAATAGAGGTCAGTGGAAAAGGTTCTCGCTAGTGATTAGTAGGTCCTGGTTTGAATCTCAATTTATAGCTAATTTACAAAAAAAAAATCATTTTATCATCTATGACAAGAATTTTGTCGAATTTCATTAATCGGACTGGGCCACACCCATATGAGGAGAAATAGTAGACTTCATAACCAAGGAGGCACTATTTTAAAACCAATTGGTGATAAGTGAAGTAACTCACTAGTTTATTAAATGATTAACCCCCTCCTTTATTTTAAATTGGAACTTTTACATGTGACAATTTGGGCTCATTTTGAGCAATCTTAACAAACTTGGCGATTATTAATCTATACAATTTTTTGTGCGCAATGTTTATTTTCCTTAATTGGACAAGCAAGACTAGGGCTGCTATCGGTTTCAGTTTTTATTCGATTTTTAACTGACCCGATCCGAATCGGCGCTTTTTTTTTTTCTCTCTGTTTCAAAACCGAACGTTTTGGTTTTGGTTTTTTTATTGACAAATCGCTTGGCTCGGATCGGTTTCGATTTTTTTTCATTCATCACCTCCGATTAAAACATATCCGGTTCGGTATATGTAAATTTCTTTTATAATTGAATAGTTAAGATTTATTATTTAATTTTAAACCTAATCATTAATATTGAGAAGTTGGGGAGTATATATTAAACCTTAACCTAGTACTAGAAGCGAGAAGGAACACCATAGGTCTCTAAAATCTAAATAGCCGCATCAATAATCTGATATTACCGTTTTTTATTCGCTTTTCAGATTTCATAACACCTCTTCCCTAATTACTATTATTATAATTATCCATTTGGAAGCTATTATTATCTATTTTTGGACTATGGAGTATTATATTTTTAACATTTATGACATATATTTTTAATTTTGGAGCTTATTGTTATATTTTTTATTGTATAATAATTTTATAGATTATTATTGCAAATGTACAAACCAAATGTTTATTGAAGATTGGGGCCCAAACTTCAGCTTGGCCGCAACCGAAGCCTCGGTTCCACTTTGAGGAGAGTTGGTGTCTCTACGCATCGTGTGGACAAGTGATTAAGGATGCTTGGGCTAAAGGGATTGACCCGGATCCAGGGGAACGCATTATGAATTGTATCCGTCATACTCGCCTAGGACTACTCAAGTGGAAGAGGGAGACTTTGGGGAGTGTTCCTAAGCAGATCTTGCAAAAACAGGAATTACTTGATGCCTAGCAAAGGGGAAATATTACTAATGATTCTAAGAGGGAAGCCTGTACTATTAGTAGGGAGATTGATAAACTTCGGGAAGTCAATGATCTTTATTGGTGCCAAAGATCAAGAACCTTGTGGAGGCTTAAAGGGGACCGCAATACTGGATATTTTCATTCGGTGGCTGTGCAAAGGGGGAAGGCTAAACAGATTTTAGCATTGCAAGATAATAATGGGGAATGGGTCCGTGAACCAAGTGCGATTCAGGAACTAGCAGTTGACTATTATACCACGTTATTTACCAGTCAGGCTGGTGGGATACTTGATTTGACTAGCCTGGGTCCTCAAGCCAGGCTAGAGGCAGATGATCTGGAGGTGCTCGCGGCTGAGTTCTCAACCCAGGAGATTAAAGATAGTGTTTTTTCAATGTCTGGAACTAAAACTCCAGGCCCGGATGGATTGCCCGCTCTGTTTTTTCAAAAGTATTGGGAGGTTGTGGGGGATGATGTATGCCAGTTAGCGCGGCAGGCCCTTAACCAAGGACGGTTTTTGAGAAAACTCAATTTTACCCTGGTTACATTAATTCCAAAGGTGCCTAGGCCGACTAGCATTACTCAGTTTCGGCCTATTGCTTTGTGCAATACCACTGCCAAGATTGTAGCCAAATGTTTGGCTTCGAGGCTTAAACGGATTCTGCCTAAGATTATCTCTGATTCCCAGAGTGCTTTTCTATCGGATAGACTCATTACTGACAATATCTTATTAGCATATGAAGCACACCATGTTATTAAACATACGAAAAGGGGATCCTTGGGATACATGTCAATTAAGCTTGACATGCTTAAGGCTTATGATCGAATAGAGTGGTGCTTTTTGAAAGCTATGCTACTTCGCTTGGGTTTTTCTGACCGTTGGGTTAAGATGATTATGACTCATGTCGAGTCTACGACCTATTCTCTTTTGCTTAATGGGGTCCAAACAGGTTATATCAAGCCAGGAAGGGGTTTGCGGCAGGGGGACCCTTTGTCTCCCATTTGTTCATTATTTGTACGGAGGGGCTAATCTCTATGCTTAATGAGGCATGTAATCAGGGTACTATCCGTGGGCTCAGATTTGGAGCGGGAGTTGAACCCTTAACCCATCTGATGTTTGCTGATGATACGGCCCTATTTGGGGAGGCCACGGTAGCAGAGGCTAGACTGCTTAGGCAGATTTTGGATCAATATGAGTCATGGTCTGGGCAAAAGGTAAACTACCAGAAGTCCACGATTTTGTTCAGCCCGAATGTGAATTCTCACACACGGCAAGCTGTGTCGGACATCTTAGGGATGTCTGCTGTTGCTTCTCATGGCAACTATCTTGGATTGCCTTCCTCGATTGGATCCTCAAAGAAAGAAGTTTTCACTTCTTTGGTTTCTCGAGTACAATCCAGGGTCGAGGCATGGCAATCTCGGCTACTTTCCGCGGCCGGTAAGGAAGTTATGATTACATCAGTTTTACAAGCACTCCCCACCTATGCTATGCAGTGTTTCCAGCTGCCACTATCTACAATTTCAGCTATTAATACAATTTTAGCTAATTTTTGGTGGGGAGTTGATGAACGGGGCAAACAAAAAATACATTGGATTGCATGGGGTACATTGTGCAAAAGTAAAGAGGAGGGGGGACTTGGATTTCGGGATCTTCAGTGCTTCAATCAGGCTCTGTTATGCAAACAGGCTTGGCGCATCCTCTCCAATCCGACTTCGCTTCTGGCCCGAGTATACAAGGCTCGATATTTCCCTCAGACTGATTTTTGGGGGGCATCACTGGGATCGAAGCCAAGTTATACTTGGCGGAGTATCCTTTCAGTCCGGAACCTTGCAAGCAGTGGAATAAAATGGCAGTTAGCAAATGGAAAACAGATTCGAGTCTGGGATCACCAATGGGTGAATCATACTCAGTCTAATAAAGTTCTAACACCAGTCAATCCAGAATGTCCATTTATAACAGTATCCGATTTCATAGATCACGAGATAGGGGTGTGGAGGATTGATAAACTCCAGGCTTTTTTCTACCCAATTGATTATGATGCTATCATGCAACTACCATTATCCCGTCTAGACAGTCAGGATAGCCCAACATGGAAAGGCAACACAAACGGACAATTCACTGTTAAGTCGGCATACCATATGGCGGTTCAGGCAAGGACAAATAGACAGAACATTGCAAGTACCAGTACACAGCAAAAATCAGTTTATCAAATACTCTGGAAGCTCAAGCTACCTCCAAAAATTAAACATTTTCTGTTCAAAGCATTGCATAATCGGCTCCCTACTATGAATAATTTAGCACAAAGGAATATAAACGGATCCACACAGTGCAAATTTTGTAGTCATGGCTTTGAAGATCTATCTCATATCATTTACGATTGTCCATTCACAAAAGCTATTGGTGAAGGGCTTAAACTTCCAAATAATCTTATCAGAAACGGTGGTGGCTTTCAAGATCAGTTTGTAATCTGTCATCAAACTCTTAGTAAGCACAAATTTCGACTATGGTGTGTTTGCATGTGGGATCTATGGTATCAACGCAACCGCAAACATTTTCAAAATCGTTTTAGAACACCTCAGGAAGTTGTAAGGTTCAGTATTACTTACCTAGAGGAGTTTGATGCTGCTGCCTCCGATCTCCTTCATTTGCAGCCTCCACAGCCGCCATGACCACCGGATCTGAAGCTCACCGGTGTTGTTGGCTCCTCGGATGAATTCTTTTTCGAAATCGTCATTGAAGCCTCCAAACATAGGTTGGAGCACTAGGACGGGTGGATCGTATGGTGGTGGTGGCTGCGGATAGAGAAGGTGAAGGGTCGGGTTTAGCTAGGGATGGAGAGATTCATGGCTGCTTCTTAATGAAGTCTTCATTGATGAAGTGGGACGATTCAGCTAGGGCGTGGGGATTTTATAGTTGGTATTAGGGTTGGGCCTAGATGTGTTTAAGTCTTGTTGGTTTGTGATGTATAGGCTTGCCCCAGCCCATTATGGTTTATATTGAGGCGTCTTTGTAATTTCTCGGTTTTGACTTCGGTCTTCAGTAATATATTCATCGCTTATTATCAAAAAAAAAAAAAAAATGTTTATCATGACTCATATCTTCTCTATCTACTCAACTTTCAAAACTCTTTTTCCTTTGTGGAGAAGATCGAGCAAATCTAACAACATTTCTAATTGTTAATATGGAGTCATTATGTTCCTCTAATCACCAAATTTGCAGTTAATTAGACACAAAACATTAATCATTAACTAGTCAACAAGTATTCAACTATAATTCATTTGTTTCCTCGTCCAACAAACCTTCGTCGCCTAGGACGAGCCAATGAAACAAATTCAGAAACATCTAACCTTCCAGTTAACTAGCAACAAAACATTTATCATTGAACAGATAAGTAATCAACAATTACTTTACTATAATTCATTCAATTGCTTATCCAACAACCTCACCTGCCTAACGAGTTGAGGATAAAGAAGGCCTTCACGACGCGTCTTGACCAAACTCTCCTCCCGTTTATTCTTCATGATCTTTACCAGGTTGTCCTACCTCCTCCGCCTCCCTTCATCTGCAGCATCCACCGCCACCTTGTAAGTTGTACTTGCTCCGCCTCACCTACGTCTTCTCATTCCAAAAGCAAGAGAAACTGATTCTAGAATGCCTAAGTTATCTATCCCAGGCTCCTGCTGTACTCGAAGAATCAAGAATTTGACATTTCTTTAATGCCTCTCTAAGAAAAATCTACCTTGAAAAAGCTCATCCAAACAGAAACCGTTGTATATACTTTGGTAATATTCCCCCTCATCACAACATAATTCGGTACACAATTAAACAACATCACAATTCCAATAAACAACCAAGTAAAGGGTCCCCTCATTATGCTCTGCATCCTTCGAATTCAATGCAAACAATCACACAATACATAAAAGAAATCTGAGTACCAAAAGGAAAGCTATAGCCATTACTGCGAACTTGAGAATAACACAAATAAATCATTCTTCTCAATACTTATACAGAGCTATATAATAAAAAGTTGAACCGCCAGAAACAAACGTGTAATTCGTCTAACATCATAACGCGCATCAGGCCAACTATTCTTCTCCTTCGCTTGGCGTCACTGCATATCATGATCTTCCTTCTTGTCATCTCTGATCATCATCGACACCGTCGATCATCATCCTCCCTATCAAAAATCGTTTAAGTAATCACATATCAAACTAATAACACTTGGATTAAATAACTCAATATCGAAGCCCTTGTTTTGATTACCGATCGGCAGCATATATGCTCTTCTTTCTTCATTATTCCTACTGCGTTCTGTTATAGTTCTCCTAAGCGATGGTTAATTCAGCACAAGCATAATTTGTTTGTATAAATTGATTTTTTGTTGTATGTGGGTTTAATTTAAAACTACAAAAAAATTATTGACTTTGACCAATGAAAAAACATATTTAGCAGCTAAAATTGTTAACTTCTTAATGATAAAATTAAAGTTACACCAATAGTTGAGCTAGTACAATGGAAAACAAAGAAAAAGAGTATGGAAATCTAACAAAAAACTCACAGCTTTAGGAACTTGTAGAAACCTCTTGTAAGTTGCCACTAGTTAATCTCTTGAAGTCTCCGGTCCTTTTGTCCAAAGTGAGACGTTCCAACTTACCAAAGTAATTCACAACTGTAGGAATTTGTACAAGACTCTTGTAAGCTGCACCTTCCTTGTCCAGATTTTTAATATTATTCATAAATGCATCTGACATACGTATGAACTCAAGAATTTGAAGATGCGCTAAATATTCGAGACCTGTAGGGAGCTCTTTCATTAATTCGCAACTTTCCAAAGATAATTGTTGAAGCAAGGGCATAGAATTCTCCTCCACTATCACACATCTTAGCTCTGGTATGTAGCATACGTATAAGTGTTTGAGTTTGGGAAATCCGCCAGCTTTGAACCACAAACTTTCTCCTTGGTAAGCATAATAAAATAGTTTGAGAGTGGTCAGATTAGGTAAATCATTGAGGCATACAAGTGGATCATCGCTTAAGTTGCTGAACCAAAGCTCTATCTTTGTAAGTGTGCGAAGAGAAGATATCCATTCTGGATATTTTTTCAAACGCCCATACAATGTGAGTGATTGAAGTCGGGGAAGATATGTGGGCTTCAAGTATTCAAAATCAATCATCCCAAAGTACGTTGAAGAAACATTCAACACACGGAGTTCTGTCAGATTCCCAAGGGAAGAACAAAGCTCTTTTCCATCTTCCATCTTCAGCTCCGTTATCCCCAATTCCCTTAGCTCAACTAATTTCCCAATCTCACTCACTATTCTGATGTTACCCTCTTCACTTGCCTCTATGTAACGAAGTCGTTGGAGGGATTTAAGATTGCCAATCCTACAACATGCCTTAACACCTATGGGACACATATTAGCACCTCCTAAATACATTTTACCAATAAGGAGATGCCTTAGATGTTGAAGAATTTGAATTTCAGCAGGGAGTTCTCTGACTTCAATGCCCATCAAATTTAAGGTTTCCGCATACTTATAACCAATAAGGAGATGCCTTAGATGTTGAAGTGTTTGAATTTCAGCAGGGAGGTTTGTGACACGAGTGCCCGTCAAATTTAAGGTTTTAAGACTTTGAAGATTTCCAATTGATTTTGAAACAGATTCCACTCTTGTGTTTTCAAGGTTAAGATGTTTGAGATGAATCAATTTGAAGATTTCATTGGGAATCCTCCACAATTTAACATTCTTCAAATCCAACACTTTTACTAGCTTTCGACCATGAGATAATAGATCAGATAGAAATTGCTCAGATGTGTAATCACCATCAAATATGTATAGCGAGCGAATAGACTTACAATAGCTTCGACCTTGTTTTGAGTGATGAATGATGGAGTCATGAAGTGTTAATCGTCTCACATTTTTCTGAAAGATCATCCCTTTTTGTCCACGAACTATGGTGGTTATGTTTTGTTCATTTGCCTTTACAAGAATAATGTGCCGTATGATGTCATGTACTCGAATAGAATTAGTACCTCCTTCACGAAAAGTCTGAGCACGTTGTACTAAACATCTATCAACAAGTTCATTTACATAACCTTCTGCTACTTCCTCTATCGTCATGCCATCTTTTGTCTCAACAAATCCTTCCGCAGTCCAAAGTGCAACTAGAGAATCAACTTTTATTAAAAAATCTTCAGGAAAAATGCTCAAGTGCAAAAAGCAATTTTTGAGATAGGGGGATAAGTCATAGTAACTGAGAGAAATCAATTTGGAGATCGCATCAAGTTGGTTATTTGGCTTCATTTCATCACCTAGCCTTCTATAGAACAACTCCCACTCTTCCATGGTTGGCTTCCTTGTAGCCAAATAGCTACCAATTACCGCAATAGCCAGTGGTAATCCTTCGCATTTCCTTAGAATCTTTTTGCATATTTGGTTTAGATCTTGAGGGCAAGAAATGGAATTTGGAAAAGCTTTTTTGCAGAATAGTTGCATTGCTTCTTGGTCGGGCAAATGTCTAAATTGATATGCATATCCCCCTGCATCGGTCTTGCTTGAAGCATGGCCGACTATGCTACTTCTTGTTGTTATCAATACTCTACTCCCACATTGATTCCTTGGAAAAGCTAAGTGGATAGCTTCCCAATGAGTTACATGCCAAACATCATCAAACACAATAATGTACTTTTTGGTTTGAAGGAAATCTATAACAACCTCTTTCAGCTTATCAATGTCCTTTGTGTCCACTACTTTTTGAGGGACTTGTTTCTTTTCCTCTTCAAACAGTTGTATGATTACATCTCTGAATAATTCCTCCGGTTTGAATGATTCTGATACAGTGACCCACACATGATAATCGAATTGGTTTCTTACGGAAACATCATCGTAAACCTTTTTTACCAAAGTGGTTTTACCCAATCCCCCCATGCCGACAACTGAGATTACATTTCGTCGGAGATCTGCTTCTTGAAGCAGATACGTAATCTCTTTTTTGGGTACTTCGATCCCAACGAGATCATCTTCTTTCAAGAACAATGCATCACTTCTCTTATCATAGTGCTTATTGTTCACGCGGGAAACTCTTGAGTACTGGACTTGTTCAGGAAACAAACCTTGATATTGGGTCTTATATCTCCGATGTGTTTCTGCAATATCTCTTAGTCGCTTCTTGATTTCTTGTACTCGAGTTGCAAGTTGATGTCGAGCTTTAATAGCCCCAGCTGACTTGGTATACATCTTTTCGAATACTCCATACCATCTACGATTATATGAGCATCGCATTACAAACTCATCAAGAACATCTTCAACATCATAAGCGACATCACGAACTTGGTCAACCCAGCTTCTGACCTCTGGATGATCTTGGAGAAGCATATCTGATCCATGGAGAAAATCAATCATTTGTTGGAATTCATCTTTTAGGCTTTGAAGCTCCCCACCTAGTTCTCCAAGGAATTCAATTTCATTTGTTATGAGGGTTGTGAGAGTGGGCAGGACAGCGGATAGTAGGATATCCATTGTTGAATTCAAGCTTTTTTGTATAAAGATTAAATTCTTTTTCGTAGTATTTTCTTTGGAGAATTATAAAATCGGTTAAATAGCTAGTACATGGGATAGTACGCTAGCCATTATTGACTATGGAAAATCTTTATTCTATTACAGATAACATATGATATGCTAGTATATGCGCATATGGCTCTACCTTACGTAGGTCTCGGACAAGAAAAAACCGTCGAGTAGTGTTGAGGGTGCATGATTGGTGTATTAAATTGTACTTGTATATTATTGAACTCTCTTATTAATTGACCGAGTTTTTGATACTAATGGTCTCAATAAGTGGGAGCGAATTACACTTTCGTCCCTGTAAATTGTAATTAAAAGTGTTGCAGTATTAATCTTCGATGGTGTACGGCCCGTATTTAGTCCCTAATTTAACGTCCACGTTAGTTTTGGACGATTTTTGGTGAAATTTTGGGGTCAAAATGAATACTTGCGAAAAGCTTGGTCCATGTAGAGTTTTTGTTGCGCACTTGCGCATTTAGTCCTTGTTAATGTTTTCATTTTGACCTCAAAATTCGATCCAAAACTCTCTAAATGCGCACCAAAAACTCTACATGGCCCAAACTTTTTGCAAGTTTTCATTTTGACTTCAAAATTCGACCAAAAACGCCAAAAACCAGCCAAAACTAACATGAACGTTAAATTATAGACTAACTTCACACTAGGTGTACACTATCGAGGACTAACGCTCAACACTCCTAATTACAGGGACGAAAGCGCAATTCGCCCTCACTTACTAGGACAATTGGTTGACATAAATGGAAGTTTTTTCTCATTCATTAGAGAGTAGATGAAAGAGAGGAAATCATAACTTTTTTAATGTCCAAAATCAAATAAACCTAAATTGTACTGATATTACAAAATAAAAAATATTGATGGAAAAAAAAATTAAATTTGTTAAAATAATATGTCAAAAATGGTAAATAAATATATGGGATTGTCCATCGTGTAAATACTAAATAGTGCATGACAATGGTACACTTTTGTCCATTATTTGGTGGTCTCCCATGGAATCATTATAATAATTCAACAAAAAACAAATAACTTTCTGAGTCTTGTATTGAAGTCCAATGAACATAGTTTCACATTTCACCCAAGAGAGAATAAGACAATAATTAAAAGTAAAATACAAATAATGACAAAATGGTTGACTATGAAGTACAAAATGGCTAACAAATAAATATTGACTCGTGGGGTGTATACGAAGGTCTATAGAACTCCTAAAACATGAACACTCAGCACCACTACTTGTCAACGTTCTTTAAGACAATGAACCCACCTCTCTATCAAGGTATATATTCAAGATAGAATTGGTGATTCTTAAAGAACTAAAACGAGTATGACTTAGGCTGCTAAATTATTTTTAGCACTACAATACTAAATGGTAATTTAGTCAATTACCACTACAAATTTAATTGAGGTGCATATACCCCTTCCCAAAGAACAAATAAAATCATCACTCCTATACTAAAACGTTTCCTTCTCCACAATCCAAACAAAAAACTTCCTTCTCATATAATTTTCTCAGGAAACCCTTCAAAAAAAAAATTAAACTCATTTCATACGATTTTCCTCCAAGAAACGAACACCAAAATCAACTCCAAAGCGGATACTTGCAGCCATTAAGGTAATTTTCAAACCTTTTCATTGTAATTTTTTTAAAATCGTGAAAAAGATACAAAATCGTGAACAAGATTTTTAGTAAAATTTCGAGTTTTGGTTGTGGATGGTTTCAATTTTGTGGTTTCTTGGAGTAATTTTTGGGGGTTTGTTTCAATTTGTACTAACCGATGACTGTTTATTGAAGTAATTTTGGAGGGTCTGTTTCAATTTGTGGGTAATATACTTGATTTGTTTATAATGTAATTGATTTGTAAATTTACTTGATTTGTTTATTTTCGTGTAACATATGGAATAATAAATTGTAATAAATAAAATTGTGTATTTGATTTGTTGTAATTACCGTGTTCATACTTTAGTGTGGTAATTACCATGTTGTTAGCTTAGTGTGGTAATTACCATGTTGTTATCTTATTGTGGTAATTACCATGTTGTTAGCTTAGTGTGGTAATTACCATGTTGTTATCTTAGTGTGGTAATTACCATGTTGTTAGCTTAGTGTGGTAATTACCATGTTGTTATCTTATTGTGGTAATTACCATGTTGTTATTTTAGTATGGTAATTACTATCTTGTTAGCTTAATGTGGTAATTACCATGTTCATATATTAGTGTGGTAATTACCATGTTCATACGAGAGCCACTTCCATCACTTTCTCTGCCTGTTGTTTAGTTGTAGTTGAATACAAATTTAGATTTTCATTTGAAAAAATCTGTCCAATTGGATTTAAATTGGTTAATGGGGCCTTTCGTGTGATTTGTGATGAATTTGTTGTAATCTTAATGTGGTTATGACCTTTTTTACAGGATTTCAATGACAAGAACAATTAAAAGGACGATTATCAGTTCTAAAGACCAAAAAGGATGATATAAGCATGTAAAGACCACAATAACAATAACGTTAATATTGTGATTACAGTGCAAATACTTAAAAAAAAAACTATATTTGGATGACTTGAAACCTTCGATGGTAATGCATATAAATATTAAAAAATTACCGGATTTAAACAAACCTATAGAATAATAAATTGTGAAATAAGTGTAAATATGCAGGAATAAAAATATTTTAGGCTTCCAATATTCCAGATTACTAAAATAATACTTAGGATCATATTTAATAAATTTTAAAATAAGTGCAAACTTGTGAAAAGAGTGTGAAGAAGTTATGATAATATTTTAGTGAGAAAAACATTGGAAAAATATTGTGAAGGAGACAGGGAGAAAAATATTGTGAAGAAGACGTTAGACAGAAAAATATTAAAAAAAGATTGTGAAGAAGATATGATAATATTTGTAGGGAGAAAAATATGAGATCTGGAGTTTGTTACCTAAATTTTAGTTAGTAGTTTATTATCATCTAAATTTAATAAGTAGTGTCTTATGGTCAAAGTTACCCTTCTTTAATTATTACCGTTGGATCTGTTAGATTACTAAAATAAACAATTGGATGGCTGAGATTAATTTAGTAACCAATACTAAAGATTTTCCTTAGTATCTTAAAGCCTAACTAGTTAAGGAAGGTAGATTACCTCGTTTCTTTCTTTAATGTACTCAGCAATCTGACCACTGGCTATCGAACCAACCATAGCGCCCACATTCTAGAGCGAACTAAACAACGAGCACTGCAACAGATCCCTATTCAGTATGACTTGTAATCATATTAAGTGAAAGTAGTTTGAAGATGAAGATATTACCTCAGATACAGTAAGATGAAGATCTTTAGACATAGCTATTTGGGTTGGTGAAGAATATCTACACTTTGAAGAAGAAGAAGAAAAAAAGAATTAAAGGCAAGCAAATATAATAACTTGTGTGAATCTACATATAGAAATACACACAGTGAAGCCGAAAGGACAGGATGTCTTTGATTATCTCTCCGAACTTAAATGAGGAGCTTCGAAGGAAATAGCATATAGAAAGTGCAATTGTCCACGCAAGACTGACAATGATCTTGACTCTCATACTCACAGCAGGTCTGCAAATACGGAAAGCAATGAATGGCTCCTCATCTATTGTGATCTCAATTATATATCAACAAAAATGGTGGATAAAGTGGGACAAGAAATCTACATGTTAAATCCTCCGTACATAGAGGAACAAATTTAACAACAAAAAAACTTGTTGGTTATATGCTCTAAGGATACTAATGCACAATTACAATTCCACGAGTCCGATTAAAGCTCTTGCTAACCTAATTGAAGGGTGAAGATTTTATAAAGATATCAAAAGCAACAGAATTCTAATTGAGTCAATTGATTATGAAGTAATAACACAATGAGTGATAAAGATTCGCAACAACACCAGAGAAAGTCGACCATGCTTGAAATGATGATCGATCTTATATGTGCTCACATTTTGAGGTAAAAAGAATCACCAGATACGAAATATCAGCTCAAGCTTGGAAGTGAATCTAACCTTGACTTGCTGGTAGTGGACAAAGACAATGTGCATGAGTTCTCTGCATCATTGGATCCGATTAAAAAAACGGGGGAGATGGCATCAGACGTTAATGAATGTGGTGGCATACTCTTGAAATTTCTATTTTCTTCTCCATGGGCATAATAGCAATGTAACTTATCAACACTTCCTACATGAAACATATATTGATTCATCATATAAAGCAATTCTTCGAATATGAAAGTACAATTACGACATCCATATAATCCTTACATTCATTCTATAAAACCAATCTACACCCTCATAATATAGCAATCTTGACCCAAAAAGAATTTCAATAAATAATAGAAATCGAAAACACAATCATCCAATTACGATGAAATATAAGGAACCACAACTGAAATTTTAACAACAAAGATAAGTTATAATCTTCTTATTTGGAGCCTACCAAATTTCAGCAATTTAATAAAAAAAATCTGAATTATCAAGCATTGGTACATAATCGAATTCAATACTTTAATTTGAAGTCATTATTGAATTTGTTCTAATAGCACACCGATTACCTCACCATTCTGAAGTCATTATTGAATTGTGAACTCATTAATTGATTCGAGAACGGCCAAGTGAACATAGTCAACTGAAGAAGACGGAGTTAACATGAAAAAGATTCAAAACTTAATATTTTAATTTTAATTTGTTCTAATAGCAGACCAATTAAGTCACCATTCTGAACTCATTATGGAATTGTGAAGTCATTAAAATGAAAAAGATTCAACAATGCACACCGATTAACTCAGTGAAAGTTTACTATCCACCACGTATGTTATCCCAGTTGTTACGACAATTGGTTTAACAGAAATATGACAAGTATGTAAATCAAACACCGAGAACTTGGTAACCCAGTTCAGTGCCAATGCACCTACCTCTGGGGGGCAGCCTGCCCGAGGGAATACTCCACTATATAAAAGGTATCTTACACGAAAGGACTTACTAGTATGCCCACATACTCTCTATAGCCCTATACAATGTCTTTTCAATATAGGCTTCCCTATTCTTATATAAGATGTTTACAAACTTCAATTGTCTAAAAACTCCTCACTGTTGTTATGGAATAACAACTGTATAATCAGTATAGAAGCTAGATGAGTGCTTCTATACAAAACTCGCCTAGAAAACTAGTACACAAACTTTGCTTAAAAGCTCTTCGTTGTGTATAAGAAAACAAGTGAATAAAAGGTGTGTTCGACTAGTGTGACCACCAGCTCCTTTTATACTAGGCTTCGGCTCTTCAATATTTAATTAGTCAATCGTCAATGAATGATAATTTGATTGACAAAACGGCCGATTAAATGCTCCTCCGTAATTTGACCATGACCGCATTTAACTTGAAATAACTTGGTCTTCGGTGATAATGTCCGTATCATAATTCCCTCCATTCAGCATTAATCACCTTCGAATCTTCTACGAGGAGTTGACTTTGATTAATCATTTGGTCCAATGCTCATTTGAATTTAGCGTCATTAATACATTGTTGTTAACACTTGGTATAGTGAAAAAACTTCATCCAACACGTACATGTTATGTACCAACAAGCTCCCCCTTTGGGTAAGTTTTTCATGGCAAGTACCTCCTGTTGTTTTGTAAGCTAGGATGATCCAAGATAGTGATTAATCAACATAGTCTTCTTACTAGATAATCAACTCCACTGATTAGACAGAGAGCACAGTAGACATTCATGTTTTAGATACATAAAACATAGAAACATACACACATATAAAAGTCTTCAACATAAACAACCTAACATAAAAAGTTAGAATTTTTAGTGTTCCCAAATTTACTCCCCCTATTTGGCATAAAAACATAACCAAAGCCAGAATAGAGGGTCTTCATAAAAATCTTCACACGTCAGCTGACTGATCAGCAACTGGTTCAGTGTCAGCAACATTGGTAGCAACAGTTGGTCTACCAGTCCTTTCCAACTCCTTGATCTTCCTGTCCACATTTGCAAGCTGCTGCTTCTTAGCCTGGATTTCTTCTGTTAGCCTTTGCTTATCAGCCAAGTAGACAGCCATGAGAATCTGTGATGTGGGATCATTGGAGGTAAAAGGTGGTGGTTGATCAACCTTCTCCACTGTCTTTCATACATATATCTCTATTTTGATTCCATTGTTATCCATGCCTTCTAGAGAGGTCTTTGGGGTTGAGGATCCCAAATAAGAGACCCTCTACTAAGCCTAGAAGCAAGGGGATAACTTGTCCCTGATCAAATGTTCACTGATTGGAATCGAACATTGTAATGATCAGTATGTACATGATTGTCTTGGTCACGTTTCTTAGACAAGAAAGGGAGTAAGTGTACTCTAGTCATGCACATGGGTATATATCTTGGAGCTAGTCCAAGCTATGATACTGGATTCGACCGCCATGAGAAAAACTTAGAAGATGACATAACTGTGTCCTAAGTACTTCTCATCGAACTTATGTTAAATGGTGATTCTTAGACCTGTATGGCGGGAATGCACTAGCATGGGACTTGCCTTTACATCAGAGGGGATTCGCACAAATCGGTCATGTCGATTGATTCTGGATCTCGGTAGATTAATGGTGATTAAGATGGCCATCTCCAGTAGCGTACTGGGTATCACATTAAATCTATGTATCCGAGAAAACTACAGGTGCAAGAGTATGGTGACACATATCTTACCATAGCTTGACTGTTGGGATCACGATGCGAAGGAATCACTTCACAAGTAATCGTCCAAGGGCAAGTGGGAGTGTTGGAATTATGAGGTGTTTGACACGTCATAATTAATGCCCGTTGAACAATTCGATTGTTCGTAGTGATTACTTATTTAAAGTTAAGTTCATACGTATATTATATGTTTGACAATAATATACGAGCTGGGAATGAATTCGAAATATATTAGGAGCCATGATGGTTTTACTAGGGCCCGCTCATGATTTATATGTTAGTAAAATACTTTGTTGATATTTTATTAACATATGACTAATATTATTTCGATCCTAGAAGGTCACACACAAACAATGCACTTGATTTGCAATATGATTGAAACTTCCGGGTTAAAAGTGTAAATGTCAAATGACCTTTGGTTTTTGAATTAAAACACACACTTAATATTGTATTGAGTGGTGCTTAAATGGTCAAATGACACACTTAATATTGTATTAAGTGGTGTTTATATGAGAGAAGGAAAAATCAAATGACACACTTAATATTGTATTAAGTGGTGCTTAATGGTGAAGACGTTACATTGTGTTTTTAATATGATTAAGACCACCATTATCATCTCGTTTATGTTGTCATGATGATATACATGGAGGTTACGTTTTGGTTTTAATATGATTAAGACCAACATTATTATCTCATTTATATTGTCATGATGGTTTACGTTTTGATTTTAATATGATTAAGACCACCATTAATACCTCATTTATTCATGACTTTTTCATGACACTATAAATTGGTTCTATTGTATGACAATTGAATTATAAGTTTTCCATAGAAAATCAATTGTGAGACAATTGAAAAGAAGAAGAAAAATTTCCTCCCTTTTTCTCTCTATTTTTTGCCGAAATAATTAGCACACCAGGGAAGAAAATTGTTTTCTCTTGGTTAAAAATCTTTGTCAAAAACACTCAAGCTATAGTTGCTTCAAGGAAGGAATCAAGCTTGCGTTGGTGTGGACTAACTAGAGAGAGGGACAACGTCGCTCTTCCGCTGCGCACTCAATCACGCTTCAAGAGGTACTCACTAAATTCATAGTTGAAATGTGTTTTTCGCAACTTTGTATTCGATCGTTTCTATGTATTTTACATAATTGATATAAAATGCATAGCAAGCACCTACAGTTCAAAGCCAGGAGGAGGCTTCATATAGACTTCTTACAGGGTGGTTGGTGTTTCTTGGTGATTCCCCAATCTCCTTGAAAACTACGAAACAGAAAACAGTTTCCCTTTCTTCTGCAGAGGCTGAATATAGATCCTTGACGGAAGTTACTTGTGAGATCATATGGGCGAAAGGGTTGCTACAAGTACTTGGTGTTTCATCTGATGATCCTATACATGTGCATTGTGATAGCCAATCAGCTTTGCATTTGGCACATAATCCGGTTTTTTCATGAGAGGACTAAGTATATTGAGGTTGATTGCCATTTTGTTCGCGATGCTGTTATTGACAGGATTATTACTGCTTCTCACGTCTCGACTACCTTTCAGTTGGCTGATTTCTTTACCAAGGCCCTTGGGAAAAAGCGTCTTTGAATTCCTTTTGCACAAGTTGGGCATTTGTGATCTGCATGCTCCAACTTGAGGGGAGATGTTAGACGTTATTGTATATATTAGTATATATATGTACTAATTACACTAGTAACAATATATTATTTATTATATTTATATGGGATGATGCCCTAAGCCCATTATTTATATGGGCATGATACCCTAAGCTTATTAGGTTATTTAGTCTCCCTATTGTACTCTATAAATAATGTATCATTGTGAATAATATAATAGAGGAATCATTTATTCCTACAGATGTTCACTAGGCTTTGTGGTGGTTGGGAGGTGAGCCAGATTTGATTGTTTTTGTGTTGGCGTAGCTGATGTGAGTAGGGGTGAGGTGCTGAGTTTTGAGGGGGATAGGGTGAAGTGGGTTATAGTAGAGGGGGGTAGGGGTTCTCATGGGATATTTTGTTGTGGGAGGGCATGTGATTCAAATTAGGGGGAGTTTACCATTAAGCCATTTAGTTAATTAATTTTTTATAGTTGCCACTTAAATATAACTCATGTGAAGTGGCAGATAATATTTACTTTTTGAAACATATTAGCACCTTTTAAAGTAAATGTACTTATTAGACTATTCACAATAGAAGATAATTCAGAAAACAATTATTCTTTGAGGTAATTTGTACCATATCTCCTTATAAAGTTTAAAATGTGCATCATATCTCACTATAAACTTAAATGGGCACAACACCCCTTGTAAATTTTAAAATATTGCACCTTACCTCCTTGGTGTTAAACTCAACTTTTGTGTTAAAATATCTATGAATATTTAATTTTCTTTCACATAATTTAACATTATTAAGGAAACATGAGATGGTGTACCTTCACTCTAAATATTTATAAATATGACTTATTTAATAAAATAATATATTTTCTTTCAAAAAAAATTAACCTTAGAAACCTAGGAAAAAAGAAAAAACACTATCATTTAATCTTAAATATAATATGTAAAAAGAAATAATGAATATTGTACATGAGTGATATACTACAAGAGAAATAAATAAATATGATCAATAAAAATTATTAATATATAACATATTAACTATTGTTGCACGAAGTCTAAATACAAATTAAAAGTTACTTAAAATTGAAATAAGGATTATATAGAGTAAGATTATTTAAATAATAATTCTTGTTTAATTTATAATAAGTACAAAATTATTATAATTATATCCTTTAGAAAATATTTTAAAATATTTATTTTGTAATCTATTATAGGTAATATAATTAAAATATTTTCATGGTATAATGTCACTTGATATAATCATTATGTTTGACAATAAAAAATATACATGACGAAATATAAAAACTTGACAAAGTGTCAAGTACACATATATGACGAAATATAAAAACTTAAAAGGGCTGCCATCAGCCAAGGTGGAGGAGTTGAAGGTCATTCTGCCTCCAAAGCTCCTTTGTGATACTAATGCGCAACAACTTGTGCCGCATTGTTGATCGGTCGATTGACAAACTGAAACTTGATCTCCATGAACTCAGTCAAGTAAAGAATATCATCAAGAATCGGTTCCACATCCGTTTGAAACCTCTGTTCCCCTCTCAACATAATGATTAGTTGTCTCGAGTCACTCTCTAATTCCACTCGTCTGCATCCGAGCTGTCAAGCATAGTGTATGTCATAAGAGCAAGCGCTTCTGCAACTAACGGACTGCTCACCCATGGATGCCGTATGAACTTAGCTCCAATAAATTGTTGCATATGGTCTCGACATACACAGTCCACTGTACTTTCATTCCCTTGTGAGTCCCAACCTGCATCAGTATTCATTTTGAGCCATCCTCGCCAGGGGCGGACCCGGGGGGGGGGGGGGGGGGGGGGGGAACATGGCCCACCCTGGATTTTTAAAAACATGTATACGTAATAGCTTCAAATGAAGAACAAAAGTCTTGCTTGCCCTGTTTGCCCCTCTATCTTTTGTCACGCAGGCTGCCCGGGTTCGAGTCCCAACAGCTTCACTTCATTTTTTGTACTCTTCTCTTGAGTTCCCCAAAGAAAAATATATAGTATAGTTTATTAATAATATATATAGTATAGTATTCTATTTAGTATAGTATAGTGTTAGTTCCATAAAATATATATACGATATAACACATTAGGCTAACTTTTATCAATTTTTACTTTATTTATACAATTTTATTTATTGATAATATATAATTGATAATTCAGATTTGATAAATAGTAGCATGTAATGTTTTAATTTTAGTTTTTTAATATTTTAATAATACAATAGTTTAATATTAGTGGAGCAATATACAAAGCTTAACTAATAGAAATTTGTTTATTATTTGTGAATAATTAGTAATTTAAGTTTGAAAACAAAAAAATCTACTATTTATCCACTCGTTGATAGATTCATTCGACTTGTTCAAACACCTCTAACATATATGCTATGATTGAACAAATGAAGCATATCAAGACATATATATGAAACAAAATGGATGATATATTTTTTAGATTCTTTGGTAATTTATAATGAAAAAAATAAATAAAAAATATATTTACCGATAGTATTATCGATGGTTACAATAGAGTTAAAGGTCGTAGAATACCTTTAACATAAATTTTATAACTTTTATATGTCAATTTTTTTAACTAGTTGAACCAATATTTTTTTCAACTTAGCCCCCCAACTTTTCATCCTGGTTTCGCCCCTGATCCTCGCTCTGAATCTTGACACTCTTGGTTATCGAGGCCACTCGTCCCTTGCACACCAGCTTGGTCACGATTTGGCTCCTTGTTTCCCAAAGCTGACTCGAAGTCTTGTGCTAACTGGAGGCTACAATAGATGATAGCTTCCATCTCCACCATCTCGTCCTGAAAAAGACTTTTGTTGCGAGCTTTCCATATATGCCAAAGAGTGCATGCCACCCCAAGAACTCCACTTCATTGTCATTCTCCATCATTGGAAGAAGAAGAATAAGAATATAATTTTTATCCAAAATAAGCAAAATCTTATAAATAAACTTTTATAAATTCTCGAAATAACCCTATGAATATAAATTTGTATCATTAAATTCAATTTTAAAATATACGAGTGTTAATCAATTTCACACAAGCCAAGATCATAAAGTTCGATTATGTTGAGTATATGAAAAGCAGATATGGGGTAGATATGTATAACCTCATTTTATATATATATAATAGAATGGGATGGATGTTTGAGCGGTTGAAAGAGTTAGTCTTGAAAACCGAAGTATTGATGTGCTTGAAAGATTGCCATGGTTCTCCGGTGGTTCTCAACGTCCAAAGTGTAGCATACCATAACCTGCTAGTAAAGGTACAATCCAAAAACAAATGAGTAAGATTTTTCATTCCCATCTCACATAACGTACAAGTCGTGTTCACCACAAGTCTTTTTCCCCTTAAACGCTCCTTTGGTGGTAAGATGTCATGAAATCACCTCCACAGGAAGTGTTTAACTCTAGGGGTAATCGTAATCGCCAAAGTCCCTTCCATTCCTTTTGTGTAGCCTCCCTCGAACTACATTCCCCACTCGCCTTCTGACGAAGTTCTCCCGCGCGCTCTCTTCATTTCTCGTGCACAAGTGCATCCAAATGATGTTAGGAATTTCCCACACACCGCACATACTTCCAGATTAGCTTATCTCGACCCCTCGATGACTTAACGGTAATGCCATTACTCTATTCACATCCTCCCCCTCTTCCACTTCCATCACAGCTTCTCAGTTCCATTTCCCGTTCCGTATGAGTTGAGATGCCTATCTTGGCCGATCCCCCTATCACCCCGGACGTAGAAATCTGAAGTTCGTTGCACCCATGGCTCCGTCCAGATGTCTATGACTCGACCGTCCCCCACTTGCCACCGAAGTCATTTCAGTATAACCTTACGACCTTGTAAGAGACTCCTCCACCCGAAAGATGGATTGGCTCCTACTTTAGCATTCATAAAAGATGACCTTCGGAAGTACCTTCCTTTGAGGACTTTGTACAGGAGCGAAGCTTGCCTAGTTACAATTCTCGAACTTTGTTTAGCCAATAGCGCCAAGTTCATGCATTCGAAGTCCTTGAACCCCCAACCCATTCAGCCTTATCCCGATAGAGTTTTTCCCATGATTTCCAGTGTATTCCTCGATCTCCATCTGCATGCCCCTAAAAGAATTTTGCCAACTATTCAAGTTATCAATGGTACCAACAGGTAACTTAAAACAATTCATAACAAAAATAGGAATAGCCGATATTACAGATTCAATCATGACTTCTTTCCCTGCTTGTGAAAGTGTCTTTCCTTGCCACACACGTAATTTATCCCCCATTTTTCTTGCAATAAAACTCACCTTTACTCCCTCAATTAGTCTCTCCTATGGGATTTTGCACAAATATTTAGAGTCAATTATACTTGCTATGTTGCCGATAGTCTTAGGCCATTTCCAATTAGAAGGATTCAACTATCTCTTTTTCAATTTTCAACAACTATCTAATTTTATACCCTATAATGAGTTTATTTGAAAAATATTCAACATCCTTCCAAAACATACAACAACCAATAACATTACACTACATATTTATCTTCTCCCTACATTTAAACACCACCGCATGGTGATATAATTGGTGGACTCGACCTTTTTTATTCAACATGTTGAATAAATACAACACCATAAAATTTTAACACTCAATTGCACACGTCCAATAGTTCGAACTGAATATATGCAATATCCTAAAATTTCAATACCCCATTGCACACATTCAATAGTTCGAGTTGAATAAATGCAGTTTCAACACCCAAATTCAACACATTCAGTAATTCGAATTTTTTTCAACACCCATTGTGGGTGGTCTTACATTAGATATCTCATCCAATCAGCACTCTGCGCCACCTCAACAATCTCTCTCCCTTAATCTCTCTCTATAAATATCTCTCTCCCAAGTCCTCTCTCTTTTTCCCTTCCCTTCAGCCCCCTACATTTTCCGGCAATATAGCCGGCTCTCCGATCATTCGCCGCCGGAGTACCTATTCACTCCTCCATTCCTCTCTGCATGCATCTCTTCAATTTTTAATTCTTCACAATTTCATATACTTTTTCAAAGTAAGTTGCTTCTGTCTATGGCATCTCTCTAGTTTCTTGATTTGGCTGATGGGTTTAATTCAGATCTGGCTTGTTTTAGTGTTTTAGTGCATTGACCATATTTTTATTTACATTAATATGTATATTTGTTACTATCCGACCCCCTTACCCGGCTCAGGCGGGAGCTTCTTCAAAGACACTCGGGCATGTTGATGTACTAATTTTTTTTGTAATGACTGACCATGATCTTGTGTTGCACTGGATTTGTCATTTTCTTCGGGTTGCTTGCTTCTTCAGCTTATTGCCTTCAGTTTGCTATGTAGATTCCCCAAATGTAAAAAAGATAAACCTTTTCATTGCCAAAATAAGTAAAACCCATATTTCAACTCTTTTTTATATAAAATGGCCGAAATGAACTAAATCTTATTGTGTACATATATGGAAAAAGTTCACCAGCTGACACTTTTGATATATAAATTGTACTCCATTCAAGAAATAGGAAGAAGGCCAGTGAAATTTTGATATTTTGTTTGTATGCAATATTCAGTTGTCTCTATAGTCTATACTCGCTCGATATCAATACAAGTGATTGTTTAGAGTATCAAAATATTTGATTGTTCTGAACAAAGAGGTCCTTTTTCATTATCTTATAGGGTCTTTTTTTATAATGATGCGAGACTATATTAAATGATGCGAGGCTATATTAAATGATGCAAGACTATATTAAATGATGTGAGATCAAGATAAGCCAACAAAAGTCGTTGTCCATAAATGAAATAGTTCTTTTATAGAATTGTTTTAGCATCTTGAAGTGCTTCCTTCTATAAATTGAGAGTATGTTTATCTTTTTTATTATGTTGCATCAGAAAGATGTTGCACAAAATCTGTTTTTTAGTTAGAATATTTTGTGGATGATGCTTCTCAATCCTTGTCTTTAACAATAGTGGTAATGTTCATAGTTGTTGTGTGCTGTTGTGTAGGGATATTGTTATTGATTTGAGCTCTGAGGTATAGATATTTGTCAAGTTAACTAAAAGAGTACACACCGGTTCTCGGAACAGTTGAATAAAGGTTGAAAATTGCTCCGTAGGATGGTTGGTGTTGGTATGGGACTTAGAAATGTGAGCTCTCACTGCTCAATATCCGAAATGGATGATGACAATCTCTTAAAGCTTTTAGACAAGCCAACTCTAAAGATCGAGCGACAGAGATCGTTTGATGAGAGGTCTTTGAGTGAGTTATCAATAGGATTATCTCGAGGTTTGGATCATTATGAGAGCGCTTACTCTCCTGGGCGTTCAGGCTTCAACACCCCTGCCTCATCTACTAGAAACTCTTTTGAACCTCATCCTATGGTTGCTGAAGCTTGGGAGTCTCTACGTCGTTCTTTAGTCTATTTTAGGGGTCAGCCAGTTGGCACACTTGCCGCAGTTGACCATGGTTCCGAAGAAGTTCTAAATTATGATCAGGTGTGTTGCCAAGTTTTTGTGTAATTTGGAATTTTTTTAAGCATCTATATCTAATGTTTTGCAACGTTGAGCAGGTGTTTGTTCGAGATTTTGTGCCTAGTGCTTTGGCTTTTCTAATGAATGGCGAACCTGATATAGTTAAGAATTTCCTTCTGAAGACACTTCAGCTTCAAGGTTGGGAAAAAAAAATAGATAGGTTCAAGCTCGGTGAAGGAGTCATGCCAGCTAGCTTTAAAGTCCTTCATGACCCCGAACGTAAAACCGACACAATAGTTGCAGACTTTGGTGAAAGCGCGATAGGCAGGGTTGCTCCAGTTGACTCCGGCTTTTGGTGGATTATCCTTCTCCGAGCATATACAAAATCTACGGGTGACCTATCTCTTTCTGAAACTCCAGAGTGCCAAAGAGGAATGCGTCTTATATTATCCTTGTGTTTATCCGAGGGCTTCGACACATTTCCTACCTTGCTTTGTGCTGATGGATGTTCAATGATCGATCGAAGAATGGTAATAATTATCTCCTTGTGCATCATGAAAATTTCTATAGTTTTTACTTGTATACAGGATATAGCTCTACCATCCTAGGCTTCCAGCTTTAACAAAATATATTGGATAGATGAAACTATTCCCTGTTACATCCTATCAGAATCGTTGTCTTTCAGAAACTTGTTGAGTTAATCTAACCTACATTAAGCAAGAGTATCGACATCGTATAGGAATTGTAAATACGTTTAGTCCACATGATTTAACTGCAGTTGTATATAAGAAGCGAGTGAGTGACATTTGTAACTTTTAAAAATGAGGCCATTTGAGCAAAGACAGTATAAAAGTGCATGATGTTGATGGTGGAAGACTGTAAGTGCATAAAGCTTGGAAGGCTTTTTATGATGGAAAGAAATCTGCGAAGTAAATCAGAAATCATGCTGTTTACATATAGATTTTCGTTGTATCTCATTTCCTTTCTCTGTGTGATCCACCATTAGGAGTTTCTATCCATCTATATTTGTTCAAAAATATATAAATCACAATTTAAAGGGGACTAGAAAGTATGTCATGCTCTAACCGTGAGGTCATTACTCTATTTTTTATTTTGCAATTTAAATGAGAAAGTGAAGTATCTTCCTATTATGTTGTTAAGGAGGCATTTCATGTTTATATAAGCATTGTTTTTTGTTTGTTTTGTTGCTTTTAGAGCATCGTGGAGGTTGATGTGCTTCTTTCTGTCTTCAGCTTCTTGTAATTGTTTTAGTCTTTACTGATGAGTTCAACTTGTCTAATGGTGCTCTAACAGTTAGCTGTTACTCAATATCCTCTCATATAAATAAGTATAATTATCTTACTGTCATTCAATTTATCTCAAAGTTGATTTCTTCATCAGCTGTATTCTTATAATGTAAATCCTGCAAAAACAAACCAACGTCTCATACAGATATAGTATATACAATTAATAATGTCTTCCAGAAACTCAATTTATTGTTCACTGTATTAACATATATGCAAGTAAATGAACATAGTTGTATTGCAGTTTTTAATATGATTCATGGCAACATTCTTTAAAATTTCTCTAGAGAATAATTCAGGATATAATATACCATGTAGAGTTTCATTTATGATTTATGATTATAAAGTTTCTCTTGTCATTTTAAAGTGTACATAGTATATTAATTAAGGTGTGCTTATCTTTCGGCTTTGTGGTTTATGTTCTGAACTTGGTCCTCATTGAAACTATTGGTCAGGGAATTTATGGTTACCCTATTGATATACAAGCACTCTTCTTCATGGCACTGAGAAGTGCTTTGGCAATGCTTAAACCAGATGCAGAAGGGAAAGAGTGCATCGAAAGGATAGTGAAACGTCTGCACGCCTTGAGTTTTCACCTCAGAAGTTACTTCTGGCTTGATTTCCAGCAATTAAACGACATATATCGCTACAAAACTGAAGAATATTCTCATACTGCTGTGAATAAGTTTAATGTGATCCCCGACTCAATCTCAGATTGGGTGTTCGATTTCATGCCAATGCGGGGGGGTTACTTTGTAGGTAATGTTAGTCCTGCAAGGATGGATTTTAGATGGTTTGCTCTAGGGAACTGTATTGCCATCCTTTCTTGCATCGCCACTCCTGATCAAGCATCTGCCATCATGGATCTCTTTGAAGAACGTTGGGAGGAATTGGTAGGTGAGATGCCCCTTAAAATAGTCTACCCAGCTGTTGAAGGCCATGAATGGCGAATAGTTACAGGTTGCGATCCAAAGAATACTAGATGGAGTTACCATAACGGAGGATCTTGGCCAGGTTCATCCATAACTCTTTCTAGATGAAAAACTACTTCACATGAATCTGTTCTAAATCTATTGCTCATTGTGTTTCCTTTCTATCAAATGCAGTTCTACTGTGGTTGCTAACAGCAGCCTGCATCAAGACAGGGCGGCCACAAATCGCCAGAAAAGCAATTGATCTTGCTGAGGCGCGTTTGCTCAAGGACGGTTGGCCTGAATACTATGACGGTACTCTTGGAAAGTTGGTAGGTAAACAGGCCAGGAAGTACCAGACATGGTCCATTGCAGGATACCTTGTAGCAAAGATGATGCTCGAAGATCCTTCGCATTTAGGGATGATCTCTTTGGAAGAGGACAAACAAATGAAACCGATATTAAAGAGATCATCGTCGTGGACATGCTTTAGCTGAGAGACCAAAGCAAGGAAGTATGGAAGAGAAGAAAAACAAGAGATCGAGAAACGATCGGGCGAGGAACCGTTTTTCTTGCATCTTTGAACATTTTCCCATTACTGATGTATTGAAAGTGTTAAAGAGTCTGTGGGATGTGCATTCTAACAGAAAGCTTGCCTTTTGTGTCTATTAGCATCTGCAAACTCCCATTTTGTTACTAAATAAGAAGTAAAAGAAGCTTTCCTTTTCTATTAAGTTTATTGAAGCCTGGCTTTAAAGGGTATTTTCGTTAAAGCATAATTCTTTACGACTTTATTTAACTTTGTTTTCTAACAATAAAAGAGTAACCTAACACTTTAATCAAGGATAGTGTCATAATGTAACACTTTTAATCGTCCGTAGTGACACAATTATATCGTTGTATATTTTTCACATGTATATTTTTATACTTCGAACAACTTTGATAACATATTTTTGCGCTTTGCATAAACCCTTTGTTAGTATATTTTTATATCTTACAAAGATTAAATTTTTGTGCACAGTCTAATCCGTATGGACTGATTTATCGTTTTTTGATATATAATATTTTATTAATAAATTAGATATGACATTTTCATGGAGTATTATTAAGTTCATCTTAATGAAGTTTAAATATTATGTGTAAAATAATATATAATTCTTTTAAATCTGTTTTGTAGATAAAATATATTTGATAATATTTATGGATAGTTATTGAATTCTTAGTCGACCTTCATTTTCGTGACAATTCTTTTCCCGAGAAGAAAATCTTGATCGAACCCATATTTGCTCAATGATCCCATCTGCTCATGGTAAAACTGCATATGAATTCAATGTACTTTTATCTTCAACGAGCAGTCGGCATTTAATGCGGGTCGAAACATCTGGTTGCCAGGATGGTTAAATGCTATTAATGAAAATATCAATTCATTATTCTTAACAATAGGTCTTGGAGACGTTTTAGTTCACCATACTATTGTTTTAGGTTTACATACAACTACCGAGGTCAGTTTTTTATGATTTTGATGAAACCCATGATAGAAATACCTCTTTTTAGTTTATTAATCAATTTAGTTGATATGAATGTGTTTTTATATATGAGTTCTTTATTAGTAATATATACTTGGAACTAAAAGAATGCACAAATTCAAAATCATATTTTCATACTTTACATAAATCTTGTTTCACTTTGGACATGTTAATATATTTTAGTAACATGCATGTTGAAATTTCATTCGTGTTCAAATTCCCATGCTAGCAAGCAAAAAAAAGATTAGATAAAAAAAAGTTCCTTTTTAATTTGTAGTTCTTCATGCTAGTTGTCTATTTTGTTTGAATTTACACAAATTTATATTATTGATTGAATAATTGATCAATATATCGAAACATTTGTATCAATAAATTTAAATAAAAAACAAAACAAAAAAAATGAAAGTGCAACTCATTCCCTTTATTGACAAGTTATTTATTTTGACGATTTACCCATATATTATCACAAAACTACATTCCCTAAAAAAAGGATATCAAAATTATACTATTAATTTATTATTATTACAACTACTTCAATTCATCATGTAATAAAAAGGGACCTATATATCTATGTGTATTTGGTTTGCCCAGGAGGGTAATAAACACCTTGATGACCAGGAGGATAAGCCGCCGGAGCTGTGCCAGCAGGCGGCGCAGCCATCGTCTGTGGAAGACCGCCAGTAGTCGAGTAAGCCGGATGACGATGATGAGCATAGAGCTTCTCTGCAGCATTCTCAGCCTTGGTTTCATGGAGTTTCATACTTGCCTCTGCTTCCTTTGCCTTCCTTCGCTCTTCTGCTATCACTTTCTCTTCTTTTGTTCTTGCCACACCTTTCTCTGCCTAATAAATATGTAGAGCAATATTAAATACTCTTTTCGTTTTTTTCAATTGTCGTTCGAATCATTTGAATATAAATTAAAAAAATTATAAAACTAATAAAAATGCACTGAAAATATAAATTGATAATTAACTATCGCTATATCATTAGATAATTGATAAAAATATTTTTATTAATAATATTAAGTAAAAATATTATATTTATTTATTAATAAAAAAGTATATATTATAAATCGATACGAATATGTACATGGTAGATGGATGTAAAACAAAATACATACCTTTTCTTCAGCTTTGGCTTTCATAATGTCAATATGCTCCTTAGCAGTTGCAGCTGCGTTGCTTACTTTTTCTTTCACAGAATGCATCTTCAATAATTTGGATAAATATGTTTTGCTTCACAATACAAATCTCAGAATATGTAATTTTAGTAGTAAAGTAGCTTATATATATATAGAGAGAGAGAGAGTCATTGAGATGATGTGTATACACATCAACACATTGTACTCCTATTTTTTTAGTAAAATTATAATTTTGCCCCTCTTATCTGGAAGTGAAATAATAAAAAGAAAAAATTAAGAGTAAAACAATAATTTCACATCTAAAAAAACGTTATTCTAGTGTGTGTATAGCCAGTTATTTTCTGAGTCGATATGAATTTTCAAGGCCTTGAATCGAGATAAATAACAACATCTTTTTCGTCTCAGCCGCCAGATCGTACATCTTATCTTATATATGGCCGTCACCTTGCGCCCAGCCTGAGGAGAGCCAAACTCCCTCTTATTCGAGGCCGGGTTACCTCTCCCCACAAGCACCCAACCTTAATTCGTTTTGCTCTTTCTTCGGTTTGCCTCCACGAACGCGCCACCTAGGAGCCTTATCCTTCAACCAAAGGTGTTGTCATATACTCTCTCTGTCCCTAAAAGATTGTCACATTTTGACTTTTGTTATGAATTCTCATTAGACAATAAGAAATAATATAGTCTTGTGGGACCTTATTAGATTCGTCTCAATATATATTTTTGAAATATTAACTTTTTATAATTTTTTCGCATGTAGGATAATAGATATTTATGTTTTAAATCGTATTTTATTGATCACCATAAGTCAAAATGTGACAATCTTTTAAAGGCGGAGGGAGTAACATACGGAGTATTTATTTTTCAAGGATGCGAAATACTCTTCCCGTTATTTTTATAAGGCCATTTATTTTTGAATGAAATTTAAAAAGAAAATTAAAGTCATCACACGAGCATAGTTTTTCCTTCGCTTTTTCTTATCAAATTTAGTAAAATACGTTAAAATAAAATTTGTATTTTAAAAAATGATCCTTAGATCAGGGATGAAAAAGAAATTATTATTATGTGCCAGCTTGCATAGATTATTGAAATATCGATGACTAGCCCCTGCCACGAGTCATTCATGCAGCTAGTATCACTCCATACTTCCACTTGTTCCGCCACCTATTCGTTATTGATTTAAAAACACAACTATGGAGATAATGATGTTTTTTATTTTCCAAGTCAGCAGGCTTTACATGTTGTGTAGGTGTAGGAACAGGATCAGTTTTTTTTTTTTTTTTCTGGATTTAGAGATATTTGAGTCAGTTTAGTTGATATAATTGTTTTAGATACTTTCTTTATTTTAATTTATTTGTCCACTTTTTATTTTGAATGTTAAATTTTAAAATATTAGTAAATTTTTCATTAGTCCATAATATAGTGATGTTATTAGATTCATTTCAATGTATATTTTTGAAATATCGCACACTTATAATTTTGGGTTGAATTCACGTTTGGTTACACATGTTTGTTGCGATGTCACCTTTTGATCACACATGTTTCATTTTGTCTCATTTGATCACACATACTAACAAAAGTTGTTTTAGTTACTATTGTCGGCAGAATGTTAGTTAAACTTTGAAATGTAAAATTTATGATATTGTAAATTTTGTCCAACTCATAAGATATTCTCATGAACATCACGTATTATAAATGTCTTTGATTTTTACACTTCAAATTTCATAACCACATTCTACTTTATCATTTTTTTATAGTTTTTTATAGAGTAATAAATTGAAAGGTAAAATAGAGAAATTAGAATGCCATAATCAAATTTTGGAGTGTAAAAATCAAAGCCCATTATAAATTGTTCAAACTGAACTTAAATTTTGACGGCAGTAGTAATTAAGATAGGACAGAATGAAACATGTGTGAGCAAAAGGTGACGCGACGGCATACATGTGTGATCAAACGTGCCTTTAGTCCTATAATTTGTGTGTGTGCAGAATTCGAGATATTTACGTTTTAAGTCGTGCCTCAACCGCGAAAGTCAAAACATCCCAAACAATTCGGAATGGAGGGAGTATTTTTTTGGGATCTGCACTGTTGATTTAGGAGTTAGCTTATACTTGTAATCAGATGGGTTCGTCGAATTTGAAAGTGTGATTAGAGTACGACCACACATATTGTGATGTCTAAGCCAGTATAGGTTCGTACATGATGTCAGCAGCGAGTAAAATGTCAGAGCATAATCAGGAACAAGTTATCTTTTCGATATTGTCTTTGATCACTATTTATAAAGGAGAAGAGAGAGTGGCAGTTAGATATTATTATTAGGTTTAGTGTACGAGCCCACTATTGTATAGGCCCATCATGGTCCACTAGTTAACCTAGTTTACTCTATATATACTCATGTAATGATACATTGTAATTGATCCAATAAACATATTCTTTCATGGTAATCAGAGCAAAATCGATCATCTCAACCTAAATTTCTTTTCTTTCTCCAGAAAATAGCCGCCGCCCCACCCCTACAAATTCTCATATAATATATTCAATTCAGCCAACAAGATTTACTTGGCTGTTTCCCCCCACCCCCTCCACCCACTTTTCTAATATAATATATTCATTTAATCTCGATGGCCTATGAAAATTCTTTCTACAATGCAAGATCCAAATTCATTCATCCGAAAATTCTTGCCACACAAATGAGATTTGGAATCCAGCCCACCAGACAGCCCCCCAGATGCAGCAATCCTTCGGATGCCATGGACACTGGAGCTACATCGCATATGTCATCGGACCGAGGTACCCTGTCCCCTTATGATAATTTCAATTCTAACACTCATAAAAAGGTTATTGTTGGTGATGGCACTTCAGTTCCTATTAGTGGTTATGGTCATGCACATTTACCCTCACCTCATCCACCACTACAACTTAAAAATGTCTTACATGTGCCTAAAATTATTAAAAATCTTGTATCTGTCCGAAAATTCACAACTGATAACAATGTCTCAATTGAATTTGATCCTTTTGATTTTTCCGTAAAAGATCTTCGGACGGGTACTACCCTACTTAGAAGTAACAGTCCCGGAGACCTCTATCCCTTCACCCTTTCCACTCAGAATGCCCCAACCTCTCATTACAGTTTTCTAAATTCAACATCTAGTTTATGGCATGATCGTTTAGGTCATCCGGGGGCACCTGTTTTAGCCTCCCTATGTAAAAATAAGTTTATTTCTTGTAATAATGCTTCGAAACAATTTTGTGAGTCTTGTGTGCTTGGCAAACAAATTAAATTACCTTTTCATAACTCTGCTTCTACCACTTCTTTCAGTGGCCATACCATCGCCCCTTAGACTATCTCCAACAACTAGGCATATTTTAAAACCCTCTCTCATTCCATATCAGATTAACATCCTATTTAATATCCCAATACCTACCAACTTGATAACAACTAGGTAATTTTACATTTTTAATGTCTTCTTTCATCCACATCACTTCATTATATACTTCATCATATTTATTCAACTTCATTTTTTATTATATATATATATGATATTATTAATTTTATAATTACTATTACTTGGGATATATTTATAATTATAACTATTAAAATTTATTAAAAAATGAATAATATTATTTAAACTAATACGAAGATAATTAAAAATAATATAATACATGATCTTATTAAAGTTTGGCGGGAAATTATAGTTTTGTGAAAGATTCATTAGTAGATTAAAGATTGATAATAGAAAATACAAAAAATTAGAAAATGTTAAGAAATAAGTTTAATACTAAAAAAAAATTAAAATAAGGAGTTAAAACTCAAATTCTTTTGATTTTGAAAGATAAAAATATTAATAATAAAAATTAAAAAATAAATAAATAATTATTGACTTAAAAAATCATAAAAACAAAAGGACTTGAAATCCCAAAATCTCTTTAGTATGATGTTCATCACTGATTGAACATGAAAATCGAAAGTGGGGAGCTGATGTTGGATTCAAGGGATAGGGAGGCAACCTTATTGGTTCATTTCTTCTAGTGGAGCCCACTTAAGATCCAAGCGTTCATAGGCATATAATAACTTTAAAAAAAATAGGAAAGAATTTAACATGTCATTACCTACCTATTACACTTCAAAATTTAACATTTGCCTACCTGCTGCACTTGGTCTTCGGATAATAACACTTGTCCTGATTTGATGACATATTCGTACCAGTAGTAGAAGTTCAACCCATTCCATCTGTAATAACGTGGGCTCATTGTTTGTATTCTCAAGACCGTAAGAATGGAGCCCAACGGGGCGTGCGGATGAGCCCAATGAATTTTAAAGGTCTCCATCAGGTAACATTTGAAAAAATACTATATGAGTGTAGTACCTAAGTTGGTATCTGTATAAGTGTTACATATATGTGTTTCAAAGATAATACATAATATTAATAAAAATTCTTTTGTTCCATATTCCAAATGTTATACCCATCAATGTTTGTGAGCTTCAATTCCCTGGTTAGAGTATCTCTATCCACCCTATTCATTCTTACATAATTATAGAGATAATTGACCTTATCGATGAAGGAGAAAATAAGAGATCTATCAGTATTAACCCAACCCTTCATTATGGACCCTTACATCCAACCTACTCAACCTATCATTAATCTTTCACTAACGGCCTCCCGTTTGATGTTTCAAATGATTATCCCTCAAAATCTAGTAATTGACCTCACAATTTGGCTGATACACGGAACTCTGCATCCGATAAAACACCATGTTTTTAGCAATCATCACCTGATGCCTCATGTGAGATCGGCCTGATACAATACAACCTTAACATCTATTAGGCGCTAGCCAATTCGATGATTGATGATGGCATATCCACCAACCTACTCTGCCCCCACTTACTAATGTCGCTCGTGAAAACTATCATGAGGACTGAGCAAGAACCAAAGATCCTTACATAAATATAAAGAAGACCAGCCTTTCGTTGAACTTTCTTTGGGAAAGTATCTTGAAAACAATTGGATTTGAAAGTGACAGTTATTTGGTGAATGGGGCCAAATTCTACAACCCTCTTAATTAGCTCATCTTAGGCCCCTAATTCAAATTATGATTGAAAGGACTAGTCGAGATATACAATAGGTTTTGGCTATCTCTACCTTTCCTTTAGCACTCTGGATAGATATTGTGGTTTGTAAAACGCCTGCACTAGTGATTGTGTAAGGTAGCTAAGTCATTTGAAAACTAGAATAGAGGGAACTGAAGACAGACTTAAAAGATTTGAAGGTAAATGATTTACTTTTTGATCTTTTGAACTTGGTACTATGTGGGTGACCTTCCACCTCTCTCGGCTTGCTTACTTACAAATGAATGGCTTAGAGCCTGTTAATGATAGACATACTTGATGAAAGATTTATGATCCCAACTAACAGAGCTCTCTTCAAACTTCAAAATCTTCATACATATGTGAGTAAATCATGGTTCACAATTCTTTCTGATCTGGTCCTTGATTTCCCAACTTATTATGTTAGTCAATTTCTCGGTTGGAATGAAGAAATGTTCATGGCTAATGTGTCTAGTTCTAATGTAGGAAAAATGAAAAAGTGGTGATGATATGGGTAGTGTGGTAAGTTTAAAAATTAAGAAAAAATTATTTTGGACTCCTCTGACATTACATGTTCTTTATATTGGATGATTTTAGAGGAAGAACATTCGGTTGATAATGGTAAAAATGAGAACACCTACGAAGATATGAACAAGGAGAATGAGGAAGACGATGACCAAGAAACTTGGATGTTGATCCATCAGAGTGGAATTATGCATAAGTATCATATGATGATGAAATGGAAGGATCAGATGACACATCTTTGGAGGATGATGATGATGTGATGATACAATAAGACAACGAGGAGGAACCTGATTCAAAAGGAAAATCCACAAGTATACTATGTGCATTGTTTTGCTCATCCACTTCAATTGGCACTTGTATCAATAGCAAGAAATCATAAAGATATAAATTGGTTTTGTCTTGAAGTGTCTCGAATCATTTGTTTTTTAAGGTCGTCATACAAACGACTGATTCATACAAAACAAGTTGAGCACTTTGCAAATCTATGTGAGAGTTATATGGTGGAAACTGGTACCAGATTAAATCAAGACATCAGATGTCTATTGCAAGACCGGGTGATACAAGGTTGGGTTCTCATTACCGTACTCTTTGTAGGTTGAAAGATACGTTTTCTCCAATTATTGAAGTGTTTGAGGATTAAGAAGAAGATAGGGATTTGCAAGGTGAACCTCAGAGTTTTTTATCGAATATGAAGTCTTTTGATTTGATTTTTTTATTGCACTTGATGGTGGATGTTTTATCAGGGACAAATGATTTGTCTGAGGCATTACAAAAGGGTGATCAAGATATTGTAAATGCTTTGGAACTTGTAGAAATTAACAAGAAAGTGTTTCAAGAAATGAGAGAAGGCGGGTGGGAAGGTTTCTATGAAAAAGTTGTATCATCTTGTAGTATTGTTGATATTACAATGCCTGACATGGATTTACGCTATGTGAGGTTTAACAAATCTGCCCATCTTGCACCTTCAATTTCAACATTGTATTATTTAGGAATGACTGTTATATGCATGTGATAGATTTGATATTGAAAGAATTGAATGATCGGTTTACTCCTGAAAATTCTGAGTTGTTGCATGGCATGTTTGAGTCCTTGCTCTTCGTTTGAAGCTTTTGACATTATACTTGTGAGATTGGCAAGATTGTATCCAAATGACTTTGAGGATGTTACTGATAGTGAGTTGTTTGGCCAACTTGACAACTATATTTAGAGTGTCAAGATGGATGATAATTTTTCAAATTTGAAAGGGATCTCATATCTTTCGAAGACTCTTGTGCGAACAAAAAAGCACAAGACTTTTAGATTTGTGTACCGACTTGTAAAACTTCCTTTGACATTATCGGTGGCAACCGCAACTGTTGAAAGAGTATTTTTAGGATTGAATTACGTGAAGAATGACAAGACAAACAAAATGGGGAATATATGGCTTAATGATTGTTTGGTTACTTATGTGGAGAAAGAAGTGTTTAGCACAATCAATGATATGGATATCATTAAGTGTTTTCAAGTTGTGACAACGAGGAGGATGCAATTACCATGAACTAATATTAGATATATGTACTTTTTAATTCGTG
Organism: Echium plantagineum; assembly: GCA_003412495.2. Classification (NCBI taxonomy): domain Eukaryota; kingdom Viridiplantae; phylum Streptophyta; class Magnoliopsida; order Boraginales; family Boraginaceae; genus Echium; species Echium plantagineum. The sequence continues at coordinate 6,777,708 of CM016568.1, read as the reverse complement.
TTTAAATATCCTTGTATATTATTTGTAATATTAGTATGCTTTTGTCGATGACTATTTTTTATTTTTTGTTTAAATTATTAAGGGATCCCCTAATATTATTTCCTCGATCCGCCCTTGGAAGGCTCCCTTGGGTACCTTGTAGTAGTGATTTCAAGTCTTGTGGGAATTATAGAGCAAGCTACGAGAGTGGTTGACTTTATAAAGGATGTGTATGGGATCCGGGTCTACTTCAATCTCGTATGTGCGCTGAGAATGTCAATCTTATCATGTCCATTCCGCTGAGTAGAAGAAGGGTTTGTGGAAAATAAATTTGATACCACACTAAAAATTGTGTCTACTTAACTTGCTCAGGTTATGACTGTGCAAGGGATATAAAAACAAATGGTGAGCTCCGTGGTCTCACAGTGGGAGAAACTAGTAGATATTCATTGACTGCATTTTGTTGAAAAAGTGTATGGGGCTTGAAGACTCCGCCGAGGGTGAAACTCTTTATTTTGAAATGTTTACACAATGTCGTCTCTACTAACGATCGTTTTTGAAGTTATACGCTACCGAGGATGAGAACTTAATTCACCTCTGTCTCACTTGTTTGTTTTCTTGAGGGATAATGTTTTTTACTGATTAAAATTTATGTTCTACAGGATATACTTGGGCAACATTCAAGGAGTGGTGGAACCATTTATTATCTCAATTCAAAGCTGGAAAGTGCCTAGAAAATCTTGATAAAACAGCTTCTATATTGTTAAACATCTGGAAATATCGGAACACATTGATATTTGAGGAAGAAATTGTAATACCCGGCCCAAAGTGGGCGATGTGATAGGTTTGATATGATTTGATTGGTACTACTCATACCATCAAGATGCATCTTCTTTTCGGTAGCCCAACTCATAAGAACTCCAAAGTTAAGCGTGCTTGACTTGGGGTAATTCTAAGATGGCTGACCCACTGGGAAGTGTCCCGGTAAGCACGTGAGTGAGGAAAAAACGTGCTGGAAAGACCCGTGATGGTTTGTGAGGTCAGTCCATCAAATCAAATAACGTTCCGACCCGGTTTCGGGGGCGGGGCGTTACAAATGGTATCAGAGCCGAGCCGTCCGGAATTGTGAGAGGTAGAGTCTCACACGGATGGTACGGTCTTGGATGTGGCTCAACGAGGACGTTGAGTGTTTAAGTGGGGGAGATTGTAATACCCGGCCCAAAGTGGGCGATGTGATAGGTTTGATATGATTTGATTGGTACTACTCATACCATCAAGATGCATCTTCTTTTCGGTAGCCCAACTCATACGAACTCCAAAGTTAAGCGTGCATGACTTGGGGTAATTCTAGGATGGGTGACCCACTGGGAAGTGTCCTGGTGAGCACGTGAGTGAGGACAAAACGTGCTGGAAAGACCCGTGATGGTTTGTGAGGTCAGTCCATCAAATCAAATAACGTTCCGATCTAGTTTCGGGGGCGGGGCGTTACAAAAGGATGGATGAAGAGCAACTTTGGCAAATGGGTCTCAAGCTGTGTGAAAACTATCACAATTCTACAGATGCGACTTCTCGCAGTGGAGATCATTTTAATGTTCTGTTATCACACCCAAACCCGTGTAGCAGCAAGATGCATTTGTAGGGATGCAAATGGTAATTTCATTGGGGCTAGATTCTCTTCACTGTTCACCACTAGTAGAATAGGCGTTGGCTTTAAGAAGGGGGATGAAGTTTGTGTGAGAGAAAAAATTGAGGCGCCTTGAAGTTGTAAGCGACTCCAAATGGCTTATTGACATGTTCAACGGAAACTCTTAGGTTACAACGGAGCTGGAACTTCTAGTTGGCGAGATTCTTTTGTTGGCGGTTGTCATGGAAATGTTGAGTGTAATGGAAGTGAATGAAAGTTAGTTGATGGAAGTTAAAAAATTATGGGAGAATGACTAAAATACCCTTACCAAAATGTTAATTTTTTTGAAAAATCAAGAGTTGGACCAAAAAATGCATGAGTGACCAAAAATATACATAGTACCCGACATGAGTGATCGAAAGTATACAAAGTCATACTAGGGTGATCGACTAGTATTTTTTTTAACAAACTAAGTGATCAATGAAGCCATTTACTCTATTTTCAAAGATCCAATCCACAGACCAATACTGAATATACTCCCCTTATAATATATTCTTCAGTTGAGTTTACTTTAATATTGAGGAACCCATGTTAATTATGGGTATTAATCAATATAGTGTTATTCATATGCACATCTTACGCATCAACAAGGAGAAAAGTAAGTTAACATCTGCCTGTTTGTGTCAAATTTGTCTTTCTTGTTAAATTCATATGAACATCTTATGTGTTGGTCATTCTATTGGTCAACTAAATTCAAGTGAAGACATCCTGAATCCATGTTGTCATGTTTTATTATCCTTCGTATATGATATGGTACCTTGAACAGAATAATAATTTCGAAATGCTAAATTTCATGGGAAATTGGAAAAGAATTTCACTGATCTCTCCTGCAAAATCAAGAAAAATAGGCACAACTTAGAAAGCAATAAGGTAGAGTCGGGATATTCTGTTACACTTTAATATTGTTCTTGTTTTTCCGCTTGCTTTTGTTCACAACCTCCCAATCTAAGCCCAGGGACATAGTTTGTGAAGAGACAAAATTTTCCACAGGGACACAACCTAAGAGCTCCTCTGCTCTATGCCTATACACTTCCCTTGAGATTATAGCAGGATAACATAATAATAATTATTATTATAACGATTACATTCACAATTCATCTCATTGACATATTACATTGCTGCCAACAAAAACTAACCCCAATGAATATTGGCGTTACTCTTATAGTTGTACATGAAATAAGTAAACTTTTGTTGTATGTTGTATGTTGTTAGTTGTTACTTATTTCAGTTAGCTTGATGTTTAGCTTTTTCAGATAATGGTATGGATATCTTCTTATATGTGGGTGTTATTAACTCTTATGATGAAATTATAAACATTTTGATATTCCAAAATACAAGCATGAGAGCGACTTTGTTGTTGAATGGAATCATTAAATATAGACCACATTATACATCTGCAAGGAAAAGAAGAAAAGGTTTGTAAATTATCAACTCAATCAGTCGAAATTAGGACGCAAATGGATGGAATTTATGGACAGTTTTTGGAGTCGGCTTTGCAGTAAAATAAGGAGTAGATCTCAGAATCTCAAACAACAATACCTAAAAGTATTCCACTATGACAAATAAAAATATCAAAACTCCAATAAAATAAAACTTGTCTGAGTATTCCACTATGTATTCCATAGTTTTGGATCAACGTGGTACTCTTCATTTATCAAAAATATCGCCAAGAATTTCATCATACTAACATCACTGAAATAATCATAAAAAACTAACCATCATCTTTCATTTCAAGAGACAAACAACTTTAAGATTTAAGACCGAGTACATCAAAATTTACATAGAAGGTCAGGTCTCACTAAAGATCTAAATCTATCATCATAAAATGCAAGATTAAGAACCAACTATTATTCATAATTTTGTGTCTCACAAAAGATCTTAATCGATAAAATACAATGAGAAGTATCTTTAAGATTGAGAACCAACTACACTAGTTACTATCTCAAAGTATTTTGGTAATGTCGATGGCTCAATAGCCTGGTGGCATCCGACCCAACCTGTTATGTAAGAGGTCATTGATTCAAACCTTGTTATATACAAATTTGTATCATATTATATTCTAAATCTCTAGTTAGGAATTTCTATATCCATGGTTTGTAATATCATTGTAGTCATAATTCATTGCTAATTTACAAAAAAAAAAAAGTATTTTGGTAATAAAACCTTGATCATGTCCACTTCATAATCGATAGAGCCAACATAAACATGAAGCTTATTTAAATCATATTATATTCCAATCTTAATCAATGGAGCCAACATAAACATGAAGCTTATTTAAATCAATCCTTTGTCATAATGCCACTTCATACTTATCTTCATTAAAATTGATAATTACCTTACATACAACTTCAAAATAGACGATAAAGTTCATTTTTCCTGTACTTTATTGTTTCATATGCTACCACCAAAATTGAATTATTAATATTGGTGAAGGTTATTTAAGTAAATATACAAAACTAAAACAATTTATTAAAATACTCAATAACTTCTCTACTTTAGAATTGTGACAAATGCGTTGCTTCTTTTGCTTTCTTTTCTTTTGGGGCTTCTGTCAACTGTGGTAAAGTTACTGTCTTCTACTTGCTCATCTTCACTCTTCAATTCACGACGACTTCTAAGGTAATCATGTGAACATGGTTTGTTTACGCCAAACTCTAAATATAAAGAATCATCTTCCTCCATGATTGTTTAGATTTTAAGCTCTTGATCATTGCTCATAAAATATCACACCAAAACTTCTCATATTGTTGAATGGTGTATATCTTTTCAGCTACATACCTTTGGAGTAATTTTTACAAGAGGGGAAAAATGTATTGTAATGAATACTGGTAAGATGAAAATAAGAGTAGTACGATGGAGATAAGTATGTAAAAGTGGCTTCTCCATAAACTAAAAAGTAAGATTGAAGTAGAGAGTTGTGTTGTGATATGTACTAACTTGCATTAAAATTGGCAAAAAGACATAAACTGAACAATATAAACTTTTTTCAAACGACAAACAAAAGGAATTGGAGGGAGTACACCGCAACCTAATGACTAAAATTGGGCAAAATCAAAGCTATAACGAGCAAATTTTTACCGTTCTTTATATATTGAGTTTAAGAGTGTCAAGATTTACTTCTACTTATGTACACTATATGTTCATAACCGAGACACCTAATCACATATTTCAATTTTATGATGTCAAAGATCCTCAAAACCTGCTTAATGATGTAAATTTGACGAAGTATCTTACTTCTTATGTCCTCTTCATCCCCTCAAGCCTTAAGGATATAACTGAATCGTTGTACAGCCCCAATCGTTGTCAAATAATATTTTTTTAGGAGTGAAAATACTATTTTGTGCCCCTTATTTTTAAGTGTAGTAGTTGATGAAATTTCATTTATAGGCAAGATAGCAATTTCACCCATAAAAATACTATTTGGATGTGTGTATAGTGTTGCTCGAACATAATTTTGGCTTAATTTCTAACAACATTAAGTATGAGCACCATTTAGATTCAGGACTATAACTTCCTTTTTCAAATAAGGGATTTGACTATCCCATTTTTTCTAATAACTTCCCCATTTTTCAATTTGCCCTTTGAAATACTTTTTGTTTTTGCCAAAAAAGAGCTAAAATCCATTTAACACAAATGATAAAGGTGAAATCGTATAAAGAATATACTTTTGGGGTTAATCTAGATAAAAATAAAGATATGGGGTCTAATTTAAAATTTTATATAATAATAAAATAGAAAACTAGCCCCTTTCTTCTTCCTCAATCACAATAACACATCAATCTTTATCACCACCACCTCTATCACTAACCACCAAGAACACCCCACCTCATACTATCACCCCCATTTCCCCTTGCACTAAACCCTCATTCCTCAAGCCCCTTGCACAACACAATCTAGCAACTCAAATATTCAACTCCAAACTTTTGTCGTAGTCGACCTGCCGGTCGACGTGACGTTTGATTGGTGCAACGATGGGGCATAAGGGTGCGAATCGGAGCTATGGGACTAAAGGTGGTGGGGATGGGGTGGGGTAAAGAAGAATTAGGTATTTTCAACAGAGTTCGAATAAAGGAGAAAGGGGGTGGGGGGGGGGGGGTTAAAAATAGCATCTTCAATAGTGTATATATATATATTTGAAATAAATAAAAACAAGACTCAATCCCTCTTTTGAAAAGAGGGTAATGCTATATATATTACGTTTATGTATATTACTCAATTAATTTTACGAAAATACCCTTTCAATTCAACTGGAACACAAATCTTACTTTCATTTTCAATTTTCGTTCTCTCACTAACCCCATCTCTCTCTTACTCCATTTTTGTTCCTTTAACCCATTTGTTCCATCTGCCATTTTCAATTCAATAAGACCATATATAGACAAGCCGTTCCCCATCTCCTCCTTGTTATTGATTGATTATTTAGTTCCATTTAGATAAGTAATAACTCATTTCTCAAAGATTTTTAAAGTTCTACCAATGAGGCAATGACGCAATTTATCAAGCATCTTGCAAGCATATACCAATGTGAAGAACATATTCACTGAACAGATCTTACTATAAACGACTTTTACGATATATTTACAAAATGACTATATTCGTTAATTATAATTAGCAACGTTAATTCACCAATGTTTTGTACGCATATGAATATTCATTCGTTAATTATAAATTTATAATGAACCGTCATATGCATATTCATTATAAATTTTATTTACAATGAAAAAGAACAATTAGATCTTACATTAGCAACATCAATTCACAAACCAAACCCATGTAGAAATGCATAAAAATTAATATGGAAGAAGATGACTGTAGTCTGCACACAGGATTATAATTATAAGCCCAATGAAAAGGAACCGCTAGATCTAAGTTCGGTTAATTTTTTTAGATGAAAAGGATGGAGAAAAATATGAAACTATTTTGTTTTAGAGAGAGGCTAGAAGTTGAGAAATGAAGATGAAAAAGTTGTTCAGGTAAAATTTCAAGGGTATTTTTGGTAAATTGTGTGAGTACTATATATAAGTGTACTACAAATAGCATTTGCGTTGAAAATATAATGATTTAGAACTACAGTTGATGAATCGAAATGTTGCTAATACTTGAGGGACTAGACTCAAAACTTTGAAAATTTCAAATTGGACCAGCTATTCCCGCCCAGTTTCCATTTCCCTCCCATTAAAGACGCCACCCCCTCTTCCAAACTTCAACACACCAACTATGACCTCTTCCTCTTCAGTTCCTATCCACATCATCGATGACGATGTAAGTGTCCCAAAATTATTGTCCAGTTTTAAATTTCGATACTCCACTTTCTCGATTTAATTGGGAGGTTTGCCCTAGGAAATTAATTAAGAGAATATACACAACAAACTTAAATGCTATTTATGCTGCTCGTTACTAGACAAAGTATTTGAATATGATTAGTTTAGGGTTGAAATTGGGATTTTTTTTGTTGTGAAATCAAATTTCCTAATTAAATTGAAATGGGGTAGTATTTTTTATATATGTTTGAAATTGAGGTAGTATAATATTTGGTAATTATTGAAATGGGGTAGTATATATACGATAATTTGGATTCAAATTATTGTAATGTTAATTGTCAATTAAGGCTGCAAAGTTCGTTAATCAGGCTATTAAACATCAAATTGGACAAGCTTTTTGTAATGGAGGTATTATTATTGCTGTATGATTTTCTTAAAATTTGAAATTTAAGTGTGTTATATTTCAGGAATTTGATTGGGAAGCAGCGGCCATAGAAATCGAAAAAGTTGAATGTGGAGCAACTGATGCAACTACAATTAATTCCTCTATTTTTGATGTTAATGAGAGTGTTAATAATATTCCTCTGAAGAATGACTATGGAAATAATTGTTTTAACCATTTCAAGAAAGAACATCAGAAGAAATTCACTAATGGGAAGCAATCCACGCTTGACAGATTTATCGGAGTTGGTTCTAGTTCAGGTTTGGAGAAAGTACGAGGCAGTAATGTGAGTGATGGGGCAGCATTTAGTTGGAATGAAAATGGTGGAAATGTTATTTGTAATAATGATGTTAATACTAATTACGATAATCAAGAGGGCGATTCTGTTGAGGAGGGCACCAGCTGTGTTAAGCTCGATCACGAGGCTGCTAAGACTTGGATATACCCAGGTTTTGTTCTATTTTTAACCTAAAATAATACATCATTTGATGGATTACTTGGATCAATGATATTGCCCAAAAGTTTTTTTAACTTTTTGGCTTAGCCTTACCTTACTCGAGACTTCGTTTTCAAACTATTCCAAATGGTCGCTTATATTAAGGCCTTGTGAATTTATCGATGTTAACTTTCATATCATCATTGGATATTTCGTTCCATGTAATGGCTCGACACTACATGGTAAGCATGCCTGAATTCTCTTATCATGTTGTTTGTACATCTGAAACTCTTGATAGGGTTGGCACTGGTGAAAATGTTATTATTTTTGTCCCAAGTCATCTTTATTAACTAAATTTACACATCTTTTCCTAAAAGTCATATTAGAATTTGAATCATGAGATGCAAATCATTAACACGTACATATGTACTTATGTTCTACTTGCAATGATGCAACTTTGAAGTTAAATAAATATCTATTTCTCGAGTGTAGAAGCTTGAAGAGAATTTTGTAGAGGTCTATTGGGTTTATAATATGTAACATTTTTGGGTTTTCAGTATGTAACTCTTTTGGGCTTTTAGTTTCTAACTTTTTTCTGAACTTCTCGTTTCTTATGTGCTTGACAGTAAATGCTGAGATGCGAGATTACCAATATGATATTACACAGAAAGCTCTTTTTACTAATACACTAGTAGTCTTGCCTACTGGACTTGGCAAAACACTTATTGCTGCCGTCGTGATGTATAATTACTTCAGATGGTTTCCAGAAGGTAATGCATGGATGAAGTTCTTTTTCATCCCTAATTTGACTGAGTGTCTTTATAGAAATTTCCAGTTATTACTGTTGCTTTTACTTGAAGCTGTTGGATTATTTTTTGCTCTTTAACAATTATATAGTAGGAAGAGGTACCACTTCCATATAGGCCAAATCTTAACCTTCTAGGACAATTGTCTATTTTGATGGATGCATCCATTATGAATAATAGTATTAAAACAATTTTATTCAGGAGAGATGTGTTATTATTTTAAAGCTTGATCAATTCAAATCTACATATTTCTGCTCTGAGCTTTACCATACGTTTATGTTGGAGAGCTAAAGAAAAAAGGATTCTTATGCATAATAGTAAAATAGTTTTTTCGTTACCGATGCAGGTAAAATTGTCTTTACCGCCCCTTCCAGACCACTCGTTATACAGCAGATAGAAGCATGTCATAAAATTGTTGGGATACCACAAGTAATTAAATTTTTCTTACCTCAAATTTGTATCTAGTTTCAGTTTTTTGAGAGGGTTGCATCTAATCTGATTGCAGGAATTTACAATTGACTTGACAGGTCAAACAAACCCAACCAGAAGAATCGAGCTTTGGAAAGATAAGAGAGTCTTCTTTGTTACTCCGCAAGTGCTGGAGAAAGATATTAGTTCTGGTGAATGCTTAACTATAACTTGCATAAATTGTTATATATTTTAGCAAACACTGTCCAAACAAAATATGTTATTATGTTTTGACAGATTAGATAGTAACATGGCTTCAATAACTAAATAAGGCTGAAACCTAAGTATTAGTGGTAAGTGAATAATTGTCATCAAGCCTGTGCTGGTATGTGAAATTGAGAGCCCACATCAACTAATACATTATTAATGCATATTTGATTTTCTAATGTTACGTGGAATCATACTTCAGCTATTAAGGATCAAGTGGTGGTACTGGTACCTATTACCAACATCCATTTTAAGTAGCAGAACTGGCATGAATATCGATCCCTTAAAGGATAGAGTTGTTAACTGTCTTTGTCCCATTGGAATAAGGACATCTAGGGATCTCTAATGTGCCCCATCTTGTCATGATGTCATCCCAGTTTTGAATAACTTTTTTGCTATATATTGTGTTATTTTATCATTCTTAATAGGTTAAATCATTTAGGTTCATGCTTGGTGAAACAACTAGTTTGCTTAGTAATCGATGAGGCCCATCGTGCTACTGGAAACTACTCATACTGTGTAGCAGTTCGTCAGGTTTGTCACTTTCAACTATTACAAATCTATAAACCACGAGGAAACTACTGGAACTTAATTCTCTTTGGTATCTATCACATAGATTTTTCTCACTTTTTATTGTTTATATATTTCTACCATTGAGTTGTCTCAAGTCAACTATTTTGTAGTTGATGGCGGTTCCAGTGCAACTCCGAATACTAGCATTGAGTGCGACACCAGGCTGTAAGTACTTTAATTATTAAATTGGGTTGCAGTTCAGATCTGATATCTTAACAAGTTATCTTTCTCTACTACTCTTTTGCATGTTTAGCTAAACAGCAGACTATTCAGAATGTCATTGATAATCTAGAAGTTTCAACTCTTGAGTATAGGGATGAAAGTGACCATGATGTTGCCCCATATGTGCATGGGAGGACAATAGAATTGATACAGGTTCTTCAATATCTATGATAACATCCCCTCTTTTATGAGAAAGTTTATACATCTTTAAGTTCGATACTTTTGCTAGGTTCCAATGGGCAAAGAAGCTGTTGAAATAAAAGACCTGCTCGAAGACGTTATAAGCCCATATGTTTCTCGTCTTGGTAAACATGGGGTTATTCGGAATGGTGATGTCCAGACAGTATGCTTCCATTCAGCTTTAATTCATTTTGACAGCCTATCACATGCTCTTTATTCTTCAATTTTAAATTATAGTAATCATTAAAAGTAATGCACACTTAAAAATATCACCACCAACAACATGCCCTTATGCCTTCAAGAGGTTTCCGCCTAAGCAAGGTAAGGAAGTCAGATTGCATGCAACCTTCCACATGTGATAAGAGGAAGCTTGTTACCATTTGACCCAAAATGAAGTGTAAGACTATCTATTATTTCACAGTAGTTTAGAAGTGTAAATATTGTAATGAATCATTCTGATATGTTCCATTATATAAGAGTGCTAAAAACAATAAAAATGTTTGACTCCATAAAAGAGGGAAATATTAGATATAGCAGTAAATGATTTATTTGATCAGTAAACTATTTGTTTATGCACTAATTGAACACTGAAGTTTTACCATGATCATATCGTATTCTAAACCATTAAGTTTAACTTGCCGTATCATCCATCCTTCATATTTACATCCTTCATACTATCACCCTGCATCATCTCCCTTGAAATTACTACCACAACTCGTACGACAAACATCCACCTTTTGACCATTTTTGTATGCCTCCTCTTTTCTTTGAACCAAAACTTTTGTACATTTCTTCCTCTTGTAAAAACCCCCTACAACCATCCTCTCCATCTTCCTCTCAAGTCGCTGTACAATAAGATTTTTGGACCCTATTCGTTCTTAACCTGTTGTGCTCCTACAATTTTGGCGTCCAGCTTCCTCATTTTTATATAGTAGTGAATTTTCAGTATTAAGTTCAGATTCTGTGATTGGTTTAGGGAAGTACTTTTAGTAGTTTGATTCTATCATTTGTGTTTTCAGAATTACTATGTCATTGCAGTAATAGCAGTAGACTTTTTACTAGAGTGAATAAAACAATGACAGATTATTAACAGTTAATCTGGGGACTGGGGCTCGGTATGCAAATCTGTCTGATGTAATGGGATTTTTTCTGTAAATCTAGTAGGGATGTTGGTTGTTCAGAGGGAAGAGCGTACACATCAGAATAGGTGGAGAACTGGGGAAGAGTGAAAAGAGAGCATAATGATTGTGCTATAATTTAGTGTGCATAAGTTGAAACTTTGTTATACTAGTTGACATTTTTATCCTTGCTCAAAGGAGCCACCTACCCTATTAATGGTGATTAACTGAGTGGCCAACATGGAGTTTCAGAAATTCCTTGATGTCGAATTTGTCTGTAGTAAAACTTTGGTGTTCAATTAGTCTATATTCAATAGTTTGAGTCTGAAAAGTTTTATTTACCATCTGATATGTACACTCAAGTAGAGGACGAGAGAGTTTGCCCATTCTTCCTTATCAGACAGAATAACATGATAAAAGAATACAACATATATAATGGAAATATTATCTGTCTATTTTTATAAAGGATTTTTTCTTTCCCTAATATTATCGGTCTGTTTTTTAACTGAATGCAGTGGAGCCCACACCAGTTACTTTTATCAAGGGAAACTTACCGGCAATTTAACGCACAAAATATGCCTGATGCTAAGCGTAATGAAATTGAAGGAGTTTTTGGAGTTCTGATAACACTTTATCATGTACGGAAATTACTCTCAAGCCATGGAATAAAGCCAGCCTTTGAAATGCTTGAAGAAAAGTTGCATCAAGGGTACGGTTTTCTTGGCTTCCAACTAATCTGAATCAAATTAGTGTCAGCACTAATTTAAATTGGTCTAGCTAATTTCAAATAATTTGAAATTTGATTTTATGTTCTGTCCTATTTGGAACAGTTATGTTTACATATATTTTCACATGTATACTTAAATAAGCAAGCATGTATCTTTGTGTGTGTATGTCTTTGTCTGAACATTTTTACATGACTATATAAACATGTCCTCTGGTTTTTAGTATCTAAATTGACTTATAAAACATTTATGAGAGGTTTTGCGTGTGCGTACCTTAATTTAAGGTTCTAAACTCTCATGTTTAACGTTTTTTGCAGGTCGTTTGTCCGATTTGTAAGTAGAAATGAATCACTTGTAAGAGCAAAGGTTTTGATGGAGCAATCTGTAACTCATGGAGCACCGAGCCCTAAACTGTCAAAAATGCTAGATATTTTGCTTGATCACTTCAGTATGTAGTATACCACACATCAAACTTTATGCAATTTTATTTTGATTGTTATCATGCAAATGTCCATTTTTCCCTTGAAACGATTGGGACTACAACAGTGCTCAAGATTCTCAACAATTTCAGTTTTTCTCGAAATATCTTTGTCCAATTATAACTGTATTACTTTAATCAAAGTGGCCATTTGGGTTGAGCCATTTAAAGACCAACTCTTATTAGATTGTTATCATGCTGATTTCCTTTTTTCCTGAAATGATCCGAATCAAAAGTGGCCAAGGGGCCAAGGTTAACATTGATTTCTTAAAGATATTTCCCCCCAAATTTATTTGTTCAATTATTACTTTATTAGAACCTTCTTAGTTTTATATCATGTATATAACTAGACCAAATTCAGTGAGCCATTTAAAAATCAACTCTTACGTATAGAGTTGTAGGAGATGGTGATTAGCTAAAACATTTATCGCTAAGAATGGGATGTTAGTGACAGTATTTCATGTTTATACATGTTAAATTTAATGCTTTACTTGAGTATTGCCAGAACCAGAGTCTTCTTAGACTTCAGTAAAATCGTATTTGATAATTCTTGTTATGCATTTTGCTTATAGATCTATGTCACAGACTCGCATATAAGTTATGCCATCTTTTATACTATACATTTTCCTTTCTGAATTTCTTACACAAATATATTTATGTAATGAACCTTATTTCTCCCATGAGCTACAACCCTTAGGTTGACCTAAGTGATTGCAATCATGTTAGCTTCTTATATTGGTTGCTTGATTACATATGGATTCTTTTCAATTGTTTCCTATATATCTTTGTTTCCGCGTTTCTGATACTGAGTTATTTAAATAATCTTTGCAGAAAACAATGATTCACAAAGTTCAAGGGTTATTATTTTCTCAAATTTTAGAGGAAGTGTAAGGTGCTCTCATCTAATTTCTACTTTTAGAAGCTATTCTCTCTTTGTATTTGTAAGCTCGATGCTCATGTCATGTTTTCCTGTTGAATATTATGCTCGTCTCAGGGACATAATGAGTACACTAGCAAAAGTTGGGGATCCTGTTAGAGCTACTGAGTTTATTGGTCAAAGTACAGGTGTGTATCATTGTTACACAGTCATATTGTTTTACATTGTTGGGTGCTGTTTCCTGGCCTCTTTTCCTTTTATTTTTGTAAATAACATTTTAAGATCAAAGAATTGGACTTCTTGGTCAATTTATTATACCTCTAGTTCACTATATATATTATCATGCTCGATAAGAACACGAAAGTTAGATGGCCATACTTTTTGTTTCATCTTATGGATGTACATTAACCATTACTAGCATCCATCTTTTAGTTCTTTTTTGTGCAGCCCTTCACTATGAAATATCACTTTTGATAGGATCATATCACTATGTGGCCTCTGAAAACTAATTTTAATCTACACAGACTTGAGGCTTGAAAACATATGTTTGCTGAGTGCGCAGGCCTTATTCTAGTTCTGATCCTTTAGCAATTTTTTTTTAATCTTAGTTTACTTATTAATTAGTTTTATTTGTTTTTCTTAGAAAATGTTCAATATAAATTGACCTGATATAACATCATTAATTAAAATAAATATAATTTAATGAATGTGTTCTTATGTTACCTTTAATTGCATAAGACTCTTGGGTCAGTCCAAAAGCTGATAAGTGGAGCTCTCTTCTATAAACTGGAGTAACACTGAAGACAGACAAGGAAATTAGAATGGTCCGTAGTATAAAGATACTTCCCTCGGAACTCAAAAAAACAGTTTGGAAACGTTAATAAAATAAGGTAGGCGGTAATGTGAGAGCAATTTTGATCATGCCAGATCGAAGAAGGCCAAATTTCATTTTTCATCCTCAAGTCGACTATTCAGGTCCATTCATCAAGTATCATGTAATTATTAACTATTATTCCATATAATTTAGTTCAGGTATAAATCTATCAGCTAAGTGTGCAACAAATTGTCCAAATCGGCCAAGAAAAATCGAAGCAACGCCAATTGGTATAGCTATAGCAACAGCTCATTGACTAATAGTAACTGTCAAGCAAAACATTGCTTGGGCTAAGATCATAGCGCACAAATAGGCCAATCCTTGAGCATCATACTGCAAGCCAATTAGACTTAAGTGGTTGAACCCATGAGTGCCTTCAGTAAGTTGTTGAAGAGAAATCAATTATGGAAGTGTTTCGTTTTCATTAATGCACTTGTTGCAAATTGTAGATGTTAGATAAATTGGATTTTTTATGCACTTTTTTGGATTTAGATGGCTGATTTAGATAAGGAGCATTATCATGAGCCTTTAGTAATGAGAAGTAATTGCTCGAAGAGTTGAACCTGTAAAGAAATTGAAGTTCCCAGAATCAAGGCTGGTTGATATAAAATGATTGCATGAAGGGGTAGATCCTGTAACAAAAACTAAGGTTCTCAGTGAATTCTGCTAAAGACCATGAAGTTCTAAGAAACAATTTCACCAATACTGCTCAAGTTCGATGGCATAGTCATTACCCATGGTTGTAATGCTTAAATAATGATAGGCCCACCATGTATTCAAAAGTCACTCTTGCTGAGTTGTTATAATACTGGCAATGTTGGTGAATAATCAATAAAGTACTTCAGGGGCATATGTGTTGCATATGTCATGTTTGTTACTGTACGAAATTGATGATACATTTCCTCTAAATATTGTGTTCTTTCTTCAGCGAAAGCATTGAAGGGACAGTCACAGAAAATTCAACAAGCTGTGCTGGAGGTATTTAGTTGTCATCTCTTCCTTGGTTGCTCTTTGACTTGCTATCTGACTTGGCTCATTGTGCAGCAATTTCGCAGTGGTAAATTCAATGTAATTGTCGCAACGTCAATTGGAGAAGAGGGTCTTGATATTTTGGAGGTTGATCTTGTCATATGCTTTGACGCGAATGTGTCACCTTTAAGAATGATTCAGCGCATGGGAAGGACTGGTAGAAAGCATGAAGGAAGAGTGGATATCCTTTGTCTGCGTACTTGTTAGACATACTTTTAATGGTATCTGAAATACTGGTTATAATATTTAAATGTGAGAAAATTTTATTGCTTACATGTATAATTGTCATCAATTTTTCTTGACTATTTCTACTAGTTTTAGCTTGTGAAGGCTCAGAATTGAAGGGTT
Organism: Echium plantagineum; assembly: GCA_003412495.2. NCBI lineage: Eukaryota > Viridiplantae > Streptophyta > Magnoliopsida > Boraginales > Boraginaceae > Echium > Echium plantagineum. Next base: position 6,762,001 of record CM016568.1, on the reverse strand, counting down.
ACTTGGACAAGAAATCTAAGAACAATTCTATCAGGAAACATATGCGGAATGGAGGATTGAATAGCTTCGTTTTCCATAGTAGCCCAAGAATGGTATGTTTTATGCATTTAGCTGGTTGATTACTTTAATCACCATTTCACCCTTGATATATCTATGATGTTGTGATTGCAGATTCCCCATGTTATTAAACCTGAAGTTCAGTTAGTAGAGCTGTCAATCAAGCAATTTATTCACCGTGGAAGGAGGGTGAAAGATGATGAACTCATGCATTCCCCTGCCCCCTTAACCAATTTAACTAATGCCGAGACAGAAAAGATAGCAAAGTATTTCAGTTCTATGGATGAAGAAGTATGGAGGCCTTCACTCATAGCTTTCCCTCTATTTCAGTCATATCCCTCCCGAGTCCACAATGTGTTGCATTCGTCCAGGACAGGGATGTTGGTAGATGCAATCCAACATCTTCAAGAGTCATCGTTATTAAGGGGAAAGGCTATTGTGTGTGAGGTATGTTATACATTTTTGTCTCTCTTACCCCTTTCGGCATTAACTGATGCTACTACTGCCTTAATGTTGTAATTTTAGGATGATTCATCTTCGAATCCTTATGCGGGAGAAGCTGTTTCGCAAGACAATAAGAAAGGTAAATTCTTTTTGGAGTTGTAAAACACTATGTTGTTGTACCAAATACAAGCATCTGTGAAAGTTTGAAGGTCCATAAATCCCTGTGAACGTATTCCCTCTTCCAAAATGAATTTTTGTTCCTTTTGAATGATTTTATTTAAATTGTCAACCATTTTAAGGTTCGTTTTATTTTGATAATCTGAAGCACCAAATGACTTGTTTCTTCTCCTTTCTGTTTCATACAACCATTGATACCTAAAGTAAAACATCTAATCACATAAGATATGATTGCAATGCACCTTCACACTAGCATGCATATTGAAAGTTATAAAGTACTGAACTTGAAGAAAATTGTGCAAATGTTTGCAGTAATGGCAAAATGAGTTTCCTTTAACTGGTCTGTGTCAGTTTGTCTAATCTACAGAAAAATCTCTCATTGTAGTTTATGTCAGTTTGTTAGAAGATTATTATAGCAAAAGCAAATCTGATAGCCTTTCATTTTAGTGTAGTGCTGTTGATTTGTCTTATATCCCATGAACTTCCCCTTCAAAGGATGTGAGAAGATAACAAGGATTTCACTAATTTTAAGCGAATCAAAACTGTACTGTTTTTGATTCATCACAATCATTAGTTTCCTTATTGAAATTATGTTGACTGTAATTTTTAAATGCAAATCTATGTAAACAGTGTCATCAAGTGCTTCATGGATTTTGCAGTTTGTTATTCATATAATACGGATGAAACAAACAACTAGTTTACATATTTCCAGTATCATGTTTGATATGGTATTTCTGATATATGATATCTTATCTCATGGTTTCATTGGTTTTATTATAGACCCCTATTTAACCCTATACTTATAGTTTTGCTAGATATTTAATATACTTGGTTGCATAATTGGAAACTTTTCTTTAGGGTCTCAAACCTGTAGTGAACTTCTTCCTGAGAAAGATGCACCTGAGGGTAATACCAGCCCTATGTATACAGAGCTGAAAGTGGAACCTAAGGGGAAATGCACAAGGGTACATAAAGTCTTGTTTGGCTCAGAGTTCATATCTACAGAGAAAGGGAAGAGGGCCCAGAGCATATCTGTACCCGCAATTCTCTCACACTCGAGTAACAATGAGATCTCAGAAATTAGATGTGTTGCTACTTCAAAAGGTTGCCTGGAGGAAAACCTGTCGACTTCTAGACTACATAATCCTGATGTACACTTGGAAGCTGTGAGTCAATCTGAGAGAATTAACTTAATTCCTGTGTCGTGCAATAAGTCTGTGGAAGTAGATCAAACAGATGCAAGTCCTTTGGCCGATTCTAAAAAAAGACGTGCAGATGACGGAGAATCTCATAATGAAAATTATTGTGCAGAGATTAGTCCACGATTAACTAGTTTCATCAAGAGTGGATATGTTCCTGAGTCTCCAATTAATGATATTGGTATATATACTCTTCTGGACTAGCTTATATTTTGATATATAAAAGGTACTCAATTGTTATTTGGGTTTGTTTTGACAGATATATCAAAGAGTCAAGACTGTGCTTCCACTTCGCAGTCGCTGGCAAAACTAGTAAACAAGTTCCCACTAGAAGGTGAATATACAAAGTGTTATACTTGTCCTTCGGAGAAGGATATTTCTGCTGATATGGTTGACCAAATAGAAAGATATGTTGTTCATTCAAATAATAATCTACCACAAATATGCATATCTCCCTCTTCTCTGGATGAGCCAAAAACTCCCATGGGTCAATTGTCAAATTTTAGCAGTAGCAATGACTGGAAATTAAATTCCGGAGAACACTCTAATAGTGTTGAGCAACCATGCAAGTTTAGGAGATTACGCAAGTATGAAGATCATCAAAAGAAGCTTTATCTGGAAAATAGAGGAGATACTGAAATCCATAGAACGTTTCATGGCTGTAATAATCAATTTACAGGTATCATCGTCTCTGTTTTAGTATTCAGAATTGATTATTCGCAATATATGCACCACATTTTGACATAAAAATTTTGGTTCTACCACCTTTTGTTAAGACTTGCATGAATTACACCCATGTCGTTTTTATATTAGTTAGATTATGGTTTTCAGAATGGATACTATATAGATATTTGTTTTATACAAAATAATACAAAAAAGGTCCTATTGTCAACAAAATGAATTGGGTGGCATGTAATGCAAACAATATCAAAAAGTGGTAGAAACGGGGAGAAATTTGGTAGAATAGCTCCTTTTCACATGAAAATTTAAACACCAGCACCCTTGGTTTTTTTTGCAAAACCATAGCACCCACCCCCCCTAAAATGACTACCCTACCCCCCTTTCATCTTCTTCTTCTTCACATACCCACAATCCCCCACCCCACCCCCACCATCACAACCACCACCCACCCCTTCATCATTTCTTCCCCAATTTCTCTTTCCCCACATCCATCACCAACCACCATAACCACCACCTCTACCTCACCAATAACCCACCCTAGTCCCACCCCTTCCCCCAAATTCGAAACCATACCTCCCTACCTTCTTTTGAAATAGAAATGGACATGGAGGAAGGGGAGTCGAGTTTTTCAGCGGAGTTGGGGTGAGAACTCGTGTTTTCTAAGATGGGGTGAGGGGAGCTCATTTTTTTACTATTTTGGAGGGGGGTGGGGGCTAACTCGTTTAACAGGGAGGGGGAGGGAGAACTCGTTTTTGCAGGGGGAGGGGGGGGGGTCGAGGATTTTGGTATGTGATGGTGGTTGGTGGTATTGTAAAGAAGACGAAGAAGAAGATGGGGAAGAAGTATATGTGGAAGAAGAGGATGGGTATGTGGTATTTGGTGGTGATGATGTTGGTGGTGTTAGTGTATGGTGGTTGTGAAGGTGGTTGGTGATATTGGTGGTGGTGGGGCGTGGGATGGTGGAGATGTGTGGAGGAGGAAGATGAAAAGTCGAGAATAGGTAGAATAGTCATTTCAGGGGGCGGATGCTATTTTGATACAAAAAAACCAAGGGTGCTAATGTTTAAAATTCCATAGAAAAGTTATTAATCTGTCAGATTTCTCAGAAAGGGTTGTGAAATTCTGGTGTAGTGGTTAGATACTCAGTAGTCACTTGTAAGGGTAGAGGTTAATAGTTCAAACCTTCACTGCTAGGTAAGTCTAAAAAAAGGTGGAAGAAACTAAAAAAGTATATAAAAGGATGTTTTTTATCGGCATTTTACTGTAATTGGTCTTTTTAAGCATTTAAGCTCAGTGCACTATTTTGAACTAGTTTAACATAGGAGAATTGCCTTAATGATATGATGTCATGTGCTTTTGTAGGTGCTAAGAAGCGTGAAATGGATTGTGCTGTTTTTATTGACGAGGAAGCTGAGTAAGTAATGTCAACTGATATATATATATATATATATATATAGTTGGGTCGATCGTAGTAATATTAATCACGTATAAAATGTTATGATTGTGTTATCAGTAATTCTTTCAATGAACCTCTTAAATAAAGGAGCGAGCTTTAATATTAATGCAACTGCCTCAATATAATGAAGTAGTTTGAGTGAATAGTGGGCCTTCATACAACATGTTATAGGTTTAAGTTGCTCATTATCGTTCTCCTGTACTGTGCTTTCGCTGACTACTTTGCAAATAATCCTCCTCAATATGAGATCATAAATTTAGGCCATCTGATAATGAAATCTATGCTTCCTTCCAGAGGAAGCTTCTTTTCATATATTGTTTTGTACGGTAACTAATGGAAATGCTCCATATATTTCTGACTACTTAAATCAATGAACTTTATTTAGTCTGTAAAGGCAAGTCTTTGATGTGCCCAATTTTACTTGATAGTTTGTCCTGAAATTTTGGCTTCGTTGTCTGCTTATCTGTGATAGGGTATCTGCACATGTTTTGGTGTCGGAGGATGAAGAAGATGTTCCAGATACCGACTCATGTGAAGACAGTTTCATAGATGACAGGATAAATCCAACAGGGACAAGCACTCAAGCTGAAGTTGGTGGCGTTGACATGATGGCAGTTTACAGGTTCACTAAATCTAGATGTCCTGAGTTTATTAGATCACTTGAATGAAGATCCTAAATTAATTTCTGCCCTTATTTTATGAAACTTCATTCAACAACAGTACAGAAGGTGCAATACCTCACATCTATCTGTTTGAAGTTCGATACTCGCCTGTGAGAACTTAAGTACTCCTGCCCTAATAAATTTTTTTATTTCATCCTTCATTTTCAGAAAATTCATTTGTTTAAAAAATATAAGATATTGGAGGCAGTGAAGTTTGTATGATAGTGCTCCTTAAACCTTGTATGGATGAAGTATTTTGTTTTAATGCAACCGGCATAACCTTAAGCATAAGTATCTATTACTCTGTACAACTTAGTGTTTGTTAATCTCTTTAACAGTTGTTTTAATGGTTAAAGACATATCCAGGGCAAAATCTTCCCATTTTTGCACCTGGATTATTCTTTTTCTGCTCGGATACATGTCCTTTTCTGAGATGGAGTTTCCATGTTTCAGGCGCTCCCTACTTAGTCAAGTCCCTATGGTCGAAGGACGGCCCTCCTTAACATATGTTAGTCCTGATTCTGCCACTCCGAGGAGCAGGTCAAATGAAGGTTCAAGCACATACAGATCGGAAATGCATTCCATTCAAATACTTGATGCTGGCCCCGGGAGTAATGCAAGCATTGCAGGATCAGTTCAGTTGAATTCAGATAAGACATCTGGATATCCCATCCTTAACTCAGACCTCAATTCTTCCAACAGACCTGATGCTTGTGTGGATAGCCGAAAGAGAAATCATATTTTCTATCGAGAAAGATCTTTGCCGGCACAGAACTTGGACAAGGAATTCTTATCAGCATCTCAAATTGCTGAGAAAAATCAGTTGCCGGAGAGACAAGTGGCAAAACCAGAAGACTGTGACATGTTTGATGATGATGATCAATTCTTTGCAAGCCTTGATCTTGATGCGATGGAGGCACAAGCTGCTCAGCTGCTCCGATCCAAAGCAGAACACATGATACAGAAAAATGTAGTCACTTCAGATGCTCCACATCCAGTTCTTGATCTTGCAGATTTACCAACATTCGACCTTGGAATTTAGTTGCTGCTGGAGTTGTGTAATTATTCAGACATATCCACCCTAGCCCACCTACCAACCATGGGGGAATTACTCTTTTCACAAGTACAAAGAACAGGGCGAGCATGCTGTTACGGGCGAGGATGTGGCGCTTGTTTGTGTAGAATGTATTTATTAATTCGTCTACAACAGTGAATGATGTTATATGACTGAAGGGAGGGAAGCGTGTACATCTGATACCTTTTACATTTTTTGCATCCTTTTTTTTATTTCATTTCTTAATTTCAAAGTTCTTTTTGTAACCCCTCTAAGAAACGTGCGCAATACAAAGGAGAACTTGCTTGGTTCATCTTATTAGTTTTGGTTCGTCTCAATCCAAAATAAGTGTAGTAAAGTAATTCCAATTTAGTGAGATTTGCAAAATGAGATTCTCAATAACTAAAGAACAAATTCTATTTTGTGCACAAATATTTTTTGTTTATATATATATATATATAAAGATCTTAAATAGAGTTTGTTAAAACCGAAAACCAATTTTTTTTTGTTCGATTTTGGATGTTTTGCACCATCTCACTTCGAACTAATTTTTTGTTAAAACCAAGTCCGCAAAAATTTATTTCAATTTAATCTGATCGGAATTTAGTTGGTGCAAGAGTTGTGTAATTATGGAAACCACCGTACACACCCAAATAGTGGTTTACTATTATATGAAATGACCATTTTACCCCCCACCCTATTTAACTTTCTCACCTATTATACTTCCAAATAGGGGCGACAGAATTGTCATTTAAAGCTACAGGAACTCACTATTTGGGTGTGTGTATAACCGATCAGTGTAATTATTGAGACAAATCCACCCCAGCCAACCTACCTAGGCAACCTACCAACCATGGGGCCTGGGGGTATTGCTCTTTTCACAAATACAAAGAGTAGAGAGAGCATGCTGTCACGGGCGAGGAGGTGGAGCTTGTTTGTGTAGAACGTATTTATTAGTTCGTCTGCAGCAGTGAATGCTTAAGAGTGACGCCTAGCAAATACTCCCTTCATTCTTAATAGATTGACATATTTTGACTTTTATGGTCAATAAAATACAATTTAAAACCTAAATATCTCTTATTCAATTTACGAAAAAACTCTAAAAAGTTGATACTTTAAAAATATATATTGAGATGAATCTAACAAGGTTCCACATCACTATATTATTTTTTATCATTTAATAAAAATTCTTTGTCAAATTTTTTAAAGTTTGATCATAAAAGTCAAAATGTACCAATTATTTAGAGAAACAAAATATACCAATCATTTAGAGACGAAGGAGTATGTGAGAAGATTATACTATATATATGTGAGCTCTTATATCATTTTAATCATCCAACTAAGTCCATGAATCAATCAAGTAATTCAATCATTTAAGTATCAATAGCAAAAATATTATTCCCTCCATTCCTTTTATTATGGACCATTTACTTTTGTATAAAAAAAAAAAAAATTTGAATTCATTTTACAAATATAGTTTTTCCTCTACATATTCTTCCCAAATTTTGTATCTTAAAAATGAAATTCTATTTTAAATAAATGATTCTTAGATTAAGGAAGAACAAAGAAAAAATAATTCTTAGATTAAGAAAATGAATTTAAAAATGGTTTGTTCTTAAAAGTTCTTTATATTATGTTACGGAGTATTATATTTAGCAAATTTATAAATATTAATTCTCTATCTACATACATAAATTTTGAGCTTTTACAAGATAAATAATCAATAGGAGGTTCGACAGGAATTGTTTCAATCTTGTAAGTTGTAACTAGAACAAAGTTCTTATAGAGCATAGTAGTACTTATAATATCATTCTCCAAACTATTGTATATCCCTTATTTATTAATGTCTAGAATTTATAACTAATTGATTTACTTATAATTCTTATTGATAGTTTGATAGTTTCATTTCGTAGGTTTGGTTTAGGGACTTTTATTCTTTTTGCCAAGTTAGAGATTTGACGCTTTTATTCAATAAATAGTCAAAGAAATATTGCAATATTTTTTGGATGTCTACAAATGCAGGTTGCCCCTATAATTTAAAAACTTTTGTTATTAATAATTTTAATGTTGTTAGTCTTTTGAGTAATGTTACTAATTTGGTTCCTTTTTGTAATGGCTTTTCTAGCCACAACAATGGCTAATTTATGAATTGAATCATTTATAATAAAATGTATTTATACAGTGAGACAACCTATATTGTTGATATTGTAGAGGCAGCTTATATTTAAGGCAACTTATATTTATAGGTAAAGTCTAAACATAACCCCAATTAAGACATGTAGTTGTGCGCTATTCCACCACCAACCTAACAAATTCCATTCTCAAGTTTCAGATTTCTTCGATGTTGTTTGAGAAAAAATATTGTCAAGATGCACATCCCACATTGGAAGTCGATGTCCTCACGAGCTAATATATAAGATCCTGGCTATTCCCTCTATTACCAATTGGTTGTAGAGTGGAATTCCATAGACTCTTAACATAATATCATGAGCCAAGCCCGAGTTAATGAGGTACGTGTACCCCGCCGCTGTTGTTCCGGCAAGTAATTTCGGCGAGGAAAATTCCGCCGACGATTGGGTTAACGTGAAGGGGAGTGTTAAGATGCGCATCGCACATCGGATGTCGATGTCCTCCCGGGTCAATATATAAAATCCTGAACTACTCCCTCTAATGCCTATTGATTTTAAAGTGAACCCCATAAACTCTTAACAAATATGTTCTCATCGGAGGAACCGAGGAGGTTGACATTGTCCTTCCAAGTGTTAGTTGCACTAGGAAACTAAGTGATGGTTTTGAGAGGATGAAATTTGCCAAAATCTTGCCCGACCTAAGAAACTGCGAGTGAAAGGGAGCATTGGGAAGAAGAAGACGGTACTTTAGGAAACAAGGTTGTCTCATACTCCTATTAGAGTAGATTCGGTCACATACTTCACTTCTAGGTCGATCAATCACGTTAATAGATCTTTAGGCTGTCCCAAATTACCAACTCTTTTAGGTTTTTCTCGATGTGATCTACATATTTTAGTATTCTCTTTCAATTTGTATGTTCACTTTTCTAAAAATGAATATTTTTAAAATTGATTTCACTTTAGTTAAAAATTTGGAAGAGATAATGTGAGATGAATTTGAATATTCTTTTACTTCGTATAATAATAAAGAAATCAAACAAAATGAGATGGAGGGAGTACTAATTCCATAATTTCAAAACCCTCGTATTTTGGGGGTAATAATTCAAATAATTTGACTACATTATTTGAACTTTATGATTTTCGATATTGGTTATGTTTAGCGGTTGTTGTGAAAAATCGCCGAGTTAATTTATGAATTTGGCAGATTGAAATTCTGATTTGAGGTTGAGAGAATACTGATGAAGTTCTGTGTGTGTGAATTGGATGAATTCGCTGATTTTGTCTTCTAAAAATTTAAGTGATAAGAGCAAATTTAGTCCTAAGTAGTGAAATAAAATTGTATTTTGATTTCACATAATTGAAGTGTTACAGATTAATTTTCGAAAGTGACAAAATTTATTGTGATACAACATATATATGTCCACTTCTAATATGCAATATTATTATTATTGAGGATTATTAAAGTGCAGTTATATCCCATTATCTGAAATTAAATCGAGAATTAGCTCAAAAAATTACATGTTAATTTGCCAAAGGTCAAGTATTTTGTTTGTTGTAATTGTAAGACTTAAGCACGAATAATTATTTTAGCATCATGTGCAGGTCGTGATATTTCAAGATGTTTTGTATTACATTTGTTTACTATCGTATAAATGTTATATTTATCAATTTTAGTTTTTTTTTTGTAAAGTGTACACTCTCAAGGCACAAGAGTGTTCATGTTAGTGCTTTTAACTTCCTTAAAGTTGAGCCTATTAAATATAGTTAATTATGAATATAATTGATGAAATGGTCACATTAAATAAGCAAAAGATGCCCTTCGCATCTTTTTAATAGTAAGGTACATGATCCTTATAAATGTGTACATTTGTGCAAACGATTCCAAAATTATATTTGAAATAATAATTTATTTGAACAGTCTTTTATGTCTTTAATAAAATCAATGCCTTTCAAATATCATGAACCATATATTCACTTGTTAAAATTCAAAAAGTCGAGAAATTTGTTACTCCTCCATACAACTTTTCAAGGGTCTTTTGATTTTTCGTAATTATCAAGACTTAAAATGTAAATATTTTTAATTTTACATGTATAAAAGTTAGAAGAAATTGATATTTCAAAAATATAGATTAAAACGAATCTAACAAGATCGCACATGACTATTTATTTCTTATTGATCGGTTAATGAGTATTTACTGTCAAAACTCAAAATTGTTAAAATTTGACTTTAAAAATAGAAAGAGCCTTTACAAAAAGGGATGAAATGAATAAAATAAATATTTATTCAGAACCAAAAATTAGGTTTTATTAAGTAATAGGATAAAACTTTTAAATCAAACTAAAATTGAGGTAATATTCGAAGTTCGGATTTCCATATATACCCTTCATCCACAACCATTATATTATGTGGTTGTCATCAACACATATTCTTGAGTGGAGGTATTTTTTTCTTATCGTTACAGAAACAGATATGGCAGCATTACACATGAGTAGTTGGTTAATGCCTCCACCAAAACTTGCTCCTAACTTGTTCCTGAAAAGTAATGAAGCTCAAAACAAAGAAACTGAGAGTCGAGTCAAGTTCAACGCAACAAAATCGGGTGGATTCTCGCTTAATCAGGTAAATTGTGTTGATCGATGTCCTCCTAGTTAATATATAAGATTTTAGGCCACTTACGTTATTATCAATTAATTTTATAGTGGAACCTCGTAAATTATTAAACATTCTCTTTAATTTTATACTCTATTAATATAATTAATAGAGTGTTGGAGTAGTCAAGACATCTTGCTCGAGTGCAAGCATGCTGACACCTCTAGCGGAGGTCTTTGATTTTAGTCGTCTTTTTCTTTGAATTTACGAATTTACGAATTGTATTGATGTTTTATGATTGTAATAGGTTATTCGTATTAATAAAATGAAAGGTAACCCCTTTTCTAATTTTTTTTTAAAAAAAGTGTTAAGAGTAGGACAACGACTTCTTGCTATGGTTGGTTACATTGTACTATCTTATTTCTCAATTTGAAGGTGTTTAAAAAGTGCGAAAGGTGTAGCGGACAAAGGGCTATAGAATGCCCTGGATGTAAGGTACTCGTCGGACAACGTAACTATGTCTTTTTCATATATAGAAGAAATGATATTAATGAATAATAAAAAATCTTTTTGTTACACTTAATTATGGTTATGACAAATACCTGTGTTGGTTGGTTTCAACGTATAAATAAACTTGTAAAAACCTCTCGAGAGTTTAACAAAGTATAGTGAGATAATTGTTGATAATAATGTATCAAATAATATGTGTAAGTTACACTTTAGATTCTGTACATATATATATGATTTGTATAAATGGACCATGATACTTGTTGAAAAAGTGTCTTTTGGTCCTTCTTTTGAAGGAGGCCAATGTTGTCCTTTGATGGAAAGATGGCCAAAATAAAATTTTCAATACTTAATTTTTTTTTAAAATGTGTATTTTAAATCGTTGGTATCTACGTGAAACGTGTATTTTAGACTCTCTTTCCATTAAAAGTCAATGCTTTGTTAAAGGACTAAAGTGTAGCTTGTACATCAATATTAAAAATTATTTACAAAGATCATAAATTTACAAGAATTAGAGTGTAGCTTGCCAATTATCTTGTCAATTTTCTTGTGTATATAGTAGTGTAACAAACAATTGAGAATCGAAGAAATCATGCATATAAGTCTTAATATTAGGATCTCAACAATAATGTGCTATATGACTAAATAGAATACGTGAATCGTTAATGATTTTCTCGACAGGGAACAGGCAAGAACAAGAAGAACGGCAACATTTTTGAGCGATGGAAGTAAGTTTTCAAAGTAATAGCAAAAAATTAAGATTTAGATCGAATTTGAAGAGCGAGTTCTTAACTAGAGTGAACGAGTATTGATGGCTCGATAGCCTGATAGTATCTCACCCAACTTTCATGTAAGAGATCTGGTTGAAGCCTTGTTGGAGATATTCTGTTAGCTAGTAATTTTTGTATTTATTATTTGTTTCAATAGGTGCTACGATTGCCAAGGATTTGGATTGAAGAGTTGTCCAATGTGTGGTGAAGGAGGCTTAACTCCAGAACAACGTGGTGAAAGATAATATATAAAAACCACACATATATGAAGATCGATCATCATTATCGGTGCCGGCCCTTACCTCAGGCGGGAGGCGGGCAGCACTACACTAGGCCTTTGATTTGGAGGAGTTATATACTTTTCATAAATGTATTTTATGTATATTATGTATAAAAACCACACGTAAACTTTAGTTGAGAAGGCTTGGCTTCCTTATCCCATTCCTGCATAAACATGAGGTAATTGTCGAAATACCAAGGTCCTGCATCAAAAACTCCTCTTTTCACGTACAAGGAGGGGAGAAAAACATGGAGGAGAGACCCCTCAATTCGAAACACCCGCAGACCCTAACAGTTTCACGTTGTCCCCGTTGCAGTCGAGAAACCTTAACCCGCCGGTTAATTACAAGTAACAAACAATAAAGAAAATGCAAAAAATTATATAATTTGTTGCATTTTCATGGGCTTTAGTTTAGGGCTATATGGACTCGAACCGTAGACCTTCTCGGTAAAACAGATCAAACGAATTTTTATCAATATGATCTGAACTGTTTCAAAGACCCTACATGCACTTTTTTGCATTGGGCTCTTTCATTAACTGATAGAATTATCAGTTAGTGTTCCTGGATCGGAATCCAAAATAATGAATCCGAACACATGGAGCCATATCCTCATCTTATTTTTCTGTTAAGAAAATATATTAACAAATCCATTACGATGACCATGAACCTTAACAAACAGGGTAGCTTCACATTCGACTAAATCTTCCATGTCCTAAATTTTTAAAAGTTAAACTTTTATATTTTTGTAACTTGATGTGTTTAATAAGACAAAAAATGCTCCGTAACCAATACTCACTGCCTAAGCTATTATAAGCATATAGTTAATCACCATAAACAACAGTTAATTAAAATAATTAATAAACTGGTCCTAGTGATATGTCGAGCGTACTATTTATAAACATATAGTTAATCGAAAAATCACAGACAAACTGGTCCCTGCTAACATCTATGAAAAGCCCTCAATCCAGAATCATAGATAACTGAAGAACATTTACCTCCAAAGTTATTACCCCACGAAAATGTCAATAATTTCATGCATCAAGTTCATCAATGTACCCATTTAATGGTCCATTTAGATTGTGGTGAATCTAGGTGAACTTAATCATTCATCACGTTTGGAACCAGAAAAAAGGAAATTAATAGGTTAATGTAGGTGAATTTAGGTTAATGTAGGTTAACACATTCACCTCCATTCACCCTCAAATCATTCTCCCCAAATCGGTGGGGTAATGCTAGGTTAACGAATTAAAATTATTATTATTATTATCAGACTAAAATACCCGTTAATAACATTTCCGCCCATCAATTATTTCCCTCCCAAGAAAATAGTAATACCCTCGTACTATTGCTTCTTGCCTCCAAAAAAAAAAATCTACCGCCCATATATATTCTTTGTTGACGTAATCCAAAATCACCTTTTGTTATTTTCATTTTTAATTCGTGAGTAACATATATAATATATGAACTTTTCTTGATAACACTCAATTCTAATTAAAATCATTTAATTAGTAGTATATGTAATATGTGACTTAAATTCATTTGTTACCAGTTCCATAATATATATATATATATATATATATATATATATAAACTTGTTAATTTCAATTCGTTATCATATATCAAGTGTCTCATTTTTATACGTGAAACGTACTATCAAAATTAATAAATTTCAATATTTTAATTTAGTATAAAACTTAAGTTTAAATCAGATTTATAAATGTGGAATTATAATATATAAAAAATATTTCAAGTCATATTTTTAATCGTCAATATTGATGAGAGATGAAATAAAATAGCAAATAATAATTAACCGGTACTACTCGTAAACAAGTAACATGGGGACAAGGTGTTTTGCTTTGAAATAAAGAGAATGATATAAATGTCAGTTTAATAGTTAATAATTTTAGAATATTGGTTTTAAGTTATTAAATATATGGTTTCACCTAGAGAAGGATAATGGTATCCAAACAGGAATTATAATTGTTTCACCTACATTCCCCTAACCTAGGTTAATTTAAATGTTTACCCTCACCTGGATTCACCCCAATCCAAACGCACCATAAAGGTTTCACGTGGGTATTGTACCCACTTGAAACTTTATCATTGGTACAAGAAACAATATCAACATACCCAAATTGAACTATAATAATGGTACAGTACCACATATTTATCAAGTAGTAAATGTATATGTGATTTGTAAATTGACCCTTAATTATATAGATAATTACATCGTGACCCTTAATTTATAAGATATTATGCATAAACCTCCTTGATGAACCTAATGCATGAAAGTATTGATGCACCTAATCTTTTCACTTTGGGGGGAGGGGGGTGTTCTTCATTGAGAAAATTGAAAGAATACCTCCTTCCCCAATTATTTTTTAACTTCTACCCTTTTCCTTAATTTTTTTGCTAGGAGTACCCCATTTCCTTTTCTATTGCCTTTCCTTTTCTCATTTGTAGCACTTCAAAGTCTCTCCTCAATGCATTCCTTATAGACTTTTTCACCTTCTCATTTCCACCATATTGCTTCTTAAAAGAGTCCAACACCACCTTGGATGTGCTGCGATCCAAGATCTGCTCAAATGTGGTTCTATCCAAAGCTTGAAACGAATAATGTTTCACTTGATGATGTTTCAGTCTTCCATCATCAAGCCTGCTGATTATCACTGAGCAGAGTTCCTTCGAGTGGTGGAACGAAACCCCTCTCATTCATTCTCCATAGTCCCTTAGCCCTTAATAGATTTTCCATAAGCTCACTCCAATGATCGTAATAACCATCGCAGAAAGGGATTTTCGTAAGTGTTTTATCTTCATTCATCTTGCAAAGTTTCTGGGTGACTTGTTGATTTTGTTATCAATTTCTCCTTAGCTCCGGTACCATTTGTTGGGTCAGAAGCTCAATTAATCAACAAGCAATGAACACAAAAAGAAGATTAAAGTTTAACTCAATAGTGCTCAAAGAATGCAAAGCTTTCTTGTTTGTTCATTGATATTTCGACTCATATATATAGTCAAAAGTGGTTACAATCTGATCTGTTTCGTGCCATAGAGATATGATATATGTAACCTAACTAAATATTCTAAACAAACTCCTAAACACAAGGTGTACTAATCAACTGATATGCTGCAGTAGAACATTAAACCTTCTTCAGTAATCATTATTTTTATTGATTCACTAAGCTTGATTTTAAATAGTATTTTGGGGCTAAATTTGTTTTTCCTCTTTCTAGGCGTGTGTTGGGCTTCCGCTCATATGTAGTCTTGACCATTTTTCCTCCTAGTGTCATAGAACAACCCACAACAACAATTCAAATATTAAGTATTAAGAGGCTGAAATTTTAGTCTAGACAAAATTTTCATCTCAAATACTAAGTATACATCTTTATCTTTAATTTCACTAACAGTATTAATTCAACATTCATGAAATCCTAGTATTATCTTAACGAAAATTGAAATTGTTTTAGTGTACATTTTTGTAATGTTATTATTTATAGGTGGAGTTTTGATTGGATTTAGATCTATATTTGAGTGGAATTAGTTTTGAAAAGTTGTAATTTGGTCCCGGAAATTCGTAAATATTGCAGTAGCCTTTGTTATTGTAGTAATTTGATGGTGAGTTTGTTATTACTGTGCTTAAATTTTGGGAAGTTTATAACTTTTACGTTTGTTTGGCAGAGAACGGAAAATCCAGGACAGACAATGACTTTAACACAGTCTGAGAAGGCGTATCCTAAGAGAAAAACAATTAAGTTTATGGGAGATCTCTTTCGGCATGCTTAAAAGGAAGTACTTCAAGGAGATCTTGTTCGGGAAATCCAAGAATGCTTACCTGGATATGTGCCCGCACTTTTTGAGGAAATGGTCACAAAGTACAGCATTAAGGGAAACGGTCCACCAAATATATTTGGAGATACGGACGACGATCCATGGTAAATTTGGTCCATCTAATTTTGTTTTCCAAATACATTTTTATGTGATCTATTTGGTATACTTAAGTTACCCTGCATTAAGTGATTAATTATTTTTGTATTAAGTGATGAATTTCCATATTTAAGGTTGAAAATGAAAGCAACATTAAAGAATTTGTATACTTATAAGATGTTTAGTGCCTACTTAGTGCATTTCTAAGATGAAAATAGGTTACTTTGATATTCAAATATGGTTCTTGGGGGCAAGAGTGGAGAGCTGGAAGCCCAGGCTACTATCTATGGCGGGGAGGGAGATTTTTATTACGTCTGTTTTACAAGCGATACCAGTATACCCCATGAGTTGCTTCAGATTGCCTAAACAATTGTGCACTGAAGTTAACTCTGTTCTAGCTAATTACTGGTGGGGAGTGGATGATACAAACAAGAAGAAAATACACTGGTTATCTTGGGACACATTATGTAAAAGTAAAGACGATGGTGGGCTTGGCTTTCGGGATTTGGCAAGCTTCAATCAAGCTCTCTTGTGCAAGCAAGTTTGGCGTCTGGTCTCCTGTCCGGACTCCCTGCTGGCACGAGTCTTCAAGGAAAAGTATCACCCTCAGACGGCTTTGTGGGAGGCATCACTGGGCACTTCTCCGAGTTACTCATGGCGGAGTCTACTGTCAGTGAGGGACCTCGCATACAAAGGATTCAACTGGGGGTTAGCAAGTGGTAAGGATATATCGGTTTGGCATCATAGATGGGTCACACATACAAACTCAAATCTGATTATTACACCACAAAATCAAGATTTTCCAGACCTCACAGTATCAGATCTAATCGATTCAGAAATAGGTACATGGAAGGTCGACAGAATAAATGCATTATTATTCCCAATTGATGCTGACAGTATACTGCAAATGCCCTTAAACCATCTAGATGACAGAGACACGGTCACATGGAGATTCGAAAAAAGTGGGAGGTTCACTGTTAAATCAGCATATCAATTCATTATTGAGCATAACACAGAACAGTCGAGTGAATCTACTTCAAACATACATACTCAGAATCATTTCACACAAATTTGGGGTCTTAAAATCGCTCCAAAAGTAAAACACTTTCTGTACAGGGCAAGTCATAACAGATTACCCACAAAAAGCAATTTAATATTGCGAAAAGCACAGATCTGTCCTAAGTGTTTATTTTGTAAACATCACTTAGAGGATGACATGCATGTATTTATCCACTGTTCTTATGCACAAGAGATCAGATCCATACTCAAAATCCCACTTATTAGGCATAATATAAATAATTTTCAAGTGGCTTTTCAAGATCTGAAACAAAAATTACCTCCGGACAAGTTTCATCAATGGTTGGTCTGCATGTGGGAGTTGTGGCACCAGCGGAACAACGTTCTATGGGAGAAGGAGGTCAAAACGCCAATGGAAGTGGTCAACTTCAGCGTTTATTTCATGGAAGCGGAAAGGACAGCACAGACGAAACTGTTACATTCTCGACCACCACCTTTCGAAATCGAGGGATGAATAGGAGAAGGGAACTCTCTCAGTTTTTCGTCTTCACTGAGAGCTCCGGCTATCTCCATTGAAGGCCAGATCGAAAAGTGTAACGATAGGAATTCTATCTGGGTCAGAGAATATAAAGAGTTTTCTAGATGAGATCTCAACTTATGAAGCCACTTCATTGAATGAAGGGTTAAATAGGAACTTTCTAGGGTTTAATCCTTTAATATTGGTCTGGGCCAGCTGCTGGACTCTGAGGCCCGAGATAGGTATAGAACTTGTTTATTAAAACCAGACTTAGGTCTCACAATTGTAACATCCGAACTCGGATTGATTTGTTTTGTTGATTTTATCAATATATCGCTTATTTACAAAAAAAAAGAAATGCACTAAGTAGGCACTAAACATGTTATAAGTATACAAATTCTTTAATGTTGCTTCAATTTTCAACCTTAAATATGGAAATTCATCACTTAATACAGAAATAATTCATCACTTAATGTAGGGTAACTTAAGTATACCAAATAGATCACAAAAAAATTTATTTGGAAAACAAAATTAGATGGACCAAATTTACCATGGATCATCGTCTGTATCTCCAAATAGATTTGGTGGACCGTTTCCCTTAATGCTGTACTTAGTGAACATTTCCTCAAAACGTGCGGGCACATATCCAGGTAAGCATTCTTGGACTTCCCGAACAAAATCTCCTTGAAGTACTTCCTTTTCAGCATGCCGAAATAGATCTCCCATAAACTTTATTGCTTTTCTCTTGGGATATGCCTTCTTAGACTGTGTAAAAGTCACTGTCTGTCATGGATTTTCCCTTCTCTCTGCCAAACAAACGTACAAGTTATAAACTTCCCAAAATTTAAACGCAGTAATAACAAACTCACCACCAAATTACTACAATAACAAAGGCTACTCTAACATTTACGAATTTCCGGTACCAAATTACAACTTTTCAAAACTAATTCCACTCAAATATTAGATACAATACTTAAATCCTCCAAAGCTTGTCAACTGTACGCCGTTGGATCTTCAATGGTCACCATCCATAAAAATTTCTTGACCGTTCGATCGGATGCAAAAATTGAGGAAAAGGGGATACAATATCCAAAGCTTGTCAACTTTACACACCTCCATCGTTCTTTGCTCCATTGGATAATGTGTTGAATCAAATTTCTCAAGGCTTTGAACCCTTGGATAATGTCATCGAGCTTCAATTATGCCGTTAGATGATGGCAGCTGCACGCTTGTCCAAATTATCCGCCGGGTTATTGTTGTAACCGGCGGTTGCCTTCAATTGACAACCTATGATGTGCTCTTGATGGGTACTACTCTATAATATTATGACAAGCTATCTGTAAAAGGTGATCACTTTATCATGCTAGGGACCGTTGGATGATGGATTTTGTGTGATGATCGAGATTGTCCGTTGGATAACTGCCTCACCTGTCTAATTGTTGAGAGATATAAGTAAGAGAGTGGCCATTCAGAAAACAAAGTAGTGGTGGATTGTGTTGGTGTGGGAAGAAGCTGGAGAGAATGGCCATAACTATGAAGGAAGCTATGAAGCTGCATCACTTGAACAGGTGAGCATCGTTTTTCTTGTAGAAGAATACCACTCCATTCTCAAAAATAATATTTTATGTTCAATCGAATTGGAATCGAGTTGCCGATTATTGCTATGCGTTTGCCTTTTTGGTTGACTTTTATTCAAGAATTGGTCAGATTGTTAATGCTTGGTTGGTGTTTGATAAAATGTCTGAAATAGATTCTATTGCTTATAACTCTTTCATTTCGAAGCATGGGAAACATACATTCGATTTTGTCACGATTGTTAGATTTATTCAATGTCTCCGATGAGCACCTGACCGGCGAGCACCGATGGACGATGAGCTTGATGAATTTATTTGTGTTTGTCGTTTCAATTGTTTGCAGTAAGCCTTCATGTTCATAAAATTTGTTTGCAGTAAGACATTCAATTTATTTGTTTTTATTCATATTTCTTTGGTCTAAGCTTGTGTTCTTTACTATATTAATCATAATGTGTTCTTTTCCTGTTATTTACTATGCTCTGTTCGCATATATGTCCTTCAAACCAATCAGCTTTTGCACCCTTTTGTTCTTCTGATGTTTCAACTTCAAATTGTTCCAGCAGTGAGATTGAAGCAAATAATAAAGATTGTATTTTTTGCAAAATTGTTCGAGGTGAAGCTCAAGCAATAAAGGTGACAAAACTGTTTGTATTCTTGTTTTGTTTATTCCAATTGAAGCTTTTGTGGATATGATTATGCTTGTTGTTTATTTGTTGGCTTCTATGCATATGGAGTATTTGATTTTTAGTGATTATATGAATTTAGCTTCAAACTAAGTATATGATTGTTTGGCTCTGTTCATGGTTTGACCGTGTTCCTAAATTCTATTTGCTTGTTTGTTGATTGAATAAATAAACAAAATTATCCAATAAATGATTCAATGAATATATAAGCCAATTTAGCCAGGCTAAACAATAAATATTTCATAAACAAGTAATCAAGCTAAGGTTTGTTAATTGTGTGGATCAAGTAAATGATTGCTTCACTACTTAATCTTCCCATAAAAGGGATTCTTTAGATGAAGCTTGTATTAATATCACTATAGTGATCACCACATAATATATTATTGATTCTTGATTTCTTGATTATAAATTTTATATTGAGTATATGGGTCAATGTGGTTCTACACATTCATGGGAATCAAGAAAAGCTTGTAAGAAGCATGGGAAGAGTAGAAACAATCATGGGTTTTTGGGTATGGTTAAAGAGCAGAGGTCCAGATTTTATATTGCTAGGAAATGTATAATCATGCTCCTTTTTTGGCACAAGTACAGGAAAGTTTGATTTCAATTATTTCTCAGTCCTTTTTTCTTCTTTTTTCCTATGATACGTGGAGCCGGGGGAGTGTGATAAGAGTGGATTTCTCAAGAATTCTTCAATGTATACTCACTTTAAACGTCCTTCCTTACATGAGCGTACATCGTGCATCGTGTGGTTACCTCATAATTACCTTGATATCCACAATCGGTAACTTATTGGCGAGTCTATGTACTACAAGTATTGTTTACTGATGTTCACTTTCCATTCAAAGAGTTGACGATACACTAGCATACCAGTGATGTGTCTAGCTTTACGGGAGGATATGAGCCTTCGCTGAGGAGAAGATGCTGGTTATCTGTTTTATGGGAGAGACAGCAACTATGGCCATACCCTTTTCTGCGGATTTCCTAAAGGAACTTTCGAGTATGGATTCAGGCAGCTGAGCTATCAGCTCAGAGCCTCAGACCTCTGTTCGTTACTGTGTCGAGAAAGCATTGTTAACAGTTCAATCAGCAAAATCATTAGCCACATACTTGTACTTCAGTTAAATGAAAATATTGTTAACAAGGACCAATGATGCAACACATGGAGATGAAGAACTTGCATTTAGGCGCTGGGGGGTGGCGTGTAATGTGTCGGACAACAAACAATGACACATAAAGTTATATATTCTCCAGATTGAAAACTGAGAAGAACAGAGGTTAACCTTTGATTAAGCTTTTGGGAATAATATGATGTGAAGATTATACCAGTGGAGCCTTGATCTAAATTATGGAGTATGTATACGCCACCCAGACCGCAAAAAAAGTATACTTCATGTGCAACTTCTAGATTGATCATCTACAAGGGAATACTTGCAATCTAAGAGTACATATCTTAATCAAAACTTTATATCAATAATTCATTTCAAGTGTATTAGCGATGGGACAGTCTTGATACATTCAAGTGAGCTTCGTCAGTCTTGATACATTCAAGTGAGCTTCGTAACTACTTTAAGTGGATCGGGCCTCGTCGCTAGACGGGGCTAACTCACTAGTAGATCTAAAATCCAATCAAAACTCCACCTATTAATAATAACATTGCAAAAATGTACACTAAAATAATTTCAATTTGCGTTAAGATAATACTAGGATTTCAGGAATGTTGAATTAATACTATTAGTGAAATCTATATCTATAATCTATAATCTATAATCAGTGGCGGATCTAGAAATTTCAAAGTGACTGTTCGAAATTGACATAATTTTCAAAGTGCATGTTCAAAATACTTAAATATATTCACATAAAAATTTAAATGCTAATTTTTACATTAATTTTTTCTTTAAATATATATAATTTTTTTTTTTTGCAAAAAAGTGCCTGTTCGAGTGAACGGGCCTAAACAACAAGAGGTCCGCCACTGTCTATAATACTTATAAAAGTGGCAACACCTTTAGGTGTTTCTTCCATTTTTTGTGAGGACTAATTTACCCCTCTCCCTTCATGTATTGCTATTAATATAGTTTTATTAATTTACTTTTTTATTTGCATACATTTTTTAATGAGAATGAAGATGAAAAGACGTGAGCTACTAACAAATATCATGGGTGCTATTAACAAAATTTTCTTCCCCACTTTCACTATTAATTTAATTTTTAATTTGCATACATCTTTTAATGGAAAGATGAAGAGACATGAGCTACTAACAAATATCATGGGAGCTATTAACAAAATTTTCTTCCCCACTTTCACTATCTACCATTATTGCAACTAAAGGTATATCGGCACTTTCATGGGAGCTATTAACTACTAAAGGTATGTCATCAAAATTTTCTTGCATTTTCATTATCTATCATAATTGCAATATCATAGTCAAGGTGATTAGTTTTATATATCATGGGTACTTGAGAATGTTAAAATAGGTGATTATATGTTGAAATTCTGGTCAAAATTTTCTTCGACAATTATCAATAATTGATGACATTTGCTTCCTCCATAGTTAACGGATCGGATGGCTTCTCAAATTTCGTTGCAAGTTCAGGTGGAGCTGAACATTTAACCAGTTCTTCTCAAATCTCGTTGCACGTAAGCCATTTTTTATTACATTATTTATATAACTGTTTATTTATGTTTTTTTCCCATATTGTTTGCTGAATAGTGTTATATTTGGTTATGGTTCTTGGTTTAGTTGTTTGTTGGATAGTGTTAGAAGTTAGAAATCTTTATTGATAATATGTGTCTTCTTTTTGGATTTTTATCAAATTTATATTGCGTTTATTTCAAAAATATATCAAATTTATATTGCCTTTAATTTATTTTCAAAAATAAACACATCAATATGAAACTAACCAACAAACATGTGTAATGTCGTGTAATGTCATATAATTTATCTTAAAAACTAATGTATCCTAAAATTTCATTTAATATAAACTGATAATTGTAATTTCATTTAATATAAACTAATGTATCCTAAAATTTCATTTAATATAAACTGATAGTTATTCACAACCGTTTCGTAATGTGGTTTGACCGATTGAGGCTGCCTTTGCGACGTATGTATGTCTTCCTAATCATTAATATTTTTATTTTTATTAGTTTTATTATTCATTTTCTTTTGCAGGGATGTTTGCTTCCCCAAGAGAATCTGCCCAACACATGTGAGTGGTACAAAAGTTTATGTGGGTAGAGGTTTTAACAGTGATCGACTCATACCGCATTTTCGCTTTAAAAACTAAATCTGGTTTCTTTTTCTTGATTGCAGGTGATATAGGGGAGGCTAGTGAAGCGCATTGACTATGGTCCGAGGGCTCAAGATGTGTGCAACTATATTAAGATTCGCGATTGATCATGTTATTTCCTTTCTTTGTTTCAACTTTCAAGTAGATCATGTGCTGTAATAAACTCCTGTTGATGTACTGGTGAGTGGTGACTAGTCCCCTTAGACCATCTCCAGTAGGAGATAATTGATCTTTCCAATATTTCATACCATCTCACCTTATTCCTTTCTCCACATCATCAAATATTATCAATTATCTTTTAAATATTCTCACACTCTACAATAGAAAATATTTCAAAAAGTTATTCCATTTTTTCTCACTTCCACATCATTAACATATACCCACTACATATTCATTCTCTCTCTTCTTCTTTTATTTATATTATTATAATTTTATAATTCTATAATTTTTATTATTAATCATAATTTTTTTATAAATATATTTATTTTTTAAATTAACTAATAATATTGTCAAATAAATTGGTGTCCAAATCAAACAAACCTAGTCTCTATTTATAGATCTTGAAAAATTAAAAATATTGATGTAAATTTTTTTTAAAATAAATAAATTTATATGTCAAAAATCTCATTTAAAATAGAGTTGTACTTAGAACCTAACTTTATATAGAGTTAGGTTTTACTAATTAAAAGGAAAACTGTCTATATAATTACCCATAAAAATAGCATAAAACCCAACTACCTATTTAATGTTGATCCAATGGTCCAGATATGAAGTTAGGTTTTACTAACCAGGTTGCAAGAAAAAACTCCTTTTTCTCCCTCCCCCACTTTTCCCCCTCCCTACCCCACTTTATGAATAATTCTCATAGTTATTCAATAATTCTTGAGAAAATGGGAAGGAAGATACTCCTTTCAATTATTCTCTATTAGAAGAGATTATCACATGAAATATCTCCCAAATACTTCCCAATGGAGATGGTCTTATATGTAACCAACTTTAGTTGTTTGCTGAACTACTTATTGTGATTTTGTTTTGTAATTAGATGCTCCTTTTATTCAATTATTCAATAAAGAGCTATTAAATTTAATTCAGTTATTCAGGATCACCAAAATATTCTGTATGAGTGATAATTCTCAGCTTCCTTGGTCTTGGATTTTCAATGGGCTTCTTTCTTGATAAAAATCACTATATGCAAGGAATCGGGTCTACATTTGTTGAGCGGATGCCTGTACTTGATGAGGCTAAATATGGTAGGAAGACTGATTCAGTTCCCGCAGCTGCTTCATCTTCCAAACAGTGTTGCCAAGGCCACCTCTCCACCTATATTCTGGTTGAGATTCTCAGCTTTTGTGGTACCTGGTATAGGAGATACATCATCTCCTTGGTGATGAACCCAAGCCAAGGCCTTCCAATCACCCTTACGCGCATTGGCAGCAAATAGAAATAGCACCACAATATCTAGCTCCAATAAGAAGGAACCTCCATGGTTGAGATTCTCAGCTTTTGTGGTACATGGTCTACTCAATGATGATTACAGTTTTTCAGTACTATTTATGTCCGTTTAGATCTCAATGAGACATTATATATTCTGTAAAGGCATCCTTTGCATGTCCAAGTTTAGTATTTTAATATAAATTTTTTCCTAGCAACAGATCAAGTATATTATGAGGAGTGTGCTTGTTTGTGGTATAAGATTGTGAATTTAAATGGTTTCGAGATATTATTCATCATTACGAGGTTTCGAGATTGAGAGCTTGTACTGTGATGACAAAGATGAGTTGTAATTGTTGTTACTATAATCAAACACTAGCAATCCTTAAAGACCATCATGTTGGATGATCTTCTATCTTCGTTCTTTTACTTGGATTAAAATCATTGGAATGCTTGACTCACTTAATTAATAGGCAGATGAACGAAATTCATCCCATTAGGTCACAAGTTTTATTCGATGTTAACCTAATATTGAATCGGGTTGTTTAATTATTTTATTTTATCACAAAATTGATGTTTTGAGAAAAAAGTCAAACGATTATACATTTTTATATTGCCGGTTCCCATTAGGCCAAAACAAAAGAATGGCTCTTTTTTCCTCTCGGAACGAAATCCGTGACACTTTTTTATTCGATGTTAACCTAATATTAGACTCTTATTTTTCTGTTATTTCATTTTATGACAGGAATGATGTTTTGAGAGAAAATAAAACGATTATACTTTTTTTGTATTGTCCGGTTCCCATTAGGTCAAAACAAAAGAATGGCTCTTATTTCCTATCCGAACGAAATCCGTGCCACTTTTTTTTCGATATTAACCTAATATTGAATCGGGTTGTTTAATTATTTTATTTTATCACATGAATGATGTTTTCAGAGAAAATCAAACGATTATACTTTTTTGTATTATCCGGTTTTCATTAGGTCAAAATAAAAGAATGGCTCTTTTTTCCTATCCGAACGAAATCCGTCCCACTTTTTTATTTGGTGTTCATCCTCAGCACTGGACCTAGAAACAACGGTTTGGCGCTTAAAGGACCAAAAGAATATTATCACCCAAGAACGTACAATAGTCGGAGGTGGACCTGCGAGTATCAAGGCATCCAGCCCAATCAACATCCATATAAGAAATCAGAGAATATGAAAGATTTGTACAAGTGTATACCATAATCCCGAGTGCCTTGTAAATAGTAATGCACTCGTTTGAGTGTTAGCAAGTGATCTATCATGAGGGCATACGTATGAAGACAAATTTGCATAGGAGATATTAGGTCTTGTGAAAGTGAGATATTGCAAAGCAACAACTAAGCTACGAAATAAGGTAGGATCATCAAATGGTGAGCCTGAGGTACTGTGGAGCTTCGATTTAGTATTGACAGGAGTAAAGGATGCATTGCATGAGTCCATGCCAGCCTTGATGATGATGGATTCAACACAATTTTCTGGGATAGAAAGAGACCACATACGTGATGAGTGGCTACAATACCCAAAAAATAGTTAAGAGTTCCCAAGTATGTCATAGCAAATTCAGTACTAAGAAGGGAAAAAAGGACTTGGGCAGTGTCTCGGATGAAGCAGTTAGAATGATATCATAAACATACAATAATAACTAAGCAGTATCATACCTTTGGCGAAACAGAAAAAAAAATAATCAGATGCACTATGAACAAAACCAATAGGAAAACACAATCAGCAAACCGTTGATACCAAACCCAAGGGCTTGCTTAAGGTCATACAGAGATTTGCGCAAACGCCAAATATGATCCAGATGTGAAGCATCTCTAATACCCACTGGTTGATATATATATATATACTGTCTCATTTAGTTCACCATGATGAAAAACACTTTTTTACATCTAACTGATGTAATACCACGATTTCGACAATGCCAATGTAAGGATAGTATAAATTGTGGCCGGTTTAACCATATGACTGAAAGTATCACCACAGTTAGTGCCAACCCTACAAGACAAGCTTTATAACGCTCAAAAGAACCATCAGAAATTTATGTTGAAAAATTTACATGGAACAAATGATATTAACACCTGAAGGATGAGGAACTAACTTCCATATATTATTTTTAATTAGATAATCATACTCGTCATTCATGGTCATTTTTCAATTAAGATCATTTAAAGCCATGATAGGAGAATATATTTGGGGTTCGGTTTGAATATATCATGGGTTCTACAGGTTACAAGACCTTTGGGACACTATGTTGTTGGGTGGAGTGATATGTGGATTGGGTTGGAGTGTCCGGGTTGGGCGTGGACTGGGAGGAGTTGTGGGTCCACTTGGGGAGTTTGCTGGATTGTCGAAGGTGATGGGGAGTGATTTGGTGGGCTTATTGGTGCATGTGGGAATAAGGCATACTGTTACTGGACCGAGTGGGTTTAAGAGTGGTTTGTTGGTGAAGTTGGGCTTGTGGCAACCGAATAGGTTAAGGGTGAGGGGTTGCTTTCGGTGAGTGGGGCTTGGCTTTGATTGTGAAAAATAGAGGGGTGACGATCTAGTTCGACTATTGCAGAAGGGGTCGATATGTGTTGAGATTTAGTGGCGAATGGAAAAGAAGTCTTAACATAATGCACATGTCAGCTAATAATAATTTTGTAAATGGTGGAATTATAGCAGAAGTAGCCACAATGATTGGTGGCATACCCTGGGAATAATAATATATGAAATATATATGCTAATATTACCACCTCAGCTTAAAAAAGTGGTTGTTTTTGCTTTTTATGATAAAATTTAGTAATTTTTAACTTTTAAAGGCAAAATTACGAATAATCAAATATTCATTTATAAAAATATAAATGAGAACTATTTTGTACTAGATATAGTAATATATGTCTATAACAATATAATTAGATAAGATGTGTACTTGAAAATTTAAAAAATAATCAAATAATAAAAGTATAGCAAAAAATATTGTTCAAAGTATTAGAGAAGATGTGAACTCTAATCATGAGAGAAGGACGGAAAATCAGGGTCATAAATATAGGGCTTATTCTCATTTTGCCCCTTATAGTATCGTTTTCGTTTCAGATTGCCCCCTGTACTATTAATCGTTTTAAATTGCCCCCTCAACTCCTTTTTTTCAATTTTAAAAGATAAAATTACTATGGTACCCTATCTCCTTCTTCTTCAACACACCCCACCCCCACTCCCACTCCCACTCCCACTCCCACCCCCACCCCACCCCCACCCCAACCCCCATTAATCTTCTCCACAACAACCCAAATTCATTCGATTATAATCACACTAGGCTTCCATTGTTCACCATTATTTACAGGTTCATTGATATCTAAAGATTCTCATTTTAAAATCCCAATTTCATCATTATCCATTTTTCGCCAAAATGATAACATCAAAGCAATTGTGTATATATGGAACACTATCACTAGAGCTATGAACCATAATAGTTTGTCCACTGAAGCTTTGGACTTTTACACTCAGATGAAGAAGTTGAATGTTAAACCGGATACATACATTTTTTCTTTATTGATAAATGCTTCTACTAGTTTAATGGACGTTAAATTGGATAAATGTGTACATTGTGATGTTTTCTTGATGGGTTTTCAGCGTGATTTGTGTATATGTAATGCTTTGACCGATATGTATTCGAGTAATGTAAAATTAGACGAAGCTCGCAAAGTGTTTGATCAAATGCTTGGCAAGGATGTTGTGGAGAAGATTAATGGGGGTGAGGGTGGGGGTGGGGTGTGTTGAAGAAGAAGGAGTTGAGGTTTAATTTTAATTATTTAAAATATGTAAATATTGACTCCTATATTTTGTAATAGTGATAGGGGTACCATAGTCATTTTATCTTTTAAAACTGAAAATAAAGGTCCAGGGGGCAATCTGAAACGATTAATAGTACAGGGGGCAATCTGAAACGAAAACGATACTATAGGGGGCAAAATGCGAATAAGCCTAAATATAGTAAAAAGTGCACTTACAAACATGGAAAAGAAATGGAAAGAAATGTAGAGATAAAACTAATGCAAGTCCATGATTGAGGTGAATATCGAACTCATAATTTCTTCCACTAGGCTATTCCATTAGCTCGTTTATTTATCTTATTATTGACTATTATTATGAGAAACAAAATAATAGGGGGCAAATAAAAAGAATTGAGGAAAAAGGAATTTATTCCGTCTTCAACATACACTACTACACTAGCTTCTCCACTATCACCTCCTCCGTCCTCCACCACCATGGGCGGCGCGTCGAGGTTCATGATGCTCCTCGCCACCACTCCCTTCCGCCCCACCCTCCTCCACCACCTCCCCCACCGTCTTCTATCAACCCGCACCACCATCCGCTACCTCACCTGCTCCTCCCCCCCTCTACACACCCAACAAACTATCACCGACGTCAAGAAAAATCCCTTTCTGGCTTCTTCCCACCCTTGGCCAGAATGGTCTCAATTAGTTGAGTCAGTTCAAGATAACAAGCATGAAGTTGGGTTTTCGATGGAGAATGAAATCGTGCCTGAGGATGGTTTCGTTGTGTATGAAGAGAAGGAGATGTCTCCTGAGTTTGTTGGCCTTGCTTCAGGTTTGTTGGCGTTTGCTAGGCGGAATCCTCAGCTATTTGGGTTAGTTTTTCTTCTGTGATTGTCCAGTTATGTCCCAAAAAGATTGTCCAGTTTTGATTTTTTGAGGGTTAAATTTAACAAAGTATGTATCTTTAAGTATGTAGATAGTTGGGTTAGTTTGATTGTTATTTGGGTGTTTTTTTTTTTACTCTCTAATCCCAAAAAGATTGTCTAGTTTGATTTTTAAGGTTAAGATTTAAAAAAGTTTGTAACTTTAATTTACGCGCATAAAATTATCACGTTATTGGCAAACTTTGGCTTCTTGAATTTTTGCTTCAGCTTTCTTGGCATTTGTGAGGCCTAATCCCTAACATATTGGGTAAGTTTGCTTGTGAAATGGGTGTTGTTTTGTACTCCCTTGTCCCAAATAGATTGTCCAGATTGGTTTTGAGGTTTAAATTTAACGAAGTTTGTTGAATTTCGATAGTTTGTAGGTTTCATCAACCTACTTAACTTTGATTACAATAGAAGTTTACCTTGTTATTGAAAAGGTACACGAAAAATATTTAGATTGACTATGTTTCGATTTAACAAGCGAATTGATATTGTGCTTATGCCTTTTGTGCAAATTGTACCAGTTTATCGGGTGCTGTAGGCATAAATGATTTTATTTTTCCATTTTTATGCATTTGAAGTGTTACCTCAAATTCTTCTATGGTTGAATTAATTTGGGAGTTTCCCCTCTGCATAGAAATCAGTGTTTTTAGTCTTCTTTTGCTACTAACTTAGCATCTGAACGTCGAAGAGAAGTGGCAGCTTCTGCCTCTTGGTTTTATTTGTATTTGAAAACATTATCTACATTAATGATAGAACGGATGTACTTGTGAAACTTTATCTTCTTTTCTATTGAAATAATGATATATGCGGAGTATTCAGTTTTTATATGGTTTTGACTTCCTTTGTCCTTGTCGGGTACAGAATGTTGTCGAGGAGGGATATTGAAGTTGTTGTAACGAACGGGACACCATTTTTGTTCAGAGGTGCCTTTGACACAGCTAGGAGAATGAGAACATTTTTGTCTACTAATGGAGGGAATGTAAGTTATACAGTGTATACATGTCGGATAATTAAGGGCTCTTGAGAGAGGTGTTTGGTATGCTAGCTGTTACAGATTTTACTTGCTGTACTCTCCTTCGCTTCATTCATACTGATCCAGGCATGATGTTTCATCCTCAGTATTCTTTTGCTCATCTCATACTCACATCGACGAGTTGTATGACATCTTAAATATCAATGTTAGGTGTGCGGTTTATATGGTATAATTAGCGTACATGGTCTCCTAGATGCAAACATGCCATATTCTTATTCTCCTGTTCCTCATGCTGAAACAATCTCCTATTTTCCACTTGTTCGAAGTTGATGATATTTCCCTCCGTGAAAATCTGACTCTGAAATTCAACTAAATAATGATAAATTGGATTTAATTATTAGATTTCTACCTTTTTGCTCCTCTTGTTAGTTATTGTTTTCATTATGTTATATGTCATGCTTTTAGTTACTAATTTATTTGTTCTCTTTCTGTTCGACTTCATTTTTTTTTGTAGGCTCAGGGAGCGGAGACTGCTAGTACTGTTGATCTTATGAAATATATACTGAGTTATGCTAGGAATCCCGTTGTGCCTTCTTCCCAAACTAACCTGTATAGTAGGGAACTTGTTGAATCATCAGTTCGAAATCTGATGCAAGAATTGGCAATGTTGAATAGTGGAACTCCGTCATTGGCCCAGCCTGTCGAAGAGAAAACTCAATTCCAAGATGGATATGGGCAAACCTCAAGGCCTCGTAACCAAAACATTGTAATGAAAAGAGGCGACTGGATCTGCCAAAAGTATGTAAACCTCCTTAGTTTTTTGCAAGACCTGAAGTACCTGCATTCTGTCATTTTGTGTTGATTTATAACCATATGGCCTGGGTCGTTTCACGGCTTCTATTTGAAAATACTCCGTAGTAATCGTACTTCCATCGAGACTAAGATAATGAAACAGAGGGAATATGAAATATGAGTCATTGGTTTCAAAATCATATTTATCAAGGGAATTCGTCTTGCAGTCTTTATCAATTTTTTTAATCTCACGTTACACTTTATAATTGGCAGGTGCAGTTTTATGAATTTTGCAAGGAACAATCAATGCCTTGAGTGTGAGGAGCATAGGCCGAAAAAAATGCTGACAGGGGGAGAGTGGGAATGTCCTCAGTAAGTGATGCTTCTGTATTTTAAGCTTATATTTTCACCACTAGTATGGTAATTAGCCTTAATAGTGCATTTTCCCGCAGGTGTAATTTCTATAATTATGGAAGGAATCTGGTTTGCCTGAGATGTGACTGCAAAAGGCCTGGACCTCCTCTACCCATTAACCGTGTCAATTCCATTTCAGCATCAGGGTATAATGGGAACTATGCGCAACTCTCCAGCACTGACAATAGGCCTTACCGGGATGTTTATGCTTCAGATATGAGCAGCACAACTGGCGAAGATCTTACTGAGATCATGCCTTTGAGACGGGGAGAAAATAGGTTTGTAGTGAGTACAAGAAAGACACCCTGGGAAAGGCGCCAGGCAAACACCTCAAAGGATATTGCATCAGGACCTGTCGATGCAGGGAAGAGCAATATTGATGAACTAGTCAATCAGAGTCTGGACAAAATTCTTGGTGGCTCATCTGCTACTTCTCTGGATGGGAATATGGGCATAACTTCAGGTGAAAATCATGAATCTGCAGTTCCTACTCCTAAGGAAGGTGCTTCCGTAGCCAGCAGCATGACTAACTCGGGGGAAGGGAAGCAGTTCTCTGAAAATTTTACAAATCTAGATAATGTCAACAATAAAAATAAAGAACACGAAGACAAATCAGGTAGATGGTTTAAGAGAATGGCCGAGCTGCATGACGTCAAAGATGTATCCGGTGCAGTGTCAGATGATGACTTCCCGGCGATAATGCCAGTGCGTAAAGGTGAAAACAGATTTGTTGTTAGCAAGAATAAAAACCGTTCTTTAACATCTCCTACTTATAAAAGGAATGTTGCCTCGGAGCAGGCCAGCTCATCCAAATATGTACCTTTTGTTCCATTTCCTCCTGGCTACTTTGCCAGACCAAACCCACAACCCACCGAAGGGTCAGTTCCTCCTACAAATTCTGCAGACAATGTGCCTACCATTCCCGAAGTGCCACTGAAATCTGCTGGTGTGGATGGTTCTAGAACTAACAAACACCATGCAGGTACTATAAGAAGTACAACAAATGACCGGATATCATTGGCGAGTAATATCACTGGCGCCGATCAAGAAAAATCTTTAGATAATTGTGCCAGCTTCACTTCACATCCACAGAGTTCTGATCAAAGCTTAACCGAGACTAATTCATGCAAAGATGCGCATCAGTTGCCTAATTATGCTGGAGCTTCTCATGGTGAGTATTCTGCAGCACAAAACACTATCTATTCTACAAATGTGATTGGTGATCCACCTCATCGGCCTCCCAATCATAATATTCAAAGCGGCTGGACAGGAAAGAGCCTGGAAGGTTCAGCTGTGAAGGAACCAGACCCATTAGACATGTCAGAAGAAGCCAAAGCAGAAAGGTGGTTCAAGCGTGTAGCTCAGATAAAAGATATCTCTGAACTAAGCCAAATCCCCGATGAAGATTTCCCGTCCATTATGCCTATGCGCAAGGGTGTTAACCGGTTTGTTGTTAGCAAAAGGAAAACGCCAATGGAGAGGAGATTGACATCTTCACAATACAGAAGAAATCTTCCAGTTGAGAGAAACGATCCTATAAGAAATAATAACAATTCTAACGAAACCGAATGATGCTTCAGTGCTCTCTCCTACCGATGCTTCAGGATGTAGTATGTACACTTTGGCTCTTCTTGTGAACAAATTGTACCTTAATACAATTTTGATCTTATATTTATATATCTTAATCAACTCTTGTTCAAATGAAAAATATGTACAGATGGAAAACATTCTTCTTGCCAAAAGATGCATGTTGTAGCTCTTTTTTCATGCATAGATGCTGAATAGAAGCTGGCATTGTGTTTAAAAGCTGAAAGAGGTGGATTTTGAAAAATTATTTGGTTGATTTTGAAAAATTATTTGGTTGATGTTTTTGTAGACCAAAAATAGCGCACTGCAATCTACAGAGTATATTTTAGATTCAGATTGAATACTTCCAAGCAGGGTCGGATTTGACATTTTCAGGGTCAGGACAAAAATTAAATAAAAAAGGGGATCCTATTACAAAATAGGGGATCCTACTACAAAATAGAAAACATAATTTCTCGGAACATTGCTTGTCATCATAGAATCGATATTTATCTCTCCCAGCTTCTATTTTCACTAGGCGACATTTCATTATTAGATTGACTTGGCATCATAATTTCATTATCGAGTTCACTCTGTTGGATAAGAGCCTAAGATATAATTGATAATTTTTAGATAATAGATATTTAACGTAAATTGTATTAATTAAATTTTTTCCAATAAACCAAATATATTTTTTTAATTATTTAATTATTTGCATTAGTTTAATAGTTATTCCTAAATCTGATTCTCCATTTAATTGTTTCTATTAATAGAGTTAACTAATTTAATCAGATTAAATAATTAATTGTATATGGTTTGACCCTCGCTATACTATTGTAGCATTGGTGCACTTCCATTCAACAAAACCAACCAATGGGTAGCGGCCATTGCACTCCATTTAGTAACAATATGACTACATCAACGGCAATCTATCTAATGATTCAAACCATGAAATCAAAGTTGTCGTCTACCATCTATCATTTACCTATATAATTCCATGCATTATATGAACATCTCAACAATTCTAATCTTCACTTCAAGATATACTAAATATGGCCTTTTCAGTTTTGACAAAATTCATAGCCATCACTTTTGCAGTTTTGGCAATATGGACTTGCCCAACGACGTCGTCCAGAAGGCTACAAGTTGATGATGAAGCCATCATGATGCAGAGGCATGAACAATGGATGGCTCAGTATGGTAAAGCTTACAAGAGCGTGGAAGAGAAGGGGAAACGCTTTGAAATCTTTAAGAACAACGTTGAATTGATTGAAGCAAAAAACAGAGATGGTCGTAGGCTTTACAAGCTGGACCTCAATGAATTTGCTGATCTTACTAATGAGGAGTTCAAGGCTTCGCGTAATGGATTCAAGAAGCCATATGTGAGGGGTACAACGACATCCTTCAAGTACGAAAATGTAGTTGATGTTCCATCTAGCTTCGATTGGAGGACAAAGGGAGCTGTGACTCCTGTAAAGAATCAAGGCCAATGTGTTATGTCAACTAACTCTGTCTCTAACACCTTTTGCAAGTAGTTCAATAAATAATTAACGCGAATGATTGGATTTGTGAATATACACAATAGGAAGTTGTTGGGCATTCTCGGTAATAGCAGCAACAGAGGGGATCACCAAATTGACAACAGGAAAGTTAGTATCACTGTCCGAGCAAGAGCTAGTTGATTGTGACAGAAGCGGTGAAGACCAAGGTTGTGAAGGAGGATACATGGAAGATGGTTTCGAGTTCATCGTGAAAAACAATGGCATTGCTGGCGAAGCTGGATACCCGTACAAAGCAGTGGATTCTACTTGCAATAAGAAAGAAGAATCCCCCGTAGCAGCCACAATCAAAGGCTAAGAAAAAGTTCCCGCAAATAGTGAGGCTGCATTGTTGAAAGCTGTGGCGAACCAGCCTATTTCAGTATCAATTGATGCAAGTGGCTTCGATTTCCAGTTTTACTCCAGCGGAGTTTTCACCGGGCAATGTGGGACGGATTTGGATCATGGTGTCACTGCAGTGGGATACGGAACAAATGGGACGATGAAGTATTGGTTAGTCAAAAATTCGTGGGGAACGACTTGGGGCGAGGAAGGCTACATAAGGATGCAACGTGATGTCGATGCTAAAGGTGGCATTTGTGGTATTGCTATGGATGCTTCCTATCCTACAAATTAGTCTGTATCTCTTGAATTTCTCAGGCTTTTCTGATGACTTCAACTATGAAGTAAATACTTCAATTACTATGTAAATATCAAAACATACTGCTACTAATAGAATTAATCAAATATATATGTTTTCATATGAAGGAACTGTGTAACCATCACCACAATAAGTCCCAGGGGGGCAAAATATGATCCGGGGTGCGGAAGGGGCCGAAATATGGTCCAAAGGAAAAAGAAGGTCGAAAAAATGTTTCCGGGCCGAAAAGATGGTCCGGGTCGAAAAGGGGCCGAAAAAATGTTCCCGTGTCGAAAATATGGTCAGGGGTAGTGCTGCAAATGAACCGGGTTCGAGCGGGTAACGGGTTACCCGACCGGGTTTCAATTTTACCGAGTCGAGTAATTACCCGGAAGTAACGAGCCGGGTAGCAAACCTATTACCCTCGTATCGCTCGATAAGGACACGAGCGGGTATCGAGCCGGGTTTTTTTAGTCGGGTGACGAGCGGGTGCCGGGTTACCCCAAATTTCTATTTAAAAAGAGATATTTTAGGTTATCTGCAACAAATTTAATTGTCGAAATGCAAATTTAGAAATTCTTTTCAATACTAGTCTTATATTGGTCAATGAAATTAATTATGGTTAAACTTTCAACATATATATTATATAAATATAAAACATAAAATATAAACGAGCGGGTTATCGAGCGGCCCCGGGTTTTCCATATCGGGTATCGAGTAAAAAAAATTACTCGAGTATCGCTCGATAAGGATACGAGCGGGTAACGGACCCGAGTTTTCCGAGTCGGGTAACGAGCGGGTTCCGAATTACCCGGTCCTTTAACAGCGAAATAATGTTACGGGTCGAAAGGGGCCGAAAAATGGTCCGGGTCCAAACGGACAGAAACTATTGTCCGGGACCAAAACGGGCTGAAAATATATTACCGGGTCAAAACGGCAACATATTGATATATTTATTAGGAGTCAAAGTTTATGGCTAAAGATCCATTGAAGCCGGTACATTCATATTAACAAACAAGCCTAAGTTGACTATTTTTATTGTTTTGATTCAATTTGCTCAATAAATAATAGATTGATTTTTCAATCAAATGGTCAATGAATCACCCAATCTTCAAATTAATTCCAACAATCCACGATTGATTTCTGAATAAAGACTAGATTGGTATAATTCTTTTATCTCGTTTGGTATAAGTTTGTATTTCTTTTTTTTTTGTCAAAAATTATCATACTCAAAATAAATCCTACAACGGGTGTAGAAAATATAGATTAACATATTTTATTGATGATAATTATCTAAATATGTTAGAAAGACCTAATTTATATGTAAATACAGTATTAACAACTAACCCTAATACTCTTTGCGGGCTTATGAGCTAGTGGCCCATTAACCTAACAACGGGGAAGGAGGGAACGATTTTTATTACATATATAAACCCACATCAAGAATTTGATTCCTTTCAAACTTTTGCTTTATTTCCTCTGTTTTCGTTCGAAACCAATTTCACGAATTTACTCTTTTAAAGAAATAATTAGATAACAAAGAAACTCATTGCGTAATTGCCAACATGACTTCACGAAACAAAAGGATTGAATTTGATGTCAAGAAACTGTAAGTGATGTTTATTATTAAAAAATTTAATTTTGTTTCGTAGAATTCATAATTTTGTCAATTTGTTTCTTTTGTGGTATGTTTGAAGGAGGAAGAAAGGATACAAAGTGGAGTTAATTAACGATAACATGCATGAGTTTTACGTTGAATTTCATGGACCCATTAACAGTAATCTCTTTTCTCTGCATATTTCTTGGTTTTTTCTACTTTTTTATGTTATTTATTTTGTTATTATTATCGAATGGTTGCGATTCATTAATAATACCGTTCATTCATCAACATATACAGTTATTTTTAGTTTAAAGATGGTATACATTATTAAAATATATCCATCTAAGATGGTACAATTTAGTTGTGTGAAACTCTACGTTCGAAATTATCAT
The DNA here is from genome assembly GCA_003412495.2 of Echium plantagineum. Lineage (NCBI taxonomy): Eukaryota > Viridiplantae > Streptophyta > Magnoliopsida > Boraginales > Boraginaceae > Echium > Echium plantagineum. The sequence continues at coordinate 6,724,927 of CM016568.1, read as the reverse complement.
AATTTTCAAAGTAACGGTTCAAAACACTTAAATATATTCAAATATATTTTAAATGCTAATTTTTACATTAATTTTTCCTTTATACATATATATATATATATATTTTAAAGTGTTTGTTCCGATGTTCGAGTGAACAACGGCAAACCTAAATAGGTCCGCTAATAGGTACAACATAAAATATTCGAAAGAAATTGTCAAAATGATATTGTACAACGATTTAGTTTGTGTACCAAATTCTGTTAAAGAAGTTGGTACAAATTATTTAAACCGGAAAAATAAGTTTAGATGATTGATATTTCATAATTTGACAATTTGTTTTTGGCAAAATGGTAGGTTTTACCTAAAATGTACCAAAAGAAGAATAAAATATAATTTAAACGGATACAATATACATTTTTTATGATTAATGAACTATAACTTTCCACGTTTATCCCTCCCCCACCACCGCCACCGCATTCCTAGTCTAGGCGGGAGACTCTTCGCGGGCATTGGAGCATGTCAATGTTGTTTTGGGAGTTTATTGGTTGAATCCTCCTATTGGAGATGATTTCTGGTATCGTTTTAATCTTGCGTGATAAACAAATTGCTGATTTGATAACTCCTTATGGCAGCTCTTTATCATGGACATGTGTGGAAGACAAAAGTGAGGTTGTCGGCGGACTATCCATTTTCACCTCCATTGATCTTTTTTGTGGACAAGATCTTCCATCCAAATATAGCTGATTCGACGGATATCCGGTAGAACAAGAATGACTGTAAATTGTTAAAAGTTGATGTTTTGGGACATACTGTGATTCAATCGTTTGATCTTTCAGGAATGGCGAAGCTCGTGTGGATCTCCACCAAGATTGGAACCTCCTTGATGGTAACTCCATCTCCATGATATGTAGTCATTTAGTGATCTTTCCTTATTCTTTTGATTGCTCGAGTGGTAGCGATGGTGATTCAATTTGCATTGTTTGGCTCGGCTCGTGAGTTATATTCATATCTTCGGGTTTATTTACAGCCCTCTGTGGCATTATGCAAGTGAGTTATATTCATATCTTCTGCCCCATTCCTTTCGAGTTGTTGATTATATCTTTTGTATTTTGTTTTCAAGATCTGGTATATGTGTATGGAATCGTCATACCACAACTTCTTGCTGAGCCAAAGCCCAGCCAACCACGGAATATCAGGGCAGCTTATTTGTTCAGCAATTCTCCAGCTACTTATGATGAGATTGTGAAAGGTAAGTAGATGCAATTTCTGTCTGTCCTCCTTTTAAATTACAAGATTGGAGTAGTGCTGAAACGGCTCTGGGTTGCGTTTCGTTTGCATGATGATTTATGTATGGTTCCAGGCAAGCTTATAGATCAAGGAATCTCATATTGTGAAACCGTTGAAAACATCGAATGTTAAAATTAATTAAGTCAGTTTTTACCAGTAACCGTTGTGAGGAAGTACTTCAGATCACCAATGTTAGACTCTTAAAACCATTACTTAACTCCAAAAATTACTTGCTTTGTGTCGCCAAAGTTTGTTCGTAAGGCCACTTAGTGTTGAGAAGAGATGACGTTAGAAATGGTGAAGTGAAACTCTGAAATGCTTACCTGCAAAGAGTTAGTTCACCGAAGCTCTAGCATACTCATCTGACAAGTGAGCTGAGAAATTATCCTAAGCATGTTGTGATAGGACATTTGATATAGGTTAAGAGTACTCTAGTTCCATGAGTCGGGCAGTTTTATTATAAATAAGGAAAGGATCAAAGGATGGAACATAGCTTTCTAACTGATAAACAAGTCTAGCCATTATAATTGAAATAAAAAAACCTTCAAGTTTTGTAGCTCTCTAAATCTGAAATGGTCTAAGCAACTCTGAATCAATGGTTTCATTTTTATATATCAATTTCTAATTGTACATTCTATATATCAGTATGACCATCATTCAGTTCGTACTGTAGTTTGTTTCACCATTCTGTTTTCGACAACAATGTCTATAATATTGAAGATCAAATTGAAACGCCCAAATAAGAAAATCATTCACCGTTCATGGTAATGTTTTCTTGGCGTGATCCTCTGGAGTCTGGACTGACATAGTTATACTTTCAGGATATTGTCAAAAGTATGCCAAGCTTGCTGACGCTAAACCAGAACAATCTGAGCAAAGTCGCGGAAAAAATGCGGTCACTGAACTAGAACGATTTGCTGCCTCTAGTGGCGAAAAAATTGCTGCCTGATCAGAGTTCATCATCTATTCACGTTCTTACTTTCCTGTCGTCGTGCATGAAATATGTCCTCATAGACTAATTTGTTTTTGAATATCTTCGTGTTTTAGATGTACACAATGGTCTTCATTTGTTCATTGAAAATGCTGACAATCAAATTTAAATTGGAACGTGAAGTAGATTTGAAGGATATAAAATGCAAGGCTTGCTGATATAAATACTGTAAAACCATTTGAGTATAGCAGGCTTGTTGATATCAATAAAAAATATAAATAACTGTGTTACTATAAAGTAATAAAGTAGTTAATTATCACACATATAGATAGTCATATACTTACTATTGATTTTAAAGGTTAGAGTTCGGCTTGGTCAACGTCGAGCCTAATGTTCGGCTCGGCTCCAAAACGAAAAGCTCTCTTGAGTTCAACGCTTATTTTTCAGTTACTATTCGGCTCGGGTTCAGCTCGAACGTGCCGAACCGTTTGCAAAATTCAGTTTGAAGGTGGTGGAACGAAGAAAATTGAACCAAATCTACCACAAAATACTTGGTTAAAACTGAAATCTAAGCTTACCTTAGCCTTAAATAGCCTTAAAAATGAACACAAGTGTTCCACAGTCAGTGACATGAGTAGAAATTAAAAAAGGGGATACTATTACAAAATAGGGGATCCTACTACAAAATAGAAAACATAATTTCTCGGAACATTGCTTGTCATTATAGAATCGATATTTATCTCTCCCAACTTCTACTTTCATTAGGCGACATTTCATTATTAGATTGACTTGGCATCATAATTTCATTATCAAGTTCACTTTGTTGGATAAGAGTCTAAGATATAATTGATAATTTTTAGATAATAGATATTTAATGTAAATTGTATTGATCAAATTTTTTTCCAATAAACCAAATATATTTTTTTAATTATTTAATTATTTGCATTAGTTTAATAGTTTTTCCTAAATCTGATTCTCCATTTACAGTTAAACGTCTATAAATTAATAATGTTGGGACCGGCCAAATTTATTAATTTAGAGAGTTATTAATTTATCTATAAGTTAATAATTTATTAATTTAAAGAGTTTTTGCATGAGATAAAGAGTTTTTGCATAAATATATGTAGAGTTTAATGATATTACTATTACAATTGAGAACAATGTTGATGAAGATGATACCGTGTCTTTGGAACCTGTTACACTAAAGCAAGCACTTTTGGCATCTAGAACGCTTCACAAATTTATGTTACAATTCGAAAACACAAGAGCAGAACTAATGGATGTAATGAGAAAAATTAGAGATGGACTACAATGTGATTTGAACTTTAAGAAAAAATAAACTCTATAGATTCATATTTTAAATAAATTTTAATTATATTATTTTAATTTTTTAAGGATTATTAATTTATAATTTCGTGGGACCTTATATTATAAAGGAATTTTTAAGAAAAGTATTATCTTATTATTTTATCGATTTCGTTAATTTTTTTAACCAGCCCAAGTCGGGACCGAACAAATTTATTATCTTAAAGAGATTATTAATTTATAGAGTATTAATTTATAGACGTTTTACTGTAATTGTTTCTATTAATAGAGTTAACTAATTTAATCAGATTAAATAATTAATTGTATATGGTTTGACCCTCCCTATACTATTGTAGGCTTGTAATATTGGTGCACTTCCAAATAAGTTCAATATCCATTCAACAAAACCAACCAATGGGTAGCGGCCATTGCACTCCATTTAGTAACAACATGACTACATCAACGGCAATCTATCTAATGATTCAAACCATGAAATCAAAGTTGTCGTCTACCATCTATCATTTACCTATATAATTCCATGCTTTATATGAACATCTCAACAATTCTAATCTTCACTTCGAGATATACTAAATATGGCCTTTTCAGTTATGACAAAATTCATAGCCATCACTTTTGCAGTTTTGGCTATATGGACTTGCCCAACGACGTCGTCCAGAAGGCTACAAGTTGATGATGAAGCCATCATGATGCAGAGGCATGAACAATGGATGGCTCAGTATGGTAAAGCTTACAAGAGCGTGGAAGAGAAGGGGAAACGCTTCGAAATCTTTAAGAACAACGTTGAATTGATTGAAGCAAAAAACAGAGATGGTCGTCGGCTTTACAAGCTGGACGTCAATGAATTTACTGATCTTACTAATGAGGAGTTCAAGGCTTCGCGTAATGGATTCAAGAAGCCATATGTGAGGGGTACAACGACATCCTTCAAGTACGAAAATGTAGTTGATGTTCCATCTAGCTTCGATTGGAGGACAAAGGGAGCTGTGACTCCTGTAAAGAATCAAGGCCAATGTGGTATGTCAACTAACTCTGTCTCTAACACCTTTTGCAAGTAGTTCAATAAATAATTAACGCGAATGATTGGATTTGTGAATATACACAATAGGAAGTTGTTGGGCATTTTCGGTAATAGCAGCAACAGAGGGGATCACCAAATTGACAACAGGAAAGTTAGTATCACTGTCCGAGCAAGAGCTAGTTGATTGTGACAGAAGCGGTGAAGACCAAGGTTGTGAAGGAGGATACATGGAAGATGGTTTCGAGTTCATCGTGAAAAACAATGGCATTGCTGGCGAAGCTGGATACCCGTACAAAGCAGTGGATTCTACTTGCAGTAAGAAAGAAGAATCCCCCGTAGCAGCCACAATCAAAGGCTACGAAAAAGTTCCTGCAAATAGTGAGGCTGCATTGTTGAAAGCTGTGGCGAACCAACCTATTTCAGTATCAATTGATGCAAGTGGCTTCGATTTTCAGTTTTACTCCAGCGGAGTTTTCACCGGGCAATGTGGGACGGATTTGGATCATGGTGTCACTGCAGTGGGATACGGAACAAATGGGACGATGAAGTATTGGTTAGTCAAAAATTCGTGGGGAACGACTTGGGGCGAGGAAGGCTACATAAGGATGCAACGTGATGTCGATGCTAAAGGTGGCATTTGTGGTATTGCTATGGATGCTTCCTATCCTACAAATTAGTCTGTATCTCTTGAATTTCTCAGGCTTTTCTGATGACTTCAACAATGAAGTAAATACTTCAATTACTATGTACATATCAAAACATACTGCTTCTAATAGAATTAATCAAATATATATGTTTTCATATGAAGCAACTGTGTAAGTCTAAGTGTGTAACCATCGCCACAATAAGTCCCAGGGGGCCAAAATATGATCCCGGGTGCGACAGGGGCCGAAATATGGTCCAAAGGAAAAAGAAGGTTTAAAAAAAATGTTTCCGGGCTGAAAAGATGGTCCGGGTCGAAAGGGGTCGAAAAAATGTTCCCGGATCGAAAATATGGTCAGGGGGCGAAAGGGGTCGAAATAATGTTCCATGTCGAAAGGGGCCGAAAAATGGTCTGGGTCCAAACGGACTAAAAATATGGTCCGGGACCAAGACGGGCTGAAAATATATTACCGGGTCAAAACGGCAAAATATTGATATATTTATTAGGAGTCAAAGTTTATGATTAAGGAACCATTGGAGCCGGTACATTCATATTAACAAACAAGCCTAAGTCGACTATTTTGGTTGTTTTGATTCAATTTGCTCAATAAATAATAGATTGATTTTTCAATCAAATGATCAATGAATCACTCAATGTTCAATTAATTCCAGCAATCACGATTGATTTCTGAATAAAGACTAGATTGATCCTTCAATCAAATGATGAATTCACAATTTATTCCCATTTAATATTTTTTCCATAATTTTATGATCTTTATTTCGTATGCTTTTAATTCTTTTCTCTCGTTTGGTATAAGTTTGTACTTCTTTTTTTGTCAAACGTTATCATACTCAAAATAAATCCTACAACGGGTGTAAAAAATATAGATTAGCATATTTTATTGATGATAATTATCTGAATACGTTAGAAAGACCTAATTTATATGTAAATATTAACAACTATTAGCGTATATTATTATTGTTGTACTGTTAAATATTACTATTGTACTCCTAGGTTATTATTTATTGTATTGGGCTTTGCCCACATATAAACCTAGTTAGATTTGCAAGAAATAGTAACGGACTCAGAAGTAGTAAAAGACAATTTTATTTGTTTCCCGAGAACACAAGATTGACAAAAAGAAGTGCAACGATTACATTGAATTAAACAAAATTTGCGAAGGGCATCAAAGACAGGTCAGCCCGGATGACCTAGACGACTATGCCATAAACTAGCACTGGAAAGAAAACATTGAGAAGACTTGGGAGGCGGACGCGGGAAAGACGCAGCTGGGACGGTGAAAGGATAGAGGTCGCCGGTGCTGTTGCAACGTAGGATTCTAGCACCCTTCTGAATATCCTTCACAGAGAAACCAAATGGGTCAAATTTCAATGGTGACAGAATTATCGGTGGTGAATTTTCGAACTGAGACAAGATTCTAAATAATATTTGGTACGTGTAAGACATTGTTGAGGTGGAATGGCGGGTATGGTGGGGGTAGGGTGGTGTGACCGTGACCTTTCACTGGAACAGAACGACCATTACCAACGATGACAGTATGATTGCTAGAATTAAAATAATTAGGGAGCAACTCCCTCGTCCTTCAGGAGTTAATATTATCCGTTCTATGTGGATTTTTCGTCATAAACTGAAATCTGATGGGTCTTTTAAGCGATACAAAGCTCGTCTTGTAGGGGATGGCAAGACACAACAGGTTGGCGTTGACTGTGGTGACATCTTTAGCCCGGTGGTTAAACCAGCCACCATTCGTACAGTTCTCACTTTGGCTCTCTCTAACTCTTGGTCCATTCATCAGTTAGATGTGAAGAATGCTTTTCTTCACGGTGACCTCCATGAGACTGTATATATGTATCAGCCTATGGGTTTTCGGGATCCTATTCGCCCGGATTACGTATGCAGGTTGCGTAAGTCCCTTTATGGCCTGAAGCAGGCCCCTCGTGCTTGGTATCATCGGTTTGCAGTTTATGTCTCCACCATTGGCTTTGTTCATATTGTCTGTGATCACTCATTATTTATCTATCGGCAGGGTGTAGATGTTGCTTATCTTTTATTATATGTGGATGATATTATACTTACTGCTTCTTCTGAGACTTTGCGCAGGTCTCTAATTGATCTCCTCGGTATAAAGTTTGCTATGAAGGACTTAGGTCCTCTGAGTTATTTTTTGGGCATCTCTGTTACTCGTATTGCAAGTGGTTTATTTCTCTCACTGAAGAAATATGTTGAATCTATCATCAGCAAGGCCGGCATGACCTCTCGCAATGCCTCTTCCACTCCTGTTGACACCAAGTCTAAACTCAGCAGTGCATCTGGTTCCTCGTGTGACAATCCTACATTATTTCGCAGCTTAGCAGGAGCATTACAGTATCTGACATTCACCATACCTGACATCTCTTACGTAGTTCAGCAGATCTGTCTACACATGCATGCTCCGATGACTGATCACATGGCATCACTCAAACGAGTGTTACGTTATGTGCAAGGGACACTTGACTATGGGCTCCACTTGTACAAATCACAGTCTTGTTCACTGATCTCTTATACCGATGCAGATTGGGCAGGGTGTCCGGACACACGGAGATCCACTTCCGGGTACTGCATCTTTTTAGGGGACAATCTCATTTCCTGGTCCTCAAAACGTCAAGCGACCATATCTCGCTCCAGTGTTGAGGCTGAATACCGCGGCGTTGCTAATGTCGTCTCCGAAGCGTGTTGGCTTCACAACCTGCTGCTTGAGTTGCACCGCCCTCTGACTAGTGCGAGTGTAACCATTGTTTACTGTGATAATATCAGTGTTATCTACCTTACGAAGAACCCAGTACAACATCAACGGACCAAGCATATTGAAATTGATATTCATTTTGTCCTCGAAAAAGTTACTTTAGGCCAAGGTCGGGTGCTCCACATGCCCTCACGACATCAAATAGCCGATATCTTTACCAAAGGCCTTCCCCATGTGTTATTCACTGACTTTCAGGACAGTCTCAGCGTCCGTCCTCCTCCCGCTCCGACTGCGGGGGTGTATTAGCGTATATTATTATTGTCGTACTGTTAAATATTACTATTGTAGTCCTAGGTTATTATTTATTGTATCGGGCTTGGCCCACATGTAAACCTAGTTAGATCATGTAAACCTAGTTAGAGTTGTATAAATAGGTGCCTATTCTGTATGTAACGATCATCAAGAATATTACTACTCTCAACAACTAACCCTAATACTCTTTGTGGGCTTATGAGCTAGTAAGCCCATTAACCGAACAACGGGGAAGGAGGGAACGATTTTTATTACATATATAAACCCACATCAAGAATTTGATTCTTTCAAACTTTTGCTTTATTTCCTCTGTTTTCGTTCGAAACCAATTTCACGAATTTACTCTTTTAAAGAAATAATTAGATAACAAAGAAACTCATTGAGTAATTACCAACATGACTTCACGAAACAAAAGGATTGAATTTGATGTCAGGAAACTGTAAGTGATGTTTATTATTAAAAAATTTAATTTTGTTTCGTAGAATTCATAATTTTGTCAATTTGATTCTTTTTGTGGTATGTTTGAAGGAGGAAGAAAGGATACAAAGTGGAGTTAATTAACGATAACATGCATGAGTTTTACGTTGAATTTCATGGACCCATTAACAGTAATCTCTTTTCTCTGCATATTTCTTGGTTTTTTCTACTTTTTTATGTTACTTATTTTGTTATTATTATTGAATGGTTGCGATTCATTAATAATACCGTTCATTCATCAACATATACAGTTATTTTTAGTTTAAAGATGGTATACATTATTAAAATATATCCATCTAAGATGGTACAATTTAGTTGTGTGAAAGTGTCCGTTCGAAATTATCATAATTTTCAAAGTGAAGGTTCAAAACACTTAATATATTCAAATATAATTTTAAATGCTAATTTTTACATTAATTTTTCCTTTATACATATATATATATATATTTTTCTTATAGTGCTTGTTCCGATGTTCGAGTGAATAGCGGCAAACCTAAATAGGTCCGCTAATAGGTACTCCCTCCGTCCCTAAATGATTGTCACATTTGACTTTTGGTGGTCAATAAAACACGATTTAAAATACAAATATCTCTTATTCTAAATGCAAAAAAATTATAATAAGTTGATATTTCAAAAATATATATTGAGACGAATCTAACGAGGTCCCACAAGACTATATTATTTATTTTCGTTTAGTGAGAATTCGTGATCAAATTTTGTTGTAATTGACCACAAAAGTCAATATGTGACAATCTTTTAGGGACGGAGGGAGTACAACATAAAATATTCGAAAGAAATTGTCAAAATGATATTATACAACGATTTAGTTTGTGTACCAAAATCTGTTAAACAAGTTGGTACAAATTATTTAAACCGGAAAAATAAGTTTAGATGATTGATATTCATAATTTGACAATTTGTTTTTGACAAAATGGTAGGTTTTACCTAAAATGTACCAAAAGAAGAATAAAATATAATTTAAACGGGTACAATATACATTTTTTATGATTAATGAACTATAACTTTCCACGTTTATCCCTCCCCCACCACCGCCACCGCATTCCTAGTCTAGGCGGGAGACTCTTCGCGGGCATTGGAGCATGTCAATGTTGTTTTGGGAGTTTATTGGTTGAATCCTTCTATTGGAGATGATTTCTGGTATCGTTTTAATCTTGCGTGATAAACAAATTGCCAAATTGCTGATTTGATAACTCCTTATGGCAGCTCTTTATCATGGACATGTGTGGAAGACAAAAGTGAGGTTGTCGGAGAACTATCCATTTTCACCTCCATTGATCTTTTTTGTGGACAAGATCTTCCATCCAAATATAGCTGATTCGACCTATATCCGGTAGAACAAGAATGACTGTAAATTGTTAAAAGTTGATGTTTTGGGACATACCGTGATTCAATCGTTTGATCTTTCAGGAATGGCGAAGCTCGTGTGGATCTCCACCAAGATTGGAACCTCCTTGATGGTAACTCCATCTCCATGATATGTAGTCATTTAGTGATCTTTCCTTATTCTTTTGATTGCTTGAGTGGTAGCGATGGTGATTCAATTTGCATTGTTTGGCTCGGCTCGTGAGTTATATTCATATCTTCGGGTTTATTTACAGCCCTCTGTGGCATTATGCAAGTGAGTTATATTCATATCTTCTGCCCCATTCCTTTCGAGTTGTTGATTATATCTTCTGTATTTTGTTTTCAAGATCTGGTATATCTGTATGGAATCGTCATACCACAACTTCTTGCTGAGCCAAAGCCAAGCCAACCACGGAATATCAGGGCAGCTGATTTGTTCTGCGATTCTCCAGCTACTTATGATGAGATTGTGAAAGGTAAGTAGATGCAATTTCTGTCTGTCCTCCCTTTAAATTACAAGATTCGATTAGTGCTGAAACTGCTCTAGGTTGCATTTCGTTTGCATGATGTTTTATGCGTGGTTCCTCAGGCAAGCTTATAGATCAAGGAATCTCGTATTGTGGAACCGTTGAAAACATCGAATGTTAAAATTAATTAAGTCAGTTTTTACCAGTAACGTCGTGAGGAAATACTTCAGATCACCAATGTTAGACTCTGAAAACCATTACTTAACTCCAAAAATTACTTGCTTTGTGTCGCCAAAGTTTGTTCGTAAGGCCACTTAGTGAAAGGTAATGTTTTCTTGGCTTGATCCTTTGGAGTCTGGACTGACATAGTTATACTTTCAGGATATTGTCGAAAGTATGCCAGGCCTGCTGAAGCTAAACCAGAACAATCTGAGCAAAGGCGCGGAAAAAATGCGATCACTAAACTAGAACGATTTGCTGCCTCTAGTGGCGAGAAAATTGATGCCTGATCAGAGTTCATCATCTATTCACGTTCTTACTTTCCTGTCGTCGTGCATGAAATATCTCCTCATAGATTAAACTGTTTTTGGATATCTTCGTGTGTTAGATTTACGCAATGGTCTTCATTTGTTCATTGAAAATGCTGACAATCAAATTTAAATTGAAACGTGAAGTAGATTTGAAGGATATAAAATGCAAGGCTTGCTGATATAAATACTGTAAAACCATTTGAGTATAGCAGGCTTGCTGATATCAATAAAAAATATAAATAACTGAGTTACTATAAAGTAATAAAGTAGTTAATTATCACACATATAGATAGTCATATACTTACTATTGATTTTAAAGGTTAGAGTTCGGCTTGGTCAACGTCGAGCCTAATGTTCGGCTCGGCTCCAAACGAAAAGCTCTCTTGAGTTCGACGCTTATTTTTCAGTTACTATTCGGCTCGGGTCCAGCTCGAACGTGCCGAACCGTTTGCAAAATTCAGTTTGAAGGTGGTGGAACGAAGAAAATTGAACCAAATCTACCACAAAATACTTGGTTAAAATTGAAATCTAAGCTTACCTTAGCCTTAAATAGCCTTTAAAATGAACAAAAGTGTTCCACAGTCAGTGACATGAGTAGAAATAGAATAGTCCGAAGGGCGACTTTAACTTTGCCCCTTAATTTTTTGGGCAAATTGTCAGTGATATCACTCACGTTTGAAAAAAATCAGTTAGATTACTCATGTTTCAAAAAGGCTAACTAAATCACTAATGTTTAAAAACTCACTCATTCGGGTCACTCCATTAGATTTTTGAAGGGTATTTCTGTCCAGATACATTTTTTCCTGTCATAAGCCTCTAATTTAACTCGTATTAACACATTGACCCCAATCCTGAGATTACAGTTTTTTAATTAATTTTTTTATTTTTCTTTTCAATTTTTTTTTCCAATTTTTTATCGATTTCTTTTTTCAGTTTCTTCTTTTAATTTGTTTTTCGATTTTCTCGATTTCCCAATTTCTTTTTTCGATTTTTTTTCGATCTCTTTTTTGATTTTTTCTCAATTTATTTTTTCCATTTTTTCTTGATCTCTTTTTTCTGTTTCTTTTTCGATATTTTTTCAAATTCTTATTTGATTTCTTTTTCAATTTTTTTTTTCAATTTTTTATCGATTTCTTTTTTCTCTTTTTCAATCTTTTTTCAAATTCTTTTTTCGGTTTTTTTCTATTTTGGTAGTTGTTTTGGCTAAAAGTTTCGATTGGGTAAAAAATTTTGGTTTTCTAAAAAACTATCAAAACCGAACACCTTTGCCAAAACCTATCCAAATTGAATTTTTTTTGACAAAAATGAAACTTTTAGCCAAAACAACTATCAAACAATTTGTTCACTAATCGAAAAAAAATTGTTAGGGATATGGAAAAAAATACGAAAATAGTGAAAAAAGAAACTTTGAAAACAAAAAATCGAAAAAGAAATCAGGAAAGAAATCGAAAAAATAATCAAAAAAGAAAATCGAAATTTTAAATTGAAGAAAGTAACCAAAAAGTAAGTTTAAGAAAATGAATTGGAGAAATAGGTGCGGTCAATGTGTTAATAAATATGGAGTAAATATGGGGTTAATGTGTTAATTGACTTATTTAGGGGTGTCTAAGAGTTAACTTGGTGTGTATATGAGAGAAAATATGTATTTGAACAAAAGTACCCTTTAAACATTAGTGATCTAACTGACGTTTTTGAAACATGAGTGATCTAATTGCTTTTTCAAACGTGAGTGATATCAAAAGCCATTTGCCCTAATTTTTTTATTTATAATTTTCGTATTTTATGATTTTTAATTTATTTTGAAACCATTGTGTAAGTAGTGTGGTCAGCATGAAAATGATCCGAGAACCGTCTTAATTTTAATTGGTTATTAAGTTATTTTTGCATTCGCGTTATTGTTTTAATGTTTTGTTTCCATTTTGTTAGTAACAACCATCTAGATTTTAAGTACCTAAATTTTGTTAGTAACAACCATCTTAAAATTTTGTTAAGGATTTCATTCAGATCTGAATTTATTAAGTATCTAAATTTTTTTGTTAACAAACAGACTTAATGAAATAAGTACTTAATTAATTAATTTGAAGTACTTAATGGATTTAACAAACAGGCCCTAAGTATGCAACATAGTCTAGATCATTTTGTTTCCAAATGAATTAAAAATGGCACGTTCGTTTTTTCTCCTATTTGTAAACCGACCAGAAATTGGCATTTCTTAAAAAGTGAAATTGGAATCGACCTTTTCAATTTTTAAATCATGTGATTTGGTTAGAGCAGTATGGCGGTTAGGTTGCAACGATTTCAAACGCTTAAATGATTAAGTATGCAACATAAAAATATATTTGTAATTCCACTAATTCGAAAAGAAATTTACTTATTTAATGCTTACAAAAAGACAAAAATAGTATTCAATTTTTACGTAGTAACAAAAAAAATTGAAAAAAGTTCAACGTGGATATTAAAACATACTAATATATATATATTATGGATAGATTTTGAGAAATATGAAAGTGAATGATTGAAGTATATATCATATATACAAAGTTATAAATTTAGGGACGAAATCAGGATGAAATTGAGGGGGGGGCAAAATTTAAAATAATTAAATAAGGGACTCACAATTTAAAAATGAAAAGACAAAATATGAAAAGACAAAATGATAAAAGAAGAAGAGTAAAATACAAAATTGAAAGGCCAAAAGGATTCTGACCCTGCTCACTTTTGTAAAAGTAAGAGGATTTTTCCACTTGCTCCAGCATTAGTCTTTGTAATTTACATAAAATTTATATAATATCTATCAATTGTAGGAAACTGGAGGGGGAGGGGGGTTGGACATGGACCGGCCCAGTTTATGTATGCAATGTAGGCTTCTCGCTTAAATTTTTTAAAATTCTTTAAGGTCATTTAATTATAATTTTTAACTCTATCTATTTATTTAATAACGATTCGGTTCGATTTATTACAATTTTTAAAAAGGAAAAGGAAATCCAAAGAAATTTTATGCATGTTTTAAGAAGCCAAAATCAAAACCCTATTAAAAATTTAAAACCTATCATAGCAATTTGATTTGAATTGGTTTAGGTGGTTCTGATATTTGACTGCACAACCCTAGATGCAGTGCAACTATGGCGTTTCCATAAAAAGTCGGTGTAGTTATTGTGTCCCATAAAATTAAAATGATTTGGTTGTATAAATGTCAATTACGTTCTTTTTAACTTCCGTAGTCGAAGTATTTTTAATTTAACAAGTAAAGAAGACTTTACCTTCAAATACCAAAACGATATTTGATTTTGATAAACTAAAGTATTAAAAGGTATTTTCTCTGTTCCCTTTTAGTTATATTTGTAGCTATTTGCACATAAGAAAGACAACGGTATGGTTCATTTATGACATCGTTCGTAATTTCCGTGAGTCTACAATTTTATTTAATATTAATGTATAAACGGTACACATCACCAAAACGTATTATCTAAGATGATTCAAATTCAAAAGTATAGGAAAAAAGTGTACCAAAACTATTATGTGCATCTATTTAGTACTTGTACAAAATCTTTGTTAAACAAATTAGTATAACTTAACTAAAAGGCAAAAATAAGCTTACAAAATTGATATTATTTAATTTTGTTTTAAACGAATGGTTCATATTATCTAAAATATAATAAAAGAAGACAACAATTCATTATAAAATGATATAACTTACAATTTTTTTTTATCATTAATAAACCACCATGAAACAGACATTTTAATGAACCAACTTCCCACTTTGCACATAGTGACATAGATTTAAGAAAATAACATATGGTAAAAACGTACATTAAAAATAGAGAATCACAATCAATCAAAACTATATAATTATTAATTGATATTCTCATAATAAAAATAGTCAAAAAATTTATTGAAAATATAAAAATATAACTTTTATACTAAAAAACAAGTATTTCAAGATAAGCTAGAGATACTAGAGAGCGTTTTGATGGTCAACATTCATTAAAATAAGTATCTTAAAATAATCTCATTAAAATAAAATAAGTATCTTAAAATAACCTCATTAAAATAAACTACATTAAGGAAAAAAAAACTAGAGATATCACGTTTAGACTAGAGAGCGTTTTGTTTGGACAAAGGTCACCACCCAAAGTCCAAATAGTCAAAATCCATCAAGTACCACCAACTAAATAAATTAAATTAAATGCTACTTTCAACCAAAATTATTTGATCAATTTTTTTTCGAGAATCAAATTTTGAAAATTTTAATATGTTAACAAATTTTTAATAGTCGATAATAAATAATATAATCATATAAAATCTTATTACATTTATTTAAGATATATTTTGAACTACTAATTTTTACGCTTTTAAAATTAAATATATTAAAACGCGTTTCAATAATCGTGAAAAGTCACATGAAAAACATCCTCATCTTCACACTCTCCACCCCTTCCCACTACCAAAATTCCGACACTACTTTTAACTACTTTCCCAAACCTCAAACTCTTGTCCTTTCCTCCCAAACTTCTTCATATATCATCCTACATTTTATTCTATCAAAGAAGTAATAATGTCTATCAAGAATGAGTCTACTCCTCCGCCGAAGATCGGCAAGATCGGGCCGTACACGGTGTTCATAACACCACCGCCTACTCCGACTCCGACTGAGAGCATTAATGGAAGTCGTGAACCGGTTCAGTCTCCCAAGACGCCCGGTTCATCACTGCCCTCACCTGTGACCCGACCTCCTCCGCCGGTTCAAGCTCCTCCTATGCAGATTCCTAAGAACCATTCATCTTATTCTTCTTCGTCTTTCGCCTTCTTGAGGGATGCTGTCTCCAAAGTCCAAAATGGTATCTTAATTATGCTTTATTTTATTGTATTTTTAGTTAAAGTTAATATCCGAAATGGTATTTTAATTTTTTGATTTAGACTCCAATCTCCAAAATGGTAATAGAATATCCCTTTGGCTATTTAATTGTGTGGCTGCTCAAACATGATGACTTAAACGAATAGGTTTAGTCGAGTGGTCACTTGTTTAGTTGATCAAGAATAGTAGCGTTGAGTTTCTCGATCCTTTGACTTGGGATTAGTCAGTTCTGTTTCTCGATGGGGGCAGGGGAGGGATATAACTTAGCTGTAGAGTGTCACGTTGACGTGGTGGAAGTCATCAATTCGTGCATTGTTATCTGTAAACCCAATGTGAGTTTTTTTATTTGGATTTGCTCCCCCGGCGTGATTCAATGAGAATGGATTACTTGCGAATTTGCAAGATGAGGAGGTCTTTGGTTCTTACAATTGTAAGAGCCGATTTTTTTAAGGTGATGACCTTTTATAAAGAGTGTTTATTTAATTGTGATCTACATTCTGGGTCTGGTTAGAGTTTTAGATCGAATTTTTTTAGTTTAGTCTCCAAAGACCAAAATTTAGTCGAGTTCTCGTTTTGTTTGATTATATATTTAGTTGTTTACATTTTTGCTTGGTTACTCAAAATTGATGTCTGTTATCAACTAAATTTACTCTCCCTCCATCCAAAAACGCATGTCTAATTTTGTTTTAAATTTTGTGCTCGAGTATTTTTATATATGTTGGTTGATATTCGGTGGACATATATATTGAAGGCTTGTTTGTGTGTCAATTAAATGTATGTTAATTTTGATTATTGAAAATTAACCGAACAATCGTTTGGAATGAGGGAGTTTATGTTTTATTTAAGTTCAGAATTTGATTTGAGATTGAATTTATATATTATTTCAATTTAGTATACAAACTGCCATCTAAGATTATTTGTTGTTGTAGCACATGCAAGCTTGGATGAGAAAATATCATATTGGTTTGGTTTGGATCAATCCAAATACCAATGGGCTTTGGATGAATACTATGAGAGCAAAGGAACTGTAAGCATTCCGCAACCCCCCTCTCCTCCCCACCTT
Source organism: Echium plantagineum (assembly GCA_003412495.2). NCBI lineage: Eukaryota > Viridiplantae > Streptophyta > Magnoliopsida > Boraginales > Boraginaceae > Echium > Echium plantagineum. The sequence continues at coordinate 6,707,931 of CM016568.1, read as the reverse complement.
TCGTAGGAAAATTTTCTATTGTTGGTGTTGTTTGAATGCACTGCTTGAAGTTACATGTCAAGTTCAATTACGATATTCCATCATGTTTCGTAGGTCAATTATTGTTTGATATCTCTGTTAAATTGTTCGTGATCGTTTGGAATTTAAAAGTTCAAAATCTACTAAATGTGGGGAATATGCTTTAGTTCTTTTTTGTCCCTCTGGATCCAAAATTGCACATCGTGGTTGGATTATTTAGCATATTTCTCATAATGTGCATAATGTGTGGTGTACAATTTCACGAAGCAAACAGCATATAAGGAGACTTGGAAAAGAGGATTCGTTACTCAAGAAACATACATGTCTCGTGAATCCTAAGATGCATTACAATTTATTTTACAAAAATACGATAGTGATTATTTGCTATAATAAATGTCGATAATACGAGTGCATGAGAAACTTTGAGGCTTATATTTGCAGTATATTATGATAAGCTAATAAACAATCTGCATGATTTAAGCACATCACTTCTTCAAACTGTGTAGTCTTGTATAACATTGAAAGGCTCATTTGTTAATCTGTTTTAGGCTTTCAAATGACACTTATTTTCCCGAAATGTTCAATATTTACTGGTCCTATAACATAATTATTGAATGAGTAATGTTGTGGACCATTTATATTTGTTACCTTTTTAGCATTCACAATTAATCGATGGAAGATTTTCTATCTTTAGAAAAAAATAAACCTCATATATATGGATATTTTTGGACTCCGTTTGTATCAGATTTGGTAGCTCTAGAATTTTTTACTCAATGTAGCTCAAATGCTGTAACGAGTAAGGATTACTATTGCCTACCAAATAGTCCTACCACTCTATTATATCTTTCACGGTAAAGGTATTTTGGATTTATGTTCCTTTTAGACCATAATGAACTATACTGATGAACGACACTAGTTGTAGTCTTTAAGAAATACTTCGTTCTTCTAGTGGGATAGAGGACAAAATAACACACTTCTAATTTCTTTGACACAACATTGATAGGAACACGCAAATGATTTTTTTTCCCTGAAGAAAGTAGGCATTGGTAATAGTGGTGGTACAAGGACTAGTCCAAATTTTCTTCGCAGGAGGATAACAATATTTTAGGGCTCCGACATGCGGTTTATTAATGGTATTCCTAAGAGAAATATTAAGATAAATCACATATATTGATTCTAACTATTGTCTGAACTTTTGCTGGAAGATTAAATATTCTAGCATTTCGTAAAGATTGCTTGCTCGATCTTTAAAACTTTTTGTTGCACTAATTATTTATTTGGATAGACTAAAACTATAGGGTTGTGAAAAGGCAATATGGTCTTCTTAATGGCGTGTTCTCCCGCCTTATCTGTATCCAATGGTATCTTGATGGAATAGTAAGTTTAATTGCTGTTACTTCTGTAGAATGAAAAAGATGCAGATCGAAAAGTTGCAAACAAAGTTTAGCTGCAACCAGTGAATTTAGCAGGTACAAGAGATCCATTTAAATCATGAAAAACTTTTCATGAAATATTACTCTAACAATGAGTATCACATTTTCTTCAGGCAAACTGCGAGCAAGTAAAACCGGAGAAGATTGTTTGACTGCCTCTACGTATCTCCCGAGTGATCAATATAATAACAAGTTGATCTTCGAGGTTATATGTTCCCAAATTTATGCCAAGCTTGAATGTGTTGTAATTCTTGTATCGTGTAATATTTCGAAGCCATTCGTTTTGTCGCCATTGTTAAGCAACAACCTATGGTAGGTTAGTGTTGCTCCTGTGGAGTTTTGAACTAAGATAGCTAATACATCCGTAACTATTGCTCAATTTAGAGGTTAGTGTTCCTTGATTTATTTAACTGAACTCAGGCTTTTCTTAGGCACATATGGTGGAAGGCACAACCTCATTGATTGTTTGGAATCTTCGAGAAATTGAGTAAAATGGCACACTTCGTGCCTTCTTATTAACTTAGAGCACACATTTAGAATTTTTAGCAAAGCGGTCGAAAAAATATTTAAAAATAAAGAATTTCTCTAAATTTATAGGAGGTAGTTTAGTCATTTCATTAGCTGTTAAATGTATGCTTTAGGTTAATAAGAAGAGACAAAATGTGCCATTTTAGTCTATTTCTCTGGAATCTTCTTTCTTGGAAAGATCGTTGTCTAGTTCCTTTTTTGCCTCGGAGTGCTGTTATCGAGCTGACCCAGAACTCAGCTTGGTTCATAAAAGTTTATGGGGACTCGACTCGGGACAGGACCGGAACGACCCGAATTGGCTCGACTCAGTAGTTTGATTCAAAATAGCATACTTTATTATCGTAAAAAAAAAAGAATCAATAGCTTTGCCAGTCTTGGTCTAGGTATATCCCGTTCGGTCCTAGGTCAAAATTTCGAAGCAGAACTGTTTATGTTTCGAGTCGGGTTACTGGTCCTGGATTTGCTTTAATTCCCGGGTAACTTGGCTCGCGAACAGCCGTATGTGCCTCAACAATTTTTGCCTTGTGAGTCATTAAAGGAAGTGATATTATCCTTTGTGTTCTTTGTCATTGTAAAAATCCTAATTCTGTCTGTAAATTACAGTCCTCATCATTGTAAGATTTCGAGCACTACAATGTTATTTGGTACCTAAGTTTGTTGATTGCAAGACTGAGATGTAACCCATCATAAACTCAAATACTTGAAGACTTATTAACTTCTTACTTTGTATGCAACTGAATCGATGTATATTTAAAGGTTAGTGATAATGTCAGAGCAATTTTCATATCGTCAGAGCAAAATCATGCTCAATTCCTGTTATATCCTTCTCATCAAACTATATTTTGCTCATAATCTCAATTGTTAATTATAAAATTTATTCATATTTTCATCATTCAAATAGAAATAAAAGTATTTGATCGTTAATAATAAATATTGTACTTATAAGTCATAGAATCAAAGGACATAAAAAGAATTAGACATAATTTTATTCTGGCGATATGAAAATTACTCTTATATTATCATTTTCCATATTCAAATATTTTACCGACCTTTTCCACAAAATACATGCATCCAAAGTGCTCTCCCTATCTTTGTGATATTAGCCAAGGTTCAATTTTAATAAACTATAAATTAAGAGCAAATGACGTTAAAGATTACTTTTGTTAAAAAATTTCAGTCGATCGTATAGTGTGTTTTTTTGTCACCGACACATTTTTATGCACAAATTGTTAACATTTTAAACATGTTTCACAGGGGTAAATATTTGAGGTTGGATTAGTTTATAATTAGGTTGAGTTAGTTTTAAGTAAAGTTTGGCTATTTTGCTCTCTATCTAAAATTTTAAAATCAGATAGATTCAGAAAATTGTGAAAAACGAAATTTAGGTGCCAATTTTTTGGTCCAAGTACCTACTTGAAATAAAAAGGTTGCCAGACCTATTTAGGAAAGTTCTGAAAATTTAGGTGCCCAGATGAAATTAAGCCTTAAATTTTATCCCCAACTTATGCAAACACTCTCATCTCAAACAGAGGGGACTATCTTTTCACTACTAAATTATGATATATTGGTGTGTATCAGATCAGATACACTCCTCAATCTAAGTTACTACTGTCTCCATCTCTAAATGATTGTCATATTTCGACTTTTTATGGTTAACAAAACGCGATTTAAAACGTAAATATCTTTTATTTTATATGCGAAAAAATTATAAAAAATTGATATTTAAAAAGTATATATTAAAACGAATCTAACAAGATCTCACAATAATATATTATTTCTTAGGCTGGCGATATTGCCAGAGCAATTTTAATTCTCCCACATATACATATTTTAACCTTCAAGTTAATTATTTCATTTTATCATTGGTATTTACAATTTAATGTTTTCTTGTAATTAGAGTTCATTATTGTCTCTCTTGGTCAACTATAATTAATTAGTAATGAAGGAAATAATTTGCAAAATATTTTTTTTATTTTAATTGAAAATAAAATACAATCCATGTATGTAAGATCTTCAATATCAATTGAAAAGAAAAGGGCGTACACATTAGTAATTTATAACTTTTTTTTATACGAAAGTTAGCAATAAAAGAAGAAAATGTAATTTTAAAATATATTTTTTCTAAATACATGTTAAATAATTTTAGTAAAATGTCTATTGAGAATGCATATATTTAAAATATGGAATGTGTTTATTTATTGTTGATTTTTAATGTAACTTAATTGCAAGAAAATATTAAATAGTAATTACTAATGATAGAAATGGAATAGTTGACTTAAAAGGTTAATATGGGACATTCTTATTTTTTAATGAGAATTCATAATGATATTTTGTAATATTTGACTAATAAAAGTAAAAAATTATAAAAACTTGATATTTAAAAAATATCTTTCCCAAAATAGCCTCCTCCATTGATAATTGATAAGTTGTAGACAGAAGAGGGGATGTCTTAACAGTCAACATAAACCCTCCTCCTCCAAAATGAGCCACCGTGACCGTGACCGTGACCGAGAGCGAGAGCGAGAGCGTGACCGAGATAGGGATCGTGATCGCAAAAGAGACCGCGATGACCGTGACCGTAAAGACCTCCGCCACCGTTCCCACCGTTCCCGGTCAGCCTCCCCTGACACCAAACGCTCCCGCTCCCGATCTCGCACCTACTCCCCTGACCGCCACCACCGCCACCACCGTGACCGTGACCGAGATAGGGATCGTGACCGCCGCCGCCGCCGCTCTCCTACTCCACCCGCCGATTCCCCTCCTCGCAAGCGCCACCACAAGGACGCCGTCGCAGACTTGGTCGAAGAAATCCCCAAACAGAAAAAAGACAAAGAAAAGGACAATAAAAGCAATAATAGTAGTAATAATAAGAAGAAAGACGAGGTTGAGGGTGGTGATGGTTATGGGGAATTGATGGATGAGGAGGAAATGGCGATGATGAAGCAGTTGGGGATACCGGTCGGGTTCGATTCGACCAAGGGGAAGGCGGTGGAGGGTAACGATGTGGGTGGTGTGAGGAAAGTCACCAAGAGGCAGCCGAGGCAGTATATGAATCGGCGTGGAGGGTTTAATCGTCCCTTGCCTGCTGAAGTTAATCGCTAGCTGTGGAGGTATGCTCGGTTTGGCTTAGGGTTTTATTTTTTGTTGGAAATTGCATGATAGCACATTTTACGGTTATTTGGTTTAGGACCTGCAAAAATGCTATCAACTATGGGCATTACTTTTGCAATTTGAGCACTAATGATTTTGAGCTGCAAAAGTAGAATGCCTCATGCTGATAGGACTACGATGTTCTTTAGATATAGGATAATGTAGCTGTTCAGCTGGATGCGGTAGATATGGTATTCTTGTCGAAAACACCCACAATGTCCTAGTATTGCGACATAAATGTTAAAAGGTGCTAGTCTTACGAATCTCCCAGTTACCCCTCTCTAAGTTGTCTGCAAGTAGATGCTTCTAGGTAGGCATGTTTCCGGTTTGCTTCAAACCGACGGAACTGAACCGAAAATTGACCGACTTGGTTGGGAAGGAAAATGACACCGAACTGAAATGTTGCAAACAAATTGAAAAACCAAAAAAAAAGAATCGGTTTATATATATATATGGTACGTTTTAACCAATTAAACTATAAGCCCCTACTCTACATGCAATTCGCTCACTTCGGGAAAAGCGTATACATGTATATATATTTGTAGAAGTTTTAGGTTGTACTCCCTAAATGCTAAGAAGATCACTAAATTTTAATTTTTTGTTTGTTGAATGTATGTATGTTTCTGGTGAAAAAATCTATTAAAAAGGTAATATATTCAAAATGAAATTACTAAGTTAACAATATAAGTGATCTGGATCAAATTTATGTATGCGAATTGAAGCTAAAAAAAGTCGTTAATTGTGACCATTGTCAGTCGAAGTGGACAATCTTTTTGGGGATTGAGGTAGTAATTATTAGTTTGTAAGGATGACTAATATTATTGATTTGAATTGCTGAAGTTAATTTCTGGATTTATATGAAACATCGATTCTATAACTGTTATTTTCAGTTTAAATTCTTCTGTGAATGTTCTGATTGTGGACTATTTGTTGACATAGTTGCAACTTTGTTTTCAGTTTTTGGCATCTGATTGTGTGTGTACCTGATTTACATCTTTTGGGTGACTCGTGGTTGTCTAAGGTAATAACTTCAATATAGCTGGGTTTCAGTAGTTAGTTCGATGAAGACTGTTATTAGAGGTGTTCTTTCCGTTATATTGTGAATTCTCCATAAACTGGAGGATCTCTCAACCAACAATGTTAATGTTATTGTTAAACCAGTTATTATCCTTATTTTGTGGCAATTGATCTATATCAACATGTGACATGGAAGCATGAGATGTGGGTGAAGTAGCGTAGTTATTAGCTTCATATCGACTGCAGGGAGCTGTCATATAAATCCTTTGTTCAATTTGCTTGGGTATCTGAAAGAAGATATATTTCTGGATTTACAATTATTTTCTTTTGATGGGTGATACTCTATTCCTCTGTGAGGTTAAGTTTCCAAGATCCTTCATGAATCATAATATGAGTATTATGTTATTAAGCACAAACATATAAAACTAAACGGATTGTTATTTGATAGGGTGTAGTTGATATTGTGACTTAGTTCCACGAGTATGGACTTCTTAATGAGAAGTTGCTATCGCTCCATTTAATATAACGATGGCTGGTTATGATATTTTGAAAGGTCAATTCTGTCGAGATATATGACGGCTTTCCTATGTTACTTATATGCTAATATCCCTGGGTTGATGTTGTTTCATAAGTTTCATATTCAGAACGAGAAGTCTTTTTGTCGAAGTATTCAATATGAGGCATTTAGCGCACTGTTGTTAGAGGAATGAGATTCATTCTTAGGCAGTGTAGGTGCATGAAGTTAGTCTCAACCTACAAGTATTTGAATGGTAGACACTTTAGAGGTACAACAGAAGATTGTTTCACTTGGATCCCTTTTACAAGAACAAACAGCCTACATTGTTGTTTAGATCTTTTTTTGTTAACGTAAGGAGAGGTTCCTGCTCGTTCCCAGACAAGCAAAATCAACAATTATATGTATGCTCTTTATTTATGTGTCTAGTTTATTTTGAAGTTCGGCATTGAGATCAAGCAATTGGTCTATTAGGATAGGTTTCCCACATTCATTATCATTCTTTTGGTGTAATGGTGTCAGGATAGGAAGCCCAGCATTGATTCTCTTGTTAGCGTCCTCTGTTTTGGTGAGAGGGATCTAACTTGTATCTTTTGTAGGTTAATCGATGTGTTGCTTTAGGTCATTCATTACCGTAATAGTTACTATATTTATTATTGTTTAATTGATGAGGCTGATTGGAGACACAACTTCAGGTTTTTGTCTTCCGGAATTAGCTGGCTCATCCGTTGGAGGATGGTCGTGGCTGCTGCGAGGGGCTTCTCATTGGGAAGGTATCCGAAGGGAGTGGGCCGGCCTAGGAAGTCGTGCAATCTTTTTTATGTACTCATCTTGTCGATACTATGATTTGTACCTATTCTAATCGGTGAAGAATGCTTGAGGCTCAACTACTTACCCTTGTAATTTGTAAACACATCAAATATTCAATCATCTACTAGATTTTCGTCCGATTCACATCTCTGTTTTGATTAAAAAATGTTGCCCTTACTTTTGGTTTTGTTTTCTGGAGTTAAATGTTCGAAATTCCAGAGTCTGCATTTTGTACTTATTGGTTCTCATCAACTGTAGGATAAAGTCGTCATTCAAGCGATTGCATAAAGAAAGTTAAGCCTCCATAGTTAGTTTGTTGAGTAGGTGAACGTGTGACTGTAAGGATATGAATTTGATTTTTTCTTTACCAACATTTTCTTGGGCAAGCTTGTCTAATGTAGTTTGCTCGTTGGCGTGTTTTGAAGCTATTGTTTGAGCTCGAAGAATAGAAGATCCAATGTCTATACTTATTTTAAGAGAATGAAGCATGGGCATTGTGTAAATTTGAAGACAATAAAATGTATTGAGAGCCTTGAATGGGGTATTCCAACTTTTTCATAGTAGGCCATATAAGGATAGGAAATCTAAAAACTAGAGTTGAGGAGCTATTTAGGGTGTTTTATGTGGACGCTCTTACTTTGATAAATGAGAATCGATTCTTTTAACTTCGTATAAAACAGAAATTCAGGCAACCGATTGTAACCGGTGATTAGGGTTGTGAGCGAACGTAAAAGGTTCGATCCGGCTTGCACTATTCGGTTCGAAATCAAACAGTTCGATTTAATTCGGCTAGCATATTAATAGGGAATTTTTCCTTATTTATACTCTAAAGTCCAGAAACATCGCTTCCAATTCATATATCTTCATTTCCTAGTCATTACCCATGAGTCATCTCCCTCTCATCCACTTAAATGTCCAATCGCATCGAACATTTTTGTCAACCAAACGAACTGGTTTGCATATTCGCAATAGTTCGGTCCGGTTCGACCTCCTGCGTACCGAACTCAAATGTAGTTACGTTCGGTATAGTTCAGTCCCCTTTACTGCCCTACCGGTTATTATTGGAAGGTAAAGAAGAAGGGTAATAGAAAGGGTGGGTCGTGGGGGTAGGGTGTGGGGTAAAGCGTGTTGAAGAAGAAACTGTGCAAGTTTATTTTAGTTACACCTATATAAACTATTTAAAACGTAGTCCCTATATTTTAAAATAGTGTTACAGTATAATAGTCATTTTATCTTTTAAAGTTGAAAAAAATTGTCCAAGAACATTGTTGGAATATGCCTTGAATGCCTTAAATCAGCAGACGATCGGTAGTTGGATCGGAACTGGCCAGTACCGAAATCCAGTAAGAGGTTGATCGGGACTTAGTCGGTACTTGGTCGGTAGTTCACCAAGTACCGGAACTTATTTCTTCGTTGTTCATCTAACTAGCCGGTCACAATTCGCTTCCGTTATAATAAACATGCTAGTTTAGGATGCACCGACTAGAGAACTCATACTTGAGAGACCACAACAATAATAGTACAAGCACAAACGGCTAGAAGGCCACAAAAAATTGATTCAAACAATCACAGTAAATTGCATAAAATCAATAGAAATCAAGAACCTCATGTATCTCCAACTCAAAGTCAACTCAGATAAGTACACCAATTTTAGCGCAGGGGTATATAAAGAAGCCAACCTAAGAACAAGGGCGATGGAGGCTACAAACACCTCCTACATTTCTACCACCATTTCACGAAGATCGTCTAATTTTCAATAGTCAAAATTAACAAAGCTTGTAATGTTACGTCACGCATATATATTCGACTTTCGAAGTTTTTGAAAAAAAGAACTATCAAAATGTAAAACTGGACGATATTTTAGAAAAATTGGACGATATTCTTGAAATGGAGGGAGTAATTACGTATTTTAACGTGAGAATTACCTCGAGGTAGGTGGGTGGTGGTGGTGGTGGTGAAGCGTTGACAAGAAGCGAGACAATAGGAAGCGGAGGTGCGGGAAGGCGCTCTCTGTAAAGACGGCGGTAGAGCGGAGGAGAAACTCTACGGAGTCCACGAATCGATTCAAGTTCCGTATTGGTGGCACATAGAGGATCAACGGCACGGCTGAAAAAGCCACAGCAAAAAATACCTCCAGCATCTCTATATGTGAAAATAATGAGTTGTAAAATTATGAGTTAATGATTATGTATATGATTAATTGATTATAACAAGTTGTGAAATTATTTGTAAATGATTGTGTTATGTGTGAGTTCAACTACACAACTTTTATTTATATCAAGTACTTATAGTTGAATAATATTATAGGGCGTTCAATGTAGGTTCATGTAATGATTGTAACCTTATACTCTTTATGTTTCTTTAACCTATTGTTTTGACTTTTCACGATCGACGCGACACGAATTAAAATTAAAATATTTCTAATTCTACACACGTAAAAATTATAAAAAGTTGATATTTCAAAAATATAAATGAAACGAATCTAATAAGATCCAACATGACTCGAAAATTTGTATTGGCATATCCAAAGATAATTCGCTGAGTTGGAAAATTAGACTGACTCACAAGGGAACGCATACCATCATTTATGGGAAGCCGATTTACAAGACTCTTGACTCTGGAATCCAAGATTTAGATTATGAAAGCTCTCTTAGCGCAATTATCACTGGATTATTATTGACCAAAGATGCTGGAAATCATACAGTCTACTTTATCACTGATATTTTCTTTTCTCAGGTTTGGAGTAAGAATTTCAGCCGGATCAAGAATGGAAAAGACTAGGACATGATTAAAAGAACTGCACTGAACTTTTGCTGCCGCTCGTTTTGGTACCCAACGAAGGTTGGAAGTTTTTGGAATCTTCAGGACGTCACTATTGATAATTTCAACAAAAATTATAATCATTTTTATTCCCAAGTTGCTTGTTCCATGAACAAAGATACTATTGATGTAAACTTTGGTATTTGATTTATGAATGCATGATTTATCAAAAAAAAAAAAACAAAGGGAGTACTGATAGTTCCGGTCCAAGTGGTGTGACTATCCGTGCTGGTGTTACACAGGATGTGATCTAATACTAACTCCTTGTAGTGGACTAGGTGATACTCTAGTTTGCCTTGTTGAGATCGTCTCTTTGGTATCGGCTTAGATCGTCTTCCGAATTCCGATCTCCAATTACTTCTAATTGTAATCAATTTTTATTAACGTGCAATATGTTAATGTATAACTATGCGTTGCAGTTGCATGTCATCTAATATTTTCAATATTTGATAGAAAAATAAGTTTTAATTAATTAAATTAAGGACTCAAAACTAAGTTGACTAGTTATTGTATAAAAATATCACGAATAAATTGAATGAACATAATATAAAAATACTTGTGCTCAAAATTACATAGTCGTACTATCAACATTCAAAAGTTAAAAATGATTTGAGATATCTCTCATCAAATAGTATAAATATTATAAATATAAAAAGTGCAGTCTCTTTATAACAAAATTAACAATAAAAATTGACTTAAACGTTCTTTCTTTTTTCGGATGAAGTACGTACAAATAAAAGAGCTCTTTTATTTTGTTGGACTGTCAAAAAATAGCCTTTCTATTGTGAAAATCACCACCCAAATCTCGTGAGTAAAGGGAGTAAAATACAGTAAAGGTATATTAAGATTTGGCATTGTTAGCCGATTTTCATCTTTCCTTTTCATTTTTATTTTTTTAAAAGTTCGCCCACCGTTCCCTTACAATAAAAATCGAACTCAGGACCTCTAAGTCACTGAAAAACCTCCTAACCATTATACCATTCTATGCTCTCATCTTTCCTTTTCTTATTCTATATATAAATAGATAATATTTCTTGATTCTCTCCTTCACAATCTGTTTTATGAGACTCATGTGCAATATTTTAAACGAACTGTAAGTACCCTAAAAAGCACCCACTCAACAAGTGTTATTCCTGGATCACCAGATCTGCTCTACTTTTTGTTCTAAATTTAGGATTGAAGATCTCTCCCACACACATATTACAAATTCTCTTGGTATGAATTTAGGCGTGATATTATTTTATTTGAAAAACTGGATAGAGCTATAAGTAGTTTTGAATGAGTTGTTGGTTTCTCCTTGTCAACTTATCATGGTCATTTGTAGGTGTTTTAAATTTGAATCTTTTCTCACCCTCCTTCCTGAATTTCTCCAACTAATTGCTAATGTTTGGCTTAACACACTTTGATAATCACCAAATTTCTTTTACGTCCCGCTACTTGATCCATAATATAAAACATGTCAAAAATGTCATTAAGTCCCCAAACAATGATATGTTTGGGAATAAATTTTAACTAAGATCAACTAGATACAAAAAGATTGACCTCTATTGAAAATCAACCTTCCAATTCATTCAATCAACTTGATTCTTTACTTAAATCAGAAGAGATATATTGGTGAGAGAGAAGTAAACTCACAACGAGTTCTGACGGTAACAAGAGTACAAATTTTTTTCACGCTCATGTCAACTACAAAGTTAATATCAACAATATCCTTGAATGTCAAAGAAATTCATATAACCCCATTACCGATGAAGATGGGAAAGAGCATTTCAATCTTGCCAATCTCCCACACTCTAACACTAATCATGATAAGCCTCTTGATTCATTTGGCGATATGGCAAACACTCTCACGCCCTTCCAAATAGATTGTCTTAACATTCCATTCTCGCTAGAGGATGACTCTTTTCTAAATGCCTCACTACAATTCTTTAGGGTCTGATAGTTTTTCTGCAGAATTTTACTAAAAAAACTGAAATGTGGTTGGATATAATGTCATCACAACAATTATTCAATTCTTAAATAATAAACATCTCAAGGAATTTAGTAACATTTTCATTACTTTAGTTCTCAAAATTGATTCTCTTAACTCAATAAGGGACAGTTGACCAATTAACCTTTGTAATGCTATTTAATTACATTTAATTTTAAGTTACTTTTTATAATAATTAATGTCATTTATCATTTTATTTCATTGCAATTATGAATTAATAATATGTTATTAACAATAATAAAGAATTATCTAAATAAATTTTGTTGTTAGAAAATTAATAATAGCTTTTAAAAAACAAAAATCACTAGATTGTGTTGTAAGGAAGAGAAAAATGCTCTCTAGACCAAGAATAAACTTGATCTCTTTTTTTTTTATCCAAACATTAAATTTGTCCCTTTCTTTTCACTTTTCTTTACTTTCCCTTTTTTTTTCTCTTCAGTTTTTTTTCTTTGTCTCTCATCTTTTGCTCATTTTTTCATTTTTCCTTCAAAACTCAACTTTTGGTTCACCAAAAGGTCAACTACGACCAACAACATCAAAAAAAGAAATGTCTAGTTTTAAAAACTCTAAACGTCTTCTTACCATCTTCGATCGACAACCATTTCCCAAAAAACAAAGAAGGAATGTTGAAATGGAGATCGAAAAGACTCAAGACGCTCAAATCGTAACTGGGAAAAGGTTTGATAAGCCTCCTGTTAGAAATCTCAGAGATAATTCTCATTTTGTTACCACATATAATGGTATTATTGACTTTTGAAATATTGATGTCCAGTTTGATATGATGGATGTAGATCCGCTTATTTTTGACATCGATGATGCTATTATCAGTCCTATCTGCAAATCTGAAAACTATCCAGATGAATTTTCAAAAGAATTGAAACGGAAAGATGACTCTTAGAATCGAATTGTTTATTATCACATGAAGATCTTGTTTGTCATACTTTAAAAAAATCAGAAAATTGTAGAGCAAGTGGAGGATGTTTTTCATGCTCTTTTGATTTCATCAAAGTAAGAGAGTCATGTTTAAATTTGATTGAAAGAGGTTTTCAGGATAATGAATATGAGAATTTATCAAAAGTTTTCATCTTTGACTTCACTTTTTCGTTTTCGACAACATTTTGCCTCTTGATGTTCATGATTCACTCAAATGGCCTTGTATCACTTCTCAACGTAAGGACTCTTGCTTTGATTCTTCCCGTTATGCTCTCTACGGTGTTTTCAATCTTTTCGGCGCAATTGCAAAGTGTTTTCCTTCTAATTCGGGATCAAAGTGGAACTCAATTGATAAGAAAAGAAACTATCTGGGAACGATATTTACTTATTACTTTGCAGCTCTTGAGTATTTTGGGGTTCACTCTGTCAATCTCAAAGATCTTCAGAATGATTTTAAAGACAACCACGTTACCTGGATGATAGGATTAATAGCGTGGATATTTGTTCTTTGGACCAATAATTGTTTTTACAAAGTTATGGAACTTTAATCATGAATATGTAGAAGATGTTTCTGTTTCGTCTGATGAGGATGATCGCAATCAATTGAGGCTTATTCTCAAGCACCTTGTTATCAAGGATTCTATCAGAACACGAAAACGGGTTTGGGAGATCCATAGCTTGTTCACGGGGAATTTGGAATCAACGCCGAAGAAAGTGAAGAACGATGGAGACTTGAACCAGCTTGTGTCTCAACATCATCACTTCAAGAAGCTCGGTAATCTCTTTACTCCTCAAACTAATGAACTAGTTAATATTATGGATGATTATGCTTGTGATCAATGTCAATTAAATTGTCTAAGAAAATTACTGGTGGTTGTTATCGTTCTTATAGACTCTACTAATAAGTTTGTTTTCAGTCGATCGATGATCGACAATCTTCAAAAGTGTTGGATTTCCCTTTACACCAACCACGAGATATATGATCTCGTCTGCTCATGTCATTTAAGGTTATTCATTCCGTTACTTCCTCTGTTTTTCGAGTACCACAGTAATTTTCTTACGCAGTTAAACAATGCTGAAACGCAAGCATACACCATTCATGAGTTAACTTTTCTCGTTAGTACTTCGAGGAGTATTTGAGTTAGGAATTAGATCCAAGCATATGATGATGCCAACTCTATCTGTCATATCAGACTATCTTTACTTTATGTCATGTTTATTGTTTATGTCAGTATTTCTCCAACTATTGAAGATCTTGTTGCCATAACGGCCATTTTCCTCTTATATGTTTGTAATTTGCTATCTTATAAAAAAAATTATTTTATAAGTGTGAATTAATTAAAAATTACTCCCTCCATCCCTTATTGATAGAGTCATATTCCATAAATAAAAATCCCTAAATTGATTTCCTTTTAATTCAAAAAAATGGAGGGAAAAGTTAAATTGAGAGATAAGTTTGAATTATTCTAAAACTTTGTGCAAAATGAAATATCCCCAACAAAAAGGGATGGAGGGAGTATTTATTATTATTATTATTATTATGTGATCATAAAAATAAACAATATAATTAAGATAGAAAATGATATAAAAGTGGAGAGCTATAGGATGATGAGTCAGTGTTGAAATTAATTAAACAAAATCATTGCAGAAGGTAAGATTTGAATGGTAGTTGAATAATTATGTGTAAGTGAGAGAAGATGACGTGGAGTGTTAAAAATGAAAATATTAGGTGTTTAAAGATGTGACAGGTAATGTCAGGTAATCTCAAGACAATCGAAAGAGTCTAAAATCAAATACGAATATACAGACTAACGATCGGCAAAAAAATTTACAACCTCATACACTTACTAAAACTACTAATCAAACCCAACTCTAGCAGTAAGTAGGCATGGAGACACAGACAGGATTGGCATAGAACATCAGAAGCAGGCGCATTATACAAATACTACACTAATATATACATAACGATATCGGCATAATTTCACGAATAATATATGTTATCAACAAGTCATACACATGAGTAATTTCTGGCATACTTGTTGGACCTCCTGGGAAGAATCTGATAAGGAAATGCCTTTCAGTGTTTCTCTTGCTTCCAGTAGTCCCCCCGCAATACTTCCTACTACTGTCTCATCGCTTGCCATTAGAGATGCTAGAAGCTTTGCACCTACTAGCTTCTCCTAATGAAGCGCAATGTATATTATATTATTACGTGTCAATGTGTGGGTAGTCGAGGGAAAGATGGGGAATCATAAACAACACGGTTTTATAAGGTACAACTATTAAAAAGTTTAATCTTATAATATCTGACAGGGTATCATGTGTGAACGAGAAGTCGAGAATACATTATGCAAGCACAAGGCCTATAACAATAAGTCATGAACTCATATTACCTTATGCGATCCATTTCTGAGTGAACTAAGGGCAATCGTAAAAAGATCGGGAGCGTAGGGAAGAATTGCAGATTTTAGATGGTACACCATTGAGAAGAGAACCTGAATACAGGCAGCCTTTATTTCTGAATCCATGATAGACTGCAGTATGCAAAGATGATTATTCCTCGAGTGTAGTGTCGAAGTTGAAATTACCAATATCTAAACCTATGATCAAGTGATTATATATAAGGAAATAGAATATATACCTCAACTGATTGAATTATACATGGAACAGCCTTTCGTGTTAAGGCTTTCATGCCCCCAGATTCGGATATCTTCTGACAGGCGCTGATGAGGATATTGGCCATGCACAGGCGAAATGAAAGATGAGTTGAAACTTCTGACTTGGTGGTAACTTCTTCTGATGTGGAAGGACATATATTATGTGTCAAGTGGTTAATCACGTAAGTGCAGACTGACCATTCCTTTGCAGAATCCCCAGCATCTGTGCAAATTTGAAGTTACATTACCCTACTATTGACGAACATTAGGTAATATGGTTACAGGGTCCCTCTCAAAATTAAGCCCTTAAATACCTGAATTACGTGTCATATCTAAATTTGCTTTTTTGGATGGACTTCGAGACTGAACTTCAGCACATACCATCCATGCCAGACAATCGATGCACCCATGCTGTGCTTTAGAAACTACACGTGACAGCAGAGTTCATGGTTAAGAATTAAAAAAAAGGACAGAGAAACTTTACCTCATGCTATGTAACATACTGTCTACTTACCATCATCTCCTCCTGTTGAAGGCCATGACAAAACGGTCTCTATACTACTCCTTATTCTCAATATGTCCTTGTGCAGCAATGAATCCTTTCCCCTGATCTGCAATATACATAATTGTAGACATTTAGCTGAAGTCTTAGTAATTAAGTAAATCGCAAGAGTCAAGACACAGCAGAATCCCTACCATGAAAGATGTACAGAGGGAAAATAGGCATCCTTTAATTTTCAGTAGATCCCTCTCCTTTGCAGCATCTTCCAGTTTATGAGAAATGATGGGAACGAGAATCTGCAATACAAGAAAAAGGTCATAATTACAGGTTATAGGTCATATACAGAAACTGTCAAACCATAAATGAGATAGGCAAACCCATTAAGTAAATCATGACAAAAGTAAAGCATATGTCGTAATTGTAATCGAGATTGACGTCCTCAATTTACTATGATCACAAAAAAAATCATATTGTGGACAACCGCATATTGGCAGAGCAGCTTCACATACATTCAAAATAACTAAATTAAGAGGAAGAGGGAGAGACTAACATCAAAATCTAATAAACAAATATAGGCTGCCCTACACTACTAATTACCCTGAGGCCAGAGATCCTCTTGTATTTAGGTATTTATCTTACCAATCAAATTAGAAAGTTTGTACTTCCTATCCAAAGATCCCCAGGAGCTGAAATGCTACTTACGGAATGAAAAATTTAGGATACTCACTAAATATGTGTAGATAGGGAGTATCGACAGAGACAGATCTAAGGTTTTAATCAGTTTGACATTCCACAAGAGCCGAAAGAAGTAGCATCAGAAATAAACTACAGGGAGAAATTTAACTAGGCAAACCAAACGGGAAGCCAGTTGAAAAATAAACTAGGCAAGCCTATCGTGAGAAATTACTCCCTAATTTGTCACTGATCCTGGTGAAGCCTAACTTCCTGTCTCTCCCCACCCCTATCCAGACTAATAAGAACTTCAGGAATGTGTTCAGTGGTGCATACATTAGGATGGATACGCCCACAAAGCTCCGCAGCAAGCCTCCGGACATCTTCAAACTCACGATTGTTCAACATTCTAGAACAAGAAAACAAATGAATGCCAATTTATAAACAAATATCAAACTCAAATCCAATCATTAGCCCATAACGCACTTGTGTATAAGAAGTGCAACAACAGACTGAGGCTCATCATTGCTGAGACATCCAATATCTGAGGGAAAAAAAAAACTATTAACAGCAGAAGATCTCAAAAAGGTGATTATAAATAGAAGAAGAATAATCCCTCGCCCTGTGCATTGCCTGTTCACTGTTTTCCCTATTTCCTGTGAACAGCAGGAGATCTCACCAGAATATTATCAACACTATTGCTTACACTATGTCAATTTGGTCATATAGTAGGCCTGAAATTAGAACACCACCACTAATAGATAAAAGAATGTGAGGTATATAGTTGTCGGACATACCAAAAGCCGTCTTCCCCATCAGAAGTTGACCATACATAGCAAGCGAATTCAGGTCATCGAAAACTCTCAGTGGAAGCAATCTGATAATCAATAACGGGCATAGACTACTGAAAAGAGAAATGTCATCATTTCCGACGACACTAGCTTCACAGCCAGAAAAATCTTCGCTAGACCTAAATGCAGGGAAAAAGAGACAAAAGCAGGCGATGAGTTAAAACAGTTACAAGAATGGGATGAGCCAGAGACGCTAAGTGTGGGATATGTGGGTGACGCTAAAACTTAAATTGAAGGGTCACACAAAGACCGTAGAAAGCTCATATGAATGGATAACAGTTTCAGGAAATACCATATACTCACCTTTTTTGTTCTCTGCTATATAAGAGAATTCTGTTGAGGACAAGATGTGAAGCATTTGCCAGATATTCACTTATGTGGCTAAAAAACCTGACAATCACTGAATTTGATGGTTCAGAAAATATCTTGTCCATTAATGGATCAACTAAAGAGTTCCAATCTTCGACCTAGAATATTTCAAAAAGCAAATTAGCATCTTTAGTGGAACTGCATTGAAGACCATACTGATGAGATGAAGTAACAATACAAAGGTAATGACTATTAGTTATTCAGGATGTAAACAAAATTATAAAATTCCTGATTTTGGAGAAACTAAGTCGTATGGTCTTGTTAACAAATAGGTAAGACCTAGTTCCACTCTGCAACAAATAGTGCATCTATCCAATTAAATCTATGATATAGCTATATAAGACAACTATTATAATTGAACCCTCTAGAGTAGTGTTCAGAAGTTAATTAACTAAGATCAATTGCAGAGAGACTAGAGGGAGTGCTCTAGTAACTAGACTGCACGCAGTCAATGTGAAGCTACTTTCAAAGGTTATCAAACTAAACCTGCCTCATTAATGGGTTTTTATGATAACAACATTCAAGAATACCTTTTTTTTACAAACAATAAAATAGATTATGTACTAAGAACAGAGTAAACCAAGGAAACCTATCAACAAACATTTTTGTAAAAGGGAAGCCTCGTCAGACTTACAAGCATGGTGGAGTCGGAGAGAAGCTTCAGTATTTTGTCAACATCCACTTTTGCGCCTGGAAACATACTAACATGAGGGTTCTTTAAATAGTATTACCTAATAGTCGTTTGACTTTTTTGAAATTGAACTTTGACCATCAATTACTAATGATTACTTATTCTAAGAGATATAAAATTTATATATTTGGATTCATCTTTTAAAGAACTTCCATAATATTAATTTTTTAATAATATAAATAAAGGGTAATTGAAGGTCAAACACCTCGAAATGTGAGAAAGTCAATTATTTTGGATTGGAGGGAGTAATAACAATAGAACAAAATAATAAAAATATAAAACTTCTTACTAGTTTTCACTAATAAGCAATGTTCAGATGTGGGAAGTGATATGGTTGATCAGTTATTGTCTATACAATGAATTGAAACTAAGCTAGAGTAATAAAATAGAAGTTAGGTAAAAGCAATGGCTATCACCTTCAACTTTAGAACCAGCTGCATTAAGATCAGGAATTTTGCAGAGAGTACTGTCATTAACAAGAAGTATTTAGAATTCTATAGATAACGAAGCACGCTGTAAAATATTAATGAAACAGGTAGAATTTCAAGGCACATGCTCATTCTGCAGGCCCTTTCACCTCAACACTTTCTATTTTTTTTGTTACTTCTTGGAGGTGGTGTCATATGTGCCCGTTATGTCTTGGACAATAGAATTAAATCGGTTATCTATCAAGACATCTAAAGTTCAATACAATAACATGATGATGGTGCTTTCGGATATAGGTTTCATGTTAAGATGGTTTGAGCTTGATCCATCTGTTCAATTGATGTTATGCTTCTGTATTTCATATTCATTGGTAGTCAGACTGATTGGTTTTTTGTGGCTAGTTGTAGCATACCAGAGCTATATCTTGATTTGTTCTCTTTTCAAGGGTTTTATAATTGAAACGGGATAATTAACCACTTTCTGGTAGCTTTAAATTATAGGTAAGACTGTCATCACATCTATAATGACTTTGCGGTAATAATGCTATTAGACGATTCCCTTACAATTGGTGTAAACCCAAAAAATCATTTATTTATTCATTTGTTGAGACAAAGCTAGGTAGCTAACAGAATTGTTCATAGGTACCTTATACAGTCGAGCAGAGTGCATATGACCTCAGGGCTGTCCTTGTGGTTTCTCATCACTGCTTTGAACGTTCGACAAGCATAAAACTCTACACTTTCATCCTGGGAGTATATCAGTGGGACTAGCTCAGGCAACACCAATGAAGGATCTGGAAGCATAAAAGGAAACAAAAGATTATAAGGAATGAGATCACGAGGGAGTCTGGCTAAGATTTTATAGGAGCATATAAGCAGGCATACAAAAGAATGTTGGACGAGTTTTTGCCATACGAGAAGCTCTAATTAATCTCAAACAAACGCCCTCCAAGTGTTTTGCAAATAATTATTCCGTTTGTTGAAAGTTATTGTGCAAGGTGACAAATATATTAACATGACACTAAAGTTAGATGAGTGTACCACAACGAACACATAACCTTGGTCAACATGCTTCCCTCAGTATCAAGCAAGTATGACTTATCATTTCAAAGAAAGGAGGACAGAGAAACGGAAAGACTACATGTTTTCCTCGATGAGAACAGAAACAT
This sequence comes from Echium plantagineum, assembly GCA_003412495.2. Taxonomy (NCBI): domain Eukaryota; kingdom Viridiplantae; phylum Streptophyta; class Magnoliopsida; order Boraginales; family Boraginaceae; genus Echium; species Echium plantagineum. The sequence continues at coordinate 6,687,382 of CM016568.1, read as the reverse complement.
AAATGGACTCCACAGACTTATAAACAGAACACAATAGTCTATATATTCACAAGAAAGAGCACAAAACACATCCTAGCCAAAGAATTCACCTTATTATTGTGAAATTCTGCAAAATTATTGGAAGAAGTAACTATTGAGCATCAAATAATTTCATTAGCAGCATAAGAGTACCAGTGGATCAGTAACTGTTGGGAGTAACTGTTGGGAGCACACTCTATGATGGTGCATCAATATCAATTTTATCAGCAGGACCACACTTGGCAATACAATTTATATAGACTGTCTATGATCTAATAATTGGAGACAGAAGCAACAACATTCATCAAAGCATAGAAAGGAGAAAACTGTTTTAAGCCGCTTAAAACAGACCAATCATGGATAACAAAGTGGATGCTTCGTATCGAATAACAGATTCTTCATCTCCAAGGCACTTAAGCAATCCGTTCGCCAACTCTTGCCTGCAAATATTTCAATTTATGATACATTAGAATCCTCTCTGAATATATAAAAAGACTCATGAAGGAAACACATGCCTCTTCCGAAGCATATTCTTACCAAACAGCATATGGAATATTAGTTGTTTCAAATGATCTGTTGATGATATCCGAAATGACATCTAATACATTCTTCCTCCGTGAAACATTTTGAGAAGTGATACCCTTAAGAACTTTTTCCATGCATTGACTATCTGCATATCTGGTGGATAAAAATAGCAAAATTAGGTAAGTCTAAACTAAAAGATGCTTTGAAAGAAAGAAGGTTTAACGAATGAGTGTGACAAACATTGAGCAATATTCTGCAAGAAGTTTAACAACAGCCCTGGCAGAACCATCACACTCATCCAGCAATGGTAAAAGCATAGTTAAAGAAGCATCCATCTGTCTAGAATCCAGGAGACTGCTTTTTACCATACAATCTTTCGTCTTAAAGATTACTGCTTTGAGGATGAAAATAGTGGAATCAACAACTTGCTCATCAGAATAACGGAGCTTCAAAACATCAGAAAAGGAGAATTACAAAATGAGTTTCACTCAGGCACAAATTAATTTACACATTAATTCTAGTCCAACAAAAAAAATTCTATTCCTAGTGAGAGATGCAAATGTGTAGTAAACAAAAATGAATTATATCCTACTGAAATTTAATTAGGAGGAAAATATGTAGTCTTTATATTTTGAGTGAAACATGAATTGTAGGACAATATGTCATGCTATGAACTAAACCAGATAATATCATACTTTTTGAATTAAATTTCATGAAACACATTCGTAAAGTAAAACTCTCAGCATGCCATATATGTTTAGGTTTCACATGCCTGAACTACAAATCATTACAACCATATGTATGACGTCACCCTCAAAATCATCAGGAGATTGATGCAATCAGATAGATTGCGGCATCACACTATGTGGAACGACACATACATTTGGACTACCCAGTTTGTTTCAGAATTACTTCGTTGACTTAATCTAAAATACAGTATGTTCCTCCATTAGCATTAGCATACTGATTCTGATGATTATGTAGTCTACAGAAGACAAATGACTTAACATATCTTGCTTATAGTGCTTTTCAACTTACCTGTGACGTAAGTAGTTCGAATAGTTTAGATCCATATTCTGTAACTGCAGTATCAAATTGTTTACCATCTAGGCGACCTAACAAAAGGCAGAGGCAGTTCATGAAAAACTTCAAAGTCTCTATGCTACTATCTTCAGTCACTTCTTGGTCATCCTTGTAATTATCTGAATAATACTGGAGGTGCATCGCATTATCATTAGCATTTGCATGTAAACAAGCAAAGTACAAGCAGTAAACTTATAGATTCTACTATATATCTGGATAGTAACTGTAGTAATTTGATGCATACTTCCTAAATCTAGAGTTTCTTTCTTGAAAAATCTGTAAAGCAATTTAATGTAATACGTAACCATGATTTTGAAGAGCAGTAACTTCAATCGACCCAAAATGGACAGGACTTTAAAGGAAGTATTTCACAATCCATCCGTTATGATATGCTAAAGGTATAACTTGAAATACTAAAATGAACAATTACTGGTCCTGCTTTGAACAGCAGTGACAGGTCGTAAAGTGATACTTGTTTCTTACAATTACCTGAATTCCCGATACATACTGCTCCAACAATTCCTTGTACTTCTTAGAAAATTGAGGATCCTCCAAGTGCAAAAGAATGCCATAGTGTTTCCAACATGATGACAACAGCAAAACTCCAGTCTCTTGAAATTTCAAGTCTGTCATGAATATCAGAAAGCACATTACACTCAGATAAATAGGGTGACACGAGGTAAAATAGATCAAACAACAGAAAAAAACAAGGGGAATTACGAAACTACCTGACTGTTTTGAGGAACAAATATAATTTTGTTTAGTCTCCAGCAACCACTTCTGTACTCTCTCCACTCCTTTCACATGCAAAGGTCGGCTTTTCCTGCTCCACTACTTAATGCTTCTAAGTTGGTGAGTTTTCATAATAAGCATTATATGAAAAGACAACTAAATAATGCACTTATCAGGTAAATCTGACAGGACACAAATATACGTATATACAACTGGATATGGAAGGTGAATATTAAATTGAAAGTAAAAGTAAGGTAAAATCTTTAGAACAAACTGATTCTTACTTCCATAAGTTTCTGTACGAGAACAATCAGTTCATCTATATGATCCCAAAGCAGCTTTAGCGTTTCCATATCACCAGATAATCCAGAAGGCTTGTTATTTGTACTAATTTTCTTCTGACTGGAAGTGGCAAGGGCTAATGAGACGGGCCTCTTCGGCACATTATGACTCGATGCTTTCTTCTTATAAGATAGGTCAGCAGCCACAGGTTTCCTTGTTAGTGCTATTGACAACGACAAAACAAAATCAGCAGCAGCTATTGAAAGACGAGTTGGCAACTCATGTCCCCCCTGCAAAATGCTATAACTTCATCATATTAAAAAAAACTAGAGACATCAGGATACAGACCCCAAAGGCATTTCATATAGTCCACACTATGAAAATCTATCAATATTTTAATACGCAACACTCTTCAGACAATGCTAATGGAAATTATTACTCTGAACAAAGGAACTTAAGCACATTTTCCAGGCATTCTAAAAACTAACAGCAGAGAGCAGGTAGGCAACTAGTTTATAGTTTACAACTATGAAAAGCAGCGAATCAGTTGTACTGTGGAAAAAACACCAAGCAATGATAGATATTCAACAGCTGAAGACGGAGTATAGCAGCAACTCATATAATGCCTTCGATTGTACAATAGGAGCTCATTTGAGTAACAAAGACTACTGAAGTTGAATTGGTAGCTATGTTCTAGTCAAATAATACATCTTCTTTGAAATATGAGTTCAGTCTCCAATTCTCATGATGCCTATAATGTTTGAAATGATATAGCCAAATAAGAGGCAAGGGAAAGATCTAAATAGCCAGCCGAATCCAGAAATCAAATATCCTATTATCCACCTTGAAATGTATAGATGTATAGAGAGTTTGATTCTGTTGTCCAAAGAGTGACCAGCAATCTTCTCATAGATTACTTAGTAAAAACAAAGAAACAAAAATTCCCTAAACGACACTCACACGGGGGAGAAAAGTCTATCAGCAGAGGCAAGGGAAAAGCTTCATCAGAGAGATAGAGAGCTCCATTCAGGGAGTTTTTTGAAAGTACTCTGCAGGTTTTTTGCAGCCTCTAATTAACCTCATATAAATTTAAGAATAGACTTGATTGCACATCTACATGTGAATATATAAAAGGTATTTGATATCCCCCTAATCAATTATTGAACTGCAATAGGATGCCTTGCTCATGTATAAAGAATACCCTAGTAATTTATCTATGTTCCAATCGGTGAATATATTTATGTTCAGAAATCTGTAACATCCAACAGGCTAAGAAAGTAGGTTTACCTTCCACTGGATACTATAGAGAGCATGTCTTTGATACTTGGAATTAGAGCCTTCAAAAGAGCATCATATTTATCCCTTATTCCTGCATGACAGTGCATGTGATAGGGAAACTTAGGCCAAAAAGGTTCTCAACTCATCATTAAGAGGACAAGGATTTTCTAATATGATATGCATCTTCATAAACTCAAGTTATTTTTATGAAAAAATCCTGCACATACCAGTTCAAGCTAGAGACCAAGACTATGATCACATTATAATGCAAAACTTACATATAGTTACTTTCCTTTTTTCTCGTAATTCACCTGTTTATTTCTTTGTATTACCCAAACCATGTAATGATTGTTAAGAGTCCATGGGAGTCCGTAGTCCATACAAAAACCAAGTGATTGAAGATGGATGAAGCCCAGGACCTTATTAGTTTACCTTAAAGGTCTTACTCAACTAATGTGGGACTAGGTCTTAATACCCTCCCGCACGTGTAACCCACTTGGACCATATATACGAGGTTTACAGGTGGTTTTAGCAACGGGGTGGCTTATCTTCTTTTTCCTCCATGGGAGATTCAGAAAGTTCACTCGGGTCAAGACATCTTGCCCTAGTGGCAAGCATGCTGACACCTCTAGCGGAGGTCTCGGGTTCGAGCCCTCTTACTAGCATGGAAATTGGTTAGGGAAATGGTTTCTCTCACTAGTTTGACGCTAGTCGCCTCTTTCCTTGAGTTTATGAGTTTATGAATTTACGAATGGTAATGATGTTTAATGATTGTAATCGATTATTCGTATTAATAAAATTAAAGGGTACTCCCCTTTTTTTGGAAAAAAAAAAAGAGATATTATTAGATAGTTTGTATAAGAGTTAACTTATTGTTGTATAAGAGGTTACTTACTGTATTAAGAATATAATCATATAAGAGTTTACTTAGCTTGTATATGAGGTTACTTATTTTTCAAGATCTGGTAGCAAGGTCATCATTTGATGAGTCATCCAATTATAGTTTCTCATATAAATGTAGATGAGTAGAGCCAGACAATCACATTGAGCCAAACAATTATAATTCTTAACTACCGTATTCCATTACTGATTAGCGACTCAGACATTTTCCAAACTACTGATACACACAACTAGCAAGAATATTTCATTTAAAACTTACTCTGCATATGAAAGTCATATGTATGTGCCACCAAATACTTGTAATATAAGATCTTACCTTTTTAGAACTAAGAACAAACCTCATTTAAGTAATAAGCACTCTTTCATTCAGGCTACTACATCTCGATGCCAAAATCTAGAACTAGCAATAAAGGAACATCTGCAGCACCTCACTTTCCTGTTTATCTTATCAATGTAGAAATTAATTTTTAGGCCACAACAAACATAGGGATCAAAAGCGACATGTTCTGTGTAACCAGCTGACAATTGCAAACAACATGAAAGCATAAACCAAGATTTTAAGCAACTGCGTTTCCTCATGGATTCTACGATGTCTACGGGATCTATACCTTGCCAAACAATGTCCAAGACATAAATCAATATTTTGAAGTTTTGGTTCACAAAATTATCATGGGAAACTATAAGCATGGCAAAAAGACAAGTGCAAAAGAGCTCACAGAACACAAAACTGGGCTTCCTCATATCAAAAAAGTACTAGAAGCAAATTGACACACAAAAAATCCAACTAGGGCCACCACAAGACATTTACAAATATTCTATATTAATCTTCTGCCTGTAATGAAAAATTTGGGACTTTTTAGGATTTATAACTCAGCCCTACCATATAAGGGACATTAACACAAATATTCTGCTCGTAATGAAAAATTGGACACTGACAATTTTCGAAGGGATAGGACATCTCCAACATACAAATAAAATAATATAATCTAACAACACACTTGCAAATCAAGAACAATGATCTTATCAATGAGTAGCAATCAGCTTTTCTGTTTGATTAACATATTCAATGTCCATGGTATTCACAGAAGGAAGAAATCGGTGAAAGTACCATTGTAGAAAAGGGAAGGCAACTAGTAAAACCAAACAAACAAGCTCTAGCACTTGGCTAATAGCCTCCTAACCTGGGCTCACTTCATATCTTTCTTCTTGGAATGTATTGCCACAAGAAGCAGAATTTAATATTTCTTCTATACAACAGATGCATATAATAATTGTTCTAGAGAAACTTGAAATAGATTTTTAAACCAAAAAGATTCAATCACAAGAAAGTACCATTTGTTGAAAGGTTTTTCATCGTAGTCTCGTACTCCACAAGGCTGCGGGCTAACATACACCATCCTACAGAAATAAAATGATCATCGTTCTTGGAAATAATTCCTGCTAGACTTCTGGCTAATGCTTGAAATATAATTTCATCATAAAAAAGCCAATTGAGGAGTATCAGGGGTTGATTGCTGTTTCGGGACTCTCTGAATAGCAACATCTGGGACAAAGAAAAGAGCACACATCAATAATTGGCAGAGGGAAATAACTATAACATGATGGGACTAAGAGGGGTTATTAAACATATAGGAACGCTCATATAAAAATAATACTAGAGTAACATGATTTGCATATCATTAGCAGTGTCTTGGTACACTGAGTTCATGAAGTTGACCATGCCAACTAACCAAAAGTCGTCAAATTGATTTATGAAATTCTGAGTTTTACCTCTGAAGAGAAAGATGATTTGCTTAAGATTTCTGGAGCTCATTTCTGCAAATCACCTTCCGTTGCAAATTTTCTGAAATAATTAAATTGGAACTCCAGCCCTTTTGATTCTGTCGTATCTTAATTCCTTTCATGCTAATACCAGTTAATTTATAACTCCATTTTCCACATATGCAACTATAACAATATAGGATACTCTAATAAAGTGTGACTCTACATTTTAAATCTTAATGCTTTTTCCTGGAATTCTATCAAATTTTGAACTTTTTACCCATACACATTGTAACTAAACTGACCGTATAAGTAATCCAGATCAAGATTTTTCTTGAATGCAAGAGAAGTTTATGCAGGAAAAGATAAACAAACAAAACAAAACGCAAACTATTTCTCGCTACATCCAATATCGAGAGCTGGTTTCTACATTCCTACATTTATCAACTAATGTCATCTATATGTTGCTTCTAGTCCATTTTACAGAATAACTGGGGTATAGCTATAGTCTCTTGGGAAAAGTATTAAAATTACACCCTCTGGCGTACGAAGAGGCATACCAACTTGTTAAATATATATACACTAATCCATCTACATGTGGAACACCCAAAAATTCCTTATGAGCATAGAGACGAAAAAGAGATCAAGATTCAAGACAGATTCAAACATCTTCAATGTACAGCAAATTGTTGAAAATAGTAACAGCTATAACACTTAAATTCCAGGAGATCCAAGAACGCATTGAAATTAAGAGTATTTTTCTTTATGATATAATTCGTCCACTTATCAAGATGTTAAGTTTAACCAAAACTGAGTTTCTACTCAACACCATAAAGGGAGCCTTCAAATAGCATCCTGCTCTAGAATTCTATAAATTTTAGAGTTAAAACAATGCTCACTTGTAATTTTTGTGAATCAAATGTATATACTCTTCAACAGATTACACGATTAAAGAATATGTAGTAGAACCATATCCTATCTATTCCGATCAATCCCCAACACCATTAAGGCATTATATGTGTTTTCACCTTCATCTCCATCACCACCAGCTAGGTTTGAATTCTATACAGACATCAGATAAGCGTTCACTGATAGAAATCAGTCACTCTTATCCCAAAGTTACGTAATTCAATAGAGACAAATGAAAGTGTACTTCATTTACAGAACACAATATTGAGATAGGAAACAGAAGTGACTTTGACATGCGTACATGCTTAATGATGGGAAGAAGAACTTGGTCCAAGGAAGCCTCTTCCTCCAGAGTATCTCGGACATACTTGTGAAGAAACCATAATGATTGCTCCAATGACACTGAAAAAACAGAGCACTACCATATTCAAACTACTAATTAAACCACCAACAGTGCCACTTCGTCAAAAAAAATTGGGAAGAGCAAATTAACAAAATGCTCAGAGCACTGGTTAATATTAGCAATTTAGGGCATAAGCAAGAAAAAACAGAAGGACAAAATCATTGAAGATTGCAATAATATCCTCAACAGAAACTCCCAGAGTCCCACTTTAAGGAGTCAAACCAAAACCTAAAATGGAGTCGAAGCAATTGATAATTCCAAAGTTATAGATCCTGCGCTTCGATGAACATTTCTGGAACATGAACTACCTTCTATACCCAAATATCTGACGATGAACACACTCAGCTAGCCACTCAATACCGCTCACAAAAACACTCATTTTAAAAACATCAATAATTGTGTCCATCACCAATTGATGGCCAGCTGAACTAGAAAGCCTAGGTCCATAAAGAAAGTTCATAATCATATTGTAAGCATTTACGTGGAATAGTATTACCGATTAGCAAACTTCAAACAAGACACAATCAAAGTGGAGCTAGTCTAACAGGGAGGCTATTTCCGAATTGACCTTAAATGAAGTGCAAAAGCTATCTATTATCCAAATAAATGTATTATGAAATTATTAATCTTCCCATACTAACATCATTAATGCCTAGAGAGATAAAATATATCTATATGGACAAATATATACTCCCTTCATCCTAAAAAGACGGCCTATAATTTTTAATGGTCAAAATTAATGTAGCCGTAGCACATAAGTATAACTTTACTTCGACTTATCATAATAATAGTTCGCACACCAATATTACTAACATTCGATACAATTTCACCAAATATTATACATCATACATAAACACAATCTCGGATTCCAAATTTATCAAGTCAACCATCAAATCAAAAGGTGAAAGATCTTTTCAATGAACGTAGTATATATACTACCTCCATCTCAAAAACACCGAGTAGTTAAAGTCATATTAATAAAAAGTCGACAACCTTTTTAGCCTTAATTCACACAAATAACTTTGATTCAAACCAAAATCATTATTTCAAAACTAGAGTATGTCCACATTACTAAATTTTTATACATTTTTTTTCACAAAATTATATGTACTGTAACTTTCATTTGTTTATGATCTATTGCAATGCAAGTATGCCTTTATACAATTAATGAATGTATATTAAGCAAATTCCAAATGTATTATCTCTAACAGGAAAATTTCAGAACTGATCAATCATTTTGGGACAAAATCAGCGAAGGTAAACTCGTACCGCCAAGCGGAGCAGCAGATTTGGGGGCTGAATCAATATTCGAGATAGCGTATTCCAGCTTTTTAGGACGCGCGTTAAGGAGAGTATTGATTGCTCTGCCTAATGTCACCGCCAAGATCGAAGATGATTTATCTGAGAAATTGGACAATGATTTTGGGACAGGAGGGGTAATTAGTAGCCCTTGTTCTCCCTCTTCGATTTCCATTTGAAGATAAAGGTTTAGAGAAGATTGTAGAGTATTTTGAAATTGGGGGGTTTTGTTAGGCTTTTGAAAGGTTTTGCTCGAGGGTGGAGGGGAACGCCCATATGGAGAAGCTTCACACTATTACATTTCCGTAGGGGTATAATTGTCATTTCATACCCTTTTATCACTATACACATCCAAATAGTGTTTTTAAAATGTGAAATGACTATTTTGATCTTGGATGAAACTTCATGAAACATTACGCTTACAAAATAGGAGGAACAAAATAGTCATTTCACTAATCAGAAAAATGCTATTTGAGAAATGACTATTTTGACTCTTTTACCACTACACACCCAAATAGCATTTTCAAAATAAGAAATGACTATTTTGATGTTGGATGAAACTATATGAAACATTACACTTACGAATATGAGGGACAAAATAGTCATTTCACTCATTAGAAAAACACTACTCCCTCTGTTTTTTTAACCTATTGTTTGGCAACAATCTACTTTATTAAGGACATGAAAATTTGACTCTTCTACCCCTATTTAATTATATTGATTTCCCCATAAAGCTATTAGCTAATATCTTGAAAGTTGGAAGTCAATAAAGTATACTACTTTATTAAGGATAAAATAGGAAGTATAATGAAAAAGCACATTGAAAATTGTAAACACTATCTTAAAAAAACACAAGAATTCTAACTCAAAGAATAGGTTAAGAAAAACGGAGGGAGTATTTGCTAATGCGATGGTGTGTATATAACAGATCAGCCCAAAAGGCTAGTGTTTTGGTGTGTGTACAAAAGAGTAAATTTTCTATGCTAATTAGGGAATTGTGAGCATACGCTCACACGGGGCAAATTAGTAAAAACAACCGCAAAAAGAAAAAATTCCATATCTCTTTTTTATGCGCCCCACCAATCAACAACACCCCTCACGCCCCATTAATTGGTAACTGATTAAAAAAAAATGTTTTTCCCATCCTACCCTTTATCATTTCCAGCCGTAAGATTCAAATCAACCAATTTAAGGTCCATCTAATGGTGAATATTGGAAGTAAGCATATGCTTACACTAATTAAATAAGCATCTAAGAAAAAACTCTCAAGAGATTATAGGTACAAGTAGATTTGTTCGCAGGTCGGCTTACCCGGGACCCAGCTCATAACCCGGACCAGTATTCCAACTCAAATAAAAACAGAGAATTCCCATACTCTCTGAGTTTTTACACTTGCTTTTCGTCGGTGATATGCATGCTCATAGGCGGTTCGTTGGTTGGCTCATTGTGCTTGTGAGGTCGAACCAAGAGGTGGTTTTATCCTGGGAAACTTGCGACCAAGAAATTCTTAGCACCGAAGGGGAGGTCGAAAAAGTTTTAAGGAAAGCGGTATCCGCGACTCCATCTGGTTTATGTTTGTTGTATTTTTTATTATAATTATTGTAATTTCAATTTCTAGTAATCGTTATCATAGGTTGTTCATGAGTTTATTGTTTTTCTTTTGCAAAGTTGTATTGTATAATTGTATATTCCCGGTATCGGTCCTACACTAAATTTCGATACATAATATTTACCATATATCTCGCCTTATACTCAATTAAAAACTTACATTACCTGGTTGATTGTTTTTTCGATACATAATATTTACCTGGTTGATTGTTTTTTCGATTTGTGTTCAAGTAAATATTTTTTTTGGTATCCGAAATAATCACAATGCGAATATATTCATGCTACCTAAAATGCCTACCTATATGATCATGTTATCCATAAGTCATAACTCAATTTGTCGTTAATGATATTTTGTGAGGGCCACGTGATTTGTTAATAAAGTTATTTTGATATTTTATATAATACATTTTAGGTAAAAAGTCAAAAGAAAAATCTCTAATAAACCACCCACAATTTCGAATATGAAATAACTGACCACAATACGCTCTTAACAAAAAATTTAACATGCAAGATTAAAGTAGTACAGATTTTGAAACAGAGGTGACAAACAAGGACGTTTCGAAATATAATAATGGAATGCAAACATTTTGTAAACATGTAAACATAAGTGACCGTTACAATTTTTTATCTTGTATGCATTTTACAATTAAAATGAATAAATTTTAAACGCACGGAAATATAATAGTGTTATATATAATTTTAATTCATGAAATAAAACATTATATGCTAAAAAATAAGGTGTATGTGCTCCTAATCCAATATGTATGTGATGATACTTCATCATATAATATATGTTCCAATGTTGGAGGATCTTATATTAGTTATATAGGGTATGAAATTTGATATATATATATACTATATAGTCGATCGAGTATTATGATATGGAGAGTTGTTCTAAAAAATATATTGGGAGGACTCATACTCCCTCCATCAATTTCATAGCGTGTCCAACTTTAATTATTAATTATTTATTATTTTTTAGTCCAAAAAATATATAATTAATATCAATAAATTTATATCGAAAAGTAGTTTCATAAGAGTAACTTTTTATAATTTTTTATATTGTAATTAATTAGTTATTGTTAATCAAAATTAGACACATAAAAATGAAAAAAGTTTATATTTTGAAATGAAGATAGTACTAATTAATAAAGTCCGATTTGGGATTTATAGGAAATAATGAACGTATATGACAATGAGAGATACAAGTAACAGAAGCTTGCAATAATATGCAGATAGAGTCATAATATATAATCTATTTAAAAAGGCTGATGGCTACGTTAGTTGTAGCCCTCTCATCTCTCTTTAATTTCTACGCGTTACTGCCTCAGGACTCAACACTCACTCAGATATTGAAAATGGACGACTTTCAGGCGTTTTAGCAAGTCAACATTGATGTTAATTTTTTATGGAAATATTATTGACTTTCAGGCGTTTTAGCAAGTCAATATTTTTTATGGAAATATTATTGACCCTACATTGATGTTAATTATTAATTAAAGAATCTCGTTAAACTTATATAGAGTAGATATATTTTTGGAACTTAATTATGAGTTACATTTAATATTAAATGATATTAATAACATTTAGATTTGAGTAATAAATGAATAATAATATTACTAGGAACGAACATACCCAAAGTTTCAAGGTCGAAAGTGGGCTCAAATTTAGGTTCAAAACATGAGGCTCAAAACCGGAACCGACCTAGAATCAATATGATCTGAACCGTTTAGAACCGAACCAATTTCGTTCGGTCCTGTCTGCTGTAGAACCGATTAGGTTGGTTCGATTCTTTTTTGTCTAAAACCAAACCGTATACGCTCCTATCTCAAATCACTTGATCGATTGATGTGAGCATCAACTTTTTTGTTTTACATCCCAACATTCTGATTACTAAAGGCTAAAGCAACCTGGCATACAATTCCTGGTTAAAACTTAAAACTAATTATCATATTAATTCTTTTCGTGTATTATTGTGAAATTATATTTGAGATCTTGATGTAATTAATTTACGATTTTAATTAGATTTAATTTTTAGGTTTTATACTTGCTTAATAAACTAAAACACTTGCATATATAATTTGTAAACTGGTCATCGAATCGAGGTTACTCGATGTAGTTCGAACCCTATTTTTATGTTAGCACAAATGCGTACTAGAGACTCGATCTTCGAGTTGTAACAACTCGACTCGACTTATAGTTACATTTGCCTCAACCCGCCCAAATCCTCCCATATATACTCCTACTCCACAGTACCTTAGAGTCGACCCCCCACCCACCTTTACCCCCACCACCACCCTCCACCCCTTATCGGAATCCTTGGTGGTGAATATTCTATGGGAAGAAGGATATTGAGCGACATGTTATCGACAATCGTGAACGCGAAGAAGAGAGGCTTCGCTTCCCCTAAGCTCACCCCTGTTTCTCAATCATTGCTTCCTTCCTCCAAATCATGAAATATAGAGGTATCGAAGAATCCTTTCTAATAAATTAACATCGAGGTTTTTGGTGAAATAGTCCCCGAAAGTGTGACCAAATTGTCATTTAGTCCCAAATAGTTGAACAGTTCCGATTTAGTCCACAAAAATGTCAAACAGTTGTAAATCATCCAAAAAGTAACAACGCCATTACACTTTGACCGTTCACCTTATTTTTGGGGCAAAATTATAATTATACAAAATTTGCACCCGTTAATTTTGATTTTGCCTTAATTTCTCTATTTAAACTCCGATTTTGACGATTCAAAATGCGTTGGAAAGTTCTTTTCAACCCCTTTAATAATATGAGATAAAATTTGAAAAATGATAACTCTTACAAATATTATTTCCTGGTATAAAGATTTTAAGAAATATTTTGTCAAAACCTGCTCATCGAATTATTTGCCAAACATCCATATTCAACTTGAACAACACGTTATGTCACTAATATCTAATAGAGTTCTGACCTTAGGCAGTGGGGTTATGTAGTAATTTCAACACCAAACAGACTAATGGATCACGAAGAAGCTATTCGTCAAAATGTGGGTGATCAAGTTTTTGGTTACTTCTTCTAAGCAGTTATTGTTGCTGAAGAAGGAAGAATGAAGAGAGCTCATTCTTGATTGCTCATGTTAAGGTTTTAGTATTGAAGCAAGTTATGATGATTCTTAGACTACAGTTTTCACTTGCTCTTGTTGTATTGGCAATTGGCATACCGATGCCTCAAGATTTTGAGCAACCTTTTAACAATATTTTTAACAGAAGTTGTTTGGTTTCACGGAGTCGAAGACTACAAAATTTCTCATTCTAAAATATACTAAGATAAAGTATTTTTTATAGTGATTATTCCACATCTTGATCGTAAACTAGTAATGTTTGCATTTTATTTTGGACCAATGCAAAGATAATCTCGATATGATATTTATGTTTTTCTAATACCGCATTAATCATAAATATATCGGTTTGAGCAAGATCTACTATTAGATGAAGAAGATCTCAACTGAATGATGGCATATGTTAAAAGAGTTCAGAAATGAGGGGGGCTGGCTGGGATGGTTGGCACTTCTTACCCAGGAGTTATGTACAAACACTATCTACTACGGTATACTGTACTCCGTGATAGATACGAAGCCTAGGTAAGAAGTGCTGAAGAGTCGAAGGTAGGAAATAACAATGTAAACAATGCATGTTGAAAATATTGAACCCGGTAACATTAAAAGAAAAGTTTAGCCATATGAGACTCCTTCATTCCCACATAGCAGAGTTCCAAAACATTATCCAGCTCTATTCAACATGCATGGAATATACAGTATAAAGTTTTCGGCTAATGAATCAAATCGAAAAACTTAAAGACTTTATAACTCCCTATATCTAAATTGATGCGATGGGATGAGCCATATAGGAGGCATCATATGTTCTTCCACTCCTGGTGGTGACTGATTATATTTTTGAATAGTGCCATCTTTCAAATTGTAAATACCATTACATATGGGACCACCATCTCTGTAGAATAGTGTACCAATCAAACAATCATCTGTGAAGTATATACAATCTGGTTTGCATTCGGGAAACTTCGAAGCTGAAACTGCCATCGAGTGATTGTCTCCAAGAAACAAAGCATCATTACCCAAGCTCTTCACCTCTTCTAACTTCGCCACATTTTCACCTGTCGATAGAACTACTTTGTACACTACAAACCTGACACTCTCCCATATTCTTTCTACCATTTCATTATAGTCATATAATTTTCTGGCAAGCAACAGGTCCCCTTCAGATGACTCCACAAGGTATACACGGTGACTATATTCTTCAAATTCTTTCGGTAAAATAAATATTGGTTGAGGAGCTTCCGGCTTCTCCATCTTCAAAGCCCCTATAATGTCTATTGATGCGACTACAGCGTAGTTCGTTACAGCATAGAGGATGCCTTTAAAGAAGATAACATCCGCAGACACTAATTTAGACATCATAAAGTCGATGTATGTCCACGACTTCTGCCCGTATTTCAGCAAGGCTAAGTAGCACATACCATCATATATCGCGACAATGTATAAATCCTCTCGACTCACACAAGGATTTCCCTTATAATATAACTTTAAGAGTGAAATAGTCAGCGTAGTCAGCATAGTCATCACCCCATAGCTCTTTGTCGATAGGGGGCAGATCACTTATCTCATCTCCAGTGAAGGGATCATAAAGGGTTACTTTGACATTGAAGTCTGGCCCAGTGGCGAAAGCCAACCATCCATATGAACTTCCACTACATCTAATATTACTTTGTGGTATAGAAAGTTGATCCCAACTAACGAGTGGTCGTCGCGTTGCTAAGCTGTAAAGGCTTGGTGGACTTTTGGTTGTTCGAGTCAGGAGCAACGGACGTTGAGTCAAACATAGCTCGAGAAATTGTGTGATATCGTTGTCGTGCTTATCAGTAACTACTAGGCGCCATGGTTTGCATACACAAAGAAATCGAAATAAATCTGTGTATGCGATTAGTTTTTTGAAAATCAAATAAAGAGGTAGATCAGGAAGCATTGCCCAATTTGATTCTTCAGAAGACATTTGGTCTCCTGCAGTTCATTACACAATCACTTATTCAATAATTACATATATATTAAAATAACAAATAAAATGATTATATCAACTTGTCTTTCAGTTACTTGTCATCCAAAGTAATATATTGTATTATTAATATTTTCACATGCCTTGAGATATCTCTATTATATGACATAGTCTGTGCGAGAAAAACTAGTTCTTCAGACTATGTCATTAATATAAATCGTGACATATTCTGAAGGCTTGAACCCATCACCTCTATCTTTTGGTAGGAAGGAAATAATTAATTAAACTACACTTATATTTGATTTGTTTACATTTTTTATAATATATATTACAAAAGTTTAAAAAAATTGTATATAAAATAAACGATACCAAAAAACCTAAGGGGACGGGCGGCCCCTAGCACCCCTAGTTACGCCCCTCATATTATAAATGAGGCATATGTAACAAATGCAGCAATTATATATGTTGACTTGTACTTTCACATGCATATGTGATATTTTCTTATGTAATGACATAAATAACTAATAAGTATATAGTCCTTTTAAGAAAAACTATTCTTTTACTAATTGTACGAAAAAGCATAGTTTATAAAAATCATATTGAAGCTTGCTAACGTGTCAATATTATGGATCAAATTATATAAATAACACATACACATACTTATCAATTAACTCGATATTAATATCGTAATTCTCCACATTTAAGTTTGAACCATCAATTATATGTTTTTGTTCAATCAAAATTGTAGAAAAAGAGTTCAACTCCAGAGAATGAAAAGAAGGGCTATGTTTAGTTATAATGTAATCAAAGATATTTATAGGGATAATTATAATGTAATAAGGTGATCGGATACTAATACGGTAATACCAAAATGATTATTTTCTTTGTAATAATGGTATGAATTGACGTCCAAGTTAGGGTTCTGGTATTGGGTTGTTTCCTTTTCTTTAATATCCACTTAAATTACATATATAATAGGTTTCCTTATGATTTGTTTCCCTTTTCTTAATATTCATAAATTGATTTGAACTAAGCATATTAGACTCTAATTGGGTCAAGTTCAAACCAAATATTTGGTAGGCTCGAACCGGGCTCAATCTGAGGACCCAAAGGCATCGGCAGCCTGGCTCTCGAAGAGGTTTCTGAATTGACCCAGGCGTAATATATAAACACAGAAGAAAATAACAGTATAAACAATGCATGTTGGTGCGCATTTAGTCCTTGCTAAATTTTTTTGGGTGCACATTTACTCATTTTTTCTTCCTTGTTATTATTATCATTAATATTATTATTATTATTATTATTATTATTATTATTATTATTTTCATTATTATTATTTTTATTATTTTCATTATTATTATCCTTATTATTATTTTCATTATTCTCGTCATTATTATTATTATGTAAAATAAAAATAAAATAATCTAACCCCCACCCCTTGTCATTATTCTCATGCACCAAAAACTATACATTGTCCAAACTTTTCAAAAAAATTGATTTTGACCCCAAAATTCCAAAAATCGCCCAAAACTAACGTTTTCGTTAAAAATGGGACAAAATCCACACAATGTGTATACTATCAAGGACTTAGACTGCAACGCGCTCAATTACAGAGACCAAAATGCAATTCAGCCCAACTTACTGGGACCATTGCTGCAAAAAACTCAAACAAGATGAGTAATATTTGTGAAGCACACCAATATTACTAACATTCGACACAATATTCACTAAATATTATACATCATACATAAATATAGACTCGGGTTCCAAATTTATTAAGTCAACCATCAAATCAAAAGGTGAAACATCTTTTCGGTTAATGTAGTAAATATACGAGAAATTGGGTTAAATAACATCCATCAATTAGGGCTGTGCACGGTTCGGTTCAGTTCGGTTTTGGACGAAAAAAAAACCGAACCGACTTAATCGGTTCTACGATAAACAGAACCGAAATTAGTTCGGTTCCAAACGGTTCGGTTCCGATTGGTTCGAGGTCGGTTTCGGTTCTGGGCCGGTTCCGAGCCTCATGGTTTGGGCCAAAACTTGAGTCTAGTTTTTGCCATGAAATTTTAGGTTTATTCGTTCCTAATTAATATTATTATTATTTTTGAACTCAAAAACCTAAATGTGATTAGTATTGTTTTATATTAATGTGACTCATAATTAAGTTCCAAAAATATATCTACTTTATATAAGTTTAACGATCTCTTTTTAAAACTAATTTCGAAATTCGTATATGCATTCGACACATGATACCACACATATATTATTAGATTAAAATATATTTACTTATTCATTATTATATCATACAAATAATGAACAACGTTAAATCCGCTATTCAATTATCCTTTACTAAGCTTAATTTTTTCTACATAAAATTAGTCATCGGTTCGGTTCGGTTTTTCTCGGTTCTCTCATAAGCCGAACCGCATCGGTTCGGTTCTCTCACAGATGGAACCGAAATCGGTTCGGTTCCGATCGGTTCTAAAGAAATCGGTTACTTTCGGTTTGGTTCCGGTTCGGTTCGGCTCGGTTCCGGTTTTCCTCCATAGCCCTACCATCAATAGTGTAAATTAACTTAGAACACACATTTAGAATTTTTAGCAGAATAGCACAAATAAGGGATGAAATTACTAATTTACCCTCCCCTATAAACTTAGAGAACTTTTTAAAGATTTTTTTTCAATTTGTTTTTTAAATTTTTTTTTCCGATTTCTTTTAGATTTTTTTACAGTTTTTTTTATTCAATTTTTTCGATATATTTTTCATGTTTCTTTTCAATTTTTTTTTTATATTTTCTTTGATTTTTTCGCTTTTTCTTTTCTTTTTTTCGATTTTTTTTCATAGTAAAAAAGGTTTGATTTTAATAGTTGTTTTAGCTAAAAGTCTCGGTTTTGACAAAAATGTTTGGCAAAATCAAACTTTTCTCCTATCAAGATCGATTTTTTTGCCAAAATCGAAACTTTTAGCCAAGACAAATGGAAAAAATCGAAAAAAGAGTCGAAAATAATTGAAAAAGAAAACAGGAAAAAATCGAAAAAATCGAAAAAAGAATCAGAAAAAAAAATCTAAAAAAATATATCTAAGTTTATAAGGGGGTATTTAACCCAATTTCTCGTAAATATACTACCGCCATCTCAAAAACACCAAGTAGTTAAATGGCCTTTTTATGACCGTTTAAGCTCCAAATCAAGCCTATTTCATCCCCATTCAACCGCATAACATCCCAAGGGTCTTACAAATGTTTTTATAAAGATCCAACACCAAAATCTCTCATTCAAACACAAAATCTCTCATAGATTAAGCTTCAATTTTGATTATCATTATATACTTTAATCTAGGGTTGTGGTTAAGTTTTATATCTAGAGATGGTATTAAATCAGTGGCATTCAAAGGGTTTGTTGGATTGCTCAAGAGAGCAAACAAGCTTCAAAGTGTTATTTACTCATCAAGGAGTTCATACAAAAATCCAAATTTTATATCTACTCAATTTAGTAGTTGTTATTTGAGCTATAAATTGTAATCTCATTGTAGCTCATTGAGGAGCATTTAGATTGGGATAAAAACAATCAATCTCTACACTACAAAGAAATATCCCATTAAGTTAGGATTGGTTCTTCATACTAGAGGCTTGAGGGTCCGAGGTGTTGTGCGTCTTATTAAAGCTAGGAATCGGGAAGGTTGCCGTAGTGTTGAGGCTAGAGCTCAAGCAATAGGACATAGAGTGCTCGAGGTAGTGGAGTTGCATCTCCGATTTGATAGGGACGAAATCCTAGGTTGCGACTTGGGTTCTTAGTAGGATACTAAGAGTTGTACGTTGGTTTGGACTTCACCAACTTTTGAAGAAGTACCAATTAGTGGATTCTAGAAAAAGCCTAAAGGTGGGAAGCCTTGGGTCGAGGAGTAGATTAGCGAACCTCGGTACACGCCTTGTCGAGTTTGCATCTCTATCCCTATTCTTTACTTTCTCGTCTATATTTGATTATCGGCAAACGGCTGGGATGATCACTTAACTTTGGGGCATGGAACCAGTTGTTCACCTAACTTTTGAAAGGTCCCAGTTGATCACCTAACTTCTTAATTCGTTCACATTTACCACATTCTTCACTAATAATGATAATTATGGATTAATTATGTCACGTGTCCATCACATGGTAGTTAATTAGGGGCAATTTAGTTATTTCAAATATTAATTTTATGGAAAATAGTTTAATCCGATTAAAATAAACTCAATCCCTAATTCATCCCATTAAAATAGGCCATCACGTGAATTGAGGATTGGGTTTGTTTTAATGGGACTAAACTAGTTTTTAGAAAATTAAGACGTGAAATTACTAAATTGTCTCTGGTTAACTACCTCGTGATGGGCACGTGATGTATTTAGTCCATAATTAGCATTATTATTACTGAAGAATGTGCTGAATACGAACGATTTAAAAATTAAAGTTAGGTGATCAACTGAGACATTTCGAAAGTTAGGTGATCAACTGGTTCCATGCTCCAAAATTAACTAGTCATCCCAACCATTTGCAATTTGATTATTTGCTAGAATTGCTATGTCTTTATCAGGGACGGACGCAGAATATAAAGTAAGAGGTAGCACAATTGTTATTAAAAAATTACGATATGGATATTAAAAAAATTCAAATGACAATTGACAATGACGCTTTGTCATTCTTTAAAACCTTTGTATGATAGCTTCATTTGACACACAATTGAATATATATATTTCAATAATATAAATCACCAAGTTATCATTCATTCATTCATCACACATTCGGTTGCGAAGACGACTTTTTACAATATTGGATGAATAGGGTAAAAGTAAAGAAAATATTGCATCATTATAAAGAAAATATTGCATCATTATAACTAACTACACTATAAAAAAATTCAATGGTTAACAAGTAAAATTGAACCTTTTTTCTAATTTCATTACTCTTGCCCAAACATCAAATTACTAGTAGGCTAATAAATTCAATGAAAATAGTAGTTAATCTAGTGATAAATAATATAATAAATAAACACTATGTTTGCTTATCTATTGTACTAATGTATTATGTATGTCTTCCAATTAACATGAAATTTGATCGACAAGTAATGAAATAAAGTAATCTAGTGTTTATGTTTTAAGAATTGTGAGAATTAGGTTTTCATATTCATACCAATTGAAAAAGAAAGAGATTCAAGAATTATTTCAGACCGTGCCTCTTGCATTCAGCCTATGTGATGCATTAAGAAACAGAGCGGCAAATTATTCTTCTCGTATTGAACGGAAGAAGAATACTGCTAATTTTTAGGTTAATAAATATGTAGTTTTGGATTGCTAGTAATTCAAGATGGGTATAACAATAATTCTCATATAAAGTGTAACATTATATTTTTGAATTAAGGGTAAAATAGTAATTTTATAGGCCAAAATCAAAAGGTAGCACCTGCTACCTCTTGCTATAATGTATGTCCGTCCTTGGTCTTTATAATAACATGTATTGAGTGCGTTAATTGATTTACTTATGCCGTAATATATTATAAATGTTTACACATTTGGTATAAGAGGTTTAGTTGAGGGGTCAAGTTCTTGTTACCTCTACTGAGCAATCCTTGTTGCTGAGGAAGACAGAATCAAGAGATAGCTCGTTCATCAGGATTCCTCATGTATATTTCTTTTCCATTTTTATGATTTATTAGAAACTATAAATTCATCATTATTACCCAAAATTTTCTATTTAAATTTTTTTATTTCATGGTTCTCTCCAACAATATTTGATTGTTGAAATGCAAATTTAAAAATAAAATTCAATATTAATTTTAAATTGGTCAATAAATTAATTAAGGTTAAAATATAACATACATATTACATAAATATATAAAAAATAAAAATAAATGAGCCTGTAATCGAGCGGACCCGGGTTTATGTTACCCGATTATCTATCCACTAAAAAAAGTTACTCGATAAAAATATTTCTATTTCAATTAGGGGACCACCTGCTCTTTACTAATTAACCTATGCCCCGAGGACCACCCTCCCTCTTATGGAATAAAATGATGTATGCGGGTACAATTTGATATCATTTCAACTATACAAAGCTAGCTAGTTTACGTACTATGTATTCTACAATCTAGATTATCATTTCATCTCCTAATAATTTCTTAATAAATAGTACTAGTAGATAGCACCCTTTTTGCATGCAGTGTATGTACGTGAATTACTACTAAACCCCAACCTTAGAAACATATATATATATATATAAAACTATCTAGTCAGATCGGTACTTGTTGATTAATAATGAAACTATCTGGGGATTCCTATCTAGTCTCTATGCCTATCTCTACCTTTAAACTTTAGGATGGTCCCTTCATTTAAAGTAACAACTTGTCTTTTATCATTAAAATTTATTTAATTTTTTTTTTTTTGTACACAAATATTTACGATGAAAGGGAGTGTTCGTCATATACATATTTTTTCAATGTCCAACTTATTATATTCACATGTTCAATAAATGTCCAATTTTGATCCTTTTGGATTATGTATTAGCTAAATGTCTTGGTTTATTGATTTGTTTAATTTGTTTATTTAGGTTAAATTGACCATGTTATTTTTATTACCAAATTGACCATCTTCATTACGGTGTTAATGCACAAACGGTAAAAAAATTAAAACAACAAGTATTATATATTTATGAAACATGCATGTGTGATGAAACAAGATATTTTACAACATATATAATGAACTAATGAAATGTAATAAGTATATATTTTGCTTCATTATAGGCAGGGGCGAAACCAGGAAATGTAATAATAAACATGTATTTTGCTTTAAATTTGTATTAAAGCAATGATGTGAGTATCTATGTGTACTAAATGATGGACTTATTCGTTGAAATTGAATTTCTTTAATAGTACTATTGGGAAAAACGCAAATACCTCTTCTACGACAAAAATAGTTTGTTGTAATAAGAACTTAGTCGTATTTGCCCAATTTGTTGTAGTTTGTCTTATACGCAAAGCCCGAATAAACAATTGTACGGGCCATTATTTGTCATTAATCAGTGGCAATTTAGTAATTTCACTTATTATTTTTTATAAAAAAACTTTAATGCCATTAAAGTTTGTAAAATTTAATCCTTACAAATCAAAACTGGACAATACTTTGGAACATCACGGACAATAATACAAAAAACGAGAATTAAGTAGCCCTAGAAGAGATCAACATTATTGCGTGAACAAAAACCAATACAGAGTTCTTGTAGTTCCATAACAGAAAAGCAACAACGAAAGCAATAAAAATAGTATAACCAATAATGGTATTCTTACTGTTTTCTCCTCTAACGTTTGTGTACTGCATGATACTAAGTCTCAAAGAGTACTTGCAGTTGGTAAAGAGTAAGGGGATTTTATGTCTTGTGCTCACAGTCATTTTCACCATCTGTTATACATTTTTGTAGTAGTTTGCTACATTTTTCTTCTGGCATGTCCAAAGTCTATTGTAAATAGTGTTAATAAGCATGTTAGTGATTGTTCTAGTCTGGATATATATATGTTTAGTGTATCCTGTATCTAAGCAACAGAGGTTTCAATTTCTAGCTAGTCAATCAAAATCAGAAGAATTGTTTAAATTAATACATGTAGATTTGTTGGGACCTTATAAATTGCCTAATAGACTGGGAGCTAGGTCTCTGTAAGTGGCACCGATGCGCAAATGGTCCCTGAAAGTGTGTAACGGGTGCGTATTTGGTTCCTAAAGTTAAAAAATCTGTTAATTCCCAACATTTTTGTGGTTTTACATAAATAAATGCTAATAGTGGGCCAAAAATGTAACTTTTAAGAGTTTGGCTTGACGACAAACTTAAAACTTCATTTCCCGTTTCGTTAAAACTCCGATTTTGACGATTCAAAATGCGTTGGAAAGCTATTTTAATCCTCTTTAACAATATGAGTTCAAATCCCATTTTTATCAAAATTAAGATTTTCAAATTTTTTTTTTTTGACAAAACATACATAAAAACGTTAAATCACTTATCGTCTTTTTGTCAAAAATGATTTGAAAAATATCTCTCATATACAAGCTTCAATAAATATTATTCAAGAGACTTTACGCTATAATTGAAGGCTAAATTTGACCTTTGTATATGCTTTTAATCCACATCCTAATATCTTTAACGCATTTGAATATCGTTGAGCTTGTGTTTGTTTATTCTTTGTCCTTTCATGACACATGATTATCGACCTTTTTTTGTCATAATTCTTTTTTCTTTTAACTTATTCAAATCATCAATGACTAGTGTATGGTTGATTCTATTTCTTCATCATCACACTTTAGAAATTGTTAGTCTAAGTTGTACTTTGTTTTTAGGGCAAAAGACATCAACCGTCACTCATGTTTATTCACCATTCTCTCACTCATGTTTCATATGGTCCCATTTACTCAATCATCCTCCAAAAATAATTCTACGTGGTTATTTCGTCAACTTTTTCGGTCAATCAATATTGGTTAGTCGTCAACTATTTATGTCTCCCGTTGACTTTCTTAAGAGCAAAATAGTCATTTTACGTCTATTATTTAAAAAACAAAAAACCAAAAAGGACTAAAATTATAATTATGCCCATATTTGGAAGTGTAGTAGTTAAGGGGATGGGTAAAATAGTCATTTCAATTATTTTTGAAAAAGTAGATGTGAAATGACTACTTTGCCATCAAAAAGTCAACAGGAGACCAAAATAGTTGACTAACCAATTGGACTAACATAATACAACTTAGACTAACGATATCAAATCAGCAAATGCGTTAAAGATATCAGGCTTTTATGTATGTATTAAGTTATTCAACGTTTTAATGTATAGTTTGTCAAAAGAAATGTTTTGAAAATCTTTATGTTGATAAAAGTGGGGTTTGAACTCATATTCTTAAAGATGATGAAAATAGCTTTCCAATACATTTTGAATCGTCAAAATCAGAGTTTTCACGAAGCGGGAAATGAAGCTTTAAGTTTGTTGCCAAACCAAACTCTTAAAAATTACACTTTTGACCCAATTTAGCTTTTATTTTCGTAAAACAACAAAAAAGTATTTAGAATTAACGGATCTGTTAACTTTAGAGACCATATGTGCACCCGCTACACACTTTCACGGACCATTTGCGCATCGGTCCCACTTACGGGCACCAAATTGCAACGGTCACCCACTTACTGGACCATTTCAGCAATTACCTCTTACTTGTCAATAAGGTTATTTTGATATTTTAATACATTTTGGGTAAAAAGTCAAGAAAAATCTGTAATAACCCACCCACAATCGAATATAAAATAACTGACCACAACACGCACTTAATAAAAAATTTAACGTCCAAGACTAAGTAGTATAAATGTTGAAACATAAGTGATTAACAAGGACGTTTCGAAACATAATGATGGAATGCAGACATTTTGTAAACATAAGTGATTGTTGTAATCGTTTGCCTTGTATACATTTACGATTAAAATAAATAAATTTTAAAGGCACGAAAATATAATAGTGTAATTCATGAAATAAAACATTATATGCAGTGGCGGACTCCATTGTGTTCAACTAATTTTGTAACAAAAAAAATTATATAGCTTATAGGAGGGAGGTAAGAAGAAGAAAATGAACTAGCTAAGTTGTTATATTATGGGATGGCGACTTTGATCCTGATTTATGCAAATCGTATTGTTGAGGATGGAGGTTTTGAGAGTTTGGCCATGGAGTAAATGTTGATTGCTTGGAAGAAGACGAATTGGGTAGGTGGGGTGGGGAGTTGGGGATAAGATCTGTTGGTTTTTTTCAACTTCGTTAAACTAATTGTAAAGGTAGCCCATATGTTTATTTAGTATAAGTCATGGTCCAAAATATTACATCATTTTAAAAATTGGCCCAAATCCTCAAATCAACCCCAAATAACTACATTTTAACAAACTTTTTAGTGTAAGTGATCGAATTTTCATACGTTTAAAAAGGTTGATTGAAGTGAATAGATTTGTATAAGTTGGTGATATTTGATGTCGTTAGCCATATACCGAAGTTGTTGCCTTTTGGATTAGAAGTTGATTATTTGTAGTTTTTAGACCTGGTAACGGTTGAAAGTGACTGAAATTAGCAATTTTGAGGTGTTTTTTTGCTGAAAATCGGTCAAAAAAACTTCAACTTAGTGAATTTTGGTGGCAATAATTGAGGTTTTGCTGGAAAAGTCATCTTCTCTGGTCAACTTGGTCAGACTCGACAACGAAAAAATAAAATATAATTATCAATATTTTTACACCGATAAAAGAATTAGTAGAAATACATATTTCAAACCACCATTCCAAAAGAGGTAGATCCGCCCCTGATTATACGGTAAGAAATAAGCTGTGCTCCTAATAAGATCGAATATGTATGTGATGATACTTCATCATACAATATATGTTCCAATATTGGAGGATCTTATATAGGGTATGAAATTTGATATATAGTCGATCGAGTATTATAATATGAAGAGTTGTTCTAAAAATATTGGAAGACTCATACTGCCTCCATTTTATAGTATATAACTTTTTCATTTTTATATGCCCAACTTTGATCGTTAATTACTTATTAAGAAGTATTATTTAGTTTAAAAAATATAAATTTGATAAATTTATATGGAAGAGTATTTTCATAA
Organism: Echium plantagineum; assembly: GCA_003412495.2. NCBI lineage: Eukaryota > Viridiplantae > Streptophyta > Magnoliopsida > Boraginales > Boraginaceae > Echium > Echium plantagineum. The sequence continues at coordinate 6,660,894 of CM016568.1, read as the reverse complement.
AATAACTTTTTAAAAAATTTTATATTATAGTAATAATAAATTAGTTATTATTAATTAAATTTAGACACGAAAAAATAAAAGATTCTTATATTTTAAAATGGAGATAGCACTAATTAGTAAAGTCCGATTTAGGATTTATGTGAAATGATGAATGTATATGATTGTGAGAGACAAGTAACATAAGCTATCATAATAATCTAAAAGTGAAAACATATAAGAAAAACTCATCTTCATTAGTGATTACATACCAACCCAAACACATACATACATACATACATACATACACATTTGACTACATTTGACTAAACACATGCATGCATACTCATCCATCTTTCATAATAAACCCCAACACATAAATATATAGAAGTTAAACTAAACTAGAAAAAGTTATTTAGCTAAGTGATGATGGTATCTTTTTCTAGCTAAGTAGCTAACCATGTCTTCATCATTTTCCATCTTTATTTGTGCTCCTTTTCGCCATGATAGTGAAGCTCCGGCTTGTTGCGGAATCGGCGAAGGCATTTTTTGCAAACCATTTTACCTTCCTTGCGGTGAATCACACTTTGGTGGATGATCACATCCTTGAGTGTTGCGAAGTTTGCTGGACACAAGTTGCAATGACCATTAGTATCCCTATTTTTATTCTTCTCATCATCCATTTCTCAAATAAAATCTTAAATGTTTGTAGAATAATAGAGGCTTCAAATAAAGAATGAATAGTAGTAGTTCTTATATAGAACAAAATCAATGTATATAGCTACCATATATTAGTAAGTAGAGAGAGTGACATTATTTATGAACCATGCTAATGATGATACATATTCTTCCTACAAGAGAACAACATCGATTATTACCATATTTAGCTACTTTTGAAACCAATGTAACCTTTATTATATTCCTCAAATAATAGCAACAAGATTAAGACATGATAGACACTTGCATTGGCTTCTATGTAATTACATTAGGTTATTTTTCTAAAATTGTTTGTAATAATATTTAATATTGTTTATATAACTATTTTTTATTATTTGGTCAATTTTACTATGATATTTTTATTGTTAAAAAAATTAATTAACTAAACTTGTATTAACCTATTTGAAATTTAACTTTGTAATTGGTGAGCAAGCTTGGCTCGAGATTGGTGATTTAGTGGTCAAGTCAAGCAAAAAACTCTATAACTTGAGCTTTTGACCTCGGGTAGTCTAGCTACAATATTATATATATATATAGTTGGATTGTTTTGAATAGAAGTTGAAAGACTAAATACATACATACATAATGCAGATAATTACTTCTAAAAGTAAAAATAATCGCAAAAGGAAAAATAATTATTAGAAAAAATGGAAAATGAACTTAAAAGTACATTAAAATTTTCAACAACCAATAGTTATAAAAATGTGAAGTAGTAATTCTTTAGATGCCTGCAATTTGTTTTGGATGCTCATCAATCATCACTAGTTTTTTACTCTATCCAATGTAAGGTGAAATTTGGGTCTGTTTCTGAAACATAAAATCCATCATTGTCTCTCTACAACCAGCATCTTCAACACCCCCAACTCTAATACTATGCTGACACGTGTCACGCCCTTCTGGAATCCTCATCATAGGTCGTACGAACACTTGATAGTTACCTCTCTGGCCCCATCTTTTGCAAACTAGTTACATATCGAGAGGGTGTGCACGGTTCGGTTCAATTTTAGCCCAAAAATTAAATCAAACCAATCAAAATGATTCTCGCAATATTGTAATCGAACTCAACTCGATTCCCACACGATCAGTTCCGACCGATTTTGGTTCGATTGCGGTTCCTCTTACGAAAAACATTGTTATGTTCTATCCAAATTTTATATTGTAAGCCAAAAATATTAATAAAATAGGGAAATAATGTTAAAATGTAACACAATCCAAAGCCTATTAATGTTATTGGTACAATTTGAACTCAATTAGGTGACCCTCCCTTTATAGGGAAAATTGGGAGGCCAAATCGCAGTGGCAAGCGATGTGATACTCAAAATATCGGTAGAAAAGCTAATGGAAATTGTCCCACATCGTCTACCTTGTGGGTTTGATTCTCTAAGCTTCTTATGAATTGAAGCTCAGTGTATTGTATCAGCACGGTTCGGTTCGATTTATAACCGACCGAATTTTTGGTTAGAACCGAACCGATTAACTATCGGTTTTTATATTTTTGAACAAAAATTGTGTCGGTTTAATTCGGTTCCATTTTTTTCGTTTTTTTCGGTTCGGTTTGGGTTCGTTTGGGTCGGTTTTGATTTTCTTGCACATCCCTACCTATCGACACCACTATTTATAGTAGGCTTAGATGAGCGACCAAATGAAAATACTTCGTTCATCTCATTTTATTTGTCCACTTTTTCAAAAATAGAAATCTCACTGTAAGTCTTTAATTTAAATTTGTGAAGGAAAAATAGAGTGATGTGAGATAAATTTAAATTTTGTTAAAAATTTATATAAAATTAAATTGGACAAACAAAATAAAATGGAGAGAGCATATTGATTATTGAATGATCCCCAACATGTGAAATAAAACTCACACTACTATACATTACTACCACTCTACCACTATTTCCCTTAATTAATCATTGTATTTTACTTGGCGGCTTCTCATAATTACTTCAATGTATGCATTTGAGAAATTCTAAATTCGAAATGTTTATGAACTAAATTTCGATACATAATATTTACCATATATCTCGCCTTATACTTAATTAAAAACTTACATTACCTGGTTGATTGTTTTTTCGATTTGTGTTCAAGTAAATATTTTTTTTTGGTATCCAAAATAATCACAATGCGAATATATTCATGCTACCTAAAATGCCTACCTATATGATCATGTTATTCATAAGTCATAACTCAATTTGTCGTTAATAATATTTTGTGAGGGTCACGTGATTTGTCAATAAAGTTATTATGATATTTTATTTAATATATTTTGGGTAAAAAGTCAAAAGAAAAATCTGTAATAAACCACCCACAATTTCGAATGTGAAATAACTGACTACAACACGCTCTTAACAAAAAATTTAACGTGCAAGATTAAGTAGTATAGATTTTGAAACAGAGGTGACAAATAAGGACGTGTCGAAATATAATGATGGAATACAAACATTTTGTAAACATGTAAACATAAGTGACCGTTACAATTGTTTATCTTGTATGCATTTTACAATTAAAATGAATACATTTTAAACGCACGAAAATATAATAGTGTTATATATAGTTTTAATTCATGAAATAAAACATTATACGCTAAAAAATAAGGTGTATGTGCTCCTAATCCAATATGTATGTGATGATACTTCATCATATAATATATGTTCCAATGTTGGAGGATCTTATATATATACCGGACCGGTTACGGTTTCGTATAGATTTGTTCCGTATAGAATTCCGTACAGAAAAATAATTACACAATAACCCATGAAGAAATAATAATTACATCTTCAATCCCCATTCCAACCACTAATATTTGTATGTTAACCCTTTACGGAATGTGTACGGAATATTTCTATAAGGCACCCTAACTTTCTACCCCTCCCTCAATTTCATAATATATGACGTTTTTGTTTTTGCGTGTTCAACTTTAATTATTAATTATTTATTATTTTTTAGTCCAGAAAAAAATATATAATTAATATCAATAAATTTATATCGAAGAGTAGTTTCATAAGAGTAATTTTTTATCATTTTTTATATTGTAATTAATTAGTTATTGTTAATCAAAATTAGACACGTAAAAATGAAGAAAATTTATATTTTGAAATGAAGATAGTACTAATTAATAAAGTCCGATTTGGGATTTATAGGAAATAATGAATGTATATATATGACAATGAGAGATACAAGTAACAGAAGCTTGCAATAATATGCAGATAGAGTCATAATAATCTATTTAAAAAGCTGATGGCTACGTTGTAGCCCTCTCATCTCTCTTTAATTTCTACGCGTTACTGCCTCACGAGTCAACACTCACTCAGATATTGAAAATGGACATAAGGCGTTTTAGCAAGTCAACATTGATGTTAATTTTTTATGGAAATATTATTGACTTACTGTGAACAAATAAAAAAGTTTTGAGTTCAACCATAAACTAATTAATGATTAAGATATGAAATCAATTTTCGTATGGCTTATCAGGAAGATACCTTCCTCGGGGCAAAAAGTATATTATATAAATATAAAAAAATAATAATAAATGAGCGTGTAATTGAGGGGTCCGGGTTTACCTGATAATCTATCAACTAAAAAAGGTTGCATGCATTGCTCGATAAGAATACTTTTATTTCAATTAGGGGATCGCCCTCTAATTCTTTATTAATTGACCTATACCTCATGGACCACCCTAATGAAATACTATAATAGTTTCGTATGGAATATAATGATGTATGCGAGTATAATTTGATATCATTTCAACTGTACATTATTGCTAGCTAGTTTATTTACGTACTATATATTCTACAATCTAGATTATCATTTCATCTCCTAATAATTTCTTAATAAATACTCCCTCCTTCGTTTTTATTTATTTGTTTGATTGTTTAGGAAAAAAGTATTTTATTCAGGAATAGTGAAATATTACTAATATATTTGTAAATAAAGGTATTGATGTGTTACTTTATTGGGGAAGAAAAGTACTTTATAGGGACAAAAGAAAGAAAATAGACTTCAAAATTTATTGAAAATGTAAATAATTAAACATTTTGAAATATGACAGAATTTATAAACAGTCAAATAAATTGAAACGAAAGAAGTAGTATATAGCACCCTTTTTGCATGCAGTGTACGTGAATTAGTATTAACCCATAACCTTAGGCGGCTAGGAGTATTAGAAACAATAGAACTTGGACCACTGCGGCAATAATAAATGTATATGTACTAGTTTAATTTTGAATTGTTGAAAGACATTTATAAACGCACCTTAATTTCTAGTATAATCATTGTCATGCATTTCTTTTATATTGTTAAACGCATTTACAAAGAGGTAATTGTTGAAATGGTCTCAGTAAGTGGGTGACTGTTGTAGTTTGGTCTTCGTAAGTGGGATCGATACGTAAATGGTCCCTGAAAGTGTATAGCGGGTGAGCATTTGGTCTCCAAAATAATGTCTTGGTGGGTTTACATAAATAAATGCTAAAATTGGGCAAAAAATATAATATTTAAGAGTTTGGCTTGGCGACACACTTAAAACTTCATTTCCCGTTTGATTAAAACTCCGATTTTAACGATTCAAAATGCGTTGGAAAGCTATTTTCATCATCTTTAAGAATGTGAGTTCAAACCCCAGTTTTATCAACATTAATGTAACGACCCGCCCCAGGTGGTACCTGCCCCCTGAGGTTAGGCTCGATAACAAACTAGAATCAGAGTCACCAACCGATGGATGACTCGATAAATAGACAGTTTTAAACAAAAGTAAAATAGTTTAAATAACTCCGTGAAATATGAGGAAAGTCATGCTGAGTAAAAGTAATAAAGTAACTCCATCGGGGTGTTCACCAAAAACCCCACAAACACAAGTAATAAACAAAAATACAACTGATAACCCACGTAGGGGTAAGATAGTCAATAAATTTATGTAAAAAGACTCGACTCCAAATATGATGACTGAGGAAACTCCTAATGCCGTCCGTCTCTCAACGATGTAGATACTAACTCTGCCGATCTAGCCTGAAAAGATAGGTCCCCGAAGGGGTCAGCTCGACAGCTGGTGAAATCCTTCTCACGCGTGGCTACCACCCCACATACGTGATGCGAAAGCAATGAAGTAACCGAACAACAATTATAAAACTCAACATCAACAATAAATAGTCTCAACAACAATAATCACATAAATGCAATCACTATATGCTCTGGATCCGGACTTTTGCACTGTACAGTACTCTACCTAGCTCAACCTGCAGGGAGACCAACCCATATAATCATCCACACATCTCATCATCCACACATCTCATCCATCACACCTCACAACATCACACAAAACCCCTGTACTCCGCATATGGGCCCATCACAATCATGGCGCCCCGTCAATCCTACGTTGCCGGATCTGGACAACACACACAACATGTATACGACCCGTAGGTCCACCCTAACATCTCTACTCATGCTCAATACTCAACAATACTCATCACAATGTATCCAAGTATACAATCACTACCACACAACACATACAAGAGTAAATAACAACACGTGAGTAAGAACTCACCTCAAGCACAGCAAGCAAATAATACTCCCACGTCTTGCACTGGAATAATCACACAATAGGACCTATATAACATATAAGTAACATCAAATACCACTCAATATACGCCCCATCTCACTCGTATTCACTTAATCTTTAATTACCATACGTAAGATAGCTTTTTAGTACAATTTTGGAAGAAGACGATTTTGCCCTTGGGCGGAAAATGACCATTTTGCCCCTGGGTCCCACTTGGTCACACCTAATCAAAGTCAACTATGGTCAACACTCGGAAACATCCAAACTTTATTCCCATGTCATGCCAAGTCAATCACTTATCTTATTCTAAGATTAAACCCTTACTTCTAGTCAAATTACGCTTTTGCCCCTCAATTATACTTATTTGTACTTTTGCCCCAATTTCCACAATATTACACTATGACCCCAAAATCACTATAGTTTATAACTTAGGCCCCAATTTGCCCCTTTTAACCATTCACCTTGCATCATCGCCATATACTAGCCTAACTTCACATTTTAACCCCTGAACTTTATTAACTCCAATTTTGACCCCGAAATATATCATACATCAATACACTTAACACCCCCAACATGAAATTAACTATTCTAAACCCCTACAACACTCATTCCAGTACCTAAAGTTGACATCTTATTTTTTTAAGCTTCTATTTTTCCACGTAAGTCCCCAAACTTATCCGAATTCACATTTTAGCCCAATTCTTTCATACTAACCCAATATTCATACCAATAACAACCCATTAATCCTTATCAAGCCTAAATCAAGTCCTTAATCTCGTCTAATCATTCTTCGTCCTTAACTTAATCAAAATTCCACAATTCGATAATCTAACCCTTTATTTCGATCCAAAATTGCTCTAATTCAACTCTTATCAATTTAGCCATACTTAAACACTCTTCTATCCCAACATACAGCCCCTAATACAACATGTAACTCTCTTATCTTATTGTCGTCGAATCACCTCCATCAAGAACTCGTACGCTCACTCGATCAAACCCTAAACGAAGACACCTTATTCGAACTAACACCTACATTCGATATAGTACTCACCCTAACTAAAATCCCAGATTTATATGTGCACCTTATGCCCAATTGCCTTCGTAATTACACCTTGGAACATGAACTATAACCCTCGAATACCCCTAAACTATTCGACCTTCATAATTGCCTCCACAACTCCATTTTAATTCTGTTTTAAAGCATAATTGACAGCCCTACATCACTATTACATGTTTTACAATGAGCAAATTCCAGAATTTAACACAAAAACTCAGTTTTTAAAGCCAATTTCGAAACCCCTTTTTCACGCGTCCATAACAATCGAAATACACAAGCATATGGTTCAAACTTTACCTTAATCCGAAGAGGGGAAAGGTAGGAGGATGATAGGAGGTTCAATTCGCCATTTAAATCGCTGGATTTGGTCTAGAAACGAGGGAGAAATCGCTACTTAAAGCTGTCAAAATCGGACAGAAAATCAGCTCGAACAGCCCCCAAAACAGTCAGAATTCGCGATGAAAGGAAGGAGAAATTACCTGGTTTTTGCAGCGAATCTCAAGTATGATATGTAGGGATGAGAATGACACAAAAAATCGGGCAAGAATCGTGCTAGAAGATGGTGAAATCAAGGCTAGAAGATGCCGAAGTGATGAAGCGTAACCTGCTCAACAGCGCCCCAAAACGATTGAATTTACTGCAAGTGGGATGAAATTCACACCTGGTTTTTGCCCCGAATCACAAGAAGGAAGTGTAGGGATGGACTTTGTAAAAAAAACTGGATGAAAAACGAGTTGGAAGGGCGAAGAATAGCTGCCGCAAGATGATGTGTTGAGATGGAAATTCTGAAATTTCCAGGAAGGGTTTCACGGTTAAATAGGTGATGGTTTGTGGGCCGGCCTTAGCTGGGCTGGTCCATGTTTGGGCTGGCTCGTTAGGGTCGGTCCATTCACTTATCGAGTCGATTACGAGCTTCGAGCAAATTTTAACGAGTATTAAACAACCGAAACGAGCTAAATTTTTATACATTTTAATTATTATACATTTTAATCAAGTAATTATATTTTAATTAAGTTAAATTAGGGCGCGTTATTACAATTAAGATTTTCAAAACATTTCTTTTGACAAAACATACATAAAAACGTTGAATCACCTATCGTCTTTTTGTCAAAAATTATTCAAGAGATTTTAAGCTATGATTGAAGGCTAAATTTTATCATTGTATATGTTTTTCATCCATAGCCTAATATCTTTATCGTATTTGAATATCGGTAAACTTGTACTCCCTCCAATCCAAAACAAATGTCTTTATAGATATTTCACGCAAATTAAGAAACAATCATTACATTCACACTTTCCATCTATGCCCCTATAAAACAATCATTAATAATCCAATATCACTTAACTATATGATGCAATCATTACTTTTTTGAGTTATCTATGTAAATAGGGATATTAAAGGAAAAAATGGTATATTGTACATTGGTTTATGTAAAAAGACATTTGTTTTGGATATTGTTGAAATGTCTCGAAAGACATTTGTTTTGGATTGGAGGGAGTATTTGTTTCTTCTTTGTCCTTTCATGACACCTGAATGTTCTTCTGGTCATCCTTTCTTTTCTTTTAACTTCTTCAAGTCCCCAATGACTAGTGTATGGTTGATTCTATTTCTTCATCACCACACTTTAGATTTTGTTAGTCCAATTTGTACTTCGTTATTATCAAAATAGAAAAGTCTGATAATCGCATATCAACTAACTCTTCATAATAACAAAGATAAAAACAAGGGCAAAAGACATCAACCATCATTTTTGTTTTACTCTTTACACCATTCACTCACTCAGGTCTCATATGGTTCCATTCACTCACTCATTTTACTAAAATGGTTCCAATTACTTAGTTAACTATTTCGGTCTCCCGTTGACTTTTTAAGGGCAAACTAGTCATTTCACATCTAGTTTTAAAAAATTTAAATTACTATTTTTCCCCTCCCCTTAACTACAACATCAAATAGGGGGCATAACTATAATTTTACTCCGTTTTGGTTTTTTATTTTTAAAATGATAGACGTGAAATGATTATTTTGCCCTTAAGAAAGTCAACGGGAGACCATATGAAACATGAGTGAGTAAATGGCGAATTGAGAAACATGAGTGATGGTTGGTGTCTTTTGCCCTAAAAACAAAGTATAACTTGGACTAACAATTTCTAAATTGTGATGATGAAGAAATAAAATCAACGATACACTAGTCATTGAGGACTTGAAGAAGTTAAAATAAAAGAATGATGAGCAAAAAAAATGTTTTGAAAATCTTTATGTTAATAAAACTAGGATTTGAACTCATATTCTTAGAGATGATGAAAATAGCTTTCCAACGCATTTTGAATCGTCAAAATTGAAGTTCTAATGAAACGGGAAATGAAGTTTTAAGTGTGTCGGCAAGCCAAACTATTAAAAATTATATTTTTGACACAATTTTAGCATTTATTTACGTAAAACCCCAAAAACATTACTTTAGGGACCAAATGCGCACCCGCTATACACTTTCAGGGACCATTTTCACATCGGTCCCACTTACGAGGACCAAACTGCAACGATCAACCACTTACTGGGACCATTTCAGCAATTACCTCCATTTACAAACGTATCTTTCCAGTTTCAATCATTGTAATTTCTAAATCCATATTTTATTTATTTTCTTTTGTATTGTTAAATGCATTTACAAACGTATCTTTCCAGTTTCAATCATTGTAATTTCTAAATCCATATTTTATTTATATCTTATGTAGTCGGTCCTAATATTTCAAGGGGCCTTGTGCAGAAAATAAAAAACGGGACCCATTTTATATAAAAAAGGATTAATTTACTATGATTCTTAATATGAATAAAATATAATATTATAAAATTACAAATATTGTTTTCTTTGAGCATTTGGTGGATACAAAATCATCAATATAATTAAATGATTTTTAGTTTCTATTTCTCGACAGAAATTAGAGAATATACTCTTTCAAAATCTGCTATTTAATTGATATGTCGATTCATTTGGTGACCTAATTTTATGGAGTAATGTGGACCAGTAAATGGACTAATAAAAATTGTTGGTCAGATTTCTTATTTCATGGTTGATTAGTTTTTGTTGATCGTTAGACCATTGGGCTAATTTTTTGATTGATTAGTGCAAGTTAGTAGACTTATATAATGATATAAATATAATGAATAATGTACTAATGTGGACCATCAATGAACTAATGAAGATTGTTGGACTTGATGGGCCACTGAAGTAGAATCATGTAAAATCCAATAGCCTGCTACATATATGAAAATAGGTCTAATAAATTTTCAGAATTTTTGGGCTCCTTTTAAGAGGGGTCTTTGTGCGGCTGCATCGGACCATTACACTATAGGGTCGGGTCTGAACATATTTCTAAAAATATTTCCATCGACGTAGGGTCATGTTCACTTGTGATGGTCAAAGTTATGAGCAATCAAATAATTGTTTCGAGAATAAAGTATAACAGAGCCGAACAGATGACTAATTTTATGTAGAAAAAATTAAGCTTAATAAAGTATAATTGGCGGGAGGATTCAACATTGTTCATTATTAGTACGACATAATAATAGATAAGTGAATCTTTTTAAGCTAATAATATATGGACACATATTTAACAAGTGGTACCGTGTGACGAATGTTTATACGAATTTCAAAGATAGTTATAAGAACCTCGTTAAACTTATATAGAGTAGATATATTTTTGGAACTTAATTATGAGTTACATTTAATATAAAACGATATTAATTACATTTAGATTTGAGTAATAAATGAATAATAATATTAACTAGGAACGAACATACCTAAAGTTTCAAGGTCGAAAGTGGGCTCAAATTTAGGTTCAAAACATGACACTCAAAACCGGAACCGACCTAGAATCAATATGATCTGAACCGTTTAGAACCGAACCGATTAGGTCGGTCCTGTCTGCTGTAGAACCGATTAGGTCGGTTCAATTCTTTTTTGTCTAAAACCAAACCGTATATCCTCCTGTCTCAAATCACTTGATCGATTGATGCGAGCATCAACTTTTTTGTTTTACATCCCAGCATTCTGATTACTAAAGGCTAAAGCAACCTGGCATACAATTCCTGGTTAAAACTTAAAACTAATTATCATATTAATTCTTTTCGTGTATTATTGTGAAATTATATTTGAGATGTTGATGTACTTAATTTAGGATTTTAATTAGATTTAATTTTTAGGTTTTATACTTGCTTAATAAACTGAAACACTTGCATATATAATTTGTAAACTTGTCATCGAATCGAGGTTACTCGATGTAGTTCGAACCCTATTTTTATGTTAGCACAAATGCGTACTAAAGACTCGATCTTCGAGTTGTAACAACTCGACTCGACTTATAGTTACATTTGCCTCAACCCGCCCAAATCCTCCCATATATACTCCTACTCCACAGTACCTCAGAGTCGACCCCTCACCCACCCATACCCCCACCACCACCCTCCACCCCTTATCGGAATCCTTGGTGGCGAATATTCTATGGGAAGAATGATATTGAACGACATGTTATCGACAATCGTGAACGCGAAGAAGAGAGGCTTCGCTTCCCCTATGCTCAACCCTGTTTCTCAATCATTGCTTCCTTCCTCCAAATCATGAAATATAGAGGTATCGAAGAATCCTTTCTAATAAATTAACATTGAGGTTTTTGGTGAAATGGTCCCCGAAAGTGTGACCAAATTGTCATTTAGTCCCAAATAGTTGAACAGCTCCGATTTAGTCCACAAAAATGTCAAACAGTTGTAAATCAGTCCAAAAAGTAACGGCGCCATTACACTTTGACCGTTCACCTTATTTTTGGGGCAAAATTATAATTATACAAAATTTGCACTCGTTAATTTTGATTTTGCCTTAATTTCTCTATTTAAACTCCGATTTTGACCATTCAAAATGCGTTGGAAAGTTCTTTTCAACCCCTTTAATAATATGAGATAAAATTTGAAAAATTATAACTCTTACAAATATTATTCCCTGATATAAAGATTTTAAGAAATATTTTGTCAAAAGTTACTCTATACTGCATAATTTTGATTTTGCCTTAATTTCTTCATTTTAAGTCCTATTATGACGAATCAAAATGCATCGGAAAGCTCTTTTTAACCCTTTTAATAATATGAGATATCCAGATATACAGATTTGAATAAATATTTTGTCAAATTCCACATAATTTTGATTTTGCCTTAATTTCTTCATTTTAGTTCCGATTTTGACGATTAAAAATGCGTTGTAGACCTCTTTTCAACCCGTTTAACAATATGTGATAAAATTATAAAAATTATAACTTTTACAAATACTATTTTTAGATATAAATATTTTTGGAAAAATAATATTTTGTCAAATATATTATTTCCATATACAATATTACAAATAATATTTTGTTACAAATATTATTTTGTCGAAAATATTTATATCTGTAAATAATATTCATATTATTAGAAGGGTGAAAAGAAATTTTCGACGTATTTTGAATCGTCAAAATCGGAGTTAAAATGAAGAAACTAAGGCAAAATCAAAATTATATGGAGTAATTTTTGACAATATATTTATTCAAGCTTCATATCTTGAAATAATATTTTAAAAGTTATAATTTCTCAAATTTTATCGCATATTTTTAAAGGGTTGAGAAGAGCTTTCCGATGCATTTTGATTCGTCATAATAGAACTTAAAATGAAGAAATTAAGGCAAAATCAAAATTATATGATGTAATTTGTGACAAAATATTTAGTAAAATCTTTATATATGGAAATAATATTTTTAAAAGTTATAATTGTTCAAATTTTGTCCCATATTATTAAAAGGGTTGAAAAGAGCTTTTCGACGCATTTTGAATCGTCAAAATCGAAATTAAAATGAAGAAGTTAAGCAAAATCAAAATTAATGGGTGCAAACTTTGTAAAATTATAATTTTACCTAAAAAAGAAGGTGAACAGTCAAAGGGTAAGGGCGCCGTTATATTTTAGACTAACTTGCAACTGTTTGACATTTTTGTAGACTAAATCATAACTTTCCAACTATTGGGGACTAAATGGCAACTCGATCACACTTTCAGGGACCATTTCACCAAAAATCTCATTTAATATTTGATTGTACTTTTATAACTCTACAACCAATTAATTTTATTATGAACCGCATCGTTTCCAAACACAATTAGTATTGTATTCATTAACTATTAATGTTGGATAGAAAATCACATCGGGTGATTTAAGTCTAAATTACATTTTACGACAAAGTGAAAACTAGACAGCATTCAGTCCTTGGAGTTGCTTAAATGTTGCACATACAGTCTTATCTTAAATACAGAGTGCATACTAACGGGAATCATGCGTACAACTTATGTAACTCCAAGGATAAACGATCGTCGTGCAATATTTGCATTATGAGTAGATTTGAGTGTGGCGCATTGTCATCGTCATAAAGGCCTGCTGGCATACATGCTTTACTTGCCTAAAAACAATTTGTTCCTACTATAAATTTAACCTTGATTGTTGGTGGGTTCTAATCTTGTCTCCCATACATGTGTAAATTTATTTTGTATGTGCCTTGGGTTTAACTCTACATGGTCATGTATATTCTTTACGAGAATTAGCATCACATTTTGGTCTCGAATTGCTTCTATCCGTGGGACTTAAAAACCATCTTTTTAGAAAGATAAAACCTGCTCATCGAATTATTTGCCAAACATCCTTATTCACTTGAACAACACGTTATGTCACTAATATCTGATAGAGTTCTGACCTTAGGCAGTTGGGTTATGTAGTAATTTCAACACCAAACGGACTAATGGATCACGAAGAAGCTATTCGTCAAAATGTGGGTGATCAAGTTCTTGGTTACTTCTTCTAAGCAGTTATTGTTGCTGAAGAAGGAAGAATGAAGAGAGCTCATTCAGGATTGCTCATGTTAAGGTTTTAGTATTGAAGCCAGTTATGATGATTCTTAGACTACAATTTTCACTTGCTCCTGTTGTATTGGCAATTGGCATACCAATGCCTCAAGATTTTGAGCAACCTTTTAACAATATTTTTAACAGAAATTGTTTGGTTTCATGGAGTCGAAGACTACAAAATTTCTCATTCTAAAATATACTAAGATAAAGTATTTTGTATAGTGATTATTACACATCTTGATCGTAAACTAGTAATGTTTGCATTTTATTTTGGACTAATGCAAAAATAATCTCGATATGATATTTATGTTTTTTTAGTACCGCATTAATTATAAATATATTGGCTTGAGCAAGATCTACTATTAGATAAAGAAGATCTCAACTGAATGATGGCATATGTTAAAAGAGTTCAGAAATGAGGGGGGCTGGCTGGGATGGTTGGCACTTCTTACCCAGGAGTTATGTACAGACACTATCTACTACGGTGTACTGTACTCCGTGATAGATACGAAGCCTAGGTAAGAAGTGCTGAAGAGTCGAAGGCAGGAAATAACAATGTAAACAATGCATGCTGCAAATATTGAACCCGGTAACATTAAAAGAAAATTTTAGCCATATGAGACTCCTTCATTCCCACATAGCAGAGTTCCAAAACATTATCCAGCTCTATTCATATAGAGTATAAAGTTTTCGGCTAAGGAATCAAATCGAAAAATTTAAAGACTTTATAACTCCTTAAATCTAAATTGATGTGATGGGATGAGCCATATAGGAGGCATCATATGTTCTTCCACTCCTGGTGGTGATTGATTATATTTTTGAATAGTGCCATCTTTCAAATTGTAAATACCATTACATATGGGACCATCACCTCTGTAGAATAGTGTGCCAATCAGACAATCATCTGTGAAGTATATACAATCTGGTTTGCATTCGGGAAACTTCGAAGCTGAAACTGCCATCGAGTGATTGTCTCCAAGAAACAAAGCATCATTACCCAAGCTCTTCACCTCTTCTAACTTCGCCACATTTTCACCTGTCGATAGAACTACTTTGTACACTACAAACCTGAAACTCTCCCATATTCTTTCTGCCATTTCATTATAGTCATATAATTTTCTGGCAAGCAACAGGTCCCCTTCAGATGACTCCACAAGGTACACACGGTGACTATATTCTTCAAATTCTTTCGGTAAAATAAATATTGGTTGAGGAGCTTCTGGCTTCTCCATCTTCAAAGCCCCTATAATGTCTATCGATGCGACTACAACGCAGTTCGTTACAGCATAGAGGATGCCTTTAAAGAAGATAACATCCGCAGACACTAATTTAGACATCATAAAGTCGATGTATGTCCACGACTTCTGCCCGTATTTCAGCAAGGCTAAGTAGCACATACCATCATATATCGCGACAATGTATAAATCCTCTCGACTCACACAAGGATTTCCCGATAATATAACTTTAAGAGTGAAATAGTCAGCGTAGTCAGCATAGTCATCACCCCATAGCTCTTTGTCGATAGGGGGCAGATCATTTATCTCATCTCCAGTGAAGGGATCATAAAGGGTTACTTTGACATTGAAGTCTGTCCCAGTGGCGAAGGCCAACCATCCATATGAACTTCCACTACATCTAATATTACTTTGTGGCATAGAAAGTTGATCCCAACCAACGAGTGGTCGTCGCGTTGCTAAGCTGTAAAGGCTTGGTGGACTTTTGGTTGTTCGAGTCAGGAGCAACGGACGTTGAGTCAAACATAGCTCGAGAAATTGTGTGATATCGTTGTCGTGCTTATCAGTAACTACTAGGCGCCATGGTTTGCATACACAAAGAAATCGAAATAAATCTGTGTATGCGATTAGTTTTTTGAAAATCAAATAAAGAGGTAAATCAGGAAGCATTGCCCAATTTGATTCTTCAGAAGACATTTGGTCTCCTGCAGTTCATTACACAATCACTTATTCATATATATTAAAATAACAAATAAAATGATTATATCAACTTGTCTTTCAGTTACTTGTCATCCAAAGTAATATATTGTATTATTAATATTTTCACATGCCTTGAGATATCTCTATTATATGACATAGTCTCTGCGAGAAAAACTAGTTCTTCAGACTATGTCATTCTGAAGGCTTGAACCCATCACCTCTACTTTTTGGTAGGAAGGAAATAATTAATTAAACTACACTTATATTTGATTTGTTTACATTTTTTATAATATATATTACAAAAATTTAAAAAAATTGTATATAAAATAAACGATATCAAAAAACCTAAGGGGACGGGCGGCCCCTAGCACCCCTAGTTACGCCTCTCATATTATAAATGAGGCATATGTAACAAATGCAGCAATTATATATGTTGACTTGTACTTTCACATGCATTAATATAGATCGTGACATATTCTGAAGGCTTGAACCCAACACCTCTACCTTTTGGTAAGAAGAAAATAATTCATTAAACTACACTTACATTTGATTTGTTTACATTTTTTATTATATATATTACAAAAAATTTAAAAAATTGTGTATAAAATAAACGATACCAAAAAACCTAAGGGGACGGGTGGCCCCTAGTCCCCCTAGTTACGCATATATATATATATATATAAACTTCACAAAGAAAATAACAAATGCAGCAATTATATATGTTGACTTGTACTTTCACATGCATATGTGATATTTTCTTATGTAATGACATAAAATAACTAATAAGTATATAGTCCTTTTAAGAAAAACTATTCTTTTACTAATTGTACGAAAAAGCATAGTTTATAAAAATCATATTGAAGCTTGCTAACGTGTCAATATTATGGATCAAATTATATAAATAACACATACACATACTTATCAATTAACTCGATATTAATGTCGTAATTCTCCACATTTAAGCTTGAACCATCAATTATATGTTTTTGTTCAATCAAAATTGTAGAAAAAGAGTTCAACTTCAGAGAATGAAAAGAAGGGCTATGTTTAGTTATAATGTAATCAAAGATATTTATAGGGATAATTATAATGTAATAAGGTGATTGGATACAATATGGTAATACCAAAACGATTTTTTCTTTGTAATAATGGTATGAATTGACATCCAAGTTAGGGTTCTGGTATTGAGTTGTTTCCTTTTCTTTAATATCCACTTAAATTACATATATAATAGGTTTCCTTATGATTTGTTCCCCTTTTTTTAATATTCATAAATTGATTTGAACTAAGCATGTTAGACTCTAATTGGGTCAAGTTCAAACCAAATATTTGGTGGGCTCGAACCGGACTCAATCTGAGGACCCAAAGGCATCGGCGGCCTGGTTCTCGAAGAGGTTTCTGAATTGACCCAGGAGTAATATATAAACACAGAAGAAAATAACAGTATAAACAATGCATGTTGTAAATATTAAATCCAATAACATTGAAAGAAACGTTTAGCCTTAACAGATTCTTCAATCCCACATAGCATAGTTTCAAAACATTAATGAGGAGAGCTAGGGAAAAGATAATCATTTCATGATGTATGGATTTGAGAAGACAAAGTTTTAGGCTAATAAATCAAATCGAAAACCAAATCCGCCATCTTTCAGGCATCGTTAAGATGCACACTTACATCGAAAAACGGTGTTCTCCCGAGTTAATATATAAGATTTTGGGCTACTCCTCTATAGTCAATTGATTTTAGAGTGGAACCCCACAAACTCTTATCATGGTATCACGAGCCAGGTCCGAGTTATTGTTGTTTCTATTCTAGCGGTTAATACCGGCAAGGATTATTCTACCAATGATTGAGTTACACATGAGGGGGAGTGTTAAGATGCACACCCACATCGAAAAACGGTGTCCTCCCGAATCAATATATAAGATCTTGGACTACTCCCTCTATAACCAATTAGTTTTAGAGTGGAACCCCACAAACTCTTAACAGGCATGCATTGTCGATTACATTGAGATGAGCAGTAACAAGATAAAGAACGACATAACACGCAAACTCGCCAACTAAATGGTCCCAGTAAGTTGGCTGAATTGCACTTTAGTCCCTGTAATTGAGAGTGTTGCAGTCTAAGTCCTTGATAATGTACACATTGTGTGGATTTAGTCCCATTTTTAACGGAATCGTTAGTTTTGTACGGTTTCTGGAGTGTTGGGGCCAAAATGAAAATTTTCAAAAAGTCTAGGTCATGTAGAGTTGTTGGTGCGCATTTAGTCCTTGTTAAATTTTTTTGGGTGCACATTTAGTCATTTTTTCTTCCTTGTTATTATTATCATTAATATTATTATTACTTCCATTATTAGTATGTTAATTATTATTATTATTATTATTATTTTCATTATTATTATTTTTATTATTTTCATTATTATTATCCTTATTATTATTTTCATTATTCTCGTCATTATTATTATTATGTAAAATAAAAATAAAATAATCTAACCCCCACCCCTCGTCATTATTCTCATGCACCAAAAACTACATTGTCCAAACTTTTCAAAAAAATTGATTTTGACCCCAAAATTCCAAAAATCGCCCAAAACTAACGTTTTCGTTAAAAATGGGACAAAATCCACTATCAAGGACTTAGACTGCAACGTGCTCAATTACAGGGACAAAAATGCAACTCAGCCCAACTTACTGGGACCATTGCTGCAAAAAACTCAAACAAGATGAGTAATATTTGTGAAGCAGACCAATATTACTAACATTCGACACAATATTCACTAAATATTATACATCATACATAAATATAGACTCGGGTTCCAAATTTATTAAGTCAACCATCAAATCAAAAGGTGAAACATCTTTTCTTTTCGGTTAATGTAGTAAATATACGAGAAATTGGGTTAAATAACATCCATCAATAGTGTAAATTAACTTAGAGCACACAAATAAGGGCTGAAATTACTAATTTACCCTCCCCTATAAACTTAGAGAACTTTTTAAAGATTTTATTTTCAATTTGTTTTTTAAATTTTTTTTTCCGATTTCTTTTAGATGTTTTTACAGATTGTTTTATTCAATTTTTTTCGATATATTTTTCATGTTTCTTTTCAAATTTTTTATATTTTCTTTTTTTTCGCTTTTTCTTTTCTTTTTTTCGATTTTTTTTCATAGTAAAAAAGGTTTGATTTTAATAGTTGTTTTAGCTAAAAGTTTCGGTTTTGACAAAAAGGTTTGGCAAAATCAAACTTTTCTCCTATCAAGATCGATTTTTTTGCCAAAATCGAAACTTTTAGCCAAGACAAATGGAAAAAATCGAAAAAAGAGTCGAAAATAATTGAAAAATAAAACAGGGAAGAATCGTAAAAATCGAAAAAAGAATCAAATAAAAAATCTCTAAGTTTATAAGGGGGTAAATTAGTCATTTCATCCCCCTTTTGTGCTATTCTGCTAAAAATTCTAAATGTGTGCTCTAAATTAATTTTCACAATTAATGGGTGCTATTTAACCCAATTTCTCGTAAGTATACTACCGCCATCTCAAAAACACCAAGTAGTTAAATGACCTTTTTATGACCGTTTAAGCTCCAAATCAAGCCTATTTCATCCACATTCAACCCCATAACATCCCAAGGGTCTTACAAATGTTTTTGTAAGGATCCAAAACCAAAATCTCTCATTCAAACACAAAATCTCCCATATTTTAAGCTTCAATTTTGATTATCATTATATACTTTAATCTAGGGTTGTGGTTAAGTTTTATATCTAGAGATTGTATTAAATCAGTGGCATTCAAAGGGTTTGTTGGATTGCTCAAGAGAGTAAACAAGCTTCAAAGTGTTATTTATTCATCAAGGAGTTCATACAAAAATCCAAATTTTATATCTACTCAATTTAGTAGTTGTTATTTGAGCTATAAATTGTAATCTCATTGTAGCTCATTGAGGAGCATTTAGATTGGGATAAAAACAATCAATCTCTACACTACAAAGAGATATCCTATTAAGTTAGGATTGGTTCTTCATACTAGAGGCTTGAGGGTCCGAGGTGTTATGAGTCTTATTAAAGCTAGGAATCGGGAAGGTTGTCGTAGTGTTGAGGCTAGAGCTCAAGCAATAGGACATAGAGTGCTCGTTCATCAGGATTCCTCATGTATATTTCTTTTCCATTTTTATGATTTATTAGAAACTATAAATTCATCATTATTACCCCAAAAATTTTCTATTTAAATCTTTTTATTTCATGGTTCTCTCCAACTATATTTAATTGTTGAAATGCAAATTTAAAAATAAAATTCAATATTAATTTTAAATTGGTCAATAAATTAATTAAGATTAAAATATAACATACATATATATTACATAAATATATAAAAAATAAAAATAAATGAGCCTGTAATCGAGCGGACCCGGGTTTATGTTACCCGATTATCTATCGACTAAAAAGAATTACTCGATAAAAATATTTCTATTTCAATTAGGGGACCACCTGCTCTTTACTAATTGACCTATGCCCCGAGGACCACCCTCCCTCTCATGGAATAAAATGATGTATGCGGGTACAATTTGATATCATTTCAACTATACAAAGCTAGCTAGTTTACGTACTATGTATTCTACAATCTAGATTATCATTTCATCTCCTAATAATTTCTTAAGAAATACTAGTAGATAGCACCCTTTTTGCATGCAGTGTACGTCATCAGATCGGTACTTGTTGATTAATAATGAAACTATCTGGGGATTCCTATCTAGTCTCTATGCCTATCTCTACCTTTAAACTTTAGGATGGTCCCTTCATTTAAAGTAACAACTTGTCTTTTATCATTAAAATTTATTTAATATTTTTTTTTTGTACACAAATATTTACGATGAAAGGGAGTGTTCGTCATATACATATTTTTTCAATGTCCAACTTATTATATTCACATGTTCAATAAATGTCCAATTTTGATCCTTTTGGATTATGTATTAGCTAAATGTCTTGGTTTATTGATTTGTTTAATTTGTTTACTTAGGTTAAATTGACCATGTTATTTTTATTACCAAATTGACCATCTTCATTACGGTGTTAATGCACAAACGGTAAAAAAATTAAAACAACAAGTATTATATATTTATGAAACATGTGTGATGAAACAAGATATTTTACAACATATATAATGAACTAATGAAATGTAATAAATATGTATTTTGCTTCATTATATTATAGGCAGGGGCGAAACCGGGAAATGTAATAATAAACATGTATTTTGCTTTAAATTTGTATTAAAGCAATGATGTGAGTATCTATGTGTACTAAATGATGGACTTATTTGTTGAAATTGAATTTCTTTAATAGTACTATTGGGAAAAACGCAAATACCTCTTCTACGACAAAAATAGTTTGTTGTAATAAGAACTTAGTCGTATTTGCCCAATTTGTTGTAGTTTGTCTTATACGCAAAGCCCGAATAAACAATTGTACGGGCCATTATTTGTCATTAATCAGTGGCAATTAAGTAATTTCACTTATTATTTTTTATAAAAAACCTTTAATGCCATTAAAACAAACCCAACTAAAGATATATACTTTGTAAAATTTAACCCTGACAAATCAAAACTGGACAATACTTTGGAACATCACGGACAATAATACAAAAAACGAGAATTAAGTAGCCCTAGAAGAGATCAACATTATTGCGTGAACAAAAACCAATACAGAGTTCTTGTAGTTCCATAACAGAAAAGCAACAACGAAAGCAATAAAAATAGTATAACCAATAATGGTATTCTTACTGTTTTCTCCTCTAACGTTTGTGTACTGCAGGATACTAAGTCTCAAAGAGTACTTGCAGTTGGTAAAGAGTAAGGGGATTTTATGTCTTGTGCTCACAGTCATTTTCACCATATGTTATACACTTTTGTAGTAGTTTGCTACATTCTTCTTCTGGCATGTCCAAAGTCTATTGTAAATAGTGTGAATAAGCATGTTAGTGATTGTTCTAGTTTGGATAAATGCTTAGTGTATCATGTATCTAAGCAATAGAGGTTTCAATTTCTAGCTAGTCAATCAAAATCAGAAGAATTGTTTAAATTAATACATGTAGATTTGTTGGGACCTTATAAATTGCCTAATATATTGGGAGCTAGGTCTCTGTAAGTGGTACCGATGCGCAAATGGTCCCTGAAAGTGTGTAACGGTCACCCACTTACTGAACCATTTCAGCAATTACCTCTTACTTGTCAATAAGGTTATTTTGATATTTTAATACATTTTAGGTAAAAAGTCAAGAAAAATCTGTAATAACCCACCCACAATCGAATATAAAATAACTGACCACAACACGCACTTAATAAAAAATTTAACGTCCAAGACTAAGTAGTATAAATTTTGAAACATAAGTGATTAACAAGGACGTTTCGAAACATAATGATGGAAAGCAGACATTTTGTAAACATAAGTGATTGTTGCAATCGTTTGCCTTGTATACATTTACAATTAAAATAAATAAATTTTAAAGGCACGGAAATTTAATAGTGTTATTCATGAAATAAAACATTATATGCAGTGGTGGACTCCATTGTGTTCAAGGTGGTTCATTTGAACCACCACTAATTTTGTAACAAAAAAAATTATATAGCTTATAGGAGGGAGGAAAGAAGAAGAAAATGAACTAGCTAAGTTGTTATATTATGGGATGGCGACTTTGATCTTGATTTATGCAAATCGTATTGTTGAGGATGGAGGTTTTGAGAGTTTGGCCATGGAGTAAATGTTGATTGCTTGGAAGAAGACGAATTGGGTAGGTGGGGTGGGGAGTTGGGGATAAGATGTGTTGGTTTTTTTCAACTTCGTTAAACTAATTGTAAAGGTAGCCCATATGTTTATTTAGTACTCCCTCCGTCCCTAAAAGATTGTCACATTTTGACTTTTGATGGTCAACAAAACACGATTTAAAATATAAATATCTATTATTCTACATGCGAAAAAGTTATAAAAAGTTAAGATTTCAAAAATATATATTGAGACGAATCTAACAAGGTATCACAAGACTATATTATTTCTTATCGTTTAATGGGAATTCATGATCAAATTTTGTAATGTTTGACTAACAAAAGTCAAAATGTGACAATCTTTTAGGGACGGAGGGAGTATAAGTCATGGTCCAAAATATTACATCATTTTAAAAATTGGCCCAAATCCTCAAATCAACCCCAAATAACTAAATTTTAACAAACTTTTTAGTGTAAGTGATCGAATTTTCGTCCGTTTAAAAAAGGTTGATTGAAGTGAATAGATTTGTATAAGTTGGTGATATTTGATGTCGTTAGCCATATACCGAAGTTGTTGTCTTTTCGATTAGAAGTTGATTATTTGTAGTTTTTAAACTTGGTAACGGTTGAAAGTGACTGAAATTGGCAATTTTGAGATGTTTTTTGCTGAAAATCGGTCAAAAAAACTTCAACTTAGTGAATTTTGGTGGCAATAATTGAGGTTTTGCTGGAAAAGTCATCTTCTATGGTCAACTTGGTCAGACTCGACAACGAGAAAATAAAATGTAACTATCAATATTTTTACACCGATAAAAGAATTAGTAGAAATACATATTTCAAACCACCATTCCAAAGAGGTAAATCCGCCCCTAATTATACGGAAAGAAATAAGCTGTATGTGCTCCTAATAAGATCGAATATGTATGTGATGATACTTCATCATACAATATATGTTCCAATGTTGGAGGATCTTATATAGGGTATGAAAAATATTGGAAGACTCATACTGCCTCTATATAACGTTTTCATTTTTATATGTCCAACTTTAATCGTTAATTACTTATTAAGGAGTATTATTTAGTTTAAAAAATATAAATTTGATAAATTTATATGGAAGAGTATTTTCATAAAATAACTTTTTAAAAAATTTTATATTATAGTAATAATAAACTAGTTATTATTAATTAAATTTAGACACGAAAAAATAAAAGATTCTTATATTTTAAAATGGAGATAGTACTAATTAGTAAAGTCCGATTTAGGATTTATGTGAAATGATGAATGTATATGATTGTGAGAGACAAGTAACATAAGCTATCATAATAATCTAAAAGTGAAAACATATAAGAAAAACTCATCTTCATTAGTGATTACATACCAACCCAAACACATACATACATACATACATACATACATACATACACATTTGACTACATTTGACTAAACACATGCATGCATACTCATCCATCTTTCATAATAAACCCCAACACATAAATATATAGAAGCTAAGTTAAACTAAACTAGAAAAAGTTATTTAGCTAAGTGATGGTATCTTTTTCTAGCTAATAAGTAGCTAACCATGTCTTCATCATTTTCCATCTTTATTTGTGCTCCTTTTCGCCATGATAGTGAAGCTCCGGCTTGTTGCGGAATCGGCGAAGGCATTTTTTGCAAACCATTTTACCTTCCTTGCGGTGAATCACACTTTGGTGGATGATCACATCCTTGAGTGTTGCGAAGTTTGCTGGACACAAGTTGCAATGACCATTAGTATCCCTATTTTTATTCTTCTCATCATCCATTTCTCAAATAAAATCTTAAATGTTTGTAGAATAATAGAGGCTTGAAATAAAGAATGAATAGTAGTAGTTCTTATATAGAACAAAATCAATGTATATGCTACCATATATTAGTAAGTAGAGAGAGTGACATTATTTATGAACCATGCTAATGATGATACATATTCTTCCTACAAGAGAACAACATCGATTATTACCATATTTAGCTACTTTTGAAACCAATGTAAACTTTATTATATTCCTCAAATAATAGCAACAAGATTAAGACATGATAGACACTTGCATTGGCTTCTATGTACTTACATTAGGTTATTTTTCTAAAATTGTTTGTAATAATATTTAATATTGTTTATATAACTATTTTTTATTATTTGGTCAATTTTACTATGATATTTTTATTGTTAAAAAAATTAATTAACTAAACTTGTATTAACCTATTTGAAATTTAACTTTGTAATTGGTGAGCAAGCTTGGCTCGAGATTGGTGATTTAGTGGTCAAGTCAAGCAAAAAACTCTATAACTTGAGCTTTTGACCTCGATCGGGTAGTCTAGCTACAATATTATATATATATATAGTTGGATTGTTTTGAATAGAAGTTGAAAGACTAAATACATACATACATAATGCAGATAATTACTTCTAAAACTAAAAATAATCGCAAAAGGAAAAATAATTATTAGAAAAAATGGAAAATGAACTTAAAAGTACATTAAAATTTTCAACAACCAATAGTTATAAAAATGTGAAGTAGTAATTCTTTAGATGCCTGCAATTTGTTTTGGATGCTCATCAATCATCACTAGTTTTTTACTCTATCCAATGCAAGGTGAAATTTGGGTCTGTTTCTGAAACATAAAATCCATCATTGTCTCTCTACAACCAGCATCTTCATCAACACCCCCAACTCTAATACTATGCTGACACGTGTCACGCCCTTCTGGAATCCTCATCATAGGTCGTACATACGAACACTTGATAGTTACCTCTCTGGCCCCATCTTTTGCAAACTAGTTACCTATCTAGACGGTGTGCACGGTTCGGTTCAATTTTAGCCCCAAAATTAAATCAAACCGATCAAAATGATTCTCGCAACATTGTAATCGAACTCAACTCGATTCCCACACGAACAGTTCCGACCGATTTCGGTTCGATTGCGATTCCTCTTACGAAAAGACATTGTTATGTTTTATCCAAATTTTATATTATAAGCCAAAAATATTAATAAAAGAGTGGAAATAATTGGGTTCCATTTTTTTCAATTTTTTTCGGTTCGGTTTGGGTTCGTTTGGGTCGGTTTTGATTTTCTTGCACATCCCTACCTATCGACACCACTATTTATAGTAGGCTTAGATGAGCGACCAAATGAAAATACTTCGTTCATCTCATTTTATTTGTCCACTTTTTCAAAAATAGAAATCTCACTGTAAGTCTTTAATTTAAATTTGTGAAGGAAAAATAGAGTGATGTGAGATAAATTTAAATTTTTTTAAAAATTTATATAAAATTAAAGTGGACAAATAAAATAAAATGGAGAGAGCATATTGAATGATCCCCAACATGTGAAATAAAACTCACACTACTATACATTACTACCACTCTACCACTATTTCCCTTAATTAATCATTGTATTTTACTTGGCGGCTTCTCATAATTACTTCAATGTATGCATTTGAGAAATTCTAAATTCGAAATGTTTATGAACTAAATTTCGATACATAATATTTACCATATATCTCGCCTTATACTTAATTAAAAACTTACATTACCTGGTTGATTGTTTTTTCGATTTGTGTTCAAGTAAATATTTTTTTTTGGTATCCAAAATAATCACAATGCGAATATATTCATGCTACCTAAAATGCCTACCTATATGATCATGTTATTCATAAGTCATAACTCAATTTGTCGTTAATAATATTTTGTGAGGGTCACGTGATTTGTCAATAAAGTTATTTTGATATTTTATTTAATATATTTTGGGTAAAAAGTCAAAAGAAAAATCTGTAATAAACCACCCACAATTTCGAATATGAAATAGCTGACCACAACACGCTCTTAACAAAAAATTTAACGTGCAAGATTAAGTAGTATAGATTTTGAAACAGAGGTGACAAATAAGGACGTTTCGAAATATAATGATGGAATACAAACATTTTGTAAACATGTAACATAAGTGACCGTTACAGTTGTTTATCTTGTATGCATTTTACAATTAAAATGAATACATTTTAAACGCACGAAAATATAATAGTGTTATATATAGTTTTAATTCATGAAATAAAACATTATACGCTAAAAAATAAGGTGTATGTGCTCCTAATCCAATATGTATGTGATGATAGTTCATCATATAATATATGTTCCAATGTTGGAGGATCTTATATATATACTATATAGTCGATCGAGTATTAATATTATAATATGGAGAGGTGTTCTAAGAAATATATTGGGAGGACTCATACTCCCTCCCTCAAGTTTATAATATATGACGTTTTTGTTTTTGCGTGTTCAACTTTAATTATTAATTATTTATTATTTTTTAGACCAAAAAATATATAATTAATATCAATAAATTTATATCGAAGAGTAGTTTCATAAGAGTAATTTTTAATAAATTTTTATATTATAATTAATTAATTATTGTTAATCAAAATTAGACACGTAAAAATGAAAAAAATTATATTTTGAAATGAAGATAGTACTAATTAATAAAGTCCGATTTGGGATTTATAGGAAATAATGAATGTATATGACAATGAGAGATACAAGTAACAGAAGCTTGCAATAATATGCAGATAGAGTCATAATAATCTATTTAAAAAGGCTGATGGCTACGTTAGTTGTAGCCCTCTCATCTCTCTTTAATTTCTACGCGTTACTGCCTCACGAGTCAACACTCACTCAGATATTGAAAATGGACATAAGGCGTTTTAGCAAGTCAACATTGATGTTAATTTTTTATGGAAATATTATTGACTTACTGTGAACAAATATAAAAGTTTTGAGTTCAACCATAAACTAATTAATGATTAAGATATGAAATCAATTTTCGTATGGCTTATCAGTTATCAGGAAGATACCTTCCTCGGGGCAAAAAGTATAACATACGTATTATATAAATATAAAAAAATAATAATAAATGAGCGTGTAATTGAGGGGTCCGAGTTTACCTGATAATCTATCAACTAAAAAAGGTTGCATGCATTGCTCGATAAGAATATTTTTATTTCAATTAGGGGATCGTCCTCTAATTCTTTATTAATTGACACTATGCCTCAGGGACCACCCTAATGAAATACTATAATAGTTTCGTATGGAATATAATGATGTATGCGAGTATAATTTGATATCATTTCAACTGTACAGCTAGTTTATTTACGTACTATATATTCTACGAAAAGTACTTTATAGGGACAAAAGAAAGAAAATAGGCTTAAAAATTTATTGAAAATATAAACAATTAAACATTTTGAAACATGATAAAATAATTTAATTTACTATAATTCTTAATATGAATAAAATATAATATTATAAAATTACAAATATTGTTTTCTTTGAGCATTTGGTGGATGCAAAATCACCAATACAATTAAATGATTTTCAGTTTCTATTTCTCGATAGAAATTAGAGAATATACTCTTTCAAATCTGCTATTTAATTGATATGTCGATTCATTTGGTGACCTAATTTTATGGAGTAATGTGGACCACTAAATGGACTAATAAAAATTGTTGGTCAGATTTCTTATTTCTTGGTTGATTATTTTTTGTTGATCGTTAGACCATTGGGCTAATTTTTGGATTGATTAATGCAAGTTAGTAGACTCATATAATGATATAAATATAATGAATATGAGTAATGTGGACCATCAATGAACTAATGAAGATTGTTGGACTTGATGGGCCACTGAAGTAGAATCATGTAAACCCCAATAGCCTGTAAGCCTGCTACATATATGAAAATAGGTCTAATAAATTTTCAGAATTTTTGGGCTCCTTTTAAGAGGGGTCTCTGTGCGACTGCACCGGCCCATTACACTATAAGGTCGGGTCTGAACATATTTCTAAAAATATTTCTATCAACGTAGGGTCATGTTCACTTGTGATGGTCAAAGTTATGAGCAATCAAATATTTGTTTCGAGAATAAAGTATAACCGAGCCGAACGGATGACTAATTTTATGTAGAAAAATTTAAGCTTAATAAAGTATAATTGGCGGGAGGATTCAACATTGTTCATTATTAGTACGACAGGATAATAGATAAGTAAATCTTCTTAAGCTAATAATATATGGACACATATTTAACAAGTGGTACCGTGTGACGAATGTGTATACGAATTTCAAAGATAGTTATAAAAGAACCTCGTTAAACTTATATAGAGTAGATATATTTTTGGAACTTAATTATGAGTTACATTTAATATTAAATGATATTAATCACATTTAGATTTGAGTAATAAATGAATAATAATATTAACTAGGAAAGAACATACCCAAAGTTTCAAGGTCGAAAGTGGGCTCAAATTTAGGTTCAAAACATGAGGCTCAAAACCGGAACCGACCTAGAATCAATATGATCTGAACCGTTTAGAACCGAACCAATTTCGTTCGGTCCTGTCTGCTGTAGAACCGATTAGGTCGGTTCGATTCTTTTTTGTCTAAAACCAAACCGTATACGCTCCTATCTCAAATCACTTGATCGATTGATGCGAGCATCAACTTTTTTGTTTTACATCCCAGCATTCTGATTACTAAAGGCTAAAGCAACCTGGCATACAATTCCTGGTTAAAACTTAAAACTAATTATCATATTAATTCTTTTCGTGTATTATTGTGAAATTATATTTGAGATCTTGATGTAATTAATTTACGATTTTAATTAGACTTAATTTTTAGGTTTTATACTTGCTTAATAAACTAAAACACTTGCATATATAATTTGTAAACTGGTCATCGAATCGAGGTTACTCGATGTAGTTCGAACCCTATTTTTATGTTAGCACAAATGCGTACTAGAGACTCGATCTTCGAGTTGTAACAACTCGACTCGACTTATAGTTACATTTGCCTCAACCCGCCCAAATCCTCCCATATATACTCCTACTCCACGGTACCTCAGAGTCGACCCCCCACCCACCTTTACCCCCACCACCACCCTCCACCCCTTATCGGAATCCTTGGTGGTGAATATTCTATGGGAAGAAGGATATTGAGCGACATGTTATCGACAATCGTGAACGCGAAGAAGAGAGGCTTCGCTTCCCCTAAGCTCACCCCTGTTTCTCAATCATTGCTTCCTTCCTCCAAATCATGAAATATAGAGGTATCGAAGAATCCTTTCTAATAAATTAACATCGAGGTTTTTGGTGAAATAGTCCCTGAAAGTGTGACCAAATTGTCATTTAGTCCCAAATAGTTGAACAGTTCCGATTTAGTCCACAAAAATGTCAAACAGTTGTAAATCAGTCCAAAAAGTAACAACGCCATTACACTTTGACCGTTCACCTTATTTTTGGGGCAAAAATATAATTATACAAAATTTTCACCCGTTAATTTTGATTTTGCCTTAATTTCTCTATTTAAACTCCGATTTTGACGATTCAAAATGCATTGGAAAGTTCTTTTCAACCCCTTTAATAATATGAGATAAAATTTGAAAAATTATAACTCTTACAAATATTATTTCCTGGTATAAAGATTTTAAGAAATATTTTGTCAAAACCTGCTCTTGTTGTATTGGCAATTGGCATACCGATGCCTCAAGATTTTGAGCAACCTTTTAACAATATTTTTAACAGAAGTTGTTTGGTTTCACGGAGTCGAAGACTACAAAATTTCTCATTCTAAAATATACTAAGATAAAGTATTTTGTATAGTGATTATTCCACATCTTGATCGTAAACTAGTAATGTTTGCATTTTATTTTGGACCAATGCAAAGATAATCTCGATATGATATTTATGTTTTTCTAATACCGCATTAATCATAAATATATCGGTTTGAGCAAGATCTACTATTAGATGAAGAAGATCTCAACTGAATGATGGCATATGTTAAAAGAGTTCAGAAATGAGGGGGGCTGGCTGGGATGGTTGGCACTTCTTACCCAGGAGTTATGTACAAACACTATCTACTACAGTGTACTGTACTCCGTGATAGATACGCAGCCTAGGTAAGAAGTGCTGAAGAGTCGAATGTAGGAAATAACAATGTAAACAATGCATGTTGAAAATATTGAACCCGGTAACATTAAAAGAAAAGTTTAGCCATATGAGACTCCTTCATTCCCACATAGTAGAGTTCCAAAACATTATCCAGCTCTATTCAACATGCATGGAATATACAGTATAAAGTTTTCGGCTAATGAATCAAATCGAAAAACTTAAAGACTTTATAACTCCCTATATCTAAATTGATGCGATGGGATGAGCCATATAGGAGGCATCATATGTTCTTCCACTCCTGGTGGTGACTGATTATATTTTTGAATAGTGCCATCTTTCAAATTGTAAATACCATTACATATGGGACCACCATCTCTGTAGAATAGTGTACCAATCAAACAATCATCTGTGAAGTATATACAATCTGGTTTGCATTCGGGAAACTTCGAAGCTGAAACTGCCATCGAGTGATTGTCTCCAAGAAACAAAGCATCATTACCCAAGCTCTTCACCTCTTCTAACTTCGCCACATTTTCACCTGTTGATAGAACTACTTTGTACACTACAAACCTGAAACTCTCCCATATTCTTTCTACCATTTCATTATAGTCATATAATTTTCTGGCAAGCAACAGGTCCCCTTCAGATGACTCCACAAGGTATACACGGTGACTATATTCTTCAAATTCTTTCGGTAAAATAAATATTGGTTGAGGAGCTTCCGGCTTCTCCATCTTCAAAGCCCCTATAATGTCTATTGATGCGACTACAGCGTTGTTCGTTACAGCATAGAGGATGCCTTTAAAGAAGATAACATCCGCAGACACTAATTTAGACATCATAAAGTCGATGTATGTCCACGACTTCTGCCCGTATTTCAGCAAGGCTAAGTAGCACATACCATCATATATCGCGACAATGTATAAATCCTCTCGACTCACACAAGGATTTCCCGATAATATAACTTTAAGAGTGAAATAGTCAGCGTAGTCAGCATAGTCATCACCCCATAGCTCTTTGTCGATAGGGGGCAGATCATTTATCTCATCTCCAGTGAAGGGATCATAAAGGGTTACTTTGACATTGAAGTCTGGCCCAGTGGCGAAGGCCAACCATCCATATGAACTTCCACTACATCTAATATTACTTTGTGGTATAGAAAGTTGATTCCAACTAACGAGTGGTCGTCGCGTTGCTAAGCTGTAAAGGCTTGGTGGACTTTTGGTTGTTCGAGTCAGGAGCAACGGACGTTGAGTCAAACATAGCTCGAGAAATTGTGTGATATCGTTGTCGTGCTTATCAGTAACTACTAGGCGCCATGATTTGCATACACAAAGAAATCGAAATAAATCTATGTATGCGATTAGTTTTTTGAAAATCAAATAAAGAGGTAGGTCAGGAAGCATTGCCCAATTTGATTCTTCAGAAGACATTTGGTCTCCTGCAGTTCATTACACAATCACTTATTCATTAATTACATATATATTAAAATAACAAATAAAATGATTATATCAACTTGTCTTTCAGTTACTTGTCATCCAACGTAACATATTGTATTATTAATATTTTCACATGCATTGAGATATCTCTATTATATGACATAGTCTGTGCGAGAAAAACTAGTTCTTCAGACTATGTCATTAATATAAATCGTGACATATTCTGAAGGCTTGAACCCATCACCTTTATTTTTTGATAGGAAGAAAATAATTAATTAAATTACATTTATATTTGATTTGTTTACATTTTTTATAATATATATTACAAAAATTTAAAAAAATTGTATATAAAATAAACGATATCAAAAAACCTAACGGGACGGGCGGCCCCTAGCACCCCTAGTTACGCCCCTCATATTATAAATGAGGCATATGTACTAATACTTCAGGAAGATATATATATATATATATATAATATATATATATATATATATATATATATATATATATATATATATAAACTTCACAAAGAAAATAACAAATGCAGCAATTATATATGTTGACTTGTACTTTCACATGCATATGTGATATTTTCTTATGTAATGACATAAAATAACTAATAAGTATATAGTCCTTTTAAGAAAAACTATTCTTTTACTAATTATTGTACGAAAAAGCATAGTTTATAAAAATCATATTGAAGCTTGCTAACGTGTCAATATTATGGATCAAATTATATAAATAACACATACACATACTTATCAATTAACTCGATATTAATGTCGTAATTCTCCACATTTAAGCTTGAACCATCAATTATATGTTTTTGTTCAATCAAAATTATAGAAAAAGAGTTCAACTCCAGAGAATGTAAGGAAGGGCTATGTTTAGTTATAATGTAATCAAAGATATTTATAGGGATAATTATAATGTAATAAGGTGATCGGATACAATACGGTAATACCAAAACGATTTTTTCTTTGTAATAATGGTATGAATTGATATCCAAGTTAGGGTTCTGGTATTGAGTTGTTTCCTTTTCTTTAATATCCACTTAAATTACATATATAGTAGGTTTCCTTATGATTTGTTTCCCTTTTTCTAATATTCATAAATTGATTTGAACTAAGCATGTTAGACTCTAATTGGGTCAAGTTCAAACCAAATATTTGGTGGGCTCGAACCGGGCTCAATCTGAGGACCCAAAGGCATCGGCGGCCTGGCTCTCGAAGAGGTTTCTGAATTGACCCAGAAGTAATATATAAACACAGAAGAAAATAACAGTATAAACAATACATGTTATAAATAATATTAAACCCAGTAACATTGAAAGAAACGTTTAGCCTTAACGGATTCTTCAATCCCACAGAGCATAGTTTCAAAATATTAATGAGGAGAGCTAGGGAAAAGATAATCATTTCATGATGTATGGATTTGAGAAGACAAAGTTTTAGGCTAATAAATCAAATCGAAAACCAAATCCGCCATCTTTCAGGCATCTTAAGATGCACACTTACATCGAAAAACGGTGTTCTCCCGAGTTAATATATAAGATTTTGGGCTACTCTTCTATAGCCAATTGATTTTAGAGTGGAACCCCACAAACTCTTATCATGGTATCACGAGCCAGGTCTGAGTTATTGTTGTTTCTATTCTAGCGGTTAATACCGGCAAGGATTATTCTACCAATGATTGAGTTACACATGTGGGGGAGTGTTAAGATGCACACCCACATCGAAAAACGGTGTCCTCCCGAATCAATATATAAGATCTTGGACTACTCCCTCTATAACCAATTAGTTTTAGAGTGGAACACCACAAACTCTTAACAGGCATGCATTGTCGATTACATTGAGATGAGCAGAAACAAGATAAAGAACGACATAACACGCAAACTCGCCAACTAAATGGTCCCAGTAAGTTCGCTGAATTACACTTTAGTCCCTGTAATTGAGAGTGTTGCAGTCTAAGTCCTTGATAATGTACACATTGTGTGGTTTTAGTCCCATTTTTAACGGAATCGTTAGTTTTGTACGGTTTTTGGAGTGTTGGGCCAAAATGAAAATTTTCAAAAAGTCTAGATCATGTAGAGTTGTTGGTGCGCATTTAGTCCTTGTTAAATTTTTTGGGTGCACATTTAGTCATTTTTTCTTCCTTGTTATTATTATTATTAATATTATTATTACTTTCATTATTAGTATGTTAATTATTATTATTATTATTTTTTTTTATTATTTTCATTATTATTATCCTTATTATTATTTTCATTATTCTCGTCATTATTATTATTATGTAAAATAAAAATAAAATAATCTAACCCCCACCCCTCGTCATTATTCTCATGCACGAAAAACTACATTGTCCAAACTTTTCAAAAAAATTGATTTTGACCCCAAAATTCCAAAAATCGCCCAAAACTAACGTTTTCGTTAAAAATGGAACAAAATCCACACAATGTGTATACTATGAAGGACTTAGACTGCAACGCGCTCAATTACAGGGACCAAAATACAATTCAGACCAACTTACTGGGACCATTGCTGCAAAAAACTCAAACAAGATGAGTAATATTTGTAAAGCACACCAATATTACTAACATTAGACACAATATTCACTAAATATTATACATCATACATAAATATAGACTCGGGTTCCAAATTTATTAAGTCAACCATCAAATCAAAAGGTGAAACATCTTTTCGGTTAATGTAGTAAATATACGAGAAATTGTGTTAAATAACATCCATCAACAGTGTAAATTAACTTAGAGCACACATTTATAATTTTTAGCAGAATAGCACAAATAAGGGATGAAATTATTAATTTACCCTCCCCTATAAACTTAGAGAACTTTTTAAAGATTTTTTTGTCAATTTGTTTTTTAAATTTTTTTTTTCCGATTTCTTTTAGATTTTTTTTACAGATTTTTTTATTCAATTTTTTTCGATATATTTTTCATGTTTCTTTTCAATTTTTTTATATTTTCTTTTTTTTCGCTTTTTCTTTTCTTTTTTTCGATTTTTTTTCATAGTAAAAAAGGTTTGATTTTAATAGTTGTTTTAGCTAAAAGTTTCGGTTTTGACAAAAAGGTTTGGCAAAATCAAACTTTTCTCCTATCAAGATCGATTTTTTTGCCAAAATCGAAACTTTTAGCCAAGACAAATGGAAAAAAATCGAAAAAAGAGTCGAAAATAATTGAATAAGAAAACAGGAAAAAATCGAAAAAATCGAAAAAAGAATCAGAAAAAAAATCTAAAAAAAAATCTCTAAGTTTATAAGGGGGTAAATTAGTCATTTCATCCCCCTTTTGTGCTATTCTGCTAAAAATTCTAAATGTGTGCTCTAAATTAATTTTCACAATTAATGGGTGCTATTTAACCCAATTTCTCGTAAATATACTACCGCCATCTCAATAACACCAAGTAGTTAAATGGCATTTTTATGACCGTTTAAGTTCCAAATCAAGCCTATTTCATCCCCATTCAACCCCATAACATCCCAAGGGTCTTACAAATGTTTTTGTAAAGATCCAAGACCAAAATCTCTCATTCAAAGACAAAATCTCTCATAGATTAAGCTTCAATTTTGATTATCATTATATACTTTAATCTAGGGTTGTGGTTAAGTTTTATATCTAGAGATTGTATTAAATCAGTGGCATTCAAAGGGTTTGTTGGATTGCTCAAGAGAGTAAACAAGCTTTAAAGTGTTATTTACTCATCAAGGAGTTCATACAAAAATCCAAATTTTATATCTACTCAATTTAGTAGTTGT
The DNA here is from genome assembly GCA_003412495.2 of Echium plantagineum. Lineage (NCBI taxonomy): Eukaryota > Viridiplantae > Streptophyta > Magnoliopsida > Boraginales > Boraginaceae > Echium > Echium plantagineum. The sequence continues at coordinate 6,624,828 of CM016568.1, read as the reverse complement.
TATTTGAGCTATAAATTGTAATCTCATTGTAGCTCATTGAGGAGCATTTAGATTGGGATAAAAACAATCAATCTGTACACTACAAAGAGATATCCCATTAAGTTAGGATTGGTTCTTCATACTAGAGGCTTGAGGGTCCGAAGTGTTGTGAGTCTTATTAAAGCTAGGAATCGGGAAGGTTGCCGTAGTGTTGAGGCTAGAGCTCAAGCAATAGGACATAGAGTGCTCGAGGTAGTGGAGTTGCATCTCCGATTTGACAAGGACGAAATCCTAGGTTGCGACTTGGGTTCTTAGTAGGATACTAAGAGTTATACGTTGGTTTGGACTTCACCAACTTTTGAAGAAGTACCAACTAGTGGATTTTAGAAAAAGCCTAAAGGTGGGAAGCCTTGGGTCGAGGAGTAGATTAGCGAACCTCGGTACACGCCTTGTCAAGTTTACATCTCTATCCCTATTCTTTACTTTCTCGTCTATATTTGATTATCGGCAAACGGCTGGGATGATCACTTAACTTTGGGGCATGAAACCAGTTGTTCACCTAATTTTTGAAAGGTCCCAGTTGATCACCTAACTTCTTAATTCGTTCACATTTACCACATTCTTCACTAATAATGATAATTATGGATTAATTATGTCACGTGTCCATCACATGGTAGTTAATTAGGGGCAATTTAGTTATTTCAAATATTAATTTTATGGAAAATAGTTTAATCCGATTAAAATAAACTCAATCCCTAATTCATCCCATTAAAATAGCCCATCACGTGAATTGAGGATTGGGTTTGTTTTAATGGGACTAAACTAGTTTTTAGAAAATTAAGACGTGAAATTACTAAATTGTCTCTGATTAGCTACCTCGTGATGGGCACGTGATGTATTTAGTCCATAATTAGCATTATTATTACTGAAGAATGTGCTGAATACGAACGATTTAAAAAGTTAGGTGATCAACTGAGACATTTCGAAAGTTAGGTGATCAACTGGTTCCATGCTCCAAAATTAACTAGTCATCCCAACCATTTGCGATTTGATTATTTGCTAGAATTGCTATGTTTTTATAATAACATGTATTGAGTGCGTTAATTGATTTACTTGTGCCGTAATATATTATAAATGTTTACACATTTGGTATAAGAGGTTTAGTTGAGGGGTCAAGTTCTTGTTACCTCTACTGAGCAATCCTTGTTGCTGAGGAAGACAGAATCAAGAGATAGCTCGTTCATCAGGATTCCTCATGTATATTTCTTTTCCATTTTTATGATTTATTAGAAACTATAAATTCATCATTATTACCACAAAATTTTCTATTTAAACTTTTTTATTTCATGGTTTTCTGCAACAATATTTAATTGTTGAAATACAAATTTAAAAATAAAATTCAATATTAATTTTAAATTGGTCAATAAATTAATTAAGGTTAAAATATAACATACATATTACATAAATATATAAAAAATAAAAATAAATGAGCCTGTAATCGAGCTGACCCGGGTTTATGTTACCCGATTATCTATCGACTAAAAAAAATTACTCGATAAAAATATTTCTATTTCAATTAGGGGACCCCCTGCTCTTTACTAATTGACCTATGCCCCGATGACCACCCTCCCTCTTATGGAATAAAATGATGTATGCGGGTACAATTTGATATCATTTCAACGTGAAAAGATTCGGTGCATCAATACTTCGGTGCACCCGGTGCATCAAGTAAATAAATATGTGGTATTGTACCATTGTTATAGTACAATTTGGGTACAAGTACCAATGATGAAGTTTCAAGTGGGTACAGTACCCACGTAAAACCTTTAAATGGGTACTTGATGCACCGGGTGCACCGAATTATTGATGCACCGAATCCGGACTCCATTTCAACTATACAAAGCTAGCTAGTTTACGTACTATGTATTCTACAATCTAGATTATCATTTCATCTCCTAATAATTTCTTAAGAAATAGTAGTAGATAGCACCCTTTTTGCATGCAGTGTACGTGAATTACTATTAAACCCCAACCTTATATTAGAAACATATATATATATATATATATATATATATATATATATATATATATATATAAAACTATCTAGTCAGATCGGTACTTGTTGATTAATAATGAAACTATCTGGGGATTCCTATCTAGTCTCTATGCCTATCTCTACCTTTAAACTTTAGGATGGTCCCTTCATTTAAAGTAACAACTTGTCTTTTATCATTAAAATTTATTTAATATTTTTTTTTTGTACACAAATATTTACGATGAAAGGGAGTGTTCGTCATATACATATTTTTTCAATGTCCAACTTATTATATTCACATGTTCAATAAATGTCCAATTTTGATCCTTTTGGATTATGTATTAGCTAAATGTCTTGGTTTATTGATTTGTTTAATTTGTTTATTTAGGTTAAATTGACCATGTTATTTTTATTACCAAATTGACCATCTTCATTACGGTGTTAATGCACAAACGGTAAAAAAATTAAAACAACAAGTATTATATATTTATGAAACATGTGTGATGAAACAAGATATTTTACAACATATATAATGAACTAATGAAATGTAATAAGTATATATTTTGCTTCATTATAGGCAGGGGCGAAACCAGGAAATGTAATAATAAACATGTATTTTTCTTTAAATTTGTATTAAAGCAATGATGTGAGTATCTATGTGTACTAAATGATGGACTTATTCGTTGAAATTGAATTTCTTTAATAGTACTATTGGGAAAAACGCAAATACCTCTTCTACGACAAAAATAGTTTGTTGTAATAAGAACTTAGTCGTATTTGCCCAATTTGTTGTAGTTTGTCTTATACGCAAAGCCCGAATAAACAATTGTACGGGCCATTATTTGTCATTAATCAGTGGCAATTTAGTAATTTCACTTATTATTTTTTATAAAAAAACTTTAATGCCATTAAAACAAACCCAACTAAAGATATATACTTTGTAAAATTTAATCCTTACAAATCAAAACTGGACAATACTTTGGAACATCACGGACAATAATACAAAAAAGGAGAATTAAGTAGCCCTAGAAGAGATCAACATATTGTTAGCCTATATGACAACCTAAGAGGGGGGGTGAATTAGGTTATAGCGGAATTATAGCCAATTTTCGGATTAATAAAACTATTAATATCGAAACCCCAAATTAACCTCTTTTACCGAATGTGTGATCACTTATGATATATTACGGCACAATCAAATCTATCAACGTACGTAATACATATTATGGAAACCTAGCAATTCTAGCATATAATAAATTATAGACGAGAAAGTAAAGCAGTAAGGATAGAGATGCAAACTCGACAAGGCGTGTACCGAGGTTCGCTAATCTACTCCTCGACCCAAGGCTTCCCACCTTTAGGCTTTATTTCTCTAGAATCCACTAGTCGGTACTTCTTCGAAAGTTGGTGAAGTCCAAACCAACATACAACTCTTAGTATCCTACTAAGAACCCAAGCCGCAACCTAGGATTTCGTCCCTATCAAGTCGGAGATGCAACTCCACTACCCCGAGCACTCTATGTCCTATTGCTTGAGCACTAGCCTCAACACTACGGCAATCTCCCCGATTCCTAGCTTGAGTAAGTCTCACAACACCTCGGACCCTCAAGCCTCTAGTATGAAGATCAAATCCTAACTTAATGGGATATCTCTTTATAATATAGAGATGAATGTTTTATCCCAAATCAAATGCTCCTCAATGAGCTACAATGAGATTACAATGTATAGCACAAACTTACAACTCCTTAATTGAGTGGATGTGAATTTGAAGCTTGTATGAACTCCTTGATGAGTAGATATCAATTTGATGCTTGTATGAACTCCTTGAATGAGTGGATGTGAATTTGAAGCTTTCTTTCTCTCTTGAGCAATTCAACAAACACCTTGAATGCTCCTTCTTTAACACAATCTCTAGATATAAAACTTAACCACAATCCTAGATTAAAGTATATAATGATAATCAAATTTGAAGCTTAATCTAGGAGAGAATTTGTGTTTGAATGAGAGATTTTGGCCTTGGATTGATATCAAAACGTTTTTAGAAGGCCTAGGATGTAATGGGGTTGAATGGGGTTGAAATAGGCTTGATTTGGAGCTTAAACGGTCATAAAACGGCTATTTTCGAACCCCATCGTGAGGCCCATCGTGACACAAAGGTCCCGATGCGTCTCACGATCAACTTTCTGGCAGATTTTGGGCTCCCATCGTGATACTCATCGTGATACCCGTTCTCACGATGGGTCTCACGATGACGATCTCGGAGGACGATGGAAAATCTTAAAACTTCATTTCCCGCTTCGTTAAGACTCCGATTTTGATGATTCAAAATGCGTTGGAAAGCTCTTTTCATCCTCTTTAATAAAATGTATTCAAACCTCAGTTTTGTAAACATTTAGATTTTCAAAACTGTTCTTTTGACAAAACATACATAAAATCGTTAAAACACTTATCGTCGTTTTGTCAAAAATGATTTGAAAAATATCTCTCAAATATAATGCTTCAACTAAGATTATTCAAGAGACTTTAAGCTATGATTGAAGGCTAAATTTTACCTTTGTATGTGCTAGTGATCCATAGCTCCTTCGATTGAAATCTTGATCGCTCTTGAATATCTTTGAGCTTCTTTCTTCGTTGTCCTTCGTGACCGGTGAATGATCGACTCTTAGTTTGGTCTTCATTCTTTTCTTTAAGCTTCTTTTGTCTTCAATGACTAGTGTGTAGTTGATTCTTCTTCTTCATCACCACACTTGATCGCTTGTGTTCATTTGTTGTTGTCCTTCCGTGGCAAGTGAATGTCGACTCATTATCTTGGTCGTCATTCTTTTCTTTAAGCTTCTTCAAGTCCTCAATGACTAGTGTATGGTTGATTCTATTCTTCACACTACACTTGATCTTTGTTGAGCTTGATGCGGATCATAAGGTTGCATTCGGCGGCAACCTTCTTTCTAACATGACAATCTTTGTATTCATTTAAGCAAACATGTTAGATAGTAAATCAATGTTTAAGTCATCATTAAAACAAGGTGTTTACGGACTCATAGTCCAACAAACTCCCCCTTTTTGATGATGACAAAACATTGATGCCAAACACGTGTCTTAATAACATATAAGGATAAAACACAAGGACACGGTTTGCTTAAATATACATGCCACATAAACAGATCAATGTGAAACACATAAACATGTATATTCATGACATCACACAAACATGGCATCACACATAAACATTCTCCCCCTTTTTGTCTCATTAAAAAGGGTGCAATATTCTCATCAAGCGATACTACATGTTTCATCCATAAACAAAAAGGCATAGATAAATATAAAGCACGTTTTGCAAGTTGAGATTATACCACATAAAGTTTCGTTCAAGATTTAATTATGAATGGTACAATCATCATGGACAAGTGATGTCAAAACATATGTCATAAAGGATTTATGTTTAAGAACAATGACATATGATTATTACTTCAACTCTCCCTTTCAAAAAATTTAGAAAATACACAACGGAGAGTAAGTAATCGGATCATCCCTCAAATAAAATTATCATTGGGAAAAAATGAAGAGCAAAGATTTTCAATTCGGCCCTCGAACAATAGTTCTCATAGAGACGACAAAGAGATTGGCACATTGACATTTGATAACAATCAAAGTCGTATCATTCCTCGAACAAAAGTTCTCATAAGAATGGCAAAGAGTATTGGCTCAATGACATGTTGAATAAACAATCAACCTTTGTCAAATCGTCCCTCGAACAAAAGTTTCTCTTAGGGACGGCAAAAATACTCAAGTGAGAAATCAATTTGAAAACATAAAGCCATGATCAAAAAATTTGATTTTTGCAATGCACGTCGATGGTGTGTTAGGTGTGTATAATACCATTTTTCAATAAATAACTCATATGAGAGCATATGGTATTTATCCACACATATTTTAACAAAATTTAAAGATGAGAATGAAAATAAGATTGTGTTAAAATGAGTTAGGCAATTATAAGACACTAAATGTCGGAAGGATAAACCATTTAAAAACATTTGCCCAAATACCATTGGATTTGCTCCCCCTATCAAAGATAGACAAGACTCTCCCCCTTTCTAAATAGAAAGTTTGCATATATCATTAGAAGAACATGTCGAGGAGCAATCACAAAAACTTCCAAGTACTCAAGTCATAAAATATTTAAATCAAAAACATCTTGAGCCGGAAGTCACAAATCATTTTAGCGAATCCCTCTTCTAAAAGAGTCATAGGGAAAAATGAAGCATAATGATTTGTAAAAGTCATAAGAAATGTATTTTCAATAAAATGCATTCCAAATAAAATCAAGTCAAATACTCATGGAAAAATAAAATCAAAACACGTTTTTGAGTATATGACATTTTCAAATCACGCAAAACATATGAATCAATATTATGCACGTGATTGAAAAATACACCACATCGACATGCAAGGTTTAAAGAATATTTTAAAACACAAAGCTTTTGATTTAACCTTAAGATGAGGTTATGAAGAGTTTTAAAAACAAAAATCATGAAAGCACAAAATTCTTCAAACCAAAGCAAATGATGCCTCTAACAATGAACGAGTTAGAAACACAAGTTTGAACTCGATCATATTCTCATGGATTGTCAAGACCATATCAAATTCGCATAAGTTGTATTAACGGTCATCTAGACAAATATCTTCTTGAAAGATTAAGCATTAAAACTCTCATGAGATTAAAGGCATTCAAAGAATCAATAAAACACAATTGAAGTCTTAAGGCACGACTCCCCCTCACATATGAAGTCTTTAAGGCACGACTCCCCCTCACATATGAAGTCTTAAGGCACGACTCCCCCTCACATAAATAAAGTTTAGGGAAAGTACCTTGTGTTCCTCGCCAAGCTCAAGATAAAAGCAATTATGTATATTAGGCATATACAATATGTAGTGATATACTCAAGAGAACACAAATTCATGAAATAAAATGTGTTATAAGTTCTTGAGCTCCAAAACAATTAGGCATGTTCAATATGGATTATGAATAAATAAAGTAAGCACGTTTTCCATATTGCATGATATACGCAAAAAATTGAAGCATAGGTGTGTGGCATATATCATGTAGGATACAAAAGCATAAGATGATGAAATCAAGGTATCCATAAACATAATTTGAAATCCCTTTTTCAAAAGCATTAATACATTTTAAGTAGGGATTAAAACAAGGGATGAATTTATAACATGTAAACACATTAAGTATGAAAGCATCCCAAGCTTAAGTCATATAATCCATTTAAAACAATCAATACATTTAAAACGAATTGGATATATAACCACATGATAACCTACCAAAACATTTATCATTTTAAAAACAAGTAGGTATATCAATACGTCAAGTGTATTTAACAACGAGATAAAAAGATTTACGAACATATAAATACACATCATAATCCATTTGACTCCACATAATAAACAAAACAAATATACACATATGTGACCATCACACTTTAGAAAAAAATGAAGTACAAGAAAAATTAGTTAGAAAGAAATCACCCGATTTGCATTTCATTTTCCTTTGTGTTTTGTTGTTAGTCCACATGTTCGGATGTAAGTGGCTTGTCCATAAGATTTCTCCCGGGCTTTTTACATTTGAATCTCCATCATTAGCCCGAGCCATCTCCACGTTTATCATAGTCAATCATAGACCTATGCATTTAAGCTCAAGTGGAGTATAGGTATCCAATTCTTTGGATCCTTAGGATTAGTGAAAGCATATAACACTTAAGATCATGATATATCACTAATCACATAAAAAAAATCTCAAGCTATGTGAAATGTGTTCTAGTGAGTGTGTTCAAATAAAAACAACATATTTCACATATATCATTCATGAAGATCACTCATAATATAATTCATTATTTAGCACAAGTGATACATCAAAATCCATAAATATCAACAAGATAAACATAATGGATGAATGATACAACATAAGATATACTCATAATAAGACTCAAGTAGATATGGCAATATTAGCACAAGGAGTCATAAATTAAGAATATATCATGTAAGCTTAAGATATAAAGACGAGTGGGTATATCATAAAATTTGTTAACCACCACAAGTCGTACGTAACAAGAAAACGTCAAAGAGATTAGATAAGATAAAACAAGTAAAGTCTCAATCTCATAAATGACTTTTCGGATGAGTTTTGAAAACAAAAGTTTTGCATAAAATGTTTTTCCTCAATAAATTTAAATGACTCAAAAACATGAAATATTTTAACTAGACAAAACCAAGCAAATCAAAACTCACATATATATTTATTTTGCATACAAAAACATGTCAATAGTACGATAAGCATAAAGTAGAATAAAGACATGGAATAAGACATATGGCATAATGCAAAAAATATTTTAACACATAAAAATAATGATAACCAAAGTTTAGAAGATACCAAACTTGTAGAACGCATTGGTTACCATCCAAGCAAGGCGTGATCATCCAAGATATTTCAAATGAACCTTTATGATCATCTTTCTTGCTATCCCGACCTATAGATCAATCAATGGAGGTCTTTGGTACCCAAATCTTTTTGGGTCCGTGGGGATTAGTTCTAGAGCCCTTAACTACCCATATCACTTTAGCACCTTTTAATACTTTTCTTTGGGTAGGGCACTCACGTTTCATATGTCCATAATCACCACAATAAAAGCATGTATTACATTTAGGCATGTGTGGTGGACAATCGTGATATTTATGTAATTGAACTACATGTATATGCATATCATCATTTAAGCCACATGTATTACAATCACACATAACATGTTTGCGCAAAACATCAACATGATTTGTAAGATTAATATCATTTATAACAACATCATGTGAATATACATTATCAATGGTGCAAGACATTTTATTATCACAATTAACCTTATCATGATTTTCTATAGAATAATCAATGGTACAATGATCATGTGAGGTCAAATCAAAGTGCAAGCAATTTAAAGCATGTTTTTCATACATATAGCATTTTTCATAAAAAACATCACATGAAAACATTTTATCATGCTCACTTTGAAAACAAGTGTCACACTCAAAGTCCTTACCATTTTTTGCAATTTGAACATTTGATATAAAGGAAGGACGTGTGAGTTTGAATAATTTTTCATAAAAATTTAGCTCAAGTGATAACTCGTCAAGTATTTCTAAAGAGGAAATATTACTCATGCAAAGAACGTTCAATTCAACAATCAATTTATCATTCAAGTTCTTATAATGAGCAAGAGAAGAAAGTATACCATCAAAGTCGATTATTGGCACTACTTCCTCTTCCTCTTTAGTGTCAAGAGTAATGGTCGAAGTTGATTCACCATACTCTTGTTGCAAGAAGTCCCATAAATCTTTAGCTTGATTGCACTTGGGGACTTTTGCTCTAACGTCATCGTCAAGAGCGCTCATGATCAATTCTTTGGCCTTTTCATCCAAAAGAGCTCCCTCAACATGTCTTACTTTGGCTAATCCTTCTTTCACAATGATCCACAAATCATAGTCTTGTGCTTGCAAGAATGTTTCCATTCTACACTTCCAATCACAAAAGTCAAATGCACAAAACATAGGAGCAAGAGTATAATCATAGCCTAAAGCAAACATATCACACATAGTTGTCATATTAAAAGATCGACTCTACGAGGTGTTAGACTCAAATGTAGAGACCCGCTCTCGATACCACTTGTTAGCCTATATGACAACCTAAGAGGGGGGGTGAATTAGGTTATAGCGGAATTATAGCCAATTTTCGGATTAATAAAACTATTAATATCGAAACCCCAAATTAACCTCTTTTACCGAATGTGTGATCACTTATGATATATTACGGCACAATCAAATCTATCAACGTACGTAATACATATTATGGAAACCTAGCAATTCTAGCATATAATAAATTATAGACGAGAAAGTAAAGAGTAAGGATAGAGATGCAAACTCGACAAGGCGTGTACCGAGGTTCGCTAATCTACTCCTCGACCCAAGGCTTCCCACCTTTAGGCTTTCTCTAGAATCCACTAGTCGGTACTTCTTCGAAAGTTGGTGAAGTCCAAACCAACATACAACTCTTAGTATCCTACTAAGAACCCAAGCCGCAACCTAGGATTTCGTCCCTATCAAGTCGGAGATGCAACTCCACTACCCCGAGCACTCTATGTCCTATTGCTTGAGCACTAGCCTCAACACTACGGCAATCTCCCCGATTCCTAGCTTGAGTAAGTCTCACAACACCTCGGACCCTCAAGCCTCTAGTATGAAGATCAAATCCTAACTTAATGGGATATCTCTTTATAATATAGAGATGAATGTTTTATCCCAAATCAAATGCTCCTCAATGAGCTACAATGAGATTACAATGTATAGCACAAACTTACAACTCCTTAATTGAGTGGATGTGAATTTGAAGCTTGTATGAACTCCTTGATGAGTAGATATCAATTTGATGCTTGTATGAACTCCTTGAATGAGTGGATGTGAATTTGAAGCTTTCTTTCTCTCTTGAGCAATTCAACAAACACCTTGAATGCTCCTTCTTTAACACAATCTCTAGATATAAAACTTAACCACAATCCTAGATTAAAGTATATAATGATAATCAAATTTGAAGCTTAATCTAGGAGAGAATTTGTGTTTGAATGAGAGATTTTGGCCTTGGATTGATATCAAAACGTTTTTAGAAGGCCTAGGATGTAATGGGGTTGAATGGGGTTGAAATAGGCTTGATTTGGAGCTTAAACGGTCATAAAACGGCTATTTTCGAACCCCATCGTGAGGCCCATCGTGACACAAAGGTCCCGATGCGTCTCACGATCAACTTTCTGGCAGATTTTGGGCTCCCATCGTGATACTCATCGTGATACCCGTTCTCACGATGGGTCTCACGATGACGATCTCGGAGGACGATGGAAAATCTTAAAACTTCATTTCCCGCTTCGTTAAGACTCCGATTTTGATGATTCAAAATGCGTTGGAAAGCTCTTTTCATCCTCTTTAATAAAATGTATTCAAACCTCAGTTTTGTAAACATTTAGATTTTCAAAACTGTTCTTTTGACAAAACATACATAAAATCGTTAAAACACTTATCGTCGTTTTGTCAAAAATGATTTGAAAAATATCTCTCAAATATAATGCTTCAACTAAGATTATTCAAGAGACTTTAAGCTATGATTGAAGGCTAAATTTTACCTTTGTATGTGCTAGTGATCCATAGCTCCTTCGATTGAAATCTTGATCGCTCTTGAATATCTTTGAGCTTCTTTCTTCGTTGTCCTTCGTGACCGGTGAATGATCGACTCTTAGTTTGGTCTTCATTCTTTTCTTTAAGCTTCTTTTGTCTTCAATGACTAGTGTGTAGTTGATTCTTCTTCTTCATCACCACACTTGATCGCTTGTGTTCATTTGTTGTTGTCCTTCCGTGGCAAGTGAATGTCGACTCATTATCTTGGTCGTCATTCTTTTCTTTAAGCTTCTTCAAGTCCTCAATGACTAGTGTATGGTTGATTCTATTCTTCACACTACACTTGATCTTTGTTGAGCTTGATGCGGATCATAAGGTTGCATTCGGCGGCAACCTTCTTTCTAACATGACAATCTTTGTATTCATTTAAGCAAACATGTTAGATAGTAAATCAATGTTTAAGTCATCATTAAAACAAGGTGTTTACGGACTCATAGTCCAACAAACTCCCCCTTTTTGATGATGACAAAACATTGATGCCAAACACGTGTCTTAATAACATATAAGGATAAAACACAAGGACACGGTTTGCTTAAATATACATGCCACATAAACAGATCAATGTGAAACACATAAACATGTATATTCATGACATCACACAAACATGGCATCACACATAAACATTCTCCCCCTTTTTGTCTCATTAAAAAGGGTGCAATATTCTCATCAAGCGATACTACATGTTTCATCCATAAACAAAAAGGCATAGATAAATATAAAGCACGTTTTGCAAGTTGAGATTATACCACATAAAGTTTCGTTCAAGATTTAATTATGAATGGTACAATCATCATGGACAAGTGATGTCAAAACATATGTCATAAAGGATTTATGTTTAAGAACAATGACATATGATTATTACTTCAACTCTCCCTTTCAAAAAATTTAGAAAATACACAACGGAGAGTAAGTAATCGGATCATCCCTCAAATAAAATTATCATTGGGAAAAAATGAAGAGCAAAGATTTTCAATTCGTCCCTCGAACAATAGTTCTCATAGAGACGACAAAGAGATTGGCACATTGACATTTGATAACAATCAAAGTCGTATCATTCCTCGAACAAAAGTTCTCATAAGAATGGCAAAGAGTATTGGCTCAATGACATGTTGAATAAACAATCAACCTTTGTCAAATCGTCCCTCGAACAAAAGTTTCTCTTAGGGACGGCAAAAATACTCAAGTGAGAAATCAATTTGAAAACATAAAGCCATGATCAAAAAATTTGATTTTTGCAATGCACGTCGATGGTGTGTTAGGTGTGTATAATACCATTTTTCAATAAATAACTCATATGAGAGCATATGGTATTTATCCACACATATTTTAACAAAATTTAAAGATGAGAATGAAAATAAGATTGTGTTAAAATGAGTTAGGCAATTATAAGACACTAAATGTCGGAAGGATAAACCATTTAAAAACAATATGAGTTCAAATCCCATTTTTATCAAAATTAAGATTTTCAAAATATTTTTTTTTGACAAAACATACATAAAAACGTTAAATCACTTATCGTCTTTTTGTCAAAAATGATTTGAAAAATATCTCTCATATACAAGCTTCAATAAATATTATTCAAGAGACTTTAAGCTATAATTGAAGGCTAAATTTTACCTTTGTATATGCTTTTAATCCACATCCTAATATCTTTAACGCATTTGAATATCGTTGAGCTTGTGTTTGTTTCTTCTTTGTCCTTTCATGACACATGATTATCGCCCTTTTTTTGTCATAATTCTTTTTTCTTTTAACTTATTCAAATCATCAATGACTAGTGTATGGTTGATTCTATTTCTTCATCATCACACTTTAGAAATTGTTAGTCCAAGTTGTACATTGTTTTTAGGGGAGAAGACATCAACCGTCACTCATGTTTATTCACCATTCTCTCACTCATGTTTCATATGGTCCCATTTACTGAATCATCTTCCAAAAATAATTCTACGTGGTTATTTCGTCAACTTTTTCGGTCAATCAATGGTTAGTCGTCAACTATTTATGTCTCCTGTTGACTTTCTTAGGGGTGAAATAGTCATTTTACGTCTATTATTTTAAAAAACAAAACACCAAAAAGGACTAAAATTATAATTATGCCCATATTTGGAAGTGTAGTAGTTAAGGGGATGGGTAAAATTGTCATTTCAATTATTTTTGAAAAAGTAGATGTGAAATGACTACTTTGAGATTAAAAAGTCAACGGGAGACCAAAATAGTTGACTAACCAATTGGACTAACATAATACAACTTAGACTAACGATATCAAATCAGCAAATGCGTTAAAGATATCAGGCTTTTATGTATGTATTAAGTTATTCAACGTTTTTATGTATAGTTTGTCAAAAGAAATGGTTTGAAAATCTTTATGTTGATAAAACTGGGGTTTGAACTCATATTCTTAAAGATGATGAAAATAGATTTCCAATACATTTTGAATCGTCAAAATCAGAGTTTTAACGAAGCGGAAAATGAAGTTTTAAGTTTGTTGCCAAACCAAACTCTTAAAAATTACACTTTTGACCCAATTTAGCTTTTATTTACGTAAAACAACAAAAAAATATTTAGGATTAACGGATCTGTTAACTGTAGAGACCATATGTGCACCCGCTACACACTTTCAGGGACCATTTGCGCATCGGTCCCACTTACGTGCACCAAATTGCAACGGTCACCCACTTACTGGACCATTTCAGCAATTACCTCTTACTTGTCAATAAGGTTATTTTGATATTTTAATACATTTTGGGTAAAAAGTCAAGAAAAATCTGTAATAACCCACCCACAATCGAATATAAAATAACTGACCACAACACGCACTTAATAAAAAATTTAACGTCCAAGACTAAGTAGTATAAATTTTGAAACATAAGTGATTAACAAGGACGTTTCGAAACATAATGATGGAATGCAGACATTTTGTAAACATAAGTGATTGTTGCAATCGTTTGCCTTGTATACATTTACAATTAAAATAAATAAATTTTAAAGGCACGAAAATATAATAGTGTAATTCATGAAATAAAACATTACATATATGCAGTGGCGGACTCCATTGTGTTCAAGGTGGTTCATTTGAACCACCACTAATTTTGTAACAAAAAAATTATATAGCTTATAGGAGGGAGGAAAGAAGAAGAAAATGAACTAGTTAAGTTGTTATATTATGGGATGGCGACTTTGATCTTGATTTATGCAAATCGTATTCTTGAGGATGGAGGTTTTGAGAGTTTGGTCATGGAGTAAATGTTGATTGCTTGGAAGAAGACGAATTGGGTAGGTGGGGTGGGGAGTTGGGGATAAGATCTGTTGGTTTTTTTCAACTTCGTTAAACTAATTGTAAAGGTAGCCCATATGTTTATTTAGTATAAGTCATGGTGCAAAATATTACATCATTTTAAAAATTGGCCCAAATCCTCAAATCAACCCCAAATAACTAAATTTTAAAAAACTTTTTAGTGTAAGTGATCGAATTTTCGTACGTTTAAAAAAGGTTGATTGAAGTGATTAGATTTGTATAAGTTGGTGATATTTGATGTCGTTAGCCATATACCGAAGTTGTTGCCTTTTCGATTAGAAGTTGATTATTTGTAGTTTTTAGACCTGGTAACGGTTGAAAGTGACTGAAATTAGCAATTTTGAGGTGTTTTTTGCTTAAAATCGGTCAAAAAAACTTCAACTTAGTGAATTTTGGTGGCAATAATTGAGGTTTTGCTGGAAAAGTCATCTTCTCTAGTCAACTTGGTCAGACTCGACAACGAAAAAATATAATATAACTATCAATATTTTGACACCGATAAAAAAATTAGTAGAAATACATATTTCAAACCACCATTCCAAAAGAGCTAGGTAGATCCCCCCCTGATTATACGGTAAGAAATAAGCTGTGCTCCTAATGAGATCGAATATGTATGTATGTGATGATACTTCATCATACAATATATGTTCCAATGTTGGAGGATCTTATATAGGGTATGAAATTTGATATATAGTCGATCGAGTATTATAATATGAAGAGTTGTTCTAAAAATATTGGAAGACTCATACTGCCTCTATATAACGTTTTCATTTTTATATGCCCAACTTTAATCGTTAATTACTTATTAAGGAGTATTATTTAGTTTAAAAAATATAAATTTGATAAATTTATATGGAAGAGTATTTTCATAAAATAACTTTTTAAATTTTTTTATATTATAGTAATAATAAATTAGTTATTATTAATTAAATTTAGACACGAAAAAATGAAAGATTCTTATATTTTAAAATGGAGATAGTACTAATTAGTAAAGTCCGATTTAGGATTTATGCATGTGAAATGATGAATGTTCGTATATGATCGTGAGAGACAAGTAACATAAGCTAGCAATAATATGCAGATAGAATCATAATAATCTAAAAGTGAAAACATATAAGAAAAACTCATCTTCATTAGTGATTACATACCAACCCAAACACATACATACATACATACATACATACATACATACACATTTGACTACATTTGACTAAACACATGCATGCATACTCATCCATCTTTCATAATAAACCCCAACACATAAATATATAGAAGCTAAGTTAAACTAAACTAGAAAAAGTTATTTAGCTAAGTGATGGTATCTTTTTCTAGCTAATAAGTAGCTAACCATGTCTTCATCATTTTCCATCTTTATTTGTGCTCCTTTTCGCCATGATAGTGAAGCTCCGGCTTGTTGCGGAATCGGCGAAGGCATTTTTTGCAAACCATTTTACCTTCCTTGCGGTGAATCACACTTTGGTGGATGATCACATCCTTGAGTGTTGCGAAGTTTGCTGGACACAAGTTGCAATGACCATTAGTATCCCTATTTTTATTCTTCTCATCATCCATTTCTCAAATAAAATCTTAAATGTTTGTAGAATAATAGAGGCTTCAAATAAAGAATGAATAGTAGTAGTTCTTATATAGAACAAAATCAATGTATATGCTACCATATATTAGTAAGTAGAGAGAGTGACATTATTTATGAGCCATGCTAATGATGATACATATTCTTCCTACAAGAGAACAACAACGATTATTACCATATTTAGCTACTTTTGAAACCAATGTAAACTTTATTATATTCCTCAAATAATAGCAACAAGATTAAGACATGATAGACACTTGCATTGGCTTCTATGTAATTACATTAGGTTATTTTTCTAAAATTGTTTGTAATAATATTTAATATTGTTTATATAACTATTTTTTATTATTTGGTCAATTTTACTATGATATTTTTATTGTTAAAAAAATTAATTAACTAAACTTGTATCAACCTATTTGAAATTTAACTTTGTAATTGGTGAGCAAGCTTGGCTCGAGATTGGTGATTTAGTGGTCAAGTCAAGCAAAACACTCTATTACTTGAGCTTTTGACCTCGGGTAGTCTAGCTACAATATTATACGGAGTATCTAAGAGTAGATATATACTTAAGATCGTTGCGCGTGGGGTACACGCGTTTCGTCGTACCCCATGCGGCGCGTGGATGGTCTCGGTTAGTTGCCACGTACTACTCTTTCCACATCAAAACACTATGCTTTCTAAAGTTTTTCAGTTCACCATTTTTCTTAATTCAACCTTTCTTCCAGCATCTTCCATCGGTCATCGTCGTCTCCGGCCATCGATCTTCATCTTCACGGTTTAATCGAATCAACCGGTATGTAAATCTATAGCCTTTCTTATACAACAATTTCATTTATCGCAAAGTTTTCTCCACAAATCGTGATGTCGCTGTTGGCTTTCCTTCTTCAACTATTTTTGATCGGTCCGCTTGATCTATGGCCAATTGTCTGCACTGCTTAATTAGAGCTACCTTTATGTAAATTAAGCTTTACTTTTCAATAATATCAATCACATCCTCAAATTCTTTCGTTACCAATTCAACCTATATCTACTTATTATGGTGTCGAATGTTGTATCTTCTTACTTGATTCTAACATCTGAGTTTATTACATTCTCTCAATTGACTACATCAATTGCTCATATTCAGCCAGCTATTACTTCGACCTAAATATCAGACCCCCCCCCCCCCCCATTAATTAGACTATTTGATTTTTTAGTATTTGTTATAGCAGATTATAATTGGTCCCTTTCGAAGTGGCACATATTAAAGAGAATCAGCACATACTCCTATCTAGATTTTAGCATATAAAAATTATTGATTTTTACTTGCAAACTATAGATCGAGCGAGACCACAGGAGGTTTACCTTCTGTTTGGGTGGAAGACCGTAGATGTAGATAAATACATAGTGTAATCTATTTTACAATGCTTTAAGAAGAAGCGAAAAGGAAACTCATAGAATACATATTTATGATTCTTCATTCACAGTGTTCAATGTTTTTTGTTTAGACATTCAAATTCTCAATTGGTTACAAAGTATTGAGGAAAAGTGCAAAATGCCACGCTCGAAAGGTCTACTGTTTACTTCACCATTATGTTTTTCGGTAATATCGTTTTTTACCATAGTGATTCTTTTTTATGGAATCTAATTTATACAATGTTGCAGATAACCTTGAAAAACATAACCAAAACGTCGTGAGTATTATGCGACCCACAAAGAACAAATAAATAAGAGGAGAAGAGAGTTATATGTTGGTATACTGTTTCTTCCTTATTTCACTCTTAAATGATATGTGTGATAATTTAATTCACAGAGAAGAAGCAATTGGCCGACAAACTCCGTACCAGCAGTAACAAAGGCTTAGGAAATGGTCTCACAGAGACATCAAGACAGGTATATTCCAAAATTATAGCACAATTTATGACTTTAACCAAGTGCAATGTATTGTTATAATGATTAGTTTACCCTTCCTTCAGTTTTGTGTTGATGGTGGAATAAACTTATATGAAGAAATTGGAACCTCTGCGTCTGCAAACTTGCATTCAGACACTCCTAATGCTATAGGTGATCATTATATAATAAATCGACATGGAGGAATAGTAATTGTTATAGAATATGCCTCACTACATTTTTTAACCTATGTCTTTATTGTGGCAGGATATTTGGACCATCCGATCATTACAAATAATCATTGCTTGCCTAACATTAACGACAATATATTAATATATATTAGCCTGGTGGCTATTGGATACGCGGCTATCTCCGGCTACTCGATGAGGACCAGCAACTATATTTCATCGCGTATAACAGCTGCAAAAGAAAAGTTAGTGCTGATCTAGCGTTAAGTTATCGGTGCTTCTTATGTAAAGCACAGACTGTAGCAATCGTAAGGTAATATGCTGTCATTATCATTTTACTTAAAACATTCCATAATTAAATATGCTAACATAAAAGCTACCAACTAGGCTCTGTGTGGTGTTCAGTGTCATGGATGAAACTGGTCACATGGAGGTCACGGCTATAGATGAAACAACTGAAGTATTTTACACACAACAGCAGCAGATTTCTCAAATCTTCTTAAAGCGGTATACATAAATAACAATAACTATACTACAAATAATTCAAACTACAATATCCGTTAGTAACAACTTATAAAGGTTTTTACAAATAAACAGGGTGAAAGATTAGAATTGAAATCAATCAAGGAAAAGCTGAAATCAAAGAGATTTCTGATGTTGCTCACAAAGACACCAATGTACAGTAATCGTTTGCTTCTTCAATCCTTTTACGATGAAAGTACGCCAGCAATCACGTATGCATCCTAATCATCATCTGAAATGTCGAGGGATCTTCCCCTCTCACCATTGAAACGATAGCTTAGTGGAATATCAATCAATGCATATAAAATTAAACATCCTATACTTTGAATATAACTTTTGAAAGAGTGTTACTAATCTTACAATGATATGGCATTGCAGAAACCTCAGTGAAGAAAAAGCTTTTGTTTCGTGAAGAAAAACAGCAACGTGAAGATGACGAAAGCACATCCAGCTAATGCCTATCTTTTACATAATATGACCGGAGGCATATATTTTGTTAAGTTCACTGGTGCAAGGATGCAATGCACAACTTTTTGGCAAGGGACATAGTTATTATCTCACAAGTAATATGTGAATAAGAAAAAATTATCTTAGGCTCAGTTTGTAAAATTACTGGTGCAATCATATCATTTTATGTGAAATCTAGATATGATTAACTTGCACCATCTGATATATTAGCTATAACCCTGGAACTTAAGACGACGTTTTATAATTACAGATGCTAGCAAACGCATCTATGGTGTAAAGCTATGACAATGGGAAGTTTACACCAGCTATAATATACTACTTCTGTTATTACATCTTTTTTTCAATTTTTTCATTACAAATAAGTATCTTGATTAACAGTAGTTAGACCCAGGCTTTGCGCGAATCTAATATTGGCCCGGCATTTGCCGGGCCGAGCCTACTAGTAATATATATATAGTTGGATTGTTTTGAATAGAAGTTGAAAGACTAAATACATACATACATAATGCAGATAATTACTTGTAAAAGTAAAAATAATCGCAAAAGGAAAAATAATTATTAGAAAAAATGGAAAATGAACTTAAAAGTACATTAAAATTTTCAACAACCAATAGTTATAAAAATGTGAAGTAGTAATTCTTTAGATGCCTGCAATTTGTTTTGGATGCTCATCAATCATCACTAGTTTTTTACTCTATCCAATGTAAGGTGAAATTTGGGTCTGTTTCTGAAACATAAAATCCATCATTGTCTCTCTACAACCAGCATCTTCAACACCCCCAACTCTAATACTATGCTGACACGTGTCACGCCCTTCTGGAATCCTCATCATAGGTCGTACGAACACTTGATAGTTACCTCTCTGGCCCCATCTTTTGCAAACTAGTTACATATCGAGAGGGTGTGCACGGTTCGGTTCAATTTTAGCCCAAAAATTAAATCAAACCGATCAAAATGATTCTCGCAACATTGTAATCGAACTCAACTCGATTCCCACACGATCAGTTCCGACCGATTTCGGTTCGATTGCGATTCCTCTTACGAAAAGACATTGTTATGTTTTATCCAAATTTTATATTATAAGCCAAAAATATTAATAAAATAGAGGAAATAATATTAAAATGTAACACAATCCAAAGCCTATTAATGTTACTGGTACAATTTGAACTCAATTAGGTGACCTCCCTTTATAGGGCAAATTAGGAGGCCAAATCGCAGTGGCAAGCGATGTGATACTCAAAATATCGGTAGAAAAGCTAATGGAAATTGTCCCACATCGTCTACCTTGTGGGTTTGATTCTCTAAGCTTCTTATGAATTGAAGCTCAGTGTATTGTATCAGCACGGTTCGGTTCGATTTATAACCGACCGAATTTTTGGTTAGAACCGAACCGAACCGATTAACTATCGGTTTTTATATTTTTGAACATAAATTGTGTCGGTTTAATTCGGTTCCATTTTTTTCGATTTTTTTCGGTTCGGTTTGGGTTCGTTTGGGTCGGTTTTGATTTTCTTGCACATCCTACCTATCGACACCACTATTTATAGTAGGCTTAGATGAGCGACCAAATGAAAATACTTCGTTCATCTCATTTTATTTGTCCACTTTTTCAAAAATAGAAATCTCACTATTAGTCTTTAACTTAAATTTGTGAAGGGAAAATAGAGTGATGTGAAATAAATTTAAATTTTTTTAAAAATTAAAGTGGATAAACAAAATAAAATGGAGAGAGTATATTGAATGATCCCCACATGTGAAATAAAACTCACACTACTATACATTACTACCACTCTACCACTATTTCCCTTAATTAATCATTGTATTTTACTTGGCGGCTTCTCATAATTACTTCAATGTATGCATTTGAGAAATTCTAAATTCGAAATGTTTATGAACTAAATTTCGATACATAATATTTACCATATATCTCGCCTTATACTCAATTAAAAACTTACATTACCTGGTTGATTGTTTTCTCGATTTGTGTTCAAGTAAATATTTTTTTTGGTATCCGAAATAATCACAATGCGAATATATTCATGCTACCTAAAATGCCTACCTATATGATCATGTTATTCATAAGTCATAACTCAATTTGTCGTTAATAATATTTTGTGAGAGTCACGTGATTTGTCAATAAAGTTATTTTGATATTTTATTTAATATATTTTGGGTAAAAAGTCAAAAGAAAAATATGTAATAAACCACCCACAATTTCGAATATGAAATAAGTGACCACAACACGCTCTTAACAGAAAATTTAACGTGCAAGATTAAGTAATATAGATTTTGAAACAGAGGTGACAAATAAGGACGTTTCGAAATATATTGATGGAATACAAACATTTTGTAAACATGTAAACATAAGTGACCGTTACAATTGTTTATCTTGTATGCATTTTACAATTAAAATGAATACATTTTAAACGCACGAAAATATAATAGTGTTATATATAGTTTTAATTCATGAAATAAAACATTATACGCTAAAAAATAAGGTGGATGTGCTCCTAATCCAATATGTATGTGATGATACTTCATCATATAATATATGTTCCAATGTTGGAGGATCTTATATATATACTATATAGTCGATCGAGTATTAATATTATAATATGGAGAGGTGTTCTAAAAAATATATTGGGAGGACTCATACTCCCTCCCTCAATTTCATAATATATGACGTTTTTGTTTTTGCGTGTTCAACTTTAATTATTAATTATTTATTATTTTTTAGTCCAAAAAATATATAATTAATATCTATAAATTTATATCGAAGAGTAGTTTCATAAGAGTAATTTTTAATAAATTTTTATATTGTAATTGATTAATTATTGTTAATCAAAATTAAACACGTAAAAATGAAAAAAATTATATTTTGAAATGAAGATAGTACAGTACTAATTAATAAAGTCCGATTTGGGATTTATAGGAAATAATGAATGTATATGACAATGAGAGATACAACTTACAAGTAACAGAAGCTTGCAATAATATGCAGATAGAGTCATAATAATCTATTTAAAAAGGCTGATGGCTTGAAAATTCTCTCTAGAGCAAAATTCTCTCTAGAGCAAAATTCTCACTAGTTTTCATCTAGTGTCTCTTTTCAAACAGACATCATTGCTAATTTCCTGTTTCATTCTACTCAAATTTCCCCCTCATTTAACTCAAATTACGGATTTCCAGGATTGCCTTCCGCCATCATAAATCTCATGGTCATTGATTCTCTTCCGCCACATTATGGTGGTCATACAATTTTGGGATATGTCATAATTCTACGGATATTATTCTCCTCCTTTCTAGCCTTCAGTCAAGCACTTTGGTTCCATTGGTTTACTATTTATAGTGTATGTAGTGAGGTTGGATTCATTCATCTTATTCACTGGATATCCAACCAATACTATTGCTTTAAGTGGTTCTTTTTTATATTCTTTTTCAAATTTCTGCTTAACATGGACTCGAATATGCTCAAGTCCATTATGGACAGTAACCAGTCAGATGAGGATGAGATCGAGGTGCCATTGGAGGAGTTCGATCTTATTCATGGTTTGGTTGAATGTGAAGCCAGTTTGTACGTTAAGGTACTGGGGTTGAAAATTGGATTCCTGAGTCTCCAGGGCTTCCAAAGTGCCATGGTTAAAGCTTGGAACTGTCCTGATTTAAAAGTCTCCCGATTAGAGAACACCCTTCTTCATGTCCACTTTCCCTCAATTGAGGTCAAACAGAGGATATACGATAATGGCCCTTGGTGCTATGACAACAATTTGTTAATTTTGAGGGAGTGGGTAAGGGGCATTGAACCAAAGTCACTTTGCTATGATGACTGTAAGTTCTGGATCCACATCCGGGGAATGGCTGGAGAGTTCTTTACCAAAGAAGTGGCAGTTAAACTTCTCGGGTCGGTCCTAGGTTCGGAGGTGGTCGAGTTACGAAGGGACAAAATGGGTAAAAAGTTTTTCAGAGTCAAGGTCACCATCAATGTAATGAAGCCTCTACGTCGGAGGGTGGCATTCGTCATTGATGGGAAGAATATGGTGGGTTCAATCGCTTATGAACGTCTCCCAATCTTGTGTTTTCATTGTGGGTTCATGGGCCATCTAATACGGCAATGTCCGAGGATTCCCGGAGGGGTTGTCCCAAAAACTCAGGCCAAATTCGGGTTGGAGATTAAGGCACCCTTGGAACGGACATGGGTTGAACACCGCATCGATCTAGCTTCCGTCCAAGAGATGGAGGAGGGATGGCAGCTCCCAAACGACTCTTCGACACTGCTAGATAGGGAACAAGAAACCGAGCAGAACATGGCAAGTCCATTGGTCCCACCAGGTTTTGAAACGCCTAATTATGACTCCGGTAAGGACAAGGGGAAAGGGGTGGCTTTGACCACCAATAACATTAATGATGCTAATAATGAGGTGGGAGAAAAGTTATTGCTGGAAAAATTCAAAACTTTCCCGGCTTTTGACCAAAAATCGGTTTCAAAAGATGGTAATGAATCATTGACTGCCTTCAAGGGAGGCATTTATGACAATAAATTATTCGACCAACACATTGATGATTTGGTCAATGGTATAAATGGAGGTAACAATGCCTTGACCAACCAAATTATAACAACTGTTAACAATCCAATGGGCATTCAAGAAGGGAGTAATAACGATAAAGTGGGCGCTTTAAACCCGCAAACAGAGGGTTTCCTTGAAACGTTAAAATTCTTTGACTTTCAAGCTATTCTGCCGCAAGGTGGGGAAATTTCGGTTCCACCGCCTAGACCCCCCACTGAACCTTATGTGAAAGACAAATTGAAAGTCGTTCACACTCCAAATCGATCAAGGAAGAGGCACAACCCCTACAGGAAGGAAGTGACTCGAGAGGTAACTCCAAGGAAGGCATCTTTTCCAGCACCTGGATTGGATGCTTCCTGTTCGACTGGTCCGGCTGAGACTGCAGTGCAGTCCAGCCAAGAAGAATGAGTATCCTAGCTTGGAACTGCCGGGGCATGGGAAATGCTCGGGCAGTTCGTTCACTGCGGGCTCTTATTAAGGCTAATAAACCCGCTCTTATTTTTCTTATGGAAACCAAGCTTAGGGGTAAGGAGTGTGAAGTTTTCAAAAACCAATTGAACATGCCAAATGGTTTGTTTGTAGATGCCAAAGATAGAAGAGGTGGGCTTGGATTGATTTGGAACCGATCGGTTGAGGTCGAAGTAAAATCCTTCTCGTCCCATCACATTGATGCCAATATCAACTCGGACGAAGTGGGTACTTGGAGGCTGGTGGGATTCTATGGGCATCATGAAGTTTCCAAACGGCGGTTTTCTTGGAATTTACTTAGATTTTTAAGTTCGTTATCTAGTTTACCATGTGCTTTCATAGGAGATTTTAATGAGATTTGTAATAGTAGTGAATATGTTTCCCAGAGGCGTGCTCGACCTACTTGGCAAATGAATAAATTCTGCCAAGTGATCAGAGACTGTGAGATTTTTGATATTGGATTTAATGGTTTCCCATACACCTGGTGCAATAATTTTTTATCTCCGTATTCTACCAGAGCAAGACTCGATCGATGTCTTGCTAGCAAAAAATGGAGTCTTTTATTTCCTGAAGCTTGTTTAACCCACTTGTCGTCCAATTATTCTGATCACCTACCCCTTCTTCTGGAATTGGGTGCACATTCTCAAACAACAAAACGTCCAAAACCCAGATTCCGGTTTGAAGAGGGATGGTGTCTTTATGACGACACTAAGGAGGTAGTACGACAAGCATGGAATAAAAATCGAGGGGGCGATCCAGGTCACCAAGTGTTTGATAGTATCCGGAACACACGATTGGGGTTCTTGAAATGGAAAAGAGAGGTGCTTGGAAGTGTTCCTCGGGCTATCGAGAAGAAACAGAAGGAACTTGACACCCTTCTTCAAGGATTAATCTCAACCACCTCAAAGGGACAAGCGTGTGTTTTGGCAAAGGACATAGACCGGTTGCGGGAAGCAAACGACCTTTATTGGTGTCAACGATCAAAAACACTTTGGAGGGTCAAAGGTGATCGTAACACTGCCTATTTCCATGCTCAGGCAACGGAACGGGGCAAAATCAACACTGTATCAGAATTACAGGATGAGAGAGGCTGTTGGATACGAGATACTCAGGGGATTCAAACCTTGGCTATTTCATTTTATCAGAACCTTTTCACCTCTCAAGCCAGTCAAGGAGTGCATCAAGGCCTTCCAGCACTCACAAGTCTAACAGACAGGGATAAGGAATGGCTACAAAATGCTTTTTCGGCAGAAGAGATCAAAGCTAGTTTGTTTTCAATGGAAGGATCCAAATCCCCAGGCCCTGATGGTATGTCTGCTACATTTTTTAAACACTATTGGGAGATAGTGGGACCAGACATCATCGCTATGGGGCTGAGGGCTCTGAACGAGGGCATTCTGCCACAAAAATGGAATTTCACCTTGATTACACTCATTCCTAAAGTGCCAAGGCCTATCAATATGGGCCAATTTCGGCCAATTGCATTATGTAATATCGGAGTCAAGATCATAGCCAAGGCTATCTCTATCCGTTTAAAGGAAGTTTTGCCATCCATCATCTCTGAGTCCCAAAGTGCGTTCATGCCAGGACGACTCATCACTGATAATATCCTCTTGGCATACGAATTGCATCATAGCATTAAAAAGCAAAAGAGGGGCAAAGAAGGATTCATGTCAATTAAGCTTGACATGCTCAAAGCCTATGACAGGATTGAATGGTCATTCCTTCGAGCTATGTTGATAAAATTCCAATTTGGGGACCACTTGATTAAAGTAATCATGAATCATGTAGAGAGTGTCTCATACTCATTGTTAATTAATGGTGAGCAAGCTGGGTATATTAAACCAGGGAGGGGGCTACGGCAAGGAGACCCTCTATCTCCATATTTGTTTATTATCTGTACTGAGGGACTTATATCCATGTTAAAGGAGGCAGCCAGGAGGGGGGACCTTCAGGGGATAAAGTATGGGGAATTGGAACCCATTACTCATCTTATGTTTGCCGATGACACGTTGTTAGTGGGTAAGGCCACCATTGAGGAAGCTCGAGTTTTCAAACACATACTTGAAACATATGAACAGTGGTCGGGTCAGCTTGTCAGCACCCAGAAATCGACCGTACTGTTTAGCCCTTGTGTACCAGGGCATACCAGGACTGCTATCTCGGAATTACTCAGAATTCCGGAGGTAGCCTCACACGGTAATTACCTGGGTCTTCCATCCACAATTGGTCCCTCTAAAAAAGAGACTTTCACCTTCATTCTGGAAAAGGTGAAGGCAAGAGTGGATAGCTGGAAGCCCAGGCTATTATCTATGGCGGGGAGGGAGATTTTTATTACATCGGTTTTACAAGCGATACCAGTGTACCCCATGAGTTGCTTCAGACTACCTAAACAATTGTGCACTGAAGTTAACTCGATTCTAGCTAATTACTGGTGGGGACTGGATGATACAAACAAGAAGAAAATACATTGGTTATCTTGGGAAACATTGTGTAAAAGTAAAAATGATGGTGGACTTGGCTTTCGGGATCTGACTAGCTTCAATCAAGCTCTCTTGTGTAAACAAGTGTGGCGTCTGGTCTCCTGTCCGGACTCCCAGCTGGCACGAGTCATCAAAGCAAAGTATCACCCTCAGACGACGTTATGGGAGGCATCACCGGGCACTTCACCGAGCTACTCATGGCGGAGTCTACTGTCAGTGAGGGACCTCGCATACAAGGGTTTCAACTGGAGGTTAGCCAGTGGTAAAGATATATCGGTATGGCATCATAGATGGGTCAAACATACAAACTCCAACATGCTCATTACACCACAAAATCAAGATTTTCCAAACCTCACAGTATCAGATCTAATTGACTCAGAAATAGGTACATGGAAAGTCGACAGAATAAATGCATTATTTTTCCCTGTTGATGCTGATAGTATACTGCAAATACCTTTAAATCAAATAGATGGCAGAGACACAGTCACATGGAGATTCGAACAAAGTCGGAAGTTTACTGTTAAATCAGCATATCAGTTCATTATTGAACATAACACAGAACAGTCGGTTGGACCTTCTACAAGCATGCAATTTCAGAATCATTTCAAACAAATCTGGGGTCTTAAAATCGCTCCTAAAGTAAAGCATTTTCTATACAGGGCAAGTCACAACAGATTACCTACAAAGAGCAATCTAATATTGCGAAAAGCACAGATTTGTCCTAAGTGTTTATTTTGTAAACAACACTTAGAAGATGACATGCATGTATTTATCCACTGTTATTACGCACAAGAAATCAGATCCATTCTCAAAATCCCTCTTATTAGGCATAATATCAACAATTTTCAAGGGGTTTTTCAAGATCTGAAACAGAAGTTACCTCCGGACAAATTTCAACAATGGCTGATATGCATGTGGGAGTTGTGGCACCAGCGAAACAACGCCCTATGGGAACAGGGAGTCAAAACGCCTCTAGAAGTGGTTAACTTCAGTGCATACTTCATGGAAGCGGAAAGGGCAGCTCGAACGGATCTGATCTGTGTTCGACCACCAACTTTGGGAACCGAGGGATAAATGGGAGAAGGGAACTCTCTCAGTTCTTTGCCTTCACTGAGAGCTCCGGCTATCCCCACCGATGGACCAACAAGTGGAACGATGATTTATAATCTAGAGCATATGAAGAGTTTTCTGATTAAGAGGCCTGAGAAATGAAACAACTTCATTGAATGAAGTATTATATAGTGAGAGGGGAAGGGTTTCTTTAACCCTTTAAAATGAGAACTGGGCCAGCTGCTGGACTATGAGGCCCGGGTTAGGAGAAACAATTATAGTTGGTCTGTTTTGGACTAAGGGCTCATATTTGTAATATCCTAAATCGGGTGTATTTTGTTTCGATGATCTTATTAATATATCGCTTATTTACAAAAAAAAAAAAGGCTGATGGCTACGTTAGTTGTAGCCCTCTCATCTCTCTTTAATTTCTACGCGTTACTGCCTCAGGACTCAACACTCACTCAGATATTGAAAATGGACTTTCAGGCGTTTTAGCAAGTCAACATTGATGTTAATTTTTTATGGAAATATTATTGACTTACTGTGAACAAATATAAAAGTTTTGAGTTCAACCATAAACTAATTAATGATTAAGATATGAAATCAATTTTCGTATGGCTTATCAGTTATCAGGAAGATACCTTCCTCGGGGCAAAAAGTATAACATACGTATTATATAAATATAAAATAATAATAATAAATGAGCGTGTAATTGAGGGGTCCGAGTTTACCTGATAATCTATCAACTAAAAAAGGTTGCATGCATTGCTCGATAAGAATATTTTTATTTCAATTAGGGGATCGTCCTCTAATTCTTTATTAATTGACACTATGCCTCAGGGACCACCCTAATGAAATACTATAATAGTTTCGTATGGAATATAATGATGTATGCGAGTATAATTTGATATCATTTCAACTGTACAGCTAGTTTATTTACGTACTATATATTCTACGAAAAGTACTTTATAGGGACAAAAGAAAGAAAATAGGCTTAAAAATTTATTGAAAATATAAACAATTAAACATTTTGAAACATGATAAAATAATTTAATTTACTATAATTCTTAATATGAATAAAATATAATATTATAAAATTACAAATATTGTTTTCTTTGAGCATTTGGTGGATGCAAAATCACCAATACAATTAAATGATTTTCAGTTTCTATTTCTCGATAGAAATTAGAGAATATACTCTTTCAAATCTGCTATTTAATTGATATGTCGATTCATTTGGTGACCTAATTTTATGGAGTAATGTGGACCACTAAATGGACTAATAAAAATTGTTGGTCAGATTTCTTATTTCTTGGTTGATTATTTTTTGTTGATCGTTAGACCATTGGGCTAATTTTTGGATTGATCAATGCAAGTTAGTAGACTCATATAATGATATAAATATAATGAATATGAGTAATGTGGACCATCAATGAACTAATGAAGATTGTTGGACTTGATGGGCCACTGAAGTAGAATCATGTAAACCCCAATAGCCTGTAAGCCTGCTACATATATGAAAATAGGTCTAATAAATTTTCAGAATTTTTGGGCTCCTTTTAAGAGGGGTCTCTGTGCGACTGCACCGGCCCATTACACTATAAGGTCGGGTCTGAACATATTTCTAAAAATATTTCTATCAACGTAGGGTCATGTTCACTTGTGATGGTCAAAGTTATGAGCAATCAAATATTTGTTTCGAGAATAAAGTATAACCGAGCCGAACGGATGACTAATTTTATGTAGAAAAATTTAAGCTTAATAAAGTATAATTGGCGGGAGGATTCAACATTGTTCATTATTAGTACGACAGGATAATAGATAAGTAAATCTTCTTAAGCTAATAATATATGGACACATATTTAACAAGTGGTACCGTGTGACGAATGTGTATACGAATTTCAAAGATAGTTATAAAAGAACCTCGTTAAACTTATATAGAGTAGATATATTTTTGGAACTTAATTATGAGTTACATTTAATATTAAATGATATTAATCACATTTAGATTTGAGTAATAAATGAATAATAATATTAACTAGGAAAGAACATACCCAAAGTTTCAAGGTCGAAAGTGGGCTCAAATTTAGGTTCAAAACATGAGGCTCAAAACCGGAACCGACCTAGAATCAATATGATCTGAACCGTTTAGAACCGAACCAATTTCGTTCGGTCCTGTCTGCTGTAGAACCGATTAGGTCGGTTCGATTCTTTTTTGTCTAAAACCAAACCGTATACGCTCCTATCTCAAATCACTTGATCGATTGATGCGAGCATCAACTTTTTTGTTTTACATCCCAGCATTCTGATTACTAAAGGCTAAAGCAACCTGGCATACAATTCCTGGTTAAAACTTAAAACTAATTATCATATTAATTCTTTTCGTGTATTATTGTGAAATTATATTTGAGATCTTGATGTAATTAATTTACGATTTTAATTAGATTTAATTTTTAGGTTTTATACTTGCTTAATAAACTAAAACACTTGCATATATAATTTGTAAACTGGTCATCGAATCGAGGTTACTCGATGTAGTTCGAACCCTATTTTTATGTTAGCACAAATGCGTACTAGAGACTCGATCTTCGAGTTGTAACAACTCGACTCGACTTATAGTTACATTTGCCTCAACCCGCCCAAATCCTCCCATATATACTCCTACTCCACGGTACCTCAGAGTCGACCCCCCACCCACCTTTACCCCCACCACCACCCTCCACCCCTTATCGGAATCCTTGGTGGTGAATATTCTATGGGAAGAAGGATATTGAGCGACATGTTATCGACAATCGTGAACGCGAAGAAGAGAGGCTTCGCTTCCCCTAAGCTCACCCCTGTTTCTCAATCATTGCTTCCTTCCTCCAAATCATGAAATATAGAGGTATCGAAGAATCCTTTCTAATAAATTAACATCGAGGTTTTTGGTGAAATAGTCCCTGAAAGTGTGACCAAATTGTCATTTAGTCCCAAATAGTTGAACAGTTCCGATTTAGTCCACAAAAATGTCAAACAGTTGTAAATCAGTCCAAAAAGTAACAACGCCATTACACTTTGACCGTTCACCTTATTTTTGGGGCAAAAATATAATTATACAAAATTTTCACCCGTTAATTTTGATTTTGCCTTAATTTCTCTATTTAAACTCCGATTTTGACGATTCAAAATGCATTGGAAAGTTCTTTTCAACCCCTTTAATAATATGAGATAAAATTTGAAAAATTATAACTCTTACAAATATTATTTCCTGGTATAAAGATTTTAAGAAATATTTTGTCAAAACCTGCTCATCGAATTATTTGCCAAACATCCATATTCAACTTGAACAACACGTTATGTCACTAATATCTAATAGAGTTCTGACCTTAGGCAGTGGGGTTATGTAGTAATTTCAACACCAAACAGACTAATGGATCACGAAGAAGCTATTCGTCAAAATGTGGGTGATCAAGTTCTTGGTTACTTCTTCTAAGCAGTTATTGTTGTTGAAGAAGGAAGAATGAAGAGAGCTCATTCTTGATTGCTCATGTTAAGGTTTTAGTATTGAAGCAAGCTATGATGATTCTTAGACTACAGTTTTCACTTGCTCTTGTTGTATTGGCAATTGGCATACCGATGCCTCAAGATTTTGAGCAACCTTTTAACAATATTTTTAACAGAAGTTGTTTGGTTTCACGGAGTCGAAGACTACAAAATTTCTCATTCTAAAATATACTAAGATAAAGTATTTTGTATAGTGATTATTCCACATCTTGATCGTAAACTAGTAATGTTTGCATTTTATTTTGGACCAATGCAAAGATAATCTCGATATGATATTCATGTTTTTCTAATACCGCATTAATCATAAATATATCGGTTTGAGCAAGATCTACTATTAGATGAAGAAGATCTCAACTGAATGATGGCATATGTTAAAAGAGTTCAGAAATGAGGGGGGCTGGCTGGGATGGTTGGCACTTCTTACCCAGGAGTTATGTACAAACACTATCTACTACGGTGTACTGTACTCCGTGATAGATACGCAGCCTAGGTAAGAAGTGCTGAAGAGTCGAAAGTAGGAAATAACAATGTAAACAATGCATGTTGAAAATATTGAACCCGGTAACATTAAAAGAAAAGTTTAGCCATATGAGACTCCTTCATTCCCACATAGTAGAGTTCCAAAACATTATCCAGCTCTATTCAACATGCATGGAATATACAGTATAAAGTTTTCGGCTAATGAATCAAATCGAAAAACTTAAAGACTTTATAACTCCCTATATCTAAATTGATGCGATGGGATGAGCCATATAGGAGGCATCATATGTTCTTCCACTCCTGGTGGTGACTGATTATATTTTTGAATAGTGCCATCTTTCAAATTGTAAATACCATTACATATGGGACCACCATCTCTGTAGAATAGTGTACCAATCAAACAATCATCTGTGAAGTATATACAATCTGGTTTGCATTCGGGAAACTTCGAAGCTGAAACTGCCATCGAGTGATTGTCTCCAAGAAACAAAGCATCATTACCCAAGCTCTTCACCTCTTCTAACTTCGCCACATTTTCACCTGTTGATAGAACTACTTTGTACACTACAAACCTGAAACTCTCCCATATTCTTTCTACCATTTCATTATAGTCATATAATTTTCTGGCAAGCAACAGGTCCCCTTCAGATGACTCCACAAGGTATACACGGTGACTATATTCTTCAAATTCTTTCGGTAAAATAAATATTGGTTGAGGAGCTTCCGGCTTCTCCATCTTCAAAGCCCCTATAATGTCTATTGATGCGACTACAGCGTTGTTCGTTACAGCATAGAGGATGCCTTTAAAGAAGATAACATCCGCAGACACTAATTTAGACATCATAAAGTCGATGTATGTCCACGACTTCTGCCCGTATTTCAGCAAGGCTAAGTAGCACATACCATCATATATCGCGACAATGTATAAATCCTCTCGACTCACACAAGGATTTCCCGATAATATAACTTTAAGAGTGAAATAGTCAGCGTAGTCAGCATAGTCATCACCCCATAGCTCTTTGTCGATAGGGGGCAGATCATTTATCTCATCTCCAGTGAAGGGATCATAAAGGGTTACTTTGACATTGAAGTCTGGCCCAGTGGCGAAGGCCAACCATCCATATGAACTTCCACTACATCTAATATTACTTTGTGGTATAGAAAGTTGATTCCAACTAACGAGTGGTCGTCGCGTTGCTAAGCTGTAAAGGCTTGGTGGACTTTTGGTTGTTCGAGTCAGGAGCAACGGACGTTGAGTCAAACATAGCTCGAGAAATTGTGTGATATCGTTGTCGTGCTTATCAGTAATAACTACTAGGCGCCATGGTTTGCATACACAAAGAAATCGAAATAAATCTGTGTATGCGATTAGTTTTTTGAAAATCAAATAAAGAGGTAGGTCAGGAAGCATTGCCCAATTTGATTCTTCAGAAGACATTTGGTCTCCTGCAGTTCATTACACAATCACTTATTCATTAATTACATATATATTAAAAAAACAAATAAAATGATTATATCAACTTGTCTTTCAGTTAGTTGTCATCCAACGTAATATATTGTATTATTAATATTTTCACATGCATATGAGATATCTCTATTATATGGAGTATAATACTTAAAGGGCAAAAAATACCACATGACAATTACTAATTTTTTCAACTAAACAATACAAAAATAACTACCTATTATTTATATAAAAAAGAGACTACCTAATTCAAACATTTTAATATTTACAATTGGTCATCACATTTTTTTTTTGCAGAATCGCAGTGTGTGCATTTTATAACTTGAAAATAAGTGCATATAACATTTTTCAACGTATTTTATGATGTATGAGATTCATTGTTTATAAACTTTTTATATTAACTAATTTTACTATATAATTAAAAAAGTGTATACGTTGGACTGTGCGAGAAAAAACTAGTTCTTCAGACTATGACATTAATATAGATCGTGACATATTCTGAAGGCTTGAACCCATCACCTCTACCTTTTGGTAGGAAGAAAATAATTAATTAAACTACACTTACATTTGATTTGTTTACATTTTTTATTATATATATTACAAAAATTTTAAAAAATTGTGTATAAAATAAACGATACCGAAAAACCTAAGGGGACGGGTGACCCCTAGTCCCCCTAGTTACGCCCCTCATGTTATAAATGAGGCATATGTACTAATACTTCAGGAATAGTCCCCCTAATTACGCCCCTCATGTTATAAATGAGGCATATGTACTAATACTTCAGGAAGAGGGAACCTAATTACCTCACGTGACCGGCACATGTCATTTTTCAGGGGTAATTTAGTCATTTCAAGTCTTTTTCCCAATTTTTTTTTTTGCAAGAAAAAAATCGAAAAACAAGTGAGGTTGATTTAGAAATATAAGTGATCAACAAGGACCCTTTGAAACATAAGTGATCAACCGAGACCCCAACCCAAACGTAAGTTCCCTTATAATGTAAAAATCACAACAAATTAAGTAAAGAATAAAATGTACATTGATTGTTAGAGATAATACCCCTCCATCCTTATTTTACAATAATTATTTTATACATTTTATTTTTAAGTTCAACTTAATGATACATATTTATCTCTAAAAATCAATGTACATTTTATTCTTTACTTAATCTGTTGTGACTTTTACATTATAAGGGAACCTACGTTTGGGTTGGGGTCTCGGTTGATCACTTATGTTTCAAAGGGTCCTTGTTGATCACTTATATTTCTAAATCAACCTCACTTGTTTTTTGATTTTTTTTTTTTGAAAAAAAAAATTGGAAAAAGAACTTGAAATGACTAAATTACCCCTGAAAAATGACATGTGCCTGTCACGTGAGGTAATTAGGTGGTAATTTACAGAGTTTAGGTCTAAAATACCAACTGAGACTCAATTTAAAAACATAAGTGATCAACCAGGACCATTTGAAACATAGGTGATCAACCGGGACCCCTACCCAAACATAAGTGATCATCCTGGTCATTTGCCCTATATATATATATAAATATGTATATATATAAACTTCACAAAGAAAATAACAAATGCAGCAATTATATATGTTGACTTGTACTTTCACATGCATATGTGATATTTTCTTATGTAATGACATAAAATAACTAATAAGTATATAGTCCTTTTAAGAAAAACTATTCTTTTACTAATTGTACAAAAAAGCATAGTTTATAAAAATCCTATTGAAGCTTGCTAACGTGTCAATATTATGGATCAAATTATATAAATAACACATACACATACTTATCAATTAACTCGATATTAATGTCGTAATTCTCCACATTTAAGCTTGAACCATCAATTATATGTTTTTGTTCAATCAAAATTGTAGAAAAAGAGTTCAACTCCAGAGGGTGAAAAGAAGGGCTATGTTTAGTTATAATGTAATCAAAGATATTTATAGGCATAATTATAATGTAATAAGGTGATCGGATACAATAAGGTAATACCAAAACGATTATTTTCTTTGTAATAATGGTATGAATTGACATCCAAGTTAGGGTTCTGGTATTGAATTGTTTCCTTTTCTTTAATATCCACTTAAATTACATATATAGTAGGTTTCCTTATGATTTGTTTCCCTTTTTTTAATATTCATAAATTGATTTGAACTAAGTATGTTAGACTCTAATTGGGTCAAGTTCAAACCAAATATTTGGTGGGCTCGAATCGGGCTCCATCTGAGGACCCAAAGGCATCGGCAGCCTGACTCTCGAAGAGGTTTCTGAATGGCTAGTGATATTGCCAGAGCAATTTTCATTCTGCCAGAGCAAAGTTTGAGTATGTACCTATTTTAACCTTCAAGTCAACTATTATAGTTTATCATGATTTAATATCTTCTTGCAATTAGAGCTAATTTTAAAAATCAGTTATAAATGAACACATTCAATATTTTAAATAGGTTTTTCTATATGCATTCTAATAGTAAATCATCATTAATGAGATGTAACATTGGACAAGAAAGAGTGAAAGACGATTAATCTTGAGATTATTCATTTTCAATGGCGTATAGACTCAAGATCATCAATATTTGCCACTATTTTTGAAGGTAATGAATTTGGAAAATTAATATCTAAGTTGAATGATAATTATCATCATCGGAAAGGTAATGTGCTCAAGATAAATTATACGAGATTGTTGACGAGTCAAATTCTATGGTTTATGAATCCAATATTCAACGGATTAAATGGCGACCGAAGAAAAAAACAAAAGTTCAACCAAAAGAAATCCTTTACAATTTGAAATCATAGAAAAGCTCGGCAAATGTTCTCATCCTCATAGTTGAGAAAATGTTACTTTAAACGTAGTAGTTTTTATTTTAATTTATTTGTCTTATGTTCATCTTTTCATTGTTTAATACTGAGTATTAGTTCTTGTGGATATTGTGTTGCATAAACTTACCTAACAAAATTCATTGTTTAAGATTACCTTTTCTCCTTTCATTGCTAACTCCGTGCAAAAAAAGTTACAGACAACTAATTTCTACATTCATTTCTTTTTGATTGATATTGAAGATCTTACATACTAATGTCTATTGTCTTTTATTTTCAATTGAAACACTTATTTTGTAAATTGTTCCTTTAGTAATAATTATTTTGTACTAGTAGTTGCCTAAGAGAGCAATAATGATGATTAACTAACATTAATGATATATATTTAAAATATGAAATGTGTTCACTTATTGCTGATTTTCAAAATTATTCTAATTGCAAGAAAATATTAAATAGTAAATATTAATGATATAATGCAATAGTTGACTTGAAAGGTTAAAATAGGTACATACTCCAATTTTGCTCTGGCAGAATGAAAATTGCTATGGAAATATCGTCAGCCTTTCTGAATTGACCCAGGAGTAATATATAAACATAGAAGAAAATAACAGTATAAACAATGCATGTTGTAAATATTAAACCCAGTAACATTAAAAGAAACGTTTAGCCTTAACAGTTTCTTCAATCCCACGTAGCATAGTTTCAAAACATTAATGAGGAGAGCTAGGGAAAAGATAATCATTTCATGATGCATGGATTTGAGAAGACAAAGTTTTAGGCTAATAAATCAAATCGAAAACCAAATCCGCCATCTTTCAGGCATCGTTAAGATGCATACTTACATCGAAAAACGGTGTTCTCCGAGTTAATATATAAGATTTTGGGTTACTCTCTCTATAGTCAATTGGTTTTAGAGTGGAACCATACAAACTATTATCATGGTATCACGAGCCAAGTCCGAGTTATTGTTGTTTCTATTCTAGCGGTTAATACCGGCGAAGATTATTCTACCAATGATTGAGTTACACATGAGGGAGAGTGTTAAGATGCACACCCACATCGAAAAACGGTGTCCTCCCGAATCAATATATAAGATTTTGGACTATTCCCTCTATAACCAATTAGTTTTAGAGTGGAACCCCACAAACTCTTAACATGCATGCATTGTCGATTACATTGAGATGAGCAGAAACAAGATAAAGAACGACATAACACGCAAACTCGCCAACTAAACAAGATGAGTAATATTTGTGAAGCACACCAATATTACTAACATTCGACACAATATTCACTAAATATTATACATCATACATAAATATAGACTCGGGTTCCAAATTTATTAAGTCAACCATCAAATCAAAAGATGAAACATCTTTTCGGTGAATGTAGTAAATATACGAGAAAATAGGGTTAAATAGCATCCATCAATAGTGTAAATTAATTTAGAACACACATTTAGAATTTTTAGCAGAATAGCACAAATAAGGGATGAAATTACTAATTTACCCTCCCCTATAAACTTAGAGTATTTTTTAAATATTTTTTTTCAATTTTTTTTAATTTTTTTTTTCCGATTTCTTTTAGATTTTTTTACAGATTTTTTTATTCAATTTTTTTCGATAGATTTTTCATTTTTCTTTTCAATTTTTTTTATATTTTTTTTTTTCGCTTTTTCTTTTCTTTTTTTTGATTTTTTTTCATAGTAAAAGAGGTTTGATTTTAATAGTTGTTTTAGCTAAAAGTTTCAGTTTTGACAAAAAAATTTGGCAAAATTAAACTTTTTTCCTATCAAGACCGATTTTTTTGCCAAAATCGAAACTTTTAGCCAAGACAAATGAAAAAAATCGAAAAAAGAGTCGAAAATAATTGAAAAAGAAAACAGAAAAAAATCGAAAAAGAAAATGAAAAAATCCAAAAAAGAATCAGAAAAAAAAATCTAAAAAAAATCTCTAAGTTTATAAGGGGGGTAAATTAGTCATTTCATCCCCTTTTATGCTATTCTGCTAAAAATTCTAAATGTGTGCTCTAAATTAATTTTCACAATTGATGGGTGCTATTTAACCCAATTTATCGTAAATATACTACGGCCATCTCAAAAACACCAAGTAGTTAAATTCATATTAATAAAAAGTCGACAACCTCTTTAGTTTAATTCACACAAATAACTTCAATTTAAATCAAAATCTTTAACTTCAAAACTAAAGTATGTCCACAATACTATGTTTTTATACATTTTTTCACCAAATTGTATGTACTGTAACTTTCATTTGTTTATGATCTATTGCAATACAAGTATGCCTTTATACAATTAATGAATGTATATTAAGTAAATTCCAAAATGTATTAACTCGAACAGGTAAATTTCAGAACTGGTTAAGGAGAGTATTGATTGCTCTGCCTAATGTCACCACCAAGATCGAAGATGATTTATCTGAGAAATCGGACAATGATTTTGGGACACGAGGGGTAATTAGTAGCCCTTGTTCTCCCTCTTCGATTTCCACTTGAAGATGAACGTTTGGAGAAGATTGTAGAGTATTTTGAAATTGGGGGTTTTATTAGAGCACTTTACATTAGCTTCCTTATAAATTTGCCCTAAGCATTCACACTAGTCAGTAATCACCTTAATTTAATCTCTAAAATATTCTCTATTTATTACATTTATTAATTTTGGGAATGTGTTTTAATATTATTACTTTTCCAACTTCCTTACTTGATACCCTATTTAATACTCCCTTTGTTTTTTTTAACCTATTGTTTGGCAACAATTTACTTTATTAAAGACATAAAAGTATTACTCTATTACCCCTATTTAATTGTATTGGTTCCACCATAAAGCTATTAGCTAATGTCTTGAAAGTTGAAAAGTCAATTAAACATACTACTTTATTAAGGATAAAATAGGAAATATAATGAAAAAGCACATTGAAAATAGTAAACACTATCTTAAAAACCACAAGAATTCTAACCCAAACAATAGGTTAAAAAAAACGGAGGGAGTACAAACTAGATGTTTGTACACAGTCTCGCCTGTGCAAATTTTTCATCAGATTTACGATATATATAATTTAGATTAATTTTTATACAAAATTGGTGATGAATTGATGATCCATGAGAGAGAATAAAGTAAATTTGATAAAGGTAGTTTTGGGGAATGATCTCAATACTCATATATTGGCACAACTAATTGAATTCTAAAAAATTTGGTGTGGCCATCTTATTATAAAGAGTCTAGAAAAGAAGATTTTTAACATTTTTTTGAATCCCCTTACCTTTTATTGAGATAAAAGTGTTTTTAGAGACACTACTACAAATGCTCTTAGAGCATTCACTGCAGTGAGTGTATAATTGTTTTTATCTCAATAAAATCAATAATAGGGAAGGATACACTAAAATAGACTCACTTAGCCTATTTTCACTATCTCTAATATGGGCTAGCCCACTTTAAAAATATAGAGGAAGAGTTTACAGGGTGAAAATATGGGGTCTTCCCACCAAACTCCAAATCACTTTCCTCCATCTTTCTTCAACTTTTTTTCATATTCTTTCTTCCTCCATCATCAACCATCTTTCAACAAAGATAATTAGGTGATTGTATAATTTATATTATCTTCATCATCATTAGTCATAATTTTGCATCCAATACTTGAAATTAGAAGTTGCTAATTTTATTATTTTTAAATAATTTATGTATTGTTTACTATGATATTTTGGTATGTATTTGAAAATTATTAATCTGATTATGAATAAAAAACATTATAATTCAATGTTTACTCATGTTTTGAGGCAATGATACTGAAGAATTATATGTTGCCCTTTTATCATTAGTATTGGTCTTGGTATAAAATTCTTTTTTGTTGGTAATATAACGAATTGGGTTTTGGCATTGACTCAACTTGCATATGTTGTTAGTGCCATACTGCCATATTGTACGTTGAAGTAAGGAATATGACATAAATTGGAGTAAGTTTGTTATATGAAAGAGTGAAACAGAGGAGTAAAGAGGAATAAGTTCTTAGAGCATTCGCAGCAGATTCCTTAAAAATTTTCCCTAAAATCAACTCCTTATACTACTTTATTAAATTTAAGAAGTATGTTTTAACTTTTGCACAAATTCAGATTCCCTATTTATTACTTTCAACACTTGATATAAAGAACAAAAGTGGTTTGGGGAAGGTGTAAATATAAGGCATTCCCTATAATATTTGGTAAAGTTTTTAGAGATAGGGAATCTGCTATTTGATACCTTTTTGCTTCTTTTTGTCTTTCCCTATTCTAAATATGAAATTGGAAGAGGTTTAGGAAGTCTGTTGCGAATGCTCTAAGTTATTTTTAAATGGTTTATATCTATTTAGTAAATGAAGATGTTAAACAGAGGAGTTAAAAGAAAGGAAGTTACAATTGTTTCTGAGTACCAGTGGCGGACCTAACGGGGGTGGGGTGGGCACCGGCCTCCCATAAGTTTTTCGGTATATGTGATTGTTCAAATTTTTGTGATGTATATAATAAGAAGTGCAACTAAACCAAGTGGAACTGTGGAAGTATAGCTTAGATGATTAAGTCTTTCCTTTAGGAGGTGGAGGTCAAGTGTTCAAGCCCTCTAAGTTTCATTTTTAACATATTTTCAAACTTTTTTTTTGATACTTTAACAATTGTTTCTTTATTTTGACCCCCTCTATTTTATTTTTCTTAAAGTTGGCCTCCCTCTATTTTCATCCTGGTTTCGCCCCTTCTGATATATGTTAAACTATTTAGATCGAAAATGGTTAACATGATTAATAAATTAGAGATTTCGTATATGTATGTTTGACAGAAAAAATTTGCTCAACAACAAAATATTGCATAGCGAGGGAGTAAATTGTGAAAGTAATAATTAGTACATCAATTACATAATGGTATTTTGCTTTTATTTTTTATAAAATAGGGAGTAAAGTAAGTAAACTGGAAATAGATCAAAACTAAAATACCTTCCTTAATTGATAATGGTGTTAAATAGAGGATATTTTAAGGATTATTTTGGGGAAGCTAGTGTGAGTGAATGCTATTAGGCTTTTGGAAGGTTTTGGTCGAGGGTAGAGGTATAGTGTTTTTTCGGAGGGAAATAGACATTTTGCTTTCATATGAAGCTTCACACGTTACATTTCCAAGTAGGGGCATAATTGTCATTCCATACCCTTTTACCATTATACACACCGGGGCCTGTTTACGAACCGGTTTGCTTGCAAATCGGTTTGTTAAAATCGGCTCGTTTGCTCACTCGGTTTGATTATCGAACCGGTTACGATTCGGTTAAATGAATCGTAATTCGTTTCCACTCGCTCGGTAATCGCTCAGTAAACCGTTTATAAAATTTATTTTAATAAAATACAGTTAAATTAAACGATTCGTTCGTAATTCATTGCAAATTGCCCGTTAATCGTTCGTTAAAATGCTTTATAATACTTCTTTTTATTTAAAAAATTATACCAAGCATAACCTAACTATCCGATTTTCAAGTGAAAAACGGATTACGATTGAAGCGATTAGCGAACCGAGCGAGCTATTTTTGTTTCAAACCGATTAACTAACCGGTTTTTTGGAATGTATGTGAACCAATTAACGATTCGGTTTTTTCCGAATTAATTTCGAACCGGTTACGAATCAAACTTTCGAACCGGTTTTGTTAACGGTCCGATTTGCGAGTTGACCGGTTTAATTACTTGTCCGAACCGGTTTGGTCCAAAACCGCCTCAGACCGGCTCGTTAACAGCTCTATACACACCCAAATAGTTTTTGAATGAGAAATGACTATTTTGACCTTAGATGAAACTTCATGAAACATTACACTTACAAATAAGAGGAACAAAATTGTCATTTCACTCATCTGAAAAACACTATTTGATATGTATTGGTGTGTAGGCCTGTTAATGAGCCGAGAAGCTCGAAAAGCTCGCTCGAATTCGATTCGAAAAGCTCGGTTCTTGACTCGATTCGAGAAATCAAACATAGAATCGAGCCCTCACTTTCGATGTTCGACCAAATGAATCGAATAGCTCGAATAGCTCTGCTCGGCCTACCCTTTTATATTTATACAATAAATTCTTGGAGGCA
Source organism: Echium plantagineum (assembly GCA_003412495.2). NCBI lineage: Eukaryota > Viridiplantae > Streptophyta > Magnoliopsida > Boraginales > Boraginaceae > Echium > Echium plantagineum. The sequence continues at coordinate 6,582,650 of CM016568.1, read as the reverse complement.
CCACCAATCATATATATCTTCATTAATCATGGGTGTAATCCCATGGCGTGAAACGGTGAAAACAAGAACCTCAAACTCTAACCCCGTTCATCTCATCATCCACTTGCTTGTTTTCAATTGAAGATTTAATGTTGATGCATCTCCAATCAGTTATGTATTTAATTAATTTTTTGGTTTAATTAGGTACTCAGTTTGGATTTTGGATTTAATTAGGCACTCAAAAGCTCGAAGGTTCGGTATATTCGGCTCGAAAAAGCTCGACTCGTATGCGATTCGAGAAAGCAAACATAGAATCGAGCCTTGATTTTCGGTATTCGGAAGATATTCGACTCGATTCGAATTCCAAAACGAATGAGCCGAATCAAATATTCAGATACTCGGCTAGATACGGCTCGAATACAGGCCTATTGGTGTGTGTATAATAGATCAGCTCGAAAACTTAGTATTTTGGTGTGTGTACAAAAGAGTATAGGGAAATACACATAACCCTTAACTAGTCAGTAGATTTTGAAATTTTTACTTCGTCTAAGTACGTAGATACCTTCTTTGGCCATCAATGAAAAAGTAAACTGGAAAAGAAAGGAAATGCAAATCCTAGAGAAATATGCAATTTGCCAAAAATATGATGTCTATGTTGCTGAAAAACAACTATATAGACATGAGACTCAATCAGGGGTCAAAGTGATAGTTAAGTATATTGTGAAAAGTCATACTGCTTACCGATTAGCGACTATTTAGGAGTTCGCTAAGTTGATCACAATATAACAGATTACAAGAAGATAATTCTATAAGTAAGAACTAGACAACCCTTTTATATTGAGCCAATATTTAAAGATATATCAATTTCATATGAATTTTTTTTTAAAAGTGTATCAAAATATCGAGAGTAATTTAGTCATTTTGTCCCCTTAATGCCATTTATGATAAAAAATAGTCAAGGATGTCAAAAATTTAAAAAAAAAAACTAAAAAAAGTGTCATTCTTCCAAATTTCTCATAATAAAAATTCGTAGAAACTTGACACAATATGGAGGTAGTAGTACATTAGCAACAACAATAGTCATTTCCCGGAAAGACAGCATACTATGATAAATTGGTTATCACTCGCTGCCAAAGATATGGTAAATTAGTTATCACTCACTTTTCAGCTAATTCTGCGCAAATATATCTGAGTTTAAAATTAAAAAAACCAAATATCAAAATCAAAACCATACAATCTTACCGAAATGTAGCTAATCGTTATTTTCTCTTTTTTTTTTTGTAAATTAGCAATGAGGTGAGTATCGAAGCCAGGACCTTCTGCTCAGTAGCAAGAGCCTTTTCCACTAGGCTATCCGATTAACTCCTAACCGTTATTTCTTTAAGCAAATTTTTTATTAGCTTCTTCATTGCCTGGATTCTTATCAGGATGGTACTAGAGAGCGAGCTTCCTATAAGCTCGTTTAATCTGATCCTCAGCAACACCTTTTTGTACTTGTAATATATCATAATAACTCTTCCAGAATAACCAAAAGTCATTGAGGAATTAAGTAACACCAAAATAGAGCAACAACCATACCACATCAACTATAAGCATTATATCGAGAACTCGATAATAAAAATCCATGATATTAACATATGTAATAGACGCGAAGCGCAATAGAGCACTATCCCGACTCATTATATCGAAAACTCGGTCATCTGCTGAAACATTCCTCGTAATGCTGAAAACGAGTCGAGTCGAGCCGGGTACTGGAATACCCCACTCTACTTCTTAAGGTAACGAGTCGGGTAACAACGAGTCGGGTAATTTAGCGAGCATAACTTTAGTACCCTACTCGACCCCAGGGACGGAACTGGAGGGGGGGGGGGGGGGGGGGTAGGGGGGGCATGTGCCCCTCAGACTTTTCAGAAAGCTTTATACTCCCTCCGTCCCTAAATGATTGTCACATTTGACTTTTGGTGGTCAATAAAACACGATTTAAAATAGAAATATCTCTTATTTTAAATGCAAAAAAATTATAATAAGTTGATACTTCAAAAATATATATTGAGACGAATCTAACGAGGTCCCACAAGACTATATTATTTCTTTTCGTTTAGTGAGAATTCGTGATCAAATTTTGTTGTAATTGACCACAAAAGTCAAAATGTGACAATCTTTTAGGGACGGAGGGAGTATATAATATGTGTACAAAGGCATACATATCAAGTATTGGCTTAGTTGGCCCCCTCAACCATCTACTTCCTACTCCATCAAGGATCGAATCCCCTTGGCCTATTCTTTTTTTTTGAGTTGTTGTATTATATTAAAACCCATACCAGCAACACACTTAACTAATGATGAAGTATAAAAGTTGCTTACTCAATTAGAGTTGTTGGACTATACTATCAATCTTTTCTTTTTTTACTTATATGTCATTCAATTTGCTATTAATTTAAATTTTATATTATTAAAGTTAAGAGAATTAATTAAATATCATTATTTCAATTTCACTTTTTTATCATTCGTTAAGTAAGTTGCGCATTATTTAAGCAATATTATTATTAAACTATATATATTATTAGTAGTATTAGGTGTACTACTACTAATGATATTTATAGATTGGTAGAGATTTATACATGTTTTGTGAATATATTAGTGTAGTGCTTAAGAACTTACATTTTTTCGATTATTGGTAGAGATTGATATTGATATTGATATTAATTGGTAGAAATTAATATATTAGTGTACTACTTATCTTACCATATATAATATAGAAAGTGATCAATTAGTTATTGAAAAATATGAAGCCTCATGTTCTCAATTCTCCATAAATTATTTTTTGAATTTTGAATAAATAATTTTATATAATCTATCTATATTATTTACTAAAATGTAATTGGGGTAAGAGAATTAAAAGTTATCTTTTGAAGTTCCATTTAATAATATAATTATTTTATTTTGTAAATATTTTGCACAATAAATACTCACTAATATGCATAATATTATAAACCATATATTTATCAATTGATAAGAAACCATATATTATAAAGTATTGATGAATTAATTGTATACAAGCTGGACTGTGTACAAACATCTAGTATTAATATTAGTGTACTACTTATATAATATACATATATTGATATTAATTGGTAGAGATTTATACATGTTTTTAGTGCGTAATATTTTTTTATTATCGGTAGAGTTTTATACGAAAAAAAAGTGAAAGTATCTCTACCGATAGTATTATTGATAATTATGATAGAGTAAAAGGTCGTAGAGTACCTTTAAGATGAACTTTTTAATTTTTGTTAACGAATATTTCAATTTTACAAGTTATATGTATTTATATTTATATTGTGCCCCCTTACAATTCCATCCTGGTTTCGTCCCTGCTCGACCCCTTATAATTACTAGTCGGGTAGTCTAATTATCTGGCTTTACTCCTTTATTTCCCGGCTCCTTAAGGCAAAATGAAAAAAAAAAACTTATTTTCACAAAAAAAGTATATATTGGTATATTTGGAACATTAAGAAATTACATAAACTTAATTATATGAAATATTGATAATATAAATTTACAAAACTTAATTATAAATAATATGTGAACACATATATTAAATTAGTTAATTTATTTGATAGTTTATTAAGAGATCGGGTGATTATCGAACGAGCCGAGTATCTGAAAGGAGTTCAACTACTTAGCCAACTCCTTTCCAGCACTAATCCGTCGTCCAATTTGCCTGTGATAAACCTCATTACTACAATAAATGGCCTCTTGCCTGAAGCTGGCTAGAGCCATTAAAGAGATTATTAAAGAATGATCCCTAACTTCATCTTCTGCTTATCTCGTTTGATTTGTTCTCGAATCAGTTAATGGTTTCACAATTCATTGAATCACTTGAAAAATGATTGTGTGTTCTTCAAGTTACCTTGCTTACTTGGTCGTTTTCGAATCAACTAATGAGTTAATTGGTCTGCTATTTTGAATCTTTTTCATGTTAATGATTTCACAATTCCATAATGACTTTAGAATGGTGACTTAATTGGTCTGCTATGAGAACAAATTTAAATACTACTATTAATTTTTGAATCCTAATATCTGAAAATATTGAATTGGACTATGTACCAATGCCTGATAATTCAGATTATTTATTTATTTATTAAATTGCTGAAATTAGGTAGGCTCCAAATAAATTTTGTGACTATTTGCCATGCTAGAATTGATTTCTTGTATTTCATCGTAATGGGATGATTATGTTTTCGATTTCTATTATATTTATTTAAGTTCTTTTTGGGTCAAGATTGCTATATTGTGAGGGTGTAAAGAATGTGATGAGGTAGATTTGAGGAGAAAATTGCTGAAATGGTCCCCGATAGTATGATCCAGTTGCACTTTGGTTTCAATAGTTACGCGGTTGTACATTAGTCCCCGAAAGTGGTCAAAAAGTTGTACTTTAGTCCCCACGTCAAGTTTTCCGTTAAAATTGGGGTAAAATATAATTTTTAAGAACTACAGTTGATTTTTTTGCCTAAAGATTCCCTTCAAACCAGAAAACATTGTTGTGTTTGATGATGTTTGGAAGTGATAAGAGTCTATGGGGTTCCACTCTAAAACCAATTGGCAATAGAGGGAGTAGCCCAAGATCTTATATACTAACCCGGGAGGACACCGACTTCCGATGTGGGAGGTGTATCTTAACACTCCCCTCACGTGTAACCCAATCGTCGGCGGAATATTCCTCGCCGGTATTAATTGCCGGAAACAACATCGGCGGGTTACACGTGCCTCAATAACTCAGGCCTGGCTCTGATACCATGATAAGAGTCTATGGGGTTCCACCCTAAAACCAATTGGCAATAGAGGGAGTAGCCCAAAATCTTATATACTAACCCAGGAGGACACCGACTTCCGATGTGGGAGGTGTATCTTAACAGGAAGGTACCTCATTGGGAAGCTATCCACTTAGCTTTTCCATGGAATCAATTTGGGAGCCGAGTACTGCAAACAACAAGAAGCAGCGCAGTCAGCCAAGCTTCAAGCAAGACTGATGCAGGGGAATTTGCGTATCAATTTAGACATTTGCCCGACCAAGAAGCAATGCAACTATTCTGCAAAAAAGCCTTTTCGGGTTCCATTTCTTGCCCTCAACATCTAAACCAAATATGCGAAAAGATTCGAAGGAAATGCGAAGGATTACCACTGGCTATTGCGGTAATTGGTAGCTATTTGGCTACGAGGGAGCTGAGCATGGAAGAGTGGGAGTTGTTCTGTAAAAGGCTAGGTGCTGAAATGGAGCAAAATAGCCAACCTGATGCGATCTCCAAATTGATTTCTCTTAGTTACTATGACTTGTCTCCCCATCTCAAAAATTGCTTCTTGCACTTGAGCATTTTCCCTGAAGATTTTTTAATAGAAATTGATTTTCTAGTTACACTTTGGACTGCGGAGAGATTTGTTGAGAAAATAGATGGCATGACAGTAGAGAAAGTAGCAAAAGGTTATGTAAATGAACTTGTTGATAGATGTTTAGTACAACGTGCTGAGACTTTTGGTGAAGGAAGTACTGATTCTATTCGAATACATGACATCATACGGCAGATTGTTCTTGTAAAGGCAAATGAACAAAACATAACCACCATAGTTCGTGGGTAAGATGGGATGATCTTTCAGAAAAAAGTGAGACGATTAACACTTCATCATGACTCCATCATTGGTCACTAAAAACAAAGTCGAAGCTATTGTAAGTCCATTCGGTCGCTATACATATTTGATGGTGATGACACATCTGAGCAATATCTATATGATCTATTATCTCATGGTCGAAAGCTAGTAAAAGTGTTGAGTTTTGTAAATGTTAAATCGGACAGGATTCCCGATAAAATCTTCAAATTGTTTCATCTCAAACATCTCAACCTTGAAAACACATGTGAAATCTGTTTCAACATCAATAGGAAATCTTCAAAGTCTTAAAACCTTAAATTTGATGGGCACTTATGTCACAGAACTCCCTGCTGAAATGGAAACACTTCATCATCTAAGGCATCTCCTTATTGGTGATAATTATCCCTCCAACGACTTCATCGCATAAAGGGAAGTAAAGTGGGTAACATCAGAATAGTGAGAGAGGTTGGGAAATTAGTTGAGCTAAAGGAATTGGGGATAACGGAGCTGAAGATGGAAGATGGAAAAGAGCTTTGTTCTTCCCTCGGGAATCTCAGAGAACTCCGTAAGTTGTTTGTTTCTTCATTGAACGAAGAGGAGATGATTGATTTTGAATACTTGAAGCCCACATATCTTCCCCGACTTCAATCACTCAAATTGGAAGGACGTTTGGAAAAAAATTCAGAATGGATATCTTCTCTTCGCGCACTAGAGCATTCGGATTAGATGTTTCAATGTATTCCTTTATTTTATATTTGAAAAATAATAGTAATATTAATAGTACAAAAACACACAACATTTGGGATGAGTACACAAACCACTTTTAATCATGTTTATTAGCTCACTTGTAATCAAAAATGAAAAATACTTATTTCATAATAAAAATCATAAATTAATAATAACAATATAAATATAAAATTGTTAATTAATATGATTATTATAACAAATTGAAACGTATTAATAATTGTTATTAAAATTATTAATATGATTATTATAATTGTTATTAATAATTGTAAGGTACTAATAATAATTATTAAAATTAGTAAGGTGATCCTGTGCATGAAACTCGCGTCGTTAATGGGTTTATCAACGAGCAGGGAACTCATTACTAGCCTTATCAACGAGCAACATGCTCGTTATTACTCTTATCAACGAGCTCAGTACTCATTAATGATTTCCGGACTCATTTGAATAATATACAAATGTAATTTAAATATTTAATATACCAATAATGCACGAGATAGGATGCTAACCTCAACAATACTCGACGGTTTTTTCTTGTCCAAGACCTACGTGAGGTATTAGAGCCATATACTAGCATAGTAGCATATCATATCTTATCATAATAATTAAGATTTTCCATATTCAACAACCACTCATCATTTATGACTAGCTAGAATACTTTTCTTTCACATATATGCTATCTAACCGATTTTATTATTCTCCAAAGAAAATACTACCAAAAGCATTTAATCTTGATACCACTGAGATTGAATTCAAGAATGGCTAGCATACTATCCGGCCCCCTTACAGCTCTCACAACCGTCATAACAAACGAGATTGAATTGCTTGGAGCACTAGGTGGGGAGCTTCAAAGCCTAAAAGACGAATTCGAACAAATGGTGGTTTTTCTCCAAGCAGCAGACACCATGCTTGTCCAAGATTATCCCGGTGTAAGAATCTGGGTTGACCAAGTTCGTGATGTCGCTTATGATGTCGAAGATGTTCTTGATGAGTTTGTAATGCGATGCTCATATCATCGTCGTTCACCTAGATGGTATGGAGTATTCCAAAAGGCGTATACCAAGTCAGCTGGGGCTATTAAAGCTCGACATCAACTTGCAACTCGAGTAGAAGAAATCAAGGTGCGAGTAACAAATATTTCAAAATCACATGAGAGATATAAGACCAAATATCAAGGTTCGTTGCCAGACCAAGCCTCGTCCTCAAGAGTTTCCCGCATGAACAATGTGCAGTATGATAAGAGAAGTGATGCATTGTTCTTGGAAGAAGCTGATCTCGTTGGGATTGAAGTACCCAAAAAAGAGCTTACTGATGTGCTTCTCAAAGCAGATTCCCGAAGAAATGTAATCTCAGTTGTAGGCATGGGCGGATTGGGTAAAACCACTTTGGTAAAAAAGGTTTACGACGATGTTTCCATAAGAAACCAATTCCATTATCATGTGTGGGTCACTGTATCGGAAACATTTAAACCGGAGGAGTTATTCAGAGATGTAATCAGACAACTATTTGAAGAGGAAAAGCAACAAGTCCCTCGAGAAGTGGACACAATGGGCATTGATAGGCTAAAAGAGTTTGTTAAAGGTTTCCTTCAAACCAAAAAGTACATTGTTGTGTTTGATGATGTTTGGCATGAAATTGATTGGGAAGCTATCCACTTAGCTTTCCCAAGGAATGAATTTGGGAGTAGAGTACTGCTAACAACAAGAAGCAGCGTAGTCGGCCATGCTTCAAGCAAGACCGATGCAGGGGGATATGCATATCAATTTAGACATTTGCCCGACCAAGAAGCAATGCAACTATTCTGCAAAAAAGCTTTTTCGGGTTCCATTTCTTGCCCTCAAAATAATCTAAACCAAATATGCGAAAAGATTCTAAGAAAATGCGAAGGATTACCACTGGCTATTACGGTAATTGGTAGCGTTTTGGCTAAAAAGAAGCGGAGCATGGAAGAGTGGGAGTTGTTCTATAAAAGGCTAGGTGCTGAAATGAAGCCAAATAACCAACTTGATGCGATCTCCAAATTGATTTCTCTCAGTTACTATGACTTATCTCCCTATCTCAAGAATTGTTTTTTGCACTTGAGCATTTTCCCTGAAGATTTTTTAATAAAAGTTGATTCTCTAGTTGCATTTTGGACTGCGGAAGGATTTGTTGAGATAAAAGATGGCATGACGATAGAGGAAGTAGCAGAAGGTTATGTAAATGAACTTGTTGATAGATGTTTAGTACAACGTGCTGAGACTGTTGGTGAAGGAAGTACTAATTCTATTCGAGTACATGACATCATACGACACATTATTCTTGTAAAGGCAAATGAACAAAACATAACCACCATAGTTCGTGGGCAAGAAGGGATGATCTTTCAGAAAAATGTGAGACGATTAACACTTCATGACTCCATCAGTGATCACTCAAAACAAGGTCGAAGCTATTGTAAGTCTATTCGCTCGCTATACATATTTGATGGTAATTACACATCTAAGCAATTTCTATCTGACTAGTATTATGTTACGTGCGTTGCACGTGATAAATTTTTGAATAAATTGTTAACGATATATACTACATATATCAAAATTTATATGGATGTGTAACTTTTCACTTTTAATCGAGTTCATGTGCAATTTGTAACTTCCTCGAAGAAAACATCAAAAAACGAAAATTATACCATTGCACATGATTGATTTATAGTAATCAACAAACACAAGTGTACAACCATTATAATTTATAAATATTTTACCAAATAATAATGAATTTAAAAAGGACATTTACTTATCCATTAAGTAATATAATATTGATATACTTAAGAGTACTATAGTATTGATATAATTAAAGATATCCATATATGGATAATTGATATACTATATACCAATAAAAATATCTAACAGACTACATGCACTCACGTATACGTAATACGTTAAAGCTTATTATTAAATTTCTTCATATGTAGATAATTCATAGATAACGATTTAATAAAAGAGAATGAAAATTATCTCACATGATAAACACTTCAAATGTTATAGTTTTTCATCACTAATAGATAACTGAGAAATACTATGAAATATTATTACCACTACTGGGTCATCGTTGCAGTAAATATATAAAGTTAAGCAAAAATATCTAAATTTAAAAATATAATAAAAGAATCATTTACATAAGAACCTCTCTTTTAAAAGTGAGTTTGTTACTAACTAAAATAATTAATACTTTTTCAACTATATCTATCTATTTATAGTATATATAGATGATGATTTTAAATCAAATAATATTATCCATAAAAGATTAAAAAAAATTACATTTTTTGGATTAACTCATATTTGTTACTAAAGAATACGCATATGATAGTTCACCATTCTACTTAGTGTATTTTCTACGTAATACTAAATAACTACATTATATTAATATATGTGATGATGCATATGTGCAATATATAAAAATAGTAATTGACTATAATTTCAACGAGCCATACAAAAGTACATACCAAAGATTTTGCAATTCATCTTTGAAAGAAGATTATGAGATTATGAGACACACTAAGACGAAATTACATAACATGTTTTGGGCCTTAGATAGTATCAGGACTATAAGAACTTCATCTAATCGACTGTTATTATTTCTTCAAATATCTATTCATAAAGAAATATAAGTCATTCGCTAACGCGTCTCTTAGATAGTTCTCTTGTAAAACAGTTACCTTGATGTTTTATTCGTATAAAAAAGATAGTTAATCAAATCATAAAATCAATATAATTGCTCTTCTTATTTTTTGTTTTAAATTGATCTTCTATAATGAAAAGAACTATGACATTGATATAAAAAGAATGTAAAAAATCAATTTGAAGTCATCAATATGATTTTTAATACTAAAATAATACAAACATTATTACACTAAAATATAAGGGCTTTAATACATTCACATATAGTTGAATCTATAGTTGAAACTAATATTTTAATAATAACTTTAATATAATTGTTTTTTATATATAAATTAGCGATGAGAGTATGAATGCGATGGTATTACACTTAACTATTACAATAAATTTTTAAGTAATATACAATTAAAGTACATATGAGCTAAATTGTCAACAAGGTTTGAAATTATAAATAACCGAAGACCTCCTTTTTTAATAATAACTTTAATACAACTTGATGACTAATTTTCCTAAAACAAATAACGAATAAAATATATATTAATCATGAAATTGTAAGGATCAAAATTCTATTAAAATTAGATATGTAATGGTAATAATTTGTTAAACTAATTGTAAGATTTATATGGTTTGATGACTACTTTTGCTAAAGGAAACTATGAATCTAACTTTTTTTACAATTTACATAGTTGACATTCATATATCAGTCATATATTATACAAAATTGAATATATTGCATATAAGTCATATGTAAATACATACAAATACATATTTTAGCCTTATTTGAGTATCAATCATATGATTGAAAAATCTTATAAAGAAACAATGAATTAAGTAATTTACAATAAAAAAGTTGTATATATTGATTCTAAAAGAAACTAAAGGGTCATATATAATTTCGCAAATTAACCCAAACATTTATTCCCTCCATCGCTAAATGATAGACCCATCTACTTTTTTACGGTCTCCAAGATACGACGTAAAACATAAATATTTTTAATTTTACAAGTGTAAAAATTATAAAAACTTGATATTTCAAAAATATATATTGAGACGAATCTAACAAGATCTCATATGACTATATTATTTCTTATCGAGTAATAAAAGTTTACGGTAAAAACTTTCGAAGTTTGACCCAGAGTCAAAATGGCTCTATTAAAAAGGGATGGTGGGAGTAATTTATATTAACTTATATGAATTTAATTTATATTTTAGTAATAACAATTTTAATTTTTTAATTTGACTTTTGATCCTTATAATTTCATCATGTATACATATATATGTATGTATATATATCGTTTTAATATATAATAAAATAACACTCTTACAAAATTTAAAATAATATTATATGTAGATTGAGCTTACGATAACATTAAAGAAAAATTTTCATAATATTCTTATTGAGTATTATATATCAATAGAAGACATATTATTATTTTATGCATAAATAAATTTATATAGAAAGAATATAAAAGTCATCAGTTAATTTTACATATCTCATCCAAGTTTAATAATTAAATAATATTATATGAATGTATTTTTTGTTTTATATATAGATATATTAACCTTAGTATATTGATCATATTTCTAGTTTTTATTATGAATGAACTAACGATAATTCATAAAAGTAAGTAAAAAACTATAATATAAAGGAAATCTTACATTGAGAAGTCTCAACAACAAACCAATATTACTGATGATTGTTCAATTGTACATTGTATGTCCAAACCTGTAGATGAAAGATAAAAACGATGTTAGTTGATAAACAACAGAGAATTTGTGCAAATATGATTTTTTTTTCTTAATCATCGATGTTAATGAAAATGAAAAAGTGAACTGCTCGAACAAAAAAAAATGAATTTACTTTAGATGAAAGACAAGAAAAAATGATAATAGATTGAAGGATATATATGAATGTTAAAAGTAAGGTAATTCAAGATATAGTGTTAAAACACATTTATTGAGTGTCATTATTTCTCAAAAACATTATTTACTCTCATTATTTTTTTAAATTAGATTTTTAATTGACATTATTACCAACTATATAGTGTAGTTTTAAAAGTTAAATGTTATCTTTTGTAATTGTTGTATCTTTTGAAGATCTTTCTACTAATTTTAACTTCTAACTTTTGTTATAGTCGAATTTGAACTCTTATAAATATTTAATAATTTTTGCAACTTTTGTGTCTGGGTATTGCTTTTTGATCTCATAATATGCATATTGTCATTTTTCATCTCTCAATATCAATTGATATTTTGTAATTAAATCATGTAAAAGAAATAGTTCTCCATATTATCATCTTTAGAGCTAAATATTATTTTGATAAATATGAATATTTTTACCTGTTTTTTAGACTCTCGTGGAATATGAAAAACTATTTGAGCATTTAGGTTATGTCATTAATAAATTTAATGGAGAGCCTTATACTCTTGATGATGTGATTCTTATTGGCTCTTGAAATTCTCTATATTGTGATTATCACAAGGATTGTTGAAAATATAGTATTTGAATATGCTATAAAGTTCAAATTGTATTAGTTTAATTTGATTATATGTGCTTAGTTTTATTTTGATATAATTATTATTAGAGAAAGTTGAATTGGCTCATCAAAGTGGTGATCCTAAAGTTACACTAAATAACACATTTAATTACATTTATTGTGTAGGAAATGATAACACTAATAACGGTAGTGATTCACCTTCTATGAATTATTTGCATTCGAATGAAATAATGTAGTTGTGGCCAATAATTAATGGATACAATTGGTTGAGATGAATTTTTCATTTTTCAAATAATCATTAATATTACTTCATAATGTACCCATCCCTTCAGCTTCTCATTAAAAGATACATATAATTGAAAAATTAAATTAATAGTAATATATGAATGGAAAAGGGTAAAATAGTCTTGACAAAATGTGGAAGAAACACCTAAGGGTGTTGGCTCTTTTATAAGTATTATAGATCTATTATCTCATGGTCGAAAGCTAGTAAAAGTGTTGGATTTGAAAAATGTTTTATTGGGGAGGATTCCCAATGAAATCTTCAAATTGATTCATCTCAAACATCTCAACCTTGAAAACACAAATGTGGCATCTGTTTCAAAATCAATTGGAAATCTTCAAAGTCTTGAAACCTTAAATTTGATGGGCACTTTTGTGAAAGAACTCCCTGCTGAAATTCAAACACTTCAACATCTAAGGCATCTCCTTATTGGTAATATTACCTTTTACAGAGGTGTTAAGGCATGTTGTAGGATTGGCAATCTTAAATCACTCCAACGACTTCGTTACATACAGGCAAGTGAAGAGGGTAAGATCAGAATAGTGAGTGAGATTGGGAAATTAGTTGAGCTAAGGGAATTGGGGATAACGGAGCTGAAGATGGTAGATGGAAAAGAGCTTTGTTCTTCCCTTGGGAATCTCAGAGAACTCCGTAAGTTGTATGTTCATTCAGTGGGATTTGGGGATGAGATCATTGATTTTGAATACTTGAAGCCAACATATCTTCCCCGACTTCAATCACTCACATTGTTTGGGCGTTTGAAAAAACATCCAGAATGGATATCTTCTCTTCGCACACTTACAAAGATAGAGCTTTGGTTCAGCAAGTTAAGCGATGATCCACTTGTATGCCTCAATGATTTGCCTAATCTGACCACTCTCATACTATGGAGTGCTTACCAAGGAGAAAGTTTGTGGTTCAAAGCTGGCGGATTTCCCAAACTCAACCACTTAAAACTAATTGGCTTAGAAGAGCTAAGATGTGTGATAGTGGAGGAGAATTCTATGCCCTTGCTTCAACTATTATCTTTGGGAAATTCTAAATTAATGAAAGAGCTCCCTACAGGTCTCGAATATTTAGCGCATCTTCAATTTCTTCACTTCTCATCGATGTCAGATGCATTTATGAATAATATTAAAAATCTGGACAAGGAAGGTGCAGCTTACAAGAGGCTTCTACAAATTCCTACAGTTGTGGGTTACTTTGATGGTAAGTTAGAACGTCTCACTTTGGACAAAAGGACCGGAGACTTGAAGAGATTAACTAGTGGCAACTTACAAGAGGCTTCTACAAGTTCCTAAAGCTGTGAGTTTTTTGTTATATTTTCATACTCCTTTTCTTTGTTTTCCATTGTACTAGCTCAACTATTGGTGTAACTTTCATTTTATCATTAACAATATAGAATTAAGTTAACAATTTTAGCTGCTAAATATGTTTTTTCATTCCTCAAAGTCAATAACTTTTTTGTAGTTTTAAATTAAACCCACATACAACAAAAAATCAATTTATACAAACAAATTATGCTTGTGCTGAATTAACCATCGCTTAGGAGAACTATAACAGAACGTAGTAGGAATAATGAAGAAAGAAGAGCATATATGCTGCCGATCGGTAAGTAAACCAAGGGCTTCGATATTGAGTTATTTAATCCAAGTGTTATTAGTTTGAGATGTGATTACTTAAACGATTTTTGATAGGGAGGATGATGATCGACGGTGTCGATGATGATCAGAGGTGACAAGAAGGAAGGAAGATCATGATATGCAGTGACGCCAAGCGAAGGAGAAGAATAGTTGGCCTGACGCGCGTTATGATGTTAGACAAATTACACGTTTGTTTCTGGCGGTTCGACTTTTTATTATATAGCTCTGTATAAGTATTGAGAAGAATGATTTATTTGTGTTATTCTCAAGTTCGCAGTAATGGCTATAGCTTTCCTTTTGGTACTCAGATTTCTTTTATGTATTGTGTGATTGTTTGGATTGAATTCGAAGGATGCAAAGCATAATGAGGGGACCCTTTACTTGGTTGTTTATTGGAATTGTGATGTTGTTTAATTGTGTACCGAATTATGTTGTGATGAGGGGGAATATTACCAAAGTATATACAACTGTTGGATGAGTTTTTTCAAGGTAGATTTTTCTTAGAGAGGCATTAAAGAAATGTCAAATTCTTGATTCTTCGAGTACAGCAGGAGCCTGGGAAAGATAACTTAGGCATTCTAGAATCAGTTTCTCTTGCTTTTGGAATGAGAAGATGTAGGTGAGGCGGAGTAAGTACAACTTACAAGGTGGCGGTGGATGCTGCAGATGAAGGGAGGCGGAGGAGGTAGGACAACCTGGTAAAGATCATGAAGAATAAACGGGAGGAGAGTTTAGTCAAGACGCGTCGTGAAGGCCTTCTTTATCCTCAACTCGTTAGGCAGGTGAGGTTGTTGGATAAGCAATTGAATGAATTATAGTATAGTAATTGTTGATTACTTATCTGTTCAATGATAAATGTTTTGTTGCAAGTTAACTGGAAGGTTAGATGTTTCTGAATTTGTTTCATTGGCTCGTCCTAGGCGACGAAGGTTTGTTGGACGAGGAATCAAATGAATTATAGTTGAATACTTGTTGACTAGTTAATGATTAATGTTTTGTGTCTAATTAACTGCAAATTTTCGATGTCTCATTTACAACTTATTGTTTATACTTTTGCAGCTAGAAAGTCTTCTAACAATTGTAACTACAATAACTGGGGTGTGCTCTGCAGATGCAACTTGCAATATGAAGCTACAACTCAATTTCTGTGAATAGGTGATTCTTTTCTTGTAAATTATCAGTCGTTTGGATTTCGGCTTGGATTTGTTTTTATCCTTTGGTTGTTAATTTGGTGATTAGAGGAACATAATGACTCCATATTAACAATTTGAAATGTTGTTAGATTTGCTCGATCTTCTCCACAAAGGAAAAAGAGTTTGAAAGTTGAGTAGATAGAGAAGATATGAGTCATGATAAACATTTGGTTTGTACATTTGCAATAATAATCTATAAAATTATTATACAATAAGAAAATATAACAATAAGCTCCAAAATCAAAAATACATGTCATAAGTGTTCAAAATATAATACTTCATAATTTGAAAAGAGAATAATAAACGGTAATATCAGATTATTGATGCGGTTATTTAGATTTTAGAGACCTTTGGTGTTCCTTCTGGCTTCTAGTACTAGGTTAAGGTTTAAATATACTCCCCAACTTCTCGATATTAATGATTAGGTTTAAAATTAAATAATACTTAACTAATCAATTATAAAAGAAATTTACATATATCGAACCGGATCTGTTTTAATCGGAGGTGATGAATGAAAAAAATCGAAACCGATCCTAACCAAGCGATTTTTCAATAAAAAAACCAAAACCAAAACGTTCGGTTTTAAAACAGAAAAAAAAGAAAAAAAATGCCGATCCTGATTGGGTCAGTTAAAAACCGAATAAAAACTGAAACCGATAGCAGCCCTAGTCTTGCTTGTCCAATTAAGGAAAATAAACATTGCGCACAAAAAATTGTATAGATTAATAATCGACAAGTTTGTTAAGATTGCTCAAAATGAGCCCAAATTGTCACATGTGAAAGTTCCGATTTAAAATAAAGGAGGGGGTTAATCATTTAATAAACTAGGGAGTTACTTCACTTATCACCAATTGGTTTTAAAATGGTGCCTCCTTGATTATGAAGTGTACTATTTCTCCTCATATGGGTGTGGCCCAGTCCGATTAATGAAATTCTACAAAATTCTTGTCATAGATGATAAAATGATTTTTTTTTTGTAAATTAGCTATAAATTGAGATTCAAACCAGGACCTACTAATCACTAGCGAGAACCTTTTCCACTGACATTTATTTTAAATATATTTGAACTAGGCCAACTAGATAAGAAGTGCAGTTTTCAAATGCGACAAGTTGCGGACATTCTCATTTAGAAGACAAAACTATGAACATTTTTTTGGTTTAATTTACAAGACCCAAGAACGAATCTCTTAAAATTTCTGTTGGTACTCTGTAAAGCTATGTAATAAAATACTCTGTAGTAAAGTATTTGTTGAATATTCATGTTTATTTTCCCAATCCCCATCTAGCGGCGCAATAACTGGAAATGGCAACCAGAGGTGGTAATATGATAGGGTATTTAGGAAAGAAATTTGAGAATTAGCACTAGACAATCCTTGCACTATCTGTTTTTCGATAAATGGAGGAAACCATCACCTATATTTATGGATGTTTTCTCTCAATCACTTGTGTTTCACATGATCATAGTCAATCATTCATATTTAAAATGTGTCATAGTTGGTGTTACCATTAAAGTTACTGTTAATTAGGTGTTAAATGATTGGGAACATCACCTATGTTTATGGGATGATTTCCGTCAATCACATATGTTTCAAATGGTTTCAGTTATCACTCATACTTAAAATGTGACATAGTTGGTGTCACCGTTGAAGTTACTGTTAAGTAGGTGTTAAATTAAGAATTTGCTTAGCACGTGATTAGTGGGGAAGGGCAATATAGCACGTCAAAATACTCTTTTATTTTACAAAATAAGTAGCCTAATGAAAAAGACTTTTACTAGTGACCAAAAAGGTTATGGGTTCGAAACTCACCTCATAGCTAATTTACAAAAAAAAAAGTAAAAATATTAAGTATTAGATTTCCTATATTAATAAAATTTTCATAAGGGATGTCTTCTTATATTTAAAAAATATACATTCGCCAAATGACTTTTGTTTTTTACATGAAAATTTTAAATATTGTAAGTAATAAAATAGTGAAATTTAATTTGTATAAAAGTTAAAATATAATACCTATATCTGATAAAATAGTACAAGAAATTGAATATAATTTTTTTTAGTAACTACTCCAAATGCTATTTGTTCTTTACAAGTCATGCATATAGCGAAAAATATAGCCTAGACATTCTTAGAAGTTTATCACAAGATTGCTTCGAAAGTACTGGTTAATAGAATTAAAACTCATTTTAGCTCTATCATCTCGTCCTTTCAAAATGAATTTATTCATGATCGGAATGGACAAGACAATATTATTATGGTCCAAGAACTCACGCATAGAATTAAAAACTCGAAAAGTAAAAAAGTTTTACTTCGTCACAATTAAAATGGATATGAGTAAAGCTTTTGACAGACTTAGATGAGATTTTATCATTAGGATTCTCATTAAACTCAAGTTTCCTAATAATATCATTAGAATTATTTATGAGCGTATTACGACTCTTCAATAATCTATTCTCATTAACGGCCATAATTCCAAAATTTGTAAACCTCTTTGTGGTCTTCGACAAGGAGACCCTCTCTCTCCTCTCTTGTTTGCACTCTGCTCCGAAGCTCTCTCAGCTTCACTTAACAACATTATTAACCATAATCAGAGTGTCCAAGGGGTTGCTATCACCAAAAAGGGGCCTAAAATTAATTATCTCTTCTTCGCGGATAATAGTTTCTTCTTCATCAAATTGAATAAAAAGAACCTCCTTAACTTCAGCAATATAATATCTAATTTATGTCTTGAAACTGGACAAATTATTAACCTTAACAAATCTACCATCGCTTTTAGGCCTCTCACCTCTGATGACGTGATTAAAAACGTCACTGATTCTCCACATACCCACTTATTCCTATTTCGGCTCCTACTTAGGGTTGAACTTAACATCAACTCTAACAAAAATCTCATCTTTAACAATATCATAGATAAAATTAAAAAAAATGTTCTATCTTGGAATACAAACTTTCTTAACTTTGCTGGTAAAGTCACTCTAATTAAATCTGTCCTGCAAGTCCAACTCGTTTATCCTATGAGTGTCTACTTATTCCCTACTGGAGTGATTAATAAAATTGACAAACTCCTCGCTAATTTCTTATGGAAAGAAAATGGTAATTCTAAGATTCATTGGATTAATTGGGAGTTTTTACAATTTAATATCAAACAGGGGGGTTTAGGAGTCAAGAATCTCCACAACTTCAATCTCGCTTTACTTGCGAGAAATGGTTGGCGTATCATTAGTAATCACAACAGGGACGGATGTAGAGGGGAGCACGAGGTAGCACGTGCTCCTCTAGTTTTTGACACCTGAAATTACTATTTTACCCTTAGTATAAAATTTATACTTTTTCGTTTTTTTTAATTTGTCTTTCTAGCCTTTATTTTTTGTTTGTAAATATTTGTCTTCCTAGCATAGTTAATTATAAATTTACATTTTTAATGTACTTTTTGATTATTTTTTTCTTATGAAGTTACTAACAAACCAATTATATAGTTTCAATTGATTATCATTTTACATTTCCAATGTGCTTTTTGGGTACTCTTTATTTTCCTTAATTTATGTTCAAATGGCTAGAAAATAAAAAAGAACGTAGAGAGTAAAACTTTTATACCCTTAATAATATAAAACATTACGTACTATATTACATATGTTAGTTTGAATTATATAATATAGCAACATGGACTCTTTATTATTAATCCACCTTCCAAGACTTATCTTAACCCTTAGTTACGGGTAGGTTTTTTTTTATCTCCACGCCATATCAAAAATTTTGATTAATGCTAATGTTTTGTTTCAAATTATGATAAAATTTGTTGTTGTGAATAAGTAAGAAAGTTCTATTAGAAATATATGCATATATTTTTCAAAAGAAAAGATTTTGTGACTTGGGTTGATCAATTTGAGTTTTCTTTCTTGTCTGTGCCACAATTGTAGTTTTGAATGATCAAGAAAAGTTTAATTGTAGAAATTTATTGGTAAATTTGTTATATAAAATGTATTTTTTTATTCGGCTTTGATCAATTTTGAGTTGCTTCTGAGACCGTTGTCGTTCTGATAATCAATATATTCAATTGTGTCAAATGAAGCTATCATACAGATGTTTCAAAGCATGACAAAGCGTTGTGGTCAATTGTAATTTGAATTTTTTTAATATGCTTGTCGTACTTTTTTGTATTAACTTTTAGATTTTTCTTAATGATTCCACATTTTAATAATTGTGCTACCTCTTATATTATTTTCTGCGTCCGTCCCTGAATCACAATCCCACTCTCTCCAACCTTCTGAAAAACAAATATTACCATGATCATGATCCTTTAATCAACGGTTTAGAAAAGAAAAATAATGAATCTTGGGCTTGGAAAGATGGGATTAACGAAATCAATTTTTCTTTCGTTTGGAAGGTTGGGGATGGGAAAAGAATTAATATATGAAATAATCCTGGATCCCTAATTACAATGATATCACTCTTCACAAACTCTTTAGAATAATGCTAGCCCCCTAAAACTCTTCCCTTTAAGGAAATTTTTTTCTAAGAATATTTAAAATTTTATTAACAAGAGAAGGATGAGTCTTTTAAAACACCTAGAAGCTTTAATAGCACTAATCATTTCATTTGGAAAGCTATTTGAAAATCCAATTTACATGAAAAAATAAATTGCTTCTTGTGGAAACTTGTCCAAGACAAGCTTCCTACCCTTGACAATATCTCCCTTAGAACGAAAAAATCTATTAGCAAAACTTGCACTCTCTGCCAAACCCATGATGAACATGTTAACTACCTTTTCCTTCATTGTAACTTTGCTAAAAACATTTGGAAATCTATTAACTACAAATACAAAATTGAAAATTACAAATCTATTTTACATTTCATTTGTTTTT
Source organism: Echium plantagineum (assembly GCA_003412495.2). Taxonomy (NCBI): domain Eukaryota; kingdom Viridiplantae; phylum Streptophyta; class Magnoliopsida; order Boraginales; family Boraginaceae; genus Echium; species Echium plantagineum. Next base: position 6,562,156 of record CM016568.1, on the reverse strand, counting down.
TGCTTCCAAAATTAACCAAAAGCCATCATAAAATTGAGCTTTTCTTGTTTGGGAGTACCCTTTAGAATATTTGGACATTTAAGAATGAAAAGGTCTTCAACAACAAGACTACCTCAATTAAGCATATGAATGGAAGAAGGGTGAATAAAGCCATATCTTATACTCCCTCCGTCCCTAAAAGATGATCACATTTTGATTTTTGGTGGTCAACAAAACACGATTTAAAACATAAATATCTATTATGTTACATGCGCACAAAATTATAAAAAGTTAATATTTCAAAAATATATATTGAGACGAATCTAACAAGGTCCCACAAGACTATATTATTTCTTATCGTTTAATGGGAATTCATGATCAAATTTTGTAATGTTTAACTAACAAAAGTCAAAATGTGACAATCTTTTAAGAACGGGATCCGGGAGTAATTTTTATGTATTTGAACCGCTCTTATGCTTATGTATTATCTGTTTTGTACTCATCTTATCATTTTTATGTATTTGAACCGCTCTTAAAAGAAAAGTTCATCACAAATCTCTAGTACTCATCTTAATTGAAATAATCGATTATTTTTTTTTTAAGGACACATTTTAATCATAATTTAATTATATCATCAAAGGTTAATGATAAATAACATAAAATTAATGATAAAAATTGTCTTTAAATGTACAAGGGACAAATGACAATGGTCGTACAAAATTATCTTTACAAAATATTTTCAATACATCATCTATGTTTCGAAACATCCTTGTTAGTCACTTATGTTTCAAAATATATCATATTTGGTCTCATTTTTTTAAATTTTATTGTTAATTACGTGTAGAAGCCTGTATTTCAGTTATTCAGATTCAAAATTGGGTGGGTTATTTCAATTTTTTCTTTTGATTTTCTTATTCAAAATATATTAAATAAAATGATCGAAATAACAAATCACATGCCCCCCCTCCCCTCACATTTTATTATTAACAACGGATCGACATAATAGGTGATGAACTCGAATATTTTTAAATATATAGGTAATTGACTATGATATTTTGAAACAAAGATGATGGACTGAAGATACTTTACAAACATAACTAATTGTTAATTTGTTATGACCATTTGCCCAATGTAAAATATCCATTATTATGAGTGAAAAAGATTATGCCTCCACATGTGACATTATCTATGTTTTCTTTTGTGTTTGTTGAACTATTGCAACAAATAAAGCTCTTGTTCTTTGTGCAATTTATTACTATTATGGATAAAATTGCCAAGTTTTTACCATCAATATAGTTTTGGAAGAAAAGTTAGTATATAAAGTGTTATGTATAGTTCAACTGATAAAATGTTAGAGTGTAAAGTATATAAAATATGTATCAATTTTTCTAAAAAGCAAATCTCGTATCGAAACGATTAAAAAACAATTTTTAATCTGCTGATCAATTGAATGACTTACCTCCATCATGTATTAGAGAACATGAATATATGGAACCGTTTGGACGACGAATTAATTTGTCTTTTAAGTAGGAAGTGTACCAGATCCGGACGTCTCCTCCGACAAAAATCCTAAAGTTTCCCTTTGGGACACATTTTGAGACAGAGCTCATTTTATTCACTGCTCCAAATCTTAAGTCCTCTCTTCACTTTTGTTCTCCTTACTGCATGCACACTACAAAAGGTAATTTTTTCACACTACTTTATTTATTTTATAAGTGTAAATATAGCTTTACCATTCATTTATTCAAAATTTAAGTTGGTCGGAGTCAATTGAATAGCCAAGTGAAAAATGTTCTGGTTAGTGACCAGAATGTTCTGGTTCGAAACTCATATCATCGCTAATATTTGAAAAAAAGAAGAAGTTAAAGTTGTTCCCGTGTTTGTATATTTTGTCTTTACTTCCATAATAGTAGAAGTTACTTCGTCCTTTATATAAATAATTATTGAGCTAGGAGGTTATAACTTATTATTGCTGTGAATTATTAAGCAATGCTGCTATGAAGAAAATACTTAGCATTTTGAAGTAAATAGGCAAAATCTTGTTCCTTTTTCTTTGTTCGAAAATTCGATCCTCGTCATTACAAGTAAAAAACACAAATCTTGTCTGAAACAGGTTGTTGGTAGTTGGTTTTTAGGCCTGCTAAGACAACTACCATGGAAGAGAGTTTTGTCCCATTTCGTGGAATCAAGAATGATATTCAGGGAAGGTTGATTTGCTATAAGCAAGATTGGACTAGTGGATTGAAAGCTGGTTTCAGGTGCAACCCAAATCTAAAAAATTCAATTTTTATGTGTACTATGTAATAATGTTGATTGATAGTTTTTGAATTCTAAATGTCCTGCATCTTGATTATGTTGAATGGTTGTTAGTTTCAGGTGATGGGAGGACAATAATTTTGTTGTTTTCTTTGTTTTTGAACTCTAAATGTGCTGAATCTTGATTATGTCTTTGTTCTTTTAGGATCTTGGCACCGACGACATACATTTTCTTTGCTTCAGCTATACCAGTTATATCATTTGGGGAGCAATTGGAGAGAAGTACAGGTAATTTTTGGGTGTGGGTATTTTTGTGAGATGCATTTAATTGTTCTACAAGGGATTGAGAAGTTTGGTGGATAAAAATAATAGGAATTGATTAATATTGGTAGCACAGATGGAGTTCTTACTGCTGTTCAGACTTTGGCTTCAACTGCATTGTGTGGTATCGTACATTCTCTCATTGGAGGACAACCTCTGTTAGTACTCGGAGTAGCAGAGCCGACGGTGCTTATGTATACATTTATGTACAACTTCGCAAAGGACAGGGTGGATCTGGGACCGAAACTGTTCCTAGCATGGAGCGGATGGTACTTGTTTTTTTTTTCTTATATGTGAGTCTGTCATTCTTGCATTGACAGAAGAATCTAAGGTCTGTTTATCCTCTTCCAATTGGTTAAGGGTATGCGTTTGGACTGCGGCTTTGCTGTTCCTTTTGGCTGTCTTAGGAGCTTGTTCATTTATCAATCGGTTTACGCGGCTTGCTGGGGAGTTATTTGGCCTTCTTATTGCTATGCTCTTTATGCAGGAGGCCATAAAGGTATTTATGAATATGAGTTCAAGTTTGGGTTGTGTCTTCCTTCAGTCTCATGATCTGACAACGACGATTGAATTTATCACAAAAACACTAGCCTTTGTGAGGTTCGATGAATCCAATTTTTTAATTATGGTAGGGAATAATTGAAGAATTTCATACACCAGAGAGAGAAAATCTAAATGCACCTGAATTTCAACCTTCATGGAGGTTTGCAAATGGAATGTTTGCTTTGGTTCTATCATTTGGTCTTCTGTCCACAGCTCTGAGGAGTCGGAAGGCCCGATTCTGGCGCTATGGTTCTGGTGAGTTGGGGTTTCTTTACCATTGTAGGAAGGTGGTTTTTACCGTCTCACCTGTTCGCAAATGGGCATAAGTTTGAACTAGCCTAACTAGTATAATCCATTCTTCTTCACTTTTAAGGTTCGGTTCGGGGCCTTATAGCTGATTATGGTGTACCACTGATGGTTCTTGTCTGGACTGCTGTCTCATATATACCTCGTTCAAGTGTTCCCCACGGGATTCCAAGAAGGCTCCACAGCCCCAATCCATGGTCACCGGGCGCATTTGAGAACTGGACTGTTGTGAAGGCATGCTTTAAAGCAACTGTTCAAGTTCTTATCTGTAGATTTTCGAAGTGATATATCACAATGCAACATTTTTTGTTTTAATACTTGCAGGACATGATAAATGTTCCAGTCATCTATATCGTGGGTGCTTTCGTTCCAGCAACTATGATGGCAGTACTGTATTACTTTGACCATAGTGTAGCATCTCAACTTGCTCAGCAGAAAGAATTCAACTTGAGAAAGCCATCTTCGTATCACTGGGATTTACTTCTGTTAGGGTTTCTGGTATGCATTTACGTATTGGCAATTCAACCTCAACAACCAAAACCTCAATTCTCGGTGCTTCTCCTAAAATATCTTACCACATACAATTTGTTCTTATTACAGACTATAATATGTGGTCTTCTTGGAATTCCCCCCTCAAATGGTGTGATTCCACAGTCTCCAATGCATACGAAAAGCCTTGCAACATTGAAGCATCAGGTAAAAGTTTAGCATAGAGTTTATTTGTCCAGAAAACTTAGTAATTTGATCTTCAAGTGGTTTGATCTTTATTCAGTGGCAAAAAGCTTTCTGATTCTAATGCCGTTAACAGAGAATCAAATGATTGTATTGCATTTGAACACACAATTATACTCGACATAACAATTATATCCTGCAATATAGCTGCTCCGAAGTCGATTAGTAGAAACAGCACGCGATTGTTTGGGTCAGGATGGAAGCATGGCACAAGTTTATGGAAGTATGCAAGAAGCTTATAAACAAATGCAAAGCCCTTTAAATTATCAGCAACCATCAGCCCTGGTATGAGCGTATGACGAGCACATATTACTATGACGAAGTCCTATGGCTAATTCTTATGAAGTTCATCTTTAAATAAATGACTAGGGGCTGAAGGGCCTGAAAGAGTCAACAATTCCGCTGGCTGCAACAACAGTGGATTCAAAAGCTCCAGTTGATGAGGTAGTCTTTGATGTCGACAAGGATATAGACGACTTATTGCCAGTTGAAGTAAAGGAGCAACGCGTGAGCAATTTGCTACAGTCCACAATGGTGGGAGGATGTGTTGCTGCAATGCCAGTTCTGAAAATGATTCCCACTTCTGTGCTTTGGGGCTATTTCGCGTACATGGCAATTGAGAGCTTGCCAGGAAATCAGTTCTGGGAACGGCTCCTATTGCTCTTTACTTCTCCAAGCAGAAGATTCAAGTACGATCAACTACCACATCCCCCCCCCCCCCCCCCCCCCCGGGTTAACTGTTAACTATATGTAGTTTTTTCTTCTTTCTTCTATGTTTCCTACTCATGCTTACTTCTGTTAGGGTGCTGGAGGAGGATCATGCCACCTTTGTGGAAACTGTGCCTTTTAAAACGATAGCAGCTTTTACACTATTCCAGGCTACTTACTTGCTCATGTGTTTTGGAATTACATGGATTCCTCTCGCTGGGGTTCTATTTCCCCTACTGATCATGCTTCTCGTTCCTGTGAGACAATATGTGCTTCCTAAGTTTTTCAAAGGTGCACACCTCCAAGATTTGGACGCTGCAGAATATGAAGAAGCTTCGGCATTTCCATATAGTCTCACGAGAGTAAGCTTTCACCAGAGTAGTATAACTTCTCATAGTTCTGTTACTTCTGTAAGCTATGCATTTCATACATGGATAACAAACGAAAGTTGAAGAATATGAGGGTGTTTGCCGAGCTTATGAGTTATGCCTTACGAGTAAGGATTAGAAACAATTAAAGTGCAAGTGTTTTTCGGAGGATGCTTAAATGCAGCAGCTTTTTCTTGTAACATACTTCACGTACCTCCTCTATAAATTCATCGATAAACCAGACAAAAAGAGAGAATGCATAATTTATTTGAGTCGGGTCTATATTGCATGCGCTAGCATAGATCAATATGATTAATGTTGCAGATTGTTGTTGTTCTGTATGATATTATTCAATATTCACCATCATTTCTCATTACAATATTTTCGAAGGAGATTAGGATCAATATATCTTTATTTCCTATATTTTGATTCACAGGATGAGGATACGGGTTCAATAGCATCGTATGCAGATGATAGAGAAATATTGGACGGGATTATGACAAGAAGCAGAGGCGAGATTAGACGAATAAACAGCATGAAGATAACAAGCAGCAGTACGACTCCAAGAGATAGCCTCCAAAGTCGTCGAAGCTCATTCAACAAGCTGAACAGCCTTAAGCTAGTAACAAGCTCCAGCACAACTCCGGCAAAAGAATTCTGCAGCCCCCAGAACTCATTCAAACAAAACAATAGTCCTCGTGTTGGTGAAATCAGAGAGCTTAGTCCTAGATCTGGTGGCGGAAAGGGACCTTTCACTCCAAAAACAGGCAGTGATCTAGGACCCTCAAAGTTGGGGAAGAGTAGTAAAGACTGATCGACATTTTAATATTATAATTTCTTTCAATGCGGACGTTCAGGCAACCTGAATGGCCAAAACAGAAATAGATTCGAAAGTAACAATCCTGAATATTGTAGTTTGTCAGTTGCAGAATCGATTTGTTTGGTCATTCTTAAATCTTGTATGTAATTAGGTATGTAAGAACTAAGAAGTTAACAACTGTGTAGTATTCATTCAGCATAAAAGCTTTGTTAATTGAGAGAAGAAGCGCAGGTAGCCTCGAAGGAGGTAATTTGTTTATTACATGAGTATCTAATAAAATAGCATCATCCCAAAATATTTTAGGTATAAAGGATTCAAACATTGAAGTCCTAGCTACTTTTAAAATGTGCTTGTGTTTTCGCTCAACTATTCCATTTTGTTGAGTAGTATACAAACACGATTTTTGATGAGTCACCCCGTGTTACTCAACAAAACACCTAAAATCAACACCCGTGAACTCAGAACCATTATAACTCCTAACTATTTTAATGGTTCTGCCAATCTAGTTCTGAATTTTAGTAAAAAAAACCCTTTAAAGACATTCAACACCAGAGTTTTATATTTCAACAAGAGGTTCAAGTACACCTACTAAAATCCTCCACTATAGTTAAGAAATATTTTGTATAAGTTCTTTGAAACCTATAATGGCATCACCAATCAATGTGAATATAAGTGAAAGAAGTAATAGTAGAAGTACTTTTACTAAAGAATGGCCTCTTCTGTTAGATGCTCAACTAATTCTTTAATGGGATCAATTTGGTTCCTGAAGGTCTGATTTGTTTCATCATGTCAATGAGCGTTCTCGAACATCTGTTTCGTCGGTCTTACCTTTGAGTGTCGTTTAGATCCTTCAGTAATTGTGTTCGTTGTATAGTTTTGTTAGGCTAATGGCAAGTAATCTTAACCCATAAGCTCGCACTGTTAGAACAACGATCTCATCAATAAAATATCTCCCCTATATTTCTTCATGGTATCCGAGCCTATCGATTCTTGAGGCCTAAATACACATTCCGCTGCCCTGCCGGTGGGTTTTCTATTATGTAATACTCACCGGCGGGATTTCGTTGATCTTTTTCGATATTATTTTTTACAATATTTATTGAATTTTTTGTTTTGTTGAAATTTACTAGTACTATTATTGTTGCAAACTCATGGGAATTTAGACTAATTACCATGATTTTGAGGGAGGGAGATAAGGATTATGAACAAATGGGAGTATCCCATTGAAGAAAAAAAAGAGAAAAAAATTTTGATTTAATCTACGTCAAGGTGCATTGGAAGTTTGAACGAGATCTGACAGGTTCGAAAATGATGGCGTTCCTGAAAGTTACCGATTGACTAATTATGCATGGTCTGGCGAGTCCTATACGCACTGATCTGTCTGCAGGTTCGAAAAGGATGGCGTTCCTGACAGTTACCTATTGGCGAAATACGCATTGTCCGCTGAGTCCTATACGCTTTGTCTGATGAGTCCTATACGCATTGTCTGGCGAGTCCGAAACACATTGTCTGGTCAGTCCGATACGCATGGTCTGGTGAGTCCTATACGCAGAGATCTGATAGGTTCGAAAAGAATGACGTTTCTGGCAGTTATTAATTGGCGAATTATGCGTAGCCTGGAGAATCTGACACGCAGTGATTTGACAGGTTCCAAAAAGATGGCGTTCCTACAAGTTATTGATTGGCAACTTGCGTAGTCTGGCGAATCCGACACGCATTGATCACGATCTGGCTTGATCCAAAAAAAAATTATTATTATTATTTGATGTATTGCAAACTCATGGAAATTTTATAAAATTACCATGAGTTTGAGGGAGGGTGTTCTGCTAATGGCAAGTAATCTTAACCCATAAGCTCGCACTGTTAGAACAACGATCTCATCAATAAAATATCTCCCCTATATTTCTTCAAGTTTTGTACTATTGTGCCTTAAAGTGTGGTCGGTGTTCAACCACAAACACTTTATGATGATCAAGTCAGTTTAGAGTATTTGAGAGTATAGTATGTAAGAGAGTAAAAATGTATTACCTCATCTGTTAAACAGGGTTTGGTATGTATAAGAGAATTCGTCCGCATTAATCGCACATCTGGGGCTATGTGTCCCTCTACCTTTGGTGTTTCCATTATCCTACTCGAAGTCGGCCACTCGAATGGATCGAACCCACTCAGCTTGTGGATTGTATTCAATGTCAAAGTAGGAGCCATATCAGTGTGCTTAAGCATTTTGTTAGACATAAACGCTAGTCATTTCATGTATTTATTATTTTAAAAGTATCTTATATATTTTGACAGAAATCAAAATTTTAATAAACAAACACTGCTTCAATTACTAAAAATCACTAAACATAATGCTAGCATGATTTCGTTAAGCATGTAAATTTAGACTTATTACACCGCTCGTTCCCTCTTGAAGACTCAAAAAAGCAAAAAGTGGAGGACGAGATTCATTCTATTCTAGCTTTGCTTGTCCTTGTAATGATATTTTCAATTTTTTGCAGTTACGAATTATTTTGATGGCCTTTTGTCTTTAATTTGGTTTGTTTTTGTTGTAAGTTTAGTGCAATTTAGCTTTACTTGTTATTTTGATAATTTTTTCAGTTGAAGGATAGATATAATAGTTATTATTGTTATTATAAAAGGTCAAGACAAATATAATAAATAATAGATGGAACCAAGAAACAATGAGAAGATACTTCTCGGTTCTTTTTTATTTGTCTTTCGAGCATAATTTTTTTGTTTCTAAATATTTGTCTTCTAGCATAACTAATTGTAAATTTACATTTTCAATGTATTTTTTTTTATTACTTTTTCTTCTTAAAATTTAACCAACCAATTATAAAGTTGCAATTGATTGTCATTTTACACTTTCAATGTACTTTTTGGCTACATTTTGTTCTCCTTAATCTATGTGTATATTGGTAGGATGACAAATAAAAAAGAACGGAAGTAGTGTTATTCAATACGTGATCCTTAGAGAGGGGGGGGGGGTGAATAAGGATTATAGCTATTTTTGTTACTTTTTCGATATATGCGTAAACAATAACCAAAAAGCAATTACTAAAAATAATATAATTGAAATACTAATTACGCGGAAAATTATAATTGCTATAAAGAATATGCGATAAATGTAATTGACTGAAAGTAAATAGTGAAAGGATAGAAATGCTCAGTGATTTAGCGAGCTTCGGTTTCCTACTGCTCGACCGTCGGCTTTCCAACCTCGGGATTTCGGTAATGAATCTACTATGAATGGAGAAACTCCAAATGTTCGTACAAGCACGTAACTCCTATTAGATTCACGAACTTCTAGCTAATCCTAACTAGAAACCCAAAACCACGTTTCAGGATTTCAAAACTCTAATAACCCTATTAGGAACCCAAGAATGATCTCCCAGGATTTCGATGAACAATAGAACGTGAATAATGATTACAATAGCAACACACAATGAACCCTCAACAATCTCTCTCAATTGATTGAATAAAAGTGTTGGAAGAGATAGTTATTTTGCTCAGAAAGACTCTTAAAAACGTGTAGCTCAATGTGGGTTTAAAATAGAATAGTGTGGCTTTTATAGTTAGCCGAAAAAACCCTATGATGGGACCTTGGTCGGTACTTAATAAAGTCCCGATCAAGTCCCGATACATTCAAACGGTCATTTTAAATCGCCATCGGACCTTGAGTCGGTACTTAAAGAAGTCTCGATCAAGTTCCGAAATCAGCTACGAGACTGATCAGGGTTTGAGTCCGGACTTACCAAGTTCCGATCAAGCCCCGAAATCAGCTATGAGGCTGGTCAGAGCTTGGATCAGGGCTTGGCAAGGTCCGGCCAAGCTTTGATGACGTTTTTTGAGCTTCAAAATAAGATCCTTTTAAGAGGTGTTTGATATAAGACTTCAACACAATTCGACCTCTTTATATCACAAAGATATATCATTCGATTTGTGCTATATTTCTTATTTCAAACACAAAATCATTTTTCGCACAAAAACATAATTTTCGTTTTATATTAAAACAATCGTATTTTAATATATATAATCAAGTTTAAAACTTTAGCACTTAAAACAATAATCAAATGGACCCTCTCAACCAACATGAGAGGTCCTGCCGTGGTAGATATTATACTCAATGATACAAGAGTTTGTGCTATACAAAAAGTCTAATATATATTTATCAACAACTAACTACTAGATTAGAATGCAATAGTTATCCGTAGCTAACCAAACATATCCAATACTCCCCTTACAAGCTGAAGACAGGTGAGAAGCGAGCCGAAGCTTGTCTTGAAAGAAGCAAAATCGCGAGGAGGACAATGGCTTAGTGAGAACATCGGCGATTTAGTCTTTAGTAGAGATGAAGTGAATAAGGAGCTCCCGAAGAGTGACTTTCTCGCGAACAAAGTGATAAGTCAATCTCAATGTGCTTGGTGCGAGCATGGAACATGATTAGCAGCTAGATAGGTGGCTCCGATATTATCACACCATAGGACAGGAGGCTTGAGAGGGGATAACTTTAACTCGCTCAAAACAGCCATAGTCCAACACACTTCAGCAACACAGTCTGCTAGGGCCTTATACTCGGACTCCGTAGAGGAGCGTGCCACAGTGCGCTGCATCTTCGATTGCCAAGACGCTAGATTAGAGCCCAAATAAACAGCATAACCACCCGTTGATCGACGATCATCAGAGGAGCCTGCCCATCAGCATCACTGAATGCTTGAATGGAGAAGTCCGAGAAAGGTGAGATGAACATACCGAAGAATGCGTTTAACAAGCTGGAAGTGATCAGCAGTCGGATCATACATATGCTGGCACACCTTATTTACAACAAAGGCGATGTCAGGACGTGTGAGTATAAGATACTATAGGGATCCAACTAACTAACGATACAAGGTGGCATTAGGAGGATGAGGTGTCGCAGGCGAGGAAGCAGCAGTGGTGGCCTTGGGCGTAGAAGTAGGCTTGAATTTGACCATGTTTGCCTTTTCTAAGAGATCAATCATGTACTGGCATTGTGACAGAAGAAGACTATCATTGGGTTGCTTTAAAGCTTCAATGCCGAGGAAAAAACTAAGCTCACCTAGATCGCGAGTAACAAAACATGAGCTGAGGGCTGCAATGAAAGCATCAACGGCTGCAATATGGCTGCCTGTGACCAGGAAGTTATCAACATAGACCAACATAACCAGATGGACACCTAAACGAGAAAAAACAAACAACGAGGTGTCTGCGTGGGACTGCAGAAACCCATAAGATAACAGAAACTCTTGCAAGCAGTGGAACCAAACACGAGGAGCCTGTTTGAGCCTTTATAGTGAGTTATTGAATTCGCATATATAATTGGGATGAGCAGGATCAACAAATCCCGGTGGTTGCACCATATAGACACTTTCATCAAGTGTACCATGTAAAAATGCATTCTGAATATCAATTTGACGAACATTCCACTTAAAAGAAACAACAATAGATAAGATAATTCGGATAGTAGAAGATGTAATAACTGGACTAAAAGTATCAGTAAAATCAATACCTTCCAATTGATGATTGCCATTTGCTACTAGCCGTGCTCGACGACGTGTGATAGTACCATTCGAGTCCCGTTTCAACTTAACAACCCATCGACACCCCACAACATTCATCCGAGAATTATATGGGACTAACGTCCATGTGTGTGTCCGGACCATAGCGTTGATCTCTTCACACATAGCTTGTCGCCACAAGGAGCACTTATTGGCTTGGGTAAAACAAGTGGGTTCTGTGTCAGTGGTTGTGGTACTAAGGGCATAGGGGTGGGATTCAAACTTTTTACAGGACGGCTTGGGGTGAGGTCAGAGGCACATTAGATGGGCATGAGGGGGTGGAGGTGGTTGGGACGTAAAGGTTGGTATGTGGGAGAGGTTGCGGGGTAGAGGGTATGGTGGGTGATGCGGATATATGAGGTGATGTAGAGGAGAAGGTAGGTGAGTCGGCAAGGGTGAGGGCAAGTGAGTTATGGGGCTGAGCTGTTAGGACTCGGGAGGGGTTGCAGCAGGAGAAACAGGTGGGTGGAAGGGATGAGAGGGTGATGGAGAGGGGACAGGCTATAGAGGTGCGCAAGGTGATGAGCTACTGTTTGTAGGAGATGTGGGGGAGGGTGTAGCAAATGGGGCATCATGAGCAAGTATTGAACCACTAGCAATGGGAGAGGGAGGGGGATTGCGAGACATAGAGGGGGTGGGAGTTTAAGAGGAAAGACATCTTCAAAAAACTTAAAAACTTGGCGATGTATATTCGCCGAGACTCAATATCCACACACCGATACCCATTGTGCGAAGGACTATAACCCAAGAAAAGAGAGGGGGAAGAACGAAAAGAGAACTTGTGAGAGTGACATGTACGAAGGTCATGGTAACACAACAACCAAAACTTTGTAAGAACGTCTAATCAGGGGGACGACGAGATAACAATTCAAAAGGACACATATTTTGATCAGTAGTCGTAGGCAACCTATTAATTAAGAAGACAAATGTTTCAAACGCATAGTGCTAGTACGATAAATCAACATGAGAATAAGAAAGAAGTGTAAGAACATTACCAACAATATGTCGATGTCGCGATATTCACCACCACAATCTATCTGTAAAGATTTGATTTTAAGATTGAAGTGGCGTTCAACTAAGGTCTGAAATTGTTTAAAATGGTGAGAACATCAGACTTTAAAACAAGAGGATAAAACCATGTAAATCTTGAGTAGTCATAAAAAAAAAAAAAATAACGAAAACCATCATAAGACAACAGTGAAGCAAGACCCCATACATCAGAGAAAATTAGTTCAAGAGGACGAGTGCTCGTTTATTACTCAAATATAAAGAAGTTTTAGCAAGCTTGCCTATTGGACAAGCAGTACAGGACTGACTAGAAACAAACTTTGAACTAGAAAGAAATTGTTTGACTAAACTTTGAAACACATGGTCATGAGGATGACCAAGCCTATGGTGCCAAACATGTGACGAAACATGACTCGATAAAGCTGAAAAAACATTTGGTGAAGACGCATTAGCAGTCGAAAAGAAATGATACAATCCCTAATTACTCGTCCTGGTAAGTAGTGGTAGATGAGTTTCCTGGTCCTTAACAACAAAACGGTTAGGGTAAAACTCAAAATAGGCATTGTTATCTTGACAAACTTTTTAAATAACATGAGTGATTTAGTGGCATTATGGATATGGAGAGAATTAGACAACAAAAGAGATTTAGAAGAGGAGGGAATAATGATATTACCAGTGTGATTGATACTCATGTGCTGACCATTGGCAGCTTGCAGATTGTCGGGTCCATGATAAGGGGTTGGTTGGTGGAATGCCGAAAGGTCAGGGGTAATATGGTGGGATGCACCTGTGTCCGGAACCCATGGGCTGATGGACATAGAGGACCGAGGAGAGCTCTGGTTTCTGTAGTTGGATAGTGGAGGAGCAGCAGAACCAGCGTAGTGCGCTTGCGGGCTTGAACGGTGGGGGCAAGCATTGGCTAAGTGCATAGTTGACTCACAAATGAAACACCGTCTCTTGGGCTGTGATTGATAAGAAGACGGTGATGCATCACGTCTGGCATAATTGTGACACCCAGACCCACATGAACAGCCCCGAAAAGATCGACCGTGGCCTCGTTGCTGAAAGTGTTGATCCCTGGAAGCATATAATGGACTGAAGGAGGCAGGGTTGGAAGCAATCCTTGACTTGAGGAGGACATCACAGTAGAGTAATCATGATTAACAAAGTCATGAGTCAACGCATAGTTGTGCATTCTTCATACGAGATAGGAGTTTCTCTCGAGTACACCATGGATTTGAGTGCATGATATTCAACATTTAATCCCCGAAGAATAAAGATGATGAATTCTGCTTGCGATGGTTGTTTGCCAATGGCAGCCAACGCATCATAGGCCGACTTGGCCTTGCTTAGATATGCTCCGATAGGTAGATTGTTCTGCTTGATTGTGATTAATTGATCCTGCAAACAGAGCTGCATGGAAAAGGAAGGATTAGCAAGCGACGTCTGAAGAGCGCTCCAGAGGTCATGACACGTCTTTTTGCCAACAACAAGCGGCATCGTTTCCTTAGACAACGAGGAAATTAAAAGGCTTTTAATCAAGATATATTGATGAATCCACACTGCATAGGCTGGATTTGGGATAAATGCGCCAGAGGAGGAAGGAACAAAAGATGGTGGACATGGAATACTTCCATTAACATAGCTGAAAATAAGATTTCCAGTTAGAAAAGGTTCCATTTGGGTGACCCAATGTAGGTGATCGGAGTTGGTAAGTTTGATGAGATGTAGTGGTGGGCATGATTGAGAGGGATGAATGGTGGTGGAGGTGGTGGGGCTAGAGATGGGGACGGTGCAGGGGTATGAGATGAGGCTAGCAAAGGATTGTGAAAAAAGGCTGAAGAAGGTTTTGCGAAAGGAGGCGTATAAGTGGGAGGAGGTAAGATGGTAGTGAGAGAAGTCGCAAATGGTGGTGTACCAGAAGTTGTGCCGGCGTCGAAGGGATTAGAGGCAGAGGCGGTAATATCGTCTGATACCATATTGAAGCTAAACACGTACTAGTGACAAAAACAATAATCAAATGGACCCTCTCAACCAACATGGGAGGTCCTACCGTGGTATATATTATACTCAATGATACAAGAGTTTGTGTTATATAAGAAGTCTAATATCTATCAACAACTAATTACTAGATTATAGTATAATATTTATCCGTAGCTAACCGAACGTATCCAATAAGTGGATTCACCCATCTAGTTCCTATATACTCAAAGATATTATGGATTCACCCATCTAGTTCCTATATACTCAAACTATTTAATTTTTTATTTTTATTTTTTTTTCATTTTCATCACATCTAACTATCTGTAGTAAATTATTTTATAGCAGATGACTTTTTGAAAAAACAATTATGTAAAAAATTCATCATCTTGGTACTCTATATATAGAGGTTTTGGTTCATTAATTTGTATACAAAAAAATATATTAATATTGTAACGAGCTAAAAATGTGTTAAATATTACTTTCTCCATTTATTTTTACTTGTCGTTCTAGCTCCATTTTTTATTATTAAAAAATACTTATTATTCAGCATAGAATATTATACGTTCACATTCTTAATAAACTTTTTGACTACATTTTCTCATGAAATTATTGATCAAGGATATAGTTTCACATAATTGTTACTTTATATTTTTAATATACTTTTTTACTAGTACTTATTTTCCTTTATTTTTGTGCAAACGGTTAAGTTATTGATTTTTTATTATTAGGTGGAATAAACAGATTAAACAATAATTTCAATCATTGTTGACCATCAAGTAATATGCAGTTTTTGTTCCAACAAATAGCAATGAACGTTTATGAGTACTAACTAGTCACTCTTCTATCCTACTCTGAACTCTGAAGCTTGCTCATTATATTAATATACGTGAAAGCGACAAGTAATGTTAATCGATGTATTTTATATTGTAGGCCTAAGTGTATATTATTTCTAGGCCAGCTAAGGTATTAGTGTATTTTGTATATATACATGTAATTACATTAAGATCAATAAGAATTTTATTATCCTCATTATGGTATCAGAGCCAACAAAGAAAAAAAACCTAATCCTTCTATACGAAAAGAAAGAAAACGGCCGACCACTTTATTGACTGTCACAAATCATTCACTGTTTAAATAATTTCTGTCCACCATGTCAAAGAAAGAAAAACAGACTTTGGCTTCAGTTGATGACACTACTGATGGTTCAAAACAAACCCAATCCGAGCCCAACGCCATAGGGATTTATCGCCGCATCGGCCCCTCGTCTCCATACTATCTCGGCTCCAATGACAACCCTAGCAATTCGACTTTCATGGCAAGGAAGACGCAAATTTGGATTTATTGATGGTAGTATAATCCATACCCATCGATCGAAATTCTTGACAGATTGGGATGCTGTCCAATCTACTCTTGTCCAAATTTGGATTAATCGTTTATTTGGCTTTCATTTATAGATTTTATACCATTGATTATCTTAGGTTGACGTATCCATAACCGATGAACCCCGTTCCACATCAAAGTGAATGGGAACACGTTGTTCCAGAGAGTGTCAAACGTGTGGTCGTGTTACCAGTGGTCTTAATGAAAAAAGTACCACCACTGTTTTATAATTGCGTCATATATGATTTTACCCTACAGATACATGTTGAACAAATCCGGATCATCGGCCAAACATATGGACTTCACATGTATTACCTTAAAATTTGTTGTGAGAAAAATCAATATGTGCACTATCACATGGACCACGAGCATCCACGTGATCTCACTATCCTTATCCACTGAAGAAGCCTCATAAAGCTTCGCACACAACTGTACAAACAATGTAGACTCCCCTAAGAATTCACGTAGTGGAGTCATTACCAGGGGCGGACCTAGGGGGTGAGGGGGCCATGGCCTCCCTAGGTCCGTGAGTTTTCATAGATATACTAAGTGTCTAGTGTATGTAACAAAAATTCATCTTTTATCTTGCCTCAATGGTAGTTGGCCCCCCTACAAAGAAAAAAGGGAAGGGTTCAAATCCCACATGGCTCTCTTTAGCTAAATTTTTACCTTGTTTTGAGTCTTTCTTCTTAAATTTGACCTCTCTATTTTACTTTATTTTTAAAATGGCCCCCCCTTTATTTTCATCCTAGTTTCGCCCCTAGTCCTTACAGATGTATCAACATATGGGATGTGTTTGAAGTTCAACCCGGTGATCAGTGCAAACTCCACATGCCCAAAATTGTATTCGTGACCACCAAGCTTGAAATTCATAGATCTCTTCGAAGGGGGTGCTATTGGATACAAGATCTCTAGACTTAATCAACCACTTCAAGGTTTGTGTTTGAATTGAAACGTTTCAATCTTGTATAAAAAAATTAATGAATTGATATTGTGATAACATTCGTACAAGATTGCCTAGGGTTAGGAGCTTCTCCATTTCAGATAAACGTTTAAATTTTACCCGATTGTCTACTTTAATCGACGCCATTTCTTGCATATGAAAGTATAGATTAACATATAGGTGTAAACAGGCATATATAGATATATAGATGCGCATATAGGTGTAACGAGGTGCATATCAGTGTGCATCTGTGTACAGAGGAGCATTTACGTGTAAACAAGGGTATAGTGTATCCGTGTCCATACTAAAGCATACTAAAACATATAAATGCACAAGCCACCAACATGTTAACTTTTGCTACAAAACTATCAACATTATAAATAAATTAACTTTTTGCATAAAAATACCAAAGTTACAACATTTTTTTTTTGTAAATTAGCGATGAGGTGAGTTTCGAACCCATGACCTTATGGGCTCTAGCAAGAGGCTTACTAGGTTATTCGATTAACTGCAAAGTTACAATATTATACAAAAGAAATATTGAAAATCTAACCTTTTGATAAAATAACTACCAACATTACAAAACTTTTTTCTAATAACTACCACAAAACGTTTTTCTAATAACTACCACAAAACTTATTTCTAAAATAACAAAAATTCAAACTTTTTTCTAATAACTACCACAAAACTACAAAATATCAAATCTTTACACTAAAATAGTGGACATTAAAGAGATATACAACTTACTTTTTTTATCAATTTGGCCAAGAAGCTTTGAAATTACATAATTTTTAGTGGATTAAGAGGTGAATTTTGGTTTGAGAAAGTGAACTATTTTTGGGGGATGGGAGTTAAAACGGGAAAATGGTTTGGGGGTGGGAAAAAGGTTTCTTATTGAAGTAAGGGTAAAAGAGTATTTTCTATGAGGCGGTGTGCTAGTGCTATGAAAAAAAAGGAGGTGTGCTCAAAGTTAAAAAAAGGCTGAAAAAGTGTCATTCTGCCAAAATTTCCAAAAAAGAAGAAGGGGAGGAAGAGGTGGAAGAGGAGGAAGAGGTAGAGGAAGAGGAGGAAGAAAAAGTGGAAGAGGGAGAGAAAGAAGAAGAGGAGGGAAAAGAGGTAGATGATGATCATGGAGATCATGATGATGATTAAAGGAGATGAAAAGAAGAGGCTCCTCATCTAGTAGTCTTTGAATCCACATTAAGCATTTTTTCTAGTTATCCTTAAAAAAAATTTATCATCAATTTTAAAAGCTATGAGCATGGTAGTATAACTATAAACTACATTTCCTATATAAATGTTCTTTTCATTTTGATAGACTATTACACAGAAATGGTAGTATGAGCATGAAAGGACTATAGGGAATGGAAATAACATTTAATAAGAATGGCACCCTTTGGAGAGTTTTTTATAACTTGGAGCACCCTCTACTTTTTTTTTTTTACAAAATCATAGCATCCCCTTGCAATTGACTATTTTGCCTTTACTGCTAAATTAAATATCTTCCCCCCTCTATTTGGTTATTCCCGCCTTAACATCCCCCTCCCCGAAAAATTCATTCACACGTTTCATCTTTTCCTCACCCCCCTAAATTCTCTCTAAAAAACCTCATCTCTTGAACTTTTCGAATCTTTTTATCTTAAAAATTGTTGGAGTTCATCAAAGTAAGTACTCTAACTCATTTATAATGAATATCTGAGTATAAAGATTTGATTTTTTGTAATTTTGTTTTGTAGTTTTTGGAGAAAAAATTGGATTTTTTGTAGTTTTCTTGCAAGAAATTGGTTTCTATCGTATAGTATTGTATTTTGATAGTTCTTTTTTGTCGTTTTTGGAGAATAGATTGAATTTTCCATAGTTTGTTTCATTTATAATTAATATTTTAGTACAAAGTTAGAATTCGAATGTTTATTTCTTATGTTGTTGTAACATTGATAGTGTTTGGCAAAAAATTTACGTGAATGTAATTTTTTAAAATTTGAATGTTTTTTTTTTTTGTATAATTGATGTAACTTTTGTACAAATTAAAAAGTTAGTTTATTTATAATGTTGCTATTTTGTATATAACAAAAGTTATGATTTTGGTGTATTTGTAAAATTATACACAAATGTACACTGAAATAGTCATGTATACACCTATATACGCCTAGCACCACCACCACCACAACCACTAATATCATATACCTCCACCATCAACCATCACCGCAACAAAAAAACACAACACCTCGAAGTCAATTGCACGTCTAATTATTTTATATCTTCGTCTTCTTCACAACATCACCACCACCAACCACCATCACATACCAAATCTTCCTCCTCACCCACCCTTGCATGGACATCCTCCCACCCTCACCTCCACCTTGCGTGAAACAACCCTCTTCAAAGACGAGTTCGACCCTCCCTTCTCCATCATGAAAAACATCCCTAGATGCAAAAATGGTGTCTTAAACACATCCATCGTGACGTCATTGTGCCTAAGGTCCCGATGAAGCTCACGCTGAACCCAGGGGCGAAACCAGGATGAAAATAAAGGGGGGGCCAACTTCGAGAAAAATAAAATAGGGGGCTAAAACAAATAAAAATAGTTAAAGTATCAAAAAAGATGTTAAAAAATGAACCTTGGAGGGCTTGAACCCATGACCTCTACCAATTAAATGAAGATTCTAACCAACTAAGCTACAATTCTACTTAATTTCATTACAATTTTTAGTGTATATATCACAAAAAATTCAAAAAATCGTATATATATATATAACGATATCAAAAAATCTAGGGGGGGCCGGTGCCCACCCCACCCCCCTTGGGTCCGCCCCTGGCTGAACCCACAAAACTTCTCCATTCATAAACACTTATAAACATCCATAAATTAGTGTTTATGGATGGAGAAATTTTTGTGGGCCCGTCACGCGCCTCATCGTAGCCTCATTGCACAATAATGATCACGATGGATTTGTTTAAGCACATTTTTTCATGGTGAGGATGGGGGCCGAACTCGTTTTTGCACCCGGAGGGGGGGGTCTATTTTGCTCTAGTAGGGGCTATCCTCGCATGGATGGGGTAGGGGAGGAAGATTTTGGTTAGTGATCGAGGTTATGGTGGTGATGTTCAATTGAGTTTGATACAGGTATGTGATTTTGATGGTGGTTGTCCTTTTTTTTTGATAGGTAGAAGAAAATATAAAAGTTATAATGGAAGGATGAGATCACCTCCATTATGTCTACAGCAAAACATATAAGAATTTCGATCTAAAACATAAACATTTGAAGCCCTATTACAATATTCAGAGAACTGAAAATTATTCGAATTAAAGACTGACAAATTTGTTCTCCAGCAAAGACAGGTGTCATTGATCTTGTTCTCTTTCAAGAAGGTCTTCCATGCATCCTTTCTAGTGAGACCAGGACAACATCTAGCAAGGACTTGTGAGAAAAGTAGATCAGTGAACAAATGAATAGAGGTAGGATGTCTATTAATTGCCAAAATTAAACCCAGAAGGAATGTTTGAATGATTAAATCATCAAAACTTGAAAAGGAGTTGCTAGTAGTGCTCGCTTGCGAGTCCGATTGTCCTCCGTGTAGACTACCTGATGTTGTAAGAATCTGAAAATCATATTGATCGAAAATAGATATCTGCCAAATGTTTTGAGAATTGGCTGCAATTCTGAAAACAACTGAAAGTCTATTAGTTAGAAACATCAACGAATCAAGATTATCAAAGACATTTCTAGAACCTTGAGGAATATGAAATTTGGAGTGTGGATCAATCTTCCTCCAAAGATTGAGAAACGAAGTTCTCATTGATTCCAGGGACCGAATATTCAAACCAATTCCATTGAAAACCAATTCATTCGTGAAAAGCCAAATACTCGAAAGAGTACTAACAAGTAATAATAAGTCATTATTAATATTTTGATGTGATTTCCATGGCTTATTAATTAAAAGGGCAAGTGAGAGATGCACTGAGAGATGCTTGATAATGGTTGTCCTAGTGGTGGGTGGGATAATGAAAAAGAAGAAGAGTGGGAGGTACTAGAGAAATCTAATAATGTGGGAGAGTGTTCATTAAGGGCAAGTTGGTCCATTTAAGGGGAGCGGTATTAAAATTAAAGAAAAAAAGGAGGGGGTAAAAATTAAAAAAAAAGAAAAAAAAAAAAGAAGGGAGGGTAGGGGCATTCTTCCAAATTTCTCCCTCTGGCTTGAGACTTGAGAGAGTTTTCAGACAGCGAACGCCAAACTGAAAACCAAACCAATCCAAAAAGTAGCTTTACTTATGAGATGAGCATCACAACATAGGAAATCATTTGCTCATATAAGGTAAAGAAGTAGAAATATTCCAAAATGGAAGGTTTCCACATCAAACTGAAACAGATCAAGAAAAGTAGTTAAAGGTAAAGAAGTAGATTCAGCTCTTGTAACTTTAAGTAGCAAGACTTCTCTTTTCTCATGTTTCTTTAATTGGGATTCTTGTTTTGCTTTATTAAACCTTATATTATTGCTTGAAAAGCCCTTAAAGTTGCCCTTTATAGATAAACTAAGTTGCTAAAGTTTCCAACTACTGTTACTGGATTATTATTTCGGTTGTAAAGTTTGGATCTTTAATTTTTTTGGTGTGGTTATTTAATTAAGAAGATTTAAGTCTTGGATTCTGACCATTAGGGTAGTTCTTGCAATGATAAGAACAGATTTTTAGTACAAAAAGTATTGGATTCTTGTTCACATCCTTGGATTTTATTCTGGGAAGAATACTATCAAGAATGAGAATTCAGAGGAATTGATTTGAGGGTTTTGTGGGAAGACTCGAGGGTTAGTTCTGATAGTTATTGTATTGAAATTGGAATGAAGAAATGGTCAGGAGGGGTGTTGGTGATGACCCTTGTCTTCATTTTGGTTATTCGGTACAGTACTGTTTTGAAATCTACGCGAAAGCAATCGGCTTATGAGTTTTTCAACGATCATTCTGCACCAGAAGGCGAACCAAGGGATAATGGCAATGGTGATGGTAAATCACCTGAGACAAAACAAGTGTATGCTATTAAGAGAGAACGTTCCGAACTCATTGAAGTTGAAGGACTTGACGAGTTGTACAGCTTTGGGAACTTTTCTGAAAAAGATGCTAAGTCGCTACTTGTATGGCACAAGATGAGATCTTTGTTATCTAGATCCGATGCATTGCCTGAAACAGCTCAAGGCATCAAAGAGGCTTCTATAGCGTGGAAAGAACTACAGAAGAGTATTGCGATAGATAAGGCTACCAAATTAGATGGTGTCAATGAAAATAGAACTTGCCCCTATTTGGTTATTGCTTCTAATGCTACAATGTTGAGAAGTAGATCTACTCTTAAAATCCCTTGTGGTCTAGTCGAAGATTCTTCAATTACCGTGATTGGGATACCTGACATACAACAAGGAAGTTTCCAAATTGAGCTGATTGGGTCCCAATTACCTGAAGAGCCAAGACCGCCTATTGTTTTGCACTACAATATTTATTCAGCTGGGGAGAACTTCACAAAGGAGCCCCTGATAATTCAGAACTCATGGATTAGTGAAGGCGGGTGGGGGAATGAGGAGAAGTGCCCCAATCACGGATCTATAGACTCTGTTAAAGGTATGATGTCTACAGAACGATACTACGTAAACTGCCTTGTGTCTTTCCTTGTTCCCTTACAACAAACATTCTCTTGTATGCTCATGTAGTCGTGTGATGTAGCTTGAAAGTCTACAGCATTAAGAGCTTTTTTTATTAAGTCAAGGACCAGGTTATTTGTACAGTCTGGGGGTTGAAGGTTTTGTAGTGGCGATCTTTTTTTGCTATATGTATTGCCTTCACGATAAGATTGTGCATGACCTACGATTCTGTTTCTATTTGGTCGCATCACGCATGTCCTCATGATGTAGATTACAGTTACACGAGGACCTTATCTTTATGCCTAACTTGTCTTCCTTCTGCAGTTGATGGACTTTCTAAATGTAACGCAAAGGTACTGAGGATCAGTGCAGGAAAGACTTCAAATGGTAGTTTTTCAGGAAGTGATCTGCAATCTAACATTTCAGATGGGAGTACAAGCATGAGCGCCACTTTCCCTTTTGTAGAAGGAACCCCATTCACTGCTACACTGTGGGCTGGAAACGAAGGATTCCACATGACAGTAAACGGAAGGCACGAAACATCTTTTTCTTATAGAAACGTAAGAGGCTGGATCCTATCTACTAAGCGTGCCGTTGGCCGAGTTAAAGTTACAGCTTATAAGAAACCATTCCGAAGAAAAGGTTTTGTTTTGGAGGCTATTTTTGTTTTGATTTGCTTATAAGATGAGCTGAAAGGTCTAAGCCGAACACTGCCATATTCAGATATTATACTAAAGTAATTTACATCTTATTTATATATGGGAAGTTTGGAACTGACTTTTCCTTCGACTTGCATATTTGTACAATGCAGAAGCTTGAACCTTGGTTAGTCACTGAAGTAAATGTTCGTGGTGATGTAGAAATTCTCTCTCTCATAGCTAGTGGATTACCTGTTACAGAAGATCTGGATCTCACTGTTAATATTGAACACCTCGTAGCACCGCCAATTCCCAAGAAAAGACTTAAAATGCTTATAGGGGTTTTCTCGACTGGGAATAATTTTGAACGACGATTGGCTTTAAGGAAATCATGGATGCAGTATGAAGCTGTACGTTCAGGGGATGTTGCCGTTCGGTTTTTCATTGGCCTTGTAAGTGGAAATTATACTTTAGGAGTTGATACAAATATGCTAAGATATTAATTATAGAAATTTGCTAAGTTAATTCTATAGAATTTATGCAAGTCCAATTCTCGAACTATTACTTGATCCTTTATTTATGGATACTTCATGTTCTTTGATTCTCAATATGGATGGTCTGATCTTATTTCAATTTAATGAGAGACCAATCATATTCCGATTCGACAAATCTTGATACAGATCACGTTGTATACACTGACAACTCTATATATCATTCATTTTCAAGGCGAGACTGGTTACTAATACTGTATGTACTACTAAAAAATGGAAACGGAAAATAGGATAAGGTAATCCTCTATATTAGATTGCTGCTTTAGTGCTTTTCTGGAAGCGTCCCTTTGGTGATCCTCTTGGTGCTGTTCTATTGTTCATCATTCTTTGCTGATTGATACTGTGGCATGACTTTGTTTCCTCTTGTTCTTCGTATTTATGCTAAATGAACCATCACATGCAGGACAAGAATATACAGGTAAACATTCAGCTGTGGAAAGAGGCTCAAACTTATGGAGATATCCAGCTGATGCCTTTTGTCGATTATTACAGTTTGCTCACTCTGAAAACCATTGCAATTTGCATTTTTGGGGTATGCTTGCATATGCGGTTTAATAATGCAAAATTTAATTGCACTTCCTAATTTTTTTTTCTTCTAGAACTAACTTTTTATTGTACTGTTTCCCTTTTCCAGACCAAAATCCTCCCTGCGAAATATATCATGAAAACAGACGATGATGCTTTTGTTAGAATCGATGAAGTTTTATCGCATCTTGAAGGAAAGGCATCTGATGGCATTCTGTTTGGCCTTGTATCATACGATTCAAAACCTCACCGCGAGAAAGATAACAAATGGTACATAAGCGACGAGGTAAACATTATCTATCAACATAATTGTAGAGTTGAGCCAATTAGAAGGTAGTGGTTTCGTGTTGCATCTCTCTTAATTTATCTCCCTTGCAGGAATGGCCACATCCATCCTTCCCTCCTTGGGCACATGGTCCAGGGTACATAATCTCTCGAGACATTGCGAAGTTCATTGTTCGAGGTCATGAAGAAAGGGACCTTATTGTAAGTTTTGTTTATGCATTTGAGTAAGATATGTATCATTTGTTCATGCTGATATTCATTTGTTTATCTATCATGCTACGAACGTTATATGAGTTTTAATATCCCAGCTTTTCAAGTTGGAAGATGTTTCTGTCGGGATATGGATCGATCAATTCAAGAACATGGGTCATCAAGTGCAATACATCAATGATGATCGATTTTTCAATGCTGGATGTGAACAAAATTATATTCTTGCGCATTACCAGAATCCAAGGATGGTACTATGTTTATGGGAGAAGCTCAAGAAGGAGCATGAACCGAACTGCTGTGAGTAATCGAGGCTGCTGATCTCTTTTTACGAGAAGCTCTCGTCCTCCAGACCGAGAATGACGCTTATAGATCCCAAGAACAAATTGCATGGACATCATGATATTAGTTCCTCCAAAATTTTCACAGTTTGAATGGTTGTAAAATATTCACTTTTATTCATACTGTTAGTCTTCAGCTAGATGAATTTCCTCAGAAATTCAACCATCCATGCTTATGTATAGTGCTGCAAACTAGCCGACCCGACTGGGTTTGAACTTTACTGAGCGGGGTAATTACCTGGTAATGAGTTTGATCAATCAAGCCCTAGGGCTCTAAATAAAGAATCTAAACAGTTCATTTTGTTTGTTTGCAATGAGTTTGATCAATCAAGCCCTAGGGCTCTAAACAAGCATAACTTCGTCAGGTTTGGTTCAATTTGAATATAGCTATTGAAAAATTGAAAATATGTATTTTTCAAGATGAATCGAACTTCCATTTAAATTTGGTTGAATAAAAAATGATGTTTGAACTATATCGAAGTTAGAAAGAAGTTTTAGCTTCTCTTACATGTCTATGACAAGCCTGAAGGGTATTATGACTAGGTGAATTCATGGTTCGGTTCAGCTCGCTCTTGAGCCAAAATAAGAATTTCCTCGATCCTTTCAAAGATCGAACCTAAATCTATTCGGTTCCAATTGATTTTGTTTCGTTTTTCGGTTCTGACCCAAATTTTTAGTATAATGTTTTGTAGCTAGTATAATTATTTTTGTGCCCGATTTTATATGTGAACAATACTTTTTTATATTAACTGTTACATACATTTATGTTCCCATAATAATATATTTAGAGATTTACTCCATGTAGCCCACGAAGCATAGCTCAAATGGTAAGAGGTTTCACTATAAGAGTGTGCTTCTTCACAAGTGTGTGGGTTCAATCCACGGCAGGTTTGTTCAAGGGAGGATCTGCTTGTGGGTGGTTACCCAGCCTACTCTGGGCACTCTTGAGGTGGAGTACCGAACCGCTAGAGGCACATCCCGAATTCACCTTCTCTGTTGGGCGATGGGCTAGCCAAGCGGGGGCGTCTTAAATTAGCGTATCATTTATAGAGATTTACTCCATGTAGTTTAATGAGCTCATTTTCAAATTAATTTCGATGTCTTCATACACATTCATTAGGACGTACCACTTTTTTACATCTTTTATTAGCATAATAACTTCGAACTTATTTGAATCTAAATTAGCATGTTAATTGTAATGTGTATTAAAGTACTAGCATTTATGTACTAAGATAAAATTTACTTCCTTCGTCCCTAAAAGATTGTCACATTTAAATTTTTGGTAGTCAAACATTAAAAAATTTGATCATGAATTCCCATTAAACAATATGAAATAATATAGTCTTGTGGGACCTTATTAGATTCTTCTCAATATATATTTTTGAAATATTAACTTGTTATAATTTTTTCACATGTAAAATAATATATATTTATGTTTTAAATCGTGTTTTGTTGACCACCCAACGTTAAATTGTGACAATCTTTTAGGGACGGATGGTATTTCTTAATCAAATATTATACAACATATATACTATAAAAATGTAAATAGTTAACCGTTCAATCTTTTTTGCGGTAAGATTGCTACTAACAATTAATAGCAATTTTATTAATGTTATTGAATTATAAACATTTCATTTTTGTGTAGTACCATTTATTAACCAGATCACCAATCACAACGGCACTTAATTTCTTGACATATTTATCATAATGGATCTCTAAATGATCCTTAGCATTTCCATTTTTTTTCTTCTATTTTTGTAAATTAGCGATGAGGTGATTTTCAAATGCTGCATCTTCTATCAATAGCAAGAGCTTTTTTTTTCTATTAGACTATTCGATTACAACGACTCTTAATTTCTTGACATATTTGTCATAATTGATTTATAAATGACCCTTAACATTTCTTTAAATCAACAATTAGTACAAACAGACTCAAATCAAATCCAAACATGAAGGACCATTTTCATTTTTATGCACTTTTATTATTTGTTTTGGTAGTATTTGGCTCTGTGGATTTTTGTCTAGGAAGGTTTGTGCTAAAGCCAGTTTTAACAATCCATGATGAATTATGGCGCCCACGGGGTATAGCTTAAATGGTAAGGGCTTCACTATAAGAAGAGTGTGCTTCTCCACAAGTGTGTGGGTTCGATCCACATCAGGTGCATGAGTAATTCTGCATTTGTTCAAGGGAAGATCTGCTTGTGGGTGGTTACCCAGCCTACTCAGGCTCTGAGTACTCTTGAAGTGGAGTATCGAGCAACTAGAGGCACATCCCGGATTCACCTCCTCTATTGAGCGATGGACTAGCCATGCGGGGGCGCCTTAAATGAGCGTATCATTTAATGAAAGAAATTATGGCTTTTGGTTTTGTCATCCTTGTTATTCTTGTGGCTCAAGGGCTCACTATTTATGGAATAATCAAGATGTTCAAGCTAGAACTTAAGCTGCATCAGGCTCATTGATGAAGTGATTAAAAGACGAACTTCAGTTCCGTAATCAGTGAAAATATACTGCGTGATTTTACTTTTTTGTGTATTTCAGTATAAGAGTGCGTGAAATCCATTAGGATGACACTTTAAAATAATCTTTTTAGTTCATGTTTTCAATTAATTGATGTTTTCATTATTCATATCAAGCTTCGATCCATAAATAAATAATTAAATTTGAGTTAACAACTTTAGCTAGGCCATCATTCTAGTCCTACAGAGGAGTTAAACTTGATGATTAACAAATTAAATCCAATGTTAAGATATTTTGAATCCACAGTCTTGAGTCTACAAAAAAGAAAGATATATGTAATGCAACTATATATTTGTGTATAATAGTCGATTAATATTATATAATACGTTTTTCTTTTCAATCGGCCCTAAGAGGTCATATACATACAACAAAATTAAATTATAAATATGATTTATAACTTTCCGAGTTCAATGTATAATATATAGAGGAATATTTGGGGTCAATATACAACTAAAAATAATTTATAGGCATAAATAGTATTTAAGGATAAGGTTGAAGATTTTTATACAAATAACCTAACACTATAAATATAAATTTATATTTCTAGTGTTAGGGTTAAGATGGTTGCATCACTTTTTGTTCTCATCTTTTAGAGAAAAGATGAGATAAAATCTCTAATTCCCCACACCCTCTTGGCCGAAATCCAGTTTCATTCTTATATACATAGAAATTGAAACGCAAAGATGATATCAAGGAACGTTGGTGTGTATGTCTCTTGGAGGCATTATACATTGGATGCTCAAAGTCTCCTCAAATTCCATTGCCAAAATCCGAAAAACGGTACATTCATAAACTAGTTATTTTTGTACATCCTCTCTCTATTCATTACAACCAGTTGTCTAATTCTTAGTATATTATATTTGATTTTCCGGTTTATTGGTCCATTCTATTTGAACCATTAGGATTTACATACTAAATCTTGATTTCTTGTATAAATAGGGATGTCTCTCATTGTATTATTCACTCAGAATAATAATCTATCAATCTGTAATCAGCCCCCCCAGTGCGAGCCCAAAACCACTCCAGACCAAACATGTTTGCACCCAATCCGTCCAAAAATTGCTGGTAGGGCCCCACTAACAAGAAACTTATTTCACACCACACGTTGATCAAACTATGTACAGTCTTGGGTTCAATCCTTCAGATTTTGATTGATAAATGGAGATAGGAACTACATCTCATATGACTTCGGACAAAAGTTATTTTTTCTACTATTATTTTAATTCTAGCATTCATAAAAATATTATCATTGTCGATGAGTCGTATGTTCATATTATGAGTTATGGTCATGCACTCTTCGCACACTCCTAAACGCCTATAAAACTCCATAACATTGTCCATGTAGTCAAAATTATTAAAATCTTATCTCAGTTAGAAAAATTTATCACTAATAATAAGTATCCATTCAATTTGATCATTTTGGCTTTTCATAGATTTTTGGAGGCAGCCTGAGAATTGAGAAGGGACAATACTAGAGACCTGTATCCACTTAATCCACCACTCAACACACTTCTAATTTTCCCAAAAATATCTTGACATCTACTTCGAGTTTATTGCATGACCATTTAGGTCATCCAGGACAGTTTAGGTCATCTGGAAGCACTTGTTTTTGCATAGTGATCTATGCACTTCTCCACATCTAAGTACACCTTGCATCGTCATTACTTACTTTTCTTAGATGATTATAGCAATTTTCTTTGGACGTTTTCCCTTTCCCATAAACCTCAAGTTTTCCTACATTTGTTGTTTTGTGCATTCATGCACACTCAATTCAGTGAAACCATTAAAAGCTCCAATGTGACAATGGCACTACATTCACTATTAATGCATTGCGCACTAAATGCAATAATTAGGGCATAATTCTTCATCCTTATTGTCCTTATACTTTTTCTCAAAATGGTAAAGCGGGATGCAATTCAAATTATTGACAATTACATTTGTACCCGCATGATCCACTTCTCTCTGCCCCATTCTTTCTAGCATCATGCTCTCCACACTTCCACTTATCACTATCTCATAAAACCCTCTCTTACCACACCCACTCCATTATATCTATACTAAAAAACCCACATACTAGCTAGGTGTCTCTATTACCTTCTTTTTACATCTACCGCCGTTCATAAAATTCAACCACGTTCCACCCCATGTGTTTTTATGGGCTATCCCTGCAGCCATCATGGCTATAAATGTTATAACACTATCACACAAAAATTGTCATGAGCCTCCGTGTGATCTTTAATGAAAGTAGTTTCCCTTTGCCGTATCTGCCTGTAATATTATGGCCTAAATCAATTAAATTTAAAATATAATAATTAATATAAGATTGGATGTACTTTGGGGATTTATACGCCAGCTGTCGAGCTGACCTCTTCGGGGATTTATTCTTTATCAGGCTAGGTGTTGTTGTGCGTAGATATCTGCTTCGGTGAGTAGCGATGGTGGCATTATGATCTCCCTCAGTCATGAATGTACTTTTATATTATTTATCATGTTTTTCCTGTTTTTACCCTTGGAGTTATAAGATTGGATGTACTTTGGATTCCGTCTTTCGTTATGGTTGAGTCATAAGTGGTTATACCCGGATGGATATATTTTCAGTCTTTTAGTAAAATAGTTTTTTACCATCTTTATATCTATTTTATTTCATTTTTATTTCGTTAAAATGTATGTTTTATCGAGTCATCCATCGAGTGGTGGCTCTGTTACGGATTTAATAGCGAGCTTAACCTCAGGGGGGCCCAGCTGGGGTTGGTCGTTACACTGCCCCTACCCTACTTCCTCCTCCACTGTCCTCGACAACACTTTCGCACCCTCCATTCTTCATCAATACTCTTAAAACTTAACCCTCCTCCCCCCCACC
The DNA here is from genome assembly GCA_003412495.2 of Echium plantagineum. Taxonomy (NCBI): domain Eukaryota; kingdom Viridiplantae; phylum Streptophyta; class Magnoliopsida; order Boraginales; family Boraginaceae; genus Echium; species Echium plantagineum. The sequence goes on along the minus strand of CM016568.1, from coordinate 6,531,681 downwards.
CTATGACTGACTTCCCCAACCAACCCACATCACCAAACCTACCCTCACCTCCATCCATACCACGACATCAAGCACGTCTCGACCATCCTCCTCACCACCCACCCCTTTACCCCTCCAACCACCCGTAGCCAACATGGAATTTTAAAACTTAATCCTGAATACCTCATTATACCTTAGCCGAACCCTCTCCTATCCTGAAAAACCCCGTCCATACACTTAATGACCATGATTGGAAGCTAGCCATGTTTGTTGAATATGATGCTTAGATTAAGAACAATACATGCTAAATAGTGCTTTGCTCCTTCGCTATGCGGATTTTTACTCATATATTGAATTTTGATGATCCTTTTGAGAGTTATATGGCTCTTCTTGTAGGAGATGAGGAAACCTAACAAGTTGGCAATGATTGTGGTGATACTTTTAGCCTCGTGGCCAAACCTGTTACCATTCGGAGTGTTCAAACTTCGGCATTATCTCAATCATGCTCCATCTGTCAGCTGGATGTTAAAAATGCTTTTCCTCACGTTAGCAAGCATGCGAACGTATATATCTATCAACCTTTAGGTTTTCGGGATCCTACACACCCTAATCATGTTTGTAAGTTTCACAAATCCCCTCAAACAGGATCATCGGGCCTGCTCTCAACGATTTGTTGACTATGTCTCAACTATAAGCAAGTAAATCTAATCACTCTTTGTTTTATCTATCGACATGGTATGGTACCAATACGGCTTATATAGTATCATATGTTGATGATATCATTCTCACTAGTCTCTTCTTGAGTCTCTTATGTCATCACTATATGCCGAATTTATCATGAAAGATTTGAGCAAACTACACTACTTTTTAGGTATTCCTGTTAGTCATCATACAAGAGGTCTCTTTATTTCTTAGCGTAAGTATGCTGAGGCTATTATTACTCGGGATGTTATATCTTCATGAAAACCTTCTTAGCATGATTAAACTACTTTTTAGGTATTCCTATTATCTCCAAATGATACTAATTTAAAACGCAATCGCTCTTCATGTTCGCCATCTAAGGATCCATCTCTATTTGTAGTTTGGCCTGGGCACTACAATATCTCACATTCACTAAACCGGACATTTATTACACCATTCAACAACTATGTCTCTTTATGCATGCTCCTATGTCTGATCCTATGCTTTCTCTAAAAAAAAATCCATGTCATTCATTGAACGTTTACAAAACCACCATATTAGTCATTCTGTCAGGTTGACCATTAATTTGACTATTAAATAATTTAAACTGAGGTTATTTTGCAACTTGTTAAAATAATTCCTAAATTAAAAAGCAACTTTTACAAGGGAATTATTTTGTGATTTCTTAAACTTAAAGTTTTAGAATATTACTAGTATTAAATTACGTGCGTTGAACCTGAAAATTCTTTTTATTGTTTAAATATGATTAACATTTTTTATATTTTTCATTCATTTATTTATACATGAATATGACAAATATTTGTTACCTTCTAAGCGGGCAAAGGGTCTAAGAAGACACTTATGCGGGGTTGGTAACATGATCACGGAGGTATAATATGGAGTAAATAATATTTGAAATTTATTATTATTCGTAAATAAAAATGTTGACAAAGAGTTCTATCTTAAAAATAATGATGGTACTGTTCAAGGCTTTTCTATTTTTATCCTTTTGTTTTGTATAGATGTAATAATAGGTTCATTGTCTTCATCTTCGTCATTGTCCATTATAGTGATGGGTTTTTGACCGTCTTTCTTTTTATTGCCGCCATTTTTGTAGTCTTTTTTTCTACCTTTTGAGTTTGATTTACTACATTAGCTTGCTTATTTATTCTTGTGGTGTTCTTTCTTCTGATTGATATTGGCGCCTTCTTGTGTTTCGTCGTCCATCATTTATGTTGCTTCTACCACTGTCGAAAGTTTGTTATCTTTAGTACTTGTATTATCTCAATGCGATACTTGTATCCTTAGTACCGCATTGATGAGTTGGTCCTACATTTTTTATAATATAATTAGTGTGTTACTTAATAGGTGTGGTATTTATTTTTATAACATTGAACATTTTAGTTTTACTCTTTTACATACCTTGTTTATTGCGTCAACAAATTTTAAGACCGACATCCAACGAACATTGTAGCTGCTTAGCCAAACAATAAAGATTACCTTCTTCTTCTTGGTCAAATATTCGTTGAGTAGAGTAATTAGTTGACGGCAGACTACTTTCTTCGACGACTACAGATCAACCAAATTATCGATATTATATTTGTACATATATGGTTTGATTGATTATTCTTAAGTAAACAATATAGTTACAAAATTACAGTCTAGTGATATCCATATCCTAAGGTACCACTTGTTACACCATCTATAATTCTATTTATGTTCAAAAGTAAATAATAATATAAAGTGCCATCATCTTCTAGTTGAAATATTTGTTGAGTCGATGGTGTGGTTGGGTCCTCACTACTTTCTTCTTTTAGATATAAACCAAATTGACAACATGAGGTTCCCAATATTTTTCGGATTAATAGAAGGCATTGTTCGAATTTTCTTCTAGAATACATGGTGTCATAAAGTCGGTCACATGAGTTAATACAAATATCTTTACAAGGTTTAAAATGTTTATATAAAAAGAATTAAACTCATCAATAAGTATAAGTAAACTATGAAACGTGGTATGTGACACTTCACATGGCGTAATTAACAACTCATGCCATAACATTAATAAGTTAATACAATAATCTTTTTCAAATTTAAACACGATCATTACACATCCGTTAGTAGGGTCAGTGACTTGACACTGTCCTTTGTCAAATTCCACGTTCATCCCTTTGTCACACAACTGACTTATGCTAATGAGATTGACATTCAATCCATCGACGAGTAATACCCCCTTTAGTTTCGGCAATCCTTGAACATTGAGAGTTCCTTGACCTATGATGGTCCCTTTAGCTCCTCCTCCGAATACAACGTGCGCTCTTTTTTGTCTCCGTAACAATGATCAGGTGAGTTTTGTTTCTAGTCATGTGTCTAGAGCATCCACTGTCCAAAAACCATCCTTCAGAGGTCGTTGCTCTAAGTGAAGTTACGATTAATCGTCCAGTTTGATCAATTTTATTGTCCGGCAGACAGTTCTCTTTAATAAAATCTCTTAGGGGCTGAGGATGTGTGAAGGTGTTTCATCATCTTCTTCATCAGATTCATCATTTGTGAAGGTTGTATTATAGTTTTTGAATTGCGTTTTCAGAAAAGTGGGACATTTCGCTTGAAAATGACCATATCCTTCGCATTCCCTGCATATTACAATTTTTCCTTGAATTTTTGTCCTGGAATTTGTACCCTCTCTGTTTTGTCTTCCGAATCTCCTATTTGTACCAATTGGTTCGTCATCATTCCTCTGATCTCTGCAGTTTGATCTTCATATCTTCTGCCTCTGTTTAATTCGTCTGAGCCATCATTCCTCCTCTTGCTGAGCCATTTCATAGTTTTATTGATATTCTTCGCCATTAAACCAAATGATTGAACCATTTCTCCTAGTTGTTCATTTTTCGATTTTGTTTTAAAACCAATGATTTTGCTTTTCTCATCATTTGTTTTGACAAAGGTTCCTTCAAACGTCCTAAGATTTCCCATAAGGACATCAAATCTGTAGGTTGAGAGGTCTTTAGATTCCTCTATGGCAATAACTTTTTGTGAGAATCTGGCAGGTAATGTACGAATCACTTTGTGTACCATCTTCTCGTTGCTATATACTTCCCCTAGAGCAGCACTTTCCCCAGCAATGGTTTGAACACGAAATTCATACTCTTGTATAGTTTCGTCATCTTTCATCATCATGCTGTCCCAAGTAGAGGCGAGCTGTTGAAGCCTTGCCATTCTGACTTGCTCAATTCCTTCATAGGAATTCTGTAGAATTGTCCAAACCTCCTTTGCAATGGTCACATTTGCAATCAATCTGAAGACCTTTTCGTCAACACATGCAAATATGACATTCATAGCTTTGTGGTTGGCCATAACAAGTTCACTTTCGGCATCAGTCCACGTAGCCTCAGGTTTAAGGACAGTCTTTCCTTCTTCAATGATGGTGGGTGGTGTCCATCCAGTTGTTACTGTCAGCCAGGTCTTCTTGTCTATGGACTTTAAGAACATTGTCATTTTGTTCTTCCAGTAGGCATAATTTGTTCCATTCAGCTCAGGAGGACGAATTGACATTACAGTGTGGGCCATATCTTACGTTTCACTCTTTATGTTGACTGCCTGCTCTGATACCACTAGTTAGTACAACCCACGTCAATCAACACGTCAACTGTTAGATCAGTTGGCTCAACAGTAAAACAAAGAACATAGAATAAACAGAACATACCAAATTTGATAACCCAGTTCAGTGCAACGTGCACCTACTTCTGGGGGGCATGCTAGGAACATTCTTGTGAAAAAGCAGATGGAGCTAAAAGATAGGAAAGGAGTAGAAAGACCCAGTATTTATATTTCTTCAAGGGAGTTCCTCAAATTATTATGTAGTCCAGTATGTAATAGAAGATGAAGTGGGGAGGGGTATCATTTACTTTACTTTTTAGTTTTCATTTAATTCACTTCTTAAAGAATTAAGAATGGGATTTTTGTTCAAAGTTAAGTTTTAAAAATTACAAAATTCTTTTGTTTTGTAAATTATTTCCATTGATGTTTTTGTTTAGAAAAGAATTACCAAATTTCACATTTAAAATAATTGAATGGTGAAATTAGCGGTCAACTTGATGGAAGGTACAATTTATGGTTAGTGAGTGGAACGAAAAAAGTTACACATTAGGTAAAGTGGAAATGAAGTTATTACCTGATAGACGATATTGCCTTTTGAACTTAAATTTTATCGATTCAAAATTTTCATGCTAATGATAAAATTTGGTATAGCATATTCAATATTGATCTATTACCAAATTCGTACAACATTTACCAAGCTTTCTATATAACAAATGAGGAGCCACCAATAGATATTAAAAATTATCGATCTTTTTAAGAATGAAAATAATAATCATTTGACATTTTCAAGAAAATATTTGGCGAATCTCATCCCAATATAGCTCAAGTCATAATGAGAAATATATAATGACACACATATCAACATATATAAGTCATTATATGTAATAATTTTATGGCTAACTTTATCTTAAAGATCTTGCGTTCCTTGGAAAAGTAATTAAGTTTTGATAAGTTTCAATTTTTGATAGTTTTAATTTTGGTAGTGAAATATATATTTTTATTTGTGTCATATTAATTACTATTTGTCAACTAATATACTAATAAAGTATGATATCTAAGGAATACAACTCTTATCAATGGCATTTCTCTTGGCGTTTATATATATACCTCACCATTATCAATGTATTAATCTTCATACAATTCTTGAGCTCATCGCAAGGGACATATTGAGGTGAATCTTTAAACCAATTGCAAATATTTAATTTGTTGTGTTTTGAATGTTTACTTACTATTTTTTTAGTTTAGGGACATATATATTGAGATGAATCTTTTAATACAATTGCAAATATTTAATTTGTTGTGTGTTTTGAGTGATTACGAAATATTTTATTAGTTTAATTTGGTTTAGGGACTAAATATCTTCAATATCTTTCATACAATCAAATTCGTACAAAATGTTGCCCACAAAATGCAAACAGTTTTTTATATTAATTCGTACAATCAACTTGATTCATCCTTGATCTCCTTTTAATTTGATATTTATCTATACTATATATAATGCCTAAGGCGCAGAAAAATCACATGACACTCTCCTATTTTTAGCATTTATTTTATTTTATTTTAATTAGTAGTTATTTCATTCACTTGTTAATATATTTTAGTTGGTAGTTACATAAATAAAATTTCAAGATAAAAATATCTTTAACTATAGGAATAAAATTAATTTTATATTTTTCATTTGTAACTCTAATTAAATAATACATCAACTAAATTCGTTTAACTACTTCGATTTATTATTGATTTTATTTAAATCATTGAAAAAAATTTACTGTGTCCATTATTTTACGAGTAAACGAATGTTAACTAAACAATATATTAGTACGGACATGCATTGACTGTGCACGGTGACTAGTGTTTGTAATTGACATGTCTTGTACTTGGTCGGAGTAAAGTATGGGTGTAGTTATTTTCACGGACAAGAATACATGTTTCATGTCTTTTTTAGTCTAAAAATAATATCGAACACATGGAACATTTTTCGCTCCGTTGAACGAACATGACCTGTATAAAAACAATCTCGTCGTCAAAATAGTTTTTTATGAGTTTGGATCTTCTGTTACACTTTTTGTATGACAATCTCTATTACATTTCTATTATTTGTCTTTTTTTTTTGAATTTTCAAGCACTACATCTTATCTAATCATGTTGTTATAGATATATGCAATTAAATCTAATTCAAAATAATTCTCATTTATATTTTTTGAGGTAAATATTTTACTATTCTGAAGTTTTATCAATAAAAATTTTGTCATAAAAAACAAAAATTACTAGTTTTTTTAGTTAGAGGTGGTAATAATATATAAAACTATAAATATTATGTGTTATGGACTTATGGTAGTATGCTTGAAAAATTAAAAAAAGTTAAATAATAGAAGTATAACAGAAAGGGTCGCACAAAAGTGTAACATGTGATCCATACTCGTTTTTCACCGTAGGCAAGTATGTGTTTGAGTATAATAACAAAAGCAGACTTTGTTTAATACATGTATACGTATCAGTATGTCCTTGAGTATACCCCAAAAATAATATAAGTATAATAACAAAAAGTATGCCACAAAAATGTAGCATGTGAGATGTGATCCAAACTCGTTTTTTACCTTCAAATATGTGTTTGAGACTTGAGTATAACAAAAGGATACTTTGTTTAAGACATGTATACCTATAGGCTAAAAGTATGTCCTTACAAACAAAGCTCATCTCTTGATTCAGTGTGTGCAGCTCGACATTCACTCCAAAAAAGGACAATGAAGATCATTTGCATGGTTACAGTTCTCATGGTGTCTGTCATCATCCTTTCCACCTCCATCGGAACAACCATGGCGGCGGATGGAATTTGCGACCTAAAGTGTGGTATCAGGTGTTCAAAAGCAGGCCGGCGGGATATTTGTTTACAGTATTGTCTCACTTGTTGTATCCAATGTGGTTGTGTTCCCTCTGGAACTATTGGTCAAAACAAAGACGAATGCCTTTGTTATAGAGATCTTACCAATTCTCACGGCATCCGTTTTTGCCCTTGAATTAGTTATACAATGATTTGAAAAAAGGAGAAATTTCAATCGTTTCGTACCAAAATTTTAAATCGCAGTTATAATCTTTATGAGGTTATCATAATTTATAAAATTGTACTCATGACATTATTATCCGCAACATATCATTTGGTGTAATCCAACTATAGTATATGATATGAAAGGAAAAAACAAATTTGAGTATTGAGATAAGTACTCCCTCCATTTCAATATATTTAATTGTTTGGAAATTTTGTCATGATTTAAAATATTGAATCGTTACTTAAGTGGATGCCCTTTGAGAACTCACGTGTCTGGCACATGTCTGGACTTTCCCCAAATTGGAAAGGTAGAACCCTAATTAGAATCGATCAATCGAAGCTCCAATTCTTCTCCTTTGATGCTCTGTAATATAATTCAACTACACCATTCTTTAATTACCACCAAAGAGACATGCAAAAACTATTATCTTTATAATTACTTCCTCGGTTGGATTTTCATGATTAATGGAAATCTAAGGAGCTTGTATCTGAGTTACCAAAGCTTCCTCGAGCGGGACCAAAAAAGAAATCAAGATTCTTGACAATTGGTATTCCACCGATGAGAACGGCTACGGTTCATTAATAATACCGTTCATTAATGTTCATTAATCAACATATACAATTATTTTCAATTTAAAATGGTACCCATTACTAAAATATATCATTATAACATGGTACAACATAAAACGTTCAAAAGAAATGTACTAGAATGATAGTATTATACACCGATATAACTTATATACCAAAATCTGTTAAACAAGTTGGTAAAAATTATTTAAAATAGAGAAATTAGCTTAGATGATTGATATTAATGAAAATGGTTGCCTTTCTTGGAGCCAACGTATCTGGATAATTAAAGCTAGTAACAATTTGCCAAACAACAAAATGAATGGGAAATTAGGCGATTCTATTTGCATGAAGAGTGGGAGCAAGTTGTAGTACACGAAGCTAGTAACATTTTGCTAGACAACGAAATGAATGGGAGGTTAGGCGATTGCAGGTTGGCGAGGTCGTATTATCAGGGACCGATAGACAAATAACTCATGTTGTTGGAACTCTTGGGTACCATGCTCCAGATCACCCAAGGACATGTAAGGCTACTACTAGCAGTGATGTTTACTCATTTGGTGGCGTTTTTTGGTAGATGTTATATGCGGATATTATCGACCAATAGGTCATCGCGCAACAAGTGAGAGCTAAATATTAGTCGACGTCGTCTATACTGGGTGGAAAAACTGAGATATCCTCAAGGCTGTAGATCCAAATTTGAGAGATGATTATGTTAGCCAAGAAGTAGAAATAGTGCTGAAATTAGGGTTGTTGGGCTCGAATATTGACTCTGCAGATAGAATAAGCATGTGAAATTAGGTTCTTCATGAAGGCATTGTGGAGTGGAAATGAGGAAAAGTGAACAGTGGTAGATTGCCATGTTTCTTCTTCGTATGTCATTATTGTGGAGTAAACTAATGTCTTCACAACATATCAACATGTAATCTTCTACTTTTTTGATAAAAAAAAGACAAGAACACAAAAACGAACGCGATTTTCAGTTGTCCTCCATCATCAAATTCGATAAAAGGGCTAGAATGAATTTAAATTTGACTTGGGTATTTTCGAAATCTAATACACTAACGAAGAAAGGTGCAATTTTAATCTAAAAAAAAGATAATAAATGAGAAAAGAAACATAATTGTATCAAATCCCTTGCTATATTGGTGTAAACTAACTAATTGAGGAAATCGTGGGGAAAGCTTAAATGCAAAAAAAAGAGTAACAAAACCTGACATTGGTAGCATGCCATGTTTCTTCTTTCGTGTGTTATTATTGTGCAGTAATTCAATGCCTTCAAAACATACCAGCATTGAATCTTATACTTTTCCGATAAAAACTAAAAAAAAAAAAAACAAGAACGGAAAAAGTAACACGATTTTACGTTGTCCTCCATCAGCAAATACGATAGAAAACCAAGAATGAATTTAAATGCATGTGAGTTGTGTACTTTCGAAATCTAATACAGTAAAGAAGAAAGGTGCAATTCTAATTAAAAAAAAAAGATAATAAAGGATAAAAGGAAACATAATTATATCAAATCCCTTGCTATAATGGTAGAAACTAACTAATTGAGGAAATCATGGGGAGAGTTAAAATGCAAAAAAAGAGAATAAAAATCGTGAACACTGATAGTATGTCCTTAGGTCTTTCATGTGTCATGATTGTGAAGTTTACTAGTGACTACGTAATATATCATCACAAAATCTTGTACATTTACGATAAAAATTAAAAGGGACAATAACGGAAAAAATAACACGGTGTTTCATTGTCCTCCCTTAGCATTTCCGATAAAATGTTAGAATGAATTTAAGTCTGAGTTGGATATTTTCGAAATCTAATAAAAGATGAAAGGTGCAATTCCAATGAAAAAATAATGTAATAAATGATTGAAGGAAACATAATTATATCAAATTCATTGCTATGATGATGGAAAATAACTGATTAAGGAAATCATGAGAATAGTTTAAAAAAAAGAAAAAGAAAAAGAGAAAAAGGCGTGACACTAGTAGCATACCATGTTTCTTCTTTCGTGTGTCATTATTAGGCCTGTCAGCAAAAGTGCCGATTCGAAAAGGCTTGGCATATTTGACTCGAAAAGGTTCGGCTTGATGTTCGGCTCGAGGCTTCAAATATAAAGCCAAACGTTAGAAGTCGTTATTTGTCAAATCAAGCTAAACCGTTCGAAAAGGTTTGGCTCGATTGCCCCCTCCCTATTTATATTATATTTTATATATATAAATAACCAAAATCTGAGCCGAATTTTGTAAAGTACTATTGTTTTGCTATTTTAGATTATGGGCATGTAATTGATAAATTTTATGTCTTTTTTCACTTCTAGATTTCATGTTCAAAGATTAAGTTGTATATGTATTTCAAATCAAACGTTTTCAAACGGTTCGCTCGATTCAAGCCAAATAAGATCAAATATACACTTAAAAATTTCCCTCAAACGTCAAGCCAAACTATTATAATTGATGTTTGACCAAATCAAGCCAAATCAAACGTCACTTTAATAATTGATCAAATCAAATACAAATAGTCAATAGTTCGGCTTTATTCGGCTCGATTACAGGCCTAGTCATTATTATGCATAACATATATAAAAAAAATTTAAAAAAAAGAGAGAAGCAATTACTGATTGCGAAATCTTGGGAAAGTGAGTTATCAATATCTCTACGTGTGATTCGGTGAGTCGTCGAGTGAGTCTCACACGCGCGTTTGGAGCATCTTTTGTTGTAAAAGACTAAAAATTACATTTCCAAACATATCCTTATTCAACATGAGCCACAAGATCAAAATTAAATGAAAAGAGTGCAATCTAATGATCAATAATTGAGCTATCACCATACTAACCTCCAAAGATTTAGCATGTAATTAAGAAATTACTAATAACACTATATAGTTATCACCAAAAAATATGTTATAAAGGCATTAATGTATTGTACAATAATGACACACGAAAGAAGAAACTAGTGCCTTCATAACATATCATCATGGAATCTTGGGAGACTGAGTCCCACACGCACATTTGGAGCATCTTTTGTTGTAAAAGCATTCAAAATTACATTTCCAAGCATATCCTTATTCCATCCGAGCCGCAAGATAAAAATTAAATGAAATTGGTTTCCAATGGTCAATAAACCTTATTCAATCTGAACCACAAAATCAAAACTATATATAAACAAAAGTGAAATCCAATGGTCAATAATTAAGTTACCATCATATACTAACCACCAAAGAGTTAGCATATAAGAAATTACTCATTTCAATGGTTGGTGTGATATTCTCAAGTGGAGATTGTTTTGCAGATTTCAATGTCATATCCAACTTCAACAAGCTTTTATATTCCTCCTCAACAACTGAATCATCCACCTTTGGGGGTTGCTAAACGAATAAATGGGCAACGTGACTCGATCGTTAAAGTTTAGAGGGCTAGATGAATTTTAGCCTTCTCAAAACAAGATATATTCATATTGTAGTATAAGCTCGAATTGGATATCAACAGACTATTAAGGCATCGGTCTTTCTAGTATATGATTACCTGATACTCACGGACCCAGGATTTTAATTTGGGCTATGCATTTTATCATTTAAAAAAAGTAAGCTAACAACATTATATAAATGGTTCGAAGGTTTTTTAAAGATTAAATATTACACTAGTAAAAAGTAATGGCAATTCAAACTACTTCAAATTTATCTGTATTCTTCTCTTTTTCATTGCTTGAAACTGGTTGATTAAATAATAATTAAATAAATAATTCTATATTTAATACAATAATCAATTTAACTACCTACATATTCTTAATATAAATTGTTTAATACTTTTCACGATATGATTTTACAATATATAGTATATGATAAAGTACTTAATACTTTTTACATAGACATTATTGTAGAAATTGGAATGGAGCAAGCCATTCTAGGCTTACATCCAATTTGGAACGGAATCCGGAATGAAAATTGATTGTGAAATTGATGTGAATCGATTATAAAATTGAAAGAATTGAAAGTGAGTTAAGGAGTTCTGATTTGTGAGGATTAAAAATGTGAAAGAATTGAAAGTGAGTTAAGGAGTTCTGATTTGTGAGGATTAAAAATAAGTTGCAAAAAGGGGGTTTGAACCTAGGACCTATTTTATATTAGTTCACACAGTATACCACTAGCCCAATTATGTTTTATGTTAGGGTATGCACTGGCATAATCTACCTTTTGTTAGGTCCGTCCATGCCTGATAGAGTGTACATAATATGCAATTGTATAGTTAGTTGCGATAAATAGTTGTTATGTTTGGTAGTTCTTCGATTATATATTAATATTCAAAATAAAAGAATTATGAGTTTGTATTTTCACTTTTGTCATCTTTATTTTAATGAGTTTGAGATATCTAGTTATGTTTTAACAACCCTTTCTACCTCTTTGAAGTGCTCAAATCAACCATTTTTTCTTGATACTAATAAAACAATTTCACAAGTACATTATATAAGTATGAGCTAAATAGTTGATTTCAAGTTCCATGATTATGAATTCATAATTGAGGTTAAGATAATTATGACACAAGGCTTAATCGAATTTGGATAATCCAAATATGATACGCTTATTTTAAGCGTCCTGCTTGACTAGCCTATCGCCCAACAGAGGAGGTAAATCAGGGATGTGCCTATAGCAGTCCGATACTCCAAATCAGACTCTGGATAACCACCCACAAGCAGGTCCTCCCTTGGACAAATGTGGAATTACTCATGCACTTACCGTGGACGAACTCACACATTTGCGAAAAAGCACACTCTTACACTGAAACTCGTGACCATTCGAGGTATGTCCGTGGATTGAAATAATCCAAATGAATCAACGAACAGTCGAACATATGCAGAGCAGGTGAAGAACCCAACGGCAAGTCCAGAACAGTGAGAAGGAACATGCATCGGTTGCAGCTGTTGCATGCTATTGAACATTCAGGAGGTCCCTGGCAGTTGAGATCGAGGATTAATGATTATTAGGAGTCTTCTTGAGCAGGCTCAGGCTGAGCTTCCCCATGTTTGGAGGGAACGGAATCATGCTGCAGATTACATGGCGAAGCAGGCGGCCATCAACAGTACTAGTTGCGCATGGAGAACGGGAGATGAGTCTTCTCGGTTCCAAGCTTTGGTCCGATTGGAGCAGATTGGTCTACCCTATATCCACAGGACTAGAGGATAGCCTTTCAACAAGCCACATTAGAGTTCAATCCACTCTCAGGAGTTAGGGAGAAATGGTGGAAGGCGTTGACGACTGATTCAATCAATTCACAGAACAAAGATGTTTCACGGAGTCCTCGTAAATCTAGTAATCTTTCCCGTTCTTTTGATTCTACTCCAAATATTAATTCATGTTTACAATCGTTCTTGTGTCTCTGATTCATATAAATTAGGAATAAGAACTGTAATGAATCATCTCCTTATTATATTTAGTCGAATAGCTAACGACATTGCAAATATATGCACCTCTAGCATTGACCAAGAGAGCCTTGAGCTTCTCTTCTCCTCATGTCAAAATCCTACCTCCATTTGGCTTCTTAATACCTTTTGTAGTAGATTTACAATCGACATTGAAAACATTCCGACCAATGATAATGACTAAGAGAGTCTTGAGTATCTCTTCTGATTATGTCAACGTTCTACATCCATTTGTCCTCTCTCATTTCTTTATGTAACTTTCAAATAAAGAAACAATTATCTCGAAAAGTTGAAAACAACATATTTAAATTAATACTGAGTATATATTTCAATTTAGGGAACAAATATGCTAAACATTTAAACTCCAAATCATACAACGGTACAAGCTTTTATTATAGCATGTGAGAAGACTTATATGCTAAAGATTCAAACTTCATATCATACCTCAATTCCAAGTGGTCGGAAACTAAACCAGTCGTTGTTATGGTCTCTAAGGTCTTGAATTGTCTTATGCACCAAAAATAGCAAAAATAGAATACCCAAACTTCCAATGATGCACACCGTAACTGCTAAACCTAACGATTTATCCAAAACAGTGAACATGCCCGTTATGAATGCAATCACCATTGTTACCATTGAGAATAATAGTAGTACAAGTGCCAATTCGTATCTGTTGTAAAGCTTATATTTGTCGTTCTTGTAGAATGTTGCAGCAAAATGGAGGAAGATAGCAGCGTAGGAGGATATTACAGCAAGAGTATTTGTTATAACAAATGTCTTGAAAGCCGCTTTCTTGATCGAAACTGCCATACCTTGATTAGGCCCAGAATTTCCATCATATCCCCCTGGTAGAGTAAAACCTGCTGCGAAAGTAACTGTTGCTATGAGTGCAGCTACTACCAAATGTCTCTCTGCATTTCTTCTCATTTCTTCCAGCATTTCTTTATTATTTGGATCACTAATATGATGATCTTTCTCTCTCCTAGATGCATAACAATCACCTATGGATTTATACATTCTCCTGAGTACAACCCGTTGGCCAAGTTTTTTGAAAATAAATCTCTACAAGGAAGAATCAACATCAAGCAACGTAAAATCAATGTTAAATTCAATTATTTTTCTCACTTCAGTGAAACAGGTTTAAATAAATCTTTGCAAGTTACTAGCAAAGGTAGGTGCGTGGAATAATTAAGGCAAACACACTTAATTTGAATATACCTGCTCCTTGGAGGTACTATTTGTTTTCGCCCATTGATACGCCATATCCACTGGCTCATAACCATCCATGTTGATGATATTACGATCTACTTTGGGGTGTTCCACGATGTCTTTAATTTCGATATAAGACTCTGGCAATGGAGACAAAACAAGATGCAGAGGTGTATTTCCATGCTTGTCAACCTGATTGAGTAAGTTGGTACACCATGGTTGTCCTAATATGAATTTAATTACATACGTATGTTTCTTGTCCGCAGCAAGATGTAAAACATTACGACCATCACTGGTGGTCATATCCCAGCAATCTGGGCAATGCTCTAACATCAATTCCATTATTCTTCTATTGCCTTGTCGAGATGCTAAATGAAATGGAGTCATTCTATCATGATCGTCTATAGCGCGCACATATATCATACTTTTGTCCATTTTTATCAATGTTTGTGCTGACGCAGAGTCATGACAGACTATTGCTTGATGGAGCGGAGTGAATCCTTGATCATCAACCTGTTTTACAAGTTTTGGGTTCTTTTCGTGTATTTTCTCAAAAATGTGAATCCGTTCTGAGCAAATATAAAGGTGAAATTAAAGTTACGCATAGTGGAGAATAAAAAAACATCAACATAAAAGCTATCTAAGAAACTTTTATCCTTGACAACTAATCTAATATAGAAGTCTTATTAAAGCACTCACATTAGCTCCCTTAAAAATAAAAATTAGTGATAAAAAAAATTAAATATAGTTCACATGTTGCTTTTTCAGCTTCCTTATAGTAGGTTGGACACCAAAAAATTATTCAGTCAAACATTTCACTCCTCAAATTTATACTCTCTCTATTGAGAAGTTATTTTTTTTTCTCCTCCCATTTTTTCTCTTTCTTCATTCATATAATAAGAAATAGAAAATAATTAAATATTTTTCATTATACATAAATATAAATTAAAAATATCTTTCATTCAACTGTTGAAAGAAACATAACATAACATTATCACAAAATCTTGAATTGCATGGTTTTCAAATTATGTAAAATGAAAATATAATCTACATACATCCAACCACTTAGACGCGAATATTTTAAGTAGAAATGGACCGAAATCGTTAGTTAATCTCGAGAGCTTGCCTGAAAGTATGAAGGTGATTTCTTTCTCTCTGCCTATAAATTTTATTAATAATTACTCCCTCCATCCCTAAATGATTGTCACATTTTGACTTTTCATAATCAACAAAACACGATTTAAAACATAAATATCTCTTATTCTACATGCGAAAAAATTATAAAATGTTGATATATCAAAAGTATATATTGAGACGAATCTAACAATATCCCTCAAGACTATATTATTTCTTATCTTTTAATGAGAAATTATGATCAAATTCATTAATGTATGACCAACAAAAGTCAAAATGTGATAATCTTTTAGGGACGGGGTAGTATTATTCTTGTGAATACAATATAGAAGACATATATTTATTGGTAATATAAACCTAACCTTAATACTTCTGTGGGCTTATGAGCTAGTCACCCATTCGCCTAACATGATGTTTTATAGCCTTTAGTTGTGATCATCTTTTGATGGAGAAAAGAGCATATTTATAGGTAGATAAAAGACCACCATCATCTCTGATTAATTGTAATATTAACCGTCCATCAAAGCTAACTATGGTGAACGATTGTAACTTTCGTAACAAATTTGAAATATTAATATGAAAATAAATATCATACTAATGACCAGCATAATGAGAATTTATATTATTGTATTATTAATATAATAATATCATATAAAATATTCTTACATCAACATCCATATATAATAAATTGTTATTATAAAATTTAGTTTTATCCTAGATATTTTATACGATATATGAAATATCTATTTTTTAAGTTTGAAGTGAATAACAAGGAAACTTCTAAGTATCTATATTAAAAATAAATCCCAAAAAATGAAAAAAAAAAGACGGTTGAAAATGTATTTTAAGACACATATAATATAATACTTATTAAATATGAATTGAATTAAAAATAATAAGAGACTTAAAGAGTTTCAATAATATAATTACATAGTTAGATGAAAAGTCAATATTATCTTTTAATATGACTTTTATGTGTTTTAACCTATTTAAAAAAGATTTCTCTTATGTTACAACAAAGTATTATGAATCTATACTATAATGTGGGAAGAGTTTATTTGGTGAAGCCTAAGAGATTAACTAGGTTATCCATGTGGCACAATTAAATTTTGACATGTGTCAATTTTTAAATCTATACTATAATGTGGGAAGAGTTTATTTGGTGAAGCCTAAGAGATTAACTAGGTTATCCATGTGGCACAATTAAATTTTGACATGTGTCCATTTTTAAATTTGAAAATAACTACCATTTCATCCATTTTATATAAACATATATGTTTAGTCATGTTTTTATAAATAACTCTTTATATATATGTTTTATTTATTTATGCAGATATTTTTAATAATATTTTTATAAGTAAGTATTTATTTTTTATTAATTGTTCAATATTTTAAAATAATAGTAACAATTTTAGATCATATGCAATTATCTTTTTGTTTTCTTCTTTTATAACAATGAATTATAATTTCAACTATTGAAAAATTATTACGAAAAAAATAAAATTATTGCACAGGCGAGACTGTGCTCAAACCACTAGTATAATATAGTAGATCATCAAAATTATATTTGTGTAAAATATAGAGATTATAATGATAGCCACCGCATATAGACATATATAATCTACACTATATGTAATTGAGGAAGGGGGGAATTAGTTTTTTTTTTTGTGAGACATATGAATTTTTTTTCTTTATGTTTTTTGTATGTAATAATATTTTTTATATATATTTTATTTTTTTGTGCATGAGCAACGAATAAATAAAATATTAATTCGCACATACGTTGACAGTGCATCGATTTTACTAATTTTAATAGTTCATAAAAAATACTTTATCAAGAATTTTGTATAAAAATTAATCTAAATCATATATATCATAAATATGATGAATAAATTTACACAGGCTAGACTGTGTACAAATGGCTAGTTATATATAATATAGGAAGCGGGAAAGTGGAAGTTACAAAAATGAAGCTATGTGTTCCTCAATTTGAAGCCCCATGTCCAATTTTTTAAGTGAATATTCTAAGAATTAGTTTTACTAGTAGTATTTTGGCACGGCAATGCCTGTGCATCTAATAATGATCATTAAATAAAAAAATTAAAATTAATATTTATGAAAAATAATTGTTAAAAATTTGTCACGTAACAGTATTTGTTCAAATTTATATTATAACTAATTTATATAAAAGTATATAGAATTAATTTTTATTTATAGATGTTCCTACAATCAAGGAAATTAGAGAACATGGGGCTTCACTACAAAAATAACTAATTCCCCCCTTCCCAATTAAATATAGTGTAGATATCTTATGTTACTTTTTATACCTTCAAAATAAATACAAAAACAAAGTATAAATTAATCGATTGCAAACAAGTTTGTTTGAATTATTAACCTCATCTTAGAACTGTATACAATATTCTTAAAGAAAACTCATACATATATATGTTATACAACATTAACAATATTATCATTTATATAAAAGAGTAATTGTAAATTAATACGAAATCACAAAACATGGATTGTAAATTAAAGGAAAATGTACTTCTTTTCTTCCAACTAATCTAATTAGAAATTAATTTTGGCATTTAAGTTCGAGTTTAAATTAGATCACATTTTATATTATCTATGATCGTTTTAGAGAAATCTAAATCAGGAACTTGTCTTAGTTATGGTTAGTCATACAATATGTAATCGAGCATACTATGTATATATTGTCTATTTGAATATAGTTATATAAAAAAGTTCATATACTATATTTACTACAAATAATCATTATTTATTGTTGAATTATACAATTATAATTACAACAATTCATTTTCTTCTTTGATTAATTATTGACTTTTAATACTTGCTTCTATTGTTTATAAACTATTAATTTTTTACTATCTATATAATTTCATTTTCTTCTTTTATAATATCTTCAAAAATTCTGTTTCTTTTGTAACTACCACATCCAATAATATTATTTCCTAAAATTCTTTATTGGTTTATCATATACCACAAAAAAATTTAGAACTCCGTATATGTTTCAAACAATATTTTCATTTGCAAAAATCTGCCCCTACATTTATTAACCCATAGTGTAACCATTGTGTGAAAAATAGAATTATATGGCCTGAAATTCGAGTTAATTGTTGAAATGGTCCCATTAAGTGTGGGTCTGGTGCACTTTGGTCCCCGAAAGTGGCACTGTTGCGAAAATGGTCCCTGAAACTGTTGCGGAAATGGTCCCTGAAAGTGTGTCAAATGGTGCGATTTAGTCCCTATTCCGTTAAATCCGTAAAATTTTAGCGTAAATAGTGATTTTCGGGGAAAATTCGAACTTTTTTATGACTTAACAGCCCCATTTGGGGCCTAAATGTAAATAACAAAAAGTTATAGGTAAAAGTAACTTTCTCCATTTCCAATTCGATTTTTATGGGATTCGATGTTATTTACATTTTAGGCCCCAAATGGGGCTATTAAGTTATAGAAAATATCGATTTTGCCCCCAAAATCAGTATTCATGCTAAAATTTGACGGATGTAACGGAATAGAGACTAAATTGCACCATTTGACACACTTTCAGGGACCATTTCTACAGCAGTGTCACTTTCAGGGACCAAAGTGCACCAGACCCCTACTTACTGGGACCATTTCAGCAATTAATTTCATGAAATTCTGAAAAAAGCTCGTATGTGGTTACCTGACATTCGAAATGCAAAATACCCAAATGCGGATGCAGCATGCAAAACCGTCTTGCCATCAGGCCCTCCGTAACCAGGGGCCGTGCAAATTGAAAGAATTGATTCTGTAATTCTACCAAACGTCTCGTAGTCATCGTCGACAGCCATATTCTCCATTGCAATATACAAAGGCGTTAACATCATTTTATTAGGCAAATGTTCAAAATGAGGATCTGCTTCAACCAATAATTTCACAATTTCTGGGCTTTGTTTAGCAGCCTCATGCAAAGGCGTGTCTCCATTCTCATTAGCCATTCTCAACATTTGTCGGGTAAGGGAGCCCTCTGCTAGTTCTTGGCCATGTAATTGTGACGTTCCAATTAGCTCTTCTCGCATCTCTAGTTCTTGGCCATGTAATTGCGACGTTCCAATTAGCTCTTTTGGCATCTCTAGTTCTTTGTCATATTGTTGTGCCATTTCAATTAGCAATTCCACCATCTTTATATGACCATTTCGGGCAGCGATACAAAGGGCAGTATCACCCACCAAATTCTTCCAACTCAACAAAAACTTCACAACTTGTTTACTTTGATCAATGAGAATTGTTCGGACACAATCTGGACTACCATGATGTTGAGCTATCACATGAAGCACTGTATTGCGAGTATCCAGTGTTAGTTGTTCTGTTATGTTCCCGTTGAACTGTTGATAGACATCACTATCACATATCACTATAGCCTTGTACAAGATCTTCTCCATGTGGACACTATTGATATAAACTGTGAAGGGCTAGCTTAATGGAATACTTGAATAAAGAAGTTGGGAATGAAAGGAAGTATAGCAGTAGAATAATAGCAGGATGAGAATGATTGGATATATATCAGTAGAATAGGTTGCAAGATCATTATACAAATGGTCCCTTCTAAAAATTGAAGGCTCACTAATAGTCCAAGAGCTAATCTAATGTTACAAAGATATTACATGTGTTATTTTTAACCTATTGTTTGGAATTCGTGTGGTCAAACTTTAAAAACTTTGACCATTAATTTTATTAGTCGATAAGAAATAATATAGTCATATTGAATCTTGTTAGATTCGTATCAATCTATATTTTTGTAATATCAACTTTTTATAACTTTTACACGTATTGAAATAGAGATATTTTTGTTTTAAGTCGTGTCTCGTTGACCGTGAAAAGTCAAAAAACTATCTTAAGAAAAAAGGAGTAGTGTTTCTCTTTATGAGGACGGTCATAACTCATACTACCTCCAATCCAAAAAGAAGGTCTTTATATACATTTCATACATATTAATAAACATTTAATGCATTCAAAATTTCTATCTAAACCATTTGAAGTACATGAGGTAATCATTGCAAATAGGTGTATTGAGGGAAAAAAGTAGTGTATTATGCATTTATTTATGTAAAACGACAATCTTGTTGAATATTACTAAAATATCTAGAAAGACAATCTTTATGGATTGGAGGTTGTATATAATACTCCCTCTGTACCAAAATAGTTGACGTCATAGCACTATATTTTTGTTCCAAAATAGTTGTCGTTTTAACATTAAAAATTATAATTTTACATTCTTTTTCTAAAAAAATAGCGATATTATACGTTTACATTCTTAATGAACTTTGTTACTACTTTTTCTCATAAAATTAGCAGTAAACCAATGATATATTTCCAAATAATGGTATTTCTACTTTTTCAATATACCGTTTGACAACTTTTAATTTTTCTTAATTAGTGTGTAAATAACTAGAACATCAACTGTATTGTATATATCTATCTTAGAATAATTTTGAAACTTGAGGGACCATACATATATTACTCCAAACACTAATTATTAACTTTTTGGCAAATCTTATCAAAAAATTGAGAACTATTGTCGTAGAAACAGCTCAGACTTTGTTTCTATTCATACAACTAGACAACTTGACTTAAATTCACATATTCCGACCACGGAACCAACAGCTAAGATTTTGTTTCTACTCATACGACTAGACAACTTGACCTATAATCTTAGATTTAGTTATAAAGGCAGGATCGCGTGTGGGCCACGCGCGTGGTCCATACCGATCCTGCATCTGGTATTTGTTTTACTTTTTTTGTTTTTCTGCATCAGGAGTTGTACACTATGCATTATAAATTGTACCTCCCCTCAGGTGTCCACTCGCCCAAGAGGAAGTGATGCACACACGCGCGCTTCCTGCAGTAGAGTCTTGTACATTATGCATTAGTATTTGTACCTTTACAAAGATAGGTTCCTGCATTAGACACTTGTACGGTACGCATTAGTACTTGTACATTTTGTTTGTTCTTACTCCCTTTAATATTTTACTATTTAACTTTTGACCCCTTTAATTTTGTTTCATGTTTTGTTTTTCCACAATATTTCCTCTCCTTAAATTTTCCAGCACGATTTTCATTTCACATTTGTTTTTTGCCACATTCTTTAATTTTTTTTTCCTTTTCCCAATTTCTTAAAAATTTATTCTTCCACATTTTTTTAAATAAACCGGGTTTCATTCTACATGATTTTTTTTCCTTTTCAACCATATTCTTTTTTTCGATTTTTTTATAAGTTTGTTTGTTCTTATTCCGTTTAGTAATTTGTTGTTTGAATTTGATCCCTTTACTTTTGTATCATATTTATCTTTTCCCTCACCATTTTTTTCTCAAGTTTTTCAACACGATTTTCATTCATATTTGTTATACTAAACAATTATTTTTGTTTTAATTTTTTCGATTTTCCCAATTTCATATGACACTTATTCTTCCTACATATGTCTATAATTAATAAACTATTGCGGCACATCTATCAATTGAAGGTCTATAAATTATTAAGCTATTGTATTTATCTAAAGGCAATAATGTTTTTTTTTCTATTATTAGTTTGTCCCACACTTAAGAGGATTACATAGCTATAATAAATATCACGTTTTTTATTAGTTAGTCTTATAATCGAAAGAATTACATAACGACAATAAGATCTCGTCTTTTAATAGTTAGTCCCGTACTCGAATGGATTACAAACGGTCCATCGATCAACGAGCCCATCAAATTCTCCAACACGAACGTACTTAAAAGGATTACTTAGCTATAATAAAGATCACGTTTTCTATATATTAGTTAGTCCCGTAATCAAAAGAATTGCATAGCGTGATAGCGACAATAAAAATATCGTCTTTTATTAGTTAGTCCCGTACTCGAATGGATTACAAACGGCCCGTCGATCGACGGGCCCATTTTCACTAGTGACATTTTCACATTATTACAAAATTACATCTTACACAAATCAAAAATAAAATTTAAATTTATCATCAAATATTAATCGAATTAATTATTCTTGTAAAAGTTGTTATAAATTTATCATCAAAAATTGCATCTTCCAAGGTGATGTGGACCTTGACCCCACCTCTAACATATAATTCAGCTTAAGCCCAAAAAGATTACGGACCTTATCCGTTGTCAAGCCCAGTCTCCTAGGATTTGTTGCAACACCAATTAGCAATGGACACGTGTCCATTAAAGAACGAGAATAACGGCATTACTTCACTATAAATAGACCTTGCTGGTCATCGGATGAGGTAACTTGTATTGACTCCTCTCATACTAATTCATGTTCTTTGGGCACACGCCGTGATCTTCTCAAAATATTTGACGTGATCTTCTGGAATCTTCCTTGATTGCTTTCATGAATTAGTCTTCAATGTCTTTAACACTTGTAACCAGAACGTGTACGCACTGGTTCCCTTCAGCTCACTGTTATTCCGTAGATGGTATAACAGTTGGTCTTCTCAGAAAAACTGGACCAATAAACTCTGTGCTTACAGATAAGAATATTTTCCGTTCAGTTACTTGGACTATACAACTTTTAATTACATGTTTCCAATTCTTCTGATGGGTCTTTTTGATAGACGAAGTTCTGAAAGCAGCGTTGGATGCCCCCGGTCCTATAATTCTAGATTTCAAGCTATGGTGGGGAGTAAAGACTCTGCTTTGGCTGTTCCTTTGGTGGATGAGTCTGGTACATGGAATGCTCCTGCTCCACCGCTCCTCTGCACACCATACCTCCCACTGTGCTTAATACCTCCGCCCCTACCAGTTCTGCAGAAGGAAAGACTACTGGGACCTCCGCCCCTAAAGCCAAGCCGGCTCAGAAGAGGAAGAAGGTCACTGTGGAGGGCCTAGAGAAAGAGAAGGGTAAGGGCTCGCTGCTGCTGATAAGGAAGGCGCGTAACTCCCTCTTTAGCCCTGATGGCAAAGTGCAGGAAGTGACGTACAGCGTAGACTATATGCCTCCCCCTAACGTTCTTCCAGGGCCTCATTGGTGGTAAAGAAGGAATCTGCCTGGAATCTTCCATAGGATATCTTCAGAGCTGAAATTGTGGATACCTCACTAACGACCGTTGTCAGTATCAACTGTTAAAGATACTTGGAAACACTCTAAAGTAAAACGACAGTAAAAGTACCAAACATACAAAATGGTAACCCAGTTCAGTGTCACAACGACACCTACGTCTGGGGGGCAACCAACCCAAGGAAACAATCCACTATAGAATGAAACAATTACAAGTTGGAACTTATATGTATGCCCGCATACGCAACGCCCTAACAATATTCTTCTATAGGTTTCCTACTACAATCTATCAAGTTATCACACACCCGTGATCAACTTGTTTATGAATGAACGTTGAACGAAATATTAAACCTCACGGTTAATGTATCACAACCGACACACTAACTGTACATTCAATCTTGAAGAGTAAAAACTTCAAGACACACGAATCCTAACTCTCTCTCAAAAAACTCAATCTAATAAATCTTAATGCTTATGTTTAAAGATTGGTGAGTATTTT
Organism: Echium plantagineum; assembly: GCA_003412495.2. NCBI lineage: Eukaryota > Viridiplantae > Streptophyta > Magnoliopsida > Boraginales > Boraginaceae > Echium > Echium plantagineum. Next base: position 6,507,517 of record CM016568.1, on the reverse strand, counting down.
GAGTTTAGAACACCTATTTATAGAGCTAGGTAGAGATCCTAATCCTACACGAAGTGTAGCCTTAAAACACGGGACCTCCTTTATCATGATGTTGTTTTCCTAGTTTGAGTAGGACTCTATCTTTGTAGTAGAATCCGACTTTGCTATAGCTCTTCGACCTTTGGAAAACACTAGCAATCTAGAATATTCTCTATTGTATCCTCTTGCTATTAGCATCAAGATAATATCTCCTTATGTTGTAGCACTTGCATCCCCTTTGTATCCGCATGTTATGCTTGTTGTTGTATCACTTGATTTGTCCGAAAAACCTCTTTCAATTCTTCAAAGGCATATGCACTAACAAGAGCCTTGAAGCCTCTTATGCTGATAGGCGAAGGTGATCAGTTTGAGGAGGCCAATGATCCTGCTGATCTGTGTGCAGAAGTTATGCAGCTCCAACTAAAGGTATAATTTTTTGTATTCATAATTGTAACATCTTTTTGTAACTCAATTCTGTCTTTCTTTTGTGCCATGAATGGTGCCTTCGCTGTAAGGCGAAGAATTCATCGTCCTACTAAAATAGATTTTACAATTTTATATTTAGATTCTGAAAAATATTTTAAATATTGCATTGATAGGTTGCACTCCTTCTGATTCACTATATTCGATTGTATGGATCCCCAAAAAGTAAAAATATTTTGAAGTACTATTACTTTAATGAAAGGGGTAAAAAGGAGAAAATAACATTAAAGTTGCATTGGAACTATAAACAATTATGTATTTTGAAAAGTTAAAAAAATTTAAACAATCAAATATTTTGAAACAGAAGGAGTATATTCGAGTAGAAATTCGGATTTAAAATGGAATGGGTATACCCCACCGGACTGGTAACTCGCTAATTGGTTTATTTTACTATAATAAGATATGCGGTTTTGCATCGAGTCAACAAGTCGAGCCGAGTCGGGTCAATTTTGAATCATTTCGAGTCTCCATTTATTTTTGTCAATTTCGAGCCGGTTCTGATTTCATTCTCAGACTCAGTTCCGAACCGTGTAGGTCCGGGTATAGGGAAACATGGACCCACTCGGCTCGATAACACCCACCGGAACCTGCGTCCTACTTGCTCTTTACATGCATGGCCAAACAATGAAATCGAAAGCAATGTCTTTTTATTTGCTTTTAAAATAAAATAAAAACATAGGCCAAAACTTATTCGTTTTTTGAATAAATTAGGGGAAGGGGCAAAGTTCAAATGAGAATCATTGAGAAGAGCAATTGTGAACTTATTAAGATTCGAGAAAGATGGTTTCCTCAACAAGGCAAAACGCAAAACTAGCATCTGCAGTAAAAAATGTTACAACATGTAATATGACTGTAAGACCCGACACCTGTCAACCTTCCCCGATGGAAAGAACTCGAGTTCGTTCATTACAAAGAGATGATACAATCACGAAACCAATCACTTTCAGTGGCGAAGCGTAGTAGGTTTGTAGTCGATGACCAAGACTTTCTCCAGATGACCAATAAACTTGTCAGCAAATTGAACATGCACTGGATGACTGATATACTCTGCGATCCCTTGCGTGCTATCAAATGTTGACTCGAATATATGAGTAAAACCTTGGTGCAAGTTCTCAATGCTTACATCGGTTCCCCTGCAATAAAGCCATTAAACATTGAAGAAACATCTAGTATATGAGAGCAACGCTAGATCAGACAGACAGTAAGTCGGTAAACAAAACGAGAAATTATAGCATATAAAAACTTTACATGTTTTCAAATGAGCCACTTGCAGAAACATCAAAATGCGGTGCATGAAGGCCAAGTATGTATGAAGGAACAGAGCACGAATGAAACCATCAAAGCAACAGTTGAACCAAGTATTCAACAATTAGCATAACATCGAAGTGGCTCGTATCACTCTATGATAGCAAGCTCATTCATTCATTCATTATCTCAAGGATCTGTGATTGTTGTAGCTATTTTCTTAAGGCTGAAAAGGTTGTGGGATTATATGAATGAGCTAAAAACCTCTGACTGTTTGTAGATGTCTAACTGAGTGTCCTCACGCTACTGCAGTTGAAATTGCAAATCGCGAAGAAAATCATAAACTCGTGCAGTTTCTCCTCAGACTAAGTCTAGTTTTGATGCTGTAAAGGATCCGATATTCATGATGAATCCTTGGTCCACTATAAATAAGGCTTAATCGATTGTGCTGACAGTTGAAAGGGAATTCAAATGTCGCAGGGAGCTTCATAGATCACGCTGAAGGAAGTTCTGCACTCACGTCACAGGGAGATTCTCAGTTGTGATCATTGTCACGAGAAAGTTCATACCAAAGTTATGGCTTTCTTGAGACTAGGTGGAATGACAGAAATCCTAAAGAAAGTGGTCAAGTTCCTAAAAATACTGCATACCTAGCCGAGTCACCTTTGGGGAATGTTGAGAAATAGTAAAAAATGAGGAGTCTTCAAGGGATACTGAGGTAAATGTTCAAGAAAAGATCTGACAGAATATTGAATGGTTCTGTAGTGCAGACCTCTAAAGCCAAGATATTAATTTCGCCTACTTCCTAAACGGAGTTACTCCAACTATCACCAATTATATTTAGATGGTATCACCGAGACTCATTTCCGGATTTTCCACACACTTTCGATTAATTGGCTCTTTTCGCCTAAAGCAGTGCAGTCAATTACTAGCACTATAGTAGAGCAAGATCCAGCAATATACATCACACTAAGCAACTACCACACTACTTAAATTCGAACAAACATATATGAATCTGTCAATTCAAATAACATCATTTTTCAGACGAGACCATCAAATATGCTAAGTTGAATCTCCTCACACCCATGTCAATATCAGTGGCCCTTTGGTTAGATGGGTTGTAAATCGAGGGATGTACACTCTGCAAGATAGAGGACCAAGGGGACACGGAACCAGAAAATTGTATCCACCCCCCCCCCCCCCCCCACACACACACACATCCACAAGGATTCAAAGCCATGATATCGGGCGTCTCTCCATCCCAAACACCTTGTCATTTACCAGTATACTAGCCCCTGAGGCATGCTACGTATTTCATAATATCCTATAACAAATAATCTCAAATGCTTCAACATTGTCCACAAAATTGAATATCACCTTAATAATCGATTTGGATTGGGGTAAACTAGTGTATGAAAAACTTCAAAGTTAGTAATTAAGTTGAGCTGAAGGAAGGGTGAATGTTATAGATTGTAATTTACCAATGATACAGTTCTAAATAATCGTATTTCTATACTTCAATGTATTTTTCGACTATTTTTAATTTATCTTAATCTATGTACAAATAGCTAGAACGAATCACGAGAGTTAGAAGATGGTACCAGTGAAAGGACTTCATGGGGTCAATGTGATTGACAAGATTGGCATACTCCTTGATGAGTTGATCGATCTGTTCTTGAGAGATGCCTTCTTTGAACTTGGCCAGCAATATGTGTTTCACTACTCCACTTGCCTCTTCCATTCTCACCTACTGTTGGATTCCTTTGTTTCACAAATAAACAAATTTTATCTTTTCGAAATTATCGTAGCTCGATCTCATTTATCACCAAAGGCAAGGGGCTGATCTGTTATATACACACCGAAACGGTAGAGTTTTTTATTATAAATTAGCGATGAGATGAGTTTCAAACAACACCTTCTAGTTATTAAAGAGACTTTTTTATTAGACTATTGGATTAACTCTAAAATTAAAATTATGTACGATCGAACTGACATTTATATCATCTACCTTTTTCTACACATAACATTTGTTTATATTGATTTTATTTGCAAATTAAATGTCGTTAGATGTTCAATAAAAAATATATATATAAAAATTAAAACATATGAATAATACTCCTTCCGTCCATAAAAGATTGATATATTTTGACTTTTGTGATCAAATTTTAAAAAATTTGATAAAAAAATTTCATTAAATGATAAGAAACAATATAGTCATTTGAGATATTATTAGATTCGTTTTAAATATCAACTTTTTATAGTAATTTTTTTGCATGTTAAATAAGAGATATTTACGTTTTAAATTGTGTTTTATTGACCATAAAAATTAAAATATACCAATCATTTAGGGATGAAGGTAGTAATACATATCATAATGGCTAAACACTACTTCAACTATATTGAGCACGACCTACCAAGTACCATGTTCTTAATACTATTTTAATAGCATACTCTTGGTCAACTACTTCTTGCGTGTAAGTTGTAACCATGTTCTTATCCCAGAGTGTTTCAATAACAAAATCTTGGTCAACTCCGTGTATCGTGTTATTCAATCGATTTTGATAGTTATTTTAGCTAAGTTAAAAGATTTCATTTTAATGGTTTTTTGGTTAAAAAATTTGATTTTGATAGTGTTTATGAAAATCGAATGTTTTTGTAAAAATCGAAACTTTTATCCAAAACAATTATCAAAATCGAACATTTTATCAAAATAAATATCAAAACCGAACCTTTTTGAGAAACAATTATCAAAATCAGAACTTTTTGCTAAACAACTACCAATATCGAACCTTTTTTGCCAAAAAATTGCAAAAATCGAAACCTTTTGCTAAAACAGAAACATTTTGCCAACACAACTACCAAAATCGTTCTTTTTTACTAAAAAGAAAAACATAAAAGGGGAAAAAGGAAAAAAACAAGTCTATCAAACATCTAAAAACAATTTAGATATTTTATCGTCCCAAAATGCTATTTTGCCAAGAATAAAAAATGTGCTCCGAAATTAATAAATCTCCAATAGTACCAACCTAAAAAATTTCTCAAAAGAACACATTAGTATCTATAGACCTTTGAATTAGTCGAATTCCCAAATCTAATTAATCGAGTCAACCTATTTTGAACCATTGATACAATCACTTCATGTAAAAAGTCCTAAATTTAGGTATATGATACTCTGACACAAGTGAAGAGATATAACGTTTTTAACAAGGAAAAAACGAGAAATTGGGAAAATTGGGAAAATTGACACCTCTTTGATCAAATTTTTAACTTTGAACACACTTCCTAATATTTTTGCCCCAATAACACTCTTCTCTTACGAATTAACTGAATCTCCCCTCCCATTTCCCAGAGGAGGTGTACTTAGAATTAAAATTTAGGTTAAATGGGTGCTAATCTGTCAATTTTTTGGGGGAAATCCGTATGTATGTAGAACACAAGGAATTTCGGCAGATTAGCATCCTTTGGTGTCAATTTTTAACTTAGAACCCAAAATTTTTTCTTTGCAAAAGAGTAACACCCTTTCCCATAAATTTAATATACTACCATTAATGCCAATTCATCTTCTTCTTCTTCTCCTTCATCTTCTCCTTCTTCTCTAAACCCTACCACCACGACCCCACCACACCACCACTATTTCCCACCATCACCAACAACCAACTTTACCACCACCATTTTTACTTCATCTTCCTCACAACCACCATTACTATCTGTGCCTCACATCTTCTTCCTTTCTTCTCCTTCCTCACCACCACCCCCTCCTACCATCCAAAAATCGGGACCATCACCTTCTACCCCCAAAATTTGCGACCACTACCCTCCAACATTCCAAACACCCCCAAATTCGCGACACCCACTCCCACCATCCCAAATTGCGACCACCACCCTTTACCACTCCAAAACCGCGATCAAATCCTCTTGCCTCAAGCAATCGCCGCTTCAATTAAGGGCGGTTTTAGGGTTTTAATTTTTTTAATTGTGGGTGAAAATGGGATTTCGAGTTTGATAAAATTAGGTACGGGGGACGGTTATTGGTGATTTTAATTGACGATGGAGAGTGAAAGGTTGGTGGTAGCGGTGGGTTTTGTGACTTGAGGAAGAAAGCTGTGAATAAGAAGTTGATAACGGTGCATGGTGTTTGATGGTTGTGGTGGGGTATATGTTGTTGTTGTACTGGTTATGGTTGGTGGTAGTTGTGTTGATGATAAAATTGTAGGATTGACACCCTTTTAGACTTTTTACTAAATTATAGCACTATTTTCTATTTTTTACATTAAATAGCACTAGACGAAGGCAAAATGATTAAATTACCCCTCAATATTTTGATACACTTTTTTTAAAAAAAAGTTCAGTTTTTTTTCATTTTTTTTTACACAAAAAAGTTTTTAATTAAAAGTTTGGTAGTTGTTTGCCAAAAAGTTTGGTAGTTGTTTGGCAAAAAGTGTTAGATTGGTAGTTGTTTCACAAAAAAGTTCGGTTTTCATAGTTTTTTCTCAAAAAGGGTTCGTTTTTTTTGGTTTTTTCCCCGATTTTTTTTCGATTTTGGTAGTTGTTTGCCAAAAAGTTTTCGTATTTTGCCAAAAAGGTTTGGTTTTCATAGCGTCTTGACAAAAAAGGTTCGATTTTTTGTACTTTTTCCCCAAGAAGGTTCAATTTTCGTAGTTTTATCTCAAAATGTTTAATTTTGGTAGTTCTTTGGCAAAGAGTGTTCGATTTTGGTAGTTTGCCAAAAAAACTAACAACGCCGAACTTATTTTTACCAAAATCAAAACTTTTAGCTAAAACAACTACGAATATCGATCTTTTTTTGCGAAACTCAAAATTTTCAGCTAAAACAACGACCAAAATCGAACCTCTTTTACTAGGAAAAAGAAAAGAAAAAAATAAACAAAATAAAATAGATTAAATCAGAAAAAAAAATCAGGAAAAAATATTTAAAAATCGAAAAAAGATCAGAAAAATAAAAATAAAAATAAAAATCAAAAAATATCAGGGGAATTTTTTTAAAAAAAAAGTGTATCCAAATATTGGGGGGCAATTTACTCATTTTGTCCCTCTCTAGCGCTATTTAATGTAAAAAATGAAAAGTAGTGTTATAAGTTGATAAAAAGCCTCAAAGGTGTTATTCCTATAATTTTCTCGTTGTGTTGATAGTGGTAATGTTTGGTGATGGTGGTGATGTTATGAGGAGGAAGATGAAGTTGGGGAAGAAGGTGCAACTTAGGGGCATAGTAGAAATTTCTAAGGGAAGGGGTCCTAGTCTCTTACAATTGGAGATCGTGAGTTTGAGTCCTAATAATATGAAATCGGTCGTCAAAAAAAATATCAATCTATAAAATTACCCTAGAACATATGTGATTAGGATGGATAAACAGGAAAAGGGAACTTAGTCCATATGTCTCTCTTTCGTATAAGCAAGGTTTGTAATATAGATCCAATTCTGTGGACTTTCAACCACTTCCTTTTCTAGAAACATCAAACTTTACTTTTCACCTTCTTCATGGACATGCCTTTTATCTTGGTGTTTATATATATATACCATTATACCTCACCAATATTCATAATGAATTCGGTGTATAATCTCCTTTGAAGAAGTGTCTACAGCAATTGCAAGGCAGGTACAATTTGTAGCTATAATATTTCTTTCGTTTTCTTTTACTTGTCTTTTTAATCAATTGCACATAAATTAAGAAATAATTAAATATAATAAAAATATAAAATGACAATCAATTGAAACTACATAGTTGATTGATTGATAAATTTATAGTAAAAAGTAATTAAAGGTACACTAAAAATGTAAATTTGTAGTTAATTATGCTGAAAAGACAAGTATTTAGAAACGAAAATTTGAGACTAAAAAGATAAAGTAAAAAATAACAAAGAGAAACATTACTTTGTTATAAATAAATACAATATAGAATGAAACAAGAGGGAGATAGTATTATTATTATCTTCAAATGTACATTACAACATAGCCGATGGCTCAATAGCCTAGTGGCATCCGGCCCAACCTTTCATGTAAGAGGTCATGGGTTCGAACCTTGTTGGAGACATATTTGTCTCATATTATACTCTAACTTTCTATTAGTTAGCAATATATGTATTCATGTTTGTAATATCATTGTAATCACAATTCATCGCTAATTATCAAAAAAAAAAAAAAAAAATGTACATTACAACATAGGAAGAAATCATCTATTTATAGGCTTACTCTAATAGCTAACATCTTATGAGCCTTCAATAGGAATATACCAAAGGTCAAACATATTTAGTGCTGTGTTTTATTGCTAGTAAAAGACATCCACAAATATTCATAACACTCCCCCTTGAATGTCTATTAATCAAGAACATGCCTCGTTAAAACCTTACTAGGAAAAACCTTATCGGAAAAAACCCTAGTGAAGGAAAAAGAGTGCACTATCCCTAATATACGCATGCAATGTTGCCTCATTAAAACCTTGATTGGGAAAACCCTTTTGGGACAAAACCTGGATCAAGGAAAAAGAGTACAACGCGTACGAACTCCCCCTCATGACCACATCATTATTTAGTTGAAGTAGTCATATACCTTGGATGATCTTTCGAACGTTGAGGTAGAGAGTAATTTAGTGACAACATTTTCCAAATTGTCACATGAACCGATGTAACATTCGTTATCCATAAAGAAGAACTTTGATGATATATTTTGTTATATCCCATTTGATACATCCTTATTCGGTTGTATCATACTTGCAAAATCATTTTCTCAATCAAGGTCAATGAGACCAATTTTCATATTACAAAACACAAGTAATATGATCTTCTGGATCAAATTTATCAATCAAATGAAACTCAGTGAAATATATCAACACTAAATATTCACTTTGTATGTGATCTATATAAGTATTATGCATCTGCACAACCAGTTTTTCAATAAATTGAATATATTTCACTGAGTTTCATTTGATTGATAAATTTGATCCAGAAGATCATATTACTTGTGTTTTGTAATATGAAAATTGGTCCCATTGACCTTGATTGAGAAAATGATTTTGCAAGTATGATACAACCGAATAAGGATTATCAAATGGGATATAACAAAATATATCATCAAAGTTCTTTTTTATGATAACTTTTCGGCTTGATGCGGAAATACAATATAGAATGAAACAAGAGGGAGATAGTATTATTATTCTCTTCAAATGTACATTACAACATAGGAAGAAATCATCTATTTATAGGCTTACTCTAATAGCTAACATCTTATGAGCCTTCAATAGGAATATACCAAAGGTCAAACATATTTAGTGCTGTGTTTTATTGCTAGTAAAAGACATCCACTAATATTCATAACATACTTAATATTTTCAGTTTGTTTATATTGTTAGATCACTAGATGATCAATCGTTACAAGATCAATAAATGAGTTCTTTAATAATATTACGAAAATCTAAGAAGCGGTAATGAAATATATAATACTATAATAAAATACAGATTTTTCCTTTTTAACGTGGTAAAAGCTCTTTTGGTATTTTTAATATTTTTGGGAAAAAACCGAGATTTGTTATTACGAAAATTGGAAATCCCGTTTTTATAAGTAATATAGGTAAATGTCTCAAAAACAACGAAATTACTGTTTGTCGTTTAGAACATTGTTTTAATCATTCGGATCGACAAATACGATAATATTATTAGTCGTATTTTGTCATAGGTTTGTGTTTTTAAACCAGAAAAACTTAAGTAGGTAGATGCTAAAAAATTGTTTTAGCCATTCGGGTTGGGAAATACGATCAAATACGACAATTTTGTCATGCTTCACGACTTTTGTGTTTTTTTTAAAGGAAAACTTATTATAACTTCAGGTTTTGTCCTACTTTATCAATACAACAATTTTCGTGTAATAGTTCAATACACAATATTTTGTTATTGTTTCATTAAATAACTCAATTGTAGTATTCGTCCTACTTTAATTTATCATAATAAATATGTTTTTATAATTATAAATTAGTTGGTTGTTTCAATGAAGTAAGAATTGTCACCATTAAAACAAGTATGAAACAAATATAATTTATAATTTTTATTATTTCTACAATGAATATATTTTTGTCATTAATTTATTGTATTTCTATAATAACTAAGCATTTTTTACCATTAAAAAATATGTTATATAATTATAAAAGCATTAAGTAAATACTTTCCTTTAAATTTATCAACTATTAAGTAAATATTTTATTGTAACATTAAAAAGTATTACTAATTAGTCAAACTAAAATATAAAAAAAGTAAAACCTTTATCTTGCAAAAACGACGAAGTATGACAAATTTGTCATTTGTCAAAGTTAATAATATTAAGAGTTTTTGAGGAAAATGAAAATTTTAGACGAATTATTGGCATCAAAATTTGAGCGGGATTCTGAAAGTTTTCGAATTTCAATATGTTTACCTCCTATTTCTATATATTAGCACCCATTTCACAAATTTCATCAAATTAAATTCTCCTAAGATATCTTATCTTCTTATTGTGTGTGTTTCATTTGAAATATTTATTTACTCTCTAATTTGATTATCATTATTCTAATTTGTTTGTTTCATTCTTATGTTTTTGTTATTTCATCTTAAATTAAGGCATTTCTATCAACAATATCAAGGTAAGCATCCCATATTCAAGTTTCATTAATTTCTTTTGCGACAATCATTTGTTATTTTGTGTTTTATTTACAATATCATTGTTTGTTGGATCGAATGATTAATTATATTCATTTGATTTACTATTGTTTCTTGATGGTATATCTATCATTCGTTAATGATGTTTGATATTCATTATTTAGTAATACTAATGCACCCCGAAGTTGCTCGAACAACTTTCCGGATGAATTTTTTTCATCTTACATACGACGAGTTATGACAAAATGCATAGAAGCAAATACGAAAAAAATGTGACACAATTTATTTATTGTGATTATTTTTAAAGTTGACTAATACGACAAAGTTTGACAAGTGATGGCCCGTTTTCATTCTTATTTGGGACTTAACTCATACGACAAAATATGACAAATGGGGCTCTTACGACCAAGTATATACGACAACACTTTTTGTCATAGGTTAGGCGAAAACGACAAAATATGACAAATTCCGTTCTCATTTTTGCCTATTTTCCAATAATTAGTACAAAATTAATACGTTAGGAAATTAACATACTTTTGAACTCATTTTTTTCAGTTTTAATCTGAATAAATGTTTTTGTTTTGAAGATTTCTTTAGCTTTTAAAAGTAATTATATATACTATATCAATCACGTAAATAGTTTTACCCTAATCTCTTTTTAAAACAATTTTTGGTAGAGCCGTAGAGGATCGACTATTATGAAACATAAAAATATTATACACTCATTTATATTTAGAATAGAAATATTGGCATAGTGTCTAATAAGGAACCTCCAAAATGTATTAACCTTAATGTACGTCATGCCCTTTGACCATTTAATATGCGTATATCTATGAATAGGTTCATTACAAACAACTCATGATGCTTTTTTTTCATTGTATGCAACTAGGACAATGAAGATTGTGAGCATGGCTGCATTTCTCTTATTCTCTTTGCTAATTCTTTCAACGTCCACAAACACAAGTATGGCGGATGAATTTTGCGACTCCAAGTGTGCAGTCCGGTGTTCGAAAGCGGGTCGTCGAGATCGTTGCTTGCAGTATTGTGGCATCTGTTGTGAGAAATGCCATTGTGTTCCTTCTGGAACTTATGGTAACAAAGATGAATGTCCTTGTTATAGAGATCTCAAGAACTCTAAGGGCAACCCTAAGTGCCCTTGAATTAATTTTACTTAAGATTAGATTATGATAATGAATAAAGTTGTACTCATGAACTACAATTTCAAAATTTCTCAAATATCCACCTCAATAATAAAAGATGATCAAGTTCTCTTCACAATTTTTGTATGTCATCCGATTTTTTAAACTATGTAATGCTCTATAGGCTATAGCCCACAAACGTATTTAATGCTCTATGGCCCACAATCCACATTTCAAGGTTTCGGGAGATTCATTATACACCATTGGATCGGGTGTGGCCACAAATATGTCTCAAATAAAGTTCGAACTCATGATCTCTTACATGAAAAGTTGGGCCGGATGCCACTAGGCAATTGAACCATAATTGAGTAACTTAAGTTACACTTCATAATTGATTTATGTCCCACTTCATAATCAACCATTGTTTTTGAGGCATTGAATCAGTTAGGTCAATCTTGGTCATTGATCAAATTGCACGTGGCATCCCACTTCATAATTGATCAATGATTTTGAGTCATTGGATTAGTTAGACCGATAATGGCCATTGATATGATTGCATGTGGAACCAGTTATTAAATGATGTATGTCCACTTCACAATTGATAATTCATTTTGAGCCATTGGATTCATTAGGCTAATCTTGGCCATTGATAGGATTGTACGTGGGGCCCCACTTATTGACATTTGCTTTTAACCCATTGGATTAGTTAGACCAATCTTGACCATTGATAGGATTGCATGTGCGACCAGTTAACAATTTTTGGTATGTCGTCCAAGTTTTTACAACATGTGATGCTATACGGCCCATAAACTTATTTAATGCTTTATGGCCCACAATTCACATTTCAAGGTTTGTGAGATTCATTATACACCATTCGATTTGGTGTGGCCTACTTTCCAACACTATTTTTTGGTATGTTAATCAACGTGGGACCAGATATTAAATAATGTCTCACTTCATAATTAGTCATTGAATTAGTTAGGTAAATCTTGCTCATTGATCAGATTGCACGTAAGACTCTCCTTCATAATTGAACATTACTTTTGAGCGATTGGATTAGTTAACCAATCTTGGCCATTCATATGATTGCACGTGGGACCAGTTATTAAATGACTTATGTCCCACTTCATAATCGATTTATGTCTCACTTCATAATCGATTTATGTCCCGCTTCATAATTGATCATTCCTTTTGAGCCATTGGGTTAGTTAAGCTAATCTTGGCCATTGTTAGGGTTGCATGTGGAGACCTAGTTCATAATTGACCATTGCTTTTAAGTCATTGGATTAGTTAGGTCAATCTTGGCCATTGATCATTTGACTTCACCATCATGTTTTTAACCATAGAATTAGTTAGGACAATTTAGGTCATTGATACAATTCCGTGAATTGTAGAATTCATTTCCCCCCATCTACCATTTATACACAATCTATTTCAATTCATTCACTCACTCACTCACTCTTGTTTCTCTGGATGGTTCTATTGACTTTAGAATCAAGTTTTTCATACATTCTTGTTAATAGCTTGTTGTTTTGCTTTTGTCTTCTTACTTCATTTAAAATTGCTCGTTTATTCGTATACATGTCCATGAATTGTTGTTATGTGCTTTTGTGTTCTTAGTTTTAGTTGTTTGCTTGCTTTTAATATTTCTTCTTTCTCATCAATTTATTACGGGTTAATTATTGTTATGGAAGATTATGTTTGACTCTGGTGTACAGGTTACTTGATAATTATTTACTTATATTTTGTATTAAATAAAGAATTTTTCTTTAGACATTATTTATCTGTTTGATTTTGTTTAATTCGTTATTGTTGCAGAAGTTTGTGATCAAGGATGACTAAAAAATGAAAACGCATACAAGTTCGAGCACCCTCTTGATATATCTACTTCGTATGGATCTTTGATCTGTTTTCTGCCTATTTATTATCCGATCGCGTCCCTTTTGACAAAAAGTGCGAATTCATAAATTTTTAGCCATGTTACTAAACGAGGCAGTTTTCAACTATATTAGTATAACAACAATACAAGAGATATGTGCAGTGTAACAATAGTAAAGAATGTGAAAGAAAACAATAAGGTTTGTTAAAAGGATCAATTTCGATCGGTTAAAAATAAAAGATCTAGAATGAGATGGTCCTTTTAACAAGGTAGAATTTGATTGAGAGGTAATTGCTAATTTACTTCCTGATAATCAGACGAAGTTATATTTTAGTCTCAGATAAAGAGAATATTGTAGATTAGTCTCAGAAGTGGCATAAGTGTTGAAAAATGATTCCCGAAAGTAATTAATACTGCAGTATCCCTGTTTTTGGGTGTTCACACTGCAACTTTTATCTATATATTTCTACACGTGTGTCACTTTCAGGGACTATTTTGTAACAATATTACTATTTAAGACTGAATTATAATTTCGTCCCATTATATTTATCCAAATTAGCAATTAACTCATTTGATTTCTATAACAATGAAGTATGTAAAATTCCAATACAGACAATAAATGATGAAACAGAAAAATGTCATTTAAAAATTAAAGTTGATGGTCAAGTTTGGAGTTACTTCATATCCAAGTTTGAAAACAATTTTTTTTTTTTATCAAAATTAAATTTTTTTTGTCAAAATAACTCTCAAAATGGAACTTCTTTTACTAAAAAGAAAAGGAAAAAAAAGAGAGAACAAAAGTATACCAAAGTATCCACTTCATAATCCTAACAATGGCCAAAATTAGCCTAAATAATTGACCCACTTCATGATCGACTTATGTCCCGCTTCATAATTGATCATTTCTTTTGAGCCATTGAATTAGTTAGGTTAATCTTGGCCGTTGTTAGGATTGCATGTGGAGACCCACTTCATACCCCCTGCTTGTAAGTCTAGTGTTTGTGAAAGTTATCTCTAAGGGTAAGTAATTTCACTTCTTAAAAAAACACTATTTGGTGTGTATAATATAACAATAGTAAAGAATGTGAAAGAAAACAATAAGGTTTGTTAAAAGGGTCAATTTAGATCGATTAAAAATAAAAAACTCAAGAATGAGATTATCGTTCTAACAAAATAGAATTTGATTGCAAAGTAATTGCCAATTTACTTCCATTGGATAATAAAATGAAATTACATTTTGACCTTAGATAATGAAAATGTTATAAATTAATCCCCAGAAATGACAGAAATGTTGAAGAATAGTCCCCCAAAATAATCAATATTGCACATGGGTTCTCGTTTTCAAGTGATCACACTAAAACATTAATGATTTTTGTGGATATATTCCTACACTCGCACCACTTTTAAAGACTAATCTACAACAATATAATTATTTAAGACCGAATTACAACTCTATCCCACTATATTTAACCAAATTAGCAATTAACTCATTTGATTTCTATAGCAATAGCGTATGTAAAATTTCAATACAAACCATAAATGGTGTAACAAAAAATGTCGGTTAACAATTAAAGTTAATAGTCAAGTTTGGAGTTACTTCATATCTAAGTTTCAAAGCGTCTGGCTTAAAAAGGCTAAAATGATAAACTAGTAATGTGTACTTAGATTTCTTCCATTTCTCATCCTCTGAGGACTTGTATGTTGATGACCTAGATTAGAACAACTTTTTATTTTTGTAATTTATAAAAGGATGAGATCATCATTCGGGCTCAAGATAAATTATAGAATGTATCTCAACTGATCATCATTTAACCACTTTAGTAACTTCAGTAAAAGATTCGCTCCTTAGGGGAATCGGATTCACATTGCGTAAAGAGGCAAAACTACAATACTCAGAACTCTAGCTCTTTACTAGTTGCCTCGTGTATAAAAAACTACAAGAAATTAAAGAGATTCTAGAACAAATTAAAATGGTCACAATTTCATAAGTAAATGACAAAAAGAACTCATATTAATTAGACCATATGAACTTCGCAAACATATGAAAACCATACATGACGGTAAAATGAATGGACACGAGAGAATGGTCTTAGCCATGGAACCTCATACAGATTTTCGTATGTTTGCTCGACTTTGGTTGCCGGTGCTATAGGTAGGAGTACATTATGGTAGGATCAGTCACCGGGCAAACAACCCTCCCCCAAGAAGTGTGACTACCCCTTCGCAGGTAACCTATCTCCAGTATTTGGTCTTTCGTATACCTCAGTTTTCGGCATAAGACAAATCTTAAACACACCCTGGATAGGGGTGACACAGGTGAATCAAGATGAACATAAGTAAAAAGTTCGATTCACCCTCATAGCACCTCAATTAGGTCGTTCATGGAAATGGAATCATGAATGAACGACGGTTAGTGGGGGTTAAAAATTTACCCTTCATTAACCTAGATGAATAATTAAGACCCCTTCCATGAACAATAATATTACTCAAGACTGTAAACTTCAAAGAAATTTCCATGTCAGTGATAAATTACTTTCTTCAACATCATCATTTCGAAGGAACTCATACGAATCTATTCAACCATGGCGTTGTTAATTTCATTTCTTCAACATCACCATTTAACAGGACTCATATGCATATATTCAACTATCATCATCATAATCGAACCAGCTTAATGATCATCCATGAGATGACCAATACAACATAGGAAAGCATTTAGTCATAAAAGTTAAAGTAGAAAATGTTCGAAATGGAAGGTTTTCTACACAAAAATGAAAGAGATCAAGAAAAGTAATTATAACATTAATTCGTTCTAAAACACCATAACATAAACATCGGAATTATCCATTGTCTAACAAAATCCATGTTGATGTTCTTACAAGCTACAATTAGAACATTAAACAAGAAACAAACCATCACCAAACTTATGTAGCTCCGACGATGATGTTGTTGATTGGAATGAAGATTAGTTTCACGAAAAACCCAACGAATCCCATCACCACGAACCCAATTGCTGTCCTCGTCGCCACCTTTGTAAACTCTGTCAAAATCCCCCCAAAAAATCAATAAGTCAAAGATCGAATGAGCTAAAACAAGTAATTTTTGTAACCAACATTTGAAATTCTGTCAAACTCCCAAATTCAAAACATTCAAATCAATAAATCAAATCTGTCAAAACCCTCAAAATTCAAACATTTAAAATAAAAAAGATCTATTACGTAACACGAAAAATGCACCGATCTTTGTAAAATCTATCAAATCCCCAAAATTTTACATAATGCAACAAATCAAAGATCTAATAAGAAATTCACCATCTACATAGATTATGTTTTAACTTCTTCCAATAATCCCAAAATTAAAATTTAAATCAAAGATCTAATACGAAATTCACAATCTATGTAAACTTTGTCAACACCCCAAAATTAAAATCATTTAATTGAACAGATAAAAGATCCAATAAGCAATTCACCATCTTTTCTAAATGTATGAAAGAACCCAAAATTAAAAACAAATAATTAAGCAAAACAGAAGATCTAATAACTAAAAAAAATGGTGAAAAATGTACCTTTGCGATCAGGCTTGTGACAACGTTTGACGAGACGGACGCTGTCCTTAGCGAAGTCTCTCAATGGATCGAAAACGTTGTCGATAGCATCCATGTTTATCGAGATTTTCTGGATCTTAGGATTTTTTTTTATTGAGCTTGAGGAGAGAAGAAAAAGAAGCAGATCTGGTTTTGCAGTTTTATACACAAATTCGATGGTATCCACCTGGAACTGTTACACACCTAATGGTCCGTTTGGATTGGGGTGAACGTAGGTGAATTTAGATGAAATTTATCATTCATCTTGTTTGGAACCAAAATAAATAAATTTTTAAGGTTAATGTAGGTGAATCTAGGTTAATGTAGGTTAACATATTTATGCTCATTCACCCTCAAATCATTCACCCCAAATCGGTGGGTAATGCTAGGTTAATAGATTAATTTTTATTAAGTATTATATCAGACTAAAATACCCACCAATAATATTTCCCTCCATCAATATTATTTGCCTCCAAAAAAATATACACTCTCTCGTTGTTCACACAATTTCCTCCAAAAAAATTTACCTCACTCGTTATTATATATAAATTGCCGCCTCTTTACATTATTGTATTGCATAACTATTTTCGTATTTGTATTTTGTACTACTTCTTCTGTCTTTCACTCTTGCTTGACATTGAGGTAATACAAAAACCATGTGAACCTAACCACATGAGTGATGTCAGAATCCATTTGCCCTTATCCTTATTATGTTTTCCATTTCCGAAAGGTGGTCTCTTTTCATCACATTGTTGAGTTGAGGTAGTATAAATGTCATGCGAACCTAACCACTTGAGTTATACTAATTCTTACATGGAGTCTCAGTTACACGAAAAATTGTTATTTTTGTTTTTTATTGTTAAAAATATTTATGTTTTGCTAATGTTTCTATTCTAATAATAATTTGCAAACAAAAATGGGATGTTGTACATAATATTAAAGAGAAGGATATAAATGTCAATATATTATTTTTCAAGTTATTAATTATATTATTTCACCTATTGAAGGGTAATGGTATCCAAACATGAATTATAATAGTTTCACCTATATTCCCCTACATTCCCCTAACCTAGGTTAATTTTAAATATTTCCTCTCACCTAGATTCACCCCAATCCAAACGCACCATAAATGGTACCCAGATAGCAATTTTTATTAGGGAAGTGACTATATTACCTTCCTAATTTGGAAAGATTGGTGCGTGGGGGAGTTTGATTTACGGGCAAAATAATAATTTTACTCACCAAAAAAATTATTTGGTATCCGTATAGGAATCTCCGGTGTCCACTTACTCGTTTGTAGTGTTGTGCATGAGAGCTCGGCTCGTAACAAAATGAGCCGCGAGTCGGGTTCCCGGCTCGGTAGCTCGAACGTACAAATGTTAATACTATTTTTAGTAAAATCGTTATATTATACTTTGTTAATCATTTCAATTATTATGATTAATGTCAACTTATAGTCAATTTAACGTTTTTATTTATATTATTACGTGTTAGTTAATTTTATAACTTGTTACATATTAATTAATTTTATTAATTCTTTATGTAGAATAATTTTTTGTTAACCCGATTGAATTTGAAATTTTGAAATGAGCTAGCTCGGAGCTCGGCTCAGGAATGGCTCGGCTCAGTGAAAGCTTGCCTCCGAGCCTAAGGCTCGTTTAGTGATGAGCCAAGCCAAAAATTCTTGAGCTCGGGCTCAGCTCAGCTCGGCTCGTGTACAGCTCTACTCGTTTTACACGCTATAGTAAAAATTCTAGCTTCTTATCTACTTGGAGAGTTGGACTCGAGAATCAATTATACCTCGATCCTTGAAATGATTGATAATCCTACCCTCCCCATCTAACCCAACTCAAAAATATGGGTTAGTTGGATCGATGGTTTGGATTTGGGTTTAGTAACTTAGGAGTATTCACGTCAGCTTTGAAATTATTTTTTCGCTGTTCATTTTATCTCTTTCTCATTTATATAAATAATAAAGATCAAACTAACCAGCGATAAACTATGAATAGAGTTAGCTAAATCAGGTCCCGTAAACGCGAAATAAATCAGGCATCAACTAACCAGCGATAACGCTCCCCATCTACTAAAGGCTGACTCGTCGAACAAGCCAATTGGTAATCTGTTCTATCTGAAAAGTCGCAGATTTACATCCTAAAAGCCCTGCTCCCGTGAATATATCAAGGACGTATTTTCACAAGCAAAGATATAAATCTTCCTGATTTCGAGCTACCTCAATACCCAAGAACATACTTGAGCAAACCCAAATTCTTCATGTGAAACCACCTGCTCAACATAACTACGAACATTAAATTGTATCACATGCCGATGAAAGACAAATAAAGAGTACTTAAAGTAATATTGGCAAAAACCATCCTACTTCAGAGACCCTGTGAGTTTGGCAAATCAATATCGAGGTGTGTGCTTCAACCCATACAGTCATTTTTTAGGGTGACAACCTACACCAGGCGTATGACTGACAAAACCTAGAGGAAGCTTCATGTACACCTCTTGGTGCAAATCTTCATCTTTCAAGGATTCCCAAAAAGAATAAGGTTCTTGATGTGTCATAATAGCTGCAAGATAGTACGGTACGCCAAAGAAAATCAGTTAAAATTCACAAAATGTGATATATGAAAAGATGTACTTGAATTGACAGAAGTAGATGGATAAGGAGAAAGAGACATACTCATAATCTATAATGTATTTGTAACATAACTCCGAAGTTTCGTAGAAGACACCTTATATCTTCTTTCCTTTGCTTCCTCCTCCGAAGCACACCCTCGAACCAACCCTTGGTCCGAGACTGATCAGCACAACCCCTATATCACCATGGACAGCTTGAGTTGGGGCAGAGGACGTAACTTGCTGGGCGGGTGCAGTAGGCTCGTTCAGGGTAGTATGTGCACCAGGGTACACCTTGTTGGGGTGATGTTCAATGCTTTTTAACCGTTGGACAGCCCCTTTCGGGGGCACCTCTCTTTAATATAGGAACAATATCAATCAAAGAACCTGCATAAAACTAATATTTTCAAGCATAAATGGAAATTCAGATTCATAGAATGTAGGGTAAATGGTATCAAAGATCACTCACGTTTGTTGACATTCCCGCCTCGATCTCCCTAGTATGACTTTGTATATTTTCGATCACTCATGTTCACTATAGTGTATATTTTTTGTCAACCGACCGTTTTTTTTGAGTTTTTAGAGGGATATTTTTTGTCCATCCATACTATTATCGTCATTAACCTCATCTTCTTCACCTAACCCATCCCTTCCACAACCCATCTCTCCCATTTTATAACCCACCACCAAGGTGTCCCAACCTACGACACATGATGAATGGGCAACAAAATCAAATGGAGCAAACCAATATCATGATGAAGCTCACATCTTTTGGCACTTACAAGGACTATATAGAAGAATTCCCCCCTGTAGATCACTTTTTTGTTCTCAAAATTTTGATTATGATTTTACGAGAACGACTAGTGTGAAAATTGGAGCTAAAATTCAACAAATATTCCATTTACTAAAAAGTTCAGGAAAATAGTGCACTAATAGATACAGGACTTGTTACATGTCATTTTCTTGGGGATTAAGTAATTATGATTAGGTAACTAATTTAATATTACCTTCTCTTCAAGAACAAATATTTACTATTCTTGATCTCCATGTACCAGTAAATAGGAGACTCTTTACTCGTTGGGTGTTCAAATATTAGAATCATAAACAACATTCATAAGAGACTGAGAGATTTGTAATTAGTGTTTTTAATTGTATAACCTATTTAAGAAATAACGGAATAGGAGTGCTTGTAACAATTCTTCCTGAATTTATGTAAATCCTTGTGTCGTTTATTGTTAGCAAGTTTTTTATTATGTTATTGCTAGTAGAGCTGTTAATGAGCTGGTCCGAGCTAGTTTTTTGCCCAAACAGGTTCAGACAGTTAATCAAACCAGTTCACTCGCAAATCCGTTCGTTAATAAACCGGTTTGAATGTTCAATTTGTAATAGTTTCGAAATGAAATCGTGTAAAACCGGTTCATTAATCGAATCGTATAAAACTGCAAAAAATTGGCTTATTAAATTGTTCGTATAAAAATCAGTTGATCAGATTGCTAATCGTTTCAATCGTAATCCGTTTTTCAGTCGCCAATAGGGTAGTTATGCTATCTTTGGCATATATTTTTTTTTAAATAAAAATGAATATTATAAACGGTTTTAACGAACGATTAACAAGCGATTTACAACGAATTACGAACTAATCGTTACCAGTTCGCATTAAAACTATATTTTAATAAAATCAATTTTTTAAAATTGTTTTAACGAGCGAGATTACAAATTGAACTAATCGTAAACGATTCAAAATTCGAGCCGAGCAAGCAAACGAGCCGGTTTTAACAAACCGATTTACGAGCGATTTGCCAGTGAAGCCGTTCGATAACAAGCCTAATTGCTAGTTTGAATTGGGGGTTATGTGCGGGATGTAGTTGTTAAATTAATTCTAAAACGCTTTAATTAGGGATAAGTCTATTTATTCTGTTTTTTCATTTTGTAAATTAGCGATGAGGTGAGATTCGAACCAAGGCGTTCTGGTCACTAGCGAAAGCCTTTTCCACTAGGCTATTCGATTAACTCAGATTAGGCTATTTTCTTTTGTTAATTAGCAATGAGTTGAGTTTCAAAGCAGGACCTTGTGGTCACTAATAAATAAAAATATTTTCCACTAGCTTATTCGATTAACTCAACCATTAGTCTATTATTTAAAATGACAAAACCGACTTGTAAGTTTGGTAGTTTTTGCAAATTTCCAATCACTTCTTCAACCTTCTCCAATCTCCTCCTCGTCTTTTAACGAAAGGGAAAGTTCCTCTCTACAAAAAGCGTAATTGGTTACTCCTTATATAAATATATAATTCACAATATCAAAGATCCATTTTTCATTGATTTTTTATCAAATCCATCCCATTCATAGGTACGAGATCTCCATATTCATATATCCTCCTGCTAATTGTAAATATATTTTGTTCAGTAATATAAAGAAATGTTCATTTTTTTATTGTTGATTTTGGGTTATTAGGAATAAGCTAAATATTTGGGAAGGGTCATTTTATTATTAGTCATTTTGGGTTTTTAGCAAAAATGTTCATTTTTTTAATTGTTGATTTTGAGGTTTGAGGTTTGAGGTTTGAGGCAGGGCGGATGTAGGTGATTCAAAGTGGGCATTCGAAACCGGCATAATTTTGGAATGGGTTTCGAAAACACTTAAATATATCGAAATATTAATTTAAATGCTAATTTCTACATTAATTTTTCTTTATACATATGTAAGTTTTTTATTTTCTTGTTATTGATTTTGGGTTTTAGGAAATAGGAGAAATGTTCCGTTGGTTATAGTTGAGTTGGGGGTTTTATGAATAGGAGAAAGGTTCATTTTTTCTATTTACTAATATAATTATATTAAGAAACTTCCATTTTTTAGTTGGTGATTTTGGTTATTTGGTAATAGGAGAAATGGAGTCTTCGACATCATCGGAATTCGATCACTTGTTCAAGCTGTTGCTTATAGGAGATTCTGGCGTAGGGAAGAGTAGTCTATTGCTCAGTTTCACTTCTGATAACTTTGAAGAACTCTCCCCCACCATTGGTAATCTAATCTCTTTGTATTTGTATTTTTGTGTCTGTTTGATAGTTCGTTTTCTTGAATCTGTAAATTATGATAAATTTGGGAAATTGAGTTGTTGGTCGGATGATAAATTGTTATGGTTAAGTAGGGTATGCTCTATTTTAGATGTCTTTTCCTTAATCTTTTTCATTCAGTAACAGAATTTGAGATATATGGGTTGAGAATGGATCTCGTTCTAGCTATGTTGAGGAAGATCACATGATCTTTTCGGTCATTAGTATAATATTTAGTTAATGTAAAGAAGTACGGATCTTTTCGAAACAAAGAGCTATTAAGTATTTGAGATACTGTGTTGAGAAATGATGGATTTGTAAGCTACACCGAAGTAGACGATAGTGATATTATTTCTTTTAGTATTCAAGTTTTAGTTCATGTAAACTAGAAGTGATTTTTTTCTAGAGATAGCTATTAAGATCATTGAGATTTCAAGACGAGTGGAAGTGGACATCAATTAACTTGAGTGTAAATTCCACAAAATCAAATGATGGATATGTATTGATTAGGTCCTTACAAATGCTGGGTCCAACTATATTGTTGAGATTGGAGTTACTGATCAAGATCTGAACTAATTTGCTTCTCTGCAATGTTGTCATATACTGTCTTCAGCTGCATATGATGTATGAATGAACTCTCCTTTGATTGTTGGATAATATTATGGTGGTGTCCAGCAGTCCAACTAGATTGTTCAGCTAGAAACTTGTATTCCATAAACTTGGGGAGTATAATCCGAGTAGTCGTAAAATAATTGGTGAACTTACTGAAATTTTCAAGAATCAACTAGGCACAACAGCACGATTATTAAAACATAAAGAGATCTCATTCCTGCCAGAGAAGAGGAAGAGAGTCTTACATTCCTCCTGGTTTTCAATTTTTGGGCTCGTAACATCTTTTGTTCTATTCACTACTGTTTTTTCAATCCTACAGGAGTAGACTTTAAGGTGAAGTTTGTTACTCTTGGAGGAAAGAAGTTGAAACTCGCTATCTGGGACACAGGTACAGTCTCTCTCTAGTGTGAAAGATCTCCTATAAATCATTTGACATGCTATTGTTCGATTCCAATATGTGCTATTGAGTATTGACATACTCCTCAAAGCTATTTTTTGCTTTATAATTCCTAAAAGGAAAATTCTTCTATCCCTAAAAACTGTTCATTTAGCTTCAGTAGGTCTAACTGTGACAACTTGTGTAATTAATTTCACAATGACGTCAAGTTATTGGTATACTATTGTGCTTGAACATTAGGACTTCTAATGCATCTAATATGTTGAAAACCATGTTGTTTGAGATTGCAAGAAATTTATTAGTTATTTTGAATTGGAATTCTGCTTAAAACATTGTTGGCTCTGAAATTTTGAAAATTTGTCGTACAAACATACATTTATAAGTAATGATGCACTTGTAGTTTGTAACTGGTAGAAATAAAAGAAGGGAGGGATAAAATTAGCTCCAAATATGATTATATTTTAGGCTTTCGATTTTTACACTCCAAATATTATAACCATACCCCGCTTTATTATATTTTGTAGATTTTTTGTAGAGTAAAATGAAGGGTAAAATGGAGAAAATGGAGTATAGTAATCAATGTTTGGAGCGTAAAAGTCGAAGGCAAATTTTATTACATTTTTTTATCAAGATCAGGCCCAGTAAATTTCACTTAAGTTGCTCTGCAAGTTCCTTTCTTTCTTTTAGTTCTTCCATCCCATTATGATCCATATTAGAATCTTAAGTTGAATATATTTTACGTTGCTCCTTTATCATATTTATCTGAGTAAACTTGAATAAAATTTGCTGTTGCAATTGAACAGCTGGACAGGAAAGGTTCAGGACTTTAACAAGTTCTTATTATAGAGGAGCTCAAGGAGTCATTATGGGTATGTGCTAGTCTTTCATATTCTCATACTAGGCATTGCAGTAAATATTTCCTTGGCTTATCAACACCCAACAGAGTGACAGACAGGTTGCCTATTCTACTGCTCTTGGAGGCAATTTCATTTAGTAATGTTTTCCTCACTTACCCGTGTAATTTTAATGCCAGCTACAACAAACATTTATCTTTCCCTTTTTGCCTTCGATTATGAACAAAATGTTCATCTATTTCCTCATATAAGTTCTTTATTTAATCTCCCAGTTCTGTAAATGAACAGTTCAATTACTGGTCTAGCAACATAGGTAAGACGTCTAATTGTTTATCTATTTCCTCATATAAGTGTGTTATTTAATCGCCCAGTTTAGTAAATTAACAGTCCAATTACTGATGTAGCAACATAGGGGAGACGTCTAAATGTGAGGGCATCCTGTTCTGTTGTTTCATTCTTCAGACTTCATATGTTCTTTTGTTCTTCACATAGATACTAAAAAATTTATGTGTTCTCTTACAATAAAAGCCTCATTTTCACAACATCTTCAAACCAGCATTTCAATTCCTTCTTATTCTTGACATCTGTTGACCACCAAGTCTCTGCTCAAGGATCTCACATGTTTGGATTGCTTTTATCACTCCTAGTTTCTTCTATTTACCATAGACTATGTCGTGCAACAGTTTATGATGTTACAAGGAGAGACACATTTACAAATCTTTCTGACATATGGGCTAAAGAAATCGACCTTTACTCAACAAATCAAGATTGCATTAAGATGCTTGTTGGCAACAAAGTTGATAAGGTATTACTTCTGAAGCTTTTTTTGTCTAGGGGGATTGTTTTAAAATTTATTTATCTTTTTCGGATGTGGTAAAGAAGTGTGGACAACAATTTCTTCAATATAGGGATAGGTGTACATAACTGATTGTCCTCTTGTCATTCCTTGCTATTGCAGGATAGTGATAGGGTCGTAAGCAAGAAAGAAGGGATAGACTTTGCGAGGCAGTATGGATGCCTATTTATTGAATGCAGTGCAAAAACTCGGGTCAATGTTGAGCAATGCTTCGAGGAACTTGTTCTGAAGGTACAAGGATGAAGTACTCATTTTGATTGAACATTGTTACAATCTGCACTAACTACTTAGTGATGCTATACTATTATTATGGAAGGCTGATGGCGTAAATGTGGTTCATTATTGACTGTTATTATTTTGGTTGCTGCAAACCGTGCTCTGAGTTTCAGAAATTTCATATCTATTTAGGCTGATAACTTAGTGAACTGGGGAACTTTGTGTTAGACATTCTCATCTAGTTTTGTGCAATTTGGTCTCCCTTCCGGTGCTTGTGAACTTTTAGTTCTGATTTTCTATCTCTATAAGTAAATTGTCCTTATTCATTCAAATAGTTCCAGTTTGCTTTAATTAGTTTGAATCTTGAAGTAGCAAAGTGATCTCCATTTTGCTAATGCTAAGAATATTATCGAGAATGATCTTTAATTGCATGGGGCTGGTTTATCTGAATTCACAGCCAGACAGCAACTTATCTAAACCCTGTTTCTTGTCCCTTTAATCTGCATTCGTCATCTGAAATTAAGTACATGTATCTGGATTTTGGCATGGTTGCGTGCTTTGTTATCGCCACAGAATGACTTATCACATCCATATGTTATAGTTGAATACTTGGATTTGTTATCTGATTCCATTTCGCAACTTCTTCTATACGGTAAATTCGTTAGACTTATGTTGCCGCATATGTTGCTATGTAGATTTTGGACACACCAAGTCTTTTGGCTGATGCTGGTGCTAAAAAGAACATCTTTAGACAGAAGCCCCCAGAGGCTGATGCATCTGCAAGTGGCTGCTGCTGAATTGTTCTGTTCTTTGACCCTGTGTGGCATCTTTCACGTTCTCTAGTTTGTAATTCTGAAGGATTGATCTTCGCGCTGAAACATTGTAATTATGTCTGTGCTGATGTACATTACATCTGTGTTTAATGGAAGGAGTCTTTAGCCTTGCATGCAACGCCACCTTAATAATATGAGAATTGCCATCATGCTCTGCCTTCAAGGTATGGCGGAAAAGCTGAACAATAGTTGAGCCCTTCCATGTGATCCTTTTTCTACTGGGGTTTCATCCAAGAGTCTTTCCCTCGAGGTGAGCCCTGAAAAGGTTATGTAGTCTTGTGGGAAGCGATCTCTAGGGGCAGTTGCTTTTCTCCTCTTCATCTCAGGTTGCCAGTTCAAAAACCACTTCGGTTCCCTCGACATGCGCAACTGAGCAGACGACAACAAGTTGTTTGACAGGGTAACAGATAGTGCTACTCTCGGTGCGTAATACACAAAAATCAGTTTTTCTTTTGTGTGTAAATTAACGATGAGGTGAGTAGCGAACCTACGACCTTTTAGTCACTGGCAAGAGCCTTTTCCACTAGGCTATTTGATTAACTTTAATTAGTTTTCTGATTAACCAGTGTAGTCTTGGCAACCATTTTGGTGTATTCTTGTGACCTTGTATGTTCTTGAGAACACAATGCATAAATTAGAATAAGATAGTACTTCACAACTTTTACTTGAAAATTAACTATTTCCACTGTGCGATTGTATGTGGCTCACATTGTATGCAGCTCACATTCACTCATGAGATCAAACTCATGTTACATGTTCAATATTATTCTTACACTAAAAACACCGAACCACGGAACGTGTGTTGATGCTGTGAAAGTATATTTTCACTTCGGAATGTTGATAATTGCGAATCAAACAAATTTTCCTCAACACATTCATGACAAGTAGTCACAATATTTTATGATATTTTTCTCGATTTTTTCTCTAGAGTACTCTCCTTTTTCTCCATCTTTTTAGGGATATTTGAAGGGTAGAAATAGTAGTATGAGGTTGAAAATGAGTTAATGTAACTTAATTTAATAGTGGTTAGAAAAATCTAACTTTTGATGTGGACCTTTAAAATAGGGAGGGAGTTAACAAAATGAAATATTTTCAGAATCTCTATTATAAGCTGGTCCACATCAAAACTTTAGGGATCCTTATAATAAATCCTAAAGATGGGGACTCCCTACAAGTTCCCTATTCTCCTCCATTACATTAATTTTTGTCATTTCGTTCAAACTTTATTATTTTCATCTTTTTTATTTTTCAAATAAAATTAATACTAATTATTAATTTATTTTATATTGAAGCTAAAAATTTATTTGAAACTTAAAAATATCAATATATTTTAACTTTTATTATTTTTAATTTCTTTTTCCAAAAAAATCTAATTATTAATTTATTTCAAATATTATAATTCTCATCTTCATATTAAAATAATTTGAGTTTGTCTTCAACATTTAGAGTTTATCTTAAACTTTGAGCTGAAAATACAAAAATAGTTGATTTTAGGAGTGTAAATAGGGAATTTGGTTTTGTAAAAAAACTAAAAGTAGTACCTAAATTGATAAAGTGATATAAAGAGTTGATTTAGGGAAAAATTATGAGTAATCTGGTGTAAGTGCTCTAAGATCCTTAAAACTTTTTGTGGTTTTTAATCCTATGGCAGAAAATAGCGAAGGGTAACATGGGAATAAAATTTTATTGATATTTTCCATCGCATGTCACGTGGCCGATAATGAATGACAGTTAGTGCAAATTTTTTATTTTTTTTTTGATAAATCATGCATTAGATTAAAATCAAACAACAGTTGATACAAAAGTAGTGCAAATTTTTTCTTCTGTCGTGGTTTTCATTTTTTGCGTTGTTGATTGTTTCATTTTTTTTTTCATTCTCACATTTAATTTTCTTCTCTTTTGCATACATACAACTCCAATGTTCACTAATAAAATTTAAACATTATTGTTACTGTTATGTCCATGCATTAAAATATAATGATATGTTTTATGCAAAAATGTGATTTTGTTTGATATTTTTTTGTGTAATAGTTAAAAATTATACCATGTTTTATGCACATGATTTTTTTTAATTATTTCTAAATTTTAGGTACCAAAATAACCACAAAATATGTTTCCTTTTTTGTGGGATATATTTTTTACCATCTTATACCTGATGGAAGTTTTATATGTATACATGACAGATGCAACCTACATATTAAACATGCAATCAATTATTTTTTTTCTTTTCTATTTTGTTGCATTTTTATAATCTTTCATATTTTTTAGGTACCAAAATAACCACAAAATTTGTTTCCTTTTTTTTATTACATTTCTTTTATTATTTCCTATTTTTCTTTTCCATTTATTAGTTTTTTTTGTTATGTCCATGTATTAAGTTTTTTCTCTATTCTGTAGTATACCATGAATACATGCGCAGGTGGGATATAATAGTTAGATTAGTATACCACGTAGTTTGTACTCATAGGATTATGTTTTATCTCATGAGATGCGTCTCTATAAGATATATTTCTTACAATCATATACATAATTGAATTTGTTTATGATTATATGACATATTCATTCTTACTTCTGTTTGACTTGTTTAAACAAACCAGAATTAACCAATCGGCCCCTATTATATTGTGGTATAATTAAACAATATTTTATACCAGTTAAAACCAAATGTGGGGATAAAACAACTTTAATTTTATATCAGTTAAAGCTAATGTTCGGCTATAATCCAATTGTACCACTATATATACTATTTTGGTCTAAAGTGAGTTTAAATTTATACCAGGATCCAATTTTCAACAATTTTCTACCGATATTAACACCTATTTTCAACAATTTATTACCTAGAAGTTTGAATATCAATTTACATCAAATTTTTTGAACAATTTACAAAAAATATTCTACCAAAATTTAACAACAATTTGATTTTTCGAACATTTTGTTATTCTTTCCTTCTCTACAAATTTTACAACAACTTGTCTCGGTCAGCCCTTGCATCTGAGACCATTGAGTACACCTTTTCTATCTTAGTCTTTATTCGAATTCGTCCATTATCACTGTTTTTTATGGGTTTGGCAACAATTTCTTGCGTCAAATTATGTTTTTCTTTCTTTCGTTGTTCGCAAAGCACTATTCAATAAATTATTATGAATGAGTAAGCCATAATATTTTTGAGCATGTTACAGATAAAAGCACAGTAACAAATTATTCGAGAACCTACAATCAAAATGGTATTAGCATACTAATAAATTATGTCAGAATGTCATTCTATAGGGTGTTATTAATACATTAATAAATTATACATGCATTTAATTAAAGTAAGTATTAACACAACAAGTTTAAAATAACATAAATCATGTTATCAATCATAATGTGCATTAATACATTAAAACCTTATACCAGAATGTGCATTATCACATTTAAACATATTATTAACACGTTCATTCTTTCAAAAATTATGCCAGAATGTCATTCAACATGGTATTAATACATTAGTAAATTATACCTGAACTTACTTCGTATGAACACACCATGTATAATTAAAGTCATAGTGTTGTATAATTAATCAATAATTTAATACCAGTTGAAACTAATGTTGGGGTACAATTCAGTTATACCAACATTTTACAACAATTTACAACAAAATTCCTACCAAATTTTACACAACTCATAGTGTGGTATAATTAAACAATAAATTCAAGTTAAAGCTAATACTGTACCAGAGTACGTGAGCTGCCTCGTACGGCTCTTCCTAAGAACTTGAAGCCCACTCTCTCTAAATAGAAAAAAAAATGCATTTACAAGAAAAAAAAGAGTTTTCAAAAAGCCTGCACCCTCCTATTTAACGGGGCTATTAGAGAAACAGCTTCGTTCCTTGACTTCTTTGCTCAGTCAAGCTTCCTTTTGAATTTACCATTCTGCCCCCCCTATTTGGAAGTGTAGTAGTTGAGGAAGTTAAGTGGGGGGCCAAAATAGTCATTTCCAGCAATAGTAATTCACTATTTGGGTGTGTGTATAGTGTTGCCCTATTTAAAGCTGATCTGTTATACTTATACACACCTAAATAGTGGGTTACTGTAGCTTGAATTTACCATTCTGCCCCCTATTTGGAAGTGTAGTAGTTGAGGAAGTTAAGTGGGGGGCCAAAATAGTCATTTCCAGCAATAGTAATTCACTATTTGGGTGTGTATATAGTGTTGCCCCTTAGTTTGGTATGATGTAACAATAATCATATTAATAAATTACTAATATACCAATAGAATAAATTCAAGTAAATATTACTTAATTTTAAACACAATATGTTATCTTCCAAAAAAGAATTATTTAATAATAAAATAAGTTTTCAATTATCTAATCATAAAAAATTAAAAAATATATATTGAAAAGATAGATATATAGTAGAACATAACAATATCTTTCTCAGACACTTTAACTCAGTAAATTAATTAAATAAGAAAGTTCTATAATACTATAATAGTGGCAAATTTCTCAGTGTAATCAAAGTCGATTGAGTAAAGATAACCCCATTTTATTATAATTAATTATTATTATTATTATTATTATTATATCACTAATTATTCTTATAATTATTATAATTAAAATAATAGTAATTGTTATAATAATAATATAATAATAATTAAAATGATAATTAAAATAATGTCCATAAGAACAAGATTGAGAATAATAATAATGATAATAATAATAAATAATTGTTATTACTATTATTATAATAAATAAATAATAATGATGATGATAATTATTATTATAACAATTATTATTATTTTAATTATAATAATAATACTAATATAATAATTATAATAATAATTAATAATAATAATAACAACTGGATGATTATAATTATAAAGATAGTATTTTTCGGTAATTTGCTATGATTAAAAATATTTTAATTGTATCCTATTTTTCCTCATTCGATTACCTCATCTTAAGTAATGGATGATTACCACCAACTTGGAGGTGATATATAATACTTCAAATGGGGTAATTGAATTAACAAATGAATGCAATGAAAAATCTATTCCTAACTACCAAACCAAGTAATTCTATCAAATTTCATTCGATTCGTGTTTATTTAATTTCATTCCTAGCTACCAAACATATTAATGTTTAATGCCTATTATAGACCACCTTGAAATGATATAGATAAAGACATGACCTTAGGATAAATCAATAATGTTTGTATTGCATGTGCCAATAGGAGAAATTTGTGAACAAAAGTTAATGTTATTTCCATTTCAAGAATGGATTAAAAAGAAAACAAACACTTGAATGCAAGACTTTCACTATATGATAATGAAACCAAACAATTGGATGTAAAGTATAAATGGCATTGATGTTGATGTTAAAACTAGTATATTTACAGCTTCATTGGTTCATTCGGAAGATGGAACTTTGACACCGCCATAAGCGTGTCGCCTAATCCCCAGTTAGCTACCTCATGAGACGAGCGTCATCTCTGTCTTCTGCAGTTGCAGACTCTTACTTCTACATCAAGTAGCATAAGTAAATTTAACCTGAAGGCAACCACTTTAATGTCAAGGTCGTTTTGGTCGGAAAATGGATCCATCTGATAATCCGTGGCCAAAATTCATCCTGTCTTCGATTCCTCAGAGAAGTTTCGTGCATGATAGTACCAGAACTAGGACTCGTGAGACTGAGACTGAAGGGGAATACCTTCTGGCCCATATTCATCTTCTTCATCATACTTTCGTTGGCTATGTATCAAGTGTGACGAACCTAGAAGTATCAAGAGCAATAGTTGTGGGATATTAATCAAGGAAAGACAACGCTCTATAACAATTTATTGTACTTGAAGTTTGCAGACAAGATAAGCATATCGATTGGAGAAAGAAGATGAACAAAACGAGAGGGGGGGTGCATAAAATAGAGAAGGGGACATACTTTCTCCTAACTCATGAGTTCTATGAAGTAGGAAAGTCCCCGAAAGAATAGTCACGAACCCACAGATCTGGGTAACAATTTGGGTTGGATTTTGCCCCGACCAGTCCTGTTTCAAGCGTTCAAACTGCATTACTAATCATATAACCAAAACAAGTACATGAAGCATAGTTGGTAGTAGGAAGAGTGCGTCCATTGCAACCAAGAGTCCGTAGGAGTTGTCACAACTGAAGGACTATAAAATCAGGCAATGTTAGAAACTCAATTGACATTTCGACGTGTGCAACAGGCCTACTTAAATTCTTAGCAAGTGTGTGGTGTATTCTCAAGATGCTGAAGAAAGAGGAAACGACGTCCCACCAAAATAAAAATAGAACTAATTTAGTACCTTAAACATGATGACACTAGCAACAATTGTCAAACTTGTAAACATGGCATAGTATACGGGTGCTACAACGGAGGAGTTGAATGTATCAAGAGCCTGCAAAAAGGAGTATAGATGCATGTGAAAAGAAGAGTCGCCTCAAAAGCCACAACGGGACGGGCAAATAGTAGATACTCCTTACTAGTTTACCTTGTTTAGGTAATTTATTTGAGTAAGAACACAAGTTAATACAATTATGACGAAAAACCATGTCTGCGGATACACCAACTGGTTCATCCCTAAAAACGTCAACTTCAATGAGATTCCAAGAGCTCTAACACTCATCACCTGTAACAGAAATAACATGTGAGGAATATTGGAGAAGAAAAACCGAGAGATCAGATATGGAAACATCGAAGGAAAGGTATATTGGAGAAGAAAAACCGAGAGATCAGATATGGCAACATCGGAGGAAAGGAATATTGCACGTACGTACCCCAATAGATCCAACAAGTGAACAAACGCCAACATAGGCAATGACGTGTGTTTGGCCATACTTAGGAATATAACAAATCACAATTATCATAACAGCTGCAGTGACTAATGCTGCATATGAAAGGAAGCCTGCCAGGAAAACAAGGATATAAATCATTCTCGAAACGAAAGAGCTACTCTAATATAGGAGTATATAACTCACAATAAGTTCCAATCACTATAATCAACTCAGAACGAGTTCTAATCAACCTGCCGAGTCAAACAACACTACATCTTCTAAAGTTTACGTACCTGGTTCTGTGGCTAGATCCCAAATTTCTTTTACAGACCCAATTTCATGTTCCTGTGGAGCATGAAGTACCAACGTTGTAGAACCCGCAGTGCACAAGACACAACCAACTACTGCTACAATATGCAACCTCTCTTTTAAAATGAAATGTGCGAGTATAGCGCTGCATGAGGATTAAGTATCAG
Source organism: Echium plantagineum (assembly GCA_003412495.2). Classification (NCBI taxonomy): domain Eukaryota; kingdom Viridiplantae; phylum Streptophyta; class Magnoliopsida; order Boraginales; family Boraginaceae; genus Echium; species Echium plantagineum. Next base: position 6,473,843 of record CM016568.1, on the reverse strand, counting down.
CATTCAGAATTTCAGAAGGTACAATATGAATCGAGCATCTGATAAAGGCAATAAAAAAATAGTAACTAAAAGTACAACGAATTTAATCTTGCCTGATTATGATACTGAGGGCCCCAAGAGGAGTAACTAAAATAGCAGGTGCAAATGCATATGCAGCAAAATTAGCAATTTCTCCAACAATCACTGCATTGAGGCAACCACTCGTGTCAAAATCGAGTAGGCTGCATGACTTACTCATCGAATAATAATCGTTAACATTAACCTGTGCAGACTGCAGACAAACTCTCTGTCTAATCTTATCATAATGTTTTACAGAACAATCTGCAACTATTGAGTAACGGTCTAGATTAAACATGACTGACATGAGACCTTCCCGTCTTAATCGCCTTCATCATGATATCCGCCCATGATTTTTTTGCGATTCCATGCATACTCTCATTTTACTCATCCAAAATCATTATAATTTAAGAACTAAGGTGATCCGTGCTTTTATGTCCTTTGAAAATTATAACAAGAAAGTCTAAGATATAATATCAACTTGGAAGAGTAATTCGGATTTTCATAGATATACTGTTGACAGAAACCAAAATAAATGGAAACGATAAAACTCACTTGTAATCATACCAGCCCACCATGTCGGCTCGGATAAGTAAGAGTACCCCCCCAGACCTGGCATACCATTTGTTAGTAATTTAAGACGCGTGTAACAGATCCCAAACCAAGTAATTCCAGAGAGAAAGGTATAAAAATGCGATCATTTGGTAATTACAAACAATTGGAATATGAAATGCCGATTTTGGGGCTATAATGGTCACGATAACCTTTGAATGACAAGAATACAGTACATCAGTAATTGTAGTCGATATTCTGCACATACTACGCGATTTTTCCAAGAACAACTTCAAGAAGGCAATAAACAACAAAACGAAAATCCTCCCTTCCTCGTCTCGGAAAGAATTCAAAGAATTGTACCATTAACTAACAAAATGTTACAATGAGCCAATACAAGAGAATTAACCTCCAGTAGACAGTAGTTCAAGTACTATATAACTAAACAAGATTGAAGTTTTGTGTCAGAAACAAAAAGGCCTATACATGTCAGAAACAAACCCACCTTGGCTTGTAACAACAACCAGACAGCCGCCACTAGTACAAATCAAATCAGTTCGAAAAGCTAACATGCACAAATAATAATTGGTCACGCAAAAACGAAACGACCTCAATATTGAAACGGAGGGGAGACAACGATTTTGTATTGTCTAACTCTTGAATATAACAGAATAAATCAAAATCGCTCATTACACTAACTATCTTTCTTAACTATTATGAAGTACTTGTAATAGATAGTGTTAGTAGATTGTGCTAGCACTTCACTCTTACGAATTTCTTTAATTAATGTAACCAAATGCAACACGAGTTCATGAGTTCGATTCTCGAGAAATTTACCTGCTCTGTTGCCCGAAGAGCCAGCTTTCTTGAGACCTTTTTTCTTGATAATAAAACTAGATCCAATAAAAAAACAAGAAGATGTACCCAAAATCAACCCTTTTATATTGTCAGAGGACAAACCATTATCCCAATATTCATCTTGGCTCCCCATTTCATCATATCACAAATTAAAACCCAATTACCATCAAAATAAATTCCTTAAAAAATAAGATAAACCCGTCATCCTAACGATCCTTACGCACCATTTTTCTTCATTATGATACACATAATCGAATTTGGTACCACTCATCAAATCATATAGCTATTTGGGCACCTCTTGCATGTTATATTTGTTTAACAACAAATAAATGTAACTGAAACGAGGTGATAAAAGGCAAATGAACAGAGGAATTCAAGAAAATAAATTAAAATGGATGCATGCAAATTTTGTTTAATAAAATGAGGTTGTTTTGTTTCATTTTATCTGTTTGTTTGGTGCAAGAATGCTGGAAACTGTAATAGTACGTGGAATTTGAGACACGATCTTGAGTAAACAGAGATTTATTACGCTTATTATATAACAGACAATGAATCAACGATGATGATGATGGTGTTTTATATTTTGGGGCAAATACTAACTTTGTTAAAAGTCTCGGGTCGATAATAACACTTTGATCACTTTTGAGCTTTGTTAAAAGTCTCGAGTTGGTAATAAAACTTATCACTTTAGAGAAATATGACTCAGTATTAAGCCTTTTTTTAGTATCAATAATACTGAACGGCAAATTAGTCATTAATAATTTAAAGAAAAAAAACTAAATTACAAAACCATAACAAGTCATCTTGACAAATCATTTGGTAAATATGAACGATCGATCTGGTATATAAACATAAATAAGAGTGAGTCTAGAGCTGTCAGCAAACGTATCTATTCGAAAAAGCTTGACGTATTTGGCTCGAAAAGGTGCGGCTCGAAGTTTGGCTCGGGATCAAATGTCAAGCCAAACGATTGGATTGGGTATTTGTCAAATCGAGCCAAACCGTTCGAAAAGGTTTGGCTCGGTCACCATATGTGTATTTAATGATAAAATCATTATCAACCCATATATATTCCCATCTATGTACTCATCTCATTCCTTCATCTCCACACTCCAGATCGCCCCCCCTGCGGCCCTCTCTCATCTCTTCTCTTCTCAAAAGCCGCTTCTCAGCCCCGCTCACCCTCATGAGGCATAGCATCGCTCATCCACATAAGTTCTCCAAACCCCTCCCCTCTCCCTCACCTTTGTTTGTATAATTGTAGCTTCAATTACACTTTCAATTGTTATTTTTTCGACTTTTTTGTTCATATAAGGTTTTCGTTCTTGATTTTTCTTCCAATGGTTATCAAGCCAAACATTTTTGAAAGTGTTCGGCTCGAACCTTCAAACTCAAGCCAAACGTCAATTTTTAAGGTTTGACCACCTAAACAGTTTGGCTCGAAAAGGTTTGACATCTCAAACCTCAAGCCCAAACCTCCAAATATTCGACTCGATTCGACTCGATTACAAGCCTAAATGAAACGTTACTTATAACTGCTGACATTTCCCCTAGTTTGTATATAGTGTAACAAAGAATTCGCACTCTTAATGTCTTGTCGGGAATTTCAAATTCAATCTCGAAAGGTTGTGTAAAAATCTACTTTACTAAATTAATTGTTAGTAGAATTAATCAAACTTGATAAGAAGAATAAAGTAACAAAATTAATTTTCATAGGAAATATACTATATATAAATTAATTATGAAAATTTAAAAACTGTAGCTTGCTTTCCACACATAATATACAGATTTCTTTTGTAAATTATGTTGAAAGTGTAAATATAATAATATTTTAAATAACGAATAGAGAGAATCTTAGGTAATATATCATTAGACAAAATATGTGACAAAATATGAATAGAGAAAGTATGTTAACTAATAGATAGTTAGAACAAAATATATTATAAGTTGTCTCCAACAAGACTTGAACTCAAGATCTTCTAATCATAAACTTGGCCAGATGTCACCAGGCTATTGATAAGCCATCGACAAAGTGACACAATGATATGCAGACTTGATAACAAAATCAAAACGATTAATTAAAGGGTTAATGGCACAATCGATCACTCATGTTTCCTAACTTTCACCATTCGATCACTCATCTTTCACTTTGTCCTTTTTGATCACTCATGTTTTCACATCATAACTTATTTGGTTTCTTGATTGACTTTTTTTTTTTTTTTTTTGATAGGTAACGCAATAATATTAATCAAACCAAAGTCGGATCATAGTTCTGAGTACAAACAACATAAGGACTAGAATGATTACAACTGTCATTAAATTCCTTAATAGAAGTGTCCAAAAGATTTCTAAAACATCCAACTCTTGTTGGAAACCAAAAGGTCTTGCAGCAAAAATCCAAAGCATTCTCCATGATCAGGTCCCATTCTTTACTTTTCTTCAACATGAGAAAATGTTTACTCCAAACCTGAGAGAAAAAAGCATCAGTGACAATAAAAACAGAGTGTTTGTTAGTGTCTTTGACAAGAAGAAGTCCAGTAATAATAGCTCCAAGACAGCTTTCTAAATCCAAGTTATTGTCTTCAACATTTTGATTGTTGTATAAGCTGTTGCCATTGATGACTGAGTGATTTCCTTTGTGGGTAATACCAATTTTCCAGGTCAGAGGGCCTTCGTTGGAAGTGCCAATGCAGATTTTGAAGTCTCTTTTGTTGCAAACTTGCGGATTTTGGGTTTCATGTATGAGAATACTCTTATAATATGCAAATGCAGAACCATCAGTACCATCAATGGTCCAGTTGTTGCTCGGATTTTGCTTGGTTCTACTTATGCTCTTTTTGGAGAATTCCTGAGTCCAAGTCTCAAAGAAGTTTTGTGCTCTAGAGTTAAAAAAATTTGGATCGGGGGCCTTAGAGTTGAAAACAAGTTCATTTCTAGTGAGCCAGATAGTCCATAGAATACTGCAGCTTTGAATAATAAGAAGATTATCTTTAGGAATGGAAAGCAGTGATGTAAAAAGATCACAAATATCATTAAAAAGATGATAATGATTTAAACCATATTGGTTCCAGTGAAAGGTGGTGAAAGGGCAATGAAGGAAAATATGATTTGAGGTTTCAAATGTAACCCCACAGAAGGGACATTTAGTGTCAATTGGAATTTTAGTCTTGTTTGATAGAAGAATTTTGGTAGGAAGTCTATTGAGTAGTAGTTTCCAGACGAAGATTTTGATTTTATGAGGGAGAGGGAGGGACCAGAAGGTTTTCCAGGTTTTGTTAGGGATTTTATCTAGATTTGAGGGTTTAATTGGATCTTTATGGTTTAGGGTTTGGATATTAGAATAGATTTTTTTAGTGGAAATGGCATTCAGGTTCCAATTCCAGTGATCCTCCGAGGAAGTAGGAAGAATTTCAATAATTTTTGAGACAATGTTGTTTGGAAAAATGGCTTTGAGTTTATGAAGGTTCCAATGTCCTTCGTGGTGGAGTAGTTCATCAACTGTCTCCGGGATAGGCGCTGGACATGTTTTTTTGTACTGACTGATGTTGGTGTTGATAGGTAGATTAGGGATCCAAACATCATTCCAGATGTTGATATTTTTGCCATTCCCTACCACCCAAAGTTTACTTCGATTGAGTTGGGTCAGCCCTGCGTGAAGGCCCCTCCAAGCCCAAGAAGGATTGTTTTTGGTGATTTTGGAAGAGGCAACTGAATCCGGAGTTGATGTGGGGAAGTATTTGGATTTAAAGAAAGTGCAAAGTGGGGAAGAGCTATATTTGATCATTCTCCATCCATTTCTTGCTAGAAGTGCTAGGTTGAAGTGGTGTAGATGTTTGAAACTCAAACCACCTTCAATTTTATCCATGCACAAAAAATCCCAGTTAATCCAATGTATTGAGTTATCATTGATCCCTCCCCAGAGAAAGTTGGCAAAGATTTTGTCAATTTCATTGAGAGTAGAGAGAGGGAATTTGAAGACCCCCATCGGATAAACTAAGATAGATGAAAGGACAGATTTAATTAAAGTAGTCTTTCCAGCAAAATTAAGAAATTTAGCTTTCCAGCTAAGAATTTTATTCTTAATTTTATCTACAATGGTTGAAAAGAAAGTTTTTCTGTAAGAGTGGTGAGGGTCAATATTAACTCCCAGATAATCCCCGAAGGACTGGGATTCCTGAATGTTGAGGGAAGTAAAAATGTATTCCTTGATATTATTTGGTGTTTTAGGGCTGAAGGTAATAGAGGATTTAGAGAAGTTAATGATTTGTCCAGAATCATGGCAGAAGTTAGAGATTGTTTCACTGAAAGAAATAATACTCTTCTTATTAAGATGTATGAAAAAATAGCTGTCGTCCGCAAAAAGAAGATGGCTAATTTCTGGACCATTTCTCACAATTGATATACCTTTTAGTTTTTTTTGTTGCTTGTGAGTAATAAGGGAAGCTGAAAGGGCTTCTGTGCAAATGGCGAAAAGTAATGGAGAGAGAGGATCTCCCTGTCTTAGCCCACAGGTGGGTTTGAAAGGTTTCGAAACACATCCATTGACGAGGACAGAGAATTGGACCGTGGAGATACATTCTTTAATGAGATGTATCCAATGGGGTGGAAAGTTAATTTTAGTGAGGACAGCTTCCAAAAAATCCCAGTTAATTCGGTCAAAGGCCTTGTTCATGTCAATCTTGATTCCTGCTAGTCCAGACTTTTTTCCTTTAGAATGGTAGATAGTGTGAGTTATCTCTTGGGCCAAGAGTATGTTATCTTGGGCACCTCTACCGGAAATAAAGCCGTTTTGGAAAGGGCTGAGAATACTAGAGAGGATGGGTTTCAGTCTGTTGGCTAATACTTTAGATGCAATTTTGTAGGATGCGTTGCAGAGACTTATTGGGCGGAAGTCTTGAAGTTTATTGGGGTTAGGTTTTTTTGGAATTAAAGTAATGAAGGTATTGTTTAGTTCTTTGAGAATATGTCCGTTATTAAGGAAGTCTAATATAGTATTAGTAAGGTCGGATTTGACAGTGTTCCAGTTTTGTTGATAGAACTCTGCAGGGAAGCCATCAGGGCCAGGTGATTTGTGCGAGGGCATTTGAAAGAGAGCAGTTTTAATTTCATCAGACGTAAATGGTTGGTCTAGAGAGTAGTATTGCTCAGGTGATAACTGGGTTGAAATATTGTTAATAGTTTTGAACGAGGTGGGTGCTACAGAAGTATTTGAGGGGGGATTGTAGAGATTGAAGAAGAAAGTCCTACAAAGATCTTGTATACCTTTTTCAGAATTGACAACCAAATTAGTGTCATCAAGAAGTTCAAGAATATTGTTAGTTTTCGATTTGAATCTAACATGGGCATGAAAGAATTTACAATTATTGTCTCCATCTTTGATGCTTTTGATTTTGGCTCTTTGCTTCCCGTAGGTTTCTTCAAGATCAAGAAGGCAATCGAGTTGTGATCTCAAGTTACGATCAAGAATAGGATTTTGGGGGTTGAAAGGGTTATTTTGAAGGTCAGAGAGAGATTTTTCGATATCTTTAATTTGTTGGAAAATATTGCCTACTCTATTTTTGTTCCAGGATTTAATAGTATTTTTGGTGTTTTTGAGCTTAGTGATAAAAGAGTAGGCCGGGGAAGGAGGTGGGGAGGTATTGTCAGTAGAGGTCCAGGCTTGATTAATAACTTTAGGGCAATCCGGTAGGGAAAGAAGGAAAGATTCAAGCTTGAAAGGTCTGATTGCGTGAGAGTTATTGGTTTTAGTGTTGATTATTAGTGGGCTGTGATCAGATCGTTGGATGGGGAGAATGTTACAAGAAGCATTATTAAACATAAGTCCCCATTCATAATTGAACATGGCTCGATCTAGTTTTTCGTAGACCATGTGGTTGTTTCTTTTTCCTTCCCACGTATAGTGGCACCCCAAGTAGGGTAAATCTTCAAGATCATTTGAGTGTATGAAATTAAGAAAATCTATCGAACCAGGAGTGCCGTTGGTTGGTCGAGGATATTTGTCGGAGCTAGACAGAATTTGGTTAAAGTCTCCACAAATGAAGATGGGTGAGGTGGATAGAGGAAGTAATTGTTCAGAAATATAATTCCAGGTATTGGACCGAAGGTGTAATTTGGGATTTCCATAGACACAAGCAAAGAACCATGGGGTGGAGGACAAGGTTTTAATCGAGAAAAGGAGAAGATTTTTCGATAGGGAAATCGGACTAACATTAATATTAGAAGAGAATCCAACCCAAAGCCCACCACTATGTCCCAGGGAATCAAAACCGAAGCATTGAGGGAAAAGGAGTTTAGTTAAAATAGTGTTAGCTTTTGTGACCGAGCAGAGAGTTTCGCTCAAAAAACAAATATCAGGCTTAAATCGTTTGATTAACGATGTCAGCAAAAGAACTGTAGATTTCTTACCAAGACCTCTACAGTTCCAGCATAGAATTTTCATGACGACATTTGGGGTTGTTGAGGAACAACCACCAAAGTCCGATTTGATTTGGCAAATATAGAAGCATTAAAATTACTAAAGAAGGAAAGTTTAAAAAAATATTGCTTACGATTAATAATTGAACTAAGATAACTATTATAAGAGGGAAATTTCGTACCTTCATTTGGCAGATTAGCCAAATTGCTATCAGCTTCAAGATCTAACTCTTCTAAGCAATCCTCCAGATCCTCCGAGCAATCCTCAAAGTCAATATCCATACTTCCAGAATCGTTCCAATTAGATGGCCCAGCTTCATCTTCTCTTGGAATTCTTTTCATTTTCTTTGTTTCAGGAGCTTTTTCACCATCTTCTCCAATTGCCCCATTATCTTCGTATAATCTTCCTCTTTTGCTGCCAATTGAAGTTTTAAGGCTGTTGATTAAGCTCAGTTCTTCCAGCCAATTATTAATTTGACCAACATGAAAAAAGGAATGGTAGCGCATAAGCTCGGAGAAGATCTGAAATCCCACACTATTATGAAGAGCCGAGTCTAGAGTCCAATTGATTTTGCAGAGGGTGGCGTAGAAGGAGTGGATTTTTGCAAACAAAGATTGTATGGGAGCATCCAAGGATTCGAACCAGCGAGGCTTGAGGGCAAAGGACCCTGATATCCATTTTTTATGAAGAATATCCTCAATTCCTTGAGGGATCTCCATCTCATTAAACCAAGGTCCGAAAATGAGAAAATGGTAGTTATCTTCATCAGGCTGTCCGTGAATTAGATCAGTAAAAATTTTGAATTTTTCTTCTACCTCTCTGTTCCATTCTCGAACCGTGTCAGTGACAATACCAAAGATGCAAATTAATGAATCAGTTTTCCCCACCACGAACCCAACATAGAACTCTGGTTTGAAATCCGAGGAGGCAGAGTTCCAAGATGTTTCATTGGAGATGTTAAGGTTTCTACTTGATCGAGAATTGGTGATTGGGGAGTCAAACAAATCCAATCCATTGATGGTGGAGACCTCACTGTCACTATTAAATCCAATGCGATTTAATATTTTTTCAAGATTGGAGTTCCATGAATTTTCTGATTCAGTGCCAAATCCTTTCAAAAGAGATTTCATTTTGACCCAATCTTCATAAAAACATGTTTTTATTGCTTTGGAGTCATCAATAGGTGGATTTGAGTTGGTCATTTGATTTCTTTGGTGTTCCTGGAAAGAAATATGGGCTGCCATTTCCGATTGCTCTTCGAAGAATAGCTCCATTTCTTCTTCAGTCCAAGGGTTCCTGTTGTTGGTTTGGACAATGAATCCATCGGCATTTTCAGGGGATTGTAGATCAAGAGTTGTGGTAGGGGATTGGTTAGGGCTGGGGCTTCTGTTTTCAGTAGGTGATGGAGGAGTATGGATGTTGGATGTTCTTTGGTAGGGGTCAGCTGGGAGGGCATTGATTAAGGTTCTTTGTGGAATAGGTTGGTATATGATTTGCCTACGGAGGTATGGTCGATTTGTGGGACGGTTATGGGCTGGGGTTGTGTGGAGTGAGAGGTCAAGGTTGACATTTGGCTCGGCAGAAGGACTTTCTCTGTTTTGTGGAATGATGGGCTGGTCGGGTGAGTTGTTGTCGGGTGGGTTATTGTTTGTGGGGGGATTGGGTTCTTCTTGGGTCGGATCTGCAGCCTCCTCTTCTTCATCTTCTATTTCTTCCCCATCATCTTCTGATTCACTTAGCGGATTAAACAGATGGATGGCTGTGTTCCTATAGAGATCGTTATTAGGTTGTGCAAGGAGACGAGCATCCATGTATGGTGCATTGTGATCGACCAATGCTCTTTCGTGCCTATCCGGGTTGTTGAAATTCATAATGTCATGAATTCCTTGAAGGGCTTGAGCAGGATCATACAAGCATCTATCAATGGTGTGTCCTATTCTTCCACAGTGGAAACACACTCTAAAAACCTGCTCATAACGGAAGGACACCCAGATGAGGGTTCGTTCAGCCGTACGTAGGAAAGCTCCAGGAGTCAGGGGAGCATTCAAGTGGATTCTGACTCGGACACGAACATAGTGCAGTGCCGTAGCATTAGGTGCAAATCCTTCGATGACTTGTACCTCCCCTGCTAGTCTTGCCAACCTTCTTATGTTGTTGTCATTGAAATACTCAGCTGGGATGTCGTGGATTTGGATCCACAAGGAGACATGAGCGAAGTTGACTCTAGAAAATATCATGTTGGGGGTCCAATGTTGTAGGAGAAGGAGGGCCCCATTGATATTCAGTGGAGAGCGGATGACGACATCATCCATATCATCCTCGTTGGTGAACTGAAAGAGAATGAGTGATCCCCTAAGGGCAACATTCACTACCCCTCGAAGGAGCCAATGAGAGTCGACATAGTTTTGGATTCTAGCAACGGTGAAGTTGCCCGAGTCATGAATGGTTCCAATGAGGGTGCTCCTGAATTGAGTACGAGAAGCATTGGCTTGTTCAATGTCCATTTCCACAACCCAGCCTCTTCTGTCGAGGGGGACTCTGGGAGTACGGGGTGGGGTGTTAGGTGGTGAGTTGCTTCCCATGTTTCTGTGTTTAGGATAGATATGTGTTTTGGGGGGGGGGAGTGATGGTAGAGTTTAGATGAGTTAGCAGGATTAGGGAGAAGGGGTGGTGATTTATTAGAGATAATCTGAGGTGTTTGATAATATTGGGGAGAGTTTGAGGAGGTAGCCGAACTCATCATTGTTGAAGGAGTAAGGTAATTGGTTGAAAGGAGGCTTGGGAACTGAAGTTTTCTGGGAAGGTGGAGAGGCGGCTGGAGGTAGAAAGGAATGATTGATGTTTTGTCTAGGTAGTTGTGGTCGTGTGTTGAAAATTGAATGAGGGAGGATGAAGAGTTAGAATGTTGTCTGGAGAGTTTAATGCGGAGAGAGAAGGAATGTTTTGGGAATGTGATGAAGTGAAGTGCTGGTAAAACACGAATGGATTGGTATGGAGGGAAGGTGAAGATCAAAGTTTGAGAAAATTTTGAAAACAGAAGAGAATTTAAGGGAGAGCAATGAGTGATGTCTACGAAAGAAAGAGGGAGATGAACTGTTATGAAGAAACTAAGGATAGATCAAAAAATTCAGAGAATTAAACTGTTAAGCAAGTTTTGGAGAACTTGCTTGGGAGAGAACTTGCTTGATTGACTTTTTCATTAAACACAAAAGCTGACCAAACAGAGCCTCAATTAAAAAGGGTAAAATTGTCATTTAATTTAATACTCGTTTTTTAACTTTATCATTAAAAATAATCCTAAATACTATTTAGACCAAACCAAACCCTTTCCCCCAAATTAGAACACACAAATTGAAACATAGTGAACAAGAACCCTAAGTCTATTCTTTCAATTTCCTAATCAATTCCAGAATGAAAGGCGAAATTCGTTCGATTTTTGCAAGTACTGTGGTCAACGATGTGTGAAGAAGACTTCACGTACCATTGACAATCCGGGACGATCTTTCGGGGCATGTCCGTAAGTTTTTCGGTTTAAAGTTGGCATTAACAATTCATTGATGTTATTTTGGAGGAAAAGTTGCAAGATCTTAAGTATGAATAATAGAAGCAAAGTCTCAGAAAGAAGGAGTTGTTGATGAACACTTTTATTTGAATTGAAGTAAGAGTTGAAAATTCAGCGCAGGACTTCAAGGTGTTTGACAAAATGTGTCAAAGGCCTTGTTTTGAAGGACAAATCCTTCACCTTAAAAAATTCGACCTTATCCACTAGGAATTGATTAATTGAAGCATTAGAAACCCAAAAAATGCTTTCATATGCCCCAAAATTCTGGAAGCATCAAAACCCAAAAATTCGCCAAACACTAAAACTTGCCGTATAAGTCTCTCATACTTTCTTCGGTGAAAATTCGCCACGGACATCTCACTTTCAAAGTCATTGCCTTCGATTTGCTTTTGTCTTCACGTTTTTTGGCTTGGTCGATATTCTGAAGGTTTTGGTGATAATTTGGATTAAAGAAAAGAGTGTGAGTGCTTAGTTTTTTAGTTTGGAAAGAAAGTGTTGAAGTGAATATTTGTTTACGTTTACTAATTGTGTCCAAAATGGTGTAAATGGTGATAATTAAGTTAAATGTCAAGTTTACCCTTCTAATTCAGCTTTTGTTTGGTCAGATTTTGTGTTCAATGAAAAAGTCAATCAAGAAATCAAATAAGTTATGATATGAAAACATGAGTGATCGAAAAGGACAAAGTGAAAGATGAGTGATCGAATGGTGAAAGTTAGGAAACATGAGTGATCGATTGTGCCATTAACCCTTAATTAAATAGTAAAATAGTCTTCTTTTTTTCTTTTTGTAAATTAGCGATGGATGTGAGTTTCGAACCAGGACCTTTTGGTCACTAGCAAGAGCCTTTTCCACTAGACTATTCGATTACTCATAAGATATTCTATTTTAAATAGCAAATATAAACTTGAACCAAAAGAGTTTCCAAAACACCTTTTTGTGAGTTAATCGAATAGTCTAGTGGAAAATGCTCTTGTCAGTGACCAGAAGGTCATGGGTTCGATACTCATCTCATCGCTAATTTACAACAAAAAAAACACCTTTTTGTGAAAACCTACATAAAGTGATATATTACTCCATCATGCTTTACTTCTACTTTATATCTTTTCAAGCAAACAACATGACTTTGAACATGAATTAATATCTGCTGTTATGAGTCATGTTTGGGGTTTTTAGATCTACAGGAAATTTACGTCTTTTATCGAAGAGTCTCCCTAAACCCCGGATATCGCTTTTACATATTTCCAGTTTAGATCTACGTATCTTATATATGTTTCTGTCACACTCCACTTGTTGGAGTGCCTTTGAGTCCTTTAAGTTTGTTTTTAACATGTATACTGTTATATTGACATGAATTATATAAAAAAAAATTATATATTTAATTTACTTTTTAATTAATCAATTATATAATTTTAATTATTTTTTCATTATACTTTTGGAATATCTTTTTGTTTATTTTATGTGCAAATAGTCAAAACAACCATTAAAAAAATAGACATAGTATTTATTAAGGGGTTAGGCTGAGTATAATTTTGATTAATATTAATTGATTATGTTAGGGAAGGTAATATCGGATTTACTCATACTTTAATTGATTTTTGTTCATACATTTAATTTATTTATTAATGAATAACATTTTAGTTAATTCTTCAAAATAATCGTAATAAGAAAAATTAATTAGAAAACAATGCAACCTACTACTGATCTGCTATACACATATCGGAATAGTAAAATTTAGAAGGGAATGATTATCATATCCTCTATTTTTGGAAGTGTAGTAAATGAGGAAGTTCAATTCGAGATAAAATTGTCATTTCACACCTAAAGAAAACATCATTTTGGCATGTATTAGTGAACCCCACCTACTTCTTAATTGATTATATCTACACTATATTTAATGTGACTCAAAATTAGGGAATTAGAAGGGCATAACTAATTATTTTTATTTTTAAAATGTGATTTATATGAGATACTCGAATAGTCTAGTGGCAAAGGCTCTCGCTAGTGGCCAGAAGCTCATGGGTTCGAATCTCACCTTATCACTAATTTACAAACAGAAGAAAAAATGTGATTTTATATAAAAATATTATTTTACACATTGGAATTAATTTTACTAAGATGAATTAAATAGAATTACATAAAAATATTATGAACAAATAATTTTCTTTTATAAATTAGCGATGAATTATGAATACATTGATATTACAAATAAGTTAGACTAAAATATAAGACAAATTTGCCTCCAACACGGTATGAACCCAAAATCCCTTGCATGAAGGGTTGGGCCAGATGCATGCCACTAGGCTATTAAGTCATAGGCTATGCACAAATATTTTTATACTTTTAATAAAAAAAATATTATAATGATAAAGAATTTGGGTTTTTAGCCGTTTGCCACTATTTATTTTTCTATGTGGTCCTCCAACTATAAGTTCTTTTCATTGTTGGCCTTGTACTATTCTTATTTTCAGCTTGCCCCTTACCGAGACAAAATGACTATTATAACCTAATACTAATCTAAAGTATATGAGACATATTTCACATAATTAAAATTAAGCCCACACCCTTTTCTTCTTCAAAACACCCCACCCCCTACCTCTACCCTCCCATCTCCTCCCCCCCTACCCTCCCATCTCCCCCACCCCCAAACCCAATCTCCTCCCCCCTCCCCATCCAAACCTTTAATTGCTTATTTGCTTTGTTGAACTGCTTCGAAGATTGATTATAAACTTTAGTTGCTGAAATTTCATACAATCCGGCGAATGTTTTTTAGACACAAGACGACTGAGCTCTTAGTTGCTGCAGAGCACACAACTACCTTTTTACCCTAAAATGGAGAAGACAAGCTGCCAATTTACTGTCTCGAACCGTGTAGACAAATTCAGATTTTCTGTAACCAATCAACAGAAATTTTGCACCACGGAGTTTTTCAATCCGTACAAAATTAGAAATTAGTTCACTTATGAGACTGTGATGAAACTTGAAATTATCTTACATCAGCCCTACCCTCATCCATCAACATTAAAAATCCTAGACGGGGTTGTACCTGCTCAATAGAACAAACACAGCTGATAAAACTATAAATTTCAAAAAGAAAATATTGTTTGAAGCACTTGTATGTGGTCTTACAATTCTAGATTTGATTATCTCTTTGTATCTCTTAGTCTTTCAATCTTGTAAAAAGGATAGTAAAACAATTTTTTTGAATATTGATAACATTGAATGACCTAGTGGTTAGGAGGTCTTCCAGTGTCTTAGAGGTTCTAGGTTCGATTCTCATTGTAGGGGGGTGGTGGGTGTGTTTGAAAAAAAAAACAAGAACTCATCACATTAAGGAGTGGGTGTGGAGGGTAGGGGTAGGAGGTGGGGTATGTTGAAGAAGAAAACGGTGAGAGTTTAAATTTTAGTTATGTGAAATATGTCACTCGTACTCTAGCTTAGTATTAGTATATAATGGACATTTTGTCTTTTAAAATTGAAAGAAAAAAAACGCTTTCAGGTGACGAGCTAAAAAAAAGAAAACAGAGAGACATTGCTAAAAAAAAAGATAACATAGAGACATTGCTAAAAAAACGATAATTCGAGGATCACACGGAAAATTAAGCAATAGTATAAGGGCAAAGCGCTAAAAAGCCAAAGAATTACAAACTAAACGAAACTGTGCACGACCATATAATTTTAATTGAATTAGTATTAAGTGGTAGGAACATAATAACATCACACAAAGTGAGAAATGGCGAGACGATCTTTGACACTCCTCAACCGCTTACAATGCACGCCGCCGATGTTCCGATCATTTTCCGCCGCCGCCTCCGCCACTCACACCGTCACCATGATCCCTGGAGACGGAGTCGGCCCGCTGGTGACCAACGCCGTCGAGCAGGTCATGCAAGCGCTTCACGCTCCGATCGTCTTCGAGAAGTTCGATATATACGGGAACATGAAGAATCTTCCCTCGGATTTGCTCGATTCCATTAGGAAGAACAAGGTTTGTATTAAGGACCCCCAATATACTACTTCCCTTTCGAAATGATCGTCGAATTTTGATTTTTTTTTTTTTTTTTTTTTGTAAATTAGCGATGTGGTGATTTTCGAACAGAACCTTCTGGTGCAGGAGCCTTTTCCACTTTTGCACTAGTTTATTCGATTAACTCGTTGAATTTTGAATTTTGATGGTTAAATTTCAGAGTTTTGGACTCGTTATATTTGTATATGGTGTACACTGCTTTTTAATGATATGGTCTGCGTCTTAATTTTGAACTCACACATATTTGTTCATGTTTTATATCTCAATTTAAAATTAAATTACTGAGCTTTGAATTTTGGAATTTTGAACTCAAATAGATTTTGTTACATGTTGTATTTAATATTGAAAACTATATTGAGAAATGTCATTTTGTACTTATATTTATGTTACATGTTAATTTTGATTAAATGCGCGTCAATTAAGTAAACAAAGTTTATAAATAATTAAGGTTACGAATTATGATAATTTTGATCATTGAAAAATAAGATGAGCGATCTTTTTTGAAACGGAGGGAGTAGTATTCGTGAGCAATAATGTAATTGTGTATTGAATTTAAGAATTGAATCAGGATTATTATGTAACTATCAATTTACATTGGAAATGTATTTGCATTAGGTGTGTATTAAGGGAGGGTTGTTGACGCCTGTTGGTGGTGGTGGTGTACACTCTCTCAATGTGCAGTTGCGGAAGGAGCTTGACCTGTTTGCTTCGCGCGTACATTGCTGTAATTACGAGGGGTTGATCACGCGCCACCAGAATGTGGATATTGTTGTGATTAGGGAGAATACTGAAGGGGAGTATGCTGGGCTTGAACATGAGGTTGTTCCTGGTGTTGTTGAAAGCCTTAAGGTAATTTCATTCTCGTTCATTTGTATACATAATTCATCTGATGATAATAGTTTCCTCGTATCTGAGTCCCTAGGTTACAATTTTAAATTTTTGATTGCTGATGTTCACAAATTATGAGCTAGGAGTATTTTATATTGTTGTATAATGTTTGGCTAAAAATATAACGGATGCTATTTTTGTTGTAATTTCCTATTAACATGATAATTTTCATTCAGATCGAAGTTTTGTGTGTCAGTTAAGATATAAAGTTTATTAATTTTGACTATTGCAAATCAGAATGCACAACCTTTTTGGGACGCATAGAGTAGTTGTGTTATGTATATTGGTTATGGTATGGGACTTTTAGCATTTATTGTATATAAGTGTCAAGTGAACATTGTTGGCACTAGACGTGACTGATTTGTTTTTCAACTGAGTAGAACTACCTTATATTTTTCTAGAATTTGCATCTTGCTTAACTTGAACTTTGAGATTTTGTATTTTTCTACTAGCTTCTGTACGTAGCTCATACCATGTGTCCAAATTACTCGCTGATTGAGTATATCGATTTGTCATAACACGAAAATTGAACCTGCTGAGGGTGAAATAAGCATTTTTGGTATATTATTTATTTTTATTCTATACAATATTGTTAATTGCTCCTTTGAATACGGAGTAATTGATTTCTTTTGATGTTTAAGTGTTCAGTTGTAGGGGATTTGGATAACTAATTTGCCTACTTCTATCGTAATTAGGAGGCTTGCTATTAGATAGTTGACGAATTAATGGTGTTATGGAGTATATAATTGCCATTAGGTTTCGCCCATAACCAGGGACTGATGAGATATTCAAGTGTGTAGTTAAGAATCTTTTTGTACTGTCAGAGTGGAAGTGGTTTAATCTGTCAAGTATTTAGTAATGTCCCTGTTTGTCCCTTGAGGATTCTTTCAATAAAATATCTTCGAATGGCTATATTTTTTACCCAATTATGCAACAGGCTGGGGCAATAATATTGGTTTAAAACTCTGAAATCTCTTTCTTGGCTTTATTTCTTTGTACTGTTCTGAACTCTAAAGTAATGCTTGAAAATTTCAGATGAATTCATATCTGAATCATCAGTCTATTTTTGCTAGGTGATAACAAAATATTGTTCAGAGCGAATCGCACAATATGCATTTGAGTACGCTCATCAGAACAATCGCAAAACAGTGACTGCAGTGCATAAAGCAAATATAATGAAACTTGCAGATGGCTTATTTCTTGAATCCTGTCGCACGATTGCTAGCAAGTATCCTGATATCAAATACAATGAGATTATTGTGGATAACTGCTGTATGCAACTCGTGTCAAAGCCTGAGCAATTCGATGTTATGGTAAGGGACCTATAAAATTATGTTCTGGTCTAAACGCAGTAAGTATTTTTATCCCCTGTGAAGTGCAAACAGACCTATACAGTCAATGTACCCTTTGCCCAATTGGATAAGAGAAGTATCCTGTTCTTAATTTCTACTGCTTGTAATTCAATATTCCTTATACTAGAAAGATATCTTGGTTGTTTAAAACTTACTCCATATTAGATGCTGCATCTGTTGATTTTGAATGAGAAAATGATATATGAAAAAAGACATTGTGCGGTTATGTTATCACTCTAAAAGTGGGATACTGTTTGGCATGGCGAGTTTTACCTGGAAGATTGAGGAATAATACAAAAGTTTCTTTATACCATTTACACTTTTTTATGCGTACCAAGGAATGATGATAATATATGCTTTTTAGGCTCAGAGAAATATAGTTGTTCAATCTAGTGTTATCTCAGCCATTCTAACATGATATAAAATAGATGTACCTTTGGGTGCGTGATATGTTTGACACATACAAAATAGTTAGACAAAGGACTAGTCCAGCGGCTTCTAAATTACCGTGTGAGTTCTGCCCCTTAAGTGGTTTCCAAGATCACTATCTCCATGCCATCCTGGAGCAGTATTTGTAGAACTGGCAATTGTAATAACATTATGGTGTGGATAACTCGTTAAAATTTTATTCTAATATGTCATGTACTCACCAAAGAAATTATGTAATTTTGTTCTTCTTCCTTCTGCTTGTAGGTTACACCCAATCTCTATGGTACCCTTGTTGCAAACACGGCTGCTGGTATTGCTGGAGGCACTGGTGTCATGCCAGGAGGTACGAGGCATTTTTAAACACAATAATACCAATTAACAAACATAAATTTGTTGTTGTTTTGTTACCACATCTGATTCTACTGGATAAAGCTTAAATTTCTTACGATTGGTTCCTCGTACTCTCAGGAAATGTGGGAGTCGATTATGCTGTCTTTGAGCAAGGCGCATCAGCAGGTAACGTAGGATATGAGAAACTGGTGGAGCAAAAGAAGGCAAACCCTGTGGCTCTACTACTTTCATCAGCCATGATGTTGCGACACATGGGAATTCACTCATTTGGCGATCGATTAGAGACCGCAGTGAAACGTGTGATTTCCGAGGGTAAATACAGGACAAAAGATATTGGTGGAACCAGCACCACCCAAGAAGTCGTCGATGCTGTAATTGCCAATCTTGATTGATGGTTATGATGATCAGTCCACTGAGCCTACAGGTTCATTAACATCATTTTTGTAGTGCGTTTCATTCTTTTATACCCTTCTTTTGGTGCTGTAAAGTGCAGCTCATTGAGATTACAACATTATTTTTAGATTACATTTCATAAATCCTAGATTTGTCGGGACTACTTTGAGAAAATAAAATACCCCCTCCTTTTATTATTTGATTTATTGGAATTTATGAGATCATTGGGTTAATTCAATTTGATGAAATGCAACATATCATGTCAATAATGCAACTAATACCCATCTTTAAGTTATGCTCAATTGTTAATTTTAAAATTCATTCATGTTTTTATTATTGAAATAGAAATAAGAATATTCTATCATTAACAATCAATATTGTAATTATAGCCAGTAAATTTAAGGGTATAAAAGGAATTGAATATAGTTTGTTTTGGTGATATTAAAATCGCTATGGCATTATAAGTTGTCTATCATATTAGATGAAGCATAATCAAAAGGGTACAATTACTATCTAACTCGATTCTAATATTGAATATGTACTCTTGCCCGATTAGGAAAACCTGGATTCGCTACCTGCTCTCGTATCCTTTACGAGTGATACCTGACTAATTTTTTTTAACTCGATAGCTTATCGGGCAAATTAAAGTTCGTTCAATTACCCGCTCGTTTATTTTTTATATTATATATTTATATAATATATTTGTTATACTTTAACCATAACTAATTTCATTGACCAATATAAAACTAGTATTGAAAAGAATTTTCAAATGTATTTCAACAATTAAATATTGTTGAAGGGAACCCTAAAATAAAACTAAAATAAAAGTAAAAATAAAAATCTGGGGTAACTCATCACCCGGTAGTCGCCGGATTCAAAATACCCAGCTCGATACCTACTTGTGTCATTATCGAGTGATACGAGGATATTATCAAACGATACGAGGGTAATAGATTTGTTACTCGGCTTAGAAAAGTTCATACCCGACGGAGTAACATGGTAATTGCTCGTACCTGGCTCATTTTGAGCACTATGCACTCTTAGCCTCGAATTCTTCAATTTTTTCAAGTTTATTGAAATTCAAACGTGATATATCACCAAATTTAAACTTTCAAAAGTGTCAGTATGAGAGGATTGTGAATCATTAATCAACAAATTATGGCTCATATAAACTTCATGATTCTAAGACATGCTTTAAAGTAAAGTTAGAAACCAAAAATAGACAGCAAAGTAATAGTGATGGATCCATCACCAAGATTGTAGTGTCGCAATATATAAATTATTATAGGTAATTATCATAATTTATTGATGATATTAACACTATTATTATGGACAAATCACATCAAGATAAGACAAAAACGGATAAAAGACAGCTGCATCAACTACACAAGTCCATCCAAAACTGTAGTGTCCCCAATCCCATGTGAATTCGTTTACAAATATTTATGCTGGCTCATCATTTATGGAGCAATATCACATAATAGATATTATTATAAAGAAGTTGAATCTTCTTTACCGTCATTACTCGAGGTCTTTTGATCAGGCGAGTTTGTAAATGGAGATATGTGTCTAGTGATAGTCATGTAGAATAGATGATCAACGTGACATGAAAGTAGAAGGAACACCTGTAATATTGTAGCAAAAGTATTGCCTTCACAGGTATTCGAACATGTGACGTTGACGGTCGGGATTTCTGTATCCAATTACTTTGTCACTTAGTACTAGTCTATGTCTCACCATTGTTCTATGCCCATGGAGACAATGACTAAACGATAATGAAAAATACCAAGATATTTCTTCCGTTTTGAAATAAAATGATAACTAAAAATCTTGGATTGAGAAGGAAAAATTGAGATAATTGGGTGTGAAAAATAGGTTTAGCAAGATAAGGATATTCAGTGGCAATTTATTCATTTCGCGTGGAAAATGTCGTATTCCCATTTTAAGAAGATAAGGGTATTCAGGGTTAATTCAATGCATTGGCCGCAGTGGTGGACACATTTTGGTTCGTGCTTGTTCAGTCGAACATACACTTTTTCCAGAAAAAAAAATTATATATATAAATGAATAATTAATGTAAGATTTAGCATTTAAATTTATATTTGAATATATTTTAGTATTTTAAAAAGACATTTTGAAAATTATACCGACTTCAAACAAATACTTTGAAACTCCTAGATCCGCCACTAGTTGGCCGTCATAATCCGCCAAAATTGTCATTTTAAGAAGAAACATTTTTCTACTAATACTAGGTAAGTGTACATACACGTCTTTTAAATTCATGATCAGCTGTTATAATCTTTACCTACTTTCATTCAGTGAATTGAATTTAGCATATAAAGTTAAAAAAAAAGCAACCGAAATATAATTGAATTGCCATTTAAAGATACTTTATATTATAGACAAAGAAAACCAGCTGAAATTATGACCGACCAATTGACCATAACCAACGGAATGTAAGAAAAGAAGCTGATCTGTTATACACACAACAGAATAGTGAATTTCATGGATAAAATGACTATTTTGCCCCTCATATTTAGAAGTGTAATAATTAAAAGAGTTAAGCGAGGGGTACAATTGTAATTTCATTCCACCAACAAGCACTGTTCTGGTATAGAAGGGAATTATTTCTTTGTTTATAGTTACTATTTATAACTTCTCGTTGATATACATTCTTGAGGTATCCACATTCGATATTTAAAGCTAGAGGTGTCGGAAAAGTTACCATAAGTGGTGCGGGCAGCCAAGGCTTTTTCGATATGGACGACAACGTCGAAACAGATAACAACATGGTTGTTAATGTTGGTGAAGTAGAACTAGAAGAAAGATCTGAAGAGAAGAAGAGGGAGGTGAAGAAGATGGTGATGATGAGGATGTCGAATTCGATAATGGAGAATGAAGGTGCAATTAATGGGAGTTATGTGGTTAGAGAGATAGGTGAAGTGATAGAGACAATAGGGTCTTTTGTGAATTTCAGAAAGATTCAGAGGAAAGAGTGTTTGAGCCTTGTAAGAAGGTTGAAGTTGTTGGTTCCACTTGTTGAAGAAACTAGAGAGCTTCTTCAATCTTGTTCCATTTCTGATGAGGCTTTTAATTGTTTGCTTTCTCTCAAGAAAGCTTTGCTTTCTGCCAAGAAACTGCTCAAGCAATGCAACTATGGAAGCAAGATTTTCCTGGTAAATACTCGAACGTTATGTTGTCGATGGCTCAATAGCTTACTGGCATGTGACAGAAGCTTCCAACTAGGAGCTCGATCTTGGTTCAACTGTCTATTAGTTAGCGCCTTGGCATCTACTCTAATGGTCTAATTAGTCATGGATTTTCTGTATTCGTTATTTGTGATGGTGTTGCGATTCATATTCTCATCGCTAATTTACCAAAAAAAAACTATTATATTGACTTTTTATTATTACTAGTTTACTCTCGAATATAAATTGCGAATTTGAACCTTTTGTGAATTGTGACCATGTTGAATTGTTAGGCTTTGGAGAATGAGGCGATTCTTGTTCGATTTCATGCTGTTTATGACAAGCTTTATGAGGCTTTGGAGGATATGCCCTATGAAGAGCTTGAGATCTCAGAGGAAGTCAAAGAGCAAGTAATTCATTTTCTTTTGTTTATCTGTTTGAAGTGTTCTTTGTAGTTTAAAATCATTCGTTTATTGTTTAATTTTACCCTAGGTTCGCCCTCGATTTAAAGGACAGATGTTGAAATTTATGTTTTCATGAGGGAATGACTGTTTCTGATGAACAATTAAATGTTATTGCTAGGTTGAGCTAATGAGAATGCAACTAAATAGAGCGAAAAGGAGGACAGAAACACAAGATATAGAGCTAGCGATGGATATGATGGTTGTATTTTCAAAAACAGATGATCGCAATGCTGACAGAGCAGTGATTGAAAGGGTTGCAAAAAAGTTGGATTTATACACCATTGCGGACCTGAAATCAGAAACCAGGGCGGTCAACATGCTCCTTAAAGATGGAGTTTCGAAGAAGCCGGACTATGTGCAGCACATTATGGAACTCCTTGGAAAGTTGAAACAAATTGCAGGGATGGAAGGAAGTGATGATGTCGATGGGGCAAAGGAGGTTCGAACATTTGAGAAGTGCCCGTCTTTTCTCATTCCACATGAGTTTCTGTGCCCTATAACACTGGAGATAATGACTGATCCTGTTATTGTTGAAACTGGTCAGGTAATTGTCTACATTTCTGTTTATATATTATCGAGTATAAAAGAATTTCGTTGATTGTTAAGGATGATAATTACTGACATCTTGTGCTTCGTGGTGCTGTTTTTATCTGCTTTAAAATGTTTTTGTAGACTTATGAAAGAGCGAGCATCCAGAAATGGTTCAATTCAGGTCATCATACATGCCCCAAAACTGGTCAAACATTGAGTCACTTAAATCTGGCTCCAAATGTCGCCCTGCTCAACCTGATCGTGCAGTGGTGTCAGGAGAATAATTATGATCTTCCTAAGAAGGTAGAACAAAATGGAACTGATAACTACGTCTCTGCAAAGCTCGAGGAGGTCACGTGTCTCATTCAAAACTTATCCTCCCCCCAGAAGGATTTGCTAAGAGAAGCGATAGTCAAGATTCGTATGCTGTCTAAAGAAGATCCAGAAGACAGGATTATGATTGCCAAGAATGGAGGAATAACCTCTTTAGTAAGGCTTCTGTCGAATCCAGATTCTGATATACAAGAACATGCTGTAACAGCTCTTCTGAACTTATCGCTTGCTGAGGCTAACAAGCCATTTATTGTTCAAGAAGGTGCAATACCTGCAATCATTGAAGTTCTGAAGAATGGAACATCAGAGGCTAAAGAGAACTCAGCTGCAGCTTTATTCAGCCTCTCAACTGTTGATGAGAACAAATTGATCGTTGGAAGCTCTAATGGTATACTTCCTTTGGTGGATCTTCTAAGGTCAGGATCAGCACGAGGTAAAAAGGATGCTGCAACTGCCCTTTTCAACTTGACACTAAACCAAGCTAACAGGTCTAGAGCCATTGAGGCCGGTGTAATAAAGCCATTGCTCAACTTAATCGAAGATAGGCAGCTAGGCATGGTGGATGAGGCCCTATCAATATTGTTGCTGGTTGCATCTCTTCCAGACGGGAGAAATGACATTGGGAAACTATCATTTATCCAGACATTGGTCGGGATACTAAAAGATGGCACGCCTAAGAACAAGGAATGTGCCGCGGCTCTCCTTCTCGTGCTAGGATCACATGACTCCTCCTTGACATTAGCTGCCCTTCAATATGGTGCTTATGATCCCCTAAGAGAGATCTCAACGAGTGGAACGAATAGAGCGCGACGAAAAGCAAATTCCATCTTGAGGCTGATAAGTAAATCTGAACATATTGGATGATGAACCTTGTTTCATGTAAGAAATTGTCATAGTTATATTTTGCAGAATCTGGTACTATTGTTTATAGTTGTATTGATAATAGATACTCCTAATATTTTGTATTTGATTGTTTGAGATAAACTTATTTAGTTAATTGTGTAGACGTTTACAATATCTCTAGGAATTATCTAAGTAAAATAATCACTATATAATAAATTAGTACTACCTATACTTTTAGAGATTTTTTATTTATTTTTCTAGACATGATTTTAATTACTTATTTTGTAGACACATTATAGAAAATTATAAAAAGTGAAATTGATATTATATATTTTTTTCAAATTTGTTAATGAAAAATAAATTGTGATCACACACAATATCAAAACATCTATTAATATGAAAGTATAGAGGAAGTACTGGGAAGATATATTTTAAGGCATCCGATTGAATTGAATTCTATTGTTTATTTATTCAATCTTTAATTAAGTAAATTTTAAAGTTCAACCAACTCTGTTAAAAAATTTAAGTGGATGAGTACAAATCTTGAGAAAGTACTTCATTTATCTATTCTTTCAATTTCATCCTTAACGAACATTATGTATCTTAAACGTGGGTTCCATGCGTTCGGTGTGTATTTGAAACGCGTATTCCATGCATTCTATAATAAATCAACAAAATATTTATGACCCGAACGGATACAAAATATTTATGCGTTCGATAATAAATCAACAAAACATTTATAAATTAACAAAATATTTATGTGTTTTATGTATATCTTGAACGCATATCTCATGTATTCCGTGTGTATCTTGAACGTTGTTCTATGCATAGTGTTGCCCGCATACATGTGCTATGATGATTGTCCTTTTGTATATTACAGTATCCTAAGTTGGAATCTGAATCATTGTCACACAACTGGTATTTATTACAACTTGTTTAGTCAATTGGTCTCTAGTGTGTCTCCACTTTCCTTCTTGTCAGCTGCTCAACTTCACCACCAATAAGCTCCATTTCCATCAGTATCATCAACATTCTTCCATCTGCTAACTCATTATTCATCATATAAGTAATCATTTCTTCAAACATCCTTATTATTTTTCTATTTTTTATGTTCTTGTAAGATCTATTTTCTTTTTCCTTTAGTTCTTGGTATATCCATCGGATTTATTTATTAGTGTTACTATTTGTTACATTCGGATCTTGTTATTACGAGTAATATCGAGTAGCCACTAGTTAATATTAGTGGTTATATCATGCCAATTAAATTTCTAGGAAATGGGATATTCTTAGTATGATGGTGGTTTCATTATCTTTATGTTTGTTGGATTTTACTCATCTCTTTTCCCTCATTTTGGAAGCCCTTTATACTCTCTGTATCCCATAAAGATTGTCAAGTTTTTTATTTAGATTTGGTAGTTTACTTTTTAAGTTTGAAGTTTGAACTCGAATATGCTTAGTCAAAAGATGGTATTTTGGTATTATTAATATGAGTTTGATTCAAATTGTAGTTATGTGTATCAATTAAAGGGCAAAGTTTGTTAGTGTTGACCAAAGTCAAAGTTGACTGTATTTTGTGATGGAGGGAGTAATTAAGTTAAGAACTGATCTGATCTGATAGTCTGATACCATACTGTTCTTATTGCTAAATTCTTGTTTTTCGGTCATTGTTAGGTATGTAATGAACGCGTTCTGTTGATTTGTATGATTCGATAAAATAAAGTTTGTTTGTGAATGATTATGGATATTGCTACATAGATTTAGCTTTGTATTTTGAAAGATATGAATGTAATAGTTGCTAGGAACTGAATCTTTCATTTCGTCTGTGGTCTTTTCACCATAGGTTTATTACCACATTGTGAATAAAGAAATTGGATGACAAAGGCGAGTAGGTGTAGTTCTATTTTGAGGATTGAACGGGTCTGTTGATTGTTTGATGGGAAATGCGTGTGGTGGATCTGTTGGAGGTAGAACTTTTCAGAGTTTCGATCAGCCTGACGAACTTTCCAACACCAAAAAAGATCCTTCTTCGATAAATTCTAATTCATCCGCGGATTCCCCGCCTTCCAGCTTGACCTCCCAACAGCTCATTGCTCAAGACGTTTCTAAGGATAACCACCAAAATACAAGAGACAAGAAGGATCTACATAGTCCTCGAAAAGAAGGCATCATGAGTCGTGCCAACAGTAATCACGCTCACTTAGTATTGGGTCACCAAAGTCCTAATCTTCGTGACTTTTACACCTTGGGTCGTAAATTGGGGCAAGGCCAATTTGGTACCACTTATTTATGCACTGAGAATTCTACTGGTATTGAATATGCTTGTAAGTCCATTGCCAAGAGGAAATTGATCTCAAAAGAAGATATTGAGGATGTAAGGAGAGAGATCCAGATCATGCATCATTTGGCTGGTCAGAAAAACATTGTGTCTATCAAGGGAGCATATGAAGATACTCTCTATGTCCATATTGTGATGGAACTTTGCAGCGGGGGTGAACTGTTCGACCGTATCATTCAGAGGGGCCACTATAGTGAGAGAAAGGCAGCTCAATTAACTAAGATTGTAGTTGGCGTAGTTGAGGCTTGCCACTCGCTAGGGGTCATGCACCGAGATTTGAAACCGGAAAATTTTCTCCTTGTTAATAAGGATGATGATTTTTCCCTCAAGGCAATTGATTTTGGGCTCTCGGTCTTTTTCAAGCCAGGTAAGTTCCTGGTATCATTAATTACGATCGGTATTGGGCGATAAACATGCACCAGTACTATCTGTTAACAAGTTTTCCTATTTGTACCCAGGAATAGAATGTGTCCTAAGTAGTAATTTTAGTAGTATATTACTATTTGCTTGATATGGAATCCTTGACGAGTTCTATACTCTTAGTTACTCTATAACGTGTGTTATATGTTTTGCTTGATCTCTTCTTTGTACTTTCTACTTGATGCGTCTCTACGAGTTCTGTACTATTAGTTACATTGTCATGTGTTATCTTATGATTTCGGTCAATTGCTTATATATCCTTCAGGCCAGGTTTTCACTGACGTGGTGGGAAGCCCTTATTACGTGGCTCCGGAGGTTTTATTAAAACGTTATGGCCCAGAAGCAGATGTATGGACTGCTGGGATCATACTTTACATATTGTTAAGTGGTGTTCCACCCTTCTGGGCTGGTAAGTTTTGCTGTTATTGATCTCGCAAACCCTTATTCACAGAATGTTCAAACTCTTCTTTGCATTGGTTTCTAGAGACTCAGCAAGGCATATTTGATGCGGTCTTGAAGGGAGACATTGATTTTGACTCAGACCCATGGCCGATGATTTCTGACAGTGCAAAGGATCTTATCAGAAAGATGTTATGCATGCGGCCGTCTCAGAGGTTAACTGCACACGAAGTACTATGTAAGTTCTTCACCTATAGCTGGTAAACCCATGAGAGGCCTTCATATAAAAACCGTTTTCGGTATTTTAGAACTTCTGTTGAAGATCAGATGGAAAATGCCTAGGTACTTTACTTGAGTATTTCAAGAAACTAACAGACTTAGAGGTCACACAAAGTACTTTGTGGTTGCCTGACCTTATGTTTAGTAAATTTTAAAATTGCCATGCCCATGATGCGGTTATCAGGTGGATAATTCTTAACTTAAATATCCTTCGTTCATGTAATATCCTTATGATAGAATTGTCATTGAACTTATATTGCAAGTTGCGATATTCATTATCTGTCAAATTATTCATCTATTCCTAAAAGGAAACTGTACAAGTATATAAGATAATCTATACTAAGTTTGTCTTCCAATTTTCTCATTCTATATATGAAACTAAAAATTATCAGGATTGTGATCTCACATTATAAGCTTATTCTTTGAGTTGTCGTTGTAAAGAAATACAACTATTTAAGATGCAAGGGGGGCACATAGCATACATAGTCGTAACATATGTTACACGCTAACAAATATAGAAATTATATATATTATATTGCAGAGAATGTGGGGGAGGCAAATCTAACGACCCCTCAAGCCCTAATGATATCTACCTTTAATTCATAATTCTCTAAAAAAATTGTTCACTCTCTAGATTTTCATACCAAAAAGAGAAATCTATGCTTCGTTCTGAGTAAAACAAGTTTTAGTGACTAATTGTAGAACTTTCTAAGTACAAGGTTTTTGTCTTAATGATAATTAGTTATTACTTATTATAAACAACTTGTCTTCTGAATCTGTGAAACACTAGGTAGTTCTCACGCCATTTGACTTAAATACAGGTCATCCGTGGATATGTGAAAATGGAGTTGCTCCTGACAGAGCATTGGATCCTGCAGTACTATCACGTCTCAAACAGTTTTCTGCGATGAATAAGTTAAAAAAGATGGCTTTGCGGGTATGTTTTAGGAACTATAGCGTAAGCTGTTAGCATTATCACTATATTCTAATTGTTGATCAGTGCAAAAAGAAGCGTAGCAGATCATTCTGTTTACAACAAGTAATCCATTGCTTAATTAATGGAGTGGAAATTTCCTAGCCCGAAAACAAAGTATTACTTATTTTAATAATGTAATTTCTCATTGACACTGTAAATTATTTTAGAAATAGAAATCATGGATCTTCTGTACCTTTCTTTCTAGCGAACCGCATAAAGTTAAATTTTGTTCATTAAGTATTTCTTTCATGTGGTGATATATGATTGCTGCTTCATTCTTCCAGCATGTATGTAGTATCATGCATTTTTAGTGTAAAGGGTTCGCTTTCCTTATTGCACTCAGGTAATAGCTGAAAGAATGTCGGAAGAGGAGATTGCTGGTTTGAAGGAAATGTTCACGGCCATGGATACCGACAATAGTGGAGCAATCACATTTGATGAACTCAAAGCTGGTTTAAGAAAATATGGATCCACCTTGAAAGATACAGAAATACGCGACCTTATGGATGCTGTACGAAAACCTATCCTTTGACTTCCTTCTACTTGATGTTGATCCCTTACTTTTGGTTATTCTATTAGCAGATAATTTGGTGAGACTTAACAATTAAAGTAAATCATCTATAGTTTAAGCATCTAAGAAAATCTTTGAAGAACAAATGAAAGAGTACTTTTATCTATTTTTTTGTGACTACTAGACTCCGCTAACATAAGTTGTTGAAGAGTAAGGAGTTGAGGCACACCCTCCTGATTACAATCAAATTTGGTTGATTGTTTCACTGGCCAATTTATCTCGATTTCTGATTCTTTTAATGGCACTAATTACGTGCCTGGCTTAAGCGAGTTGCCTCATTCTGATGTCACTTAATATGAACTTGACATGCTCTAGTTGGCTCAAGTTAATACCGTGTTGACCTGAAATTGCAGGCTGATGTGGATAACAGTGGAACCATTGACTACGGAGAGTTTATTACAGCAACTATTCATCTTAACAAATTAGAACGTGAGGAGCATCTCATGGCAGCATTTCAGTATTTTGACAAGGATGGGAGCGGATATATTACTGTTGACGAGCTCCAACAAGCTTGTGCTGAACATGGCATGACAGACGTTTTGATGGAAGATATTATCAGCGAGGTGGATACAGATAATGTAAGTTGTTGGTGCGGAATTAACCTGTTTATAAAGCTTTGGTAGTGAAGGTGCTGGTGTTGGTAAAGCAAACATTCAACAGCGAGAAACACATCACTGTTTCAGAAAAAATTATTAGGAGTAGTATATTAATAAATCAACCTGTTCTCAAAATTCTGGTTATTGGGACTTGCTTAACAAGAAAGGCCTACAATCAGGCTTTCATTCAGAATCACATCCATTACGATGCCTTTAAGTACTTATTGATGAGATGAGTTATGAGCTCTATTCTGTTCGCAGGATGGAAGGATCGACTATGGGGAATTTGTTGCCATGATGCAAAAAGGAAACGCGGGTATTGGAAGGAGAACAATGAGAAATAGTCTAAATATCAGCATGCGAGATGCCCAACCTGGTCCTTAATTTGTTTGAGGTACTTCCAATGACTGTTTACTCCTTTCAATTCTGCTGCTAGCATATTGATCACAAGACATTAGGAGGTTCGTTTGTATTTTCTAGTGAATGTCGTTTCAATCCTCGAAAAGTTACGATTATGAATCAAATAGAAAGTGTGAAGCTCCATACGTTGATTTGAGCATAGAAAACCCACTTCGACTAACACTTGGACAAATCTTGCAGAGCATTTTCTACAAGTACACAGGTTGTTTAGCAGGGAAGACGCTCTGCGGAAAGCCTTCTCTACGATGGTATCTTTGAGCACCGCGGGACTAAAACGAGGCCAGTTATGGAGCTTTAGAGCCATTCGGGTCTCCGCGTCACGTTTGTAACTCGACAGATTGTTGCAAAATTTTAATGATTTTGAATGTTGTATTTATGCAGCTCTTAGTAGCTAATGTTATGTTGTATTCTCATTTGAGGCCTAGTTGGTGCTATCTTGTATCAATTGAAAGTGGCTTGTTGTGGTGTTTCTTGTGAAAGATTACTCATCAATCATTTTATTCATCTTTTTGTTCCACAATAGACATTTAACATTTTCATGTTTGTGTAATGGTCTGTTTGAATTGAGATAAATCACGAGTATCGAGAGAAATTTAATATTCCTTCCGTTCTCGTTTACTTGTCTTTCTAGCCTCAGTTTTTTGTTTCTAAATACTTGTCTTTCTAGCATAATTAATTACAAATTTACATTTTCAATGTATTTTTTGATTACTTTTTACTATGAATTTATCAACTAATAAATTATATAGTTTTAATTGATGGTCATGTTACATTTTCAGTGTACTTTTTTTACTATATTTTATTTTTTTCTTAATCAATGTGCAAATGGCTAGAAAGACAAGTAAAGAGAATGTTGGAATATTTTATTGTGTTTGGGAACTAAATACTCCCTCCATCCCAATTTGTTTGGCCTATTTCTATTTTGGGAGTCAAACTTTACAAATATTGACTATGAATTCCCGTTAGCAGATAAGAGATAATATAGTCATGTGGATCTTGTTAGATTCATCTCAATGTATCTTTTTAAAATATCAACTATTTATAATTTTTACATTTATACAAGTAAAGATATTTACGTTTTAAATTGTATCTCGAAGACCGTGAAAGTCAAAATAGGACAAATAATTTACGATGGAGGGAGTAGATTTTTACCTCAGAAAAATTTATTATCACTAGTCCACCGCCATTATCCTTGATTTCCCTAACTTTCTTCCTTCCAAATCCCAATGTACCAAATTGGCTAGATGAAAGGAGTAAGTAATGAGTCCATTTGTTTCTGACTTGATTCATCATGGTGCCTAGAATGAGGATGAGGTTGAGATGGTCATGGATGAAGATGATGCTAATTGCTATTTGTACCCTTAGGCAGATTTCAAATTCAAGATAAAATTGTGTGGAATCACTTACTTGCTCAGGGTATCATTGTGCGAGGGATATAAAAAAGCATTGGGAATTGAGGTCTCGGACTACTGGAGCATCGCGTGCAGGTGGTGATGAGTCGACTTTCTGGAATACTATTGGAAAGATGTGTGCTCCTCCACGAGTGAAAAGTTTTATTTGGAGGTGCATTGGCACTATGGGGCTTGTCATACGCGATGCACAAGGGAGGTTCGTGGCTGCTGCTTTCCGCGGCCATGAGGTGCTTTCCGCGGCCATGAGGCGCTAACAATTCAGGACAACTTGGAGTTAGCTTTGCAACAAGGCTGGACTAACTTGAAAGTCGAAAGTGATGCATAGGTTGTGGTTTCAACACTCAAGGATGAGTTGTCAATGTCCTTGGATCCGGAAATTTTAACTTTGGGTATCACTCATTTGGCAAGGAACTTGTTTGTCAAGTATCAGTTTACTCATAACGAATAACGCGGCTCATTGTGTTGCATGTTCCGATCATGGTGCGGTGAATGCGGCAAGATGGTCTAGCTAGGTATTTTTTTCTCTTTTGCGTCTGTTTCTTAGTTTTATTGTTTTTTCGACTATGACGTTGATGTTATCATGGGTCATTGTTAAATTGGGTGCTTATGAGAGGAAAAAATGTGTTTGGACGAAAATACTCTTCAAAAATCTGATGGAGTGACCCGAATGACTGACTTTTTAAACATTAGTGATCTAACTGACGTTTTTAAAACATGAGTGATCTAAGTGGCTTTTTTTCCAAACGTGAGTGATATCAGAAGCCATTTGCCCTAACTAATTTGTTGTCCGGCATTAGTATTACCATAAACAACGCTAAAAGGCTAATAGCCTGAACACTACAACCTCTTTGAGTTTCGACCACATTGCCCCCCATCCTCCTCATCCGACAACGGCGACTTCAGGTCCCCGGCGACCTTCCGAAGCTCCAACTTCGATCCAACCCATGTATGTTTCCTTACTAAGTAATATTTGATTGTTAACTAATACTTTATTTTTTTTGCATGTTAATATTGAACCTAAATTTTAATTTGAATTTTACTTTGTGAATTAAAATTACCCAACCCATGTGCTTTTTGAGAAGTTATATACAATTATTTATTGATAAATACGAAGGATGTAAATGTAACTCAATAACGAAACATGAGTGTGGTTATCAGTTGGAGAGGAGTAAAAATTAACGCCATTAAGGATTTCTAGGTTCTATTGGAAAGGGGTATAATTTTGGTGTAAAAGGTAAAGTCCTTTATGAGGCCATGTTACAGAAGGTCGAATCTTGAGACGTTTCGTTATAGTTTAAGGTAGCAAACATGCAAGAAATAGGCCAATTCGGCAGCTTTTTGTTAAATTCTCGTGGAGTCAAATTTTCAACAGTAAGGGTCATGCTCGGCCTCTTATGTCCATATAAAGGACACGACGAGCATAAATACCCTCTTTAACTTTTATTTTAACAGACTAAATATCTTTTATAAGGAATTGGAGGAATTTGCGACGATTATTTCCACAAAATCCCCAACGAAAAATACATACTATTCCTTCATTTTTATTGAATAATAATATCTACTTATATTCAAGTAAATTGAGCACCACAAATAGGAACTAATAAAGAGATCCGCAATTTAGTAGAAAGACATCATGATTCCTTGTGGGAAAAAAACGATTTGCTAGGACGGAAAAAAAGATATCGAATTAGCATCGACCTTTTTTATTTGAAAGGAGCAGCTATGTTCTGTATGATGCTAATTTATAGATCTTGTTTGTCATATGTGACTAATAGTCACTGTTTAGTTGTTAAGCCTGCCAGCCTATAGGCTATAATGTATCTGTTTTTTTTGGAGCTTTAATTGATTTTTTTGTTATCCTAGTATTTAGGCTTCATTTGACATGCTTACAGTGTTATATGGGTAAATTTGTCGGTGTTCGAGGAATTTGTCCTATTTTTTTTTTTTTTTAATAATTCACAATATATTCATATTAAAGGAGAAGTTTGACATAAGATACCATACAAAATCATTTAGATCAACTACTTTAAGTAACAAAATGTGATCCAAATGTAGAACTAGTAAACTGAAGCATGTCAAAAGCCGTCATGTTTGAAGTCCGGATGAAGATGTTGAGCGAACTGAGTAAATGCGTATCCACAAAATTGCTCCATTCCGTGCTTAGGAAAAGGCTTTGCATTTTTCTAACGAGGACCTGTGATAAAAAGACATCAAATACAAGAAAAATTGAAGTTGTTGATTGTATTTGTGGGGTTTTTGTGGCTAATAATAATCCAAATATGATGGCTTGAAGGATGTAGATATCATATGGTAATGTATCTGTTGTTGGATTGGTGTTAATATAAATGGTGTTTGTGAAAGTTAACTGTGTGTGCTGTATTGATCCTTGAAGTTGAATGTGTAAGGAGGGTTTATGTTTGAGTTGGTATAGTATAGTGTATGTGTGACCATTGAAAGATGCGGTTGTAGTGCAGGATATTTGTATTAGATTGTTGCTATGCTGTTTTATAGGTGTACAGTGTGAGTTAAAATGTGAAATCTTCTTCCATTGTTGAAGTATAGTATTCTTTTTAGCGATTAATTGAGGCATGTGAAAATGTTTGTTTTGATGGTAGATTAATGGAATTTGTCCTATTTATGTCAATTACGTTGCGGAGAGATTTGTTCATGGTAGGTGAGGAGGCCGACCCCTCTATATTTGAACATTAAATCATAGAAAATAATTTTTGGAATACATAGGCTGTTTGAGTTGGTAAACTTGATTGGCTTCTTATGTTTCAAGTGTCTACATTTTCTAATGTTTCTTTATATTAATAGTCTCTTAATGTTTGTTATGAGAGCAAATTGCTGAAATGGTCCCCTATAGTATGATCGAGTTGCACTTTGGTCCCCAATAGTTACACGGTTGCACGTTAGTCCCCGAAAGTGGTCAAAACGTTGCACTTTAGTCCCCACGTCAAGTTTTCCGTTAACATTTCAGGTTTGAGCGTTAAAATTGGGGTAAAAATATAATTTTTAAGATTTAAAGTCGATTTTTTGTCCCAATTGGTGCCAAAATGAAACTCCACAACCCCCTCCCGCTAAAACTCCATTTCTTCCTCACCTCAATTAGGGTTGTGAAGTTTCATTTTGACATCATAGGGGCAAAAAATCAACTTTAAGTCTTAAAAATTATATTTTTACCCCAATTTTAACGTCTAAAGCTGAAATGTTAACGGAAAACTTGACGTGGGTACTAAAACGCAACTTTTCTGCCACTTTCGGGAACTAATGTAAAACCGTGTAACTATTGGGAAACAAAATGCAACTCGGTCATACTATCGGGGACCATTTCAGCAATTTGCTCTTTGTTATGATACTGATTTGAGTATCATTTTGTAGTCATAGCTTTTTATTGAGGTTATTCAGTTTTGTTTAAAAGTCTCGGATTTTCTTTCTACATTCTGTAATGAGCATCTTTACTTGTATGCGTGTGAACTAATACCTTGTCAAACACCAGTATAATTTTTACAGTGAACGTCACCTTGTTGTTCATCCTAATATTGCATGCTTTAATTGGTTATATATTTTTCATTTCTGAACCCCCCTCGTCCTTCCCATTTTGTAGTGTATTTCCGAACAACTTATTATCACACCAGTATTTATCCATAATACTTTCGATAGAAATATTTTTAGCTATTTCATTTTCAGTATAAATGACTAAAGAATCTGAAAGAAATCTATTATCCATTTTGTTGCGAATGTCCGTCTTAATATGACTCATAGCAGAAAATACTCGCTCCTGGAACTGTTAGCATTAAAATATTAAAAACTAAAATTAAAACTATTGTACTCTATCAATTATCAATTATTCACAAATAAGAAATAAAATTCTATCGGTTAATCTCTGTAATATAGCTAAACTAATATTAAACAAATTTTATCTTCAAAATATTAAAAATTAAATGAAATTTGTATACTCTATCAATTATAAGTTAGATTATCAATTATAGTAATTGAAAAAAGAAAAAACTAAAATTTAAACTATTGTTATCAATTATTCATATACAAGAAATAAAATTCTATCGGTTATATTTTTATAATATTGTTCAACTAATATTAAACAATTTTATCTTCAAAATATTAAAAATTAAATTAAAATTGATATGCTCTACCAATTATCCAAGTTAGATTATCAATTATAATAACAGAAAAAGAAGAAAAGAAAATAGATTAATAACAAATTTAATTTGTTTTGATTTGTAAAGCTGTTAAATGTTTAACTAGTACGTTAGTTTATTATACCTATAGGCTATATGATATGAATTAGGCCCAAATTATGGATTGGAGTTTGAGACAAGACAAGATTATGCACATTCGTTGGGATTTGAATTCAGGCGTGTATGAATAAGGTTGGGGGCCAATTGAGCTATAACAACTTGTGTTCTTCATATCACACATTATATCTAAAGGTTTCCATAAACTCAAGGTGGGGGGGGGCTAATCTTCCTCTTTCTGCCTTGACGGAAAGGGGTTTCTGATTATAAGTGGTGACCGTTTTTTAGTAAAGAAGAAAAAGAATAAGGGTCAACTATATGTGTCTAATTTAATTAATTTTTAATTTGTGGTGTGGTTAATTAGAACTGTAATATGATTATTTAGAATAAAGGATATAATCTACCTAAATTATGCTTCTATTTTTCCAACTTATTCTCATTTTAAATGAAAAAAAGAAATAATATAAAAAGATAAAAATATTAAGAACGTCACAACAAGAACATTTAACTGGGCAAGTCTTTTTGCCATGGAAAGTATGTGACCCAAACCCAATCGGCCCAATAAATTTAGGGTTTCACACACATAAATAAAAATGTCTTCTTTTTATCCACAAAAAACCTAATAATAATCCATCACCTAATTCTCTCTTCGCCGTTTAAGCAGCAGCAATGGTACATCACCCCCCACCCCCCCCCCCCCCCCCCCCCCCCCCCCAATAACTTTAATTCTTTGCTTCCATTTTTTCTTCCGTTTTTGTTTTATAGCTAAATGGTATATTTTTGTTGTTTCTTGATTTTGTTTCGTAGGTGAAGTATTCCAAGGAGCCAGATAACTCTACTAAATGTATGAAAAGTGCCCTTTTCTTTCTAGTTTTATGCTTCATTTGATTGTATATTTCTTGATATGATTTGGGTTTTTTATTTGCAGCTTGCAAGGCAAGAGGTGCAGATCTTAGGGTTCATTTTAAGGTTTGAAATTTGTTAAATTTTGACTAATTTGATGCTGATAATTGAAAAGATCCAATCTTTTTAAGAATTAAAATAGTTTGAGGTAGCTCATTTGGAATATTCGAGTATGTAATACATCTGATTTGTGAGATTTTTTTAATTGAATTGTTTAGTGAGCGTATGCGTACTGTGTGTGAGTGTATATTGTTTCCTCCATTTCATAACAACAGTCAAAATTTAATAACTTTGTTGCATTTCTTGGGTACATATGACCAATACGAGTTCTTTGTAAACTGGATTAGAGTTTAATTAT
This sequence comes from Echium plantagineum, assembly GCA_003412495.2. Classification (NCBI taxonomy): domain Eukaryota; kingdom Viridiplantae; phylum Streptophyta; class Magnoliopsida; order Boraginales; family Boraginaceae; genus Echium; species Echium plantagineum. The sequence continues at coordinate 6,436,677 of CM016568.1, read as the reverse complement.
TATAATCCCCCCGACACCGTGGAAATATTGACTATCTGATTTTTAATTGTTGAGTGTAACAAACTTTGTGGTCTCTGTTGACAGATAACCGTTATTTGAATCTAGATTATCGCTTTCATGATGAACAATAAAAACATGAGTGTCTGACATATTTACGCCAAATATTACACTCCATATCAATATAGGTGATTGCTAATACCAATAGTACTCCAGTATGGAGTTATGAAATCTTCTATTTGTCCTACATTAATTAGAGGTAATTTAAACTTTATAAGTACCACATTGTAAAGAAAAAGCTAATTTATCACTTTTGTTTTAAGCAATCAAATATTTCTAGTCAATTATTTTGTGTTCGAGATAGTACATCATATATAAAATACCTGAGTTCAAACTTACTAAATTCATTTATCTAATGTAGAAGTTGGACTATCTTTTTGTGTGATTGTGTATATCTATACATATTCTGAAAATTTGTACTCCTTCCATTCTTTTATATTTATCTTTCTAGCCATTTGGACATAAATTGAAATTTTTTAGTCCTTCCATTATACTCCCTCCGTTTTTTTTTAACCTATTGTTTGGGTTAAAATTCTTGTGTTTTTTTAAGATAGTGTTTACTATTTTCAATGTGCTTTTTCATTATATTTACTATTTTCAACTTTCAAGATATTAGCTAATAGCTTTATGGGGGAACCAATATAATTAAATAGGGGTAAAAGAGTAATACTTTTATGTCTTTAATAAAGTAGATTGTTGCCAAACAATAGGTTAAAAAAAACAGAGGGAGTATTATATTGTTATTGAGTGGACCTCTTGGCATATATATTTGTCTTTCTAGCTATTTGCACAATCAATTTGAAACTATGTAATAGTTACACTTCTCCCATTTGATTGCATATCATGGAAGGTTCAGTAAACAATGGAAGATTGTGTACTCGATAAAATTTTGGTTTTAAATTACTCGTGCAGTTGCTTTTTCTAACTTCACTTTTCTTTTTTGTTAATGGCATTATCAAAACTCATGCTTGTGGAATGTGAAATGTGTGATAGTTAGGTAAACAGCGCCATTTGAGTTTTAGGGGGGGATCTTGCAGTTCTTTTTTACTAAAACTGCTTTTGCAAAATATTGAGCGATATCATATTTAGTTGTGTGCCTTAGTTGCAGAATGTTACTGTCACTGAATTTCCTGACCGTTGTCATTTTTATTTATTTTTTATAGAATACTAGGGAGACCGCACATGCACTCAGGAAGATGCCATTGATGAAGGCCAAGAGGTACTTGGAGGATGTTCTTGCTCACAAGCAGGCTATCCCCTTCACTCGCTACTGTAATGGTGTTGGCCGAACTGCTCAAGCTAAGAGCAGACACTCCAATGGACAGGGGCGCTGGCCAGCAAAATCTGCTAAGTTCATTCTGGATCTCCTCAAGAATGCTGAGAGCAATGCCGAGGTAACTTGTTGATCATAAATTAAATTCTTTAGTTCTAATGTTGATGTAAAAAAGACTGTTCTAACATTTAATGAACTCCTTGCAGGTTAAAGGCCTAGATGTGGATGCTCTCTTCATATCACACATTCAGGTTAACCAAGCAACAAAGCAAAGGAGGCGTACATACCGTGCTCATGGAAGAATTAATCGTATGTCTATCTTCTCGTTCTCCTTGCCTTAAATAACCTCTTCAGTTAATCTTACATCATTTTTCTGCTTGTGCAGCATACATGTCCCACCCGTGTCACATCGAATTGACCCTGTCTGAGAAAGAAGAGCCAGTCAAGAAAGAGGTAAGCTATACTCTATCCGCTGTTGAAAATTGATCAATTATAACTATGAATGTTTTCATAACTAAACTACATGTTGCTTCTCTCTGTTTTGTAGGCCGAGTCGCAGTTGGCAAGGAACGCTTGAAGCTTAGAGGCTTAAGTTATTTGTGCTTTGTTATTCTTCTTAACAGACCAGTTGCAAAATTTGGAGATGTTCTATACAATCACAATTTTGTGTTTATGGTTTCACATTTTGGATTTTTATGAGTTTATGTTAACTATATGCCTTGAGATCATTGCTAGTTATAGTTGCACCATATAGTTTACTGTATTTTTATGGGTTAATGGCATGAAAGATAAACTTTTCACTTCGATCACCTTTTTCTCAAAGTAAGTGTTTTGGATCATTTAATTATATTTTTTCGTTAAAATTTGGTCGTTGGGCTATTTTGAAAGATTTTTGGTGTATTTTGTAAGTTTTTAACGAGGGAAATTTTGTCCTTCACATTTATAGGCATTCAATCATCTTTTATTCAAATTTTATTAAAAGATACTTTTTAATTTTTAATTCTTTCTTGAAAAAATTAAAATAAAACTTGAAAATCTAATATACTAAAAGAATTTTAAAAAAATTTGGGGTTTTTTATTACTAGTAGTAGTATATTAGTTTTTTAAGTTTTATTTGAACTTTAAAAAAATGTAATTTAAAAAAAAATATTTTAAAAACTATAAAATATTTTTTTTAAAAATTAATATGAAAATGATTGAATGTCTATAAATGTGAATGGACAAAATTATCCTCGTTAAAAACTTATAAAATTGACATCACATGAATAATCAGTATCATCGTGGTTCTTGAGATTTCAAAGTTAAGTTCGGTTTGAGTTCGAACGGATATATAAAACTCTGTAGCTTCAACCGTTCCATTTGGTTGAAAAAAAATCGATGGTTTGAGGTTTGATCTGATCAGTTCAAACGGATGTGTCTATTTCAAATGTTCGAATTCGACCAAACTCTTTTTCTTGATAGATAATTCATGATATTAGAATATCGCTTTAATGTTGAACAAATGGAAGTTGTCCGCAGTTTCATTGGTTATTACTTATTAGTTATGGCTAGCGATAATGCCAGAGCGATTTTCATATCGCCAGAGCAAAATCATGCACAATTCCTTTTATACCATTTTCATCAAATTATATTTTCATCCTAATTTCAATTCTTAATTATAAAATTTATTCATGTTTTCATTATTCAAATTCAAAACAAAATAGTATATCGTTAACAATCAATATAGCAATTATAAATCATATAATTAAAGGGCACAACAGGAATTAAACATGATTGTGCTCTGGCAATATGAAAATCGCTCTGGCATTATCGCTAGCCATTAGTTATTGGTAAGGAAAAATAATTGATTTGCAAAGACTTTTAAAAAATGTTATTTGAATGTTTATGTATGTTGAATTTTATTTATATATTTAAGGTTGCCTATATTTAGCGGTTAACATGTATCCTTAGGGATGCACATTCTAGAAAACTCTTAAAAACATTGATCCTTCGGTGGAACTTAAAGATGAGTTTTAAACTGCGAACATAATCTCAAATAGAACCATGAGGTTCCTACCGTTAGGGATATTTTCAGTTCACTGTAAACCGACAAAATTGCTCGAATCAAAATTTTACCAATGTGATTGCGAAAATATTATACCAAACCGAAATAGTACGAAAGATTCAAAAACAACAAAAATAGGTTTTGGGTTTTAGCACAAACCAAACAGAAACCGACGAAACCGAACCCAATCGACTACATATTTTAACCGACTAGGTATTTCTTTTCACATTTTTTTTTAGTTTTTCTACACATGAAATGACTAAGTTACCCTTACATTAGTCACGTGCTTGCCATGTGCCGAGAGTAAGTGCAGGATTTTATGACGGAAGTGGTGAATGTAACCTTTTCTAAAAGTTTTGTGTGAATGGGTCCTCTTAATTCATACTCCCTCCAATTCGTTTTGTATGTCGTTGGAGGAGTTGGCACAACATTTAATAAAATGTTGTAATGACCATACTACCCTCATTAATTAAAGCTGTAGACACTGACTTGTAATCATGTAAGTGTAGATGAACTAGGCTACTTTTCATTTTTCATATTGTATGAAATACGTACACTAAATATATATATATAGAGTTCTTAGAGATTAACATTTGAAAAGTTGGAGCCAAAAATCATCACAATTTTGTTGTCTAAAATTCAATTTTTTCATTTGGAGCCAAAAGTTATGAACATCAATGAACAACATATATATTGCACCATATTTAAAACTAGTAACCACTAACCAAGATGAGATTTCAAAAGTAAAAATATCCAATTATGAATTTTCAAGATTTTGATCTTAATATTCCAATTGAGAGTGATCAAAGGACATATTTCATTGATGAAGACATTGATCTTGAACAACTACATCAAGAAGAAAACCATCTTGATGAAGACATTGACCTTGAACAATTACACCAAGAGGAAGACCATGTTGATGAAGACATTAACCTTGAACAATTATACCAAGAAGAAAAACATGTTGATGAAGACATTGACCTTGAACAATTACACCAAGAAGAAGACCATGTTGATGAAGATGATCTTCAACAACTTCAAGAAGAAGAAGAATCTCATCTCGACGAAAATGATGTTGAACAATTTTTAATAGATGAAGAAGATCGAATTAATCAATTCTAAGTATAAAGAATCCTCTTTCACCATGATTCTTTAGATTTTTAAGCTCTTGATCATGTGGGCCAAGGTTTCCGTCAATAATGGTGGCCAAGTTGGTGGCTTCTTGTAAAGAACACTGGTAAGGATACTAAAATGATGGAGATAAGTATGTACTGTAGTAGATGGCTTCTTGCAAATGGTTTTTGGGTAAAGTAAAAAGTAAGATTGAGGTAGGATATTTGATAAGATGGGAAAGCATGTACTAATTGTACTGAGGAGAGGGTAAAATGGGAAAGCATGTACTAACTTGTACTTGAATTTGGCCAAACGACATTCAAATTGAATATTCTCCACTTTGCTCAAACGACATAAAAAAAGAATTGGAGGGAGTATGTGAGTAAATAAGGATTTTGGCTAAATGTGAGTGATGGTTCATGCATTTTGCTCTTTAAAATATTTATATTTGTGATACTTTTTAAAAAGTTGTACTTAATTATGACTTATTTAAATAGTATTACATTGATTATAGAATTTATTGATTTAAAAAGTAGCTCATAATACATGTGTCCAAACGAAGAAAACTCAATTTAAAGTTCAAAGTTGTTACACATCGTTCCTAAAACCTAAAGCTTCTTATGTTACTTAATTTGGCACGTATCATATGTTCTATTGCCATAATCTATTTGTTTTTTGTTTTTTTTGATTTCATGTGGATGTGTAGACTCTATCAAATTTAAAGTTATGCACTTCAATTGTTCTTATTTTTGCTTTCAAAACCGAAAATGGATCGAACTGAACGATTTTGCCTCAAAACCGATATTTTCACACAAAAGCTCGGGAAAACCGATTGAACTGAACCGAAAACATCTATGTAAATCGATAGCCACGATGCATATGTTCTATTGTCATAATATAATATCGGGAAAAGGTATTTACCGTCATGGCAAATTGAATAAACTTGGCATGTGTAACAGTAAAAAAAATTATGCAAATTACTTAATAAGTATGTTATTTACATGAAATTGTGTAAGTGTTAATTGTAAACTTAAGTAGTCACCGTAATATTATAATTACGGGGCTTTAGGTAAAAAGCTCTAACTTATATATGTTTTCTTTTTATATAATTAAACCAATTCATTAATAACCATGATGGCTTGTGAGGCCATTACACCCTAAGTTCAAAAGATTAGAATTGTCTGAAATAACAAAGAAGATGAAGAAAAAGAAGAAAAAAAGAAGAAGAAGAAGAAGAAGAAGAACAAAAGGAAAAAGGAAGGTTAATGGAGGTTGTGGGATGGTGATAGTGGGATGTTGGTGAAGAGATAGTGGTGGTGGGATATGGTGAAGAAGAAAGAACTAATGGAGGTTGTGGGATGGTGATGGTGGGATGTTGGTGAAGGGATGGTGGTGGTGGGATATGGTGAAGAATGAAAAAAAAAAGAAGGTTAATGGAGGTTGTGGATAGTAATGGTGGGCTGTTGATGAAGAGATGATGGTGGTGGGATATGGTGAAGAAGAAGAAGAAGAAGAAGAAGGTTAATGGAGATTGTGGGATGGTGGTGGTGGGATATGGTGAAGAAGAAAAATAGAAGGATCTATTAAGGATAATTTCAGAAGTTTGTAGGGGAAGGGGTAGTGAAATCCAAAAAATTAAGGTGAAAGGTAGAAATTAAAAAAAAGTGGGGAAGTGGGACATTCTTCCAATTTTCTCCTAAAACACGATTTTCACGAACTGAAAATTCCTTCTCACTCTTGGTGGAATAAAGTTGTGCGATTTTTTTGATATTGAGACCTGAAATCGAGCTGTCCCAAACAAATTAAGAAGAGGAAAAAAAAGCTAGAACTCAAGCTTGGGACAATAATGGAAAATGAGTAGATTTAGAATGGAGGAAGAATGGGGAAAAAATAAATGAGAGAGGTAGAAGAAGAAATTAAAGAGGGGGTATTTAGCAAACATTTTCATTAAAGACAATTTAGGAAGAATTGGGGTGTGATGATGGGATGTTGGTGAAGGGATGGTGGTGGTGGGATATGGTGAAGAATATAAAAAAAGGAAGGTTAATGGAGGTTGTGGGATGGTAATTGTGGGATGGTAATAGTGGGATGTTGATGAAGAGGAGGGAGTAGAAGTTAAAAAAAAAGTGGAAGAGGAAGATATTCTTCTAATTTTCTCTTGGAGATTGTCCGAGGCTGGTTTAATTTAATAGACAATACCCTTATTATAACTAAGAAATTATATATTTCTCTTTATCAAAATATCATAAAGGTTCATAATTTAAAACCTTCTAAACCTCTTCGGTCATTACATGTCTCTCGTGCAAGCTCCACAGTGATCACACAACGACACATGTCTTTATAACACACTCTCACTCTTCTCCATGGACAAATCGGGTATGCATTCATTTTGTGTCAAATTTAATTCTCCATCTTCTTTTTCTGATTTGAAACTTTAATCTTGTAAACAGATTAATGGCGGCCATGGGTTGATGGAATGGGATGACCATCAAGCTGCTTAGTCGGTTGGTGGAGTCTACAACAAAAAATCTATCCTAGAATTAAGAAGATAATTGATGATATAATTCTTGCTATTGAGGGGTTAAAGTATACTTGGAATGGAGGTGATTGCTTTGAGGTAGAAGCTTATAGCCATCAATTTGTTGTCAACATTGCAAACAAAGAATGCACATGCAGAATTTGGCAACTAACAGGCCTTCTTGTGTACATTCTATCCCTTGCTTACAACATAGGAATAAAATACCTTATTTAGTTGTCGATGAATGCTATAGTCTGGCTCGCTTTGTACAAACATATGAAAATGTGTTATTTCCCACGACTGGTATGTCTTTCGAGGTTGAGACAAATGGAATGCCACTTGATCCTCCGGAATGTGTCAAGCTGGCCGGAAGGCGAAGAAAAGCCGGAGACGTGCAGCAGATGTGATCAAACAGAAAGTATGTTGTACCCAAGACAAGATCTCAGTGTTGTGGGGTTTGTGGGACGACAAACCACAACAGGAGGAGTTGTTCTCATAATCCCAACCATGGAGGTCGGTCAGAACATGTAAAAACTTGATAATTAATCATCTATCATTATTCATTGCATTTCTAACATTCAAGCTTCTTTTAATAGGGGGAAGCTTCCACAAGAGGTAGGGGAAGTAGGAGAGCCAGTAGCACTAGAGGAGGTAGGGGACGCGATGGCAACACCAGAGGGAGAGGGAGATGGAGATCAAGTGCAAATCAATCATCGCAAGGTGATCAAGCCACCTCTGGAGCTGATACTCAAGCATCACAATCTCAAGTTCCACCTGGAAGATCACAGAGATCACTAGGCAAGAAGGCACAAGCAAGGACTAAACTTGATGACATTTTAAACAATTGGGATGATACGAGAATCAACTTGAAAAAAAAGTGACGTTGTAACACATAAAATTAGGATAAATTTATTTTGTCTACCTTTTTGCTTCACATATACCATTAATTTCTCGTTTGTAGACTCCACCAACCGACTAAGCAGCTTGAATGGTCATCCCATTCCATCAACCCGTGGCCGCCATTAACCTATTTACAAGATTAAAGTTTCAAATCAGGAAAAGAAGATGGAGAATCAAATTTGACCCAAAATGAATGCATACCTGATTTGTCCATGGCGAAGAGTTGATGTAGAAGAGGAGAGAAGAGAAGAGCGTTAATTTCTAAATTAGAAGACAATTGGGGGGAAATGTAATATCTAAAAGTATTTAGTAATAATTTAAAATGTATTGACTAAATTACCCTTCTTAGTTTTGTGTTTAAAGATGCGATTTCAGTAAAATTGATCAAAAGTAAACGGGTTAAGTAATTTTGGAACATGAGTGATGTCTTTGGCACGAAAGTGAACATCAGTAGTAAATGTGGTAAATAAATCAAACGTTAGTGATATCCGATGCTATTTGCGCTTTATATTTTTTTTTCCTTAAATAACACTCATGAAATTAGTAATATACACAATCCAAAACAATATTTTTTTTAAGTATGTAATTATGATTTTACCCTCAAACGAGATGTTTTGGTGTGTATAACATATCATCTAAAATATACTTCCTCTCTCTCCGACATTGACAACACCTCTTCATATATAAACTTGCCAGATTTGTTTACCTCACATTATTATCTCTCTCCGAGAGAGGAAACAACCTCAAATCTATGTCTGAATAAAACCATAATCACATTCTCATTGGATATTTTCAAACACAAAAAAAAAACACTCTAAAAAAAAGATATATACATGCTGAATTAGAAATTTATATTAATTGACAATTTTTTTGAAACCCCAAGAAATCAAAAACTATATACATTCTTGCTCGATTTCTATTGATCAAATTTTCTATCAAGAATTATATATAAAAATAATATAAAAGGATATATATTGTTGATCCTTTTGCTAAGATTAAATTATATTTTTTTGAGATATATCATTGATTAAAGAGGATTAGATTGGAGTAATGCAGGATCATCAGACGTGGGTGAACTTGAGACCAGGTGGAGGTGGTGGTAATAAAGTTTCCGACAACCCCACCTCTGTTCCTCCCCCTTCATTCGGTTCATTCAAGGTCGAATTTACTCGTTTTTCGCCTAAAAGATTGTCGCATTTTGGATTCTGACGATTGGTTTCTTAATATCGAGCTTGTTTACTTTTGTATGTGTAGTATAGTGTTTTTTAAGAAAATGTGATTCGACATTAATATGATCAAATTTTATTCGAATATGTATTATATGTTTGAAGTAGATCAATTAATTAAAGAAGATATTGTGAATGGAATATCCTCATGCCTTGCATGGCATTGTGCATCTCCATTGTGGGTATAGGTGTGGCACATGAAGGAATGGGGTAAAAAAGATACAAAAATTTAGGGGGGATCGAATAATTTAGTGTCGCCAATTTGGCGTCTATCGTGTCCCGACACCATTACCGACGCTGAAGGTGTTTGGCGTCTTTTTGTGTCGGATTTTGGGCATCACTGAAGGTCTGTATTCTAGTAGTGAGTTCCGCCACTGGGCGGAGGCTCACGCATTGTCAGTCTAATATGAAAATGCGGCATATATCCTATAAGCATTTATGTATAGGATTCACTTTTTGATATATTAAAATATGTTGTAAGAAGAGGATATTTGGCATGCGGCATGCCATTTTATATTAGTTGCATTTACTTGGCATAAAAACCTTGCTTTGTTCTTCAATTTTATGGTATTTTTCATAGTTAAAGTAGTCGATAATATTGTAGTTGTGACATAAGACGATGTATGAAATATAGTTGCATTCGAAAACATTTGAGTTAATCTTGTTACTCTGTTCCACTTGTTTTGTTAATAGACTGCTGGGAACTCACGCTTTGATGGCGCTGATCGAATTAAGTACACTAAAGAGCAGCTAAATGATCTGAGAAAGGTATGGATTATATATATTGGAAGGTTTCTATGTACTGATGATGTTCCATTTGTTATCTTGCTCAATTCTCAGAAACTGTCGATAACTATTTATTTCATCGTATACTTAGCTTATCTATGGTGAGGACTAAGGAGTTTTGGGAGAAATGTTTTTCATGGAAACTTAAAGAAAACTTTATTCACTGACTTGTCTCTTTCTTTTTGTCTTCGAAGTAACTTCTTACGAACATGCTCAGCTGAGCACAGTTCGCGTTAGTTTGTTTGCGAGAAACTATATTTTTGAGTTGCACATTATCATGTTATTTAGGTGTTGTAGTTATCGTAATAGTTTTTTCTCCTTGTTTGATCAAGCTGGAAACTACTGTCTTGATTTCATGAGTCTCTCGTCCATGCGATAAGACAGGAGACATTAAACATTGTCTTTATTAGTAGGTGTTATATGGGACTATCTTGCATGCTATATCTCGCTTTCTAATTGGTTTTGAGATCTCATAGGTGGTTAGCATTCCAGAAGGCATTCTAAAAATCAAAAAAGAAGTTGACGCTGATTTTGGTCAACCTCAAAGCCCCAGCTGGAGTCGTGGGCAGAGCCATGTGAAATTTGATTTTGTAAGATTTGCGTTTTCCATGGCGAATAAGAATTACTAGGAAAAATTGTTTTGGTTGTGGCCTCTTACGAGCACCAATATGAAGAGATTTCTTCATTTTGTTGGGAGTTGTATTTAACTTATTTCTCTATATATGAAGCAGCAGAACCAGACACACACTCGTTATTCTGGACCAGATACTCGTTACTCTGGACTAGATACTCGCTACTCTGGACCAGATACTCGTGACTGGCTCAATAGACCGGTTCAGCCTGCTGCTATTGCAGATGGGAGATCCTGGAACACTATACGGGAGTCTAGAGGAGCTAACCAATATGGAAGGCATTCGAAGCCTCAAAATTCTTTCAATCAAGGGGTAAGAAGTTTCAGTGTGTTGTAGGTACATGTGGACGATTGTGGAGTTAACGTAAAAGTTGTCCTTCACTAATCTTTAGGCCATTTTTTTTTATTGTAGTTGTAATAATGCTTCTTATGTTCGAAGAATGCCTTACCTATGTTTTCAGTTCATTCGTTGCAACATTCTGTAGTAGATTTATCCAATTTTTTCACAGCACTGCTTGGATCTCCTGTATCCCTATATATATTTACTCATGGTAGCTTAAATTCAGGGTAAAATTGCTGCCGCTTTGACCAAGGCTGATACACCATGGTCAGTTCGGAGGGGCAGTCTCTCTGATAAGGGCCGTGTGCTGAAAACAGTTAAAGGGTAACAAATCTTTCCCTTCATCATTCTTTCGTATGGTCAAGTATTTGTTTTTGTTATATTTGTTCCTTTTAGCTACTATTGTTGTACTATTTAGTTTAGCTACTCAATAGCTCAATATCATTGCCTCATGTGGTGTTTTCAACTGTTCTATGTTCAATAATGTCTTCCTTGTGTTGCTACACAGACACTTGTTCGTTGTGCTTCAAGGTTCACATAACTTTCTAAGCAAAGCTGATTTTTCCCGATAAGTACATTGTTGACTAAAGATGTTTACCTGCAGGATACTGAACAAACTGACCCCAGAGAAATTTGATCTTCTTAAGGGACAACTTATCGAGTCTGGGATAACAACAGCTGATGTATTGAAGGTTGCCCTCTAATTATCTAGTAATGACTAAGAACTCCATGACCTTATCTATTGACCATCTTTTTTCGATTCTACTATTATGTATGTGATGATCAACAAAAAGTTAGATATGCGAGTGGAAATCCTATAAGATTATATCCCAATTATTTTCGTGTTTATATAACTTGGGGAGATATAATAGGTTTAATGTGTCTTGTTGACAATTCTAGGGGGTTATATCCTTGATTTTTGATAAGGCGGTACTGGAGCCAACGTTTTGCACCATGTATGCTCAACTATGCTCGGATCTGAATGAGAAGCTCCCTCCATTTCCATCTGATGAACCTGGTGGTCAAACAATCACATTTAAGCGCATTCTTCTAAATCATTGCCAAGAAGCATTTGAAGGTGCGGATAAGTTGAGGGAAGAGGTCAGGAAAATGACGGCTCCTGAACAGGATGCAGAGCGCAGTGATAAAGAAAGATTGGTAAAAATTAGAACACTCGGAAATATTCGTTTAATTGGAGAGCTCCTGAAGCAGAAAATGGTTCCAGAGAAAATCGTTCATCACATTGTTCAGGTTCTAGTTCTACGCTCTTGCCCCCCTACAGAAATGGATTTTCAATTTTAGAATTAAGGAGATGGAATTGTTTCACCGAAGAATATCTAATTATATTGCCTTAATATGATATAATCTTCAGTGATCAAACGATATAAATAGTAACGGGGAATGTTTTGTGTCTACAGGAACTGTTGGGGAGTGATGCTAAGAGTTGTCCAGTGGAGGAAAACGTTGAGGCTATATGTCACTTCTTTAACACCATTGGCAAGCAGCTTGACCAGAACCAAAAGTCGAAACGCATAAATGATATGTACTTCAACAGGTTGTTGGAGTTATCAACAAATAGCCACCTTGCACCACGGCTGAGGTTTATGGTTCGAGATGTTATTGATTTGCGTGCTGAGCGTTGGGTTCCTAGACGAGAAGAGGCAATGCTTGTTACTCAATGTGGACTTCTGTTAATTTTATTCACTGTCGGGAGTTAATTATTTCTTTTGTTCATTATGCTTCTAGGTAAAAGCCAAAACTATCACTGAGATTCACTCCGAAGCAGAGAAGAATTTAGGCCTACGTCCTGGTGCTACTGCAAGCATGAGAAATGGCCGTGGTGCCAGAGCAGGTCCTCAAGGTAGTTTGAGCCCTGGTGGGATTGGCCTTAATCGTGCAGGTTCCGGTGGAATGATGCCGGGGATGCCTGGAATGCGGAAGATGCCTGGGATGCCTGGTCTTGGTGGCGATAATTGGGAGATTCAGAGATCCCGTTCAATGCCTAGAGGTGGTAGGGTCCAGCCTCATGGACGTGGTCAGCCACAATCAATGGAACAATCACCTTCCTTCAATACTAAGACTTCGCGTCAAGGAAGTGATGGTGTCTCGGGTGGTAGGGGTGCACACTTTCAGAACAATGGAGGATCTCCAGTTCATGTGGTGCCTAATCCACAAGGGTCTCCCACAAAGGCACCGTTAACGTCTGATGTACCTCTAAATGCCCACGAACTACAAAGAAAAACCACTGCCATCCTAGACGAGTACTTTAGTATCCTACTTGTAGACGAAGCTTTACAATGTTTGGTAGAACTCAAGTCTCCTGATCACCATTCTGAATTTGTTAAAGAAGCCATATCAATTGGGATTGAAAAAAGTCCACCTCGGAGCGTTGATCAAGTAAGCAAACTTCTGGACTACCTTCTTAACAAGAAAGCCATCACTTCCAACAATGTGGCTACTGGATGCCTGAGTTATGCATCCTTATTGGACGACCTTGCCATTGACTTCCCGAAAGCACCCTCATACTTTGGTGAGATCGTCGGAAAGCTAGTATTGAATGGAACACTAGACTTCAAGGTCGTGAAGGCGATTCTTGAAAAGGCGACTGATGACTACATCCAAAAAGCCGCATTCTCTTCTATTACAACAATGGTTTCATCCGATCCTTCTGGGACCGGATTGTTGGACTCACAGGCGCCCGACGTTGCAGCCTGTAAGAGCTTATTCCCTGAATAATTTCTCCATATGAAACAAGAGCTGAAAACTATACTACCTAGGAGGGTGACATTTCAAACATATCACCAAGACAGTGTCATTTTGCCCAGCGAAATTACTATTTTGCCCCTCTGTGAAGCTTTCTTAATTACTATACATGCAAATAGGGGGGCATAATTGTAATTTCGATTTCAAAAATCACTATTTGGGTGTGTGTATAACAGATCAGTTTACTGAGGTAATAGCAATATGTTGATTGAAGATTTGATGCATAAGGATTTTTGGTATTTGTTCCTTTTAGATCCAGTCTTTAGTGTTTCATTGGTTTTGTGTGTGATAAAGGGAGACTATAGACATCTATTCAAGATATTGTCTAGTTTAATGACCTTGGATTGCCTAATAAAGAATGCGTTTCATTTTTCGACACATAACTATTAACTATTTACTTGAAAATGATATGTTTCAAATTGATTATAAAATATTTTATATCATATACATATGTAAATTTTTTAGGTTCACAGTAGATAGAAAGTTATCCATCCTTCTTCATTCTTTGAGAACCTTCAACCGTGTATGGTACATTTAGAGTAGGTAAGAAATATATGCTTGAGTAAAGATTATTGTTATTATAAGCACCTTGTCATCTTAAACTTACATACTTACAAGAGAATTAATCTAATGGCAAATGATAGGATTGATCGCTTATGTTTGGGTAGGGTCCCGATTGATAACATATGTTTCAAATGATCCTCGTTGATTACTTTATATTTCTAAATTGATCTCAGTTAATATTTTAGACCTAAAATCTGTAAATTATCAACTAATTACCTCACGTGACTTGCACATGTCATGTCAGGGGCAAATTAGTTATTTTAAGTCTTTTTCGATTTCTTTTTGTTTGCAAAAAAAAAAAATCGGAAATAAAAGTGAGATCGATTTAGAAATATAAGTGATCAACAACGATCCGTTGAAACAGAAGTGATCAACCGGACCCAAACCCAAACATAAGCTCCCCTTAGAATGTAAAAATCACGACATATTTAGTAAAGAATAAAATGTACATTTATTGTTAAAGATAATACTCCCTCCATCCTTAACTGATATAGTCATTTGTTTTTTCACGGTCTCCGAGATACGTCTTAAAACCTAAATATCCTTTATTTTACCCACGAAAAAATTGTAAATTAGGTATTGGGATACATACCGATTGGGTAATTAGATTTTTTACAAAGTCAAAAGATTTGTTGTGATCTTTTACGTTCTAAAAGGAACCTATGTTTGGGTTGGGATCTCGGTTGATCACTTATGTTTCATAGGATCCTTGTTGATCACTTATATTTCTAAATCGGTCTCACTTATATTTGCGAAAAAATCGAAAAAATGACTTTAAATGACTAAATTACCCCTGTAAAATAACATGTGCATGTCACATGACGTGATTAGGTGATAAATAATAAATTTTATGTCTAAAATATCAACTGAGATCGATTTAGATAACATAAGTGATCAACCGTGAACTTTTAAAACATATGTGATCAACCAGAACCTTTACTCAAACATAAGTGATCAGTCCAATCATTTGCCCTTAATCTAAACTTAAAAGGAATAGAAGAAATCGAACTTAGAAGCCCCAAACATCCTAATTTAACACTCCCATCGGGACTTCGATTGAGACTTCTTATACCCGGTGCAAGTCCCCGTCGGTCCTTATGAAAATCCTCCAACCTCTTTTCGAGTCTTCCATTGGGACATGTAAGTCCTAATGCATGTCCTCATCCGACAATTTTCAGCATTCAAAATATGGTTTCGTTTCCAATAGTTTCCTCCTTTCATCACTCTCCCCATCGATTTCCTCTACACAAACCTCAAAAAAGAAAAAATTCTTTCACACAAACTTTAAAAATGTATCATTTCTTGATAACTCTTTTTCTAAGCGATCTATATGGGCAATGATGAACTTCTACATAACTAGGATAAAGAACCAGCAATTAAACGGGATAGTTATTTGACGGTGTCAAGACATGCGCTGGGTTTTTGTAAACAATATCGAACTAATATCGAACGTGAGCAGTGAAAATATAATTCACCTAATTAAACATAATGACATAGTGATCTAACAAATACATACCCAAATATTAATTTTGATAATTTGTTAACTAATTTTTATTGATTTCATCGACTAAGCTACAATAAAAATTGTTTGTATATACGATTATAACATACTTTAGTTGCTAGTAGATAGTACTGGTGTTGTTTACATGATTTTACTCAACAATAAATAATTATGTCAATTTTGTTTGTAACTTTTTGCAATTTCAAAAAGCAATTTATATAAAAAAGATTGGCATATGGTGAACATGTCATGCTACAGAGGCCCGTGTATGGTGAATATGCCCGCAGCCCGCCCATACAAGCCCATATCAACTCATACAGAATGCAGAATATGGACCATGCATATTATATGGTGAATAAGCCCGCAAAAAATTTACATTATATTTGGAGGGTAAAAATGTCCTAACGAGAGTAGGAATAATTTTAAGCGATGGCAAGAATATGCTTGATAACATTAATCAGTTCATATTAAATTAATAAATGGTCTAACACGAATTTGTGAGAATATCACATAAATTTACATATATCAATATTTTCGTGCGGCGAGTAAGGCGAGTAAGGCAAGAGGTATAGAAAAATTTGCCTTTTCTCTCCTTGGAATTAGAGCATTCACATTGGAAGCGTCAAACAATTTTCCACCTTCAAAATAGAATTGGAGCTAACAAAATGTAATTTTCGGTAACTCCTTGGCCCACATCAAAATTATAAGGATCCTTACAATGAATATTATCCTTTATTACATCAAGTTCATTTCATTTTAAATTTTATTAATTTTATCTTCTTCTTTTTTTAAATAAAGTTATACTAATTATTAATTTATTTCACATTAAAATATAAGTTCATACACATTGTTAGATATTATTAGTAGTTGTCTAGCATGATCGGCTCAAAGAACTCTAACATATGGAGTTTTACAAAGACATACATAATATAAGAACAATAACTGAAGACGAAAATTGGCAACCTCGAGGGGCTGGATATTTTCCTTACTGAAGGATGCAAACTTCTGGTGAATATGAGAAAACAAAACAAAATATATACAATTACCATTTTTAAGACGAGTTTGTATGTTACCTTTACTTTTGAGGTTAAAGAGTTGAATTTTCCATTGCATCCTCCATTGACTTTCAGGAGAATTTCATTCTATCCCTCGATCAAAAGAAAATCCCCCAAATTTTTTTGAAGAACAACTAATTGAAGAACAACATTATTTCATATTGAAATTAAAAATTTAAATTGAAACTTAAAAATATAAATTTATTTCAAATTTTATTATTTTCATCTTCTTTTTTTCTAAATAAGATAATAATTATTAATTTATTTCAAATTTTATTATTTACATTTTCATATTAAATTTGAGTTTGTCTTCGACATTTAGAAAACTTAAGTTCGTTTTCCACTTATAACTAAAAATATAAAATAAGTCGATCTAAGGAGTATAAATAATAAATGTAATTTTGCGTAAAGTTTAGAAGTAATTTCAATAAAGTTATATAAAAAGTCGAGTTATTTAGAAGGTATCTAATGACGTTCACCTAAGAGAGTGAGGGAGGGAGAGAGAAATGGAGGCCGCGCAAGCAAAAAAGAGCGCGAGCACCGGCAGCAAAGACGACGGCGAATCAATGAAGCTGGCCATAGCGGTGGCGCTGCTGAAGTCGAAGCTTCTTCAAAACAAGCAACAACCACCACAATTATCAAATTCTCACCCCTCCGATGATGCTCTCAAATGGAAGCGCAAAGTACCTTGTTATACTTGCTTCCACTATATTTTCACACCTTCATTTTAATTTAATCAAACTAGAAGTAGACGAACTTTTTATTATTATTTCTTATTTCAATAAATACAACGTTGATATAATTAAATATGTTTTGAATTTATTTTTCATAATATTATTTTCTAGCAAGTTTGAAAAATGTAATTACACAGTTATTCATGTCAAAGGTTACTCGAGAAAATAAAAACGTCAATTAAAATGAATTAGATGGAGTGGTGGAGTATATGCTTAATATGAATAAGCGAAACATGGTATAATTGATGTAAATTGTTTAGGCGAAATGTAATTACACAATTATTCATGTCAAAGGTTACTCGAGAAAATAAAGACGTCAATTAAAATGAATTAGATGGAGTGGTGGAGTATATGCTTAATATGAATAAGTGAGATATGGTATAATTGATGTAAATTGTTCAAGCGAAATGTAATTACACAATTATTGATGTCAAAGGTTACTCGAGAAAATAAAAATGTCAATTAAAATGAATTAGATGGAGTCGTGGAGTATATGCTTAATATGAATAAGTGAAACATGGTATAATTGGTGTAAATTGTTTAGGCGAAGGAGCGGAAAGAGGAAATTCAGAGGCTTCATAAGGACCTTAAAGCAGCTGAAGGTTTACTGATTTACTCGTCTAACAGTTATTCAGTTGTGATTCATGTAAATATGAATATATGTGTAGTGTACTACGTTTAAGGTGGTTTTTATGATAGAAGTGTTCGATTGCTGAATGATTTTGGACTGGGTTGATGAGCAGATGGTGTGCAGTATGATATGTTTCCGCAAAAAGCATCATGCAAATGCTATTTCTTCGATAATTTGTGGAAATCAACCTATAGTCAACTTGAAGATACCACAATCAATGATGCTCTTCGCCGAAGATTTCTCAGACAAGGTTGTTTTACCCATCCTTAGTATATATATGTATTTACTTGTTTAGGTTATCTGATATGGAAGTTATATTTGGAATTGTGTAATTGATCAGTGAGAATCAATGAGAGGCGGAGGAACAGAACTGGAGCCTTGTCACGTAGGAAGCTCATTTCAGGTAAATAATAGCTATATGATGTTTTAATATCTGTAATTCTGGTGCAAGTTGTAGTACTTATACTCTACGGGTCTATATTTATTTAATAAGGCGATTGGTCTTCAGACATGTTATAGAAAATTCGTTTTATGAGCGGAGGAGATAATAAGCACATACTATTAAGGAGAAATGGAAGTTCAATTAATGTAGGAGACTGTTTCTCGTTCTTAATGGGGCACGGGCACATCATCTTCTAACTTTCATTTGATTTCGAAGCTAGTCTCCCATCGAGAATGATTTCTTCATTTCTCCCCTGTTTGTAACTGAAAGCACTTGAACATTTGGAATAAGAGGTTTCTCTCATATCTGTTTCTTTATTGGGATCATATATTACTATCTCGATCCTCTGAATTAAGGCAAACATAAATTCTATTGACTTGGGTATTTAATTCTTTCTAAATACAGAACATGATGAAGAAAATGAACTCGAACAGTTAAGTTCTTCAGTTGATTTTCTTGTGGAGCTTTGTGAAACTATGTCACCAAGAAATGTGTGTAACTATCCATTGCTTATGCCATTATTATTTGATCAAGTGATATCTAATAGTAACTGTTGATATCAAATTTATTTAATTGCAGCTGGAGCAGACAAATTTCAAAAATTGGTCACATCAGGCGGTGGACTTCATTCTTGGTATTCGCTTTTGCAGATATTATTTTGTTTATTCTCTGATACACTTTCTAGATATAGACTGAAACAGTTTATCACAGCAGAACTACGGATGCAATCATATCAAATCCATGTTACTTTTAACTATCCCGATGCATCTGAGTTGAGAGAAAGGAGATTTTGTTTTTTCTTTTGCTCATTCTTAGTCATACAATGTTCTGTTTTTGTCAAGCTGCCTTGAAGAATTTGTTACGTTCAGAGAGAAATTTAGTGGCTGTTGAGGGGATTGTTGGCAGCTTAATTACGCGCCTTTTGATAAGAACATCTACTCCTGCACCAGTAGGTAAATGTTGATACTGAAACAGTGTTATATATCTATTATTTATCTTTTACTATACATTTTTTATCAACAGATTTTTTTATGTTGTTTATCGACATCTTAATGCCCATAAAGTGAAGGCTCTGAAATAGTGGAGTATATATTTGGTCATTACATATCTCCAAACGCTTATTTGTCTCCTTTCTAAACTTTCGAAGTCAAGCATGGTGCAGGTTACTGATCTCAATATTATATGAAATAGTAATTTGAGAAAAAATTATAATAGGCAATTAGAATTGACAAAGAGCATTCCTTCTTTATTGCTGAAATGGAGATGCTAAGTTTTATAATACATCAGATTTTTATCTGGTTTTCAACGGTCTGGATATAGCCTCTAATGTTCTCCAGATTTTGTGCATAACTCTATTGAAGTACCTTTTATGCTTCTCTAGTTTCTTTATACTTGATCATAGCTTTTGCAATATCTTCAAATGTGCTATTTGGAATTCTTCCATTCAGTTTCCATTCTTTTTTAACATGTATTAAAATTTATAGTTTTAGTACATTTATTTGACATGTACTAATCTATAGCTGTGACCTTAGCAAAAAGGTTCAGATTAATGAATACTCGTAGAAGCCTGAAAGCCTTTAAAAAAATCATTGTCTAAAGTTGTATTCCAATCTCTCAACCGCACAATGCAACATTTGTCTACTATATCAATTGAACACTCGAATTCAGTTTCCTTTCACCTAAAATTAGTTATTATCATCTTCGAATGGTTAAAAAATTTAACTTGAATTTCATGTATATATTCCTTGAAAATAGTGTAGCTAAAATTTCACTATCATGTTCCATAGGTGTTGCAAAGCATTGAATATTATGCAGATAGATATAATGATATATTTTCTTACCATATAGTTGATCTAACGATGCTAAGAATTTTGTGCACAGTATTCTACTTGTTATATAATGTTCTTAGTTCATACCTTTCATTTGTTGTGGATAACAATAAAGAACCCGTCTCCTAATTTCCATAGGGGACATAATCAGTATCAGGAACCTTCTGATATATTTTTTAAAACATTTTTTAATAATTTGATTCAGTATGTAGCTTAAATTTTCATGTGAATCTATTGATTTCCATGCAAAAATGCCTTACGGAGAAATATAAACTGAGAACCACTTATGCAGATTGTTTAATGGCTTTTTCCTTTCGAATTTGACATGCAGGCATTTGATGTGAGAAATAACCGAGATTGAAAATGAACATAATAAAACATTCATAGCGCTTGTGATTCTTTAAGGCTTTACATTTTTCTTCTAGGTACTTAAATATAATTTTCCTTTTTTGTTAGCTCATTTCCCTTATTCTATTGTATCTTTTTTTTCAGTTATAAGTTCTCCAGACATTGATGTCCAGTCCTATGTTCAGCATGTAGCTCGCAAACTTGGAGCTGAATCTTTTGTCGGGCAGCGTATCATCCTTTCAGTCTCCCAGAGGATTTCTCTAGTTGCAGAAGGTCTGCTTTTTATGGATCCATTTGATGACGCCTTTCCAAGTATGCATAGTTGCATGCATATGATGTAAGTCTTTGATGAACATGTTCATATTGTGACAATGTCATTAACTTCTTGAGGGATTTCATGGAAATTCTTCACTCTGTTTCATTATATATATATATATATGTATATATGCTTAGTAGTTTAAGTGATGCGTACTTATTGTCAAATCTGTATATCATTTGCTTCTCATTGTCTAGTGTTAAACCGATAATTGGTAAGTCCAATGCTGTCTAGAATTTCTGACATGTCTTCAAGTTGATCTTTAAGTCGAGTATATCAAAACTTTAAATCTCATACATCAAATTCAAGCTCAAAAACTGTGTGATTCGCCAGTCATTATTTTTGTTTTTTTGATGACCGAACTTTATCCTAAGAGATCATCAAGTTTTCAGTTTTGATAACAGAGTAAGTCTTTCACTCAAATAGTTTCATATGCTGTATAATATTTGATGAATGTATATCGATAGATGGTATTGTTTAACATAGTTCATCTGTCTCGGTTCGTATCCGAAACATAATCCAACTGGATGACTCATTGTTCTGCCCCTGGCAGGATTCAGCTTATTGAGTTTTTAGTGTCTGATTATTTAATGACATGGTCAACATCTGAAGACTTCGACTTAGGTGAGCTCTTCTTATCAGGCTAAATTGCTAACCATACACACTCTCAGGCAATGCATTATTCACAATAATCCTATAACTAATGAAGAATGCAACATATATGATCAACTTGTTACGTATCGAATCATTTAATTTCTTGACTTCCAATGTATGTCTACCTTTTAAGATATGATGGTTAGAAATAGATTATCTGCATCTTACACCGTCGAGCAATATTATTGTTAACTCAAATTTTGTTACTCTTGCTTAATACTTAACTATGCATGTGGACTGTTCAGGGCTTTTCGAAACATGGTTGGCTTCGATTCTTCATTCTCGTAAAGGGTTGGAGCTCTTAGAAAGCAGGAACGGACTTTATATACTCTATATAGACCGCGTCATTGGGGGTATAGCAAAAAAAGTGGTTAACTTGCCATTTTTTCATAACCTAAAGCCAGATGTAGTAGCTAATCTCTTGAGCTAATGGCCATATATATACACTCCAGAAGTGAATACACGTATTGCAACGATATTCGTGGTATCTGACACAGTAACACAGAGAGGTCGAATTGGGATCGTGGTAGCGGACAAGCAAACTGTCCCGAGGTTGCACGATAATTGTAATTGATGCAATTATGCCTGGTTTTGCGTTATGCTTTCAAGAGATTTGAGTTGATTGAAGCATACAATAGTTGTCTGGGGCCAGATATGAAATTAATCCATTATTTTGTTATTTTGTATACATCTTTGGGACTCACTTAAACTATGGAGAATATTTACATACATTATCAAATTGAGATTAGGATTTGTAAATCCTATCATGGTTAGGATAACTAGCTTATATATAGCGGTAGAATGATTTATCATTATTCATATACATAAAATATTTAGCTATAATTTAGAAGTAGAGTTATAGATTGAAATCATTTTAAAAAATAATCAATAAAGTTATAGTTAGTAGTATAGGCATTGTCGAAACTACAAACCAATATTAATATTCTTGTATTTTTATTTCCTTAGTTTGTTCATATCTATTAATCTCAATAAGTACGTATACTATGAGTATTTATCTATATAGAGTCCTACCTAACTTAGACTTATATTTGTAATTAAATTTTATTTTGTTTAGATTTAGTTCTATTGACACTATTGGCCGCTACCAACACCTTACATACCTCATAATCATCATTGGCATCACATCATGTTGCATCGTGCACTTCGAGTCAATTCTTATGTGTTAACTAAATTGGTGTTAATGTTGTGATAAATCGTATCGTGCACTTCATCAAACAACATATTGGTTTCTTTATTGCCTAGCCCTTAGACCATTTCTATTGGGAGAAGATTGAGAGATACTTAAAAAGAGGATTGGATCCAATAGAAGATAATTGGAGGGTTGATCTTCTTGCCCAATTTGAAGGAATTATTGAATAATCTTGGAATTTTTCTGATAAATGGGGTAGGGGAGGCGTGAGGTGGGAGAGAGAAGGTGGACAGTAATCTAAGCCCACATGAGTCATATGATGCGGCATATTCCCATTGGTTAATTAGATATTGGTTTTATCTTATCGTTAAAAATAATATTTTGACATATAAATTTATTTATTTTTTAAATGTTTTAGATCAATATTTTCAAGATCTATAAATAGAGACTAGGTTTGTTTGATTTGGACAACAATTTATTTTCACAATTTTCTCTCTTTTTTTATATTTTCTCTAGTTTTTTCTCTACTTTCTTCAACTCTTCAATGGATCCAAACCAAAATTACAATTATCCTTCAAATTTTAATTTTGTGTGCTTTGAATAAGTGTGTACTCCCCCTCAAATAATTTGTGTAAGCTTGCTTTGTCTTTTTTAATTAATATCATGTATTGTTGATGATTTTAATGTTATTGTTTAATTTAATAGTAAAAATATCAAACACTATTATTTAACAATAAGAAATAACAAAAATATATAAAATATTATTAGTTAGTTTTAAAAATAAATAAATATTATATATAAAATTAATTAGTAATAAAAATTATAGAATTATAAAATTATAATAATATAAATAAAATAAGAAGAGAGAGAATGAATATATAGTGGGGTATATGTTAATGACGTGGAAGGAAGAGAAAATGATGTGAAAGTGAGATAAAATAGAATAATTTTTTGAAATATCTCCTATTGTAACATGTGAGGATATTTGAAAGATAATTGCAAATATTTGATGATGTGGAGAAGGAATAAAGTAAGGTAATATAAAATATTGGAGAAATAAATTATCTACTTCTGAATCTATTGAACTGGTATTATTTACCAAAAGGCTTGTATAAGCCTGCCAAGATTATAAAATATTTGGCTATTGTAGTGTACAAATTTTCGGGTGAAGTAGAGGAGCACTGTTATATATATTTGGATATATTTCAAGATGGGAACAACTAAAGTCATTATCTTCTTGCCAATATTATTTTCACGATTATTGTATCAACAAGTGGCTACAACGTCGCATATATTATGGAGGGTTGATAGATATGACTTGTCCTGTATGTCGATGCAAGCTTCTCTACCGCCGCTTGACTCTTCAATATGCTAATTGCTCGCAATCACACAACAATATACTGCTCCAAATTTTGTATATATTTCCTCATGGTATTTTCTAGTTTAATTTGTATATTGTGTACAAATTACAAAAAGTAACATAAAAAGCTACTTGGTTATGATTTTTGTTAGGGTCTATCTTTGGGCATTATGATTGTAATCGTTGAAGATTAGCGTATTTACATTGAGTGCCTTTATTTCGTGCTTTAATTATCGTTGTTACTGGGAATAACCAAACTATTTTTTGGCTTCAATTTGAATTGGTGATAAATTTAAAAGTTTATATAAAAATTATCGTTTGATATTATCAAATAGGAATGATTTATTGGTTAAAAAAAGAGTAAATTTAGGTATTTACATACTTTTTCCGTTCTTAATTAGTTGTCTTTCTAGCTATTTTTTTTTATTTCAAAATGTTTGTCTTCCTAGAATTCCGATGCATATTTCATCAACTTTTTCCTCTTTTAGCCCTAATAAATGTCATTAAGATAGCAATGATCAATTTAATTTTCATTATGAAGGTTAATGGAGTATTTAATTCTTATTGTATGAAGTTTAATAGAGTATTAATTCTCACATGGAGAACATATTGTTATAATCTGGAGTATAACAAACAATACAACCACAATTGAACAATTTGCTGAAGTGAATATTTTAGTGAAACTCTTTCAAAAATATTGAAATCTGTTTTTTGTGGAAAAAACTTTAGTTGATTTGTTTCATTTTGGTTCCAAAGTGAATATTTTAGTTGATTTAGTTTCATTCATTTTAGTTCTAGCGGCAAAGTATTTTAGTTAATTAAGTATTCATTTTAGTTGATTGAAATCAGTTAAAGAATTTGGAAAAGTATTTAGTTGATTTGTTTCATTAATGATGATTGAGGTAGCATGCATCATTTCAATAAATAATTTTATTGAGACTTGAAGTGATGATGGAATTTAAGGAACAATCAATTAATAGAAAGTTGCCTTTATTATTCAATCAAATATATTGCTACAATAATTAATTCTCTATTAAAGGGCAAATAGGTAAATCTACATGATTTCTTAATTAACGTGTTGAAGACTAGAAAAACAATTAATTAAGAACGGAGGAGTACTCCATCCGTCCCTAAAAGATTGTCACATTTTGACTTTTATTAGTCAAACATTACAAAATTTGATCAGGAATTCCCATTAAATGATAAGAAATAATAGTATTGTGGGACATTGTTAGATTCGTCTCAATACATATTTTTGAAATACTAACTTTTTATAATTTTTTCGAATGTAGAATAATAGATATTTATGTTTTAAATCGTATTTTGTTGACCACCAAAAATCAAAATGTGACAATCTTTTAGGGACGGAGGAAATATTATTTATAACATGGAATACCTTTTACAACATTTTATCAACTTAATTTGATGTGTAACAATATAAATATAAAAGGAAAGCCAATAAGATATTTCATCAACACAAGGTTAATTCCCGAAATGAGGTTGAACTCGAGTTGCTTGAAGATGCGAGACTGCTAGTACTTGAAACTGTAGTTCTTAACCATTTGAGCTATGCTCACGAGACAAGATATTAATTTTACTAGCTCAAATTTAAAATATAAAGAAATAATTTAATTTTATAGTATACTTTAAAATTATTTCCTCAAACAAAACATGAATTGTTATAAAAGTTTTACTTAAAATACTAATCCGTAAAACAGAACATAGAGCCGGTATGCAGTATGCTTCACATTTAAGCCTTCAAGGTAAGAGGAAGCCCATCTTCATGGTTACTTTTAACTTTTTTAATTACTTTTTAATTATTTTTTACTACTTTAGAACAATATGATTTAATTATCTTACGACATTACGAATCTAGCTCACGTACTGTTTTAATGGACGAATAATTCAGCCTTGAAACATACTACAACTCTAGGTGGTGAAGAGTTGACATGAGATACCAAACCCTCCCATTGATGTAGACTCTTGGGAAGATCAACCTGCTATCATCGGAGTAAATTTTACCATTCAACTCAGTGACGATCGTTTCACTTGGCACCGTCGGATCACAAAGAATTGTGTGTCATGAGTTTGTTAATAATCAGATTATAATTACTCTCTCTATTCCAAATTATCTCGACATGTTCTAAACAAAATAAATAATTTTTATTTTTTAAAATAATAACTAATTTATATAATTTTGGATTTGATCAAGATATACAAACCGTTAACTATTTTACGTCATACACTTAAATGTTAAAATTGAATATATTTATGTAAGAATTAGATTGGGGCATCAATACATTAAATGGACTTATTTATGATATGAATAAGAGTTAAATTGGAGAGTTTATGAGAAAAAATGTTTTTGGATAATTCGCAAAATACAGTAACTTGTAGTTATAGTAAATTAATACATTATTTTATATAAGAAACAGTTTCTTCTTAATCGTAAAATACTTGCACAAATAGCTATATTGAATAGAAAATCTCTTTGAAAAGTAGTTTTGTACCATCTGCTAGGGCTTGAAGAATTCTCAAGGGACCGGCATAATCCTAATAAATTATTGGGTGTTCTTTTAATGGTTCAGTACCCGCCCTTCCAAAAATTGACTAAGTAATTCAAATGAAAGACTTTTTATACATTAATGATCATACTTGATCGGTTTGAAACATGAACAATCTAACACGCTTTTTACCCAAACGTGACATATCATAACCTTTTCCCAATCAATAAAACCCCACCTAAAAGAGAGCGTATATCGGAAACGAATCGGGCATCTATGAAAAGAATAAAGGTTGGAGAATTGTTATGGCACTAGAGGAAAAAGGAAATTGTTAGAAAATTCTAAGTTGTTATATATACACCCAAATAAATAGTGTTTTCAGGAGTATAAGTATTATTTTGCTCTCCTATTTATGAGTGTAATATTCAAGGAAGTTTCATCGAGGTTAAATTAACACTTATATGTATAAAAGCACTATTCGAGTGTGTATAGTGTGGACAACACTAAACACACCAAATTAGTGTTTTCCTTGAGTGTGAAGTAACAATTTTGCCCTCAACGAACTAATCTCCCTTGTTACACTAGCAAATATGAGGGGCAAAATAGTCATTTTATACCAAAATATTACTATTCTGGTGTGTATAACAGATAATCTGACAAAATGAAAATTAAAATATATAAACAATTTTGTCCAAAAAAGTCACAAGACATTGAAATGTGTCCATGGTGAGCATGGTAGTTGCAGAAGAGAAAACTTAACTTCAAGGCAATGGAGACTCCACAACCAACACCTCAGTTGTATATTATCAGCATTAGGTGCAACAAAGAAAGTCTACCAGCATTTATTCATTCTTTAAAAAGAACCCCTCACCACACTTCTACCTCAACCTTCTTCATCATCCTCTATCCCTTTTCCATTATTCTCCATTCATCATCATGGAAGCCAGTGCCGGCCTTGTTGCCGGCTCTCATAACCGCAACGAACTCGTCGTCATTCATGGCCATGAAGAGGTAAGGAAAAACGAGTCTGGATCATATGTTACACTCTGTCTTGTCTAGTGAAGTTATGTATCAGAAGTTATAACATCTATTTTTTAGAAAGTTCAGGTTAGAACAAGAAATGTATTGATCTGTTATACACACACCCGAATAGTGATTTTAGGAGTGAAATTACAATTATGCCCCCATATTTGCAAGAATAATAACCGAGGGAGCTTCATAGAGGGGTAAAATAGTAACTTTGCATGGAAAATAACACTGTTTTGGTGGGCGTATAGTGTTGCCCGGAAATATATTTTACTAATTATGAAACGTTTAATTGCTCCAATGGTTTCACTTATGACTTTCATTAAGTTTGTGTTATCGCTGAGTTAATCAAATAGTCTAGTGGAAAAGGCTTTCGCTAGTGACCAGAAGGTTCTGGGTTCGACACTTACCTCATCGTTAATTTACAAAAAAAAAAAAGTTTGTGTTATCGCTTCAACGGAATTCGTGTTACTCTACAATTCTGTTCTTATCAAGGTTATAGAAGTGAAAAAATAATTATACTGTTTAATTTTTTATTAACATATCACCATATAAAAATAAAAAACAAGATACATGTATAGGAAAAAAAATAGGGACCTTATATATAGGCTTATTGTTTTTAGTATTTTTTTTTTTTGTAAACTAGCAATCAGGTGAGTTTCGAACCCAGGACATTCTGATCACTAGCGAGAATCTATTCCACTAGGCTATTTCGGTAATGGGATTTTCAATGTGTGTTTTTTGTAGCCTAAAGCTTTGAAAGATCTAACTGGACAAGTTTGTGACATATGTGGAGATGAAGTTGGGGTTACAGTTGATGGAGATCTTTTTGTAGCTTGTAATGAATGTGGTTTTCCAGTTTGTCGGCCTTGTTATGAGTATGAAAGAAGAGAAGGCAGCCAACAATGTCCACAGTGCAAGACTCGATACAGACGCCTCAAAGGTAGGAACATCGATAAGTCTTATCGACGAAAGACCATTATTAGTTTGGATCTTTCGTCTTATGCCTCGTTATGATTCGTGACACATCTACAAAATACGCGCATATGGCGTTGTTTTTCATTAAAAAAGTACTTTTAGTTGAAACGAACGAATCAACCACTTACAAGTAATAGGCATTTTTTTTTCATCAAATGTGCCTGATGATAATTTTTGTTGTTTGTTGTGACCTGAAAAGGGAGTCCCAGGGTGGAAGGAGATGAAGATGAGGAAGACATCGATGACATTGAGCATGAGTTCAACATCGATGATGATGAGAAGACGAAGAACAGGAACATTGCTGAGGCTGTGCTCCACGGGAAGATGACGTTTGGAAGAGGGCCTGATGACGTAGAAGGAACCCAGTACCCTCCTGTAATAGCTGGAATTCGCCCTGTAAGTATAATCAGCTGGATCGAATATCAAACATGATGTTTTTTATGTAACTTTTAAATATTATATACTTTATACTTATGATTCGAATAGTGATTCATTTCATGTGTATTTGCAAATGAAGGTGAGCGGGGAACTTGGAATGGCAAGTCCTGCTCATAGTGAGCAGATGGCAATGGGGCTCCATAGGCGTGTGCATCCATATGCGACCTCAGAGCCAGGTGAACATATTCATATGTTCGAAGTTATATATAGTTACGAAATTCATTATATGTAGTTTCACTAACCAAGAAAGTTGCTCTGAAATTAAATTGAATCCGTATAGGAAGTGCAAGATGGGACGAGCGGAAAGAGTTGGGATGGAAGGAGAGGATGGATGACTGGAAAATGCAGCAGCACCACGGGAACTTGGGGGGTCCCGAAATTGATGAGTATGCTGATCCTGATATGTCGATGTAAGTCACTCCATATTTCCAGCTCTGAAGAAGCACTAGAGGATTTGTTCGAGTTTATATCATTTGTAACGATTTCAAGTCAGTAATAAATGTTCTTTTTCGACTTACTAGTGTCGATGAAGCTAGACAGCCTTTGTCAAGAAAGGTCCCAATTGCCTCCAGCAAAATCAACCCATACCGCATGGTGATTGTGATCAGGCTTTTGGTATTAGCTTTCTTCTTGCGCTACCGAATTATGAATCCTGTGCACGATGCAATTGGATTGTGGCTCACTTCAGTTATATGTGAGATCTGGTTTGCATTCTCATGGATCCTTGATCAGTTCCCGAAATGGTTCCCCATCGATCGTGAGACTTACCTTGATCGTCTCTCTCTGAGGTAAGATCTTTCAAACACAAATCTGATTTCGATCCAAAAGTGGTTCCTTAACCAAATCCAGAACAATGCTAAAAATCGCGGAATGCACTACAAACGAATAAAATTACTGAGCATGATCTAGAGTAGAGCAAATAAGAAGTTATCCATACCCAAAGACTCGTCATCTTGGAAATAATGCCATGACAAATGTAGGTACGAAAAAGAGGGCGAACCCAATCTGCTTGCTCAAATAGATGTCTTTGTCAGTACGGTGGATCCACTAAAGGAGCCTCCACTTGTCACCGCAAATACAGTTCTCTCAATACTGGCAATGGACTACCCTGTGGAAAAAATTTCGTGCTACATATCGGATGATGGAGCTTCAATGTGTACCTTCGAGTCATTGTCAGAAACTGCAGAATTCGCACGCAAGTGGGTGCCTTTCTGTAGAAAGTTCGCTATAGAGCCTCGAGCTCCAGAATTTTACTTCTCTCAGAAAATAGACTATCTGAAGGACAAAGTGCAGCCTACATTTGTGAAGGAGAGACGAGCTATGAAGGTATTTCATATGGTCTCCAGATAATGATTCACACTGAGAACTTCCCGACTTATTACTTGATAATGATTTTGGTTTTGCTCGACAGAGAGAGTATGAAGAGTTCAAAGTGAGGATCAATTCGCTGGTTGCTAAAGCCATGAAAGTTCCTCCCGAGGGGTGGATTATGCAAGATGGGACACCATGGCCCGGAAACAATACAAGGGATCACCCTGGAATGATTCAGGTGTTTCTTGGTCAAAGTGGAGGCACTGATGTCGAAGGCAATGAACTCCCTCGCTTAGTTTATGTTTCCCGTGAGAAAAGGCCTGGTTTCCAGCATCACAAGAAGGCGGGTGCCATGAATGCTCTGGTAATCATACTAATTTTCTTTTGGTTATTTTGTAAAGGAAGTCTCGATTTATTTAGAAAAAAGGATAAACATAACAATCCTCATGCTACCCGGCATATCCCCCACGGCCCCCAGCCACCCCAAAAAAGCACGACTGAGGCACTAAGCTTCTAAACTTTTAAAATTTATTGGCATGTCTTTAAAAATAGAGTATGAATTAAGATATCTCAAGCAAATTATGTAGAATGACACTGATCATGAAGAAATTTTTCAGGTGCGCGTCGCTGGTGTTCTTACAAATGCTCCCTTCATGCTGAACTTGGACTGCGATCACTACATAAACAATAGCAAGGCGGTTAGGGAATCAATGTGCTTTTTGATGGATCCTCAGAATGGAAAGAAAGTCTGTTATGTTCAGTTCCCTCAAAGGTTTGACGGAATAGACAGACACGACAGATATGCTAACAGAAACACAGTGTTCTTTGATGTAAGTTCCTACAAATATTACCAGTACACATAGATTTATGAGCTCCCTACGTGAAATTATCATCAACAATACAGGATAAAAAGTATGAAATGTTAGATTGGCCAATGTAAACATGAACCTAAAAGCTCACAAATTATCACTGATTGTTGCCTTACGAAGGCTCAAACGTGGGAAGACAAATTAGGCAGAAGTTTCTTCAATGTTTGCTTTTTCATGTACCTAAGATGATCCTTTCTATGGTAGATCAATATGAAAGGTCTCGATGGAATCCAAGGTCCTGTATATGTTGGCACAGGATGTGTCTTCAGAAGGCAAGCTTTATATGGCTACGAGCCTCCAAAACGTCCAAAGCGCCCAAGAATGGTAAGCTGTGATTGTTGCCCATGCTTTGGACGTCGCAAGAAGATTAATGAATACTCTAAACATGGTGCCAACGGAGAGGATGCAAACGCTCAAGGTTTTTCTACTCATAGTTTTCCTTTCAGCATTCCTACCTGGTCTGTTAAATTCTTAAAAGAATATAATGAGTGATCTGCTCAAACGTTGACTTCCAATGATTCCCAACTTTTCGTTCTCAGGATTTGATGACGACAAGGAGCTACTCATGTCTCAGATGAACTTCGAGAAAAAGTTTGGACAATCAGCAATTTTTGTTACTTCAACTCTCATGATTGAAGGCGGTGTTCCTCCTTCTTCGGGTCCTGCAGCGCTACTGAAAGAAGCAATCCATGTGATCAGCTGTGGGTATGAGGACAAGACAGAATGGGGAGTAGAGGTATTACCAACTTAATTGAACTACTGACGAAGATTTTGTTCTGCATCTTCTTTGCTCAATACAATCTTTATGAAATTTCTCAACACCAATTGAGTCTTGGAGGCTCATTAACACTAAGAAATATCAGACTTACTACTCTTCACCATTATTATAACCCTGCACTATCGATCTAGTCTCTACAATCTGCTTTTTTGCTTCAGCTTAAGGAAAACCTTCCACACGCACTAGAAAATATCGGGAATCAAATTAATTAAGTTGACGTCTGACACATGATCCACATATGAATTCTAGTAGAATATTTGTTCTGTAAAATTAACAATTCTTATGCATGCAGCTTGGATGGATTTACGGCTCTATCACAGAGGATATCTTAACAGGTTTCAAGATGCATTGTCGTGGTTGGAGGTCTGTGTACTGTATGCCAAAATTGCCTGCATTCAAGGGATCTGCTCCAATCAATCTGTCAGATCGTCTTGAACAAGTTCTTCGATGGGCACTAGGTTCTGTTGAGATTTTCTTCAGTAGACACAGTCCATTGTGGTATGGACACAAGGGAGGAAACCTCAAGTGGCTTGAGCGATTTGCATACGTCAACACAACAGTCTACCCCTTCACATCGATTCCTCTACTCGCGTACTGTATCTTACCTGCCGTGTGCCTGCTCACTGACAAATTTATAATGCCCGAGGTAAGAAAATGGTTCTGTAGTCTTCGTATTGCATTGAAGATAAAAACTTGAGACGGGTTTTGATCTTTCTAATAAAAACATTCAAAATATCCTTTTACACAGATCAGCACATTTGCAAGTCTCTTTTTCATTGCACTGTTCCTTTCAATCTTCACGACGGGTATCCTTGAGCTAAGATGGAGTGGGGTCAGCATTGAGGAGTGGTGGAGAAATGAGCAATTTTGGGTCATTGGTGGTATATCTGCACATCTCTTCGCAGTCGTACAAGGTTTGCTCAAGATTTTGGCAGGCATAGACACTAAATTTAGTGTTACGTCCAAAACAGTAGATGACGAAGATGAGTTTGGAGAACTTTACACTTTTAAATGGACTACCCTCCTGATTCCCCCAACGACTGTTCTGATCATTAACATTGTCGGTGTAGTGGCTGGTATCTCAGATGCAATAAGCAATGGATACGAATCATGGGGCCCCCTTTTCGGAAAGCTCTTCTTCGCCTTCTGGGTTATTGTTCATCTCTACCCATTCCTGAAGGGTCTCATGGGAAGGCAAAACAGGACACCAACCATTGTCATCATCTGGTCTGTATTGTTGGCTTCGATCTTCTCCTTACTCTGGGTTCGAATCGATCCATTCGTGCTAAGAGCAAAGGGACCTGACACCAAGAAATGTGGAATCAACTGCTAAAATAATTCCTAGCGTCATGCCATGAAAGCTACGCTTCCTCATCAAACATGAACAATTTTTGGGTGGTGTGATTAGTATGCTCCAGGTATAATTGAATACATTTTGTGTACGTAATAGTAATGAACAAGGGACGTTTGCACGTGGTAGTTTTGTTGCACGTGATTTTTTTAGTGTAACTATAAAATTTAACAAAATGAGTTGCTGGATTTGTCGCACGAAACTGCCTAAACTGTTCCTGATATACTAAGCATACAGGTAGTATAACTAAGATCCTTTAAGGTTTCAAGTTGAATTCATTATGTGACAAGGCCATGTAGGATGTCAACTTACCTTCGAAAAGACTCGTGCCTAAGCAAAGTAAGGGGGTTTCGAATAATATGCAGTCGTATCCATGTGACAAGGACATATGCAATGGATAATTTCTCACATTGAACCATGTAAGTAAGCGACTCCAAATTTGACGTCCTGAAGCATCATCTTCCTCCTCGGATCCCGCCATCGTCGTTTTTACCGTGTCTCGAAAAACAATACACTATTCAATTAAAGGCAGAACTAGCATCTAGATCAAACATACCATCGAACACTTCATAGGATTCTCCAGTTTTTCTAAGTTATAGTTACATATTCAACAATGCTGAACCCACATAGCAATCCAAGGCATATCCCCCTAATAACAATACTAGATGAGAAATTAGTAATTTGTCATTCTAACTAATACTCCTATGTTTTTTTAACCTATTGTTCAGAATCTTTAGAGTCAAACTTTGAAAACGTTGACCGGTTTCAATCTATATTTTACCTTCCCTACTTCTAAATCATTTATTTTATTTTTTGCTATAAGCCTATAATGATGTTTTCATTCATATTCTTGCTTCCATAACATTATTTTTTTCTCTCAACATGTGTGTTAAGCCAATCTTTTAAGATTCGCCAATAATCTCTTGAAAATTGGTTACCAAACTCAAGAACTAAATCTAATCAATGATTTGTTTTCTTAATGTGTTTTCTTGGAACGTGAATATCTTCATTACAAACTTCATTATTATAAGATCAATTTATGTAACTATTCTTTGTTACAATGTACAATCATAAAAGACTCTGTACTCATATATAAAGACTTACAAACATTAAAAGTTACAAAACCTAACATAATAGAATTCGAATCTTAATTATCATAAAAGCGCACAAACCGCCTTTTCGAAATCATATACATTAAGGCTCCAATGGGAACAATGCAACCGATGATTATTGCAATATAATCCTTTCAGCACTTCTAGTAACCATCTAACATTCAAGAAAACGAACACCTATACATCAGGTATACTCGATAAAGCACATATTCGACACATAGTAAGTGACATACTCTTGTCCAAAAAGAGGTAAATGTAAGAGGATACATAAAAACTTCAGGTATACAAGGTTACAGTCTGATATATAAGAAATCAAAAGTAATCACCCAAGTCGTCGTCTAGCCAATCTCAGATGAGTAAAAGTTAATATCTGGGGCATAAAAACCTTTATCTCATCTCAAAAAATCACCGCCGAAGTCCTATTACCAGCATTGATACATCTGTACACCAGTTTATGCAAAAGTCGGTCGAGGTGCATACCAGGAATGAAGTTTCCCCAGGCTCTCTGCAGCTTTAACATCATATTGGTCCTGACTTGATGACTGCAATCTCAGAGGTCCTGTACGTAACCACTTCAAATGATAGAATCAGTTATTGAGTATGTAGCAATTCAACTAGTGACCTCTATGCCATCCGTTTCTCCATCACTATAATCTCCCCATCGCTTTGTTTTACCGTCTGCCAAGGGAAGGGGGTTTCTGCTTTCTTCTCCCGCAACAATCTCAGGAAGTAATGCAAGATCGTTGTTTGGGGTATCTTCTAAAGCAACGACCTCAGGAGCTGGTAGAGCATCGCTGCTTCTACTTTCTTCTCCAGTAAAAACCTCAGGAACCGGTGCAACATGATCTATTAGCTTTTCTGCAAGCTCACATTCTTCAACCTGATCGTTTTGGGATTCTTCTGTCACTAAAGATGTTAGTATATCTTTTTCCTTCGATGAAGTGACAAGGTCAATACTGCTATTGCTTTCATCTGTGTTTCCGTCTGTAATTTCAAAGGCGACAACTGAGGGTGATTCTTCAGATTCCACTGGAGACGCTAGAAGCCCGCTCTGCATCACTAACATACCATCTGGAGATTCCGGAAGGCCATTTGGTGACACTGGTACACCATTGGGTGATACAGGGTAGCCATTGGGGGTTGCAAAATATCCATTTGGAACAGCTGGATAGCCATTAGGAACCCATGGTTGGATAGGTACAAATTCAGCTGCATGAGGGTTCATAATTCCAGGAGGACTAAAGTTACTTGTTTCTCCATTAATTTCACCATTTTGGTACATAGCCTTGTTACGTGGAACTCGATTTCCAGATCTGCTGTATCCACCTGACAGCCTTGGACCATAGGGAACTCTAGTTGTTGCTGACTGGTGTGGTGATCTACGCATGGTATTTACTGGAAGGATGGGTGGAATGTTCACGGGTGGAGGCAATATTCCACCAAGCTCTTTGAATCCAGTAATTGGAACTGATCCATAGACTGGAGCCAACGTCGGATTAAATGGAGGTGCAGCTGCTGAAAGTTTTTTGCTCATTTCCCTTCCCATCTCTGGATCCGTTTGCTTTTCTGTCTCAACAGGTGAGGCAGTCCTTTCATTACATTGCTTCTTTACATCACTTGGAACAATAGGGCTGCTCCGATTATCTTCTGTTGGAGACTGATGGCCCTCATTCTCTACCATTTCCCCTTCAGAAGCAGACGCATTAATTTCCAACAACAACGTAGTTCTTTTTGATGAGTCAACAACCTTTTCAAGACCAGTTGAAGTTTCTAAACGTCTACTATCTTGTGTTTTTACTACAGTATCTGAGAGGTCTGTATTTGAACTTTTGGAAGGTTCAGATTTCTCAACATCCTTGACGAATAAGTGAGGACTGTTTGCTCCCCTGTTTTCTTTAGCACTCTCTGATGCAACCAAAGAAGGTTCTTGTTCTCCTGAACCATCGTCCTTTTCTTTTGAAGGGTCTATTAAGATAGGACCATTTTCTTGAATTTCCTCACATTCATGGATGTTTTTAAGTTTGTCATCACAACAGTGATTTGTTTCAGTAGATTCTTGAACCTTCTCATCATCCCTATCCACCATCAACTTACTATCATCTCCCTTATCTATCTCCATCACCATATTACCCTTAACAGGTGGATTCTCTTTTGGTAATTGCTCAGCTACTGCCTTCACTATGCTACCAGGTGGTGCTAGAGCAACTTCTTTGTATGAGAATAGCTTTCCAGCAACCTGAACAGTGATTGAACCTGTGATCGGATTCGTTTTAGGCGCTTGATCAGTTGTTGCTGGGCTCACAGGGGCTGACTTTGGGTTACTAGATTTATCTGAACTTGGAGTAGGTGTAGAAGTGATGTTCATCTTAGGGCTGAAGCTTCGGCTCTTGATATACTTCTTCGAAACAGAAGGAGCTGGACCAGGAGACGTAGTTTCAGTTCCATTTGTCTTAGGAGATGTAAAATGAGTTGCTTTCCCTCGAAATCTTTGTACACTGGAGTTCACAAAATTGGTATTAAGCTTTACAAGATTTGGCTTCCTAGAGTTCGAAGACTTCTTTCCCAGCAATGAACGTCCCTTTGGTGCAGCTTCTTGCCATCCTTCCTCAGAAGAGTCATCTTTAACAGAGACCTCAATGTTCTCCAATACTGTCTGATCTATTAGTTCTGTCGCAACACTCTCAATAACTGGATCAGCCTTCTGTGTATCTGCTTTGGGCTCCTCATTGTTAGTGTTCTCCACTACAAGATGAGCCGGTGAAAGTATTTCATCGTTCAGGTTCTCATCAGTAACTATTTCTCCATTTTGGCCTGTTTTGCTCTTGATCTACATAGATGCAACTTACAGAATTATAAACTAGAGTATACTAGGACATACACTTGCAAAATCAAGCAAAAGTTCCGAAATTTAACCTTGCCACGCGCTTGCTTCTTTTGGGCTTCTCTTGCCTTCATCTCTGGTGTTATATAATCTAGCAGGTCTGACACACTATTTCAACAAATAAGGAAAAGGTGAAATTCGGTTGAGTAATAGCTGAGACATTCTAAAGGTAACCTGCAAAGCCACGGTTATTCTTGTAATAAAAATAAGCACATAAGTTAATTAGAATTTAAAATTGTTTGCTGCAGAGTATGCTAATTACAACAGCGTAAGTAGTTGGATATAATCAAGTAAATATAATTAAGCTAGATATTCGATTTTTTATTGGTTTTCTAAGAAACATTTCATTCACTTACTTCAAAATTAAATATTGTGGCAAGATACTAGACAGACAAATCATCTTATAAAATATAACAATATGTGAAAAAATTCATACAAGTTTATGAGACCAATTACCTTAGATGACCTTTGCTAGAGATGGAGGCATCTGGTTTTGGAGTGCCATTACGTGCAGCTTCTTGTTGCTCTAAAGCTTTTGATTCGAAGTACTCAAGCCATGCAGCAGCATCCTAGTAGAACTTCAAGGTCAGAAAACCATTGAAATATTTAGAGTTTCTACACATCGATATTGTTAAATAAACCTGCGTCCGTAAATCATCAGGTCCCAATTTAGCCTGTAGAATCTGTAGAGTGGTCTGTTCATGCTGCACACTCAAGGAATATGCTTCCATCAAAGACAGCGCAATTGCTATGGCATGATAGCTGGCAGCAGTCTGAAAAGGCAAAAGGTGTTTTGATGCTGGTTAAATTTGTCTTAAAAAATAGTTGAAAACCAAATTCATGTTACAACAAATCAAGTTTTCCAGGCCAGATAATTTAAAATGCAGGCCTCCAGAGATACAGCGAACTCAAAAACAACATGCCCTCATGCCACTAAAGAGGCTCCCCTCTAAGCAAGAAGGAGGTCATACTTGCATGCATCCTTACCCTCGTATAAAAGGAACCTGTTTCTGAATTAACCCAAGATGAAGTGCAAAGACTATTTACTAGTCCACGCATAGGTATATGAATCTTTTGATCCATAGGATATAAATGTTATATACATGTTATCTTTGCAATAAAGCCTTGCATCTTTCAAAATATATGCTTTGAAGAAAAAAAAGTAAAAAAGAATTATGTCGTAGAACTTGGACCACGATCAGTAACACACTATATTACACCAAGTAGCTATAATTCGTTTTAACTCTGGGAGTTAATTATGTAAACTATACTACTAAAAGATCTCAAAAATAAAAGCAATTTGATTACTGATACACACCTTGTGGGTCAGGTGTAAGTGTGTGTGTGTGTGTGTGTGTGTGTGAGAGAGAGAGAGAGAGAGAGAGAGAGAGAGAGAGAGATTACTTGAATATGATCGACTCCAAGAAGTCTTTGATTGCATTTGAGAGCCTCATGAAGATATCTGAGAGCCACGTGGACGTTACCTAAACCTTCTTCCATCATTGCTACATTAATGTAGGTAGCAGCTGTGTTTGGATGTGAAGGGCCACATGTAAGATGCAACAGATATAATGCACGATTAACATACCTGCAAGGCAAATAAAGTTTAGACAAGTATAAATTCATTGAGAATAACGTCGGCCAGAGTGTTACTGTGCATACTTTAAGGCCAATTCTGTATGTTGAAGCCGATAATAGAAAACTGCCAGATCCCCATAACTTTTCATTGTGTCTGGGTGATCAAGTCCAAGCTCTCTCTCATTGATATCTAAAGCTTTTTGTTGATAGATAGTAGCCTAAAAAGTCATAAAGGTGAATGAATTCAGCAAACGTATCATTATGTTTCTAGAGTTCCCACTAAAAAGGTGTTCCAAAAGTATAGTAGAATCAACTATCAGAAATGACCAACTACTTACCAGGATTCAAGTCTCTATACTTACCTTCAACTATTAGCCTGGTTGTATGTCGGTAGATGTAATTCCAAAAAAAATACAGACAGAATGCTCAACATTTCATACCTGATTAAAATCTCCTGTATGGTAGAGCACAACAGCTAAGAGACTATATGCTCCAGCGGTCATCCGGTGATAAGGGCCACAAACTGACACAAGTTTTGTCAATGCCTTCAAAAAACATAATGAGTGTCAGTTTTCAATATATAGATTAATTTAGAAATAAAACTAACTGGTACCTTAGTTCCGTAATTTACAGCATCTTCTAGTTTTCCTTTGTCCAAGGAAGTCTTAGAAGATTCCAAAAGTGTACGACCGTCTGCTGATGAACATGCCACGTGCTGCAGAAGCCAAGCAATCATCCTTGCTTAAAAACTCTTTAAACATCGTAACAAATTTCCAAATATTTGATTGCATACCTTGTATACTGGAACCATGCTTGTGATATCTGACCTTTTAAAAGGAAAGGAGGAATCCATATCATAGTCCCTAGGCACAAGCTCAAGTCCAACCTGGAGAATGAATTCGTTACAGTTACTGCAAAAACATGAGTCTTTCATCATATGCGTGTCTTTTTGCCTATATAATAGCCTACCTTGTGACACAGGCCGCGAAGAATGGAAAATTTCCTAAGGTTATGCTGATATTCAGCATTCCATTGCCATCCAAATCTCTTCCTAAGGAAAGCTTCCACCCACTTCCATTTCAAATTATCGTCACTTTTTGTATGTTCATCAGTGTTGTCTAAAGATGGTGTCCCGAGAAAAACATTCAAGCATGCTGCTATTGATCCAGCCATGTCAGATATATTATCTACTGCGGCTACAACCGCTTGCAGTATGTGTTTGTAAGCTCGAACAACCATTTCATGTATGCATAAGGATTGCACGTGAGGCAGCTTGTCAGCGAGTTCAACCTAAGAAAGGCAATTAGATAAATAAAAATGACTTTTTCTTTTAACTCACCCAAGTATCTGAGAGGTAAAAAAATCCAAACAAAAACTGATTTGTAAGATGCATAGAAAATGAAATAATAATGCTTTAATTTGTGAAAAAAAATAGTTCATGCTGCTTTTAATATGCTAGGACACTGGAAAGAAAAAGTAAAAAATGTTATTTTAAGCGTATTTGAATAATGAGTCTGTTCTCGCCATAAGGTGCGTGAAATGGATATTTTTAATGATATAGTAACATATTTATAACTTTACAATTGTTGATCAACGAAGTTTCAATTTTGAGTTGAACTGATATAACATGTTATTCATTCCCTTTCATATCTCATACTGAATGATAACTATTGAAAATTCATTACTTGAAAATTTTAAGCGTTTTCTTATGAAGTTGTATATTTGGTGTTTAAAACGCTTGTGGAACAAAAGATTTCTTATGAGGGTGAAATGTGATAGGTGATAGCTAGACCATAACTTAAAAAGTAAGATTTTACTTTAACACATCAGTCTCATCTGCAATTTATCGTGGACAAAGAACATTAAATTCGAGATGAGTTGCAACATATTATTACCACATGACCCAAAGAGCGCATTTGCAATCCCCTAGTATGCATGAAATCTGTCAAAGTTCTTCCATCAACAGGTGACAATTCAAGGGAACCAAAATCAGCCACCTGATGAAAGATTGAAAGTGGAAATGAGAGAGAATCTAACAAGTTATAGGAGATTAAACAGGAATAATTGCTGAGAGGAGGAGCTAACCAGTTTCGGGAGGGCTGTATCTGCATAATATTTGTGGGCCATATCGATCAACTCTTCTGGTGTCTGGCAATACATATGGTTCATAGGGTTATGTATATAAAAAGCTAACAAATGATTAAGATAAGTAATTTGATTTTAGGCTCATACAGGATACATTCCATAGACCGCTAGATATTAAATCAGAGCCCCTCAACTAAAATAACTAGATCACCAACATATTTCATATAGAGTAGAATTAAAGTTTGTATAAACATCAGTGTGTATATACACCACTTTAGAGATAACAAACCTTGAGGTGAAGACCAGTTTCAGATTCCTTAAGTCGCAAAAATGCTTCGTCGGAGAGCAGCTTTCTCCACATGATTTCTTTTTCCTTATCTTCTTTCCCCAATTCCTTTTTCTTAATGTTAGAAATACTATTCAAACAAACCTCATTTACATAATCAGCTTTATCGTTTCGTTCATCTGATTTCTTTTTAACGTCTTTCAAAAGGCCTCCATGTTTTCCAAGACCCTTCACTGCTGGCTCAGCTTTAGCTTCATCGCCCTTCTTATTTTCAGTCTTCCCAGAAGCATTGTTTTGCAAATGCTGAACCCAACATGCTCCCAGCTCCCATCTTATGGATTTTATGTCGTCAGTACCTTTATCCCTAAGCCTCTCTAAACTTTCACTTAGAATCTTCCTAACCAAAGACCTTGATGTCTGAAGATCTTCAGTATCAGCACTCTGTAATCTTTGAACTGGTGCAGGTTGAGGTGTGGTTGACTTGTGTAGTAGCATCCGTAGGCTGAACAATAACAAAAATGAAAATTCAATATGGGAGGGGATTCTATGAAGATATAGAAATACAAAGGGGAGCCACTGTTCCTATGCAAGTCAAGTAATCCAATGTAATGATTCAAAATAATTCAAGTCAAAATGTTATATGTGAACATCAAAAAGTAAACACAATTAAGTTGTATTATTGTGTCTAACAAAATGATTTTTCAGGTAAAAGTGAATCACAGAAAGCTGACCTATTGACATTCAATGCATTAGCACCACCATTAGGTTGATCATCAATTTCAATGTCCTGAGGAATTTGATTACCCTCCCAAGTAACTTCAGTGGCCACTCTCACAATTGCAGTATAACCACAGTGTCTGACGACTACAACTCCTAATGTGGAAGTATCCTGAAGAATTCATCAGCACCACATTGTAAGAGGCTAGCTGGTACGAAGAATTAAAAGGGACAAAATACCTAAAACATATATGACCAGTTAACGAAACATTATAACTATTAACTGACATGAACAGTCGCACTTTCATCTGCAGTAATGCCTTTAAGCAAATTCCTTTTAGCAAGCTCCACTTGCGACATTCTAAGAATCTGGCTGCCGTCACTTTTACCATCGACCTTTACACTTGCATCTGGTACATCTTTGGAGACCTTAATGGTCAAGTCTCCAATTTGATCCTCATGGATGAACTGGTAACTACTTGTGAGATTGTTTATAGCAGCAACAGCTTTACAAACTGAAACATCGACAAACAGACTGTGAAGAAGAAATGCTTTTCTATCACGGATTTGCCTCTCCTCGGCCGTTTTACAAGGCATTGCTGCTAAAATGGAGAACTCTTTTGCCCATTGCCTCTGGTTATACTTCTCGTCTCTACCTTGTCCCCCTCCATTTCCACCCCAACTTTCATCTTCAGCAGGAAGGGGAGTGAAAGTGAATGGATTCTCGGCAACAGCAGGTGGGACAACCCAAGTGTTTGCACGAAATCCATAAGGAAGATTTCCAAACTAAAATCACAAGAGAATGTTCAAGAAAATTAGATTGATAGGTTAAAATACATGATTAAGTGTGCAAAGCAAAGCAAACCTTACTTTATTGTGCTCAGTAAAGGCTTTCATGAGAGCCATGTATGCCTGAGAAAATCAAGATAAGCAATCTTTTACTTCACATTATACAAACAGAAAAAAAGAAGCTTGATAAACTTCGACCTTGAGGTAGAAACCATGAGTACTATGAACTCACTGTATCAAATATGCGGCTTATTTGTTGTAAAAGACCCACCAAAGTGTGACTCAAAATATTTTTTTTCCCTGCAGGATAAAAACCTGCCCTTGAAGCAACAATGGTCGTTGGCTTCCCGCTACCAACCCGAACCTGCATTCTCCACTCAAAATTATATGTCAACTATGATAAACATTGCAAGAAACACATAATTACTACACAAAACAAAATATGAAAACAGAACGTAGCTATTAAACAACTAACCAACCAAAATTTGAACATCCAAGTTTAAAGCTGTACAAATTGTATAGCTCCAAGCCTCTACCAATCGTTTTAATGTGAAAAAGAGTTATATAATCACAAACAATTAGCTATATTTTATTAGCCATGCACTCGTACCATTCTCGATTCACTCTCTCACTGTCTCTATCTTTCACGAGATTCATAAAAAAATAACCAGATTCTGCTTTTATTCATATTTCACAAAACAAATGTAGGGTAGTTAATTGTATGTTACGAGGTAACTAATATGAATATTCAAGTATAAAGATTATGCAATCTTACATCAATTTGGAAATAATCATCCTCTGTTTTATCCTCAAGGAATGGCCTCGCGGATCTTCTAATATCTGCCACACCAAAATATTAATCAGTTTTCGGATAT
Source organism: Echium plantagineum (assembly GCA_003412495.2). NCBI lineage: Eukaryota > Viridiplantae > Streptophyta > Magnoliopsida > Boraginales > Boraginaceae > Echium > Echium plantagineum. Next base: position 6,392,864 of record CM016568.1, on the reverse strand, counting down.
ATTTCAGCAATGATACAACGTCTGTGAGAAGTTATATCAACATTGATAGTTAATGTACATTAAGAAATACTCCATCTGAAAAGGATCGATCGAAATTAACAACCTTCATTAAGTAACTGATACATAACTTCGATCTAAACCAAAATCAATAGTAAATTACATTTGAATAGTTTATTCATACTCCTTCTATCTCATGAATTGTCTACTTCTATTTTCATTGACATTAGTTAACAAACTCTGTCACACATAATTTTGATTCGAGTCAAAACTAGCATGCTAATAGTAATAACATTAAACACATTTTTCATCGAATGCTACATAACATATCAACATAACATATATATAAAGCGCAAACATATATCCACTGCAATTATTTCCAAGACGCCAACGTACAATTGGTGCATTTCGGTACTTTTAGTAAGAAAAAAATACCAAAGGCAATGTTTCATGTGTTCATGTGTTGATACCATTATCGAACATGAGCCGTGTATATAGATGCACCAGACATAGTTTTCACCATATAAAAAACAATGATCAAAAATCAAAACTATAAGAGTTAATCGAATAGCCTAGTATAAAAGTCTATTGTTGCTAGCCTAGTATAAAAGTCTATTGTTGCTAGTGGCCACAAGGTGTTACGTTGGAAACTCACTCATCGCTAATTTACAAAAGAAAAAAAATAATCAAAATTATACAACGTACATAAACTCACATTGAAGCGGTGGAGCAAGGTGTGAGAACGAGAAGAAGTCATAGAACTGGCCGAGTCGTGGCGGCGGGCACATTACGGCTGCAGCATCCCCGCCCTTCTCAACCGTCTTAGCAGCGGAATCCGGCGAGGTAACATCTGAACCGGCATTGTCAGTTCGGAGTTGAGTATCAGTAGAAGCGGACTCCTTGGATCCGGATCCGGATCCGGTTCGCTTTGAACCGGACCCGAAAGAGGTGGTGCATGCTACGATATCGAGGAGGCGTCTAATGTGGGCGACTGCTTGCTCTTCAGTGTACTCCTCTGCATTAAACTTTTTTGATTAGTTGAGTTATCAACAAAATATAATTGAAAAAAAGGTTGGTCGGGTTGTCGTCACACGAATTTGATTCCTATTACTCCCTCCATCCCTAAATGATGGAGACATTTTGACTTTTTGAGTCAAATTTTGGATATTTTGACCGTAAATTTTCGTTAGCCGCTAACAACTAATATAGTCATATTGGATCTTGTTAGATTCGTCTCGATATATATTTTTAAAATATCAAGTTCTTATAATTTTTACACATGTAAAATTAAAAATATTTACATTTTAAGTCGTGTCTCGTAGACCGTGAAAAAGCAAATGTCTCCATCATTTGGGGATGGAGGGAGTAACAATTTTAGTCGAATTGTCTATTAGGTGAATGTATTTAGTACATACTTTTAATATGTCTCATTCAATCAATCATATTTCAGAATCGTATCTCTACCTAATTAGTTCATTATTGTAGACACATGTGATATTGGGACAAATTGAAGCGGGAAAAGGTTTTCAATTACATTTTTAGGTAATATAGATTTGGATTGATTCTCATTATTTAATACTCCCTTCAGTTGGTACATTTTGACTTTCATGGTTAATAAAACACGATTTAAAACTCGTTTTACTTAAAATATTTTCTCCTTAAATTTGGATCCCTTTTTTTTTTCTTTGTGGATCTCCTTTTATATTTATCGTGATTTTACCCCTATTTTTATTAAAGAAAAGTTTATAAATAGAATCTATGTAAGCATGACTATATGACAAATTATTTTTTCAAAATAGGTTTAAACATAAATATTTACCTAACCTTTTGTTAAATTTTAAAAAGTATCTCAAAATGTGTCTAGATAATTTTATCCTGTCAATTTGTCTTAATTAGTTAAACTTAACGTTCATTATGGTAAGAGACTAAGTAGGACACTTTTTGAAACATGTATGATATTGTGAAACATGTTGAAACATGTTGTAATCGAATGGTGATATGGTGAAAAAAATATGTAATCGAATTTTTATTAGTGTGAGTCTCACCTAATCAAATTTTCAATTACTCAATCTTATCACATTCAGTCAAAATAAAAATTGATTGAGAAATTTTTCAAAGTCAAATAACATCACAATTCACAAATAATTAGGGATATAGAGGGGTGAAAAGTTTGGGTGCATCAATACTTCCATGCATCAGGTGCATCAGGTACCCATTTAAAGGTTTCACGTGGGTACTGTACCCACTTGAAACTTCATCATTGGTACTTGTACCCAAATTGTACTATAGCAATGGTACAATACCACATATTTATCAATCCAAAATAAATATGTAGTATTTTACCATTGTTATAGTACAATTTGGGTACAAGTATCATGATGAAGTTTCAAGTGGGTACAGTACCCACGTAAAACCTTTAAATGAGTACTTGATGCACCTGATACACCGAATTATTGATGCACCGAAACCGGACCCTATAGAGAGTTCTCTGTATTTAAAAACAATGGGTATCAAGGGTAAAATAGTATTTTCTATTATAAATATCACTAATTTTGTGTTGAAAGTTTTTATTCAGTCCGTCGCTACATGTAAGACTCATTTGACTCTCCGTAAAAAGGAGAATAGTACCTTCAACAATGGTGAGGTGGCATGGTTTAAAAGAAGTGACCTCAACTGAATCTTTAAGTCTTGCTCCACGTACCTGTGTATCCAATGCCATCAAATTATAAGTACCCCTTCCAACTTTTCTTATTAACCATATTTGCAATACTACTACAATTTAAATTCAAATCAAATATTTTATCTTTTCCAATATTATCTAAGCCTAATTTGACATTTAATAAAATAATGATAAAAACTATGTGGCCATGTGGGGAGTATTTTGCACTATCTTTTTACATGGAATCACCTTTATCAATTTTTAATTGACATTCCAATTTGATGATGCATTATTATTCAATTTATCATAAATATTGAAAGAAAATAATATTGTAAATTTTATTTTTTACAAACAAATGTAATTGTTTTGCTTTATATTTTGTGAAAATATTATTAACGAAATGTATTACTTATGAAACGATAAATTTGATTTAGTTAAAATTAATCAATTTTGTGGTCTTAATTCACACTCACTATTTCAAGTTCCCTCTAAATTATTTAGTTAATCATAAAATAGTTTGAAAATAAATAAATATATATGCATGTATATATAACTGATTGATGTAAGAAAATGATATATAATATATGTTATATAATACATATCTATAATTTATAATATATAATATATAATACATATATATAACATCTAAGAAAATGGCAAAACGATTTTGTTGTTGATGTAACAAAATGACAAAAATATCCTTTAAAATAGCCATCTAACAGAAAAGGTGATGGCAATATCATGCATTTTTGCTCAATTTTGAAACATTAGTAATGAACAATAATTTAGTTGTAAACATGCATGATGAACAATACCTTTTGTTCAAAATTTTATATTCAAAGTTAAAAAATGACAAATTTACCATTATTTAAAAATACCCTAAAAAATTTTTATTAACGGAAAAAGTGACTGCAAAACCATTATTGTTCAATTTGGAAACATGAATGATGAACAAAGACATTTTGAAAAATTAGTAATGAATTAAAACCTAAATAGAAACAATGTGTGATGAACACTGTCTTTTACCCAATAAATTAACGCCAAGATCGACAACTAACAAGCATTAGAAAAAAATATATTTGCTACCTTTTGTGATTTTTTGGGATGAAGAGATCAATTGGTTAGAATAACACTTTGGTGTTATCAATTGGTGAATTGAGAATTTAATATGTTGTCCAATTGTGACTTAGTTGTTTTGTATATGTCTTCTTAACTTTCCTAATTTGGCATCTAAGATTTAATTATTCAATTGGTGTATTTCTGTACTCGAAAATATCACTGGGACTCATTCATTAGAAATGATCAATTCTTTAATGTTAATTCAAAATATACTATCTTTATTATGTTTATCCATAATAAAAGAAGTCGGTGTTTCCTCGCTGACAGCTATAAGATGTGGTTTGTAAGATCATAATTGTAAATTTTATTAGTATAACTATTGTGTTAGTTGTTTTAATATTTTCGGTTGGCTTATTGTTCGTCAAGGTGAAGAATGAAGAAGAAAGAATGCGGATATAAAAGAAGATGTTAGTTCTTTAACAATTTCTTATATTTTTAGTCTTTGAATCTTTATGTAAAACTTAATATTTTGTTATAAACTTAGGATAGTTCAATTTATTAATTTTGTTTGTAATTGGTAGAGATGAGTGATAAATATTTTAATTGATAAGAATAAGTTATTTAATTTTTGTTTTTGTATTTATACCATTATGTATTAATAAAAATAAAACAAAATATAATAAAAAGTATATTTTTATGGCTCACGGTAGCTTTGGGAAAAAATTGAATAAAAAATTGTAAAAAGTAAACTATAGACGGCACTTAATGAAGCGTCATGTAAGATAATGCTTAAAAGGTGCTCCCGGAAGCGTTGTCTAATGGTAATCTTAGATGACACTTCATTTTATTGTTTAGTGTTGTATTATGGGCACATTACCATTTCACTTAGACATTATTTTTCATAGTGGCATTTTTATGTATTGTTTAACCCTTTTTTGAGTATCGTTTAAATTTATTTTTTTATAATAGTTGAATAGTGATGTGCTTGCTTAATCATAAGTTACACGGTTAGATTACCGGGGTGGGTTAAGGGTTTTGTGGGGAGAGAGGAGGGATGTTGATGATAGTTTAAGGGTGGGGGGTAAGAGTAGAGGTATGGGGTTGAGTGGTGTATTGAAGAAGCAAGGATGAAGTTTATTCTGATTTTATAAAATATTTTAAAATGTGTCCATTTAATGCAGTATTATGAGTACATCCGTCATTTTGTTGTTTAAAGTTGAAAAACATGGTTTAGGAGGAACACTAGAAAAAAAATTAATAGTTTAGAGAAAAACTAAAACATAATCAATAGTTCAGGGGGCAACATGACAAAAAGACTTAACAGGATGACAATTTCTAATGAATGGTGTCTAGCTTCCTTATCGAACGAACAACAAATTGCCATCAAAAGTATAACTATTATCGAGATAGGTCGGTCTGGATTGCGTGTATAAAGTCGTCTAATAAGTTGTCCTTGACACAATTATAATTAAACGGCAACAACATATAACTTAATCGTCTGTTTAGTTGGATCTCTGCAATTCTTTTTTTAATGATTATACTTATTTTCCTTATGTCTAATTTATTATTTTCACCTTATTTTTTTGTAACACCTTTTTTTTTTCTAAGTTAAAAGAATTGGAATTGTCTAACTATCAAATAATGATCGATATTGAAATTTATTAGGTTTTTGAAAGGGGTACATTCAAATCAACTAGTTTTTAGTAATTTAACCTTTTATCATATTGTAGTATTAAATTTGTTTTAGTTGTCATCTATAGATTATAATGTGACAATCATTCATAAATTACTTTTAATTTTATTTATTTATTTCATATTAGTTTTAATTGAGATATTATTCAATAAAATTTCAACATATATTCGTACCTTCGTATAATATAGAAAGAATAATAAAATTAGATAATATATAATAAACACTTGTATTTCTCAAGTTTAATGACAATCACAAAATATTTAAACAATATTTTAGTTTAATATTAAAGTTGAATACTATTTATTGGTAATTACAAAATTCAGGTAAATTGAATTGGATATAGTATAAAAGTACAGTGGAAACATAATTAAAGAGAAATCCATTCACACTAGTTTTATATTTATTGAAATAAAAGTAATGAGTAACTTATTATTAACTTATATAAAAATATCTCATTTTCATGCTCTAATATTTATTCAGGTACAACTTTAAAACAAATACTCTAAAAATTAACAGAATTCGTAAATATTATAGCATAATCAATTAAAATTATCAAAAACAATCTAAACCTAAAATAGTTAGATTTCTAAATATTTATTTATCGTAAAACGTGTCTATTATATGTCAACTCTTATTTTGTCCTATAGTTAAATGACTTTTGCAAAATTGAATTTTGTAGGCCATGCAAATTAATAAAATAAAATAGTAAAAGATATAATCAGAATTACTCCAATTGATAGGGAGAGCAAGAAGAATCTATGGAATTCAAGAATTATTACATAGAAACCTAGGAAAAACACATATGACAAATACCTCATGTGATAGGGAGTAATTGGTCAAATGGCATGTTTCCACGTTCACACCCAACAGCTTCCTCACATCTAAGATCTTGTCCGTTGATATTCCCTGTATTATAGTGGGCCAATTTAATATAAACAATCTAAAATTATATATTTTTTATTATAACTCCGCTTTGTTTTGTCGTTTTAACCTTAAGTTTTTATAAAGAATCTAAATTTATATGCTCTCTCTGTCCCTAAAAAATTGTCACATTTTGACTTTTGTTAGTCAAACATTACAAAATTTGATCATGAATTCCCATTAAACATTAAGAAATAATATAGTCTTGTGGGATCTTGTTAGATTCGTCTCAATATATATTTTTGCAATATTAACTTTTTATAATTTTTTCGCATGTAAAATAATAGATATTTATATTTTAAATCGTGTTTTGTTGACCACTAAAAGTTAATAAGTGACAATCTTTGAGGGACGGAGAGAATATTATTTAACACTTTCATATTCCTATATCTTTGTAACTTGAGGTGAGGGGTGGCACCGTGTCATTAGTTATTAGAAACATTAATTTGTAAGTCAAAATAAATTATTATGTCATTTATGAGAACTAAACTGCCACGTGTTTCATAAACAATTTATTAATAGAATCATAAAAAAATATGGATCCATTTGCACAAACCTTAAGTGTGACTTGAGCTTCCTCAGGTGTTTCAACCGTCATTTCTACCACAATAGGTAGCACTGTAATAAATTATGAATAAGTTATTTATTGAACAGAATATTGATCGATATATATAATCAATAATATATATTTTGGATTAAAAAGAGTGCAAACTCATAATAATTTGAAGACATGTTATACATTACAAAGTTCATAAGTGTTGATAACCATAATTAAGCTTTAAGCTAATTACTTTAGAGAATCGTTTTAGATTTAGTTATACTAATCTAATTATGTCTCTATCATCTAGATATACATACATGCATACATTTATGTTTTGGTAAAACAAATTTCCACGCAACGAATATTCACAGCTCACGTTCATTCATGGGTTTGAACGTGCATTCTATGTGTTATTAGTTTTACATGTACTAAAAAACATCGAACACATATATAAACCGTGAAAATAATGAGCAGTGAAAATATAAACATAAGGTTTAGCACAATACCCTTTTCCTCTTTCTTCTTCTTTTCTCCTTTCCCTTTGTGTGGCTTAGCCTTTCCAGCTTTGGGTGCCATTTTTAACTTTTTGTCTTTTCTTTTTTGTCAATAATAGCTTAGCTTAATTTCAAGAAACAATATGAAACAATATGGAATATACTAATACATGAATAAAATTTATAGGGGAAATATAACATAAGAAAAGATATTGAAGCCTAAACCAATATTCAATAATGCCAATGTAATTCAAGGAAGAAAAAAAGTGTTCCAAAATGAAGTGTATCTTCACTTATGAAGATGAAGATTTTGAGGTATTTGAGAGTGTAGTTTGGTTGACATATTTGAAGGAATAGTAGAAGAAAAAAGAGGGGCCAAGAGAAAGAGTTATGAAAGATGGATAGGATAAGCTAAGGTAAGCAATAGCTAACAATCTATTTGGAGCCTCTCATTTCTTGCATTTTTGCTTCAATTCTGATCATTTTTTAACTCTTCTCTCCCCCTCTTCTGTCTCCATTTGGCACTTTCTCATCTCTGTTTTTTACACAATTTTTAGGTAAAAAGTATATATATATGTATTTTGTAAATTAATGACGAAAGTATGAGTACAATAGTATTACAAATAACGAATACAAAAATTGCTAATAATTTATAGAGAGTTAGAATGAATTGTGAGACAATTGTCTCCAACGAAACTTGAACCAAGACCTCTAACATAAAAGTTGAGTCAGACGCCATCAAATTATTGAGTCATCGATAATTTTTTAGAAAAATATTAAATTAAAAATAGAAGAGTCATGATGATTCTTGGTTTGGAGATTGGTTAGTAAAACTTATGTGCTAACCTCCTACTAGTTAGCATATGCTAACTAAAGAATAATTTTGAAATTTTACTACCAACAAAAAAGTTTCCTCATTCCCTTCTACCATTTCATGCGCAACAGAAGAGCCCCCCATCCAACCAATTTAAAAATCTCATACAATTAGTCGAGTCCTGTTCCTCTCCAATCTTATTCTCTTATGTTCCCTCATGTTCTTCTTCTTTCCATTATTTTCTCACCAATTTTTATATTATCAAAGATATTGATGAAGAAAGCTAGCCATATAGAAGACAACAAATGCTTTTAAGTAGACATTTCGTCAACACTATATTAATAATACATGCCATGCATGTGGAAGACGATAAATTCACCTTAGAATGAAATATTCACCTTAGAAGCAAATTACTTGATTAAATGTCTACTTGGAAGCATTTGTTGTCTTCTACATGCCTAACTTTCTTCATCAACACATTTGATAATACAAAAATTGATGAGAAAATGATAGAAATAAGGAGAACATGAGGGAATGAAATTGGAGAGGAGCTTGACTCGTATTGGATAATTATCCTCAATTTGGAGGTAATGAGTATTATCTCAAATATGGTAACTGGATTAATTACAATAAAAATAAAATACTATATCATGTTGTTTAGAGTAAATCAACCACTTGCGATCACTAATTTCCCTATATTTAATTTTCTAGAATAAAATGTATAAGAAAAAAATCTACGATGTTTGTCCATTGAAAAAGCAAGCTCTAATTCTCTTTCAAATTCAATGTCAACTAAAACATCTCTTGCTTTATTATCAAAATTTCCCAAGTTATAGGGTGTCCAATATCAAATGTGGTAAGGAATTACTATTGTAAGCTAAATTTTCCTTATTGAGTTGATTTGGCATAATATTCTCATTATCAAGTTCACTTGACACTATATCATCATCACTTGAGACTACATTTTTTTACTCAAATTATCATTTAATTGAGAATTTATCAAGAGCTCCTTTTTGTGATATAACTAATTCATTTTTACGTTTTCTCTTTTACCATTTCCCGATAAATATTTGAAAAACAACATATTATAAAAGCTTAATGACACAATCGATCACTCATGTTTTATAACGTTCACCATTGGATCACTCATGTTTCATAACGTTCACCTTTTTTATCACTCATGTTTCAATATCATGTCTCACTTGGTTTGTGGATTGACTTTTCCGTTGAACTCAATTTTTAGCGAAACTGATCCTTCATTTGGAGAGGTAGAATAGTCAATTAACATAAAATCCTTTTTTTGAGTGCATAATTTAAAAATTATTCGATTTAAGCATGAGTTTTTATATTTAAGTTAGTAAAAAAGGATTTTATGTTAATTGACTATTTTAGCCCTCCAAATTAAGGATCGGTTTGGAAAAAATTGAGTTTAACAAAAAAAGTCAACCCCCAAATCAACTGAGATATAATATTAAAACACGAGTGATGAAACAGGTCAAAACGAAACATGAATGATCAAATGGTGAATGTAACGAAACATAAGTGATCGATCGTCATTAACCCTATTATAAAATTAACAAACAATTATTAATAAACAAGTAAACAATAGAATATAGAATAACGAAATTATAAAATGAAGTAATAAACATGAATAAAGAATGAAATTAGTTAACAAAATAAATTAACAAGAGAAAGGAATGGTGTCACTCGAAACTTAATGGAACAGTTTTAATTCTTCGAGCTGATCGAGCACTATGTCACCCACTGCCACCATAATTTGTTCTGTTGCCAACCTCACTGGGCACCAATTCAAGGTGACCGACCAATTGATCAGGTCCAACCTCAGTCAACAATTAATCAATGTTAAGATTCAAGATTAAGTTCATTAATTGAAAATGACGGAAGCAGATCATCGTCCCCCTAACGACGCAAACATTTAGCAACGAGATTCAAACAGCCCCTCACCAAAACATAATGTTGTATGTCATTTATCAGCCAAATTTGAAGGAGTTACTAATAGCATCCTAGAGAAGACTACGTAGACAATGGATGTAAGAAACTTAAAGCAATTCTACATTGCAACAGTGATTACTCTAAAATAATCTCAACCTATTGCCTCTACAACTCACACGATACAATATTTAGCGAGGTGCAGCATACACTTGTCCATAAGCAGCAGGGGCGGGTGCAGGTGCTCCATAACCACCTGAAGCAGCACCAGACTGGTCGTATCCTTGTAGAGTTCCAGTTGCTGGAGCATAAGCTGCCTGCACTGCAGGTTGCGCGGGATAGGCTGCTGAACCCGGGTTAGTAGCAGCATAAGTGGCATCTCCCTGACCTTGGTATCCATAACCTGCATTAGCAGCAGCAGGTTGTTCTGCATAGCCTTGCTGAGAAGGATAAGAACTATAACCACTAACAGCTCCCCCTTGACCATAAACGGCAGGTTGCTGTGCACCTGGTTGTGCATAGCCAGTAACTGGTGGAACACCTTGCTGTGTGTATGTAGGCGCCGATGCAGTGGCAGGTTGTGGTTGACTGTAACCATCAGCAGCGGGTGCAGTATTATACATGGGATAAGATTGTTGCGCTGGTACACCTGCAGCATAAGGATATGATTGCTGTGGAGGCACAGATGAACCATATGATTGGGTTGGTGGTACACTACCCTGGTATGGTACTTCTCCAGCCCGAGGCTGGCCATAAGCCTGAGGCTGAGTCTGTGGAGGCACACCATATGAAGATGGCTTACCGTACTCCGGACCATAACCTGGATACTGCCCAGTGGTAGGGTAGCTTGTTGGCTGAGAACCCGCAGGAGCTCCATAGGGATGCTGCTGTGGACCGCTATATCCTTCATTATATCCATGTCCATATCCCCTGGGGTAAGGACCTCTTTGTCCATATTCAGAGCCCTGAGATTGCCCATAGTTGTAATTTCCCTGTAGAAATAAGACTCAGTACATTTTTAAGAGAGAATGGTACAAACCATAACGATTGTCCACCATATCAATAAACCAACCTGCAGTGGCTGGCCTTGTACAGGGGGCCTTTGCTCCCAGCTTGGTCCATAGCTACCTCTGGGTGCTGATTGAGGATAATTACCATATGCTGGAGGGTACTGCTGGCTCTGAGAAGGATAAGCTCCTCTGTGGTGATGATCGTACCCTGTAAAGTGAGAAGGGTGTGCACCCTGCGGTCCCCATTGGGGTGCTACAGATCCACGAGGACGCAATGCTGGCTGACCATGCCCCCCAGAAAGTGGAGATGGCCTAACAATCTATCATATAAGTTGCCAAACAAAAGGTCAATAAGTTAACAGATACTCCGAAAATCTTATGACAAGAGACAAAAAAGTAAAGAGGCGAGCACGAGAAAATGCACAAAATCTCTTCAAGTAATTAATCAATACATTGTTTGCATGTTTCGAGCAAACAAAATACAGGAGTACTTAAAGATGGGCATTGAGGAAGCACAAAATAACAGAACACTAAATTCAATAGTAAGACACGTTGAGCAATTAGTAATGAACCAAACATTTAGCAAAAAATACTGAATATGACAGCTGAACGAAAACATGCATCTCTTAAGAACTCTCCGCAAGATACAAAATTGATCATGATATAACCTTGTATGATTTTTTCTGAACATATATCTCCTCTTAGTCATCAGATAGAGATCAACTATAACAGTTCTTATTTATATACTCAACATCACCTTCAGTTCCCAGAAAAACAAAGGACACAAAATCGTGTCAACAAAAATGACAAATACTACCATTTGAATGAAAACTTCATAGGTAATTGTTTTCTTATAACTGGGGAGTAGCTAAATTATTTTACAAAAACCTTTTGTGAATTTGCTGCAACGAACAAATAACCTCAATCACAAATGCAATCACATATAGGTGGTGTTCTGACAACTAACGTAGTCTGGCAAACTGCATCAGCAGAGAACATGTTTTAAAGAGCAAGGTTTTTTCTCCTTTTTTAGGTGCTTCCCACTCTAGTCTTATCTCTGCTATAACATGAAGCTGACTGGAAAGAATTTCAAGTTCTCATAAAGAGACATCAAAGAAAGAAAACAACTTGAAAAATACAGAGAGAGCAACAACCTAGCCCAGATTGACTCTGGAGAATATTTAAGCTATGTAAACGGTAAACAGATAGACAATTTTGGTAATATAGAACTCGGAATCATATTCAAGAAACACAACAAGGATTTGAACAAAACAGCAATACATCAGGAAAATCAAGGAGAAGTCTGATATCACTACTCAAGAGACACATCAAGAAGTTGTGAGGAGAAAAGAAGAGCAAGCAAGCAAGCCTCCTCATATTCTAACAACCACCAAAATACTAAGCAGAAGAATATGTGGGAAGATGAATAAAAAGAAGTCCGAGCAGATGAGTGTACTTCCTTTGAGGCCAAATTTGTCATCTAGAGATCAATTATAAAAATAACAACTGCAAGCCTCGATTAGAATGTTTAATAATGTTAATTGACATGGAACACACATCAACAGCAGGTACGTATAATATGTGTATAATTGTTTTCCTCACAACTGAATCGTGATAAGATATGTTACTCTCAAATAAAGCTCGTTTTAAACATAAAGGTACCTAACCAATCATATAAAAGCTCAACGGGTTCTCAAATACAAAACAGGGCATGAGATACTACACTACTAAGGCGGTTACAACAACGACTTGCTCATACTATTATCATTATTGTTAGTGTTGAAGTCTCAAAGCAATCTTACCACCTATTTAATTCCTCCAAGGAGTAATGCTTGATACCTCTCTTTGGCAGACAAGAGTGCATAGGAGTTGTCTATTGCTTCACCAAGGCACTGTTGACCCGAGGTGAAAGGCATAATCCAAATCTGCATTTTTAAAGCCAACCAATTCGAAATCGGCACTTTCGACATATGTAAATCATGTCAACCCAACATCCATATTGAATATGCATCCTTTTAACTTCAATTATATTATCTTAAGGAAACGGATGAGATGTTATACAGGTAGGCTCTCACTCAAATGACAAGCATAATTTCATCACTCTTCGGCAATCATAAAGGTGTGCAACTAAGCAGCGTAAGTACATCACAAGACATAAGTTACGGACATTGAGGATGGCTTTTAAAATTGCACTTATAGCCTCTACTGACGCAGGTATACCCCAAGCAAGACTAACAGATACACACCATAGCATCTTCACGTATCAGATACACACCATAACCAATAGAGTATAACATCTTCCCTTATCTGGGCAGTAACCTATCATTTTTCATCTCATGGAAGACGCTTCAAATAAAACATGGCAACTAGAACGAGTACTTCAATAAACAAGATCAATGAGGAAGAAAAGCATACACAGATAAGATTAAACTCAATATATCAGAAGTGGTATCTGGGGGACCATAAGCACCAACACATATTTGTACTACACAAAGATATAGTCAACACATAATTGTACTACACAAAGATATAGTCAACACAACATACGATATAAGATGTTACTCCCTCATGCTGTAGCAGAGTAAGCAGAAGACAATGATTGCCAACAAAACATAATGATCATCAGTGACAGCAGGTAAAGAATGTACAGATTGTAAGCAGACTGTATATGGTGCAGAACAACAGGTATCATTTATTAATTATAAGTAACAAATAGCATGCTACTGTATCCTCACATGAGTAACAAGTATAGAATTTAGAATAATAAATCCAAACATTCGCCAGTACCACCTAACTTTAGAAACAAGATAAAATAGAAAGGACTAAAATTGAGGCAATAAGACTCGGGACCAACCTGGTTCATCACTTCTTTTATCATTTCTCTTGCTATCTCAATGTGCTTTCTATCTCCAGTAACTCGCACAGTCCTCTCTTCGGATTTGTCTCCTTCCGGAGGATGTTGTGGTATCAGCTGCAATACCAGGAACAGTTTACAATAATGAACAGTGGCCAAAGTTATATCAACAATAAAATGATGCTTTAAGATGCCTTCAATTTTTGACAAAAAATCAGCAGCAGCTACCTGAATGCGTGCCCCAGACGATGTCTGAAGATTTTTTATTGTTTCTCCTCCTTTTCCAATGATCAGCCCAACCTATAGCAAATGAATAAATGAGGGGACAAGTAATTAACACAATGGATACACCAAATGTCAGTTTATCGAGAACTAAATAACAAATTTAAATAAATAAAACATTGCACATGAAAAGAGAGGATAAAACCTTCTCATTTGGGACTTGAATCTCGATTTGCTCCCCTGTTACAGCTTGAACTGTACTGAAGCCCCTAGCAACAAGAGATGGGGAACCTCCAGCATCAGCCTGAAGTCGAGCTCATAAGATTAATTAAATGAGGATGAGAAATGAAAACCTCAAAAAGAAAATAAGGAGTAGCAGGTAAACAAAGTAGATGGCAAACCTCTGCTATAACATCTTTAATCAATTTCTCGGCTTTCGCTATGCACTCCAAAGTTCCAATAAGCTCTACAGGCCTGGAGGTAGAATGTGGATCAGCTTCAGCATCCCTTGTGATTTGAATCTTTGCACCTGAATTGTACTGGAGGTACCGAATCGTTTCTCCTGCTTTGCCTATTAGAACTCCAACCTGAAGAAATGAAAAGGAACTTTGAGAAACTCAGAAAGCTATCGAAATTCACTAGACATGGTTTTGTACATAACTTTCTGTAAGTAATCTCTACTATCCAACTGATGTTCAAAATTCTTCAAATAAATGAAAATGAAGAATCCAGGAATCCAGCAAAAAGAAAGATGAGTGATCGCATTACCTCAACAATTTTAACACTTAAGAACACAGGCACAAAAAATATCTGACCTAAAACCATTAACAATGCATCGTAAAGGAGAAACATGAACATAGTTGTAATTTAAGGAGAACCCAAATACAACAATCAAAAAGTGAAGTAAATAAAAAATTGGAAAGTGAATTCAAGAACTGCTAGGACACAAATAAAGTAGCATTTAGTGGTACAATAGAAGGATTTATCTGAGATTCTTTTTCAGTTTTAACCTAACAGCCAACTATATACGTTATCTTCATTTCCTTGTCATAGACTTGACATGAGCAATCTTCTAATGCACAAAATCATATAGCGTCTGCACCAGACTGTTTAAATATACCCATCATATTTTAAACAATGAAACAAGAAAAGTAATCTTACCCTATTATTAGGCACCTCCATTCTCCGAGTTGCCGTCTCAGTATCATCCACAGGCTGCTGCTCCTCTACCCCCTTCTCAGAAACTTCTGCAGCAGATTCAAGACCATCCTCCTTAGCTGTTTCCTCTTTTAATGGCTCCTGAGCTGTTTCTTCAGCATGTTCTTCAATTCCAATAGGAGGCTCTTCCCCTTCAGCAGCGAGTTCACCAGACCCACTATCAGGGGCTTCCTTAGATTCCTCAAGACCATCTCCTGGTGAGACATAGGCCTCATGTGGAACATCGTCATCTTTTTTGACATTAAATCCATTGGTAGCGGCTATTAACAGAAGGTGCAAAACATATTAGCTACAATACCCATATAAAAAACTGAAAACAAAAAGAAAGGAAATAAACCGTAAAGAGAGAAATGTATATACTCAGGACTCAGGAGGCCAAATTAGCCTCTCAATGGTTAATTGACTATGGGCCATTTCTCATCCTAAAATATCTACACTTAAACCACTTCCACACTACCCGAGCCCAATCATAAACATAAAAATAAGCACGTAGTTCAAATCACTAAGAAAAACATAAAACAACTTCCTTTAACCATCCAAAACCAACAAATAAAACCACTGTCGCAATTAGATCCCGGCAGACGGAGTGAAGACAAACATAAGCATTCTAGTTAAACATAAGAGCCCACAAAACGATCGACTAAGTACCATGTCCTTCCTCATCCAGCCGAGCCCGTTTAGCTTCCGACTCATCATCAACGTCGTCAACAGTAACACTCTCAGCATCTGCCTTTTGGCCTACCTCCGTATCACCAACAGCGCAATCGCCACTACCAGGCTCCGTTGGCTCCAGCTCCTCTAGCTTCCTCTTGTTAGAATTATCGACCACCGCTGCTTCTGCTGCAATGGTAACTTCCTCCTCCGCCATTTATAGATCTTATTAGCGAAACTTCCTTAAACCCTGCAAAAATTACCAAAATTAAAAACTCCATCCAAACTATAAAAGTAAAACCTTAACACCAACTAAAATAAAAAAAATCCAATTTCGATTACCATTGATAACCACACTCTATTTTCTCCTTTTCATCACTCATTTCATTCAATTATTTATATACATATATCAATGCTATTAATATAATTTAACACGAATGTAGTTATTACTTCATCTAGTCCAAAATCAAACTCCTGTATTGAATAATATTTCGAAAAGTATATATCAAATGCAACCATTTTTAACATACTCTACTTGTAACACAATAATTTTAATTCAAATCAAAGTTACCTGTGTGAATTAATGCTATAATGTTTATTAATCTTTGACAAATTAAATCAAAGTAGACAATCTACATAGATTTAAAAACATCCGACTTGTGCAAATAAAATGAAATGATTTGATTAAGATGAGTAATAATTGGAATCGATTTCGATAGATTTACCTAGTTGGATAATGTGGTAGACGCCAAAACGAGAAAGATGAAAGATAAATCGAACGGCAAATAAATATGTTAGGGTTTCTGTGTGTCATATATAGATCAGCCTAAAGCTATACCTGACACGAGTATTCGACTCGATAGACAGCTCCATAGTTAACGAGTCTAGTACGAAAATCTAAAATTTGTATCGTTTGAAAAATCCGGCTGCTCGATAGTTACTTGTTCTGTTAATACATGACCAAATATATTTGTGTGAAAATGATTGTCGAGGAATTTTATTATTAATATTTCAAATAATTAAGGATTATGTAATTTATTAATGTCCTAAAAATACTCTTTTTTTGTACTTGTGTCATAAACGTTTATCATTTTGTCTTGAGGAGTGGGGTAAGAAGCGAGTTCAATCGCATAGTTCGATTTGGCTACTAAATTGAGCTCGGTACTCTAATACCCGACTCGACTTGGCTCATTTTCAGCACTAATAAGAATCAAACATAGAGCATCTAAGTCATCGAAAGCCTCCTAACCACTAGACAAATTTGGTTTTCTCATTACTAGTGATATTATGTTTATTTTAGTTTAATTAAGGTTCCTTGTTTTGATGAGGGTAACGTGGATGAGGTAAACTTAAAAAATTTGACATAGGTGAGGATAGTTGTGGTGAATCTATCTCAATGTTTTAAGAACTTGTTATGACTTTTGTATAAATAAACTCATGATTTTATAGCTTATATTTTTATCTCAAAAAATATTATGATTTTATATGATTGTCACAAGTTATATGATTTTTATAAAAATAAAATAAAAACTGACCTTTTCATGTACTTATAATTTTTGGAACACTTTTACTATGTTTTTCATATTTAATCTCAAAGGCCAACATGAAATACCAAGACAGAGTTCGAAATTGTTAGAATACTTACCTCCTAATGTGTTAATCGCTTGTAGGTTGACCAATTAGAAGCAAAACGTGAATTGAGAGACCAAGGGAAGAAAAAGCTCAAAATTTTCGAAGCCAATTGAGGAGCTAAGGCTGCAGTTTTGATGTGGGAAGGGATGTATTAAAAGGGTTTTTGTGTGGAGTTTGAGCTTTTATAGTGACCTTATGGGCTTGGGCTCGATTAAGACTCGAATTGGACAACGAATGAGCTATTTAATGAGTTTTATTTGAAACATAACAAGTCGAAAGCAACGTAGCAAATTATATGTATATTATTTAATTATTATATTTTCCTTAATATATATGCGGCCTCTCACTTCATTGCTAAGGACCCATTTGAGATGCACGTTTCCACGAATACAACCACCTCACGATTGGCCTCATAAGCAATCGACGAACTGCCTATGATATTGCATAACACCAGATGAAAGCAAAAGAAAAGTTTGAGCCTTTGGGATTACTTACTTCTCTATTTCATAGGCATGTCTGTAAGTTTTTCGTTCAAGTGTATTCTGCTGGAATCAAACGTTGGTCTTACGGACTAGGCCCACTCGGAAGGTCCGAGGCCCGGCCCAGTAGTCCGTTTCGATCCCGGTTTGGGCCCACGAGCTGGGTCCAATTGGAGTGTGACTCTGTGAATAGTATATTAATATGCATGCAGCAAAAATAAATATTTGTTGCTAAGAGAGCTTGATCCCTTACCTTCAAGATGAATAGAATTGAGGCTAACCATTGTACCAAGCTAACAATTTGTTAGTCTTTGTACTATTATTAGTAAGATAGTTATAATTAATCATCTTGAATGTCCATTCTATGTAATTAAAATTTGAACTTTCTCATCTCTCTTTATGATTGAATTATGACTTAACAATACATTAAAAAAATTTAACTACAACATCGTAAGGATTTTATATATAAACATAAAAAATATTAATTCATTAACCTAACATTACTACTGATCTAGGTGAACGATTTAGGATGGATGTGTTAATCTATATTAATATAGATTCATCTATATTAACCTTGAGAATTTATTTACTCCATTTTTTATTCCAAATGAGATAAATGATAAATTTCACATACCTTGACCCCAATCAAAACGAACCATTATGGAGCGGACAAGAAGGGGCTTATAACCTACTGCATTGCTAAAAGTATTCAAAGAGGAAAGTGTTTTCGTTGCATAATTAGATATCTGTACAAAATTTCATCTCCTTGAAAAACATTTTTTCTTGTGTTTTATGACTAAGTCAAACTATCAATCTGTTCACTGAGCAATTCATGATGATCAGAAAATCTGAATAAAACTAAATAGTATTTGCAAAATCTAGCAAATCAATTGTGATCTCATTTAGCAGGCCATTGAGCATATGCTTCTCCATTTCCTTTACAATATCATCTTTTTCAAGAAATGGCCAAGTTAATTCTCCCCATCCATGATCCCACACGAAGCTCACGTCTGAGTGACCATGTTGAATATCTTTCTCGAGCATCATGTGTAGAACATCTGCGACGTCACTTTCAGAATCGACAGGGCCACCATATAGCTTTAAGGTGTCGAAATCCTTACATAACTGCTTGATTAATTCTCCCAAGGAATTTATTCTGTTCGTGTAACGACTAGACGAGTGTGAGTAAGGATGGACACTGAGTTCATGCTTTTTCCCTTTCCACTTGAGTAGTTCATATGAACAATCCAATGCCAGTTTTGCTTCTGTATCTTGAACTTTGTCGTCATCATCGCCAATAAGTATTCGAACGGGGATATTGAGTTTGAGAAGTGCCTCTGCAGTGTTAAGAAAGTACCTGCTTTTGGTCAGCTTTTGCTTTAGGAGTTCCTCGGATTCTGTTAGTTGTTCTTCGATAACTAACAGGAGAGTTCTTCTTCTCTTTTGTGCATCAAGGATTTTATTGCAATTCTTCTCTTCAACACGGGTTTCTGCAAAATGAAAAATGATCAATATTGTTATTATCAGTCTGTTGCAATATCTAAGTTGTATGTAGATATATTTTGACTTAAAATGTTTCCTGAACCCACCGGCAATTTGTTGATCTGTTAACGGTTTTTCTTGCTTGAGCTCTGTATACTTGGAAGCATCATGACGATTATCATTGAATGCTACACCTGCTTCGATTGAGGGAACCTGACTCTGCTGTGTTTGTAGACAAATAGTCACATGTATTAGTAATAGTTTTATGCTGAATACCGTAACTCTAGCAATCTAGCTAAACGGAACTTACTTTCTCATTTAAGGGGAGTTTTCTCGAGATTTCTTGGAATTGGCCTTCTTCCTCGGGACTGCATAACTTGGCAAGGTCAATGCCTTCGATCTGTGTTGTGACTTTTGTATTAAGTGGTTGATCAATTGATTTTTCGGGATGGTCATCTGCCACTTCTGCTTCTATATGTTGGTGGTGTTTATGAAATTCTGTTCCCTCTTCATAGAATTTATTGTGGCTCTCCTTTGTGATCTCATGGAGGACTAAAGATTGATCATTTGGTGATGCTACATTTTCTTTTCCTTTTCCATTGACAACTGAATCAAACTTAACTCGAGTTCCTCCCCTAAACGTGTTTCCATCATCTGTTGTTCTTTGTATGCCTAAGAGCTTAGATGGAGCCTCTTGTTGAACATTTTTTTCATGATCTCTGTGCCGAGATAAGTCTTTAGCAGGCATTACAGTGAATGTGGCCTCAGATAGAGTTTCTTGTTCAACATTCTTTTCATGATCTCTGTTGTGAGATAAATATTTTGCAGACATCAAGGTTCCTCTAGGTCGAAGAAACTTACTCTCCTTTTGTTCTTCTTGGCATAGATTTGCCTGTGTATTTCGTGGACTGCGATATAAACTTTTTGTTTGTGATGAGATGGGTGACTCCACAGGGCTATTCTCACGTCCTCCTGCTAATAATTTCTGTCGTCCTAGATGCTGCTTTCTCTTCTGAACCTGAGCCTTCTCTTCTTGACGCTCAATTTCTTTTGGCTTTTCCAGCTTCTGCATATCTCTGTTACTATAAGAATTTTGCTGCTTGCTTGGTTGAATTCTGTATGTACTTCTTATTGCAGTTTCAGACGCTTTTCCTATTGTCTTAGCTCGCTGTGGCTCGCAATTATCAGCATTTTTCGATGTATCATGTTGATGGATCTGGTTCTGAGGTTTTGTTGGCAAGATCAGTTTCTTACTTCCTCTTATATTTTCTTTATCCCATTTCCCTTTTGCTTCACCTGCCTGTCCATGCGTATTTACACAAGACCCTGAAGAAGATCGGACTGATGGGCCAATAATATGCCGCCGTTGCCTTTCTGGCGTGCTAGCTGTCGATTCTCTACCATTTAGTGCTGCTGCATATTTTGGGGCTGGTGCTTCTAAGTTGTGGGGTTTCTTGTGTTCATTATACACTATTCTGTCTCCAGATGAAGCTGTAAACGAACTGAAAATGCTAAAGCCCTTGCCAAGTGGCTGCTCATTGTTCTTTTCTGAAAGCCGTTTATCAATTGTTGTTGGTCTTCTGCTCTCTGCATCGCTTAAGTTCGTTGCAGCTGAAATAATGTCTCTTCCCGATTCCAACCCTCCCTTAGTTTTTGAACTGAAATTTGTATGTGTATGGTTGTTTCCCTTCTGTGGTAAAGCTTCCAGTCCCATGAGTTTTGCAATAACATTCGAAATTCTTCCTTTATCTTCTGTAGGCAATGGAGAGATCGAGTGATTTCGTGTCTCTGGCAACATCGATTTTCTAAAATCAGGAACACTGACAGACCTCTGATGGTGAGCCTTCACATTTGCTGAGGTACTAATAGGAGTTTCGATTTTTCTACCGGACTTGGGAGGTTCACCAGGTAGAGTAAGAGCCATTAGATGCTTCTTGATATAATTGTTCGCTGATGACTCCTTGTTTCCTTGCGAGTTCTTGTTAGAAGGTTTATCGAAAGAGAATCTAGGCCGCTCTACTTGCTTCTTCTGACCAGCTCGTATAATAGCCTTCCTACCATCGCCATCACCTTCCTCCTCATTCTCGTCGAGTAATCTAATCTTGATTTTCCTCTGAGAACTCGACTTCTTTTCCGATGCTTCCTGCAGGCTTACAAGCATTCTTAAGGACTGTTCCAGATCCATCGCGCCTTTCAACAATTCCCTCCCCGCCTGTGTTGAACGTCCATTAAAATCTAAGCCATTAGGATACGCTTTTATGACTTGCTTCAATTTTTCTACTCCTTTTGATATCTCAGTAATGTGAAAACTACTAGATAAGGGTGTAGATGATAACTGATTTCCCATCCTCATATCCGCTTCCTTCTTTGCTTTGATGTCCATAGATCTCGTCCCAATTTGATTCAGAAACTTTATTAACGCAGAATTGCCTGTGATGTCGACTTTACTTCCATTCCCAAACGCTAAACTGAAGATCATGGAAAGGTCACTTCTCTCTTCTCGGATACTCCCTTTTCCATAGGGTACTATCTGGTTTGAAGACGGCGCCTCATGGTTGAACGATCTATTCCCTCGTGCAGAACTTTGGTGTGAGTTCCCTCCCTTCTTCCCAATCTGCATGACATTTTAATGAATCAATTAGACCAAGTAACATTTGTCGGAAGATGGAAATAGTACTTCGTCGTTTAACTTACAGCATCCAGAGCTTTGGTTTGTCCAGAGCCTCTGTACGTTTGTGCTGACCTTCCATACACATCTGTAGATTTAGCCACAAGGAAACCAATAATCATCGACAACATTGACCTCGTTTATACTCATACGATGGACTCAAAGTAAACCGCCCTCCCACGATCTTGCATGATTGGCATTCTCTTGTAATAATTCTCAGATAAAATTAGTTTTAGTTTTCAACTTTTGCATGAAAGATGCTCTACTTATCTTTCCGTCTTAATAACTAAAGGTGCATTAAACGCATAGCGATATTCAATACGAATAGACAAGACTTGAGAGCATTCTTACCTCTTGATCCTGAGTAAGTATTGCCAGAATTCTCAGCTACTGTCAACTGTTCTTTCCTGCGACGCAGGTCGATTAGCAGTTTCTGAGCAAAATCAGACTTCGTCGCCATAGGCGGAGTTGTTTAATAACTAACTACGCTGCAACTTAACAAATAGCTATGGAGACCAAATGACAAATTGAAGTATACTGACAACATACACAGAGAGAAGTAAATAAATTGTCAGATTGCATAATAAATTTTGTTTTGATGTTTCTTGCATTGGTGGGAAGGCATTTTCAGAGGTGGGTGGAGGTGGGAAATTAGGTAGAAAGCAGCATTTGAAATTAAACCAGGGTTGAAACTTCAGTTTCTTAAGGAAGATTGACTTGAAAGGTACATGCATACCTACAAGAAGGGGGGGGGGGGGGGGGGGGGGGGGGGGGAGGGGGAGGGGGTCGCCCCTCGGCACAAGTCAAGTGGTAAAAAATCTTGAGTGAGTAGTATCACGCCTTGCTTCTTCTGCAGTGCGTGAGTTCGAGTCTCTTATGACGCAGAATCTGTTGTGGAAGTGATTAATGGACAACCTCAAGTCCCTTGACTTTTGACGCACATCCCTTAATTTACTTCCTCGCGAGGACAGGACGTGACGAGACCGTTAAGATTACGCTTCAACTTTTTAAGAAAGGGGGTGGTGGGGGTGTTGTTGTATTTGATACCAAGCTTTTTACCTTTTGATATTCTGGTGATTCTTTTCTGAAGTTTCAAAATCACTCTTTTTCAGCCTTTGGACACATCATGTTATCTTTCATTCTAATTCAAGCAAATGCTATATGCTGCACTAACTGACCTTCTTTGGAAAGCAACATTATATTTAGATAATAGCACTGCGTGGATTTCCGAAACAAGAAATTCTGACGTTTTGTTCTTACCAAATGTATAACATGTGCGTTGTAGCTAATACGTGTATCATTCGTTCGTTTGTTTTATGTGTTTTCGATTTTTCAAAAGAACGCATTCAGCGCATGGAGTCATCATTTTTTACCTACTAACCAACGCATAGAAGCATCAGTCCACCTACCAAATCAACGCATACTTCATGCGGTCGGTGAGAATAAATCGGTAAAAAGTTACTGCCGTGGAAATATATATATATCCCATTGGAGCTAGCCAACACTCGAGACTTAATCCCTGAAATTTGTGTTAGTTTCATAATTATTATACTTCCTTTTTTGCGTGCTTACATTCTCACGAAGCATGTACGAGTTTTTCATTTAATCATGTCTAATCTATTCGTGTGATTGATCAAACAAGTCCCAAGGGTGTAATATCATTGTATTCAATATTTTCATCGCAAATTACAAAAGAAAAAATCATGAATAGTAAAACTTTTTTAGCTGTAAATTTCTTGGGAATTAATACTTTCTTTTATTAGTGAGTTGTGAGTTGTGAGCATGGCTTTATCTCAGTAAAGTAACTGAGGAGAATAGATGCAGCCTTCAATTGGAAGAATTAGTGACCAAAAGAATAACTACTACGCAAGCAATCCACGTGGGTGGAATTTTATGTGTAGAGAGGGATTCTGCAAATTTGATTACTAAAAAGTTTATCCTTTTTCAACCGATATTTCATTTCTACATAAAATTAGAAAATGATAATATTATAAATCTTTTATAGAGGAAAACCCGCAATTGTAATTCATCGAGTATGTACTAGATAGACTTTTTGGATTGGCGCAGAAATTTGGGTATTGATATTGAAAACCGATCCATAACAGAGAACTTTTGCTAAAAAATAAAGAACGCGAAACATTCAAAACCAAAGCTTGTGAAAATCACAATCTCCTTAAAACTGATTCGCTCTCAACCTAGAGGTGCTAAGGTACTTGCAAGATCTTGTCTCCCATAATACAACCGTCGTAACCAACACTGCCTTAGAAGCACTCTAAGCCGAACGAGCAGGAAACTATCACAGCACAGTATTGCCAAAAGTAGGACACTTTTTTTTTCTTTAAAAAAAGGGGGTTACCCTTTGATTTTATTGATACAAATAATCCATTACAATCACCAAACATCCGTACAATTCGTAAACTCCTAAATTCAAGGAAAGAGGCGACTAGCATCAAACTAGTGAGAGAAATCATCTCTCTGACCACTTCCTTGATTTCATTTTGTGTGTTTCAAGGGTAGTCCCGTTACCGGTCTGATTCGGTCCGGATATTAATATTTCCGCGAACCGGATTGCTTGGTTAACGGTTTTAACTGGACCGGACCGGTAACTTTTTCGGTAAAAAAGTGGATCCGGATCGGAAGCGGTAATTATCAGGAGGGTATCCGAACCCGATATTTGAATCTCCAAATTCAAATGTCAAACCCTAATGGAAATACTAAAATTGAAAGCGCAATTCAGATTCAAATCAACTGTACAAACATCAAAGTTACATAAAAAAAATAGAATTGAAATCTATAAGTATTAAATACAAAGCGAAATTGATATCTACCTGAATGGAACACACAAAAAATTGGAACCAACAAATAAAATGAGGTTTTAAGACTCAAATTTATCATAAATCAATACGGCCCTATTGAAATTGAGTTAAAGAAGGAGAAGATGGAAAATAAAATCATCATAATCAACAATAATATGCACAAAACGCCTTAGATTTATTAATAAATCATCATTGATATATCAAAATCGAGTTAAAGAAGAAGAAGATGGAGAACAAAAGCATTACAATCAACAATATTATGCACAAAACTATCAATAAATGATCACTGGTCCTTGGAATATTGAAGTTGTAGAGAGTTTAGAAATGGAGGGGAGGTAGAGAGACTTTGTCTATGTGGAGTGTGAAGTGTGGACTAGAACGTGGGATGGGCGGCGAAAATATTAGGGCAAGGGGTGGGGGTTTTATTTTTATTTTCTTTTAATGGATACTTCTAATGGATCTCAAACTGGATCTATTTCGAATTTTGGTCCAATAAGAGGACCAGGACCGGACCGGACCAATTCATTGTTAGATGGATACTTGTTCTGGTTATTTCCGAACCGGACCCCGAGCGGTTTTCGGATTAATCGGCCTAAGAACAACACTAGTTAGATGTTTCTCCAATTTAAAGAGACTCAAGAAGTGGTGATCAATCACCTCTTAACTCTTCTCGTTTGACTCCTGCAATAATCAGGTTATGAAACAACACAAATGAATGAAGCTGAGACTTTTCAGCCAGGGACGAAACCAGGATGAAAATGGAGGAGGGGGCAACTTTGAGAAAAATAAAATAGAGGGGGCCAAAATAAAAAAAATTTGTTAAAGTATCAAAAGAAGTTTGAAAATACGTAAAAAAATGAAGCTAATTATACCTTTTAAAGAAAGCACTTAAACATCTAAGCTACACTTCCACTTGGTTTACTTACACTTTTTATTATATATATCACAAAAAATTAAAAAATCGCATATGCAATATAACGATACCAAAAAACCTTGGGGCCCGGTGCCGACCCCACCCCCTAGGTCCGCCCCTGTTTTCAGCATAAACAAATATATACCAAAGGTTTCAAATGTTTGTGGTGCAAAATCTAATTTTAGATATTATTTTAGGATTAAAATACAATTTTGAGTTCAACTAAGACCTTCCAAGACCACACACTTGGACTAATGTAATACATCATATCGTATTACAATATTATTAGTAGATGAATTAGTCAGATGTCACTAAAATTTATTATGAGATCTTCGGTAAAAGTTCATTAAAACATTTAAAATTATTATAAATTGGTCAAACAAATTTTTTTTTTTTATCTAGCACAAACAACGAAATATGTCAATAATTTTTGGCGGAAAATGAAAATGTTACGTGGGGTTACAAAATTTTAATCATATTTCATCGTTTTACGAGAATGATTTTTGGTGGAAAATGAAAATTTTTGAGTGGGATTTCGAAATTTTAATCGTTGTCTGTTATTATTACAAATCGTTTTAGCAGACAAAATTTTAGTTTGCACTTTATATCTTCTTGCAAAACACACGGTGGTTTATTAGTTGGTCCATGAGAAAATTTTGCCCAATTTTATGCATCAATATTTTGAATTATATATCGTTGGTTGGTTGATAATGTCAAGAGAACAAATAGTTAAAAAGTTTATTGAGAATGTATTTTTAAACAATTATTTTGATGATTTTCAATTTCAAAACAACAAATATATATTTTTGAAAAAAAATTGTATTAGAAGGTCAAGTAAAAGTGAATGGAGGAGGGAGTATTAAAAATTTTACGAGTTTTCATTTTATATAATTTTTCACTTAAGTACTCTTCACTATGTATAAGCATTTCGTTTCATGTTTGAGTTTGGACATTGATAGGTCCTAGGGCCGTTAAAGGTTCGGGTAATTCGTAATCCGCTCGTTACTCGATTCGGAAAAAACTCGGGTTCGTTACCCGCTTGTATCCTTATCGAGCGATACGCGAATAATTTTTTTATTGGATACCCGAATCGAAAAACCCGGGTCTGCTCGATTACTAGCTCGTTTATTTTTTTAATAATATTTTTATTATATATTTATATAAATACTCTTTTTAGTATCCCCGCCCTAAATGATTGTCATATTTTGACTTTTGATAGTCAACAAAACACGATTTAAAACGTAAAAATCTATTAATCTACATGTGAAAAAATTATAAAAAAATGGATATATTATAAATATATATTGAGACGAATCTAACAAGGTCCTACGAGAGTATATTAATGAGAATTCATAGTCAAATTTTGTTAGGTTTGACCAACAAAAGTCAAAATGTGACAATCTTTTAGGGATGGATGGAGTATTTGATATCTTAGTATACTAACTTAGTAAGGACCAATAGTCCTGTACGAAAAGCCCAAATTACTTGAGTAAAACCTAAACGCCTAAACCTAAAGTAGAAACAAATAACATTAGCTCCTTCCTCTTTCTGTATCAATCGCCATTCGCCAGTACCACTCTCTAGTCTCTACTCTTCCCAAATTCCTCCTCCATTAAAATTGTCCTTTCTTCTCACCATATCTCATCATGCATCTTTTATTACATTTTAGTAATTATTATTTAACTTTATTTGTCATATGTGTTAATGATTTTTTCTCTTTCTATTTCAATTTTATAGTTATTTGTTGTTTGCATTTAGAAAATTGTTAATAAATATAATAGTTTTGATTAATTGAATAATTAGAATGTTGTATGTGAAATTAAAAGTAGATTTGTATTTCATTTTTATAGAAATTTGTGTACTACAAAAAAATAGTGAATAAAATTAAATATCAAAATTGTTCACAGAAAGTGTAATGAAATGGCTAAAATTACCCGTTAAAAGCAAAATATATACCAAGCCGGGTAAAACATGACTCGAAAACCCAATAAGAACGAGCCGGGTTACCTGGGCTAGACACCCGGACCGAATTCGAGTAGCTTGTTTCCTACTCGACTCGTTAATTCCGGTTAATTACCCAACTCGGTAAAATTGATAACCGGCCGAATAACCCGTTACTCGCTCGAATCCGATTCATTTGCAGCATTATTAGGTCCAGTTCGACGCCTAATGCAAGTGGCTATTTTATTTCTTTCTTGATATGAATTTGCATATATATATATGATAATGTATTTTTTTGACAAAATCGTACCTATATCTAACTTCTTTGATATCTTCTAAGGCCAAAGCGCGTGCAGGCTACTCGCGTTGCCTCTGCTAGGCGCGTGGCCTGCACGCGTTTCGTCTAACCTGGCTGGGCGCGTGGTATGCAGTGTAGGGGTTGTACTTTGCGCATTGTTTGTTGTACGTACATTAGTCTGACGCGCTTTTGGGGCTGTGGTGCTTAAACAGTTTTTTCCTGCATTAGATGGTTGTACTTTATGCATTGTGTATTGTACCTTCTTTATATTGGATTTATGCATTAGCTGTTTGTTCCCTATGCATTAGTTGTTGTACTTTTGCGTGTTTCCCCTTAAGAATGTTGTTCTTTTATTTTTTACCCCGTTATTTCTTGTTCTTATTTATTTTTTTACCCTCATTTTTCTTTTATTGTTTATTTTGTTACCCTCATTTTTCTTTTGTTTTTTCTTAGACCCAAGCATTGTTGCCCATGTATTTGTTGTCATTTCTGTTTCTTTAGTTGCTGCCACCTATTATACTGTATCTTTTCTTTCTCAAGAAATTGGGTTCCTCTGGTTTCGTTTATCAATTTCCTTCTTCCTTGCTATTGTGATTTTTGTTCTTCAAAGTCTTTGTATTTCGCTTTGCCCAGGTATTTGTTTTTTTTTCCCCGTGTTCTTTGTTGATACGATATTAAGGTTACGGTTGAGTTGTTGTTGAATTGAGCTTTTGGGTTGCTTAGATTTTGTCGATTATTTGTTAGATTACAACTCTGCATGTTGATATGCCTTTAGGATTGAGCTCTTGGGATCCTTTTTATAAGAAGTTTGGGGAAATGAATATTTGGTGTTTGATATAATGCATCAAAGAGGAAAAGTGGGATGCTTTTTATAAGAAATCTTTTTATAAGAAGTGTTAGAATGTGTTTGATATAATGCATCAAAGAGAATATATGGGGAAATGAATATTTGTTGGTTTCATAGTGTCACTGATAGTAGTATGCATCAATAAATTTTCAATTTTGGATTACTTCTTGGATTACAGTTGTGGAACTTCATATGGCCTATTTGCCTTGATAAGATGTGCCGTGCATGTTGATATGCCCTATTTGTTTTGATGAGATATGCCGTATAGTTTGCTTATATTTTACAAGGGATGCTTACTTATAAATCTAATCATATTAGAGCTCGCCACACAATTTCTCTCTGTTTATTTTTGTTCTTTGTTCATATGATATTAAGGTTACGGTTGAGTTGTTGTTGAATTGAGCTTTTGGGTTGCTTAGATTTTGTCGATTATTTGTTAGATTACAACTCTGCATGTTGATATGCCTATCCTTTTTATAAGAAGTTTTGGAATGTGTTTGATGTAATGCATCAAAGAGAATATATGGGGAAATGAATATTTGGTGTTTGATATAATGCATCAAAGAGGAAAAGTGGGATGCTTTTTATAAGAAATCTTTTTATAAGAAGTGTTAGAATGTGTTTGATATAATGCATCAAAGAGAATATATGGGGAAATCAATATTTGTTGGTTTCATAGTGTCACTGATAGTAGTATGCATCAATAAATCTTCAATTTTGGATTACTTCTTGGATTACAGTTGTGGAACTTCATATGGCCTATTTGCCTCGATAAGATGTGCCGTGCATGTTGATATGCCCTATTTGTTTTGGTGAGATATGCCATATAGTTTGCTTATATTTTACAAGGGATGCTTACTTATAAATCTGATCATATTAGAGCTCGCCACACAATTTCTCTCTGTTTATTTTTGTTCTACAACTGGTGTCATGTGTGTTACATTTCGCTAGGATTGTAATGGATCAATCTACATCAAAGAGTACCCGATCTGCACCGGGTGTGTTTTCTTTTGTTGTATTGGTATTTTATTTTTGTTAAGTTATTGTCTCCTGCGGGGATTGTTTATTGTGTTTACTTGCTCGTATCATGTAGCAGCCAGTAAGGATTCAAATAATCAGCGTTACCGTCGATATTATGCGTCTCATAAAGAAGAGATCAACAAGAGACGCCGTGAGGTCTATGCAGGTATTTAAGAGGCAACATTTGTATTTGTTGTTTGTTTTTATATAGTACCATTGATTTACTGCATTTCTCAATTGGATCACCACATATTGTAGAAAAAAAAAGATTGTCGCAGATAGCAAAGATGGAAGGTCTTAGTCATACTCAAAGTGCGACTGATCAAGAGGTGAACTTTTAACTTACCAATTTGTTATTTGGTGTATTCTTTTTTTGGTTTTGAATGTATGATGGTAACCATACATTGACCTCTTTTCTTCCATTTCTATTGGAAACGCCAAATTAGTTAGATATAAGTTCTCTTTGTTTTGGCACATTATTTTACCTCCCGCCTCCTGCACTTTGAGTATCTCACTTTCATGCAATTTCTCGGCTTCAATCTATACTGTATTAACAATCGAAATAAGATCGACAGAAAAAAAATCTATTTCATAGGAGATATCTGCCAATAGATGGAAATCCTTTAGATATTATTTCATATCAACATCTGGGAATGTTAATACACTATAGTAGTCATTTGTTACATTCAAACACTTGATACTTACTGAGGAATGTTATTTTTTAGATGGAGGGAGCTGTTGGAAGTTCTGTGACTGCTGCTAGGCTATCATCTAGAGTACCTGTTGAATTAGTCACCACAACTTCAGATGCAGGTATGGTTGGGGTGCATTTACTGTGTTATTTGTCTTTGTAGGAGCATCGATTTGGTGCATCCCTCAATTGTATGAAATTATTTTGTAGAGAAACAGAGGTTGTCGGAGCTGCAAATTACTCAAGAGGTAAAACTCTTCCTCCTGCTTATGTTAAAACTTTCCATGGCCCACCTCATGGGATTAAAGTTGAAAGAGATATGTCATATATTTTCATTGTGCATTAAATTTATGGTTTTCCAGTATCAATGATCAGTACCACTGTATAGGATAGAATGGAAGAAAGGAATTTCATCGACTATATAAAAATATAAAAAAATATATGATATCTTATTTTTTTGTATTATGCACAATCATCGACAAGAATTTTATTCTTTTTACTTACTTCAAGTTGGTAAATACGCGAGTCTGGAAACTCATTTGTGTCTGAGCACTTATCTCATGCTTCTACTACCTCTTAACTTCAAGTGGGAGTGATGGACGAGTGAACATCGCCAGCTCTTTCTTCCCCATGAATTGATTTCCACTTAAATCGGACGGCCTGTGACTCTGACAAATATGTATTGCCTAATTTCCTGGTTTCTTATTAGTTGCATCAAATGCCGATAACTCAATCAGTGGACGAACATTTGGGAGATTTTGTTGCAGCTAATAGGCTAGCTTGTGATGTTCCTTGTGATGTCCCTTGTGATGTTGCTACTGCATCGGTTACCTCCAGTTCTTTTGCAGGTTTGTTCTAAACCTTTATATAGTCTACAGAAGTTGGGGGGTCAGTTATAGCTATCGGTTGGTTCGATTATATAATCTTTTTGTTACACTTGGTTATCATATTTATTTTCTATTGCAGTGAGTAAAAACTGGATTAATAGGAAATCTCGTGAATATTACGCATCTCATAAAGATATAATTAGGCAACGGAGGCAACAGTCATATACTGGTATCTTTTTTTTTTTTAGTTTGAATATATGTTTTCTGTTTTCCTTAGATATGTATACTCAAAAATCTTATATGTGTAATAGAGAGGACACGGTTGTTGAAGGCTGGTCATATGGAGCCAGATGTAGCGATTCCTAATTCAGCTGAATGTTTACCTGTGGATAGTGCGGCAGCCATCTATGTGAATTATGATATTATCAAGAAGGTCATGTCCAATCTAAAGAAAAAAGACCAGTTTCATGGGAGTTTAGGTATTCAGTTGCTGATTTACAGTTGATTAATAGTAAAGTGAGATAGTTCTATGTAATTCATTTATAGTTAATTTGACATTTTGAAATGCAGATGGATACATATGTTCCACCTTGCCTGCTACTGATGATAGAACAATTGTTCTTCCCAAGAGAGAACCATGCCAACATTGCAGAGCATTTAAATTTTACAAAGAGACAAATCAATTCTGTTGTGGTGCGGGAGATATTGCTATAGCAGGGACGTCGCTTCCTTACTACCTCATTCAGCTTATTACTGGTACTGATTCAAGCTCTGTTGAATTTCAAAATATGATCCGTACTTATAACAACCACTTTGCTTTTACATCTATTGGTATGAAATGTGATGAGGCTTACCAACGTCGTAATCGAGGCATCTACACTGTGAAGGTTCAAGGTCAGGTTCATCATTATCTTAACGATTTGGTGCCTCATAGTGGAAGTCCTAGATTACAAGGCATACAGTTTTATTTTTATGATTCAGAACATGAGGTTCAAAATCGACTAATATCATTGCCTAGATTAAATCCTTCTATTGTCGTGGATTTGGTAGACTTACTGAAAAGTTACAATCCATATAGCCATTTCTTAAAACAAGCGTCAGAGTTAGATAATATAGATTTGTATCGCATAGTTTTAAGGTGTGATCCAGGCTTAGATCAAAGAACGTATAATACCCCTACTTCAAATGAGGTTGCTGGCATTTGGCTTGAGGATGAGAGTAATGGTGAGGCTAATGGAGAGTTGTGGGATATAAGGGTTTACACCAAAGCCGGTCATAGTCAGACCGTCCAATATTACTACGGATGTTACGATCCTCTGCAGTATGTCTTAATGTTTCCTAGAGGTGAAACTGGGTGGCATGGAAATATACCAAAAGTTGGCCGCTCCATTAGAAGAGGAAGGAGAGGTTTGCATAATAAGAAAGCTCAAGATTTTTGTTCATTTGAAGAGCTTGTGCGAACAGAAGAAGAAGGTATATATTTTCTACTAATTTTCATATTCCAAACTCTGGTAATGTCTTATTGGAGTCAATTATATTTGAATATTTATAACAAATCCCTGGGATATATTGAGAAGTCAGCTAAGTTATTAATACATTTCCAACTGTTCCTAGGGATAACGCGTACTATGTTTCATGATCAACTTCCGAACCATACGAGTGAGGCAAGTAGCGTAGGCCGGGGACGTAACCGTGCGACTGTCAGTTGCCGAGAGTACTATGTGTACAAGATTCAGATACGCCCAAACGATAGGTCTTATTTGCTCAGATTTGGCCGGTTGTTGCAGCAATATATTATAGATAATTACATCAAACTGGAAACCATGAGGCTTGATTATCTCAAAAGGCATCAGCAAAACACAAGAACTGATCACTATCAAGGATTGATAGATAGCTTCATGACTGGTATCCCCAAGGGTGGACAGATAGGAAAAAAATTCTATTTGCCTGCTACTTTTATTGGAGGCCCGAGAGATCTAAAAAATAGATATTTGGATTGCATGGCACTTGTTCAAGAGCACGGAAAACCGGATATATTTCTGACCATGACTTGTAATCCGAATTGGCCTGAGATCAAAGAGCTATTGCATTCTGGAGAGGAAGCGCACAACAGACCAGATCTATTAGCGAGGGTTTTCAAAGCTAAGTTAGGTATTCTACATGATATGTTGATGAAGGGAGACATATTTGGCAAAATCGCCTCTGTGGTACATGTGATTGAATTCCAAAAACGAGGTCTCCCGCATGCACACTTTCTCATTATTCTCAAACCAGCATATAAATATTTGACACCGGAGGCGTACGATCGTATAGTATGTGCAGAGTTGCCAGATGAGACAGAGGACAAATATTTATATGGTTTAGTCGTGAAACACATGATGCACGGGCCTTGTGGTGACCTCAATCCAGAGAATGTATGTATGAAGGATGGTGTCTGTAAAAATCACTATCCTAAAGACTTCAACGAATACACGACTCATGGTAAAGGAACATACCCTATGTACCGGCGAAGAGACACCAAAAGAAAAGCTAAGGTCAGAGGAAAGATGCTTGACAACAGGTGGGTGGTACCCTATAATCCAACTCTATTATTGCTTTTTAATTGCCATATTAATGTCGAGATTTGTTGCGATATAAGAGCTGTGAAATATCTATACAAATACATACACAAAGGCCATGACAAAATTGTATTTCGTATATCTCCAGAATGCAATAGCTCGACTGGTGATGAGATAGAAGATTTTCAAAAAGGGCGGTGGGTATCAGCAGTTGAGGCTGCGTGGCGTATATACGGGTACCCGTTATATGACATGTATCCCCCTGTTTTACAGCTGCAAGTTCATACACCTAATTTCCAAACGATTGCTTTTCATGAAGATGATGATTTAGAAAAACTGTTAGAAGACGCGAGACTTCAAAGAAGCATGTTAACAGAATTTTTCAGAATAAACAGAGAAGATCCTTTAGCCAGACAACTAAACCTTCTGTACAAAGAGTTTCCAAAATATTATGTCTGGGACACTCAATCGAGGGTTTGGGCACGTCGCAAAAAGAGACCCGTAGTTGGCAGATTGTCTGTTGTCAGCCCAGTTGAAAATGAACGTTACTATCTCAGAGTTCTCCTGAATAACATTCGTTGCCCTACTTCTTTTGATGACTTAATCACACATAATGGTACGGTATGTGAATCTTTCCAACAGTCTGCGTTGAAAAAAGGTTTATTGCATAATGACGATGATATAGATAAAACTATGCAAGAAGCCTCTATATATAAGATGCCAGCTGAGTTGAGGAGGTTGTTTGCCACCCTTCTCAATTATTGCAGACCTTCGAATGCTAAGAAACTGTATCAAGACTATTTTGAACATATGGCTGAAGACTTCCGACGGCTGCAGCACCAGTTAAATTTGACACAACATGAAGTAGAATGCAAAGTTTTGCAAGGAATAAACGACACTTTGGAATCTTTGGGCAGGGATATCAATGATTTTCGCTTGGTATCTTTTAAATATAAAACCACCGACTTTGAGCGGTACACGAGGGAAATAGCATCTGAAAAAAGCCTTCCAGTGCCAGAAGAAGATTTGCGTTCCTTGAATCTGCTTAATTGTAAACAAAAAGCAGCATTTGACGTTATCTTTGACAAAGCTATGACAAATGCAGGCGGTTTGTTTTTTGTTGATGGGCCAGGAGGAACCGGTAAAAGCTTCCTATATAGAGTGCTCTTGGCGCACATTCGATCTATGGGTTTCATAGCTCTTGTTGTTGCATCATCGGGAATAGCAGCTTCAAACTTCTTGGGTGGTCGTACTGCCCACTCACGTTTCAAGATTCCAATTGATATAGACGCAGGAGTAAAGTGCCAGATTAAAAAACAAAGTTGCGACGCAGATTTGATTAGGAGTTCCAGAATTATTATCTGGGACGAGGCACCGATGGCACATAAGGCAATTATTCACGCTTTGGATGTTCTATTAAAGGATATATGTGACTGCGATCAAGCTTTTGGTGGTAAGTTAATTGTCTTCGGAGGCGACTTTCGACAAGTGCTCCCGGTTGTAAAAGGAGGTGATAAAAGAGCCCAAATTCAAGCAAGCCTTATAAGTTCGGATTTGTGGCAGCATTTTATCAAGCTTCGGCTAACAGATAACATGCGAGCAAGGTACGATCCTGATTTTGTAGCTTACTTGATGAGAATTGGTAATGGTGAAGAACCGGCCAATAGTAAAGGTGAGATTGAAATCCCCAAACCCATGTTAATACCTTATGTTGATCTAGAACAGTCAATTGAAACATTAATTGCATCTGTATATCCAGATTTAGCACTGTTTGAAAAAAAGGCTTTTGATATGATGAAAAGAATAATCTTATGCCCCAAAAACGAACATGTTGATGACATTAACTCAAGATTGATAAAAAGACTTGGAGGTAAAGAATTCATATATACTAGCGATGATCAAGCAAAAAATCCAGTTGACCAAGGAGATTATATAGACTATCTGAACAGTTTAGAGCCAAAAGGATTGCCACAACATAAACTATTGCTTAAAGTGAATTGCCCTGTGATATTACTTAGAAATATCAATCCAGTAGAGGGTTTATGTAATGGGACACGACTAATTTGTAAACATCTATTACCTAATGTTGTTGGTGCTGTGATTGCAGGGGGCCAATTCACGGGCAAGCATGTTTGGATTCCACGCATCCCATTGGAAACTAATCCTTCTGACAACAAGTATGCAGTACCATTTATCAGACGACAAATCCCTTTAAGGCTCTGTTTCGCGATGACGATCAATAAATCACAGGGCCAGACTTTAGACTATGTCGGTATTTACCTTCGGCAACCTGTTTTTTCCCATGGGCAGTTGTATGTTGCTATGTCTAGAGCAAAAAGAGGAAAGAATGTTAAATTACTACTAATCCCGCCTACCTGGAATGACCCACCCATAAATTACACAAGAAATGTTGTCTACAGAGAAATATTTGAACAAGAAACACAAAACTAATATGCAACCATTCCAGGCAAGTCGTTTAATATGCAGATTCGTAAATAAAAAATTCGTAAATAAAAAATGAAGGGCCAAAAAGTTTACGCTGCCACAAAAAAATTCTACAAAAAATGGTAACAGCATGTTACATACTGTATTTGTTTTATGTGTTTCTGCATTATTTTCCCTTTTCTGATCATACCTTTTCTGAATTTTTGTTGCAGCAAGCCAGCGACGCAACTGACGAAAACAAAAGTTGGAACAATTCATTAAGAGTGACATTGCTGATGTTCTGAAGAATGCTTCAGATAGTTACACATCTGGCAGGGTAATATTCGAAGTTTTCGTCTTTATTTTCTTGTCTCTTCATTAGTTTGTAATGAAAAATTCGTTTTTGTAGTAGATATGTTTATTTTGTGTCTCCTCAAATGATGATCTGTTAAAATATGAAGCAAGAAACCCATTATCCAAATCTATAGTTATAACATAATTTGGTAATAATCTTTGGTGGATTATGAAAGAGGCTGAAGGTGTTCTTGTTGAGCAAAATTTGACATATTTTTATGAATTTGTCCAAAAGTTCATTGAGCAAATATTTAACAATATAACTACCATGGATAAAGAGAGGTTACTTTACGACATGCCATAACCTTTGTAATGATTCGAGTCATCACATTTAAAATTCTGTGATAATATGTAGGTAATTGAGTGATATCGTCTAGGGGTTTCAAAGTTACTGGTTTTAGTCAAGCTGTTATGGAAGGGGTAATTGATGCAGATAGCAGTAAGGAATTGCATAGAAAGGATGTGAATGATTTCAGGGAACTACTTTCTGAGATCATAAGAGGTATTACTGGCTACATCTCATTTGTTGATCCAAGTTCTCAGGTATTTTGCAATGACTAAATTTACAATTCAATAATCTGAAGTGCAAAGAGATTGAAAATTCGTGTGCTTACTTTGA
The DNA here is from genome assembly GCA_003412495.2 of Echium plantagineum. Classification (NCBI taxonomy): domain Eukaryota; kingdom Viridiplantae; phylum Streptophyta; class Magnoliopsida; order Boraginales; family Boraginaceae; genus Echium; species Echium plantagineum. Next base: position 6,355,212 of record CM016568.1, on the reverse strand, counting down.
ATTTTTTGTGTAGATAATAGACAAGATCCTGGAATCACTTTTTGAACTCATAAACACCTTATTTGAAGACATGCAAAGTTCTCGATGATCGTTTCTTCTCCCTTTGTCTTTTGTTTAGTAACTTGGACGCAATGAGCCTGTTGGCTGCTAACAAAGGTAAGCCCATGGAAGCCTTAGTGGAGCAGGTTCGAGATAGGAGCACTCTTCGCGTTTACCTGCTTCCAGAATTTCACTTCGTTCAAGTGTTCGTCGCAGGGATCCAGGTATTGTATTCAGATTACTTGAAGCTGCTATTTGTTAATTTGACGCGGAGCATCCAGACGCCATGGTTTTCTGATATGTTTGAAAAACCAGGCTCCATCAATGGGGAGAAGAGGATCTTCAGAAACTGTTATTAAGACTGAGATAGTATCTGATGATCAAAGTGAAGATACTTCAGCTCAACCTCGTGCAGCTCTCTCATCTGCACAAAGGCTTGCGACTTCTGCGGCTGTTGGGAATGAAGTTTCCGCAGATCCATTTGGAAGAGAAGCCAAACATTACACTGAAGTCCGTGTATTAAACTGAGATGTACGCCTTTTTCTTTCATGTACTTTGTTTTTGCCCTGCTACCAGGTGTGATACTCTCATATTATGCTACAACTTTCAGGTAAGAATTGTCAGGTATGCTCTCTTGAAAAAGATAATTACAACAATTAAGTGGACCATTAGCAAATCGAATGTACTGTTTTGCTACATGAACTCATGAAGTATACTTGTTTCTTAAAATAGAAGAGAACCTTCTTAAGTTGTGGTCTCTTGCAATAATAATGTAAAGACAATGGCATAATATGATTATGGTACATCTGAAGGCTGTTTAGCAGATGCCAGCTTGACTTAATCACGTAATAACCTTTTCTGTGCAGTTCTGAAGCCAAAGATTACACATGTCCGTCAGCATGATTTTATCAGGAACCGGTTTCTTGGTGTCGGTAAACGTTCTGTCATATTGGGTCCGCTGGTATGCTTATGACTGTATCGATCCTATTCGCATCATTTGCAAGATAAAACTTGAGTAACTTTGAATAGCGTTGAGAGCCTAACATGCTAATATATTCTGTCCATTATTTCTTCATGTGAAACTATCATTTTCATGGCAGACATTTTCCTAACCACATGTTTTAGCAGTTCTTAAATAAGTTCCTCAATCTTACTTGTTTATTCATAATCATGCATGCAGTGTTCTCTCTATAATAATATTGCTAGAAGAACCTTAAGTATCATTGAGTTCATATAACAATCAACATGCCCCAATGCCTCTAAAGAGGCTCCCGCCTAAGCGGGTAAGGTATGGGAAGCGGCCTTAACCCCTGTAGTGGCAGGAGGCTGCTTCAGAAGTATCGAGTCATCTTGATATATCACATCATATCCAAGAGAAAGATAATAGAGCTTTTTTTTAATCCACTCTTAAAAGTCCATGCTTTGAGTTGTTGAAATATTGTTCGGTAGAGGAAATTTTATGGAACTAATGGGTTCAGTCTATTACCCAGAAGGGGATGCTGCGAAAGAACTAGCACTTGAGCTCGTTGAAAATGTAAGCACAAGTATCCTCACAGTCGGCAGTGTTGCTTAAATTTTTTGGGATATATTCTCTTTTCTTTTCCCCAGATATATTTCATAAATCCACTTTTCTGAAATTGTCATGGTACAGTCTGTTTCCGTGTCTACTTTAATTTTTTCCTGCAATTGACCATTTTTTTGCAACCCTTCTGTTTAGGGCTTAGCTAAATATGTTGAATGGAGTGCAAGCCTTTTGGAAGATGATGTTAAGCGTAGGCTGAAAACTGCAGAACTTCAAGCAAAAAAGACATGGTTGAAGATTTGGACTAATTATGTACCACCTACCTCAAATTCGAAGGCAATTCATGACCAGAATTTCACTGGGAAGGTATGCTAGCAGCAGCAATACTACGATTTAAATTGCAACTATTTAGAAGTTGGGTCCTATTGTACTTTCTGATATGTGCCTTTAATGTCTTTCAAGGTCGTTGAGGTTGTTAGCGGGGATTGTGTTGTTGTAGCTGATGATTCTTTGCCATTTGGAGACCCATTAGCGGAGCGCCGAGTCAACCTATCCAGTATTAGGTGCCCCAAAATTGGCAATCCTCGTAGGGAAGAGAAACCTGCTCCTTATGCCCGTGAAGCGAAGGAGTTCTTAAGGACTCGTTTAATTGGCTGTCAAGTATGTTGCTGCATCTGCGTCCATATTTAGAAAGATTAATAACTAGGGAACACTGTTGAAGATTTCTGTATTGTTTATCAGGTGTATGTTTCAATGGAGTACTCTAGAAAGATGCCAGATGGTCCTGCTGCCACTAGCACAGCAGATTCAAGAGTGAGCTTTTGGTTTCCCAAGGGTTTGCCTCTGTCATTAGGCACTGCGATTTCGAGGAGAGGTCCAATTATTATGACTCTCTTCTCACTGCCGAATCAAGAGTTGCTTCAACTAGGAAAGGTATCCATTCTGCCAAGGAGACGCCAGTGATGCATGTAACAGACTTGACTGTGGTAACTACTTGAGCTGGAAGCTGGAGTTCATCTAGGTATACTTTTTTTATCGGTGATTAAATCTTAATTTTGATATGTTCTTAGTGGACATAGGTTTACATTGATGCATGATCCAGAGTTTGCAGATGATGTTTTTCCTAAAGATGTGGACCAGAATACAGATGAGGCAAGTATAGTTAATGATATTCTTCTGTTGAATTACATACTATTCCTCTGTTTAAAAGAAAAATAATGATATTCATTTACATGTGTATAGTTAATGGAACCAACTCTTTCGGAAGCACCATCGTTCATGTCACTAGATGAAGCGGTATCACCCATATCGCAAGGCGAAGCAACAACTAAACTGGGATCACTAACTAATGGTCTGAGAATCATCCTCTCAACAAACTCACATATACTATCTTTTGCATATGTACAAGGTACATTACTCTCTTTGGAAATATAGCAATCTATTTATCTTCCCTCAATTGCTTTCATGCAAAACACATAGGCTCTCTAACAGTATCTCTCACAACTGCAACATTATAAGGCATTAAAAAATATTGACACTATATAATGACTTAATATATGTACTTAAGAGACCATATTTCCACTAGATAAAAGCAATATAGCAAGCAGCTGACATGTGGCCTGAAATGATTACCTATACCTCTATTTTTGAGAACATAATAAGTGCCTACAATCTAAGGCACAATTTCCATGTAACACATAATAAAATAATATATCAAAGGCACTAACTCCATGTTAACTATACTAAAATAATGCAATCTGTCCACTGAGAAGACCATATCTGTGGTAAAAAGTAATAATATAATAATTGCTTCACACACAAACTAATAGAATACATTTCCTACAACCATTATATAAATAGGCTTCTTCATACAACCACTAACAATATCATTCTTGCAGCTGGGGCAGAAAACTACCAAAAAATCCATCTTCTCACCATCAAGTATATCATACTTAGCTCTTCATAAGGTACAGAAACATGTAACACCTTTGCATGTCTTCATCTGAATTAATAACACCACTAACAATATCATTCTTGCAGCTGGGGCAGAAAACTACCAAAGAATCCATCTTCTCACCATCAAATATATCATACTAAGCTCTTCATAAGGTACACAAACATGTAACACCTGTGCATGTCTTCATCTGAGTTAATAACAATAATTGTTGTTATATACACTACATCCACTGAAAATTCATCCCATGTACATGCAACTATCTACCATTGTCTTCTAAATTTTGATCTCACAACATAACAATGGCTACTGTTAAATCTACCATTACCTCTCAAAATTTGCATCTCACAGAATAATAGTAGCTCCATTACTTTCAAAATAATAGTAACTTCTGTTATATCCATTATATGCACTAGAAAATTGATCACATATACATGCAAGTATCTACCATTGCCTTGAATACTTTCATCTCACAAAATAACAGTAGTTGTTGTTGAATCTATTCGATATTGATCACATGCAACAAAATAACAGTAGTTGTTGTTGAATCTATTCGATATTGATCACATGCAACTATTTACCATTTCAGTCTACATCTAGCCCCATCCAAAATCCAAGTAAAACCAACCTAACAAACTGATTTTAACACCACTAAGTATGAAGACAATGATCCCTTTTGCTATATTTCGCACAAATCGATCACATTTACATGCAACCTACAATACATTTACACCACATGGTCAATCCTAAAACTTGACCTCTTGTTCATATTAAACATTTGTAAAGGTGCAGGATGATTACACCAGTGGAAGATGAAAAACAACCCATATTGAGCATCACACCTCTATCAAAGCAATGGACAGCCAGGATCACGGTGTGTGAAGAAATTCCTATAATGCTCTGTTCAACAGGATCAAAACTCAAGCGCTATATCTTTTGCGATGCTGAGGTATATGCAACTGTAGTAAGAATACCAAATTCGTGATATCCCTATATAATAATATTTGATGACAAACCATTATAACAATGTACAGGGCAACAAAATACTCGCATGCATATATGATCCTGACCTAGATACGCTGAGCCCAATGATCCATCTGTACGCTGTCTATGACATCTCAGATGCTGATGTGAAGGTAACAAACCAGCAATATCAGGTTGTAGCTAATCCATATCACTGGGTAATCAAACGTGAAACATTAATCCAACCAGTTCCAGAGGCAACGCCAACTTTACACTTTATGTTACAAGGCCTCACTCCATTGATCGACTTACCCAACGCTGCAAAGAATAAACAAATTACAGCAGGTTCGCCTATGACCATTTCTTTAGCATTAAATATAACTATCCAGTCTTTATATATCTACACATATTGCTTGTTATCACAGATGTCATAGGTGTTGTTATAGACTGCGATGACATTAGAGTTGTCAAATCAGGTCGGAATCAAGTTCAACATTTCACCATCATCGACTCTGAGTACGAAATACTCCAACCCTGACCATTACTGCACTTACATGATATAGAAATATATGAATGTTTATGCAATATTTATGCATCATCCACAGCCTTTTCCCAATCCGTATCACGCTGTGGGACGACAATATTGCAACTCACGGGCAAGCACTCGTAGAAGCTGCTACCAACAACTCGGTAATCATCGCGAGAAGAATGGCTCTAAGAACCTATGACTGTAAGAAGTCATATATATATGTTTATATATACACACATACACACAGAGGCATACACATAAATAGAATTACACATAAATACATAAACTAATATGTGGTAATTTACATGCAGCGACATCACTGTCCACAAGAAACGCTACATCCATCGCAGTGGACCCTCCTTTAGAAACAGTGGCAGATATGAAAGCATGGTAAAAAAACTTTTATATATTACACAAGACATTTTCCCATAGTGCGCTTCTATACTAACCAACTGCCCCCAAATTAGGCTTCATAGTGTAGACCCTGCATACTTGGAGAACTTAAAGACTAAAAAAACAACGTCATTTACACAAGAGCTGGTCACTGCTGGAAGAATGACAACTTACCAAGTTGCTGAGTTAAAGACAGCCCAACAGGTAAACACGTATCGTAATAGCATTATCTGCCTCCACCAACAACGATTCAGTTTTTAAACCTGAAAGAACAACAGGCAGGTAACTACTGGGTTCGAGGATATCTGCATTTACTAGATGAGGACCAACAATTTTACTATATCGCTTGTAACAAGTGCACCAAAAAAGTTAAAGCCAAAGTTGACAAAAGCTACAATTGTTTCCTCTGCAAGCAAGAAGCCATAGCTATAATCAGGTGACACATTTGAAAAACACATCATCCATATAACCCTTTGTTCACAAACTAATAGTGTTCGTCTTTTATTTCAGACCAGCTGTAATTCTCACTGTGATTGATCAAAGTGCGGAAATGGAGATCACAGCACTCGATGAAACAGCTGAAAAGATCTTGCAAACAACACTTCAGCATATAAAGGATCTCTATGAAAAAGTATTCATACAACCAATAATTACCGTAGACCATCGGATGTACATAAACACACTAAACAGGGAGCTTTCTTGCAGGGAGCAAAACTGGATGTAGGTCCAGCTAAAGAACACCTCAAATCAAAGCCATTCCTGATACAGCTAACAAAGACACCTGCGAGCGTAACAGATAAGAGTCTGAGAATGGTGATCCAATCATACTATGATGAAAGTGCTCCAAAATTGCAAAATACAACAACCTGTTCAACAGGAACTCTAGCAATTGAACATAAGGAATCAGATCTTCCATTGTCTCCACTCAAGCGTCAGCTAGATGCGATAACAATAACCCAGGGTAACAACATCTTTCTTTTTTAGTTTCATTTGGTTCATATACATGTCTCAATCTAAACCTAAATAATAGAATTGGATTCACTTTTTTTTGATTAGTTTTCTGCATAAATTCAGAACATAGCAACCTAAGACTACAACTTCTGTCTAACTTGATTTTACTATCTCTTATTTATATTATATAAAACAGAAGCGACTCCAATGAAGAAAAAGCTCATCCTGGGCAACCCTTCTGAACAACCAAGGAAACACGACGCACATGAGAAGGATGACTGATCCTTCTATGAAAAAAATCCTTTTGCGGGCTCCATTGAAGAAAAAGCTTCTCCTGGCAAACACCACTGAAGAAGCAAGCAAACACGAGGCACATAAGAAGGATAACTGATCCTTCTATGAAAAAATTTCTTTTGTGGACTTCAATTTCCAACCACCAATCTTAGTCAGCCTGCATCTAGGGATCAAGCAATCACTTTTGTATACTGCATGTAAATACCACAGCAGCAAAAATTAACTACTATCCCTAGCTTATTTTGAATGCACCTATAATTAATTAGATCAAAGGTGCAAAAACTTCATCTTTTGTATGCGCTGAAACATGCCAATTTTACATCTTTAAATATAACTATTTGCCAGTTAGATCCGAGCAATTGAGAGTCTCACTTTCGGCCCGGCATTTGCCGGGCCCCTTCAACTAGTGTATATATATAATATATGTATCTATGTATGAGACACAAGGATATATACATATGTCATTATTAAAAAATCTGAATAAAAACAAAAACAGGTGAATCAAATTGATACATATGAATTAAATAAAGTGAAAATAGGGATGTTTTATTACTATTTATGTATGCACGTGGTTCACATTATTGTCAATTTTGACCAATACTTATCATTGTTATAAAAAGTTTGAGACCTTTAAACTAAGGACCCTTACAGCTCTTATCCTGATCAGGAGATTAGAGTTTACTCGTTAATCATTTCGAAACATAAGATTCGTTCTTAGTGAAAATCGAAGCTGTATTGCATGAAAAGACGAGACTGCTTGACACTTTACACTCTAATTTTCTTACTAGTTGAGTTATACTCAAGACGACGTTATCACTATTATGTATATCATAACCTAGGATGCACGAAATAATATATGCTATTAATGAATTTTATTGAATACCTTCTTCTTTTTCATTGATTAGTAACAATATGTTAAGAATCAATTAAATATATTAAAATTGTTATCTATAAGTAAAAAGTCATCATACTAAATAATGTATTCGAAAATTAAAATCTTTCTGGCATTTTCTTGCCTACAAAAATACTAAATTAATCAATACGAGTAATTTTTGTAACTTTATGCGGTTCTTTGTTTGATTGATTATGTGTGATTTGTGAATGATATGGTGTCAGTATATTATGAGTAGTTTATTACATCCCTAATTATAAAAAAAAGGTATGTGTATGAGTTAATTGACAGAATGGTTAATAAATAAGATTTTAGCGTAATTTGGTTTGTGAAAGTGATATTGTTACGAAAAATATTTATTGAAAGTGTGTATAATAGTGTAATTTGGTTCTCATTTTAACAGATTCGTTAAATTTGACCACTTTCAGCTTTATTAATAGTGTAGTTTCGAGAAAAAAACGAAATTTTTGAGAAGTTAGTGACCTTAATCTATTTGGACCCGCCTATTTTAGCTTCAATTGACCAAGATTCTTAATTAGAAATTTCTTGCCAAAGATAGATTTTGAAAGGAAAATAAGAATCTTGGTCAATTGGGGCTTGTGTAACAATCATATTAATTGATAGTAGAATCTATAACAATAACCGACATAGTTTCTCACATTAAGTGTGAACCTGTATAAAATATTATGTCTATTTATTTTTATTGATTATCCTTTTCATTGAGATTTTTGAATTTGGAGAATTAATTTTTTTTTTTGATAAATAATCTAAATCATAGATCAATTGTTGTTTAGGCCACGAGGGCCATTACAAAGTGAATCCAAAGTAATTATATCGTCTGTATCATTAAATTCACTAATAACAATGCTTCTAAGATTTTGAAGGCATCCTGCATTAGTTGGTTTCCAAAAGACGTTGCAACACTTCCTCGTTCCGTTTTTGAGCAAAAACTTCAAGTCATCCTTCAAATGTAAGTAACGGAAGAACCTAAACCAAACCTCAGAAATGAAGCTATCAGTAACAATAAAAATATTATGGTTATTAATGCTTCCAGCAATGAGAATGGTAGTAAGGATTCCAGTGCAAATATTCTTCAGATTCAAATTATTGCAGGAATCATCCAATAGCAGATTTGTCCCTTCAATGATCGAGTGATTGCCATAAATGGACGTTGTGATAATCCATTTAGGGATGGAGCCAGAGGATACTCCAAACAGTATTTTGTTATCTCTTCTGCGGCAGCTTCTATGGCAGCTGTCGTGGAAAAGACTGGTGATCTCTTTGATGGAAGGAATAGCCCTTCTCCGCATATCAGAGATATCCGGCCCTTGAGCACTAATAGAGAGGCTTCGTTGTTTTTTGACTAAAAAACCTTTGTGCCACTCTTTGCTCAAGGAGGTTGCGATAGAAGTAGTCTTCGAGACATTAGGAGTGGACTCATTAAAATGACAGTCATTCCTGACAAGCCAGATGACCCAAAGTATGCTACCAAAATTAATTATATCTTTAATGTTAACACAAGTCCATTTTTTCGAAATTCATTTGGAAACAAAAAGTCCAATAGGGTCAGAAGGGGAAACATAGGTATTAAAATAAGAGAAAATAGATCTAGAGAAAGAACAATCAACAAAGAGATGCTGACTGCTCTCAGGAAATTGTTTGCATAGGGAACAGTCTAGGTAAACTTGTTTTTTGGTTTTGGTTGAGATGAGATCCATTGTCGGGAATCTATTCAAGAGAAGCCTCCACAGAAAGGTGTGAATTTTTTCAGGGAAGGGTGTTTTGTAAAGCTTTTTCCAGGTACCCCTAGGGATGATATGGAGATTAGAGGGATAGGAAGCCTCGTCGAGTTGAGAGCAACGAAGTTTAGAGTAGATGTCCTTGGAGCAAAAATAGGTTTCAGGCCAAATTTTAAGGTCATCATTGTGAGAAGGGGTGATTGTAAGGATGTCCTTGATGATTGAAGGGGGCAAGAGGGATTTGAGAAGGTGCATGTTCCAGCGATAGTCACTGGTGACTAAGTCAGACACCAGTGTAGTATGGTTATTATTGGAAGGGAGAATATTGATCGCACTTAGGGGTTGATGGAAAGAATGTTTATTACTCTTATTGTTGGTCGGGATCCAAGAATCGTTTCAGATGTTGATTGAGGTACCATTGCCTACTTTCCAAGAGGAGAATTAAATTTTATGTTTATTATAATTCCCAAAACTATAATACCTAATAAACTTTGGAGTAAAATCCTATTATAGTAGTTCCAAACTAGTAATGACTTTTCATCATCTATTTATGTAAGTTCAGACCCAACGAGATCGACGTCCTGCGTACCATGAAGCAGAGATAGATTATAGTCTTGCTGAGTGTGCTCTCATTGTATTATTTATGAGCACACTTATTTTCTGTTTTATGTGCTTTAATTTTGGAATTTTGGGTGTTTTCTAGCGTTTGATCAGGGAAAGGGGATGGGATTCCCTCTGACTCGATTATTCCTATTTTGGCAGGATGGGGTACTCTCTCAACCACCCCTCCTCCTAAGATGGCAATTCTCGAACTCATGGACCCCATCCCTACCCTCTTTTTGGCTAGACTTCCTGAGATCCTATTATTTAAAGCCTTTTAGAGTTTTTGATGTATGCATGTATTTATTTACTGTGATTAGACTCGCAAGACTTTGTATTATTTTTTAATTATTAACACGTAAACCCCTCGTTGGGATTAAATTAAAAAACAAAAGTTCAATTAATTATCCAGTCTAGTAATAATACATTTAATCAATACATTATAAGTAGTTTTTGTACATTTATATTACGAGTATTACTTTGTAATTAAATTAGTTGATAGAGGTAAATTAGTCTTCACCAAAAAAGGCAAGAAACAACTTTTCCTATTCATACTTTTACAATAAGTATAGATATAGATATAATTTTCCTCCCAAAATTCTTGGCCATTCATCATTATCTTGAAGGTAGTTAAAGGGGCAAGGAGTATGTAAACTTGTCCTCATCCTCTTCCATATAATTGACTACTGTTAAGGCTTGTCTATATACGTCACTAACTATGTTAAAGTCTAATGCATCCGAACCACATTTCTGAAAGCATAAATGTCAACGACCGACCCTTGCTTGACATGGCTGGGGACTCGATCACATTAGGCTCGGTTTTGATAACGTCCTAAAATTTTCAAAAATGTATTAATTCATATACTATATTAGTCTTAATTTTTTAGCAACATTGTACAATATTTAGGCTTTTGTTACCATTTTGCATATATGCCAAATGGTAATAATAATGAGTTACTAGTAATTAAAAAATTTATTATATGTGCTTAGCAACTTGAGTTTTAGTTTTTGCATTACTAAGATTCTATGAGCATTCACACCAGACATCCCAAATAGTTTTTTAACTCTAAAATAGGTAAAGAGTTACTAAAAACACTAGTAGTAGTCACCTTAAAATACCTCCTAGCTCTAAAATATGGTAGAAATCAATAAAATTGAAGCTTTTATAGTCACCTTATCTTAAGATGGCTCACTTTAGATTTAGAGGGTTCCTAGATGAAAGTGTAAAAGTTGGGATTCATTTAAGCTCTTGATAGTACCACTTTCGTATTACACTTTTTTAAATACTTTCTTTTTATTTGTACTTCCAATAATATATTTTTATACTTTTAGTATTGTATAGGGTATAAAATAGAGAGTTTACTTTTAGTTCAAAAGCTAAAATACAACTCTTAAAATGATAAAGTTAATATTGGGAGTAAATTTTAAGGATTTTAATAGGGCTACTAGTGTGAATGCCCTAAAAAAATGAAGTTTTTCAGAATTTTTATCCTTCCCTGGCCCACCCTTAAATTTAAGTAACTCCCTTTTTATAAATGTTACGCTTATTTAAGGCGCCCCGCTTGGCTAGCCCATCGCCCAACATAGGAGGTGAATCCGGGATGTGCCTCTAGCGACTCGGTACTCCACCTCAAGAGTGCCCAGAGTAGGCTGGGTAACCATCCACAAGCAGATCCTCCCTTGAACAAATGCAGAGTTACTCATGCACCTACCGTGGATCGAACTCACACACTTGTGGAGAAGCACACTCTTATAGTGAAGCCCCTTACCATTTGAGCTATGCCCCGTGGGCAAGTAACTCCCTTTTTGAAGTGTAAAAGTGGGGACTCCCTATTCAAGGCTCTCAATACAATTTATTGTCTTGATTTTTGTGTCTTCTTCATTTTAATGACATGTAGGGTAAAAAGTAGGGAATCTAGTTTTGTTTCAAAAAACTAAAAGGTTACCTTAAGATAATAAAGTGGATATTAAAAGTAGATTTTAATAGAGAAGCTAGTGTAACTGCTCTTATCCTCAAAGATATTTGAACTGGCCCTATTAGTTTTCCTCCACTGTAATACCCGGCCCAAAGTGGGTGATGTGATATGTTTGATATGATTTGATTGGTACTATTCATACCATCAAGATGCATTTTCTTTTCGGTAGCCCAACTCATAAGAACTCCAAAGTTAAGCGGTGCTTGACCTGCGGTAATTCTGGGATGGGTGACCCACTGGGAAGTGTCCCGGCGAGCACGTGAGTGAGGACAAAACGTGCTGGAAAGACCCGTGGTGGTTTGTGAGGCCAGTTCATCAAATCAAATAACGTTCCGACTCGGTTGGGGGGCGGGGCGGGGCGTTAGTCTAGTGCTGTTATCGAGCCGAGTCGGTCCGAGTCCAGCTATAACCGGACCGGCTCGGTTGAGAACCGAGTAAACCCGATACCCGGCTCGATAAGAAATTCGAGTAAGCACCGAGAGCCAAAAATCGGCTCGAAATCTCTTATTTTCAACGAAGACCCGGCTCGGGACTGGTCTGGAGTCGAGTACCCGAATCGATACTCGATTGGGCTCGGTACTCGATTCAAACTCGAAATCCGCTTGTATTGTTCATGACAATCTATATAGAAACATTATCAATTAATCCTTAAAACAAGTAACTAACATTCATAAAATAGATTAACACACCAAAAGAGACTTGTGTTGATCAATTCAATGTTACAAACCAAAAGTTAACTACATAATATTTCAAATAAGTAATTAAAATACTCCAGTTTCAACCAAAATCAACCAAATCAATATGCTCGCCCTTCTCAAGTTCTCCAATCATCTCTTCATTGCCAAATTGGTCTTCCAAGTCCATTGGTGTCATTGAAGATTGATACAGTTAAAAAAATTAAACATTATAAAATTTATTTATAAATCAAAATCTCAAATTACAGAAATTCTAATGGCCAAACTAACTTTTTTTAGTTTCGAATTTTATTGGAGAAACACATGAATTTGTAGCTTACTAATTGCATAAAATATATAAAAAAAGAAGAAGAAAAGATGACCTTAATATTATTGTTAATTAGTAGACCCCTCCGTGGAAATAAGTGAAAGAACAAAGAAAGCTTTGGTAGTTTATGAAGCTCTGCCTCTCTCTGGTATGTCGTATATTTATGTTATGTATACAGTATATAAATAGGAGTATATAATAACGTTTATGTTTGCTTATACAAGGTTAATATTGAAGTCAAAAAGTCTAATAATTTAATACTGAAGTCAAAAGGCCTAATACTTTAATACTGAAGTAAAAAAGTCTAATAATTTAACACTGAAGTCAAAAAGTCTATTAATTTAATAATATTACCCGAGCCGGTCCCGAGTATTACTCGAATCGGTTTCGAATTTGATGTTGGAATCGAAACCAGAACTCGTTAGATTTCGAGCCGGATTTTGGACCGGGTTCCCAAACCGGGTACCGAGGCGGGTCTCGGGTAACCCGGCCCTCAAACAGCACTAGGCGTTACAAATGGTATCAGAGGGGGGCCGTCCGAAATGTGAGATCTAAGTGTTATGCGGCGCAAAGTGCTACGTCGAGGACGGGAGTGACCTCTTGAGGCCGTAGGAGCCACCTTTAGAGTCTCACACGGATGGTACGGTCCTGGATGTGGAGTGGATGTGGCTCAACGAGGACGTTGAGTGTTTAAGTGGGGGAGATTGTAATACCCGGCCCAAAGTGGGTGATGTGATATGCTTGATATGATTTGATTGGTACTATTTATACTATCAAGATGCATCTTCTTTTCGGTAGCCCAACTCATAAGAACTCCAAAGTTAAGCGTGCTTGACCTGGGGTAATTCTGGGATGGGTGACCCACTGGGAAGTGTCCCGACGAGCACGTGAGTGAGGACAAAGCGTGTTGGAAAGACCCGTGGTGGTTTGTGAGGCCAGTTCATCAAATCAAATAACGTTCCGACCCGGTTGGGGGCGGGCCGTTACATCCACCCGCAAACATTATTGTCGATATATATTTAGTTTTATGATCACCTATAGAATTTTAAGCTTAGCTTATATATATATATATATTATTATATACTCACTACAAGAAAAGTATAGATTTAAGTATATACTGACACTTTTCTAACTTTGTCCTCATATCAAAACATATAAGGTGTGTTAATCAACCTTCTTTGATATTATCTAATGGCCAATGCGCGTGCGTGACACGCGCTTTGTCTCTGCTAGGCGCGTGTCATGCACGCGCTTCGTCTACCGCAATAGGGCGCGTGCTGCATGTCAATGTTTATTTTCTAACCCAATTGTTTGCCACGTTGTCTCAATTATTTGATGTTTCTCAATTAATTTGTCTTCTTCAATTAACTTTCTGAAAAAGGAAAATTTTCCACTACAGTTTCCACAACCTTCTCATCCGATCTCATCTTCTTCTTCTTCTCCGATCTTCTTGCTGTGTTGATCTTTTGCTTTGCTCATCTGACCATTTGTTTATCCAGGGTCTTTGATGTTAGGCGAGGTATTTCATTCTATCTGAATGCTTACGTTTCGTCTTGTTTTATGAAGTTTTTTGGAGTTCTTGATTTTGGTCATCTGGGCTAATTTGAACAGTTGATGGTTCCGTTATCTGGGGTTAATTGGCTAAAGTAATTGTTGTGTTTTCCTAATTTGAGATTAAAGTTTTCAAAATATGTTCTTTATTCTTTGCTTCCCCCCTCGGATGTCGTTTCTGGAAATAATAGAGTTTTCGTTTTTAGCTTTTTTTTAGGTTTGTGCTTTGGGCTTGCATGTATGATCATCTTGGTAGTTGGTTATTTTAGATGTATGTGCGTAATTTTTTATCTTTGGTGTATTATCACTATCAATTTGATGGGGTTTGATAGATATGTGATCTGTAGTATATCTTTTGTTTAGGGTGATTTATGCATATGTTCCTTTTATCACTTACAGAATAGTCTCCATGTGACCATGGAAGAACTGATTTAGAAGAAATAAACATGAAACAGGCATTATTTTTTATTTTTTTTTGATAATTAGCGATGAATTGTGACTATAATGATATTACAAACATGAATACAGAAATTGCTAACTAATAGAAAGTTAGAGTATAATATGAGACAAATATGTCTCCAACAAGGTTCGAACCCATGACCTCTTACATGAAAGGTTGGGCCGGATGCCACTAGGCTATTGAGCCATCGGCATGAAACAGGCATTATTAGTAGATAGTTTGGGGAATTAGAGAGAAAGTGTGGATCTTTATCTATTCGTTTCTTTTTACGGGTCATATCCTGCTTCGTGAAGATTTTTAACATGTTTGGCTAACTCTCAGATTGTTCTTGGGTTATTTTTCCAGATATATGTTTAATTATGGGTTTTGGGTTCCATATTAAATTGCGAATTTTGATTTATTAATTGTTGATTCCTCTATGTTTACAGTTCATCTAATTGCTTTATACTCATTTTGTATGTGAGCATGACTGAATAAGATACTGATGTTTGTATTCTGGTGATATTTCAGAGTTGTAAGACATACTTCCCCACATTATTCACCAATTGGGTATGTATATTCCTGGTTTTTTGTTGTGAATTCCTAGCGAAAGTGAACTAAATATTAATTGAGTTGTATGTATTTCTAATGATGTATGGCTAATGATATCTCACTTGCAGTCTCATTTGGATTCAAGTCAGTAGATGAATATTATTCAAAATCTTGCAGCTCAGATTCTATAAAGTTGGTCCGGACACCATTGCTTTGCATCCAGGCAAGATAATAGTTACACCCTAACTGTTTTTCACTTCAATTTAACTGATATGCTGGAAAGTGTTTGGAATCCTTGTGAATCAATTCAATTCTGAAGTGATAATATGTAATGCCAATAAGATAGCAACTATTTAAAAATGATTTGAATATTCATGTCTTCTTTTAACTACTTTTGTACATTCTCTTTACCGCTTCAATATCATTCGGACAGTTATGCTCTATATAAAATATAAAGGCATGAATATTATCAGTGCCGAATGCGGAGCTGAAAATCACTTTCTTTTGTCCTGGTCTTCTAAGAAAAAAAATGTTAAAATTATGAATGGTTTTGCAGGCTGATAATGACCCAATAGCTCCATCCAGGGGAATTCATCGCCAGGATATTGAGGTAATTGAATGATTGCGTCTCTTAGTATGCCCCCTTTCCTTCAATTAAATCATAAGAGAGTCACTGAAATCTTTTGTTGCATATCCTAGAAAACTTATACGATTTAACACTATTTTTTAAATTGAAGTTATGTGTCAATTAAGGGCATGGATATGTTAGTAATTTTTTATCAGTGAAACTCGAATTTGACAATTTTTTTGAGCATGGGAAGGGGTATTAGACAGCTGCATACTTGGTAGAAGAATGTAAAGGCAACGCTTACCTAGCCAACGCTTAGATCCGGCTCTACCCAAACTTTTCTGGTTCACCCCAACATTACCCACTTGTCCGCCTGTTGCTGAGCAGTTTTTGGATATCAAACGGACCTCTCCAGAAGGTAATTTTAATGTGGCCGATTTCCCCTCTTTTGCAATCAGTTTCGATTGCTGTTTTATATTCAAATTTTGCATTTTATTTTATCGTCATCTTTCTTATATATACCTTTCCTTCAGATAAATCTAAAACTCTAGAGTATATCTTTCCACAGGTCAAAGCTGTTTTTTTTTATTTGTTAGAAAAAGAGAATTTCCTATTCAATAAAAAAATAGTAAACTGGAAGTGAAAGTTTCTTAGGCTTGCATTCACTACCACAGAATCCGCCGTCAACAGCGGCAGTTAGCGCCTTGGTATTTGCATTCGAGCCATTTCTAACACAGATTTTCTCATGGAATGAGTTGGAGAAGAAGAGAGAAGATTACCCAGAATTATGAGATATGACTTGTCCGGATGTACAGGAAGTTGGTATTTAGGTGCTGCAGGTTTCTGTGAAGGCAAAGGAAGAAGATGCAGAATGGCAATTGGTGTTTTAGCAGAGAACAGGTTAGTAGTAAAGTGAGGAGCTTATTCCTTCTTGGGTCTATAAAAGGGTTCATTTTTTCTATTACTACTTGTTTTCTAATATACTATCATATCTTCTATGCATCTAGCTGATTATTGTGCATTTGTGAAGATCAGAACCTATTTGGTGTCTTCAATGTCTCAGCTTTTACGGTTATAGCAATGATTTGTTCCATGTTACAATATGCTCGCATCAAATCTTGGATTCCCTGTCAGATTTAAGGCCATTTTGCATGTCAAATTTTGTAAGGAAAACAACCTTTCTGCTAAGAAGAAGCGAAACAAATGGAACATGGTCAAGAAAACATCACAATTTTCATGTTACTATCCATTTTCATCTTTTGTATGTGTTAAAATATGACAATTTTGCAATATTTGGTAGTTGAACCTGCACTTTGATTGACCATAATTTCGGCCCGGCAATTGCCAGACATTTATATATTGATCAGCTTCTTCTATCATTTATATATTTGCGTAGGCATCGTTTTCTTATTTTACGACTTATGGATAGTTTAAGTAATAATGAAATTGACTTAAGTTATGATTAAAAAAATGATTCATTAGGAAACCAATTCCTGTGGACCATCGAAATGTGGATAGAATCATCCTTAATTCTGCAAGAATCTGTGTTAAATTAGAGGTAGCGAAGCCACTCACTGGTTCCATTTGGATCTGTTTCAAGGACCTGGCTCACTGGTTCACATTGTTTCCCAGGTCTCCACGCTGGTGTAGAAGGAAAATATGTCATATAGGGACCTGAAACATATGGGAAAGGAGCTTGTTGCAGTGGTGGGGGTTGAAGGTGTGTCACGTCAGATGAACTGCAACAGCTCAACATACCATTTTGCACCTCATGCAAAGACAACTTCGGCAAAGTTAAAATATGATCTTGACAATGATTTTGCTACTGTTCAGGGGTTATACACTAATTGTAGTTGGAATAGCTGATAATACACAGAAATGCAGCAAATTTCGAAGTCTGCTTCGAAACATCTCCAGATTGCATCTTGCTTCTATCCTCCCCTGTCAACTCTTGCTAACGGCCATCGGGGTAAGGTTTTGACTAAGGCTGAATAGAGGAATAGTATAATTTGCTCGTAAGCAGCAAGGCTTTTTCCTTTTATAGTCTTAAACCTTCTTATTAATTATTTCAAGATCCAGGAGCAAAAGTTGAGGTGGGAATTTATATATGGATGTTTTAATTTTGCATGTTTTGTTGATTGAATTTGTGAAATATGGACTTAGATTTTCATTGGGTTATCTGCAAATTCAACATTTTGATGACTATCATGATTAAATGATATATTCGCATTCCAGATTGTTGACAAAATCAGACAATTCAACTCTGTTTACTTTTCTTTTACCACTACTGAAGTAATTATTGTTGTTGCTTGTTGTTTCCGATGTTCTTCTGTTGTACTTTCAGGTTGATTGTTACAGCAGACAATGAAGAATCGAGTTTTTGTTGAAATTTTCACTATCAGAAGGAACATTTTTTGATGAAATTGTCACTACTAAAAGCTAGAAAAAGTAATTGAGGGAGAATAGTTTCCCAATTGCGATATTCTGGTGTTGTTAGGCAGAAAGCGTATAAAATTAGTGGGATGTGCCAAATTCTATTTCCAGTCTTGTGGTGCATATTATTGACATTCATGTAGATCACCTTCAAGATGTTGTGGCAAACCTTGAGATTGAGATGGATAATGTTGAGTTGGAGCTGGACAGTGGATGCATATATCATTGCATCATAGGTGTGAAATTTTCATTTTTTACACCTATAAATATAATTATTTATATAAATATAATTATTTGCCAGTTAGATCCGAGCATTTAATGATCCTAACTTCAGCCCGGCAATTGCCGGGCTCCTTCAACTAGTAGATAATTAAAAAATGAATATGTTCTAGAAAAGAGTCTTTATAGAGTAAATTTTTTACAAATTAATAGTGTTGGGATCGGTCAAATTTATTAATTTAGAGAATTATTAAATTATCTATAAATTAATAATTTATTAATTTAAAGAGTTTTTTGTGTAAGATGATGAGTTTTTGCATAAATATATGTATAGTTTATGACATGAAGTTTAATGATATTATTACTATCATCGAGAACAATGTTGATGATGAAGATGAAGATGATATCGTGTCTTCGAAATCTGTTACCCGAAAGGAAGCACTTTTGGCGTCTAGAACTCTTCACAAATTTATTGTTACAATTCGAAAACACAACACCGGAACTAATGAATGCAATAAGGAAAGTTAGAAATGAACTCTAATGTGGTTTGAACTTTAAGAAAAAATACTATAAAGTAATATTTTAAATAAATTGTAATTATATTATTTCAATTTGTAATGATTATTAATTTATTATTTTATCAATTTCATTAATTTTTTAACTAGCCCAAGTCGGGACCGAACAAATTTATTATCTTAGAGAGATTATTAATTTATAGAATATTAATTTATAGACGTTTTACTGTAGATAACATTTAAAGACATTAAATGTTCTTGAGCCTAAAGGGACCCTGACATGAGTTACTGTTTTATTATGTGTCTTTATAGCTAAGTATCTTTATATTCCATTTATGAAGACTAAACTCCATATATTTATATCCATATGTTGTTGTTGTTGTGATTTTTTGTGAAGAATATATTATAATAGTATATTTTTAACCATTATTGAAATAATAATTCGATTCAAAAAAGTTGTCCCAAAAAAGCCTCCATCCCTAGTCCTATCTATTCAAGAACGTTGATATTTAATTTATTTGTGTCTCGGTCTCATAGATTGTAACGTTGAATATCTAGAATTTCTGATATTGAATATTTATTTTTCAAAGTTCTTCGTATTTTTATGACATTTCAAATTAAAAATTTCAATGTGCTAATAAGATCATTATTAATATTATTGAATGTTTCAACAAGAACTAGAATTATACATTTATTATTTCCCACCATTTCCACAAGAAAAGCCACCACAACTTGTATATGGAAGCATTATAAATTCATTGAAATACATGTATAATCTACACAACAAAAATAAAATGATGAACTCTTCATTAATATTACTCCTCTTCTCAATTTTTCATTTAGCTTTAGGTTCACCTCATAATACTCAATCCTTTCTCCAATGCCTAACCCTTCGAAACAACTCTTTTATTCCCAACAACATTACATTTACACCAAATGATTCATCCTATTCGACTGTCTTGAACTCGGGTATATTCAATCTTCGATTCGCCTCAAACTCGAGCCCTAAACCTCTGGCTGTGATCACTCCAGTCGACGAATCCCAGGTTCCGCCAGTGGTGGAATGTGCCAAAGAACATGATTTGCAAATTCGAATTCGGAGTGGTGGTCATGACTATGAAGGAGCTTCTTCTATGTCTCGCCTTCCTTTTGTCATACTTGATCTATTGAACCTCAGGTTTAGTGCATGGCTTTTAATTCACGGTTTTTTTAGAAGGTGTTTTCATGCAAACAATAAATAAACAACCCACTTTTAAATCAATAATTCTACTTAAGTTTAAGACTTTTTTTAATATAATATATTATCTCCAATTCATTATAATAGTAACAAACATTCTCATTGTCAAGGTACAAATTTAGTCATTAATTAGTTATTTTTATATGAACTATAAAAAAATAATAGCATAGAAATACTTTTAAAAACTTCATTGATATCATAAATTTTATATATTTTGGATTAGTAAATAAAAAGTAGTAATTAAAAAGAACTGAACTGGTAGCATGTTTCTATATATACTTTTTTATTATTATAAGAAAGAGTTTGATTTTTACACTCCAAATAAACATTTGATGACTATACTCCATTATCTCAGTTTTATCCTTCACTTTGCTCAAAAAAAATGTACAATTTATGATAATTGAAGCATAGTTATAATCAGGGGCAAAATCAAGATGAAAATTAAGAGGGCCAATTTAATACAAAAGTAGTTTTAAGTAGTTAAACAACATACTGTACTATATAATAAAAGTAGTTTTGTTAAGAGGCAACACTATCCACACCAACATAGTGTTTTATTTTGTAGTGAAATTACTATTTTACAACCAACTTAACACCCTAACTTTTTTCAAATAAGGGAGGGCAAAATGATAATTTCACTCCTCAAACCACTGTTTCGTTGTGTGGGTATAACAGATCAGTTTGTGAAGACTTGAATGTTTATTCTATAACATTAATATATCTAAGCTTTGAAACTAAATAAGATTGAGTTAAATATAATTGAGTTTTTAAGTAGTTATTAGTCAAATATGTATTACAGTATTTTTTATAAGATTGGACTACGTTATAATTGACCCCTCCACATTAATTTACCATTCTGCCCTTCAGGTCAATCTCTATCGATGTTGAAAGTAACACTGTATGGATTCAATCAGGAGCAATTCTTGGAGAACTCTATTATAAAATTGCCCAAGCAAGTTCAACTCTTGCATTTCCAGCAGGTAAGCATATATACTATATATTGTTATATTATACTCCCTCCGTCCATAAAAGATTGTTACATTTTGACTTTTGTTGGTCAAACATAACAAAATTTGATAATTAATTCTCATTAAACGATAAGAAATAATAGTCTTGTGGTATCTTGTTAGATTCGTCTCAATATATATTTTTGAAATATCAACTTTTTATAATTTTTTCTCATGTAGAATAATAGATATGTACGTTTTAGGGATGGAGGTAGTAGATTTGATTGCTAATATATATAGTTCCAGATAGTGCTATTTAGTTTCGAATAGTGATAATGTTGTATATTAGTTTTCAAAAAGTAGTATAGTGTGGTCCCTAAACCTGTTATAGACGAATAATTTCGGGTTAATATGCAACATTTGACACTTTGAGAAACTATATTGCAATACATGTGACAACATTAAGAACTAGATTATTGGTCACTAATAGGGACCTAACTTCACTAAGGTCATTGTTAAGATGCACATCCCATATCAAAAGTCGGTGTCCTTTGGAGTCAATATATAAGATGTTGGGCTACTCCGTCTATTGCTAATTGATTTTAGAGTGGAACTGATAGAATCTTAACCGTTATACACAATATATGTGAGACTATATTAGCAATTAACTCTTATATTATACACTTTCTTTGTGTAGGTGTATGTCCTACACTTGGTATAGGTGGGCATTTTGCAGGAGGAGCATACGGCACATTGCTACGGAAACACGGTCTTGGGGCTGACCATGTTATCGATGCTCGAGTAGTCGACGCGAATGGAAGAATTCTGGATAGAAAGTCCATGGGAGAGGACCTTTTCTGGGCGCTAAGAGGAAGTGGAGGCGCTAGTTTCGGGGTCATTTTGTCATGGAAGATAAATCTAGTGCCAGTCCCAGAAACAGTGACTGTTTTCACAGTTCAAAGAACTCTGCAACAAAATGGAGCAGAGTTAGTTCATCAGTGGCAAAGTATTGCACATAAGTTCGACGAGAATTTGTTCGTTAGGGTCGTTATCACTAGAATCGGGTCAGTTGAAACAGGAAATGCAACTATAGGAGTGACGTTTAATTCATTGTTTCTTGGCGGGGTTGATAAGCTTCTCGCGTTGATGCAAACAAGTTTTTCGAAATTAGGATTGGTTAGAGAAGATTGTGAGGAGATGAGTTGGGTTGAATCTACACTATACTTTAATGGCTTCCCTACACAACCTGTTGATTTTCTGCTAAATCGATCTGCACTCCCTAAGCGGTATTTCAAAGCGAAGTCTGATTATGTAACACGCCCGATCCCTTTGGCTGCATTTGAAGGTACATATCAACCTGTTCGAGAATCTACTCCCACATTGTATATATTAATTCGTTATGAGCTTTATTTTTCGACAACTAATTCGCTTTAGTATGTGCCACGCTCTTAACAACGCAAGGTTCAATTTTCTTGAATAACGCCTTTCTTGTAGTGCAAGTTACTAAAATGAGTAATTGGTGATTTATATTTGTGAATAGGTATATGGGATTTGTTTTACGAGGAGGAGGCGGCCGGAGCAGTGGTGATTTTCGCACCATATGGAGGAAAAATGAATGAAATCTCGAAATCCGCGATACCGTTTCCACACAGAGCTGGAAATTTATATAGCATCCAACATTTGGTGTATTGGAATGCAGAAGAAAATGCAGAATCTGAGAAATATATAACATGGATGAGGAAGTTGTATAGGTATTTTGGTACTTATGTTTCCAAGTCACCTAGAGCAGCATATATCAACTATAAGGACTATGATTTGGGACAAAATGATTTGGGAAATACAAGTTTTGCAAAAGCTAGCATTTGGGGAAGTGATTATTTCATTGGCAACTTCAAGAGGCTTGCTCAAGTCAAGTCTGTTGTTGATCCAGGAAACTTTTTCAGAAATGAGCAAAGCATCCCACCTCTTTATTATAATAGAAAAAATTGATAATAGATCATTGCATTTTTATATATTTTTAATAGTACCCATTTTAATAAAATATTCATAGAAATAAAACACATCATGTTTATATAAATGGTGGAATAATTTGTTGTTGTAATGTTACCACAGGCACATACATAAATACATATGCTATATTCAATTTTCTATAGAAAGTAGACTTGCCTGTGTTGTGTACATATTGTTAGGAAGTAAGTAGTAGTAAAACATATACTAATATTTATATTCTAGATTAAAATATAGTTTTTTTCCAAAACAATTTCAAATAACAAAAAAGAAATCGTAGTTATGTGTAGTACACATTTACTTTAAAACAGATTCGACCCGCCTCCCATATATGCTTTAGGACTAGCAGGCGTCTATCTTCCAGGATAAAACGGATAGAAGAATTAGCATTAAAAGCATTCTAATAATCCTTCTGCAAACTATTTTTTCAGTATGTAAGCTATTGCCTCAAAACAAAAGAAACATATAAAAAATTAGGGTTATTGACACATTCGATCACTCATGTTTTATGACGTTCACCATTCGATCACTCATCTTTCATTTTGACCTTTTGATCACTCATGTTTCAATGTCACGTCTCAGTTGGTTTGTGGATTGACTTTTCCGTTAAACTCAATTTTTAGCCAAACTAGTCCTTAATTTGGAGGGGTAAAATAGTCAATTGACATATATGTCAATTATAAAGTACTTGTACATATGGTCATATAATAATTCTAATTACTTGGTTAAGTAAATGATACCTCCTTAACATGTCTCCTAATGAAAATTACTTATTGAAGATCGGCCTTTGAGATTTATTTTTGATGTTTATTGCGGTGCTTCCTTATCTCTCTCAATGAAAATAACAAAGGATATTGCAATGCATCATAACAACCATATTAATGTTTTATTTTGTGATTGTAGCCTGAGTGTGAATGAATGAATGATGTCTCTGTCAATTGGGACATTATAATTATTACCTTCAACCCATATTTAACTATGAAAGTTCTTTATCCATTACGTGTGTTAGACCAGATGTTAAAACAATAGGTTTAACAGAAATGTATGACAAGTAAGTAAATCAACATAGAGAACTTGGTAACCCAGTTTAGTGCACAAGCACCTACGTCTGGGGGGCAGCCTACCCAAGGGAACAATCCACTATATGAATATGTGACATATTTTGTAACCTTTTGAAGAATACAGCATACTCATTTTTTGCTTTAATATATTTCATTATGTTTTTATCAAAGCTTCACTAACATTTCTTGTTCCATTATGTTCAGTCGATTTTGCACCTCAGGATCAATATCGTGAAAATATAACTGACAATAACTTGATTTTTCATTGTGAGGATAATCAATCCACATAAAACTTGATATACTTGCTTGTACTTGAAATGTACAAACTCCTTTTTCGTTAGAAGCAAGCTCCTTGTCCAGATTGACTATATATGGAATGGGTAAATGCAAAAATAGAATTGTAAAGTCGAACGTTAGAGCAAAACTCTAGAGCTTCCTCTATTTGATGTAAGTAAAAAAATTCAAGTTCTTCAGGAATAACACTTGGGCTAGCTATATTTTCCCATTGTCACAACAAAATATTAGAGGCTTATATTCGAATGAACAAATATAGTATTTGTATGTCATCCTTAATAATGACTATTTTTAGTAAAAAAAATTCTGAAGTACATACTTTCAGTTTCATAAGCAATCGACAGAGCTCTAAGAAGCCAATCCATCCGATGTTCAGTTCGTACGTACATCATTAATTCATTATTATCATGGAAAACTCCGAGTTGAGTAGCCTTCCTTTTTGTCCTAGATAATTTTTCATTTTCAACACATTTGGTTCATTGTTGTTGCATCATGTTTGAATACATTGCTGTCATCAGTTTGAATATAAGATCTTTATCTAATCCTGTTAACAAATTTTGAATATATTAAAAAAAATTAAGACAATAGCTTCATATAATATGTAATAAAATATATTTGATAAATTATTAAGTTCTTAAAATATATTGTACCTATATATATATATTTAAAATAATGTATCTTGTTTTTAATTCTCGCGAGTTGACTCTTTAAAAATTGAATTCAATGATATTAATAATTTGAATGATCTTTAAGGAAAAAACAAAGGAAGCTAAAATGAAATGAAACTATATAAGAGTAATTAAAGTAAACATATGAGAACATTAATAAAATAATTCAGATCTATATAATTTAACAGAAACATAAATTAAATCAATGTAATATCAATTCTCATTATGTAATAATTTGGTTTCATACCCAACTAAGTATATTATATTTTATATCTTAATTTATTCAATTCATGTTTTAAAAATAATTCATAGGTTGAGATTCATGTTAAACGAAGAAAATAATGAAAACTCGCTCATACTTGATCGATAAAATAGACTTTTTATAATTGTTGATCATCTTTCAAATACAGAGTTTAAAAAAAGTTATTAATTGTAGCCTACATATAAAAAGCTCTTTAGTTTTCACACTAACAAAATACAATGCTTTTAATATCTATTTTAAAGTAATTATTTTTAAATATGATGTAAAATTGTCTGTGCAAAGTATATCAAAATCAATTATTCAACTTAGTTTTACATTTAATATAAAAATTCGATACAAATTAAAATTGTGTATATCATATAACTTGTAAACTTTTTTATTTTGAGTATTGAAAATTAACATTTCGCACGAATGGAAGTATACTATGTAAAGAAAATATTTTTACATTAATTAAATTTATTAGTGATGTTGTGAAGGTATGAACTTTCATAAAGAAAGAGGAGTTTTGACATAAATAGAACATGATATATTTGTAGTTTCATAAGTCTCCTTTATGTATTACGTAAAAAAATTATGATTTTTATATGATATAATTGTGATTTCAGTATTATATGGAGTTGGAATTTATTCGGATGCGATAGATATTTTTTATATGCTATTTACTTTTTTTATGGAGATTCTTGTAATACTAAAGGTGGAATATAAGAAAGGTGGAGTATATTTAATAATAATTTTATCTCATTAGAAATTAAATAAATATCATATAAAATAACTCATATAATGATGTTTGTGTCATAAAATAAATGTAAAAGTTACCAGAAGACCATATATTTACAATATATTTATTTCTATTAATATTTCTCTATTTGTTACCTATTTTTAATTAAAATTGAAATTCGATTAGATATGGTTAATTGGTTGTTTTTGTTTATTTTGGAACTTGATTTAGTTTAACTGTATTGATCACTCGTTAGATAGATCATTTAGGTTCTATATCGAGTAATTAATCTTATGTTCCAATTAAATTGATATGTACTAGTTGGCACACCATTATTCCTCATCCTTACTTCTTCACATTCTCCAGCTTCATAAGTATTGACGAATGAACTTTGTGTGAGGAGTCACATGACCTGGTGAGTGGTGACATTTGACTCAAGTTTCCAACTAACGGGGCTTGGATTTAAATCTTATTGGAGATAATTTATCTCATATTTCACTCTAACTGTATTTTATATAAGAATTTTCTTATTCGTTGCTTGAAATATCATGGTATTCAAAGTCTCTTATCGTTAATTTACAAACAACAAACAAATAGATTAATTTACCATTATGCCCCCAAAATACTTGTGAATTAGTTAAACCTACATAAATAAGTGGAACATATATTTACAAGTAATTATTGGAAAATCATTTTATGTTGTCATATGCTATCTAGGAAGCATTATTCACAAGGGTGCCTATTGCATCTTATTAATGTGTAGGCAGTCATCAACACATTACAACAATATTACATCCCCTATAATAATAACATTGATTCACCTGGTTATTCAAGCTAAAATAAACCTCCATATACATTATAAATAAAATTATAGGAGAGTATTATTATATTATATCATGCACCACGACTACTACAGAAAAGGGCTTCAATAGCTCTTTTTTTAGGCGTGCACCGAAATTCCAGTGCTGGGTTCGGCTATGATTTGAGAGTGACACTTATTTTTTTATCCAGACAACATGGTCCTTTGGCAAGAAATGACAAATTGGGACAGTTCCAGGAGCAACCTTTAGCAACACAAATGCCATATGTTTTGCATCCCATGGTGAGGTATCAAGATGACAAATTGCAGGGGATTTAGCTTTCCCACCATGATCACCAACCAAAGAAACCATATAAAGCTCAGTTTCATTTGTTTTGTGACAATAGAACACTGCATATGGATAAGCCTGCTTGTGGCACACTACTGAGGAATCCATAGCCATTTTCTTCACCCCATTAATGGTATAATAGCTCTGGAATCCTGCTGCATCTTCGATTTCGGTTGAGATGGCTTCAACTTTGTTGTTCTTTATGTTTCCAAACATGGAGATGGTGGAATCAATCATGTCTTCCAAAGAAGTTGAGCAGAACTTCTCTTCTCCTCTCATCTCTGGCGCCTCACAACCTTGAATTGTGTTGTTGATGGCTTCAGCCTCTCTTGATTTGGGATTAACCGAAAATCGGGTGAATATTTCGGGCAATTTGGATGAATGGAAGGGGATTGTGTTGGATGTTTGGCGAGGAAAGAATAGTGATGAAGAAGGGGGAGTTTTCTTGAAATAATCCAAGTTCATTTTTTTGCCAAATGCTAGGTCCTTTTGCAAGAAGAACATAGTAATATTGGAGGTTTTCTTGAATTCTTTCTTTTTTGCATGATAACTATTGTAAGAAAGTTGGGGAATTGGTGGTAATTGATTTGGTTCCTTCACATTTCCTTCTTGATTCTCATCACTAGCATGGTTGTAGTGAATTTTGGATGATGGTGATGATGAAGATGCCTCATTGCTTTTATCTAGGGCAAAAAAAAGTTGAATGAATCATTAATATATTGGATTCCATTGAAATAACAGAAAATGACTCGACTCGATGGAGGTAATTGCAGATATGGTCCTAGATAGTGGGACGCAATTGTACTTTAGTCTCACATAGTTACAATGTTGCAGATTAGTTTCTGCAAATGGCACAAGTGTTGCAATATAGTCACCAGAAAGTAACAAATTTTGCAGTATGTCCTCGAAAAATAGGAACTAATGTGCTAATGATTGTGACTATTGGAGATTATAACGTAACACTTGAGCCATTTTTTGGAGACTAATCTGAAACGTAACAATGCAACTATTTGAGACCAAAATACAATTTTATTCCACTATTTAGGATCAAATCGATAATTGTCTTAGACCCATGCCTCGTATTCGGAGATAATGGATAATAATTCACCAACCAGATTTTAGGAGACTTTTGATTGCGCTGGGGATTTTAGTGTTTGGCAACACAGTTTTCCAGTAGAGCTCAGGAACTGAATCTGCATGGCTGCTACCTACTAGTGCCAACTAAAACAAAAACGTATCGTTATTAAGCGAGAAAAAGTTGTTAAAATGGTATCAAATAATATGTGCAAGTTGTACTTTGGTCCCCCTAAAATAATACTCCTTCCGTCCCTAGATGATTGGTACATTTTGACTTTTCATGATTAACAAAATACGATTTCAGCAACTACTAAAAAAATGGTGAGGTTTAATTGTAAAATCTCCCGTACATCTTCCATATAATTGTAACAAGTAAACATGGATAATCATAACAATAATCAACAAAGATTATTATCATATTCTAAATAATATAGATAATTACACTCAAAAAGAAAAACAATATCAAATATTAGGATAAAAAAAATGAAAAAATGAATTGAAAAGTATATTAAATTCGTAAACAATTTACTATCATTCAAAATAATTGTTTTCTAGACAATTATTTCTTTGAAAACGGGGGAGTAATATGTAACATTATATGTTACTTACACAAAGAAATATCAAAATGTGAAGAGACTCCATCTCGGACCGGAAGAAATTAAAAGCTTTCTTGTAAGAACGATTGGAGATTAACTCAGTATTTATAGGAAAAAAATTAGATCATTTTCATTTCTTTTATTAACTTACGTTCTTGAATTCATTTTCTTTTTCTTTGAAAACAAACATGGGGGTTTAAGTGGAAGAAGATTGCATGCTTTCTGATCGTTATGATAAGCCATGTAAAAATGGAAGTTAGTTGAAGATGCATGAAACTAATGAAAGTAATGCCATATGTCGATGAGTTAATTGCCAAAATGGACATCGAGACTATATATGAGTTACATTTTAATTTAATTTTTAATAACAATAACGTAACACTTTGATCCCCGTATTAATGTTTCCTTCTAATTTCGACATCCACTACTACGGTAAGCACAAAACCGACACGCAACTTTGTTCTTTTTTTGACATATCTTCTATATCTGTGACGCAAAACAATGAAGATTTGTGTGTCGGTTAAAAGTTGTCTCGATTGTTAATTTTGTCATTGTTAGTTGCATTGCTTATATCTCAATTGGGAAAATATATAAGTCATGGTTAGTCAAATATTGTCACATACACTAATCATGTTTAGTTAACCTAATTTGTCAGTGCAGTTGAATTGGTCAAGTTTTTTTGAAAGACCAATCGTTATATCACCTAGGTTGTAACAGTGAACCACTGATTAGATGAGCACAAGTGTTAAAGCAATTGACAAATCTAATCAGGAACGAAATCAGAATGTAAAATCAAGGGGAGCCAAATTGAAAAAAAAATATTGGTGTCGACTAGTTAAAAAAGACGACATAATAAAAATTATACAATTTATCTTAAATATACTCACGGTTAGCCTAGATATGATCCTTATTCGACTAGTTTTAACAACTATTTCTTCAAAACCCGGGGGTTGTTTTACAAATACTTTCTCTTCAAGAAAACCATTTAGAAAAGCACTCTTGACATCCACTTGATGTAATTTAAAATTCATGTATGTAACTGGCGAAAGCCAAAATAATTCTAATGGATTCAAGTTGAGCTATGGGTGCAAAAGTTTCATCAAAATCAACCCCTTCGACAAGTTTGCTTTTATTAACTAAAATAATACAGGTTTCATCAAGTTTATTACGAAAAATCCATTTAGTTCTAATAATAGTACGATCATGAGGTTTTTCAACTAAATGCCAGACTTTACATCTTTCGAATTGTTCAAGTTCTGTATGCATATATATTACTCATTCCGGATCATCTAGAGCTTGTTTAACGTTCACATGGACTACTTGAGAGACATAAGCACTATGAAAGCATAAATTATTAAAAGATGAGCGAGTAGTGATACCTTGCGACAGATCACCTAGAATAAGGTTAGGAGGATGATTCTTTACCGTCCTTGTAGGCTTAGGCAAGTCAGCATGTGTCCTCCCGTGCAGATAATCGTTTACATCCTGAGGTTCAACTTCAGTTTCAACATTTCTCCCCCTTAATCGTTGCTTCCTGATCATTGGGTTTCTCCACAATTGTTGGAATGTTGTCCATTTGAATTCCTATTGACTCATCATCATCCTCAACAATATGCTTGGTAAGAGGGTTAGACTCATCAAAAGAAACATGTATAGATTCTTGAACACATCTATCCTTTTTATTATAAATAATATAAGCGCGACTATGTGAAGAATAGCCAATGAAAATGGCTTCATCCGATTTAGCATCGAACTTACCTAAGTTGTCTTTAGTGTTCAAGATGTAGCATTTACATCCGAACACTTTAAAGTAACCCACGCTAGATGTCTTAGCACACCATAGCTCATACGGAGTTTTATCTAAAGAAGGTCTAAGAAATACCCGGTTTAGTACGTGACAAGCAGTGTCGATGGCATGACCCCAGAAGTACTTTGGCAGATTGTGCTCATTTAACATTGTTCGACCCATCTCTTGTAACGTACGATTTTTGCACTCTACAACTCCGTTTTGTTGTGGTGTACGAGGAGCTGAAAAATCATGTTGTATTCCATGCTTGTCGCAATAATCTTCGAACTTTGAATTCTCGAACTCACCACCATGATCGCTTCGGATTGCCTTGATTTTCATCTCCTTCTCATTAGTAATCTTTCTGCACAACTTAGCAAACTCCTTAAACGCATCACTCTTATTAGCAAGAAATAAAGCCCATGTGAAACGAGAGTAATCAGCAACAATAACGAACACATATTTCGAACCACCCAAGCTAACAACATCCATGTCACCAAATAAATTCATATGCAACAAATCAAGCATTTTAGATGAAGAAATATGCTTAACAGATTTAAATGACGATTTATGCATCGTATCTAGTTGACATGCATCACATAATTTACCCTTTTTAAACTGGATTTTAGGCAAACCTCTTACATGATCATGTTTAGACAGCTTAGAAAGTAAATCTATACTAACACGCCCCAAACGTCGATGCCATAAATCCACATTATCATGCGTCACATTCATACACACATTACTTGCATTCACTTTATCAAAGTCAACATAATAAACATTATTTAAACGAAAACCATGCATAATGAAGGATGAAGCATAATGAGAAATAACACATTTGTCTTTAGAAAAAGACACATCATAATCATTATCACATAGCTGGCTCACACTAAGCACATTAAATTTCACATCTTGAACAACTAAAGCATCTTTAATTTTAAAGCAATTATTCTTACGAACTGTACCTTTACTAAGAACCTTAGCGGAGTCATTGTTTGCGAAAGTTACTGAACCGCTAGCTTTATTTCCCAACTTTAAAAATAATGAAGCATCACCCGTCATATGCCTCGAACATCCACTATCGACCATCCATACATTTCTTTTTCTAACGGTCGAGTGGTGTACCTGCAATTATAATCAGATTCTCACTGTAGGTACCCATACTTGCTTGGGTCCTTTAGGGTTAGTATTTTCAGCTGGTTTACGTACAGTCCATCTAGGTCTTTGCCACCAAGGTATAAGCGTTCCCAACTCAGCTAAATAACGAACAGGACATAAAGTTGAAAAGTGATTACCCTTTTCACAATAAGAACAACTAAAACGAACTTTTGGAGTCAAATTAGTATTGATTTCATTTTGATAAGATGTAACTCCTGGTACAAATTTTATAGATGGTGAAGTACGGTTAAAAGTAGGAGTTTCATCTTCCTCAAAGCCCAAGCCTCGTTTATTAACTTGTTTAAATTGAGACTCGAGAATTACATTAAGTTTATCAGTTCTCATGTCAAACTTGACTAGCTTACTTTTTAACTCGTCAATTTGAGTGGCAGCTTTTGCCAAGTTTTGTTTTAACTCAAGTTTTTTCCAAATCAACGTACCATGATTTAAATCATTTTCAAGATTGGTAACGGAAATCTTATTTTCGACATCAGCAACTTTGGAATTTAAAATTTTGTTGTTTTGCTGAAGTTCTCGATTTTTCAACTTTAATTTTTCACAATACTTAATAAGATTTGCATTGAGCTCATTTAAGTTGTCAAAAGTGAAACAATGGTCATCACAATCACATTCATGCTCAATTGTCAGTATCGGAAATAGATGAAGTATCAGAAATTACAACAAGTGTGTCGCTTCCCATCAAACACACCACATTAGCTACGTCCTCCACGTCCGAGTCCGTCTCCTCATCACAATTTTGATCCCAAGTGGCTTTCATAGATTTATTGGTTGGTTGAGATTTCCTTTTAATTAGCCGAGGACATTTCCCGTTCATGTGTCCAGGTTTGTTGCACTCGAAACACTTTGGCGGATCATTTTGATAGCTCGAAGACTCCTTTTTTCGATCAAATTTTCCTGTCTTGTCATATGTATTCTTGTTAAATTTCAGAAACTTCTTGAATTTCTTCGCTATCATAGCCATCTCTTCATCACTTTCATAATCGCTACCTTTATCATTCATGAACTTCTCCATGGTACTGAAAGCGGGGTTTTTCTTTGCCTTCTTCCTTCCCTTCCGATAAGCAATCACTTCTTCTTCAGCTTGAATTGCTCCGATCATATCTTGGTGAGGCCAAGTCTTCAAATTGTGAGATTTAGTCTAGACCCCAATTTTTGTTGTGATAATCATCACTTAGCGCCTCGAGCATCTTCCCATTTTGATCCTCAAGACTTAGCACCTTTCCATAAGCTGCTAGATCATTCACTATTTTCCCAAACCTTTGTGTCATCTCCTTGACCTGTTCACCCTCCTTCATCTCAAAGTGCTGAAATTCTCTATTCAAAAGTCGGACTTTGATGGTCTTGACTTGCTCCGTTCCAAGATTTGCCACTTCTAGATAATCCCAGATTTCCTTTGCCGTTTTACAATGCTGGATTCTTCCATACTCCTCACGGCAAATAGATGTCAACAACAAGTTCATAGCCCTAGCATTCATGGAAACCTTCCTCATCTCATCTGGACGAAGTTCAGCAACATCAATCTTGTCAACATCTTCAACAGGCACTTCAATCACCCTAGCTGCTCCAGCCTTTTTCTTTCCTCATCATATGCACCTTCAGCAGCCGTACTGCCAGGTTGAATAGTTTTCAGCACAATAGGTACCAATGGACCATCCTGGATGATCCTCCACAGCATATAGTCGATGCTCTTCACATAATTTGTCATTCGACCCTGCCAATAGTCATAATTAGTACCATCATACAACGGAGGCCTAGCACTGGACATACCTTCCGCACAAAGGGTTCCAGGGTTCATTATGCCGGCCATAGATCGTTTAAACTACGAGAAATTAAGCTTTTAATGTAGAACACGAGCTCTGATACCAATTGTTAAGTAATACGTGATCCTTAGAGGGAGTGAATAAGGATTACTTCTCTTTTTGATACTTTTTCGATTTATGTATAATTACGACAAAAGTAAATGCTCACTATATTAATATAATTGAGATACAATTAAAGCGGAATACATAATATAGCGATAAAACTGAACGATACGGAAGTATAATTTAAATGCAATAAAGTAAATAGTTAAGGGATAGAGATGCTCAGAGATTTTAGCGAGCTTCGGTTCCCCTACTGCTCGACCGTCGGCTTTCCAACCTCGGGATTTTTGTAATGATCACTAGTAAAATATGGAACGCCTCCAATGTTTAATACAAGCAATCAACTTCTTCTAGCTATCCCTAACTAGAAACCCAAAGCACCTTCAGGATTTCAAAACTCCTAATAATCCTATTAGGAACCCAAGAACGCGCTCTCAGGATTTTGATGAACTATGGAATAAAGTAAACGATTACAAGAATCAAACAATGAACACTCAAGCTATCTCTCTTAGATTAGGCGATTGTAAGTGCTAAAGTTGTGTGCAATTGATCACAAAACGTTTAGGATTGACAATGGTGAGGATTACTTCTCAATGGAATAAGTGTGGGATTTTATAGTTGATAATTACCCTAGCATCGGACCTTGGTCGGTACTTCACGAAGTGCCGATCAAGTCCCGTTACACTGTAACGGTCATCTGGGATACGCGATCGGACCTTGAGTCGGTACTTCGTGAAGTACCGATCAAGTCCCGTGATTAGCTACGCAACCAGTTGGTATTTGAGTCGGTACTTCACAAGTTCCGACAAAACTCCGTGAATGGCTACGAGGCTAGTAGGTACATAAGTCAGGACTTAGCAACCTCCGACCCAAGTACCGGTTACGGCCTCTCGCGAACCCTAACACTTCGGAACTTGAGTAGGGACATGGTCAAGTTCATATCAAGCTCCTATAGTGTGATATCAACTTGAAAACGATTTTTCTAAAGCTTTTAGGGTAAATTTGGATCAAGAAATGTAGCACAAATTGACCTCTTTATATCACAAAGATATATCATTCAATTTCGGCTATATTTCGAGTTTCAAACATAAAACATTTTAACAAAAAAACTCCACAGTTAGTTTTTCTTAAAACAAGATATATTCCTTTTAATTTAGGAAAAATTAAAAACCTTTAGCACCTAATATCATATAATCGTAGAGAGAATGCTTGTGAATTCTTACAAAGACGCAAATACGAAACTATAAAAATCTTCAGGTCTTCGTCTTTGTCTCTGATTGAGTTTCGCCTTCATCCTTCCGGATTGAAATAGAATAACGCTGAATCTAGGCGACACACATTGTTAAATCATCACATGTAATTTGTTATCTTCAAAACAAAAGAGTATGTCGATTTTTCAATCAACAACGACCTCTCTGGTCATTGATAAGGCAACCAACGTCTCCCGAGGACGTTGGGGCCAAAAACTGTTTTTTTTTAGTTATTCATATAGTCATTTTTTATGGTGATTTTTTTTATATCAATTTTATGATTTATTACTTATTATATAATAGTAGTGACATTAATAAAAATAATAACACTATATAATTTCGAGAATAAATTAATTTTTACTTTTTAATTATGTTTAAATTTCAAGATACAACGTTGATGCATTTATTTTTTAATTATTCATATAGTCATCTTTTATGATGAATTACTATTCTCACTAATTGACTATCTTGCCCCCCTATTTGGAAGTGTGGTGATTGAGAGAATTAAGTGGGAGGGGTAAATTAGTAATTTCTATTTTGTCCCCCCTATTTGGAAATTTAACGGTGTACCTTCGAATTTAAACATAACTAAAAAATAAAAATGAATTGAATCTCGAAATTATATAGTGTTATTATTTTTATTAATGTTACTAATATTATATTAAATAATAAATCATAAATTTGATAAAAATTCATCATAAAAAATGACTATATGAATAAAAAAAAACATAGGACGTTGGTTGCCTTACCAACGTCCAATGCAGCCGTTGATAAGGCAACTAACGACTGTGGAAGTCGTTTGGCCCAAAACGTCCTTGGAGGACGTTGGGGGCAATTTAGGAATTTCAGGGGCAAAAACACTGTTTGAATGTGCATATATTATCGTTTTGATGAAAGGGCGAAGTAACTCCAATGGGCAAGACCACCTTAAGGGATCCCCTCGCACACCCCCACCGAAAGCACACATCACCTATGCTCCAAGATAGTGGCATACCTATATAGTTCGGGCCTGCTCACCCAAACAGTCACTTTTTTTAAATAGAAGAATTATATGGTTATAAGAAAATTAATATAGAAGTTAAGATTTATGTTTATACTTAAGTACATTAAGTATTTTGAACCACCACTTGAAAAATTTATCAATTTCGAACACCCAATCTAAAATACCTAGATATCCAAAAACATCAAACTTTCAGCAATTATTAACATCATATGAACAATAATGAAAAAACAAGAGAACATCGAATGACCTAGTGGTTAGAAGGCTTTACTCTAACTTAGAGGTCCTAGGTTCGATTCTCATTGTAGGGGTGGAAAAAAAAAACAATAATGAAAACAACAAGAGTGCAAATACCATAAAAGTCATATTTCTAATAATCGTATTAATTGTCCGATAAGATTTTTATGAGACATTAATTTTTTTTGATAAATATGAGACATTAATAATTAGCTATATTTGTCCTTGTGAAACTTGAAGATGCTACAACAAATGTGACCACAGTATCAATCACAAACTTTGTTTGCTTTACAAAATACAAAAAATAAAATAGCAACAAAGACTCTTACAGAGGATAACATCTTTATCATTATCCTCAAGAAAAGAATCAATTAAAATCCCTTTCTTTTCCACATCAATTAAAAATAATTACACAAAATTAAATTCTAACCCAAAAAATAGAAGAAAAATCCCTAAAGAGCCTTCCCTTGGTGGTAACCATAGTATGACAAGTACCACCTAACAAACTTCCTCAACCCGGTTTGCAAATCGGTTGCGGGTTTATACCCGAATTCTCGTCGGGCCGAACTAATATTCGCATGGGTAAATGGTACATCCCCATTTCCGGGCATTTCAACCCAATTCTTTTTAGCCTTAACCTTCAATTGCTTCTCCAGGATACTAACCATCATAGGCACACTAACTGGGGCAGTGTTGCCCAAGTTAAAGATCCGATAAGGAGCCGGTCCGCGCTTCTTCCCACCCGACCCGGTACTCTTCCCCGAAGTATCCAAGCTCCCCAAACACCCCTTCACAATATCATCAATGTAGGTAAAATCCCGAGCCAAGTCAACATGGTTCTTGCCCCGATAGACAGTAATGGGCTTCCCTTGCAATATGTTCTTGGTGAAGGAAAAATACGCCATATCGGGTCTGCCCCACGGGCCATAAACCGTAAAGAATCTCAACCCGGTCATTGACAACCCGTATATATGATTGTAAGTATGAGTAATCTCCTCCCCGGCTTTCTTCGTTGCAGCGTAAAGGGAGGCGGGTTGATCAGTCCGATCCGACTCAGAAAATGGTACTTTTTCATTCAAGCCGTAAACCGAACTCGAACTCGCCCAAACAATCGCCGGTTGCGGGTCGGCATTTTTGCACCTTTCGAGAAGCGTAACCAAGCCAGCTATATTGCTATGAATATACGATTGCGGATTCTTCATAGCGTATCGAACCCCAGCTTGAGCAGCCAAATGCATCACGTGCGTAAATGCCACCACATCAAACAATTTCTCAAGCAACCTTTGATCATTCAAATCACCTTCGACAACAAATATGTT
Organism: Echium plantagineum; assembly: GCA_003412495.2. Classification (NCBI taxonomy): domain Eukaryota; kingdom Viridiplantae; phylum Streptophyta; class Magnoliopsida; order Boraginales; family Boraginaceae; genus Echium; species Echium plantagineum. Next base: position 6,317,433 of record CM016568.1, on the reverse strand, counting down.
GCTAGCACCAAGAAGCTTGACCCTGTCTCGTTTCAACGACGGGTCATAATAGTTGTTGAAATTGTCGAGCCCCACGACTCCGTCCCCTCGTTTCTTCAAGGCGAGGGAGACGTGGGTGCCCACGAACCCAGCAGCCCCAGTGACCAGCACGGAGAGCCCTTTGGGGCGGCTGATCTCGGCCGAGGAGCGCACTTGGCGCTCCCATTGGATGCCACCCCAGGTGGTGGTGAAGTACTTGCTACCAGTTGAGATAAACGAGTGAAAACTGAGATAGGAAGCTGTTAAAGCAATCAAGAAAAGTGCCCACAAAAACATCGTGCTTGTTGAAGTGAAGCATCTCTGAAACTGTCTGTTTGACCGCTCTTTCAACTTGCCAGGTGTCGAAGGGAACACCTCATCCTCCAAAGAAACCATTTTCCTTGTCATTCAGATTCTTGGCTTATTTTCAAGAACTGGACAATCAATTTGGGACACCCTTGAGTTTAACAGCCAAAAGGGTACTCGAAAAATGGGAACTTTATGTGATTTATAAATGGAAAAGCCGAAAAAGAATCCTGGTTTATTTGGTGTCAAGAAATGGACAATCAAAAGTGGACAATCAAATTGGGACAGGGGGAGTTGATTGGGATTGAAAAAGGGGAGGAATATAATAGACAGATGCTGAAAGTAAATTGCATCTGCTAAAGGGAGGGGGGGAGGTGAAGGGTATAAAAAGAGGGGACAATAATTAAAGAAGACAACTTGCATACGCGTGAACGCGTTAAAGGACGTCGGCCAGATAGGATGAAAGAGATAGGTAATGGCTTACCAATAATATTATTTTTTAATTTAATTTAATTTTACACTCAGAATATATAGAAGAATATTAAAAGTCATAATATCACAGATTCACAGCCAGCCAACCAGTGGATATAAGAAAGTGGTGAATACTGAATAGTGAATACTAGAATTTCCACACCAAAATAGTAGTGTTTTTTTACGTCTTAAATTACTATTTTGCCCCACAATAAAATCAGTCAATGACTTCACCTATAAAAATGGAGGGTATAATTGTAATTTCACTCTCAAAATTTCTATTTGGGTGTGTATAATAGATCACCTTGATTGGTCATACACACCAAAATAGTACTCCCTCCGTTCCAAAATACTTGACTTCACGCTTTTCGAAACACAACTTCAATCATCAATTACTTTATATTTACATTATATAAAATTACAAAAAAATAATATTATGAAAGTATTTTGAAAAACGGATTCAACTATATCAATTTTATATTTTTTGGACTAATGTATATAAAGTAATTTGTAGTCAAAGTTTGACACGAATTCCCAAAACGTCAATTAAATTGGAACGGAGGGAGTATATTTTAGGAGAAATTACTATTTTGTCCTCTTTATCGTAAGTATAATCAGTCAGGAAGTTTAATTAGAGACAATATGGTAATTTTACACATGAAAACAAACACTATTCTGGATTTCTGGTGTTTATAGTCTAGGGAAATTGACACTTTTTGAAACAAATTTTTAACTTGGACCACCTTCCTTTTTTTTTTTTGCAAAATACTAGCACTCATCCTCATAAAATATCTATTTTGCCCTTACTTTGTTCACCTTTCATCTTCTTTCTTCCTCACATCTTTCATCTCACTTCCCCATCACCACCATCACCTATCACCACCAATAACCCACCCTACCTCCACCTCCAAATTCGAAACTCTACCTTCGTCCCCCCTCCCCCCAAATTCGAAATCATATCTCCATCCACATCCCACTTCCTAATTTCGAAACCATACTCCCACCTCAATTTGAAACCCCTCCTACCTTCTTTTGAAATTGAAAATGGACATAGAAAAAGGGTTTCACGTTGTTCAATGGGGTGGGTGTGAAAGTTTCAGTCTTTTTAAGGTGGGGTGGGGGAGCTCGTTTTCATGGTATGAGGAAGGGGAGAGGCAACCCATTTTGCAAAGAGGGGGTGGGCGAGCTTGTTTTTGCAGTTGGAGGGGCCTGGCGGGGGTGGGTAGGGGAAGGGAATTTTGGTATGTGATGGTGGTTGGTGGTGGTGGTATTGTAAAGAAGAAGAAGAAGAAGAAGACAGTGGGAAGAAGAAGATGAGAAGAAGAAGGTGGGCAATGATGGTGGTGGTTTAGAGTAGAGGAGGAAGAAGAAGAAAAAAAGAAGAAGGAAAAGGGTACGAAAGAAATTTGGTTTGAGTTTGGGGATAAATTAGTCAATTTATAAAGGAGAATGCTAGTGTTTTGCAAAAATTATAGTAGGATGCTCCAAGTTAAAAATTTGCTCTAAAATGTGCCAATCTATCATAATTCTCTCTATAGTCTTTCCATTCCAAAGCGCATTTAAAATACTTTAACAATTGATTTTTTTTTCTTGGACTTTTTGCCTATTGACCCCCAAACTATTGTTATTTTTTCAATCGCATTATAACTCTAATATCTTTTCAAATAATCCCCCACACCCTGTATGTGTTGTGTCAATAACTCTTCACAGTCTTACACATAGGTGCTTGACACCGGATGTGATTCTCACACTTGTCGAAATGTGCAAGACCTTCAAAATAGAAGAAAGTTAATAAGAGATGAAATGGACCTACGAGTAGGCAATTGAGCAAAAGTTGAAGCCATTGATATAGGATCATCTACTTTAAGTTTACCATCAGGAATGTTATTAACGTTAAACAAGCTCTATTGCACACCTACTTTAAGTTGAAACATCATTTTAGTTTCACAACCAAGTTGTGATGGTTATGACTTCTCGATTAATGACAGTGTTTGTTTCATTTGAAAATGTACGATTTATGGCACATCGTCTCTTCCGAATGGTCTCTATTTTTTAGATATAAACATTGAGACTTACAATATTAGTACAAAGAGGAATAAGCCAAATGACTTAGGTCTTTTTTATCTATGACACTATAGACTTGGTCACATAAGTGATAGACACATAAAGAAACTTCATTCTGATGAAATCATGCTTGCTAGGCAAATAGTCATCTTTCATAAGAACCATATTAGGAATCATACATATCGATGTGTGTGGTCCAATGAATACTCCCGTTGGAGGAGGTCACTCATACTTCATCAATTTCACTGATGACCTCAGTACATTTAGTTACATATATCTACTGAAGCATAAAAGTGAAGCTGCTGAAAAGTTCAAAAGAATTTCAAAAGGAAGTTTGAAACCAACTCAATAAGAAAATTAAAATTCTCTGATCTAATAGAGGTGGAGAATACTTGAGCTCTAAGTTTGAAGCACATCTGAGTGAATGTGGTATATTATCACAACTCACTCCTTCGGGAACACCTCAACATAATGGTGTGTCGTAGAGAATGAGTCAAACTTTGTTAGAGATAGTTCAATTCATGATGAGTATATCTGAACTACCTGTTAGTTTTCGGTGATTCGCATTAGAAACTGCTATGCACACACTAGACAAACGTCCAACTAAGTCAGCTGCTAAGACCCCTCATGGTATGTGATTTCGAATTCGAACCGAAATGGGTCACTTAAATATTTGGTGTTGCGAAGCCTACGTCAAGAAATTGTATAAGGACAAATTTGGACCTTAATTTGAAAAGTGCTATCTCATAAGCTATCATAGAAAAACCAAAGGGTATTACTTCTATCACAAGCATGAAAATAAGATTTTAATTTGATTGCACGAGAGATATTTCTTGAGAAAGAATATTTATCTAATAAATATAATAGAAGCGAGAATCTTGAAATTGTTCAAGATAATGAGGAAGTCAATGTTGAAAACATGACCAATTCTCTCAAGAGGCCGTGAACCCTCTCATATCTATGTGAGCCGTTTATGTTATTTATACTGTATGAGAAGGGATAATTAGAGGTTGCTTTATATCCTCATGACTTTTTGAAATTAACCTATAAATGATTCATTTATGTTTTAAGTTAATGAATTCGATTCATTTCAAGTCTATGAAGTGTTATTTTGTTTTTGTAACTTTAATAATGAGTTCTACGCTGAATTGTTTTATTTCTTAAATTTGGACACCCTTTTTATATAAATATTTTTTTTATATGTATCTAAAAAAAAGTTTTTTGGTTGATCAATTAAATAAAATATTAATATACACCATGCATATTGTTATTTCACACAAGAAATAATGTACAATGATATATATTAAATGGATATTGCTTTAAGATTACAAGATAATGTAAACGTGGGCTCGTGGCCAGAAGGATGGAGGATAAATGCATAATTATATTGAGAATTTTGACAGAATGACATTTTATGATGTCATTTTTTAATTTGGAGTACTTAAACAAAACTTTTCATATGAATATCATCCTCTCTATGAATTTGACTATTTTAAACCCAAATTGAAAACAAATTTCTTTCATACATCTTTTTTTTTTTTTTTTCTTCTTCTTCTTCTTCTTCTTCTTCATCATATACTCTAATTCACCACCACCCTCATCATCACCACTACTATCACCCCTATTGCCCAACCATCCCATTAGCCCCCTCCTTTGTAACTCTTGCCATCCCACCCCTCCTTCCTCACACGTAGTCTGAATGGTTTGCATTCATGGACAAATAGTCCAAAGTTTGATATTTTCAAGGAAATAGTATCCATTTTCGGTTAGGACTGCTTTCTCTCAATTTTGCCCGCAATAGATATGATATAATACACAACTTTGTTCTCTCAAAGTGATGTCCAATAAACTTTCGCTTCTTGAATGTGACTCGAATCTACGTAATGTCTGAACTTCGCTTCCTGGATATGACTCGCATCTACATAATGTAAGAACTTCGTTTCTTGGATGTGATTTCATCCGAAAAGTTATCTTGAAACACCCGTAAATCCTACAGAGTAGGTGTTGAAAATCGTTGAAACGCCAGGAAATCTCACAGAGTGGATGCTGAAACGCTGTTAAGGCACCTGAAAACGCTGCAAAAACATCTCCAAAAGCAGAAAAAAATGTTTAAATATACTCCTATATGAAAAATCAAACCTAAAACCACTAGAAAAGAAGCTCAGACTCACTACAAGACTGGCATGCTCGCTTGTACTAAATAAAATTTAAATTTGATTGACATATTTTTGTACTAATACCATATGAATAAAATGACATAACCATTGAGGAAGAAGAAATGTCACGTAACCACTAAATGAGATTTGACTTTATGCATGTACAAGAGGGAAGAAAGTCAAGGAATGGATGTTTGATATATAGTGTTTCTTGTAGAAAGAAGACTTTCATACAATGGATGTTACATGCTCATCAAATTATTGAATGAACAGTTGGAATAATGGAAACCGCTCAACTGATACTATTTGTTGTACATTACTTGTCTTTCTATTATTTTAATGACAAATATTTAGGATGATTATTTATGTTTGGGTTGGGGTCACGGTTGATCATTTATATTTTAAAATGTTTTAGTTGATTATTAATGTTTCTAAATCGATCTCAGTTGATATTTTAGGTCTAAAATTTGTCAATTATACAGCTAATTACCTCACGTGCCCTTAGGGCTGTGAATGAGCCCGAAAGCTCGAAAAGTTCGCTCGTATTCGATTCGAAAAGTTCGGCTCATAGCTCGATTCGAGAAATCAAACATAGAATCGAGCCTTAATTCTTGGTATTTGGTCAAACGAGCCGAATAGCTCGAATAGCTCGATTCGATTGGTAAAATATTAATTTAAATATATAATAATAATTAATATATTAATATGAATATATGATAATATTTATAGTAATAATTAATATAAATATGGACCATGTCCATTTATTAGTCTCTCAAGTTTCTCAAAATCTATAAAAATCTCTCTAGTACTCCTCAAAACTCTCTCTACTGTTTATTTTTTTCAAGGGGCGATTTTCCCGTCTCTAATATTAAGCGTAAAATGCCCTAAAAAAGAAAAGAATGATCGAGTTCGAATACGAATCGAACAGTTCGAATACGAATCGAACAGTTCGAATTTTCGAATACGAATTCGAACAGTGATATTTGAGATTTGGTCAATTCGAATCGAATCGAATAAAGTTCGAATATTTTCGAATAGAATACAAATATTACACTGTTCGGTAGTATTCGGCTCGTTTACAGCCCTACGTGCCCTGCACATGTCATTTTCTAGAGGCAATCTAGTCATTTCAAGTCTTTTTCCCTCTTTTCTTAGAAACATAAGTGATCACTAAAGATCCTTTCAAACATAAATGATCAAGGCCCAACCCAAACATAAGCTCTCCTTGAAATAAAATGAATATTGAGCGTTAAAGATAATACTCCCTCAAGGCCTCAATCCTTAAATGATAGAGTCATTTTCCTTTTTACGGTCTTCGGGACACGACTTAAAACGTACGTACTTTTTATTTTACCCACGGAAACCTTATAAAAGAAAAATATAAATGAGTGGTCAAAGTTCACAAATTTTGACCAAACAAGTCAAAGTATCCTCATCAATTAGGGATGAAGGGAGTAATTAAATTGAAATACATAAAGATTGTGATAATTAGATTTTGATAATAATCTAACATGTATAGTGATTGTCAAAGATATATACTTCATAATTAGATTAGGATACATTAAAATTTAGTAAAGAATAAAATTATATAATAAATAAATATGCATCATTAATTTCGAATGCAAATAATTTATAGGGTTTCACTTAAACTTGATTTGGGTAAGGTATTTATATATTACCAATTATGCTAAAAGAATAAATATATTATCATATAAGTCTCAAATAAACGTTAAATATTAAATGAATTTAGTTAAATTTACAATTAATGATTATAAGTTATTTTATTCAAAGAATAATTACTAAATTTAAATTCAATTATTAAGTTAAATAGTTACAATGTTATATATGTTAAGAGTCTATGAGGTTCCACTCTAAAACCAATTGGCAATAGAGGGAGTAGCCCAAGATCGTATATATTGACCCGGGAGGATATCGACTTTCGATGTGGGATGTGCATCTTAACACTCCCCCTCACGTGTAACCCAATCGTCGGCGGAATTTTCTTCACCCGGAATTACTTGTCAGAACAACTTCGGCGGGGTTACACATGCCTCATTCACTCAGGCTTGGCTCATGATACCATGTTAAGAGTCTATGAGGTTTCACTCTAAAACCAATTGACAATAGAGAGAGTAGCCAAGATCTTATATATTGATCCGGGAGGACATCGACGTTCGATGTGGGATGCACATCTTAACAATATAACTTAAACATTATATTATTATGATTAGTCAATATTTTTTACTTTTAACCAGAATTGTTGGGATCTTTTACATTCTAAAAGGAGCTTATGCTTGGGTTAGGATCCAGTTGATCACTTATGTGTTCAAAGGTCCTTGTTGATCACTTTTGTTTCAAAGGTCCTTGTCGATCACTTATGTTGTGACTAGTCAAGTCTTTTTTAATATCTTTTTTCCTACAAAAAAATTCAAAAATACAAGTGAGAACGATTTAGAAACAAAAGTGATCAACTAGAATCCTTTGAAATTATAGGGAAAACCGGGTCAACCAAAACATAGGTTATTATCTCGCTCATTTGCCCTTCTTATATTACATTTTCATGTTTCTTATTTCTATTATGTTCATAGACATTGAATAAATATGATTCATCTCTCAACAACCACTATATCTAAAACATTCTCCCTCTATTTTTTTAATGTATGACTTGGCAACAATCTACATTAATAAAGATATGTAAAAGACTATTCTTCTACCTCCATTTAATTAGAGTTAATAATCAAATGAGCTCAAAGTCAATGTTTTGAAAGTTCGGAAATTAATAAAAGCCTACTACTTTTATAAAGGATTAGAAAATACATAGAAAAAAAACACATTGAAAATGGTAAACACAATGATAAAATAATACAAGAATTCTAATCTAAACAATACGTTTATAAAATGGAGGAAGTATAATATTTGTATATATATTTTTATATATTAAACGTATATGAGGTTCTACTCTAAAGTCAATTTGCAATAGAGTGAGTAGCTTAGAATTTTATATATTGGCCCGTGAGGGGTTCGAATCGCGAAACCCGATCCTCAGTGAATTTTTTCGCATTAGCGGGGTTACACGTGCCTCATTAACTTCTGCTTTGCTTATGATACTATATTAAGAGTTTATGTGGTTCCATGCTAAAATCAAGAAAGAGTAGCCCAAGATCTTATATATTGATCTAGGAGGATATCGATTTCCGATTTGAAATATGCATTTCAACAATATATTTCTGAAAGTAATCGAAATAAGAATCACAAAGAGTGATCTGAAACAAACGCAAACGGAAACTAAAGATGTGCGTGGAGATTTTTTTAGAGGTTCAGCAGATGCTGAGAGTGACTTATGGTACCAAACACTTTTTTGGTATTAGTAATACCAAATGGCAATTTAGTCAATTTGCCACAAGGTTAATACTAATTATTATTTTATAGATTTATAAATTATTTAGTTAATAAATTAGCTATACTACATTTTAGGCATTAGTTAAGGGATTGATTGGTGATAGTTCTTCACAAATTGATTCAGTCAAACAACCCCTTCTATTGTGGCGAATTGTTTGGCTTCCAGAACCTAAGGCTAATAGTTCTTCATAAATACGGGGTTACCCATATGCTAATAATTCTCCGCTCGGCCTAATCTTTATCACAAGGTAGCTCTTTTCAGTAAACCTAACGACTACAACCCAAAGGTGGGATCAAATCTGGCGAATTTTTTTTGGGTGTGATGTTTTTTTTTTGTTTAAAAAATTGTATTTTTATATAAATTGTTGTTTGCCACACTTACGAAATTAGTTGGGACTGTATAATATGTTATTTGTTGCTAATATTCACATTAATTCTATAAAAATCCAATCTTGATTGGAGTTGTGATTGTTGCTCAAATAGTCGATTGTTCTTTTTGTTTAATAAATTGGTGTAATCTCAATGTTTTGGTTTAAGTTCAACAAGTAATTTTCAATCTTTTAGTAATTGTTTTTATTGACCAATTTATATATTTTATGTACACTAGTTGATTTTTGGAATCGGTCTTAAGTAAACACTGAACCATTTTTTATTGTTTGCTTATAATTTTATACTTCAGTTACATTGACAATTGTATATTGCTGATAATTTAGATTTGACATTGTATAATTACGATGTTGCAAAATTAAATTTGCCAACCCAATCTATATATTTTGGAATCGCTCTTAGGTGAACTCTGAACTACTTTCAAATCTTTTGCATCTATCATGCTTAAATTTCCAAACCAAATTATATTATTCTGTGTTGTTGAAATTTTAATTTGGGTTATACTTGAGTGTATTATGAGCAATATACAATTACAATGTCAAATCTATATTATCAGCCATATACAATTGTCAATAAAAAGTGATGCAAAATGATTGTGCAAATGGAAGGATGACAATGATGGAAGGAGTTGCGGGGTAATGACAATGAAATTCATACAAGAATGGGATGGTAACGAAGCAACAATGGGATCGTTTGGCAAATGAAAAAGAAGTAACGAATATCAACTGAAGCTTCTAGTTAACGAATTACGGATAGATCTTTGTTGCCAATTACCACAGAGGAAAGGTTAATTTAAGTTTACCAATTATAATGGGAAATGGATAATTTATATTAGCAATGACACTATAATATTATGGGAAAATAAGTCGAGCCTTAGTATTTGTGATTTAATTCAATATTACGGATATTTTATATTTCCCAATTACACATGTCCAATGGTGAGCTTAAAATTAGCCATGACACTTTAATATGTTGGGAAAATAACTCGAGCCTTTGCATTTGCCATTTAATTGAATTGTATGGTTAATTTAAATTTGACAATTAATACAGTGAAATGGTTAATTTATATTAGCGATTGCATTATAGTGAGATGGTGAAAATAACATGCCCCTTTGTATTTGTCATTAAATCGAACTCTATGGTTAATTTTTATTTACAAATTACCACAGTGGACTGGTTAATTTATATTAGCGATTGCACTACACCGAGATGGTGAAAATAACATGCCCCTCCGTATTTGCCATTCAAACGAATTTTATGGTTAATTTACATTTACCAATTGCTTATGCGGCCTCAAATCTGAAGTACAATGACTAATATAAACATAAATTTATAAAATACTTTTCTCAACTCAACTCAATAAAATATTGTCAATCAACTATTCAAATAAAGGAAACCAACTAAACCATCCACTAGATGGTAAAACAAAAATTCAGAAAACATTCTAATTGGTGAATTGTTTCTGCTGTTCAATCGCAACCTGTTCGCGTATCACAACCTTATGGACAAAAATGCAGAAAACATTATGGACATCATTCCACAATTTGATAACATAAGCCCTCTTTGTCTTATTAAGATTAAGCCTAATTACTGCCTCACAACCTGTCCTCGTATCAAGCTTATGAATGTGTTTCATTTTCTTTGGAACATTAGTTGCAACTACCTTTGGCTCCGTCTTGAAACCTTGTTTCGAACACATGTACCTAATATAGCCTGGGTTACCAGACCTTTCATTTTTAGAGTTCGTGTACGGATTAGACTTCTTGATTGAGAATCCCTTAGATTTGGCATAAGCAGTGTAGAAAGCATATGCTTCTGACTCGGTAGAAAAAAATAAGATCTTTCCAAGAATTCTCGTCGGAAGGATCATGTATGACAGATAAACAACCCCAAAAACGTTTAATTCAGTATTGTGCTAAGACAAAAAATAAAATATTGAAACAGTAACAATAGTTTATATTAAAACGTTACAATCAACCTGTAACAACGGCATCGACATCCTCATCATCATCTGCATCACCCCAAACAGAACGCTCATAAAATTTGAAACAATGACAATAGAAAAAATTTAAAACATTAAAATCAACCTGTACCATTAGGAGCGACATCGTCATCATCATCATCTGCATCACCAAAATCAGAAAGCTCAATTTATTCACCGGCATCGCCATCGTCATCATATGCTACCCATTAATCAAACAACATCCGAAATTAAACACGGTGCAAAAGTGAATCCAAAAACATCAGAACGTGAATATCATTCCAAAAACAAAACACGATCAGCAATTAAACAAACCTTCAGTAGAAGGATCTTTGGTAGCAGAATTCGGGTTCGTGAGATGTTCTCCTCCGAATGCACAATTTTGCGCTGAGCTTCACAAAAACTTAAAATCAGATTAAATAAAAAATTACAAAAATAATAAAGGAAAAAATATATGAAAACAACTAACCAGAAAGTAATTGGGTAAAAGTCACTATATCTTCAAATCCCATACTCAAAAGAAGAAGTAAATTAAAGAAGAAAAACAACTAAAATTAGGTTTTTATGTGGCGACTTTGATGAACGCAATATGAACCATCTGATGAAAATCTTTATGATAAGCACTAAATTAAGGTTTCCTACAACAGCTTTTAATTGGAATTGCATGATTTTAGGAAAAGATTGGCGATGAAATAGGAGAGATTGAAGGAGGATTGAATATCTTAAAATTAAATAAGATTAAAGTGGATTATTTATTTGTTTTTTGTTTAATTATTGCAAAAACATAAATTAAACAACATTAGCCCACATTTGCCCCTTTCATTCTTTACCATTGGATCAAATGAACTAGACATTTGGACCATCTAACGAACCTGATCAATTTGATATCAATTACCAAATAAAATGTTTGGTACCATAAGTCCAAACACTCCCCCATGAGTGAGAACATTCTCAATTTATAAATTTAATGAATCCTAATTATTGCCATTCCTAATAAAGAATGGAGATGTGTGTATAAGTAGTATGTTGATAAAGAAAGTTTTTTCCAAAATCAAAAGAGCGGTTAGGTTGAAAAAAAATAAAGGATTTGAAACCATCTTGTTTTGTTATCCTATAACATAGTCTAATGAAATAGAAAAAAGAGAGGATAGAGAATCTGTTGTTGGTAAGTATCACAGTATAATCTGGGGTTGCGTCTGGTATAGTGGAATGGAATGGTGTAGGAATGAAATAGACAAAGTAATAGAACAGGCAAAGAAAATGAATGAATTAATGAATTTTATTACTTTGTTTGGTATGTGAGCAATAATGTGATTGAATTATCACATTACCCCCGATTTTTCTAATTTAATTACCTAGTAGGAGGTAATCATCCATTACCCCCAATTTGAGCGGAATGGTTATTACCTCAAATGAGGTAATTCAGTTAATTAGGAATGCAATCAAAAATCATTGTTAACTACCAAACTAAGTAATACAAACTAATTTAATTCCATTCCTTCCTATCTCATTCCATTCCCGCGTTCCAAACACAATTCGAGAGTCACTTTCTAATCAAACACAAAACATGTGTTTTAGTTCCCAATTCAATATCATCTATTAAGGAATTCCACTCTATCAAAATCTTCACATCAAATCTCCATCAGGCCAGCACAAAATCTTGACAAACGAAAATATATATAGTAAATATTAGTATAAAGTAAAAACAGAAAAGAATATATTAGGCTCTTTTTTCATATAGGCACCTGAATAATTAAAAAGTTTTTAAATCAGCACCTGTTGAACGTTTTTCCCAATAGGCATCTGGACAAAAAAAATAGCACTTAAACTTTCATTTTTCACCATTTTCTGAATTTCTCAGATTTTAAAATTTTAGATAGAGGAAAAAATAGTCAAATCACACTAAAAACTAATCCAACCTAATTATAAACTAATCCAACCTCAAATAATTTACTCAACCCTATTAAAAATATCATATTCAACCTTACACCCCACCCCACCACAATCCAAATCAGTTTTTCTGAAGAGCAGGGGCGGACCTAAGGGGGGTGGGGTGGGCACTGGCCCCCCCAGGTTTTTCGGTATCGTTGTATTATGTATGCGATTTTTTCACTTTTTGTGTTATATATAAATTATAATAAAAAATGTATGTAAATCAAGTGGAGGTGTAACTTAGATGGTTACCTCCTTCCTTTAAGAGGTAGAGGACTAGAGGTCAAGTGTTCAAGCCCTCTAAGCTTCATTTTTGACATATTTTCAAACTTTTGTTCATACTTTAATAATTTTTCTTTATTTTGGCTCCCTCTATTTTATTTTTCTTAAAATTGGCCCCCCTCTATTTTCATCCTGATTTCGCCCCTGCTGAAGAGCATAAAATCGAAACTCTGATTCTCAGGACAATGATAAAGCAAGAGAAACGGTATGTGGTAGACCAGAAAATAGAATGAGTTTATGATTTTGAATGAATTCGTGAGAATGGGATTTTGATTTTGAGCCCTTTTTGATATCTAATGCTTCATCAATGAGTTCTTTTCATTCGTACTTCGTGGCAGACTTATTCCACACTTTTTTCATACCAAGCAAGAACGTTATTATTATTATTATTATTAATTATTATTAGTAATATTAGTAATATCATTAGTATTATTAATTATTATTAATTACATTAGTTATTATTATTAGTAGTATTAATTATTATTAATTATTAATATTATTATTAATTATTGCTATTAATTAGTATTATTATTAATTATTATTGTTATTCATTATTACTATAAATAATCACTATTGTTATTTATTATTATTATTATTAATTATTATTATAATAATTATTATTGATTATTATTAGTTATTGATTATTATTAATTATTACTATTAACTATTATTATTAATTATTACTATTAACTATTATTATTGATATTAATTAATATTATTACTATTAATTATTATTATTATTAATTAATTAATCTAATAATAATTATTATTAATGATTATTACTATTATTATTAAATACTATTATTGTTTTTTAATCATACTAATTACATTTATTTAGAATTCAATTAATAATATTTACAATTAATTTATCTGGTGTGACATATAATGTTTATGCATAAATGAACTAAAGTAGGGGCAAAGTTGTCAATACAACGTCATTTCAGTCTTCTTTTTTTTATAATTAGAGATGAAGATGAGTTTCGAACCTAGGACCTTTTTGGTCACTGGCAAGAGCCTTTTCCATTACAATTTCATTTCAATCTTTTTCTTTACACTGTTATCAAACACCTACATATTTTAAGCATTTAAATTCAGTTATAATTATAATCAGCCTTCAGATTTTAGTTTTCAGATTTAACAAATAGGCCCTTAATATACCTTTGCTAGGCTTAATGGATTCCCATCAAATACTAATGGGTAGACGTGTTAAACGAACCGGGCCGAACGGCCTGGGACAGTTAAGGAAGGGCCCGACTGGGCACGAAGCCCGCAAAAGCCCGTCCATCCTTACCGGCCCGGCCCCTTAAGGATTTTTCAGGCCCCTATCCGGCCCGGGGCCCTTAAGAAAGCGGGCATGTCGGGCCCAAACGGTATACGGTATAGGCCCACATGGTATACCGTTTGGGCTAAATAGTCCAAATATTTTTGTTTTGTTTGAATTTTTACGAACAAAAATAAAGTGTTGTTTGAGGATTTGAACCATAGACCTCTTGTAAAAATAAGGAACACCTTAACCATTGTGCCAAGTTAGTGCATTGATATTAATAAAATCATATTATGCAATATCTATCATTATACTACAACTTCAATTAAAATTAATTAAATTTTAGTATTAATAAAGAACTATATTCATCATTATATTACAAATTAGTTAGACAAATGTATTTTTTTCATTATATTATAAAAGTTGTTTAATGTTAAAATTTTCTTTACAAGATATTGTTTAATGTTAATTATATTACAAAAGGAAATAAATATTCGTTAATATACATAGTTTAATTTATAATGTCTTCATAAAGTAATACATAGTGTAATTCGATTTAAATCACAAGTATTGTATAGTATTATTTAAGTGTATACAAAATGCATTAGTATATAGTAACACATCTTGTATTTTTAATAATATCTAACATTAAATAATATTTATAAGCATATCAAAAAATAATGTGTTATGCTATTAAAAAATATGTAATGTAACACTAATCTACATTTATTATTTTAAATAATAATATATTGATGCATCTTATGATTTTATTTAGATAGTAGATAATATTATTAATTATAACATAAAACATAACAAGTAATCATGTTGGCACAATGGTAAGTACACATATATGTTTTTTTTGGCAACCAAGGTTCAAACCCCACTAGCATTACTTTATTTTTTTTAATAAAAACAACTATAGGATTATATTGTATACGGTATACCGTGTATAAGGGGCCTAGGAGCCGGGCCGGGAATTAGCGGGCTTTGGAATGGGGCCGGGCCGGGCTTAGGCGCCTAACCCATAGGCCTGTATTCGGCCCCTCAAAGTTGTGGGCCGGCGCTTGAGGGGGCCGGACTACCGGGCCGGGCCCTCAGGCGGCCCGGTTAAGCCCGGTTTGTTTGCCATGTTTACTAATGGATACCGGGGCGCCCGCCAGCCCGGCCCGTTGCTTTAACTCAGTTGGACCCATCCCATATTCGGTCCCCGTTGGGCCCAATTTCGGCCCGATTCGTTTGACACGTCTAAAAAAAGATTGTTCGTAGTAATTACTTATTTAACTCAGTTGATTTCTTCACGATCCTGTTAGAATTATGAGATATTTGACACATCATAATTAGTGTCCGTTGAACAATTCGATTGTTCGTAGTAATTACTTATTTAAAGTTTAGTTCATACGTATATTATATGTTTGACAATAATATACGAGCTGGAAATGAATTCGGAATACATCATGGGTCATGATGGTTTTACTAGGGTCCGCTCATGATTTAAATGTTAGCAAAATACTTGGTTGATATTTTATAGACATATGATTAATATTATTTCGATCCTAGAAGGTCATATACATACAATGCACTTGATTTTCAATATGATTGGAACTTCCGCGGTTAAAGCGTAAACGTCAAAGAATGAAGGGGATGAAATTCCACTTTGAAATTTCCGCCCATATTAGTCGACTAAAAGGATGAGTTTTAATGTGATCAAAACACCAAAAGGATGAAATACCTATATATATGTATATCCTCCTCCATCATTTAATTCGAGATAATTCATCAATTATAAGACCATTGAGAATAGAAATTCTCATCTCTTCTCCTTCTTCTTGGCCGAAAAAGTTCTCACACCAAAAGTGAGAATTGTTCTCTTTTGGTCCATTCTTTTTCATGCACTAAAGACTCTAGTTGCTTCAACGAAGGAATCAAGCTAGCATTGGTGTGGACTAACTATAGAGGGGAACACACGTTGCTCTTCCGATGCACAACTCGATCACGCTTCAAAGGTATATACGAAACTCATAGTTAAATGTGTATTATGAACATTGTATTCGATCGTTTATACAATTTCGTATAATTTTGATATGCAAAACTCGTACAAAAAACAAACAGTGGCATCATGAGCCTGGTACATATGTTCTAATTCAATTTAAATGTTTTGAAATATGATTTCATGAATTATAATATCATATGTGTATGTTTTGATATCATCTATTGAGGTTGTTTTGCATTAGATTGAATCTCGAGTTAACTGTAATTGTTAAGGCCTATATATATATATTTCTAAAATTCTGTAAATATATTATGTCGAACAGTAGATTGAATCTCGAGTTAACTGTAATTTTTCTGGAATTGTTTCGACCTTTGAGTGCTCGAAATACAAAGATTTGAACAGCCAGTGTTCACCCGAACGGTTTTGAGATACCCTTCGGTTGAACAGTGTTTTCTAGACTGTATATGTTTTTCTAAAATTCTGAAAAAATATTATTCGAACAGTACATTGAAATTCGAGATCACTGTAATTTTTTTGGAATTGTTTCGAATTTGTAAGCGCTCGAAATAAATGTTTGAACAACCATATGTTCACCCGAACGGTTTTGAGATACCCTTCGGTTGAATAGTGTTTTCTAGACTGTATATATTTTTCTAAAATTTTGAAAAAATATAAATCAACTACTAGAATGATTTTTGAGTCTACTGTAATTTTTTTGGATTTAATTGGATTTGTTAAGTGTTGGAAAATGATTTTTGAATAGCCATATTTCATCTGAAATTGTTGAATTGGTGAAAACGCTATTCGGATGAACAGTGATTCCGACTGTTCACGAAACACTGTTCACGTATCTTTCACATAATTAAAATGGTCCTAAAATTGTTTTGGATTTTATTTTATTAATTATTGTGAATATGTTTGGCTATTCTAGTATTTTGATTTTTGATTAATCATTAAAAATAATTAAATTATTTTGACTTGTATGATAATTTGATTAGATTTTAATGTTATAATATTTTAATTAATAGAACCAGTATGATTAGTTGTTAATTTTATTTATATTGATTATAAATAATATTAAATGGTTATTAATTAAATTAAAGGTCTTAATTAATTATTTAAACCCATGAGTTATTGATTTGGTTGTTACATGTGATGTACAATTTATTACATATATGTGTTATAGTTGTGAGACATCCTTTCATCTTTTAATTGATTTAATTCATGTATCTTATATATTTGATATATATGGTGGATGTTTATTTATTATGAATGATTGTTGAGATAAGTGATATGATCTAGGTTTTGAAATACAGTCTCCGCCCTGTCTTGTGTCAAAAGAAAATACAGCATGCGTGCTATTTGTATGATGACTTGTGTCACATTTATTTTGTTGTTTATTACATTGACCTACGTGTCAATTATTTATCACCACGTGATTGTAATCAATAGAAAACGAAACCATCCAAGGAACTGAATGAGGACTAAAGACTTAGTTTAAGATTTAAGATTAAGTCTAGTTAGTCTTGAGTTAATCGAATAGCCTAGTGGAAAAGACTCTTGCTAGTGACCAGAAGGTCCTGGGTTCGAAACTCATCTCATCGCTAATTTACAAAAAAAAAAAAGTCTAGTTAGTCTTCGGTTTTAGATCATATCATTAAATCCCATTTATTTGCGTTATTATAACTAATCCTACCTTAAGTCAAGTAATTTGTCATACCTGACCCTAAAGTCGGAATAAGACATAGGTATGCATGGACTTGCCAGATTGGCAGACATGAAATGTCCTATGACTTGATCCCAACGGAATGATCGAATGATTTTCGATTTAGAATCGGGCTTCGATTGTTCATTCTGATTTTCATCAGTAGGCCCAGGTTACTTGAACAGTGATTCCCAAAATCAGATTTAGGCCATGATGGCAAAAGTTGTCACCTATGCAATCTTGTAAGATTTTTTGTGACACCGAGAGTTATGCCTGGCATGAACGGTGATCATTCACCTACTCACATTAAAACTCATCATTTTGGTCGACTAATATGGGTGAAAATTCCAAAGTGGAATTTCCTCCCCTTCATTTTTTGACGTTTACACTGTAACCCCGGAAGTTTCAATCGTATTGAAAATCAAGTGCATTGTATGTATATGACCTTCTAGGATCGAAATAATATTAGCCATATCCAATTCCTTTGATTCGTCTCCACGTTCTTACCCTTCTCCACCTACCTTATACATGCGACTTTTTTTTTCCTTTTTCCTTAAAAGATTTATCATCTTCAATTCGTATTTAATTTGCAATTATTTCTATATATATTATACCAAATCAGATTCTCAAACGTCAAAATAGCTCACCCTTTCCAACTGTCACAGACATTGAACTATAAGCGACCAACACAAAATATTTAGAAGATCATGTTAATAAATATCATAATATAATTCTTTTGAAAATTAAATTGAGCAAGATAACTATTTTTATCCCATCTAATTTTTGGTAGATAAAGTTGGTTTCTTCACGACCTTACCCTTTCAGTCCTCTCCACGTTTTTACCCTTCTCCACCTACTTTATACATGCAATTTTTTTCCTTAATTGGTTTGGTAAAAGGTTTATCATCTTCAAGTCGCATTTAATTTGCAATGATTTCTTTATATAATAATCATTTACTTTTGTACAAAGTTTAGAAATAATGGAATTTCTATTTTTGATATATGGCTCTTAGATAATACTACCTCCATCCCTAAATGATCACATTTTGACTTTTGATGGTCAATAAAATATAATTTAAAATGTAAATATCTATTATTCTACATGAGAAAAAATTATAAAAAATTGATATTTCAAAAATAAATATTGAAGCGAATCTAACAAGGTCCTACAAGACTATATTTTTTATTATCATTTAGTGAGAATTAATTGTGAAATTTTGTTATGTTTGACCAACAAAAGTCAAAATGTGACAATCTTTTAGGGACGGAGGAAGTAGAACGGAGGGAGTATCAAAAAAAAAAAAAATTCAAAAATTGAATTGAGCAAGATATCTATTTTTATCTCATCTAATTTTTCGAAGATAAAGTTGGTTTCTTCACGTTTCTACCCTTTGAGTCCTCTCCACGTCCCTTATACATGCCACTTTTTTCCTTATTTGATTTCGTAAAAGTTTATCATCTTCAATTCGCATTTAATTTGCAATTCTTTCTATAAATATTATACCAAATCAGATTCTCAAACGACAAAATAGCTCACCCTTTTCATATTCTTGTTCACTTCTACAGTTTTTATTTAAATCTTGAATATTTTTTTCAAGAATCACCACATTTTCTAGATCTTGCTTCACCCTATAGGATTATTCAATTGTTATCGTAGTAAGGATTCTTAGAATGATGAATGATCCTGGGATTTTCCCAGAATTTAATGGTGGAGACGATAGTAAGAATATCAAGAATGGTGCAAGAAAGTTTATTCTTGTCGCAAACCATTTGCCTTTGAAGGCTAGCTTAAATGAAGAACCCAAAAATGGTTTGAAATGGTGTTTTGAGTGGGACCAAGATGCCCTTGTTCTCCAACTAAAAGATGGTTTGCCTGCTGACGTGGAAGTGTTCTACATTGGTTGTCTGAATGTGAGTATTGATGATCCACTGGAGCAAGATGAGGTGGCTCAAATATTACTAGATAAGTTTAAATGTGTGCCCACTTTTTTATCTAAGGATTTGATTGATATATATTATCATGGATTTTGTAAGCATTATTTGTGGCCTCTGTTTCATCATTTGTTACCTTTGACTCCTAATTATGGTGTGAAGTTTGATAAGTGTATGTGGCAAGGGTATGTTCATGCAAACAAAGTTTTTACAGACAAAGTTATGGAGGTGGTCAACCCTGATGAGGATTATGTTTGGGTGCATGATTATCATTTAATGGTTTTGCCTACTTTATTGAGGAGAAGATCACATAGGGTAAAGCTTGGGTTTTTCTTGCATAGTCCTTTTCCATCATCTGAGATTTATAGGACATTGTCTGTAAGGGAGGAGATTTTGAGGGGGTTGTTGAATTGTGATCTTGTGGGATTTCAGACATTTGATTATGCCAGACACTTTTTGTCTTGTTGTAGTAGAATGTTGGGGTTGGATTATCAATCCAAGAGGGGTTATATTGGTCTTGATTATTATGGTAGAACTGTCAATATTAAGATTCTTCCTGTGGGTGTTCATATGCCTCAACTTCAAACAGTTATGTCTGCGTCCGCGACGGCAACAAAAATTCAGTCATTGAAAAAATTGTATGAGGGGAAAACTGTAATCTTAGGTGTAGATGATGTGGATATGTTCAAAGGTGTTTGTTTGAAGTTCTTAGCAATGAGGAAACTTTTAGATGAGGATGCTAGGCTAAGGAAAAATGTAGTGTTTGTTCAGATCATGAATCCAGCTAGAAGTCGAGGTAGTGATATACAAGATGTTCAGGATGAGATTACTAGGATTAAGAATGAAATCAACCATCAGTATGGTATGCCGGGATATATGCCAATTGTTTGCATCAATGGTCCTGTTTCGACTCAAGAAAAAGTTGCACACTATGCAATTGCAGAGTGTGTTGTTGTCAATGCTGTTAGGGATGGTATGAACTTAGTTCCGTACAGGTATATCGTGTCGAGACAAGGTAATTCTGATATGGATAAGGCTTTGGGAGTTGATCCATCTACAACTCAAAGAAAGAGCATCATTGTCGTGTCTGAATTTATTGGGTGCTCACCGTCTCTCAGTGGTGCAATACGTGTTAATCCTTGGAATATAGAGAGTGTAGCTAATGGCATTTCTCTAGCTCTCAACATGTCAGATGCAGAGAAAGAATTGCGCCACGAGAAGCATTTGAAGTATGTTACTTCTCACGATATTTCTTATTGGGCCAAGAGTTTCTATCAAGACCTTGAGAGAGCATGTAGTGATCATCATTGCAAGAGACTCTGGGGCACTGGATTCGGTCTTAATTTTAGGGTGGTCGCGTTGGATCCAACCTTTAAGAAGCTATTTGTGGATCGCCTTGTTGTATCATATAACCAAAGTAAAAGTAGGCTTATCCTGCTTGATTATGATGGTACCATGTTGCCGGAGGATAGGGTGGACAAAAGTCCGAACAGTGGAGTTATTAATTTGTTGAATGGTTTATGCAGTGATCCACACAATGTTGTATTCATAGTTAGTGGCAGAGGAAAGGAATCTCTGGGAAAATGGTTCCACTCTTGCCCAAAACTCGGCCTATCTGCCGAGCATGGTTTTTTCACAAGGTAATCATTACTATAATGTTATTCTTGCTCCACAATCCACTCTTTAGATACTAATTTTATTTTTCTCCTAATGGCCAGGTGGAGCAATGACTCCCCATGGGAAACTAGCATGTCCGCTGTGGATATGGACTGGAAGAAAATGGTGTTGCCAATAATGAAGCATTATAAAGAAGCAACAGATGGTTCGAATATTGAGCAGAAGGAAAGTGCCATAGTATGGCATCATCAAGATGCAGATCCAGACTTTGGTGCGTGGCAAGCAAAAGAGCTTCTTGATCATTTGGAGGGTGTCCTTGCCAATGAACCTGTAGTCGTCAAAAGAGGGCGCCACATTGTTGAGGTGAAACCACAGGTAAGAACACTATATACACACCCACACTCGCTAATTCACGAGTTCTTTTCATCCTTGTAAAACCAATCGTGTTATGAAATTGGATTACAAGTTTGTAGTACTTAGGTGTGTGCATATATTAGTCATTTATCATGTCGAGTGGCATATTATGTAGTGAGAAACTGAGAATGCTATTTGTTTATATTATTTTCTCTCGTCATGTAGGGTGTTAGCAAAGGCACTGTTGTTGAGAAGCTGTTGGCTACCATGCAAAGTAAAGGAAAAACTCCAGATTTTGTTTTGTGCATAGGAGATGACAGATCAGATGAGGACATGTTTGAAAGCATAGCGACTGCAATTGCTGATTGTAGTACGACGAAAGTATTTGCTTGCACCGTGGGGCAGAAACCAAGCATGGCAAAATACTATCTGGATGACACAAATGAAGTCATAAGTATGCTTAATGACCTTGAAACAAATTCACCGCAGAAGCTTCCAAAGTCTTCAAATCATGAAACACCAACAGTCGAATTTTCATAAGCGCTCAGAGCCTTTTCAGACCCTTTCTCTCTTGGTAGGGCTATAGAATTTGATATTTTAGCACAGATTTTTACATGGTTAGACATCAAAGTACATCTCACAGATCGATTCGGGATGACGTAGTTGATTGAGCTTGCCTTGCCCTTGCTTGGAAATTTTAATCTATAACTTTGAGCATTATTTTGGAGATTTCCATGAGTTGGATCGAGAGCCAAACGAACTCCAATATCGTCGTTTACAGATTCAAGCTATGACTCGACAACATTGTTGATTGTTGAAGCTACTCCTGATGCTGCATCTGCTTGCACCAGACTTTCGGGACCAGACTTTTATAAATGGAAGGAGTATCACCTATGGGGGTTGCTTTAAAATGTCATGTTACAAGACCTCCATTAGTTACGAGACAGCCGTGAATTTTAATATTTCGACTATTTATCTTGATGCATAAATACATATTTTAACTTCATTTGAATATTAAGGTTTTTAGTTCAAATATTTTTCCCTGAGAAATTTCATCCCAAAATCCGCATATGAGGGAACCGAGAAAAGTAACTCCGAAAAGTTATGGAGGTCATGGATTCAAGTTTCGCTAGAGACGATTATCTCATATTTCGTTTTAACTCTATATTAATTAGTTATTTCTATATTCGTTATTTGTAATATTATTATACTCATACTTTCATCACTAATTTACAAAAAAAAAAAAGTATGGAAGTATAGAATTGATGATTTTTAGTAAGGTAGAAATAATTAAAACTTCTTAGTCATCTTGAAATACCCCGTCCCGTAGACATGTTAAATAAATAATATTTTATTTCTCGAGAGAGGTAACGTGTCATAAATCATAGGACACGTAGAATTTTTAGTCGAAAAATAAAATCGAGTAGTAGCCGGTTAATTACATGGGGCGCGTCATTGACTTGGAGTAGGAAGATATTTTACATAAGTTCTATATTTGCATTTCCACCCCTCAACTTTCCCTAATTAAAAAGCAAGCCAAACTTGGTCTCCACTCCTTGATGACACTTGTCCTCCATGCACTAAGCCTTCCTAAGTAAGCTTCCTACCATAAATGATATTCTCTAGCATGCTCAACCTCCATCATTCGTTATCTTCAAACAAGCAAAAGTCTTCAACTCCCTCTCCAAAAAATAGCCGAACTCCCTCCCCCTCCTACACTCAAATTTCTTCTACCATTTTTCTTGATTTTAAGATCCATACAAAGCTTAGGATATTTCTCACATAACTCTCATCTTAAGGTATGAAATTTTAAGTTTTAAACTATGTTATTTCATGATGTTGACTTTTAAATAAATGATTTACCATGGAGTTTTCATACAAGATTTGTACATACATATTTGTTAAATGTTGAAAGAGGATATAAAAACATGATTCATGAAAGTATTTTGATAAAAATGACCATATTTTATGATGTTGACTTTGGTCAAAATTGAATCTTTAAGAATAAAACTTAAGTATAACTCCATGGATGATGTTGTAACTCAAGTATATGTTGTATAATGTTGATATATGTTGGTGTTTGGATTATCTTATGGCCTATATTTTTATTTAAAGTTTTGGATCTAAAAATACCTATTTTATGAGAAAAACACGAAACGTATACTGGATATGCCCAGAAAATTCTGAAATTTTATAAGCACGTAAAGTTCCGAAATAGAAGAATCTTACAACTAGAATTTCTTAAATCGGATTTGTTTTGTATTTACTGCGATTTTTGGAAGTTTAAAAGCTAAATTCGTTTTTAAATGGGGATTAAATACTTAAACGTGTCCAAAAATTCTGAAACTTTATCAACACCAACATATATCAACATTATACAACATATACTTGAGTTACAACATCATCCATGGAGTTATACTTAAGTTTTATTCTTAAAGATTCAATTTTGACCAAAGTCAACATCATAAAATATGGTCATTTTTATCAAAATACTTTCATGAATCATGTTTTTATATCCTCTTTCAACATTTAACATATATGTATGTACAAATCTTGTATGAAAGCTCCATGGTAAATCATATATTTAAAAGTCAACATCATGAAATAACATAGTTTAAAGCTTAAAATTTCATACCTTAAGATGAGAGTTATGTGAGAAATATCCTAAGTTTTGTATGGATCTTAAAATCAAGAAAAATGGTAGAAGAAATTTGAGTGTAGGAGGGGGAGGGAGTTCGGCTATTTTTGGAGAGGGAGTTGAAGACTTTTGTTTGTTTGAAGATAATGAATGATGGAGGTTGAGCATGCTAGACAATATCATTTATGGTAGGAAGCTTACTTAGGAAGGCTTAGTGCATGGAGGACAAATGTCATCAAGGAGCGGAGACCAAGTTTGGCTTGCTTTTTAATTAGGGAAAGTTGAGGGGTGGAAATACAAATATAGAACTTATGTAAAATATCTTCCTACTCCAAGTCAATGACGCGCCCCATGTAATTAACCGGCTACTACTCGATTTTATTTTTCGACTAAATATTCTACGTGTCCTATGATTTATGACACGTTACCTCTCTCGAGAAATAAAATATGATTTATTTAACATGTCTACGGGACAGGTTATTTCACATCTATAGAAAAATACCAATAACTTTTTTTTTGGAATAAAATAGCAAAGAATTACAACTAACGAAAAACTAAAATAACAGTTAGGATTTGAACCCGAGACCTCCTAGTAAAATCTTGATCAAATACAAACAGGCTATTGAAGCTATCATTTTACTAGATGAGAGCTTCCAAAAAGATAAAAGACATAAAATATCATTTTACTAGATGCAATGGTTGTGTGAAATTGAGTGTCGTTTTTGTTAGGACAGCCTTTTTTTCTTTTCTTTTTTATATCTTTTCAGCTTCAAATAAACAGAGGAAGAATAACTTCAACTTTCTATACTACATGTACTTCTAAGTGTACTATGACCTCTTTTATCCTTCCATCTCATTTTTGAAATATTAGTTTATTGGAAAAATATATTTCCACGACGCCAATGCACGGAATAAGCCAGGTACACAATTGCAGTGGAAATAGTTTTTACCTAGCACAAATTGCAACATTTCTGGTGAAAATATAGCATCCATTGCAAATTGCATATGGTGATGGTTCAATTAGTGTTTCATCAATAATCATTCATTCGTATAGTTTGCACTCACGATCAGTAAATTGGATAAAAACGACTCTACAGAACTGGAACATTTAGGTACAACTAGAACACACTCTTGCGGATAGTATAAACATACTCGACCTTCGTCAACAGCTGTGTAAATAGACACCTCCCATCCATTTTCATCTCGCCAAGACGTGGACAAAGTCCTGTAATATGGAAGGAGACGATCATGAAATGCATAGCGAGTTCTTACTTGCTGTGCTTGGAGCATAACACCTGCGTTCATTCAGCAGGGAAGAAGTTGGGAGTTGGGACAAAGCTGAAATCGTCATCTTTCCAGGTCAAGATGATGCTAATTATCTGTTACTTCGGTTGGAGGACAACATGCTGAAAATTGAGGACATGAATCTGAATTAGCTCCATCATATGGCGATTTTACTCTCCCACATTACGGAAGGAAGCCAGGGAAATTTGTAAAGTGAAGCACAGAGATACTTAAATCGTTTATCACTAAAAATGGATGTTCACCTTAATCTGTTTCCTTTTGTATGTGTAAGTGATGTGTACCGTTTCGTCACTGGCTTGAATAACAGCTGGATAAGAGAACTCCATTCCTGGATTATCTTCAAGTGTCAGCACATCATACCATGAATCTCCATCATCCTTCGACAGCGCAACCTTGAGCACGCCTCTTGAGACTGTATTGTAAACTAACAACAAACGCTCATCCTTCAGCTTAACCCCATCAATTCCTAGACAGAGTAAGCACAACATGTAAATTTCATGGGAAAGATAAAGGATCTGCAACACATTTCTGTGGTCATAAACCTGAACCTGAATTTGGATTGGGTAATTCAGTAGGTTTCGCATACGTCCAGGTATAACCGCCATCATCAGATTCTGACATGCAAATTCTGTCAATGCCTTCAAAAGATCTCAGTAGAATGCGCAAGGTCCCATTTGCAGTTTGATATGGAACTGGCTGAATTACACCGAGAGATCTGTTCTCCATATAGATTGGTCCATATTTTCTCCACGACCTACCTGAATCTGCTGTTACCTGTTAGAGGACACAGATTACCAACATTAGCTAATAGCCGATATACTATCATTCATCACATGATAATGTTTCAGACTTTCAGTTATTCAAGCTATTACGAATCTAACCTCCATCCATGCACCCCAAGAGTTCCAACTTTCTACAGAAGATCCGCAAAGCAGGTTCCCGTTTTCCAACAGGATAGGCTGAGACAATTTTGTTAACAAGTAAAAGAAGTTAAATTTAGTATAATTGTCGAAATATATAATTATAAATTGAACATACCTTGTTTTTTATTGGTCCTAATATACCAGGAGGTAGCTGTTCCCTCTTCGACCAAGTGACACCACCATCATGGGAACGCTTCATACACCCACTCCATCTATTTCCATTTAACATTTTCAAGTATCAGATTTGAAATTAGTCACTCGAGATTTGAAAGAGAAGGTAACCTCTATTGAATAAGGTAACAGAAAGAGATAAAGAAGAAGAGAAGTTTAAACTTCCGTACAATCTATATTTAGGCTAGCAAGCGTAGCATAGATCCCTAAACTACAAAGTTACTCTGTCTGTTAAGATTATGATGATGACCACATTATAAGAATCATATGCTATAACCCGTCTTTATATAATTGGACGATCATCATACAAATGTTCCAAAATAAGACTTGAAAGCAATTATTGATATGCAGCATAGAGAGAGGGTGCTCAAATGCTTACTTTTGCACTTCTTGCCCTATTTTGTAAAACAGAAGGATTTCACTGGAAGGAAGCTTAAACAAGACAGGGTTCCACATAGGAACATCGAGCTGTTCATCAGCAATGATAGGAGACGCCCAACGCCCATCCTGCAAAATGCCCTTGCTTCTAAATTACTTAACTAATGAATGGAAAGACAATCTAAAAACAAAACTAAAAGGGTAAGAGTAAATCCATATCAGGTATTAATTAAAATATTCACCATTGAACATAATATGATTATTAGTGAATAAATCATCCCTTCAGATAGCATCCAAATTTTAAACGACAATGTTGGCTAATATATATTGTCCTTTCTTTCGTAGAATTAAGCATGTTTGGTACATTTTAATGGGGTTTTCCCATACAAATACCTAAATCCAAAGTCTGACAATATATCAAAGAAAGATCATGTATACATGATCGGACAAACGGAGTATACAGTCGGTCACCTGATAACTCTGAACCCATATTTTCACATCAGGTGCTCCCTCCGCAGATCCACCAAAATATGCAATTAAGAACTTATCTTTTTCAACCTAAACAGTCCACAAAACATGCTACTTTAATTTAAGTTTTTAACATTTTATGAAATTACAACTGACCAAATACTATCATGCTTCACCGCCTTTACCTCAACGATTGTAGATGCATGGCAGCTATTAAAAGGGGCAGAATGAGCTTCAAAAGTGAACTCCTCGACCAACGGTGCCCAAGAGCTCTTCATTCTTCTGATATCCAAATTAATGCATCAAAGATTGTTCAGTGGTTAACCTAAACTTCAGAATGACTAAATAACATCATGGCATTTAACAAGAACAGAAAAACTGGACATATAATTTTCCCATTATTTATCGAATCCTCTTGTATTACTACTATATATCAATAACCTTGAACGGAGAATGCAAATATGTCTGCTTCCATTTCTGTACCAGGGGTCCAAGGGGTCACTTGTTCTCTTTACCAAATACATTGTCCAACGTGGTGGAGATGGAACCATGATTTTTATGTAGGGGTAAGGAATGAACGAACATAAAAAAATATATAAAAAATTAAATAAATAGGGGCTGGATCGAATAACATTTTAAAAGTTTACCCTCACCTACATTAACCTACATCCACCCCAAAACAAACGAGTTTGGATCAACTGTTACACTTTTGTGCAACATTCTCTGCTACACTTATATTATTTGACTATTTTTACAATCTTTCAAGCATATCACCTTAACAAATAATCTTCATAACGTCATTTACTACCACCTACAATTATGGATAGTCAAATATTCGCCTCTAAAAATATAAATGAGAATGATTTTGAACTATGTATAGTAGCATATGTCTATAACAACATGATTGAATAACATATGATGCTTGAAAATTCACAAACAAAAGTCAAATGATGGAAGTGTAACAGAGTGTTGCACAAAGTGTTACAGAAGATCCGGACATGGAACAAAGGGACCATTATTGTCCAAGAATAGGGGGGGGGGGGTGGCAGTAATTCCACCGTTGCAACTTCCCACCACAGAACACAAAACAATCAAGAATGTACCTAGTATTGGGGTCGAGTTTGTCGGAACAAGAACAAAAACGATGGCAATGAGAAAACACTATCACAAACAGCAACACTGTGAAAGGAACACAACCAAATCTTGAAACTAAATTCTTGGTCTCCATTATCATCAAAATTTGATCAAGAATACCACCTAAGTCAACCCAATTGCATACTAACAGACAGATTCTCAAATATTCTTGAATTTATTATCTTTGTTATTATATGGATTTTTATAGTAACATACCATTAGTATATACAAACTACCAGAATATGTGCAATTGTACATTGACTTAATATAAGTAATTCAAAAGTAAAGAAAGTGAGAAAAAATGTTGGAGTACCTGATTTGTAATGGTCAACTATACCTAGAAGCTTAATATAAGTGCTTAAAAATACTAGTTTTTCTTGTCCATTTGCCAGTTTGATTGAGAGTGGGTAGAGCTTCATCTAGTCATCACGCACAACTCAATACTAAGATTATTTATAGGCAAATGCCTTTGAACATCACTCATGTTTCAAAAACACCGTTTAAATTAACAATGTTTAAAATGTTATCTATTCGGGTCATTCCATTAAATTTTTGAAGGGTATTTCTGTCCAAACACATTTTTTTCTTCTCATAAACACTCAATTTAACTCTTATTAACACATTGACCCTAATCCTGAGATTATAATTTTTTCGATTTCCTTTTTGATATTTTGTCGATCTCTTTTGCGATTTTTTCGCTATTTCTTTTTTGATTTTTTCTCGATTTCTTTTTGGGTTGATGGCAGCGGCAATCACTTATGTTTGCTGAATGTTTGCTTAATCGATACCCGATTTGGAAAACCCGGGGCCGCTCGATAACTCGCTCGTTTATATTTTATGTTTTATATTTATATAATATATATGTTAAAAGTTCAACCATAATTAATTTTATTGACCAATATAAGACTAATATTGAAAAGAATTTCCAAATTTGCATTTCGACAATTAAATCTTGTTGCAGATAACCTAAAATGTTTCGTTTTAAATAGAAATTTGGGGGTAATCCGGCACCCGCTAGTCACCCGACTCAAAAAATCCAGCTCGATACCCGCTCGTGTCTTTATCGAGCGATACGAGGGTAATAGGTTTGCTACCCCGCTCGTTATTACCAGGTAATTACCCGGCTCTGTAAAATTGAAACCCGGCCGGGTAACCTGTTACCCGCTCGAACCCGGCTCGTTTGCAGCACTAGCTGTTGGGTATTATATAGATTAGATTCCATATTTTGAGGTACGACAATCGATCTAAAACCATGATACTTCTAGATTTAACAATACAATGATCTACACTTGGTGTGTGTTAGACTATATGACAACCTAAGAGAAGGTGAATTAGGTTATAGCAGAATCATACCCAATTTTCGAATTAAAAGAATTGTCAATTACGATACCCGTAATTACCCCTTTTTAACGTATGTGTGAGTACATATGTTAAATGTTGTTCAACTAATTCAATCAACATATAAATACTTATACATAACAAATATGCAATTGAGCAAGTTAAACAAATAACACAACTCTCGAGATAATTATATACATGTGAAAATTAATCACACTTAAAATATACGAATATTATATAACACAGTAAATAAAGTGAGTTAGAAGGATGCAAACTACTTGCTGACACGATGTTTAACTAGCTCTGATGGACCTACTACTTGACCCTTGGCTTTTCAACCTTGGGATTTGAAAATATAACCTCATATATATTTTCCAAGTCCAGACTCGTGGAGTACAACCAAGCAACTCAGTATATACTCGTCCTAGCTAAACCACTAAAACCACCTAGCCACGCCTCTAGGCAACCACTTTATCAACACAAGTCACCTTGGGAAATCTGTCAGTCAACTCAATTATGCAGACTTTAAATGGAATTAGAGTCAAAATTTATTAGAGTCAAGATTTATTCAATTAGATTTAAGATTTATTCAATTAGAAATGTGTAAAACAATGTAACTCAATGTTAATATTTGTGTTATAGATATACAATAATCTCCACATTGGAGATTCATTCCTCCAAATTATTTACATGGTATCGCTTTGGTTAAAATCCTCATTCTTTTTTTCTCTGATCATCATGTCGCTCTGGAAATGAAACCAACGAACCTCTTGTCGCTACAACTCTGAATCCTCCACCTTCTCTACCCTTACCTTCAAAAGTACCCCTTTCCACCAATTCCAAAAATTCAGTCTCTTTAGACATCACCTTCACCAACTACGCCCAGTGGAAGAAACTTGTGGTGGTTTTTCTTCATGGGCGACGAGTTCTGGGTGTTGTTGATGGCACACTTTTATATCCAGAATCTAATCATCCTCAATATACTATATGGATTTAGTGTGACGAATATTGCATTAAGCATGGATCAAACTTTTCTAAATCATGAGTGCAACTCATCTAATGAAGCCTGTATTTTACTCCAAAAACTATTCTTGGATCATGTCTCTTCTAGCCAAATGCAACTCGGACATAAATTTCAACACTTCAAGAAAGGAGATTTCCCCATGGTCGAATATCTCCAACAACTCCATTCTATCTACTGTAATCTTACAGCTGTTGGCGAACCACTCAAAGATTCAGATTTGGTGGCTTAAACACTCTTAGTTTTTTCCTCTATATTTTATGCGTTCAAAATAGTCATAAATGCTCAACCCATAAGACCTTCCTTCTCTGATATCATGCCTCTTTTGTTGGGTGAAGAAGACAATGTTCTTTTTGCTCAAAAGGATCAACTCTCCTCTCCCATGGTCATGTTTTCCTCGACTCCCTAAGAGAGGACTTTCAATAACAAGAATCAAAATGTTAAGAGGACATGGAAAATTTACTAAATTCAGAAATGCTCTTCGTCACTCCTACAAATCTCAGAATTCTCATAACTATGATTATTCACCTCAGTCGAGAACCTTCAATAAACAGACCAAATATGATGGTGCCACTGGTGCTGCACATTCCTCGGTTGTGCCTCTGAAATGATCCATTCAATGTCAGATTTGCAATGCTTTTAATCATTCGGCAATCAACTACACAAACAGGTTTAATCACTCATTCATCTCCTCAAATTTACATAAGTCTTTAGCTACAATGCACTTTGAGGATGAGATGCTGGATCAACTTGGTATCCTGACAGTGGAGCTTCCGTCCACATGACAGGTAATTTTATGCTTCTTAACTCTTTAAATTCATACTAAGGATCAAGTAAAGTAATGGTTGTAAATGGTGCTCCACTTCCCATCACTCACATTGGTTCTACAATCTTGCCCAATTTGAAACTAAATAATGTGCTTCTAGTTCCTCATCTTAAGAAAAACTTAATTTCTATTCACAAACTTTGGCAAGATAATCAATGTTTAGCTGAATTCTCACCTTCCTCTCTTACTATTAAGGACCAGAGGACTCGCAAAGCACAACTCAGTTGTAGTAGTCAAGGTTCTCTTTATCCATTTCATTATGCTGATTTTCAATCTTTATCATCTCAAGTTGCTTCTGTTGTACCTATATCGAGTGAAGTATGACATAATCGACTTGGTCACCCTAATTCAGCTGTTGTCTCTACTTTAGTTCAAAATTAATTAATTTCCCTTCCTCTTAATTCTTCTGGCATTTCTGGCATTTGTAATGTATGTCAGTTAGGAAAAAATATCAAGAAATCCTTTTAATAATCAATAACAACAGTTGATTTTTCATTTGCTCTTGTTTTTTCGGATGTATAGGAATCTCCCGTTTTATCTCCTTCCGGTATTAAATACTATGTCATGTTCATTGATGCTCATACCCGTTACACATGGGTCTATCCATTAAAAAGAAAATCAAATACACTATCAAGCTTAAGACAGTTCTATCAAATGATAAAAAAATGTGTGTTCGGACCTCCCTCGACACATTCCAAGCAGATGAGGGAGGAGAGTTTCATAAGCTTGAACCGTTTTTAAAAGACAATAGTATTTTATATCGGTATTCCTGCCCCAACACCCCATAACAAAACG
Organism: Echium plantagineum; assembly: GCA_003412495.2. Classification (NCBI taxonomy): domain Eukaryota; kingdom Viridiplantae; phylum Streptophyta; class Magnoliopsida; order Boraginales; family Boraginaceae; genus Echium; species Echium plantagineum. The sequence goes on along the minus strand of CM016568.1, from coordinate 6,284,578 downwards.
GCGTTACCGAACGAAAGCATAGGCACATTGTAGAAAAAATGTAATGCCTACTCTTTCAATACATGTTACCTCATGTCTTTTGGGTTGAAGCCCTCAATTATGTTGTCTACGTCATTAACAAGCTCCCTTCCCCTGCCTTAGATAATAACTCTCCTCATCAGCTCTTATATCACAAGACACCCACCTATGATCTCCTCAAAGTGTTTGGTAGCTTGTGTTATCCCAACTTAGTAAAAAATAGCACTAAGAAGTTTGATCTCGCTCACTACCTCATATCTTTCTTGGAGTTTCATCAATTTACAAAGGCTATAGATGCTATAATCCGCAAACACATAAAGTTATTGTGTCACGACATGTCTCATTTGTTCGAAATATATCGGCAAACGGCATGGACGATCACCAATCTTTGAGTCATGGATCCAGTTGATCACCTAACTTTCAAAAGGTTTCAGTTGATCACCTAACTTCTTAAATCGTTCCCATTCAACACATTGAAAAATTATAATATTAATTATCGACTAATATTAACTTTCAAAAGGTTTCAGTTGATCACCTAACTTTCAAAAGGTTTCAGTTGATCACCTAACTTTTCACCATTTTACGGCATGGATTACATCGATGATTAATGAAGATGTATATGATTGGTGCTGCCTCCAAGAATTTACAGTATAAATATAAAGGGAATGCCGAGCCGAGCTATTCGACTCGTTTGGCCGAATATCGAAAATGAAGGCTCGATTCTATGTTTGATTTCTCGAGCGAACTTTTCAAATTGAATACGAGCGAGATTTTCGAGCTTTCGGGCTCATTCACAGGCCTACTCCTGTGTTTTGGGTTGAAGCCTTCAATTATGCTGTATACTTCATTAACAAGCTCCCTTCCCCTGCCTTAGATAATAACTCTGCTCATCAGCTCTTATATCACAAGACACCCACCTATGATCTCCTCAAAGTGTTTGGTAGCTTGTCTTATCCCCACTTAGTAAAAAATAGCACTAAGAAGTTTGATCTCGCTCACTACCTCATATCTTTCTTGGAGTTTCATCATTTTACATTATTAAATGAAAAACGGGTTTGAAGATGTCTCAAGGGGCACATTGAAACCAAGTTGATAGTAAAAGGGGCAAAATACGAATTAGCCTAGTTTATTCAAGTTCTAGCACTTTATGCGCCTTGTCAGTGCGTGTTGCACACGCCGGACTTGGCAATATAGAAGCTCATGTGTGGCGGCCTATGTGCTCCATTTTAATAGAATTAAATGGTATACTAAATTCAACATCAAATACTTTATGATGTATCTATTCTTTCAACCCACATTACTTGCATAAAATTGGCGAAATTTCATTTTCGACTTAAGGTTCTAATAGTTGATTGTTTAGAATTCCAATATACTTTTGATCTACCTTTTGATCGAACAGTTATTCAATATAAAACAAAGAGAATATTTTATTAGATTTGTTTTGAAAATACTAAATACCTTTCCTTCAAACGTTTCCTAATATGATTATAAATATTCTATAGTGGAGTTCCAATTATAAAATCAAAACATCAAACAAAAATTAATCTAAAGATATAGAAATACTTGAGTCCAACCTACTTATACTTTATGAATAAAAGTACTGTCCTATTTGGAAGTATAGTAGGTGCTGGAGTAAGAAACTACTCTGTCCGACCCTATATTTTGAACAACCATTTATCAAAAACAAAAATCACTTTTTGAGTTTTCCTTTTACCTTATTAAGTCAAAAAATATGGAGGAAAAAATTAAGTTTGTGAGAGAAATTTGAAATTTTATTAAACTTTGTGCAAAAGTAAATGGATCAGTACCATTTTATCCTAAACCGAACTTCAAAAAAGATTTAGGTTAAGGGTAAAGTGGTAATTTTCGTCCTAAATGGAACATTTTTGTAATGTGTAGTCTTCCGATAGAAAACCAAGAAAATATATTACACAGTCGAAATCCAAATTTTACTCCCTAATCCGATCACCACCTCATCCTCAACTCCACCGCCTACCTCCCACCCACCACCACCACCACCACCACCACTTTTCTTCTAACAAATCAAAACTCCGATAAAGAATGTCGAGCGACACTGCCCCCCTCCACCCTTCATCTCAATCCGACATAGACGAGATCGAAAACCTCATCAATTTCCAATCCTACCCTTCAACCGTCTTACCCGCCAACACCCCACCTCCCCCACGCCCCTTACCCCCCACCCACCTACCTACTCCTACTCCACCACCCTCTCTTCCTCCCAAACCAGCCCTACCCACCCTACCCACCTCCCTCCCTCCCCCTAGTATCCGGTCCGATGGGTTCGGACCCCCGCCTAATACGCTAACAGAGCCTGTGTGGGATACGGTAAAGAGGGATCTGAGTAGGATTGTGAGTAATTTGAAGCTGGTTGTGTTTCCTAATCCGTTTAGGGAGGATCCGGGCAAGGCGTTGAGGGATTGGGATTTGTGGGGTCCTTTTTTCTTCATTGTGTTTCTTGGCCTCGTACTCTCTTGGTCTGCTACTGTTGAAAAGGTGTCATCTTTCTCCGAACGACAATTTATTATAATTAGATTGTTTTCATGATCATAATTATTAACTTTTTGGAAGCATTCTTTTTTTTGCGGCTAATTGAAGAAATATTTTGTGCCATGTTTGTTAAAGTTCTGATCAGTACTGTGGATTTTGGATCGAGAGCTGGGTAGTGTTGAAATTAGATGTAATTGATGGTCACATTGTCTGATGGTCACTAATGGATTGATATGATGAGGATGATATTTTACTCGCTCCATTTCAAAAAATGATTTCTAGTTTGAATTTGGATGGTTAGAATTTACAAACTCTGTAGGTTTAATCGTAACGATGTATGGGGGTCACTATTAATATGTTAGGTTACATGGATACATTATTTGGCTTATTGGCTGAGTTCTTGTAAGCTTTGGCGTAAATGGGTTATTGAAGGCAATCAGAAATATGTGAAAACGTTAGTCTTGAAGCAGGAAGTTTGAGAAACATAGAGTACTAGAGTAGTTTATTGGAATGTCTCCACTAAAACAAATAAATATATCGTGTAAGGTTTATTGAGCAGTGTATTCTTCCAACGAGAGATGATTAATATGATGGAGTCTGTAACAATGAACTAGTAGATATGAAGGGGAGGGGAGGGGGGGGGATCACTTCTTGAAAAACTCCCTGAAGTGAAACTTTTTCCTAGAAGGGGTATAATGAAAATAGATGAATCCAACTCAACTTTTAGGTAGGCGAATGAGTCAATTGTTCCACGAACAAATCGCTGATAGATAGCAAGGGGCTATCAATCATTTCTTATTGGAAATTCCGTAAGTTGCTAGTTGTTTCTCAATGCATTATCAAGGACAACATCCCATTTAATCACCAAGTTAGCTGAGCTTAAATAATGAAATTGACATTCTTTGCTGCCTGAGTGTTGGACGACGACACAGATATGGATTATTTAATACTTTGTAGCTCTGTTTTGGTTTTGTGGTAGGGTTTGAGCTCAAAGGAAATGGTTGCACAATTTTTATGTTCTGATCCTTAATAGGGAAATGAAATGTATCTCTGCTAGGAGTGAAAAAACTTGAAATGTGAGTCAGTGTTATGACGAATGGCCAACTTCGGAAGCCGTTTTTGTTATTAGTATTAATATTATGATCTTTATATTTCTCTTCTTTGGGCCAATGTTTCAGAAATTATCTTTTTCTTCTCTTTTGTTTTTGAAAATATAGTATTGTATGAATAAGAGAAAAGAAACGAGTACTCAATGGGGCATACCTCTTGTATAATTTTATCTTAGTAGGGCTTATCAATTTTGGCCTGTGTGATCCGTAGTCTAGTGAAATTCTTCCCTTCATCACTATGTCATTTCCCCCCCTAGGTTTGTACATTGGATGCCGAACTGCAAAACCCCATATTAACTCATTATAGAGTCGGATATTATGCATCTCTCAGCTTTTGACCAAGTGAGCAAACATGCTGAGAACTTTCGTACTACTAGTTTGAACGGAGTGTATCAACCTAGTCTAAATTCTTGCAAGTTTGCAGATCTTGTATAGGTGATATCTCTTTAAATATGATTGGATCTTAACTACTGGTACATGTTGTTATTTGAAAGTGTCCCTTCTTTCTTCTTTTTAATTCCTGGATGGAGAGTGTTTTTTTGGCCATGAGAATGACTTGTTTACTTAAGGATCTGAAATATATTTGTTTGGTATTGTATGAAGTATGATGTGCCGTCTCTCTTTCTATAGTTTCTAATATGATATATATGTTAATGCTGCTCAAATATATCATCCTTATTTAATTACCATTTCCCTCCCATTTTTTCACATATTGTCCATCATGTGGAGTGACATAATTACATACGTACTAACTTGCTTTGTGGCCCTGATTATTTTGATTTTTTCTCCAGTCTGAGGTCTTCGCTGTCGCATTTGCTCTGCTGGCTGCTGGCGCCGTAATCCTTACTCTGAATGTACTACTGCTGGTAATAACATCGCTTACTACCTCTCCAAGTTCCTTTTATGTTTTCCTCGATGATGCTTGATGGAGACTTCACCATGTTCTGGTTGTGATACTCCCTGTCCATTTTTTCTTACTATGCTCAAGGTTGTGTTAAGGTAAAAATTATGCACTCTGTCTTGCAGGGTGGTCATATCATATTCTTCCAAAGCTTGAGTTTATTGGGATATTGTTTGTTCCCCTTAGATGTTGGGGCTCTGGTATGCATGTTAACGCCGAGTGTAATAATCAGGATCGTCGTAGTTTGTGTGACGTTGGCTTGGAGTTCATGGTCGGCATATCCATTCATGAGTACTGCTGTCAACCCTAGAAGGAAAGCGCTCGCTCTTTACCCTGTTCTCCTTATGTATGTATCTGTTGGTTTTCTTATCATCGCCATCAATTAGAATATCCATATTCGACCTTAGGAGTATAATCGTGAGCTGGTAGTACCCAAAGACATTGGATGTGTCGCGTTGGTATAGTCGTATAGAGTATGGACATTTAAATTCTCAATTTTGCTGATTTTGCTCCTCTTCACTCGACATACGGTTATGTAAAATGTTACCTATAATGTGATTTTTAACAACGGATTTGTCCTTCATACCAAAAATCTAAACCAGAATCTTGCTTAGTTTTAACTTTCATGTCCTCCTTAATTATAAGAAGAAAAATTAATTTACTTATTTAATTTTTATAAATATTTCATACAATAACTATCCTTTAATATCATTGTATATATATATTTATATCTATTTTATTGAAAAATATTAAAAAGATAAGTTAGAAAATTATGGCAACAAAAACATGAAATGACAAAAAAAATCATGACACAAAAACATGATCAAATGAATGTATTGTGTTTCCCATAACGTGGTTCATCTTATTCACACGAGTATGTTTCTTTTTAAACATGAAAATACAACTATTAGAGATAATAAACTTCCAACAGTGATCGAAGTAATATAAATGAAGGACAAAGTGATTGATGAAGAAAATGTGAAGAAGAAGAAAGCAATATCACAAGTATAGAAGGGCATATGTGATACAATAAACTCAACAGGTCCAAAAAAGATTTAAATAAAAGTCATGGGAAAGCAAGAAAGATGCCAAAATCCAGCAATTTTGGAGGATAATATATTGATGATGGCGAGGACAATGAAATGATTATTACATTTCTAAGCAATATAAAGATACAAATAAAAAAGGGTTAATGGCAGAGATGATCACCTATGTTTGTCAAATGTTAGCAGTCGATCACCTATGATTTAAACTGTTCCAGTCGATCACCTATGTTTTAAAACGTTCCAGTCGATCACCCAATCTGTAACTCCACCGTTAAGTTTTGCATGCGACTAACACGTGACTTGCATTAAGGGTATTTCGGTCATTTACTAAATATATTTTAAGGATAAAAATGAAATAATCATTCTCTAATTTCTTGACAAAAAAGTTTCAGCCAATTGTGAGGTTTAGGATGATTGACTAAAATACCCTTCCTTAATTGTCATGTGACAACCACGTGACCAACATAACTGAAGTTAGACGGAAATTTTAAAGGAGTGACCAAGTGGAAAATAATTTAAAACATAGGTGATCGAATGGAACGTTTTAAATCATAGGTGATCGACTGGAAACATTTGACAAATATAGGTGATCATCCATGCCATTAACCCAATAAAAAATCGATGAATAATGACACTACTGTCATACGAAATGAGATAAACCTTAGATACTACTCCCCCCGTCCCAAAATAGTTGACGTTTTAGCAATGTGCACATAGATTAAGAAAAATTAAAAATAGTCAAAAAGTACATAGAAAAAGTAGAAATACAATTATTTGGAACCATATCATTGGTTGGTTGCAAATTTCAATATAAAAAGTAGTCAAAAAGTTCATTGAGAATGTAAAAGTACAATTTTTAATGTTAAAACGTCAACTATTTTGGGACAAAACGATAGTGCCAAAACGTCAACTATTTTTGGACGGAGGATGTATTATTTAATTTTATGCCATATTTGTTGTTAGGTTTTTCATGAATGAGTAAGTTCTCTCACTAAATTATTCATGGAAACGCGCCTTGTACTAAAAAAGCTTTGAAAAATATATAAAACATCACATTCTCTCATAATGAAATGATTTCATTCCATAAATTTCTGGTTATATAGAAAAAGTTGAATTAGTGGAGAGCTTCATTAATCATGTGACATGTCGCACATTAACTTGATAAGTCTACTTTTACTGAAATCAGGCAATGTTAATTAGATCAATTATAGCCACTAGTATCATATAACGTGCGTTCCACATGGCAAAAAATGAAATTCATAATTAAAGTGGTTTTTATAGTATATAATATTTATTCTACATATTATAGATGATTTTGTTTGATAATTAATTGATATTTTTTTATAATTTTTTGTTTAAACCAAACTATTTGCATTTTGTTTCCCTTTTGTATGAATTTTTGTAAAAGACTTCTAACTTGTAGATGTAACTTGAAGAGATGTGAGATTTGAAGGCTTGCCGTTTGTTGCTCTGTTTACTATCTTTGGATGGAAAGAAACTAACGAACTTTTCAGCAACAATGTAGTGAGAAGGACCAATTGGTTAGCAAAATTTGTAGAGATGTGTCCATGAGGATGAGTAGGTGTTGGAAGGTTAAGGCTACTAAGTCAAACCTTGCCTTGTGTCTTGATTGGGGTATTAGTACCTCGATATTTGGAGTGTAAGAGCTATATGCCAAAAAAAAAATAATAATAATTGTTTTAAAATTCAATGAATTGGATAGCCTATTAGAAAAGGTTCTGGGTAGTGACCAGAAGGTCATGGGTTCGATACTCACCTCTAATTTACAAAAAAAAAAATTCTTTTAAAATTAAATTGCTTGAAATAATTTAATAATTCTCATTATTCAACTATTATTTTATAATTTACTCTACCTGGGAGGCTAATTTAGTCCTAATTAAATAAGAAACAAATATCTAAACTTAATATATAATTAAAATAATATATATAATTAGATTTTTAAAAATATATATATATTGATGCAACTTTAAGAAGCCAATGAATTCGATGACATCGAGTAGTATTTAATGTTTTCACTTTGTTGTGACCTTTGTGCACCACATTTCCTTTCTTAAGGTTTGTCACTTTGCTAGGAATTTTGGATTTTGCTTTCGCTTTATCCTCTGGAGCTTTTTCAACACATTTTTACCGCTCTTCTTGGGTAAGATTTGTGTACTTCTCTCTTATACGTGTCATTTTTTGGAGTCTTACTACATCAATGAAGTCCAAAATATTAAACATAATTCATATATATGGGACTAATATAAATTTATTGGCAATGGATACTTGAACAATAAGATGATGTCTGCATATTCACATGTATTAGGACTTTTTTTATAATCTTGATTTTTCCGGATACCAAGTCAATATGTGGTGAGTTTATGCCCAAGAATCCACTCCTTATTATGAACACAATTGACTCGAATTGAAGCATTGCTATCAATTTATAACTTGTATGATTAGATAACAGAGTATGAAATTGCATAATCGAATTGGTTGTGGTTTTGGCAAAGCCTCCACCACTAAGAATAACTTTATTGATGATCAATTGAAGATTACAATCACTCAAATTGCACAAAGTTAACTCTTGTAAAATATCGAAAGCACTAACTAAATCAACTAGAGATTCAAACCTGTGTATAGACAACTTGTCTGTCCTAATTGTAGTAGGAAGACAAATCCTAATATTACACAATTACACACTACAACCTTATCTAGTTAATAGAATATCCAACTTTGATTAGAACTAGGTAATTCGATTAGTTCTTGCCCCTCGCATACATGCATAACCTTTACGGGAACTTCCCATAAGCCATAAAATTCAATAATCTTTCCCTTCCGAACTTCTTAGTCGAAAGATTTTATGTTGCTAACTTGCTATGTTTAATTATGATCATGTTTGCTAAGCCCAACTTTGGCACCACATGCATCATGTTTAAGCTTTAGAAGTACCTTAGTTAGTATGTCTGTTGTGTTATCACTAGTATGTACTTTGATTATATAAATCAATTTCTTTTTCAGCACTTCTCTAATCCAATGATATCTCATGTCAATGTGTTTAGACTTTGAATGTAGAGTGGGGTTTTTATTCAGATGAATGGCACTTTGAGAATCACTCTGCATTACAAACTTCTTTTGATTTAATCCAAGCTCCTTGAATATTCTCTTCATCCATAGCAACTCCTTTCCACATTCTGTGATTGATATGTATTCTGCCTTGATTGTGAACAGGGCCACACACTTCTGCAGTTTGAATTGCCAAGACATAGCACCATTAGCATATGTAAATATGTAGCCTGATGTGGATCTCTTGGTATCCTGATCTCCAGTTAGATCAGCATCTGTGTAAGCTTCTAGAGTTGAATGCCTTCCATGATAACATATGCACATGTCACTATTCCCTTCAAGTATTTGAGAATTCACTTAATACTTTCCCAATGCTCCTTTTCTGGATTGGATAGGAACCTGCTGACTACTCCCAGAGCTTAGGCAATACTTGCCCTTGTGCACTTAATACAAGGATTTCGGGGGAAATAGAACACGAATTTACAGTTTAATGGGGGGGGGGGGGGGGTGACGTGATTTTACAGTTAAATGGGAGGGAGCAAAATCGGGCCAGTGGGGGGTGGCGGCTAAAATCAGGGCAGTGGGGGGGCGGAAATCGGGCAATGGCGGGGGTGGGTGGTTGAAGGTTGGTGATGGTGGTTTTGTGTATTGAAGAAGAAAGGTGGTGATAAGTGGTAGTGTTTTTATGAATTGAAGGTTTGTGGTGGTTGGTGAAAAATAAAGATGATGGTTGAAGGTTGGTGGTGGTTTTTTGTATTGAAAAAGAAAAGAAAGGTGCCTTTTTGTATTGAAGATGAAAGATTGATGGTGGTGGTTTTGCATTTTGAAAAGAAAGTTGATTGTTGTTGATGGTGGTTTTATTAATTTAAGGTTGGTGGTGGTGGTGGAAAGGATGGTGGTTGGTGGGTGGGTTTGTGAAGAAGAACTGATGGTTGGTGGTTGTTGTTAGTGAGGTAGGTGGTGGTGGTGGTGGAAATGGTGGTGGTTGGTGAATTTGTGAAGAAGAAGCGATGTTGGTAAGTTTAAACGTAAGGGCAAAATAGTCTTTTCATGAGGGAAGGGTGCTATCCCTTTGCAAAACAAAGTGATAGGTGCTTCAAGTTTAAAAAAGACTTTCAAAGATGCTAGTTTTGGTATTTTCTTCATAATCAGGCCATAATCGAACATTGAACTAGAAGCCGTATGTAGTAAGTAGTAACTTTGAGGGAAGCAAAGACCCTATTCAAAGTTAAAGACACATATCTTGTTTTTCATGAATTGTGATATAATTATCAGTACTGATCAATGAAATTAGTACCATTATGTGTTGTGTCTTTAAGATTTAGATTATTAAAGTAGTATGAAGAAAGAAAATTGCTGCCTTTTATTTGAGAATTTAAAATGGGATAATTTTTATGTGAATATAATAATTGATTGAATTTGAAATCACCTACAATTACACATATTTGGAGTTTGATCAACCCAATGAGAAGAACACCTCTAGTTTGCTTATAGGCTTATTTTCTTTTGACCCCTGTACTATTGAAACGCTTTCGCTCCCGCCCATGAAAATCTAATTGTATGTGCATTTCCAGTTTTGCCCTTACGAGGGTAAATTGAAAAGAAAGATAGTTAAATTCCATATTTGAAAAGTAAAATATTTCAGGGGCGGAGCGAAACTCGATAGTGCAGGGGGCCAAAAGAAAATAATTGGGAAAGTTCTTTTGAACAATAGATATGCGGATAAGGTCTCGTCTTCAACGCAGAAATAATTGCCGAAACTGGAAAGCTTCGAGTAGAAATTCGAGTTCTTCACTTGTGAGTTGTAAGATATAGACCCACGGACTGCTTTCTCTTTCGAATTGCAACAACTTATGATAGAGTAGTTGAGTTAAGCGCGCACGCCTTTTCTTTCTTTTCCTTCACAACAGGTTCTGATTCTGTAGGAACCATGTCAAGTTCATAATGAGTTACATGAATCCGAATATGATTCAATTACAACAAAATAAACAAGAAAAATAACGTAATTTTTATATCAGAAATGTGCAACAAATAAAGCAGTTAAAGATATCACGTTTTACTTCAAAAACAAAAGGTCGAAGAAAAAATATCGCAGGGTCTCCAAGAAAACGAGCTTGCAGAAGGTTAAATAACAACAATGCTCTGGTGATCAATGACCACACATGTTAAGACTCTCCGAGGAAAACACAAAACAAACACCTCACATATTCTTAGCATACCCCATCTCAGCAAGAATACAAAAGGTAGTTGGAAGATTGGAGTTAAGACAACGGCAACGAAAAGTCGTCAAAATAGATCATGCCGACTTACTTGATATGAGGGCCCGTGGTCTAGTCTTGAATAAAATACGCTGTCGAATGACTCCAATGACATCCAATTCAACCCTGGACGAATTCGTGTCACCTTTTTCTTCATCATCATTGCATTGCTTAATTTTTTTCAAGACTAACAATGGTTTTTTGAGAAGTATTTTGGTTCCTGTCAGCTCATGATATCCCACAGTGAATGTGTAACTCTCCTGTAGACGAGTAAACAGAGAGGTAAGACAACAGTACAGCAAAAATCTGAAAAAGAAACAAGGAAATTAACCTGAGAGGAAGGACGGCACAGAACACCAATTTGCAAATTCTGAAGGCTGCCTTGCATGTGGGGTTGGGCTTCGACCACTCCCTGAAGTTCCACAATTGCCCATTCTGGACATTTTCCTTCCCCACAGCTGCACCTTACTTTTATCTGCATCTTCTCATACAGAGAAAGTTCGAAAATATTTGTTTGTTACTAAGTAAAAGTTGAAAATTTTGCGTTCATATGGACAACAATAAATAGAGCTACCAGTTAGCCCAGCTAAGTCAAGATTGATTCTACTCAAGCAAGCTGGAACGAAGCTCAAGTTTGAAAAGAAATTGAGTGTAACGACCTGCCCCAGGTAGGCCGCCCGGAGGTTAGGATCGTCAGCAACAGGAAATTCAGAGTCAACAAACGATGGAGGACAACATAAAACGACTTCATTAATAAAATAGAAGATTTGTCCATCGTGGTGAAGTTCTCATTAATACCCAAGATACATTAACAATCCCAACATCAAACATCAAATTCTAAATGACATAATTCTTAAATACAACATAACGACAATATTTGAAAGATAAGACAATGGAAATTGACAGACGAAGGATTGTTGAGGACTTCCTAGCAACCAACATCTCACGCACAGACTTGCTAGCAACCTCTCCAACGCAGCTCCGCCTCAAAACTCAAATCTATCAACCTAGCATGAAAAGCCACCCATAGGGAATAGGGATAACCGGCGAGTCTCGGTGAATACTTATCGTATTGGTGATAACAAACCACACAACATGCGCATGTATGAGGGCATATATGTACATGTATGGATATACAATCAATTCAACCTATGTATCTTATCAACATAAGACCCTACATATATACTTCTAAGGTGCTCTAGATTAATTTATTAAGAACATTAGCAACACTAATAGTACACGACCAACAACACAACTCAACTCAACTCCATACGATCAAACTGATACACATATCAACATACCAAACACACAATAAATGCAACGCATTCCGGTCTATTGAGGTGGCTCATCCAGTTGCATTAAGGCATACCGAGACAATCAACCCATCCTCGAGGTGGACCATCCAATTATGCTAAGAAAGACAACCCATTTCAGTGGAACCTCGCGACATGTTGCGCAAAACAACCCAACCGCTATATACACATCATCCCGTGCGCATCGGGGCAAAACAACTTGTAAGTATGATATCAACCATCAACCTCACCTGCAGGAAACCTCTTGTACCGTCGACCCAAAGATTAAATTATCGCACTTCATCTTTCTTTTGCAAGACAAATCAACGTGCTACCGAGAAACAACACACAACATATCAACACATAACAACCAACCATGTAAACACGCATCACACACAACACATATATCAAGTGGACAAAGTATAGGTATGTCACACAACCCCAAATTATATTCATTTCAACGGCGTACACCACGACAGTATATCTCATCATCAACTTAATCGTAACGTCGTATATTTTGACCATTTGGACATCATATAAATCTCAACATATGTGCATCATCTTGAAGCCAACTGGCAACAAAGAAAATCAATATGCTACAATCAGACCCTTCACACATAATCACACAATTATTCACATATCAAATTCACCTCAATGTTTCATTATTTTTGTTTCAGCGTTATATCTCAACATATGATCAATGTTATCTCATGATCTCATCTCAATATATCAGCTACTCATCTCCATTTCACATCACATCTCGTGTCATCAGACATTTACCATTCACACTTTATATCTCATCTCATACTAACTCTTAGCGTATCAACATATACCAACTCATAATTCATCTTAACAATATTAAGAGAACATCTTAATCTAACCAATGTCATAAATATATATTTTCCTTTTATTTAATCACTTACTAATGCTCTAAGCAACCCTGCACCCAATAATTAACATATTAATAAAATCAACTCAACATTGTCAACATATGATCACATCATGTGTTCACTAATCATTGTTACAACCTCGTTATATAAGATATCACTATTTATCAATACACCTCTATTCAACCAACATTTATTCACATTCACATTATTTAACACTTCATAATCATCTCGACATATATCAACTTATATTATATATACAATCAAAATAACAAAGCTCAGCATCATAATCTCATCATATCGTATGTTCACAATCAACAAACAAAAATTTAACTAACCTCGTATGTATATATCAGCAACTCAATCAAACAACACATATAACTATACACATACATTAAGGCATAAGTACTCACCTCTTGCTAGAGCAAGTAGTGTACACCAAATCACCAAAGCTCGCATCCAGTCTTAATTACTACCAAGGGGGACTTATGCTAATTACTTTTCTTAATCTCTCTTTTCCTCATTTAATTCCAAATAATTTCAAATAATTATTCTAGCTCAATATATGTTTCAGAAGTCCAACCATTTTTGTCCAAATTCCTTTATGCACCCAAAAACAATTTTTCTCTGTTTAAATGCATTTCTAACTAATTTAACATCCATAACTTAAAATAAATACCAAATCATCTTTACTAATCACCATTTTTTAAACATGAGGTTACTAGAAAAATTCTATTATTAATTTGGAGCTCAAAATGTAATTTTTTTTCTTAAAAACCCCATTTTGGTAATTAAATCACTAAAAATAGTACACCGATCCAAAATACTAAATTTTTTTGTGGAGTTGCTCACGCTATAGTGGTGAATGTGTTGTTAATATATCTTCAATTTTATCAAACGTTTGATATCTATTTCATATTTTAAGCACATTTCAGCTATTTAACTTCCAAAAATCATAAAAATTTCAAAACGAATCAAAATCAAATTTTTCTTGCAGGCTTCTGTTCTACATGTTAAATCCTACTTATAAACGAAATTTCATGATTTTTAGAACACGTTTGCTATTTATTTTATATTTATCTCTAAAAATCAACCTAAACTCTATAATGAAAATAATAGTTTGTAAGAGCTCATAACCATACCTTAGGTGATGTCTATGGAGAATAAGATCTTGTGAGGTTATTTAACAAGAATCCCTCAACAGAAAGAGAAAAAATTTGGACGGGTGTTTGTGGTTTGGTCTTGTTTTGTTTCTCTCCTTTGGAATAATATATGGTAAATTTGATTTTTTTTTTTTTTTTTTTTGTTTACCCAATTCCCTTTTTTATATTTAGTCATTTTGAATTCTTTGCATCTCGTTAAATTAGTACATCTAGTAATTTATTTTTGCCAAATAGGAATGTGAAAATTTAATTTGGCACATGAATTTTCGTTTTTCAGCATTTTGACAACAAATGAAGTATTAACCCCAAGGCAAATTAGTCATATTGAAAATATAATTTTTTGAAGAGTAAAATTACAGAAAAGTTCAGGTGCACGTCCAAAAAGATATTTTAGACCACAATAATAAGGGAAAAGTTGTTGATGACTCAATAGCCTACTGGATAAATTTTAGTTGAACTTAATGACAAATTTAATGGAGACGGACAAAAATACCCCTAGTAAAAATGTTTAAAATGTCAAAAATTTGCGGGGTTGTACATAAAAAACGCGTGAGTAACCCAAAGTATACATAATACTCAACATTATTACATTAGTGATCAAAATATACAAAGTCATACTAGAGTGATCGACTAAGATTTTTTATGAAACATTAGTGATCAATGAAACGTTAGTGATCAAAATATACTCAACATCGATCACCCTAGTATGATTTTGTTTCGATCACTAATGTTGAGTACTATATATACTTTAGGTCACCCACGCGTTTTTTTTACGTACAACCCATGAATTTTTGACATTTTACATATTTTGCTTGGGGTATTTTTGTACGTCTTCAATAAATTTGTCATTAAGCTAAACAATTTTAATCAGTTAAATGTAAGAACTCATGCTTCATTCGGGAGGGTTTTAGATTATGGATTTAAAAATAATTTTATGTTAATTGAATATTTTACCCCTCCGAATTAAGGGTCTGTTTGGCTAAAAATTGAGTCTAATCGAAAAGTGACTCCAGAAACCAACTTGGACATGATATTGAAACATGAATGATCAAAAAGATAAAAAATGAAATATGAGTGACCGAATGCTGAATATTACGAACCATGAGTGATCGATTGTGCCATTAATCCAAAAAAGTAACGGGTAATGGATTTATTTAAATTTATCATAATTTCTATTAACTTATTCGATAATAATGGCTTAGCATTTTTTGTCACAACCAAAAATTACAAAATGAAAATATTTATCACTAATTTAAGTCAAAATAAGTTTTAATTGACTTATAGTTTCCATACCTAATAAATGTACAACAAAAATAACATTAAAAGGATTTGTAAAAATATAATGAAAAATAAAGAGCATTTATAATTTAAACTAAATTTTTGATAGTCAATCCAAAAAGTAGCCATAAGTACAATCATTGAGTGAAATAAATTTATTAACTAATAACAATAATTGGGTCATGCATTCAATGAGCAAAATAAATTAGTGTAATCAATGACCAAAATACATTTATTAAAATTTGAAAGGACAAATTTGCCCGTAGCTTAGGATAGCTGTAGGATGAAAATGAAAATATCTCTAAAGATTCTAATCTAACAATTCCATAAGCACTTAAGCAATATACTTAAGAAAATAATCTCATATAAATTGTAACATGTTCCTCAAAAAAGAATACAGAGTTGGTCAAATATTAATAATTATCAAGTACTTAATTGAAAACTTCAAGAACTAGTTGTAAAAACGTAATCTATGGTATATGATACAATTTCGATGGCTTTAAATGTTGAGTAACATTGAAGTAACTCAACGTTCGAATCCACTTCTCTTGAGTTTTAAGCAAATGAACCGCCACTGTATCCGGCCAAAATTCATGTGAGCATTTCGAATTGGGATCCGGATAATTGTACATTGACCACTTGGCATTGTGCCGGTTCAAGCCTCGTCGTCCTGCTCGTAGCCACTCCCCCATAACTTTGTCTTCCGGACCTTGGGTATGGTTGCGGGGAATATCAGATTCCCCGATCCATTCGACCAAGTCCCACGAGACTAGGTACGCCATCCCGGACATATAATGGACGAACGGGTCCATACTATCGCACGGAATGACGTAACCGTAGTACAAGTCTTTTTTTGGTAATGGCTTTAGTGATTCCACTAATTTATCCAAGCGGATATAAATGTCGTCGTCGGCTTTCATGACATAATCATAAGGTTGATCACCTGAAGAACTGTTGAACATTTCAGGCAAGCTTGATAAGTATGTATACGTCTTGCCATTGTTCATATTTTCCGGACAATTGAGGATGATGATGTCGTCATGGCGCATAATTTCCAATGCAACCAGAGTTTTCTGATCTTCTTTCGTCAGATTGCAAAATACGAACCTGACGTCGATTTTTGCCCCAACAGGATTCTGCGTCCCATAGACGAGACGCAAAAAGTGGCGCTTCTGGTATTGGTCCGGAAGCGTCAGGATGCCAATAAGTATCCTCATATCATCGTCTGGTGGTGGATTCGACGAAAGGAGATTTTCCGAGACGGAAATGTTGTCCAAGGCGCATTTTCCGAAACGGAGGAAGTTATCGTAGCGAAGTTCGTTAAACGAGGCTAGTAGGCAGAGGAAAATGACGAAGAAGAGACTGGAGACGACGAAACGTCGTCGTATAGATGACTTGTTTGGCTTCATCATCATATGAATTTGGGGTTTGAAGAGAGGAAGAAGAATAACAAAAAGGAAGTTGAATTGGAGAAAATGGTGTGATGAAAAAGGAATTGATGAAGGAAATGTATATGTTCGATCATATGAGTAATGTTTTAGTGCCTAATTTTCTTGAATCCAAAGCAACTTGGGGTGGCAATATCGTGCTACTGTGTCTACTAGTTTGACTTTTAGTCCTCAAAGGAAGGTGATTTTGTATGGAAAATGTGTGAATATTCAAAAGTGTCCAATGACGTTATTGCTCCATTATAAAATTAAAAAGTTAAGATTTCCATAATAAGATTACGGTAAACGGACGGAATGATTACTTATCTTTTGCCCAGGATCCAGTTGATGAATCAATTTTTAAAATGTCCTAGTTGATCACCTCACTTTTTAAATTGTTCACATTCAACACATTGATTAATTATAATATTAATTATCGACTAATTACATCACTTGGTCAAGAATCATGGGCAATTTAGTAGTTTCACATACAAATTTTCTAAGAAAAAATTAATCCCATTAAAGTAATCTCAAATCCCCAATTCAATCCCCACTTGAAATTACTAAATTGCACCTGATTTGTGACCACGTGATATAATTGGTCGATAATAAGATTATAATTGACCAATATACTAAACGGAAACGATTTAAAAAGTTAGGTGATTAACTAGGACCTTTTGAATGTTCGGTGATCAACTGGCTCCCTGACCCAAAGATAGGTGATCATCCTGACGTTTGCCGATAAAACTAAAAGTATCATGTGGAATGAATATTTGAAATTTTTTATTATTTTCTTGTAAATTAGCGATAATATTATTGAAAAAAGTCGAAAAACCGACAACGAAATGACACCTCCAAAAAATACAACTTCAGCGGAGTATTAACCAGTAAGAACTACTAGAGCCCCAAACCAGAACTGATCTAAAAAATACTCCGTACAATCCAAACCAAAGCCCTTTAGAATGGCTAGCGATAATGTCAGAGTAATTTTCATGTAGCCAGAGCAAAATCATGCTGAATTCTCTTTATACCCCTTTTATCAAACTATATTTTCAGCATAATTTCAATTATTAATTATAACTTTTATTCATGTTTTCATTATTCAAATCGAAATTAAAGTATTCTATCATTAACAATCAATATTGTAATTATAAGACATATAATCAAAGGGCATAAAAGGAATTAAAGATAGTTTTGCTCTGGCAAC
Organism: Echium plantagineum; assembly: GCA_003412495.2. Lineage (NCBI taxonomy): Eukaryota > Viridiplantae > Streptophyta > Magnoliopsida > Boraginales > Boraginaceae > Echium > Echium plantagineum. The sequence continues at coordinate 6,266,418 of CM016568.1, read as the reverse complement.
ATGAAAATTGCTCTGGCATTATCGCTAACCCTTTAGAATAGGCAGCCCTCATAAGAAGAGGTATGGATTCCCAGCATTCGCCTAAGCTTCCCTAATTTTTTCATAAAATACACTCGTCACAATTACCACTTCGTTTATTATTTAGGGTCGTTGTTCACATATGTACTTTAATTACTTCTCCACTAAAATAAAAATATAAATATTACACATATGTTAATTGATATATAGGATAAACGTTCATTTTAAAATGTATAAAAGTAACATATTTAAATTTAATATAGATGTTCATTGAAATATATTTTTATTTGTGATGAAAAATATTTAATTACTCATATTTTATCTTTATTTTTTAATATTATTGAAGAAAGAGCAAAAAGTAATGAGAGAAAGAAAATAACTTGGAGAATATAAGTTTAGAGGGTGAATTATTGGGTGTGTGTAAATTTTTTTTTTTCTATTTTTTGTAAATTAGCCGTGGATTTGAGTTTCGAATCCATAACCTTTTGATCACTAACAAGAGCCTTTTCCAGAAAAATTATTTTAGAGCTGAAAAAGTATAATTTTTAGTGTTTTTAGTAATTTGAATCGTTATTCAATGATTCTAAGGGAGATGATATGAGTGGATTAAGTTCTCCTTAATTATAAAAATATTATAATTATTTATTTTTTATGAATATTTTGAATAATATGTAGCGACCCTTTGATATAATCAAATGTATTTACCTTTTATTTTTCAGAAAATAATTTTGCAAATAATTTATGTCATAGCATATTAAAGTTAAGCATAGTTATAAATCAAAAATATTAATTAATTACTCAAGAGTCATATATTATAAATAAAATAAATTATGAACAAATATTTAGCATTAAATGATTGATTTAAATCGTGACTAATTTCTCATCATATTTTTGTTTGTTGTAAATTAGGGACGAGGTGAGTTTCGAACCACGATCTTTTTGGTCACTAGCAAGAACCTTTTCCACTTGGCTATTCGATTAACTCACTAATTTTTCATCATTTCAGCTTTCATATTAATTGTAGTTTATTAAAACTGGTATGTCCACAAAAATTCTCCACAGGTCACAAATCAATGTTTTCAACCAATCATCTTCAATTATTTTACGAAAGGATAAATTTTTTACTTTATTCACATAAAAATTGTTTCAGATATTAAAAGATCGACAAAAGATAATGGAGAAAGCAGTAAAAAACAAATTATAATGTTTAGTACAGTGAAGTGATTTTCCATATGAACCGGTTGTTGCGTGTATTGATGACGTTGTCATTATTAAGAGGACAAGTGATTGAGTATGTCAAACTTGTGATCCTAAGATTATAAGTTCGATTTCACGTATCGAAATTTTCTTGGTTGAGACTTGAGAGTGCACATAGAACTTGCCTGATGAGATTACCTAGCTGACATGGTTTTCAAGTCACTGCGGCAGCTCCAAATCCACCCAACGCACGCTTTACAAGTACCAGCTGCAATTAGTCCGTTAAAAAACTGTGATAATCAATTATATCATCCCAAATTAGGTAACTTTTTGGGGAGATGAGAGGCTTTCCGGCGACTTTATGGTGGTCTGAGGTAAAGGGTAGGGGCTCAGATGTTTGGAAGAGGTGGAGGAAAGAGAAAAGGTGTTTAATTAATGATTTTATGATTATTAAATGGCAAATGACTTCTAACATCACTTATGTTTGGAAAAAAGGCCAGTTAGATCACTTATGTTTCAGACCGACCAAATATCATCACTAATGTTTAAAAAGTGCCTCATTCGGGTTACTCCGTCAGGTTTTTGAAGGGTATTTCCGTCCAAGCACATATTTTCCTCTCATAAACCCCTAATTTAACTCTTATTTCCCCAAATTCAAGTCCGATTAACACATATAATTATTATTCACCCTAATTGAAGAAAGAGATGGCGTTAATGTTTTAATTGGACTTGAATTGGATGTGAATAAGAGTATTTTGGGGGGCTTATGAGAGAAAAAATGTGTTTGGACGAAAATACCCTTCAATAAAAATGACGGAGTGACCTAAATGAGACACTTTTTAAATATTAATGATCATATTTGGTTAGTCTGAAACATGAGTGATCTAAGTGGCTTATTTCAAACGTAAGTGATGTCAGAACCCATTTACCCTTATTAAAATAACGATACAAGTTTACTTATTTTTAAAAAGTATCCAAAAATTGAGTAAAAGTGTTATTCCAAGTTTGCCCATTTAGTAAAACAACATTACATTAGTTCAAGGGGCAATTTCAACGGTTTAGAGGAAGATTTTAGGATTTATGAAGTAAAATGAAACAAAATATAATTAAGGGTAATTTGAGATTTAGCAAAGTATTAGGGGTATTTTAACATTCTTGTAATGATAAAAGGGGCAACATGAAAATAAGCCAAAAGTTTACTTTTTTTTATTATAAATTAACGATGAAGTAAGTTTCGGACCCATGACCTTGTGGTCACTAGCAAGAGTCTTTTCCACTAGGCTATTCAATTAACTCGAACTCGAAAGTTTATACTCTTGATATTGTGTTTATAGTGTGGTATGTGATTTAACCGAAATATCCCTAATTTAGACACATTGTTTTAAGGCATACTTCTAAAGAAATTATATTTCTTCAATAACCAGAAGTTTTTTCTTCATATTATTTTTCACAATTTCAATTAACTAATGTAGTATACATTCACTTTACAAGTGTTATAATTTTATTTCTAAACAATTAACAAAATAGTTTGCTGTTCAAAATGTTTGAGGAGTAACTTGTCATATTACATGACAACGGTTTTGATTTAATACATTCGAATGATTGATAAAACAATTCAGTACCATAAACAAACGCAAGTGGGAGAAATAGCGTTCTTGAAGTAAAATTCACCAAAATGTACATTGATAATACTCAAAGATATATCAATGAGACAAATATAATGACTTATTTTCATTTTGCACCCTCAACTATCGGCAAACTTTCAAATTGCATCCTAATACTTTTCTAAGCCTCAAATTGTATCTTAAACTTCATTTTTTTCATTTTGCACCCTCAAATCGATTTTTCAGCCAAATATGATGGAGATTTCGTTTTAAAATAAGAGCAAAATCGGAATACCACATATACTAAACTTTTGGTGCATAATTTACAAATAACAAAACTTATTAAAAATAAATCCCACAACTTCATCTTCTTCATTAAACCCCCCTCTTCATCTTTTTCAGCAAATCCCCATCACCACCACCACTCAAACCTTTTTTTCATATGCCAAATGGAATTACTCTTTTGAATCACAACTTTTTTGCTCCCAGCTCTTAGCATAGGTAGAATTGACCCAGCCCTTCTTCGGTATTTCAACTGAGGAACTGGGCTAAAGCAGATATCACAGTACTCTTTTAGTGTATCAAACTAAATCACCAAATGATGCAAACTAAGAAAAATATATAACAATATTCAAGATATCTAAACTTCCATAGTTCATATGAAAAAAATGAAGGCACAAAACTTCATAATTTCATAGTTCATATCCAAGATTGGTGATTTAGTTCATAATTCCATAGTTCATATCCAAAAAAAAACGAAGGCACAGAACTGCATAAACTTCCACAACATCCATAGTTCATCCAAAATTCAAGCTTCAAGATAACTAAAAAAAATATAGAACAAGATTCAAGATTCAAGATATACTCCTTCCATAATTTCATTTGGCATATGAAAAAAAAGGTTTGAGTGGTGGTGGGGATTTGATGAAAAAGATGAAGAGGGTGAGGGTTTGATGAAGAAGATGAAGTGGTGGGATTTATTATTAATTTAATAAGTTTTGTTATTTGTGAATTATGTCCCAAAAGTTTAGTATATATGGTATTCCGATTTTGCCCTTATTTTAAAACGAAATCTCCATCATATTTGGCTGAAAAATCGATTTAAGGGTGCAAAATGAAAAAAATGAAGTTTAGGGTGCAATTTGAGGCTTAGGAAAGTATTATAGTGCAATTTAAAAATTCCCCGATAGTTGAGGGTGCAAAATAAAAATAAGCCAAATATAATGAAGTACAAAAAATTGGGTGCAATTATCATTTGATTGTGTGACACTTGAAGGCCCAAAGGATAATGTGAACTTGTAATACTCCCTCCGTCCTTAAATTGATACATTTTGCTTTTGGTAGTCAAATTTTAAAAAATTTGATCAAGAATTTTCGTTAAACGATAAAGAATAATATAGTCATGTGGAATCTTGTTAGATTCGTCTCAACATATATTTTTGAAATAGGAACTTTTTATAATTTTTTCGGATGTAGAATAAGAGATATTTATGTTTTAAATTGTATTTTGTTGACCACCAAAAGTTAAAATATAATAATTTTTTAGGGACGGAGGGAGTAATTTAGAAAAAGAAACCACTTAGATTGCCTTGTGTTTAATTATTGGTGGCTTCATTACTCAACCAAAAGGAAGGCGCAAGAGCTGGTGCAATTGAGCCTAACTTTATGGCGACTCAACTAGGTTTCTAAATATGCTCAACATCGTGGTTAGTAAAAGGTCAACCTTGCGCTAGTATAAACAATGCTATAGGTTGCATAAACACGTTAGTAATCCCTTTTCGAACTTCGATTTTAATGTCCATTTTAATGGAAATCCAAGATGGAGGTCATGGGACATGTTTAGTTTTGATAGTGAAACGGTAGTGCTGTAAACGAGTTGGGTTCGAGTAGGTATCTCCGATCAGATTTTAATTTCATCGAGCCGGGTAATTACTCGGTACTAACTAGCCGGGTACTGAACAACCTACTCGAACCAAGTCCGGGTGTTGAGCCCGGGAAACCCGACTCGGCCTTACCGGTCTTTCGAGCCGAGTTTTACCCGACTCGGTATAGGTTTAGGTTTTAACAAGTAATTTCATCCGGTTTGGTACACTTTTAAATTTTAAAAAAAAAACGTATGTTTTTTAAAATAATCCGTTATCCGCAAAACATATCTATGAAAATAAAAATATGTAAAAACTTCATACGAAGCAAAACATAACCCCATAAAACAAAAATTATGGAAAACAAGTCCGAACTTGACGAAAGACATCTTAAATATTTAATTATGCCCATAAAATATTAATTATACTATATATAAGTATATGATGATAATATAATATAAAAGAAATAAACGAGAGGACAACCGAACGGACCCAATTTACCCGATAAGCTATCTGGTAAAAAAAATTGCTCTAGTATCGCTTAATAAGGACACGAGTGGGTAACAGACCAGGGCTTCCCTAGTCAAGTAACGAGCGGGTTCCAAATTACCCGGTCCTTTAACAGCCCTAGAAAGAGGACATGGGAACGAATTTTTTGTGACTATTGATGAATGAGCCTAACGCATTTAAAAATAGGGCACTATGTTTCACTCGTTTTACCATTTACTCACTTATGTTTTATATGATTCAATTCACGCACACATCTTCCAAAAACGGTCCAATTGGTTAGTCAACTATTTCGATGACCGTTGACTTTTTTAATGACAAACTAGTCATTTCACATCTATTTTTTATATAAAAATTGAAATGACTATTTTGCCCCTCCTTAAAACTTCCTTAGCTACTTTACTTAAAAATAAGGGGCATAATTATAATTTTATTCCTTTTCAGTTTTTTGTTTTTAGAAACAATAGATGTGAAACAACTATTTTGCCCTTTAAAAAGTCAACGAAGACAAAAATAGTTGACTAACCATTGATTGACCATAAAAGTTGACGGAATAACCATTTGGAACCTTTTTTGAAACTTGAGTGAGCTAGTAGTGAATTTAGTGAAACATGAGTGATGGTTGCTGTATTTTGCCCTTTAAAAATATTAGGGCAAAAGGCACCTGACATCTTTAACGTTTGAATAGTGGTACGTTTGATTAGTTACCACTGACCTTCACTTTAAACCTAAATCCATCACTGATGTTCTTAGACAGTGCATGCAAGTCGTCTACTTTTGGTCGATTTTGCCAAAATTAACTTTTTCAGCACAAACATATGAATAACAATTTAGTCAAAAGACATAATTATCATTACTAACTATTTTGACCTATTGCATTTTCTCCACAACAATCTCTTTACGCTCATGGCTCGATTCGAGAAATCAAACACAGAATCGAGACTTCATTTTCGGTATTCGGCCAAACGAGCCGAATAGCTCGGCTTTCCCTTTATATTTATACTATAAATCTTGGAGGCAGCACCAATCATATATATCTTCATTAGTCATGGATGTAATCCATGCCGTGAAACGGTGAAAACAAGAACCTCAAACTCTAACCCCCGCTCATCTCATCATCCTCTTGCTAGTTAATTAACTTTTTGGTTTAATAATTAAGTACTCAAAAACTTGACGGCTCGGGATATTCGGCTCGAAAAAGCTTAATTCGTATTCGATTCGGGAGAACAAACGTAGAGACGAACATTCATTTTCGATATTCGGTTCGAATTCCAAAACGACTGAGTCGAATCAAGCCTTCAGATATTCGACTCGATTCGACTCATTCACAGACCGAGTTACCACAAAGGAGCATGTTATAACTCCATCCTCAAATTTAAACCAAAAAATATCCCAACGACTCTATAGATAAGCATTAATTGCATTTATACCACCATGCAATCATACAAACCTACCACATTTACTCCTCCACTGATGCCACCCCTATCATTATTATTACTAAAAAAACATCTTTCTCATATTTATTTTCACGTAAACGACAAATGGTAATTAAAACAATATATGGCCACTCAGTACCATTGTTACATAACGTCCACACATTCAACTTAGCCCCAGCCCCGGCGTCTTCACCTCTCTCTAAAGAAAATTATCAAAATCGTTTCAAATAATTATCAAAATCGTTTCAAATAATATATGCAAGCAGTGACGAATGTATGTTGGTTCGAGTCCGTTCACTCGAATAGGCATTTTTTTTTAAAAAAAAAGAATTATATATGTTCTTAAAAATAATCGGCAATTAATTTGTAATATATTTGAGTGTTTCGAACATCCATTTCAAAGTATATGACATTTTGAACACCCACTTTAAAATACTCAAATCCGCCACTGTGTGCAAGTGTGCACTTAAGTCTCTCTTTTGAAGAACGCTACTACATTTTTAAAATAATACAACGGTAAAGAAAAGTGAAATCAGATGAAGTCACGGTAGCACCATATCCTTTGGGATACTTTACAGATAAAGAGATATAATTCATATGATTATGATTACAACAGATTACAATATGAAATGAAAATTACAACATGCGAAAACGGTTATAAAAGTGAAACTGGATGGAGTCACGGTAGCACCGTTTTCCTTAAATTAAAATTTATTCTACCTCTCCTCTTGATGCGAAGGACAGTTGAGATGAACGTGGTCAGATTACAACCACTTCACAAGTGACCTGACAAGCACGAAGAAGGGATTGACGAACCGCCTACAAATTTGCATATCACCAGAAAAAACAAAGAAAAACAAAAGTATATATATAGGAGCACTCAGTTTTTGTTCGGTAAAAAAAATGATTGAAATATTTTGTTCAAATGTGTGTTCTTACGGATGTGATGCTACGGCTTATGTAGAAATTTGGTCATTTGAAATTTCAAAAATCAAAAGTTCATGCACAATTATGGAATAGTAATTGCTGCAGTAATATTTTATAACGGCCAGGGAACGAATACACCAACCATTATTATACAACTCTTTCAAATTCAAAGTGCAAACGAACTCGTCCGAAAGCAAATTAAAACTTGACTCGCACGAGTTCTCGAAACAATATTCGTCGTAGGTCGCGCGCACACCTATCTCTACAATTTTTTCCAAGCTAAATTCAAGATGTCTTCTTATAAGGTGAGTGGGAACTTTCAAATTCTCCCATGTGGCATAGTGTATTGCATTTTTTCCAACTTAAATTTTGGATTCACACTTCACTACACTTACTAACATTCAGCATGTTGCATTAGACCTATTAGACCTAGTTAATGTAACGACTTATATCAACATGTAATAATTTTGGTGCAAAATATTTCATCCTAAGATTTTATTATCATCTATTTTCACATTGATATAGTAAACAAAATATGACATAATAAATTTTTTATAATTCCTAAATAAAATATTATTAAAAAATAAAAGAGGTGAAAGTTAGGGATATAAATAGATGAACGCATTTTCGTCAAATATCCGGGATCATTTACGTAAAAGTACATTTACATAAACACAAGTACAACTTCCACATATTATCATCAGGAACCATTTCTACGATTATATACTCTTATACTAATATAAATACCCCTCTTCCATGCATGCAAATGGAACCAGTCGATGCACTCCATTTAGTAATATTCGATAGTCCAAGAAATATTCCCCAAGTCTATAGTTATCAGTTTTTACCCCCCAAAAGAAATGGAACTTGTTGCCAAGGTTGCTTGTTTTGCCATTTTGAGCATGGTGTTATGGGTAGCACCTGATGCAGAGGGTGCTATTACTTGTGGTCAGGTTACAAGCTCACTGGCTCCATGCTTCCCTTATCTTACCACAAACGCACCTCTTACGCCTCGCTGTTGTGGTGGCGTTAAGGGGCTCAACTCCGCTGCTAGCACCACCCCTGACCGCCAAGCGGCTTGCAGGTGCATCAAATCGCTTCAAGCATCCGTCAGTTCTATTAAGCCAGGCAATGCTGCTGCCCTTGCAGGGAAATGTGGTGTCAGCCTTCCTTACAAGATCAGCTCCTCTATTGACTGCTCTAAGTACGTACTACTTTTACACTCTCTAGTTCTTTACCAGTTGACCTATGCCGGGACTCTAAGTACGTACTACATAATAAAAGAAAGTCGGGCTAAATTAAAAGCTTCGAAAAAGAAACCAAATAAATAAAACAACACATCTATCATTATTAATTACCACACACATTTCATCTACTATTCTCATGATGAATAGTGAAATTTCGGTATGAAATGACTATTTTATCCTCCCCTATTTGTGAGTACAATGGGGGAGATGTTTAAATTGGGGGCAAACTAGTTATTGCACACCCAAGAAAAACACTATTTTGGTGTGTATAGTGTTGCCCAATATAAGTGCAATATAACGACAAAGAAGAACGCTAGTGTAATCTAATGAGGAAAAAACAACGTTATCTAAGCATACATCAAAAATTGTACTCCCTCCGTCCCTAAAAGATTGTCATATTTTGATTTTTGTTAGTCAAACATTACAAAATTTGATTATGAATTCCCATTAAACGATAAGAAATAATATAGTCTTGTGGGATCTCGTTAGATTCGTCTCAATATATATTTTTGAAATATTAACTTTTTATAATTTTTTCGCATGTAGAATAATAGATATTTATGTTTTAAATTGTGTTTTGTTGACCACCAAAAGTCAAAATGTGACAATTTTTTAGGGACGGATGGAGTATAATACTTAGGCTTTTATCATTCTTTTTTGCATATCAAACTTTATTAATAATGACGTGCTAAAAATGCAAAAATTACTATGTGGGCCTCTCTTTTTTTGTTATTAGTTGTCGAAAATAGTTGGACCCACCCTAAATGCATGGGATGGGCTACTGATTATATTTATTCGTTTGTTAATCTTGCAGGATAAAGTAAGGACTGAGCTTAGTTGCTATGCCTTGTTGTATTGTTGAGCTCCATTATAATGTGAGACTATGTTATTGAGTGTATTACGAATAAGTTATTGGGCACATGTATGAGCCCTATTACTCTTATGTATGAATGTTGAAGTTACCAAGAATTGATAATGAGGTAATTACATTGCTTTTACATAGTGGGATGCAGTTCTATTTTAGTTTCAAATATAAATAGAGCTGTTAACGAGCCAGTTTTGATCCAAACCGGTTCGGATTACTAATCAAATAAGTTCACTCACAAATTGATTCGTTAAAAATCAGTTTGAATGGTCAACTCGTAATCGGTTCGGAATAAAATCGTATAAAATTAGTTCGTTAATCGAATCGTACAATATCGCAAAAAATTGGCTCGTTAATTCGTTCGAAATAAAAATTGCTTGCTCGATTCGCTAATCGTTTCAGTTGTAATTCGTTTTCACTCACAAGTTGGGTAGTTACCTATGTGGCTATGTTCGTTTATAAATGTTTTTAAATAAAAATGAATATTATAAACAGTTTTACGAACGATTAACGAGCGAATAGTAACGAATGACGAATCAATCGTACCAATTAGAATTAAACTATATTTTAATAAAATCAATTTTGTAAAAGGGTTAAACGACCTATTAACAAGCTAGTACAAACGATTTACGAATTGTAGAAACAAATAGTAACCGGTTCGAAAATAAAACCGAGCGAGCAAACGAACCGGTTTCTTAATGAACCTATTTGTGAGCGATTTACGAGTGGATCGGTTCGATAACGGCCTAGTCCCAATAGTTATATTGTTGTAGAAATGGCACAAGTATTGCAATAAAGTTTTAAAAAATAACAAATATTGTAGTGTGGTCCCCGAAAAAATAGGGCCTAATGTACCACGATTGTCACTATTGAGGACTATAACGCAACACTGGAGTCACTTTCGGGAACTAATATACAACAATGTGACCAGTTGGGACCAAGTGCAACTTTATTCCACTATATGTGACCAAATCGATAATTATCTTATTTAGAATCTTCGATTGAAACACCAACTACCTTCGTCAGGTGTGTCCAATCTTGGCAATACTCCCAATAGGCTTGCCCAATGTTTACCAAAGTAGTATGAGACGAAGTTTTAAAGCTTGTTGCTTACATATACTGTTTCTATAACACCTTTTTTCATATAGGCAAGGCAAACTATTTATTATTGTTTAAAGTGTTCGTAAGTACTTGAAGTTGTCACCTGAAATTTTGAAAACCAGTCTTTTTAATACTTCAATTTTACTTTAAGCAGGTATACTTAACGGTAAGACTTTCCCCAAATAGAACCAAAATAACCCTTTTCGAGCAATTTTTTTTTTTATCAATTCTATCTACTTTTGTTCGAAAATAGCCCCCAACTTTCAATTCTTTCAGACCAAATATAAACCTTGAAATTGTATGATTCGATTCGGTCCGATTACAGCCTTACATGTTACATATAAGCCACTTGTCCAGCTAATACGTCTGTCCTCTTTCATTCTCCACCCACCTTCTTCTTCCAACTTTTTGCCTCTCACTTTCTTCAAGCTTACTTCAACATTTTACCTTCCCAATTAAACCAACCATAAACTCAATCCTCCCCAAATAAACAAGCAATATGCTCAACCTTCATAACATCCCACACAAACCACACACTTCTCAATATATTATAATTTCACATTTGTAAATCTTATTCAAACTTAAGTTTTCTACTAAATTGAAACATCGAAATTTATTAATTTTAACTAGTACGTTTCACTTATAAAAATGAGACACTTGATATAGCATAACGAATTGAAATTAACAAGTTATATTTAAGTCACATATTACATATATTACTAATTAAAAAGATTTTAATTAGAATTGAGTGTTATCAAGAAAAGTTAATATATTATACTCCATCCGTCTCAAAATAGTTGACGTTCTAGCAATTAGCACATAGATTAAGAAAAATTAAAAGTAGTCAAAAAGTACATTGAAAAAGTAGAGATACAATAATTTAGAACTATATCATTGGTTGGTTGCTAATTCAATAGAAAAAGTAGTCAAAAAGCTCATTGAAAATATAAAGATACAATTTTCAATGTTAAAACGTCAACTATTTTGGGACAAAAAAATAGTGCTAAAACGTCAACTATTTTTGGACGGAGGAAGTATATGTTACTCATGAATTAAAATTGAAAATTACAAAATGTGATTTTGGATTACGTCAACAAAGAATTATATATGGACGACAAATATTTTTTGGACGCAAGAAGCAATAGTGCGAGGGTATTACAATTTTTTTTGGGAGGGAAATAATTGATGGAAGGAAATATTATTAACGGGTATTTTAGTCTGATATAATAATAATAATAATAATAATAATAATAATAATAATAATTCGTTAACCTAGCATTACCCACCGATTTGGGGGTGAATGATTTGAGGGTGAATGGAGGTGAATTTGTTAACAAAAATTAACCTATTAATTTTCTTTTTTCTGGTTCCAAACGAGGTGAATGATTAAGTTCATCTAGATTCACCTAGGTTCACCCCAATCCAAACGGACCAATAATGTTTATGTATATTACACTTTATGGGTTATTTTTAAACAACAAATAATTAATTGAGTAAACTTTTAATAATTAATTTTTAGTATTAATTAAATGTACAAAAATTAAAATGTAGATCTTCAGCCTTACACCCTTTCCTCATTGGAAAAACAATCTGAAATTGTGGGTACCTCACTAACGACCTTGACAGTACCAACTGTTAACAACACTTGTGAACACACTAGAGTAAAACGAAAATAATCAACAAACACACAAGATGATAACCCAGTTCAGTGTCAGAATGACACTTACGTCTGGGGGCAACTAACCCAAGGAAACAATCCACTATAGAAAGAAACAATTACAAGTTGGGACTTATATGTATGCCCGCATACCCAACGCCCTAACAATATTCTTCTATAGGTTCCCTAATACAATCTTCAAAGTTACCAGTCAACAGTGATCAACTCGTCAACTAGCGGATGTTGAACTAAATAATAAACCTCACGGTTAATGTATCGAATAGATACACTAACTGTACATTCAGCCTTGAAGCACAAGAGAAAAGCTTCAAGACACACTAACCTAGCTCTCTTTAAAACTCAATCTAATAAACGCTTGTATCTTTTGTTTAATGATCGGTAGGTCCTTTGAGTTTTAGATCAGGTATATATATAGCCTTGAATCGCGGGACCTCCTTTATCTTGATGTTGTTTCCTACTTTGTGTAGAATTCTATCTTGTCACACCTCTTTGATACTTGGAAACGATCTTGCACATAGCAATCTAGAAGATTCTCCGTTTTATCCTTTTGCTATTATCATCAAGATATACATCTTCTCATGTTGTAGCACTTGCATACATTTGCATATGCATGTTATGTTCGTTGGTGCACCACTTGATTTGTCTGAAAAACTTCTTCCAATTCATTCTTCAATAGCACATGTACTAACACAATCTTAGTACTTTCAAAATTGGAAAATTTAAATAGCATTCACTCTTTCAAGTAGCTATGGTTGTTGAAGACTTGAAGTGTAGGCCTGTGATCTAACTCAATATTTTGTGTACTCTGTTTATTGTTTAGTTGCCTCCAATGAACTGTAATATTTATTGCGTTTCTTAGTAAAAGATTAATCAAATTGCGTGTTGTTATCATCATCGGATATAATGGACATGATCAGTGTGGTTTCACACTCCATTTTCAGCCTGCAAGGTGCTTTGGGAGTGGTTGAATTGAAGTTTATATTTAATACTGTCCTAAATGATTGTCACATTTTGACTTTTCATGATCAACAAAACAAGAATTGAAACGTAAATATCTCTTATTCTACATGTGAAAAAATTATAAAAATTTGATATTTCAAAAATATTTATTGAGACGAATCTAACAAGATCTCGCAAGACTATATTATTTCTTATCATTTGATGAGAATTTATAATCAACTTTTGTGATATTTAACCACCAAAAGTCAAGATATGACAATCTTTTAGGGACGGAGGGAGTATTTTATATAATTTTTCATTAGATCAGTGGAAATTGATTATTAAAATTTCACTTAATTAAGTGTTAGTTATGTAAAGAATGGCCCAAAAAATTGTGATATACATAAAATTCTTGATTTACCCTTAACTATACCTATTAAAGTAGAGTTCATGCATCAGAATGAATTGTTTTGGAAGTTCAAATGCTAAAAGTACATACTTGAAATGTTGAAAATTTTACTCTTAATTAGAAAGGTGTACAAAAATTCTCGTGCCTATATAAAAAATAAAAAATAAAAAATAAAGCGTAACTTTTTTTGAACAACACAATCTTTATGATCAAATTTCTCTTGCAAATAATACTATAATTTTAGCCAATGCCAATAATCTGATGGCATCTAACAAGCTTCCAGAGAGGTTTTGGTTTCAAGGCTGAGACTAAACTAGCTGTATTTATTTTAATATTCATTATTTATATTATTATTGTACTCATACTTTCGTCGCTAGTTTACAATATAAAAATAAATAACAATATCTAATGCTAGCACTGTCACCATCAAGTTCTCAATATTTTAGCTTTATTAGTTTATTTCCATTGCGTTGTGTAACGATCCGCCCCGAGTCGGCCGCCTCGAGGTTAGGCTCGATATCAAATCCGAAACCAGAGTCACCACTCGATGGATGACTCGATAAAACATACATCTAACTGACATTAAATGAAATAAAATAAATAATGGTAACGAAAAATATGATTTACTGAAAGTGTTTAAACATATCCATCGGGGCATCAAAATCTATGACTCAGCACATCAATATAATACATCCAATACCACACTCCTAGGACAAAATAGTAAAAACACACGAACTGAGGGAGATTCTAATGCCACCATCGCCACTCACCGAAACAGGGGTCAATGCCACTGCAACGCAACTAACCTGCTAAAAGAATAAGTCCCCGAAGGGGTCAGCACGACAACTGGTGAATACTTCTCACGTGTGGCTACCACCCCACATACGTGATTCGAAAGCATTGAAGTAACCGAACAACAATATTAGAACTCAACATCCACAATAAATAGTCTTAACAACAATAACCAACAATAACCACACAAATGCAATCACTATATGCTCTGGATCCGGACTTTCGCACTGTATAGTACTCTACGTATCTCAACCTGCAGGGAGACCAACCCATATAATCATCACACATCTCGTCCTCCACACATCACAACATCACACAAAACCCCTGTACACCATATATAGGCCCATCACAATCATGGGTCCCATCAATCCTATGTTGCCGGATCAGGACAACACCCACAGCACAAATGCGACCCGTAGGTACACCTAAACATCTCTACTCATGCTCAATGCTCAACAGTAATCATCATAATGCATCAATATGTACTATCACTACCACACAACACATACAAGAGTAATAACAACACGTGAGTAAGAACTCACCTCAAGCAAACAGCAACGCAATAGCAAATTCCAAGTCTCAATCCAGTACTCGTATCACACATTAGGACCTATATAACACATATGCTCTATATCAAACACTACTCGAAAGACATCCCATCCCACTCGAATTAGTTACATCAGGAATTATTATACATATTAATAGCCTTTTAGCTCAAATCGGGAAAATGACTATTTTGCCCCTAGCCCCACATGGTCAAACCTAGTCAAAGTCAACTATGGTCAACTCTTGAAAACATCCAAACTTTTATCCCCATATCATGCCAAGTCAATCGCTTATCTCATTCTAGGATTAAATCCTTACTTCTAGTGAATTACGCTTTTGCCCCTCAATTATACTTGTTTGCACCTTTTCCCCAATTTCCACATTTATAACACTATGACCTCAAAATCAATTTAAATTACATCTTAGGCGCCAACATGCCCCCTTTAACCATTTAAATCACATTATCATCCACTATTCTCCTAACTTTATATTTTAACTCCTAAACTTATTAATTCTAATTCTAACCCAATTTATATCAGATTCTTAATAATTTAACACTTATAAATAATAATTATTTATTCTAAACCTTCATATAATTAACGTTAGCACCCAAGCTCATATTTTATATCATAATTTATGTCTATCCACAAATGCCCCCAAACTTGTCTATAATTTCACTTTAAGCCCAATTCTTTCATACTAACCCAATATTCATACTAATAACAATCTCATACTCCATATCAAGCCTAAATCAAGTCCTCAATCTGCCCTAATCATCATTTGCCCCTAACTTTACCAAATTCGACATTCCGATAAACTATACCTACTATTTCCACCCGAAATCGTTTTGTTCAACATCATCAACGTAAGTACACCCCAAGTGCGATAAACCTTCAAATTTGCAGGTTCCAAGGCTGCACTAGGGCTGTTCGAACATGTATGTCATCCTAAAATCATATATTTGTCATGTTTATACATAATTCTTACCTCAAAATCAACAAAAACACAACTATAACCAATAATTCCTCAATAATCGAACCCAATGTCATCCTCCATGCTCAAATTAATCACTTGCAGTCCATACTACGTTTACAACTCAGTCATGTCACATTTTAGATGATAATTTCAATATATATTTCACATAAAACAATAAATAAAATCCCCAAAATCGACCTAGCATCAATTCGGCCACTTCCAACCCCAATTGTTCAAGCTTAAAATCAATTCTATGCATATATAACGTTCTCCATATGATTATAACATGTTTAATACCATAACTAACAACATATGCTAAGGAAATAACAATAAATCGCCCCTTTTTAAACATAATGAAAAACGTAGCTATAGTATACCAAAATTGGCGAATTATACCTTGAATCGAAGGGAATTTCGTGGAGATGATGCTAAGAAACGATTGGAATGATTGGTGATGGATTTGAGCCAAAGAGAGGAAGAAAAAATTTTGACTTTTCAACTACCGAATTCACAGGTTATAATGCACCAAAAAATCGCGATTTTTACCTTGAATTGAAGAGGGAAATAATAGGAGGATGTTTCAAGGTTCGATTCGCACCTTGAATGAGCAAAATCGGTTGAGAAACAAGGGAGAAATCTCAATTTTAATATTAGGGTATTCTTGGTTGCAGATTTGGGGAAGGTTTCTCTACATTTTCCTTTGATTTTTGGCCCCAAGATTTCTATTTAAACCAATAGAGGCCCAATTCAAGTTAAGTCCGCCAATCCAACTCGATTAAGCCCTATCAAGCCCCAGTCCATTTATCTATTTCTTACTTTAGGGTCGTAATATTACACGTTGTAAGCTTGTAAGGTAAGTTTACAAATGCAGAAATATTACCGAAAATATGTCATTAATATCGATAGAAAATATTTAAGAAATATCTCGAACCACCACTCTGAACGAGGTGGATTTAGACTTAAATATACCATGAGCTAGCTGTTCATGTTTAAAATGTTCAATTTTTTCCCAAAAATGCAAAGTCCAGGACGACAGTCGACAGCATTACATAGCCAGGAAGCTTGAATCTGAGCTTTACAATTGACATTACCGAGCTTCTGGAGATGGGAATAAAAGGGGTATTCTTCAACAACAACGTGTGGAGGATCGAAACTATGTGAACGCCCACTCGAATTGAATGGCCTCGGCAGTTCTAACACAAAATTGCATCAGACCTTCGAAATCTTGGTTTACTTTGCCAAAACTTCAGCCATCATTGAGCGATGGGCCAATTGCTGCTCGTAAAGTTGACGGAAAATACGATATTTCACATCATGATACTTCTTCACTTGTTGGTCCTTTGATGGATACACAACCTGAAAAAAGGGACATTATACATCATAATGAACTATGTAGCTTCGATTTTATGTGTTTGGAGGAACATTATACGTCATAAATTACTTCAAAACTAAACAGAGATGCATTTGTTCGGAAAACCCTCAAACACACACCAAAGCAAAGAAGTTTACAAAAGTGTAGTGTTAACTAAAACAGGATAACTAGACAAGATCACATTAAACATTGGAGTTCAATTAAATATCACATACAATGTTGACTCCAAATAACCAGACTCTGAAAATTGACAGGCCAGATGCGCTTGGTCAGAATGATGTAGCTCCACATATATATAAATTTTTGAAAACGAACTTAAAGGTAGGGTCTCATTGAAGAATCAGTTGAGTTAGAACTATAACAAGACTGGAAGAGCCAAGATCCTATGAGCTTGTTTATCGTCTTAGTGACAAACCTTAGGTTCAGCATAATCTCTATAGTTCATTGATCAGAAATGAAGATGACATCCAAATGATTTACAGAGAACGTCCAGTACCTTTAATTTAATGGAAACATCGAGTCTTTATTCATAGTTATAATTTCCTATCCAGACTTAAAATGCATGTTATCAAGTTAATGATATTGTGTGGGAAAAAGCAGATGTGCACACTTTAGAAACGAGAAATATTGTATTCATGTCACTTCTAAAATTTGCGAATATCCTTGCAGCATATATACAATTTCTAAAGTAAATATAATGGTTAAAAATACAGTTACTCAGTGCTTAAATATCACTAGTAAAATGTCGGCTAAAATGAATGCATAAGCAACATATGGGATAGCTTAGTCTAAATTCAATAATTCAAACTTGGAAGTGAATATATCTATAGCCGGCAAAGTTACTCTCCAAAATAAATAAGCACCAAAGTTACAAAAATTATACGCAGAGGTAAAGAAGCTTGATGAAGACAACGCTAAAATGTAACTGGACAAGCAATCAAACCTAGAAAATTGGAGCTTTGATTTCTTTAGATGTTTTAGATTATACATAAATGTTCATTCTATATACTTACTACGAATAGGAAGTTAAGGCATTTACTTTATCATTATCCTAGTTCCAATCTTACAAAACAAAGGCTCAACAAATAGCGAATGAACAAAATGGCTCACATTAATGTAACACAGTAAGATTATAAGATAAGACGAGAGAGAAAGAACCATAAGTTTTTTACATCAAAATCAAGATGCCGCAATGCCTTTAGAGAGGCTCCCTAGTTTGCAACCTAACCTTGTGAAAATAGAGAGGTTGTCTCCAAATTGACAAAAGTGAAGTGTCAACACTATCTACCACTTCACAACAGATACGAAGCGTAGGTAGTGTAATGAGTCATTATGATTTATTCCATTATAAACAAGAGCCAGAAATGTAAAATCTTTGACTTCATATGAGAAGTAAGTAACCAAAACAAGGATGGCATGTTTAACCTTCATTTGGTTCCATACCCAAACTAGACAATCTTGCATGAAAATTCAGAGCATTCAACGTGTTCTTGGTATATGTGTGTGTGTGTGTGAGAGAGAGAGAGAAAGAGAGAGAGAGAGAGAGAGAGAGAGAGAGAGAGAGAGAGAGAGAGAGAGAGAGAGAGAGAGAGAGAGAGACCTGCCCAGCTGCATTCATCGACTTCATAGCAGAACGGATAGTGTCAAACTTCTTTGACGCTACAGCACCAACAATGGCAGCACCTAGAAGTACCGACTCATTTTCCTTTGGGAGAATAATGGGGCACCCTATTACCATAAAACCAATAGGGTATATTGCAGACATAAATCAGAAAGAATAGTAGACAAATCAAATAAAGAACTATAAATACAAAAGAAATATACATATTACAAAATTTGAGCACACTCACCCCTTTTTCAGAAGTTGCATTAACATTATGAGTACATAATCCAAGTAAATTAAAGAAAGCAAAAGAAGTGTTCACTGAGTGGGGTTCATGTAAATTTAATAGGTCTTAAAAATTATGTGTTATATATATTTGTATCATTCAACAGTTTCTTGACAATAATCATAACTACATACTCTCGCCTACCATCCTGTCGAAACCTCTATCAAGACAACTAAAAGAGAAGAGGACAAATAATTGTGCAGAGAGAGAGAGAGAGATGGTGGTGAGACCTGATATATCTGCATGTTCTTGAATGAAGAGGGGGTTCTTCGTGAGCCCACCACAAGCTAAGATTGTGTCAATCTGAATAAGTAAGAGATGAAGATATTGAAGGTAATGGCTTAGAACCAGAATTCATAACAAATCGTGATCTATCTACCATCAGTTCTTTCTAAAATTTTCGTATTGGACCTGATCAAGGATATAATACTGTGACTTCTTTCAAATTACATCATCCATAAAATTGCATCAGAGATATTTTAAGTAAACTAATAAAGCTTTTCTTTGTGTCATGAATATGGATTGACGGATACCTTATGTCCATTTGCATTGCAGTGCTCTATGATGTGACGTGTTCCATATGCAATACCCTGTACTGTAGCTAAATAGAGAAGAGCCAACTGTTTTTCACTTGAGTCAAGTGTTAAACCGCATACGATTCCTTTAGATTTTGGGTCTGCAATGGGAGACCTGAAACAAGTGGAGAGCAGGTTTACCACAAAATGTTATCATTTTAACCTTTTCTATTCAAGTAAAAGAATGAAATGTCCCCATAAATGTCATTTTACCTGTTGCCATGAAAATCTGGAAGGACATGCATGTCATGGGTCAGAGAAGCGAGAATGGGAGACCCTAAATCTTGCTTCATATCTTCCAATATTTCATTCAGTAGCTCAAATATTGAAACCCCTATGACATACATCTAAAACATGACAAAGGGAGCTGTCCAAGGGAATGTGCTTCAACGAACATTAAGAGAAGACGAGTCACCAAAAAACTGACCCCCAAAACAAAAAAGGCTTACTTTGGGAAGCTGCACGGTTTGCAAGATGAGGAGAAGCCACATGATTTTCAATTATGTGATCAAGTAATGCACCAGTGGCACTCTGGCCTCCTTCAGTGAGCCAATACTCTGGTATCATTGCTGAAAGAATGAAAAGAAAAAGAACATTTACTAGCGATTGTTGCACAAGATACGAGATGATGAAAGTACTTAACTAACAAGAATGTAATATTTCTTAAGAGAAAAAATAATTAAAATTTCAAGGCTAACTAGCCGATCGTCCCTTCAACTATCAATTAATTTTCAGTTAGGTCCCAGAACTATCAATATTTTTCTGGGATGCCTATAACATGTGGATATTTTTAAATAAATAAATATTTAAAACAACACCACTTCCTTCGTGTTTAACACATTCCACCCCATCCCTTCATTGTCCATGACCAGACTCCCTCCCCAATCCCCTTCATTTTCCACGACCAAATCAGATCTCCTTCACAATCCCCTCCCTCCATACGCACACTTTGTCTTCATCATCTACACTTCCAATCATTGTCTTATTACCATAATCATCAATAAGCATTGCTACCGCATCAGACCTTAACCCCGCTTTGTATTTGAATGTTTCAATAACCAAATTACGTAGGCATAAATGAAATTTATGATGTTTGTGTGTTATTGCTTTGTTTGATCACATGATAATTGATTCTTCATCAGCCTTCAAGCATAGGAGACTTGCCTCAATCAATCCCATGAACTCTGCATCTGCTAAGGTCCCTTTTTGACTTCATATATTTGAAAACCCATTATACATATCAAACATGTATATGTGCTACAGAGTTAAAATAAAGCCCATTATAAATATCAAAAACCTTGATGGGGGCTTCAGGTCCAAGAAGATTAGGCTAGTGGAGGTAGGTATCTTTGGTGGCAGCACATAAAGAGCCGATCTAAATTTCGAAAAGCTGAACTACCTCATAATATCATCAGGCAGTGCAGCCTCTATGCCCTGCGCCATTTCCCCAGGGGATGCGGAAAGGGGTCTGATGGTGGACAATGAATGGGATGGGGCAGGGTGTATTAAAGAAGAAAGGGGTGGAGTTATTTTTTAATAATTTTATCTTTATATATCTTAAATATCCACATATGTCGAAATATTTCCGAAATGTGCCTACTTTTAAGTGTAGTGTATGAGGAAATTTTAATCATGGGAAAATACTCATTTTGCTGTTTAAAGGTATAAAAGCAGGCTCATGGGGCATCAAAGAATAACTAATAGTTCAGGCACCTAATTGAAAATTAATCGATTTTTGCAGAAGCGCCCGACTAATTAGCCAGATTTCAAATTTGTCTTTTGGAAAATTAAGAACTAATATCTAGAGTAATACGTGGATTTACGCGAAATCCAAGTATCTGTATGGCTCTGTTTAATTCAGTGAGTGGAATCTTTGCTAATTAGACAGAATATTGAGCAAGGCAGCTTTATGCATAAATTTGTTTGCATGTCAAATATCAGAAATCAAATCTAATGCAGCTGCAGCTTAGATAACAGGGGTGCAAACTCTTTGGCATTTTCTATATGAAGAAGTTACACAATTTTAGAAGGAACAAAAAGAGAGTTAACGAAGGGATTGTAAAACGTCACATCAAACTTCACATTGTTTCCTTTTGAACAACTTGCTAAGAAATCAATCATGTTTCAACAACCAAGACATTAGTAGAAAGCTAGGATACCGTCCAAATCATTTCTTATCGCAGATCAAGTACCTGACCAATAAGGTCCCCACACTCCTGGAATGAACAGTTTGTTCCGCGATACTGCCATATGACAAGTTGATGTGCCACAAACTAACACCAAACGACGGCATAGAGCTTCCTCATCACCAACTAAGAAGTGTCAGAAGTATGGGATCAGTAGTATGTAACAGATCTATCCAATGCCTTTCCAACAAGGACATACTAAAAAAGAACAATAAGTTTCACAAAAGTAAACACCACCTGTTGTCTCAGTGTATGACTCGGTGTTGCTTTCCATAACCCCCACTCCACCAGCATGAGCATCAATAAGAGAGGTGCCAACTGGGGTTCCTGCTCTGAGGCCCAAATCCTGAAAATATACGCTTTTACTAAAATACAGGATATTCATAACTACGTCACAAAAACTCAATTTTAAAGCCTGCAAACATTTGCACAAGCATTACTTTGATCACCGATATGCATACGATTATTTAGTACACCTCAAGCAGCACATCTTAAGAACGTATGAGATCATTTTTTCCAGTAAACAGTTCTTGCCTTTGCAGCAGCAGGCGTTAGACCAGAACCCAAGGCGTGGCCAGGGAAAGAAACACTTCTTCCTGCAAGGTATCAGATCCAAAGTCAAGGAAAAGAAGTAATGGAGCTAGAGCTGTTCGCGAGCCAGGTAACCCGGACTTGAACGGGAACTCGGACCCCTAACCCGGTTCGATAACACACTCGAAATAGAACCGGTTCCGATTCTGATCCGAAACTTTGCCCCGGAATCAAACTGAGTATACCCGCGAAGTAAACTGGCTCATTCTTTCAGAAAGAAATTATTAGTGTTATAAAGTTCTAGTAGGAACATAGTAGGCTAATAAAACATTAACCTGATATCTATCATACGAGTAGATTATGTAGTTTTGGTATTTGTTTAGTGTAATCAGCAGAGAGAGTTCGTCACTGCCACCTACCTCAAGTTCCAACCACCACCCACCACCTTTCAATACAAACCTCGGTATTACAAATTTAGAACCACAGTACTTCTATTTCTCTCTAATCATCCCCAACTTCTGATCTTCTATCCAATCTCCATCCCTTTTCTCTGAGGTTTGATCTCCCAAAGCTTTCTATAATTTGGATCTCCCCAAAGTTTGTGATACGTTTTTGTGTTATTTCTGGTCTGCATACAATCACTATTGGTATTTAAGTAGTGAAAATTCAAATTATTTGATTTTGCTTGTTAGTTTTAGCTACTCTTTGGTTCATACTCATTCAACTAGTCAATTCGAGTCGCCGAGTCGGATACAGTTTCTATTAGGTCCCGAATCAAGTCCGTATCGAACATTTCCTATTTAGAGCCAATTCCAGGTTTAAGTTTGGACTCGAAGCTGTATCGAGCCGAGTTCCGGGTTGACTCGGTTTAGAACCAAGTCGGTTCAGGTGAAGCAAAACTCTGACCGACTCGGCTCCATAACAGCTCTAAATGGAGCAACCACGGTTCCCAATATGTGTAATTACGACTAGAAAACCATATGAGATCTGGCTGATCCTACTATGTTTCCTTTAGGCAGCAGGAACCACTCACAGAAAACCAATAATCTAAAATATATTTTCAACAGAATTCTTGCGTCTCCAACGCTGATTATTAATCATGTTTCCAAGGCTGACCAGCAATCACGTGAAAAATAAACTCCAGCAGTCCTACATAAAGAGCGTAATCTTCCTAACACACTTATATATCGTACAACCTTGAGTCCCCAGTCGTGACATACTATCTAATTTAAGGAACATATTGGTTATAGTAGAAACTAATAGAATGTGAACTCGGGTGAGCAGCCCTATGCCCCTATTACAATATTTCACAGAAAAAGAGGTTATGATAATATTGTTGAAAAGAGGTAAATAGGTAACAGTTAATTGGTAACAGTACCCCTTTTGTGTGAAGCAGTGTCTGGGATTTGCAGAAAAGCCAAAAAGAAACTCAGTTATTGTAATACACGGAACTACTAAGAATGCAGGCCTCATGCAATCAAAATCCCCAATCAGATAATGTTGTGGGTTAAGACAATCATGTTTCCTTATCTACACTTCTACACTATATATAATTGGGGAAGGGGGGAATTAGTTATTTTGTAATGAAGCCCCATGATCTATTAATTCCTTGATTGTAGGAATAGTTATAAATACAAATTAGTTTAAAATGATTTTTACATAAATTAGTTTAAATATATACATTATTAATGATTATTTTTTCACAATTATTAATTTTTTATTTAATAATTATTATTAAAATGCACAAGCATCGATTGTGCCCAAAATACTAGTTAAACTAATTGTTGAGCCAGGTATAAGTTACCTCGAGTTGACTACTAGCGGAGCTCAGGTTTCTGAAACCAAAACTCGTACTCACTTATACCAACAATATACAGCTTACTTCTGGAAAAGAATAATTTTTTCTTGTACAAAAACTTCTACATGCCCCAACTCACTCATCCTCCTTACTCTAAACAAAGATATATGAACTTTGAAACGCATGTAAACCTATCAAGATGAGCACATTTCTAGGAACGCCGATATACCTATCTTAGAATGATGCCCATCAACAAAATCGCCTAATCCAATTTCCTCCCAGAAGTCGTCATCCCATCCACAAGCTTGCATCCCATGCGAATCCTTTTCATTCATTTGTTGCAGGTGTGCATGACCAAGATAGGTCCATTTGCACACAGTTGTGCACAAACTTCTAGTGTCATCTCCAGTTGCCCTGAAAAATTGACCATTACAATAAACTATTAGAATATCCTAAAAGTTCAGAGTGACTTGTCAAAAGTTTTACTTGGTATACCTATAAGACAACCAGTCACTCAGGTCCATCCATCTGAATGCCATAGACCAAGATTCTGGCAGATTCTCCTTCACCCACAAAAGCTGTGAAGAGAGCCACATATCCCAAAGTTGATGTAACAGATTTTCTATGCATTTTTTAAATTTTTTAGCATCCGCATGCTTTATGGGTGTACCAGAATGTGATTATGTGACACGACAGTAGATAAGAAGGGATAGAACAAGATTTGTCTGTAAATACGTGCAAATATAAAAAGAGTAGTATATCCTTGGACATTTATTCACAAAAATGTAACAATTGTCTTTTTCATATATTTCTAATGCCATCCAGACTTGCAAAAAATTTGTCATAAGGAATCCAATATATTTGTTCTAAGTAATAGAATGTCATGTCCGACACTACCACATGCCTCGAGCAAGAACAGTTGCAGGAACAGAATTGAGGGCCAACCCTAGCTACACCTCTACCATAGTCATCTACCATTGTTTATTACCAATATATATCGGGTGGATATGATACGAAAATTTGTGGAAAGCAGAATAAGAGACCAAAGGCGCCTCATTGGTAGGTTTCTGTTATAACTGGAATACATCATAGGCTTACTGATTAATAACATAGTATAGATGAAGAGAATTATTATATCTTATACCTTTGGTGGCTGCATTTCGGGCGATACAGCTCCACCACAATACTGCA
Organism: Echium plantagineum; assembly: GCA_003412495.2. Taxonomy (NCBI): domain Eukaryota; kingdom Viridiplantae; phylum Streptophyta; class Magnoliopsida; order Boraginales; family Boraginaceae; genus Echium; species Echium plantagineum. The sequence continues at coordinate 6,240,773 of CM016568.1, read as the reverse complement.
ATACTGGTGAATTGAAGGCATTGATCCTCTCTGCCTGGTTTACAGCTCTATGGTCCATCCACACTATTACGTTTCTTCTCGTATCACTACTCCAAGAAACTGATACGGGTTCACCCTCCGAATCTACCGCCACTGCACCAGCAGAATATAAATTGGTCAATGAATATCCACTTAGTAAATTGTATCGCTATACAACTATCCTAATTAGATATAAAAATGTCTGATAAAATAGTACAGACCAAGGGAACAAGTGGCGGCAAATCCCACTCCTTTCACTTCCTCATCACTAACATTTGCAAGTGAGCACGCTGCCTTCACAGCAGTGCAAATTGCAAACCAAATATCAGTAGACGATTGCTGGGCAAGATAGTTGGAAAGTCGGGTTAATGACAAAATAAATTACACAACGCTTTAATGTTTAGAGTCTGTGACTCCTATCATTTTAGAGTCTCGCTTCAACAAGAAACATAACTAGCAATGACAAAAAAACATTCAGCCGTAATGATACCTCAACACAATCACCATCTTTCCATATCTGTATGGGGCTACTAGAAGAACCTAAAAGTTTACCATCCCTATCAAAAAGACCTGAACCCATAAAGAAAAAGCCAGAATTAGATGGCCTTTAGTAAAAAAAAAATAATGCTCTTGATGGAGAACAAGAGTACCAATAAATGAAAGCAAGAACCAGCATTAAGTTCCACAATAGCAAATTAGCAATACGAGGAGGAACTTTATGCTGCCTTAGGTAAAATATGGAGTAGAAGATAACAAATTTCAAGAGGTTTTAATTTCTATAATTTTTCGCACTGCAAATAAATATCTGACATGTCTATATCTACGCAATAAGAAACAACAGGATAACAAAATTATCTAAAGAACCTGGCAACCAAGAAAACAAGTCTTCAGAAAAAAAAAAATTTAAGGTGCCAAATAAGCTAATATATAAGCCATTTTTCCAGATCACAAAAACTTCGTTCACATTTATATATGGCCCAAAAAGATTCACTCTTCCATCTATTACTACCATAATATGATCAAGAAGTAGATAACTACGATCAAAAAAAGAAAAAAAAGTAGATAACAAACTACTATAACTACTTCAATTGAACACCTCCATGGCAGGGGCGGATTTACATGGTGGTCAAAGTATGCAAATGACCACCCAACGACAATGCAAAACCAGATTAAAAAAAAAAGTAGGTTGTTGTTCCATATTAATGTTTTCCATAGAAAATAGAGATGGGTACAAAATGAAACTCTATCACCAAGAAATTAGCCAATATGACTCCGCTTACTCTATTATAAGATATCTCTGCCCATTGAATAAAGTAGGCGTTAGTACTCAACAAATTTTTTGGTTAGTGGATAGTGCTGCTGCATTCTCGGCTATACTTTTATATGCTCAACAGAAACAGAGGCAATATGCAGTGGGATGACATTGATTTCCATGTTTATAACATCGAATAGTTTACAGTGTAAGCAAACATCAACCTAAAGACTATAAAGGTTAAGATTCATACATTTGTAATCGTTGATTTTGTTATAATTGGAGATGAACCACTCAAAATTTCAATCTTGGATCAGCCCCTTCTATAGGGTATACAAACTTCCAAAGACAACGACGCGTCCAAACAAACTAAACAATAAATCGAGCAAGAAATAGTCAGGCAATACGCTGTCGTCATATTCAAGAAAACAAAAGTACCACATAACAAAACAATTGGCCGTTTAATTATAAGCAATTCACAAAATCGATAGAGTAGCAACGACAACTCTAACAACCACACACACTAAAACATGTACACAAACTCGAAATGAACATACTTTGTAGCTTTAATTGACTTGCACAACTCTTATTTGAATCCACACTATCATATTAATATTGAAGTACACAAAAAGCTAACATATTTCACCATAGTACATACATAAGTAAAAAACAAAACATGAGCCGGAAATTATACCATACATACATACATACATACATACATACATATTTCACCCTATAAAAGAGAACCACATAACAAAACAATTGATCAGAAATTTATCTATGTATGGTGGGGGTTGGGGGTGGGGGGGGGGGGGGGGGGGGGGGGGGGGGGGGTTAAGGAAGGACCAGCGCGTGCGCTCCCGGTGCCGACGTCAACACCTAGGAACACGGGGGCTTGAGTGCGAGGTGAAGAAGCCATTCAGGAGGAGATATGTCAGTTGTGTATAGTCTGTGATATTTGTTTGTGATCGGAAAGGAATCGAACACACAAAACACACAATTACCAGTAGTGCTACAAAACAAGCCGGGTATGAGAGCGTACCGGGTACCCGAACAGGTTTGAATTTGATCGAGCAAGGTAATTACCCTGATAATATTGAGCTAGTAGCGAACCTATTATCCTCCTATTGTTCGATAAGGACACGAGAGCGTATCGAGCCGGGCTTTTTTCGTCGGGAGACGAGTGGGTACCAGGTTACCCAAATTTCTATTTAAAAAATTCATATTCAGGGTTCTCTACAACAATATTTAACTGTTGAAATGCAAACAATGGATCAAGAAAAGAAAGAAGCTTGGGCCATTAACCACATTACAGAAAGTGGAGCGCCCAGATTCAATGTACGCCGACATAACCTTAGTTGTCATACATACACGAAAAGTTCAATATATATAAAGGAGTGCTCATTAACCAGAAGTGGGTAGACAACATTGAGAGCAATAGAGCATAGAGTATAGAGTATTTTCATAGCTAGGGTGTTGAGTGTGTTAGGAGCTATGAGTTGTGCTCCTAACTAAATGTACACTTGTTATATCACCCAGATAAAACAACAGTGAGGTTTTCTCTCTACCTTCCACAAACATCTTCATATAAATCAAGCATCGGGATGTTGCTGTAAGATAGTATCAGCAGATAGAAGTCGTTAGGGACATTTAAAAGAGTTTAGGTTTATGGCATTGAGTATGTGGGGCATAAGAGTAAGACCCTCCTTGTAACATCTTTTCATATAGTGAATTCCCTTGGACAGGCAGCCCTTCACACGTAGGTGCTTTGACACTTAACTGGGTTACCATCTTGTGTGACTTTATTGTTTAGTCTTTTATTTGTTCTGTTAGTTCAACCGGTTTAACAGTTGACATAGCATAGTACGTGGTTCACTTTTTCAAAAGTAATACCTAGTGCACGGGGAACAATATACACACTATTCTGCCTCTAATTCAGACTTTCCTCAATTATTACACTTCCAAAGAGGCGAGAGGCATAATATTGTCAGTCCTTCAAACAACACTGTTTTGGTGTGTGTATAAGTAGGGTTATGTAGTCAGACTGTCGAACCGCCCCAAACACTGCAAACTAAATATATTCCATTTATTTCGTTTTGATTTTGCCTTATAAATCAAGCATTAAATGATTTAATTTTGATAACCGTTTAAATAGATCGGTACAAACCGAACCAAACTAAAGAAGATAAAACAGTTATATATATAAACAAGAAAATAATTAAACTAAAAAATTCAATTCAAGTATTAATTACCCTCATATGTCTAGATAAGTACTAATTAAATACCAATAAATAAATAGAAATCATTTTTTTGTTATTTATTTTTCAGTTCTAAGTTTTAGGGCCTGTTGTTAAAACTGAATGTCTGAAGTCTGAAGTCTGACAACAAGTGACTGAATATCTGAATCTGAATGATAGCTGAATCTGAATACTGAAAATATTTAAGTGTTTGATAACAGTTCATTGAAAATGACTTAAATTACGATGTATTGACGAATTTGCCCCGACCATACTTCCTTCATATATATGATTTACTAAATAAGTCATTTATATAAATATTATAACCTAAATTAATAGTATAAATATAATATTATAATCCATTAATTAATAAAATTATAACAAGCATACATAATATTTAAAACCTAGAAAATCAAATATAAGATTCATTAAAAATTAAACAAGTATACATAATAAAAAAATTTGATTATGTAATTGACTTCTAGATCCCTATCTAATTTGTAGTAATTCTTCTCATTATAGTAAAAAAAAAAAAAAGTGATAATTGAATGAGAAAATCGTCAATTAAAAATAAAATTATTGTTTTTTACTACAACCCCCCCCCCCCTATCCTTCTTCATCGCGTAGCAGCAGTCTTGTGGCCTCCAAGAGATCTAATTACATGAGTAGTCAATAGTCATGATGAATTAATACTTAATGATGAACACATACAAAGTGGAGGTTTTTGAAGAATAGTAAATTTAAGTTATTAAGAGGAGAAAAATAAGTTGTAAATTTTGACTAAAAAATTTTGTTAAGGATTTCATTCAGATCTGATTTTGTTCAGCACTTATTTTTTCTATTAACAAACAAATTTAATTAAATAAGTACTGTATTAATTAATTTTAAGTACTTAATGGGTTTAACAAACAGGCCGTTAGTGTCTCATGTTGAACTATTGAATGTTTTTTATTGATTGTTACTTGATGTCAAAATTACGTAACTCCATACCTAAAAATTGGCACATTTGCCAAATTTTAACATCCCTAAACAATGAGTTCATTTGAAATTCTTGTTCTCTAATTTATTGTCATTTTTGTAGTTCGAATGTTGCATATGTCCATCAAACATCCATTATTTACCAGGTACGATCATACCAACAGTAACGCAGCGGATCCATCAGAGCTTCGGAGTTTGGGTGAGGGTAGACTAGGTTGGGTGACCCCCTAGAGAGTCCTCGTGTTGCACCATTTTTTACATTTTCGTTTTATTTTCTCGAACTCTGAGGTTTCACCGAACTACTATTATTTATTCTACTTGTATTATTTTTCTTGTCCATTAACCTTTTGAATTATTTATTCATCTCCTTGAACCTTTTAAATTATTTATTCCAATACTTTTTATTAACAATTAATTAATTTGAATTTTTTTCTCTAATTTATTATCTCTTGTGTAGTTCGAACATTGCATATGTCCATCAAACATCCATTAGTCATCGGCTGCAATCATACCAGCACTAATGCACCGGATCCCATGAACTTTTTCAATTATTTTCTCCAATTCTGAAGTTCCACCGAAATACTTATCATTTGTTTTCTAGGCCATGAACCTTTTGGAATTAGTTTTTCTTGTCCATAAACATTTTGAATTATTTATTCCATTATTTTTTATTAACAATGGATTAGTTTACAATTTTTTTGTACAATTTATTGACTTTCTGAGTGTGAACGTTGCATATGTCCATCAAACATCCATTAGTCTTCGGGTGCGATCATAACATCACTAATGCACCGGATCCCATCAGAATACTGTAGCTAAACGTGCTTGGGCGAGAGTAGTAGGATGGGTGACCCCCTGCGAAGTCCTCGTGTTGCACAACTTTTTATGTTTTCGTTTTATTTTCTCGAATTCCGAAGTACTATATCGTTTATTCTACTTGTGTTTTTCTTGACTATGAACCTTTTGAATTATTTTTTCTTGTCCATGAACCTTTTGAATAATTTATTCCAATATTTTATATTAACAATGGATTAATTTGCAAATTTTTTCTTATAATTTATTGACTTTTTTAGTTCAAACGTTGCATATGTCCATCAAACATCCATTAGTCTTCGGGTGCGATCATACCAGCACTAATGCACCGAATCCCATCAAAACTCCGAAATTAAGCGTGCTTGGGCGAGAGTAGTACTAGGATGGGTGACCCCCTGGGAAGTTCTCGTGTTGCACCCCTTTTAATGTTTTCGTTTTATTTTCTCCAACTCCGAAGCTCCACCCAAGTACTGTATCTTTTATTTTACTTGTATTTCTTTTTTCTTGTCTTTGAACCTTTTGAATTATTTTTTCTTGTCCATGAACCTTTCGAATTATTTATTCCAATATTTTTTATTAACGATCGATTAATTTGCAATTTTTTCCCTATAACTTATTGACTTTTTTAGTTCAAACGTTGCATATGTCCATCAAACATCCATTAGTCTACGGGTGCGATCATACCAGCACTAATGCATCGAATCCCATCAAAACTCCGAAATTAAGCGTGCTTGGGCGAGAGTAGTACTAGGATGGGTGACCCCCTGGGAAGTTCTCGTGTTGCACACCTTTTTACGTTTTCGTTTTATTTTCTCCAACTCCGAAGCTCCACCCAAGTACTGTATCGTTTATTCTACTTGTATTTCTTTTTTCTTGTCTTTGAACCTTTTGAATTATTTTTTCTTGTCCATCAACCTTTCGAATTATTTATTCCAATATTTTTTATTAACGATCGATTAATTTGCAATTTTTTCCTTATAACTTATTGACTTTTGTAGTTCGAACGTTGCATATGTCCATCAAACATCCATTAGTCTTCGGGTGCGATCATACCAGCACTAATGCACCGGATCCCATCAGAACTCCGAAGTTAAGCGTGCTTGGACGAGAGTAGTACTAGGATGGGTGACCCCTTGGGAAGTCCTCGTGTTGCACCCCTTTTTACGTTTTCGTTTTATTTTCTCGAACTCCGAAGCTCCACCCAAGTACTGTATCGTTTATTCTACTTGTATTTCTTTTTTCTTGTCTTTGAACCTTTTGAATTATTTTTTCTTGTCCATCAAACTTTCGAATTATTATATCCATTATTTTTTATTAACGATCGATTAATTTGCAATTTTTTCCCTATAACTTATTGACTTTTTTAGTTCGAACGTTGCATATGTCCATCAAACATCCATTAGTCTTCGGGTGCGATCATACCAGCACTAATGCACCGGATCCCATCAGAACTCCGAAGTTAAGCGTGCTTGGGCGAGAGTAGTACTAGGATGGGTGACCCCCTGGGAAGTCCTCGTGTTGCACCCCTTTTTACGTTTTCGTTTTATTTTCTCGAACTCCGAAGCTCCACCCAAGTACTGTATCGTTTATTCTACTTGTATTTCTTTTTTCTTGTCTTTGAACCTTTTGAATTATTTTTTCTTGTCCATGAACCTTTCGAATTATTTATTCCAATATTTTTTATTAACGATCGATTAATTTGCAATTTTTTCCCTATAACTTATTGACTTTTTTAGTTCGAACGTTGCATATGTCCATCAAACATCCATTAGTCTTCGGGTGCGATCATACCAGCACTAATGCACCGGATCCCATCAGAACTCCGAAGTTAAGCGTGCTTGGGCGAGAGTAGTACTAGGATGGGTGACCCCCTGGGAAGTCCTCGTGTTGCACCCCTTTTTACGTTTTCGTTTTATTTTCTCGAACTCCGAAGCTCCACCCAAGTACTGTATCGTTTATTCTACTTGTATTTCTTTTTTCTTGTCTTTGAACCTTTTGAATTATTTTTTCTTGTCCATGAACCTTTCGAATTATTTATTCCAATATTTTTTATTAACGATCGATTAATTTGCAATTTTTTCCCTATAACTTATTGACTTTTTTAGTTCGAACGTTGCATATGTCCATCAAACATCCATTAGTCTTCGGGTGCGATCATACCAGCACTAATGCACCGGATCCCATCAGAACTCCGAAGTTAAGCGTGCTTGGGCGAGAGTAGTACTAGGATGGGTGACCCCCTGGGAAGTCCTCGTGTTGCACCCCTTTTTACGTTTTCGTTTTATTTTCTCGAACTCCGAAGCTCCACCCAAGTACTGTATCGTTTATTCTACTTGTATTTCTTTTTTCTTGTCTTTGAACCTTTTGAATTATTTTTTCTTGTCCATGAACCTTTCGAATTATTTATTCCAATATTTTTTATTAACGATCGATTAATTTGCAATTTTTTCCCTATAACTTATTGACTTTTTTAGTTCGAACGTTGCATATGTCCATCAAACATCCATTAGTCTTCGGGTGCGATCATACCAGCACTAATGCACCGGATCCCATCAGAACTCCGAAGTTAAGCGTGCTTGGGCGAGAGTAGTACTAGGATGGGTGACCCCCTGGGAAGTCCTCGTGTTGCACCCCTTTTTACGTTTTCGTTTTATTTTCTCGAACTCCGAAGCTCCACCCAAGTACTGTATCGTTTATTCTACTTGTATTTCTTTTTTCTTGTCTTTGAACCTTTTGAATTATTTTTTCTTGTCCATGAACCTTTCGAATTATTTATTCCAATATTTTTTATTAACGATCGATTAATTTGCAATTTTTTCCCTATAACTTATTGACTTTTTTAGTTCGAACGTTGCATATGTCCATCAAACATCCATTAGTCTTCGGGTGCGATCATACCAGCACTAATGCACCGGATCCCATCAGAACTCCGAAGTTAAGCGTGCTTGGGCGAGAGTAGTACTAGGATGGGTGACCCCCTGGGAAGTCCTCGTGTTGCACCCCTTTTTACGTTTTCGTTTTATTTTCTCGAACTCCGAAGCTCCACCCAAGTACTGTATCGTTTATTCTACTTGTATTTCTTTTTTCTTGTCTTTGAACCTTTTGAATTATTTTTTCTTGTCCATGAACCTTTCGAATTATTTATTCCAATATTTTTTATTAACGATCGATTAATTTGCAATTTTTTCCCTATAACTTATTGACTTTTTTAGTTCGAACGTTGCATATGTCCATCAAACATCCATTAGTCTTCGGGTGCGATCATACCAGCACTAATGCACCGGATCCCATCAGAACTCCGAAGTTAAGCGTGCTTGGGCGAGAGTAGTACTAGGATGGGTGACCCCCTGGGAAGTCCTCGTGTTGCACCCCTTTTTACGTTTTCGTTTTATTTTCTCGAACTCCGAAGCTCCACCCAAGTACTGTATCGTTTATTCTACTTGTATTTCTTTTTTCTTGTCTTTGAACCTTTTGAATTATTTTTTCTTGTCCATGAACCTTTCGAATTATTTATTCCAATATTTTTTATTAACGATCGATTAATTTGCAATTTTTTCCCTATAACTTATTGACTTTTTTAGTTCGAACGTTGCATATGTCCATCAAACATCCATTAGTCTTCGGGTGCGATCATACCAGCACTAATGCACCGGATCCCATCAGAACTCCGAAGTTAAGCGTGCTTGGGCGAGAGTAGTACTAGGATGGGTGACCCCCTGGGAAGTCCTCGTGTTGCACCCCTTTTTACGTTTTCGTTTTATTTTCTCGAACTCCGAAGCTCCACCCAAGTACTGTATCGTTTATTCTACTTGTATTTCTTTTTTCTTGTCTTTGAACCTTTTGAATTATTTTTTCTTGTCCATGAACCTTTCGAATTATTTATTCCAATATTTTTTATTAACGATCGATTAATTTGCAATTTTTTCCCTATAACTTATTGACTTTTTTAGTTCGAACGTTGCATATGTCCATCAAACATCCATTAGTCTTCGGGTGCGATCATACCAGCACTAATGCACCGGATCCCATCAGAACTCCGAAGTTAAGCGTGCTTGGGCGAGAGTAGTACTAGGATGGGTGACCCCCTGGGAAGTCCTCGTGTTGCACCCCTTTTTACGTTTTCGTTTTATTTTCTCGAACTCCGAAGCTCCACCCAAGTACTGTATCGTTTATTCTACTTGTATTTCTTTTTTCTTGTCTTTGAACCTTTTGAATTATTTTTTCTTGTCCATGAACCTTTCGAATTATTTATTCCAATATTTTTTATTAACGATCGATTAATTTGCAATTTTTTCCCTATAACTTATTGACTTTTTTAGTTCGAACGTTGCATATGTCCATCAAACATCCATTAGTCTTCGGGTGCGATCATACCAGCACTAATGCACCGGATCCCATCAGAACTCCGAAGTTAAGCGTGCTTGGGCGAGAGTAGTACTAGGATGGGTGACCCCCTGGGAAGTCCTCGTGTTGCACCCCTTTTTACGTTTTCGTTTTATTTTCTCGAACTCCGAAGCTCCACCCAAGTACTGTATCGTTTATTCTACTTGTATTTCTTTTTTCTTGTCTTTGAACCTTTTGAATTATTTTTTCTTGTCCATGAACCTTTCGAATTATTTATTCCAATATTTTTTATTAACGATCGATTAATTTGCAATTTTTTCCCTATAACTTATTGACTTTTTTAGTTCGAACGTTGCATATGTCCATCAAACATCCATTAGTCTTCGGGTGCGATCATACCAGCACTAATGCACCGGATCCCATCAGAACTCCGAAGTTAAGCGTGCTTGGGCGAGAGTAGTACTAGGATGGGTGACCCCCTGGGAAGTCCTCGTGTTGCACCCCTTTTTACGTTTTCGTTTTATTTTCTCGAACTCCGAAGCTCCACCCAAGTACTGTATCGTTTATTCTACTTGTATTTCTTTTTTCTTGTCTTTGAACCTTTTGAATTATTTTTTCTTGTCCATGAACCTTTCGAATTATTTATTCCAATATTTTTTATTAACGATCGATTAATTTGCAATTTTTTCCCTATAACTTATTGACTTTTTTAGTTCGAACGTTGCATATGTCCATCAAACATCCATTAGTCTTCGGGTGCGATCATACCAGCACTAATGCACCGGATCCCATCAGAACTCCGAAGTTAAGCGTGCTTGGGCGAGAGTAGTACTAGGATGGGTGACCCCCTGGGAAGTCCTCGTGTTGCACCCCTTTTTACGTTTTCGTTTTATTTTCTCGAACTCCGAAGCTCCACCCAAGTACTGTATCGTTTATTCTACTTGTATTTCTTTTTTCTTGTCTTTGAACCTTTTGAATTATTTTTTCTTGTCCATGAACCTTTCGAATTATTTATTCCAATATTTTTTATTAACGATCGATTAATTTGCAATTTTTTCCCTATAACTTATTGACTTTTTTAGTTCGAACGTTGCATATGTCCATCAAACATCCATTAGTCTTCGGGTGCGATCATACCAGCACTAATGCACCGGATCCCATCAGAACTCCGAAGTTAAGCGTGCTTGGGCGAGAGTAGTACTAGGATGGGTGACCCCCTGGGAAGTCCTCGTGTTGCACCCCTTTTTACGTTTTCGTTTTATTTTCTCGAACTCCGAAGCTCCACCCAAGTACTGTATCGTTTATTCTACTTGTATTTCTTTTTTCTTGTCTTTGAACCTTTTGAATTATTTTTTCTTGTCCATGAACCTTTCGAATTATTTATTCCAATATTTTTTATTAACGATCGATTAATTTGCAATTTTTTCCCTATAACTTATTGACTTTTTTAGTTCGAACGTTGCATATGTCCATCAAACATCCATTAGTCTTCGGGTGCGATCATACCAGCACTAATGCACCGGATCCCATCAGAACTCCGAAGTTAAGCGTGCTTGGGCGAGAGTAGTACTAGGATGGGTGACCCCCTGGGAAGTCCTCGTGTTGCACCCCTTTTTACGTTTTCGTTTTATTTTCTCGAACTCCGAAGCTCCACCCAAGTACTGTATCGTTTATTCTACTTGTATTTCTTTTTTCTTGTCTTTGAACCTTTTGAATTATTTTTTCTTGTCCATGAACCTTTCGAATTATTTATTCCAATATTTTTTATTAACGATCGATTAATTTGCAATTTTTTCCCTATAACTTATTGACTTTTTTAGTTCGAACGTTGCATATGTCCATCAAACATCCATTAGTCTTCGGGTGCGATCATACCAGCACTAATGCACCGGATCCCATCAGAACTCCGAAGTTAAGCGTGCTTGGGCGAGAGTAGTACTAGGATGGGTGACCCCCTGGGAAGTCCTCGTGTTGCACCCCTTTTTACGTTTTCGTTTTATTTTCTCGAACTCCGAAGCTCCACCCAAGTACTGTATCGTTTATTCTACTTGTATTTCTTTTTTCTTGTCTTTGAACCTTTTGAATTATTTTTTCTTGTCCATGAACCTTTCGAATTATTTATTCCAATATTTTTTATTAACGATCGATTAATTTGCAATTTTTTCCCTATAACTTATTGACTTTTTTAGTTCGAACGTTGCATATGTCCATCAAACATCCATTAGTCTTCGGGTGCGATCATACCAGCACTAATGCACCGGATCCCATCAGAACTCCGAAGTTAAGCGTGCTTGGGCGAGAGTAGTACTAGGATGGGTGACCCCCTGGGAAGTCCTCGTGTTGCACCCCTTTTTACGTTTTCGTTTTATTTTCTCGAACTCCGAAGCTCCACCCAAGTACTGTATCGTTTATTCTACTTGTATTTCTTTTTTCTTGTCTTTGAACCTTTTGAATTATTTTTTCTTGTCCATGAACCTTTCGAATTATTTATTCCAATATTTTTTATTAACGATCGATTAATTTGCAATTTTTTCCCTATAACTTATTGACTTTTTTAGTTCGAACGTTGCATATGTCCATCAAACATCCATTAGTCTTCGGGTGCGATCATACCAGCACTAATGCACCGGATCCCATCAGAACTCCGAAGTTAAGCGTGCTTGGGCGAGAGTAGTACTAGGATGGGTGACCCCCTGGGAAGTCCTCGTGTTGCACCCCTTTTTACGTTTTCGTTTTATTTTCTCGAACTCCGAAGCTCCACCCAAGTACTGTATCGTTTATTCTACTTGTATTTCTTTTTTCTTGTCTTTGAACCTTTTGAATTATTTTTTCTTGTCCATGAACCTTTCGAATTATTTATTCCAATATTTTTTATTAACGATCGATTAATTTGCAATTTTTTCCCTATAACTTATTGACTTTTTTAGTTCGAACGTTGCATATGTCCATCAAACATCCATTAGTCTTCGGGTGCGATCATACCAGCACTAATGCACCGGATCCCATCAGAACTCCGAAGTTAAGCGTGCTTGGGCGAGAGTAGTACTAGGATGGGTGACCCCCTGGGAAGTCCTCGTGTTGCACCCCTTTTTACGTTTTCGTTTTATTTTCTCGAACTCCGAAGCTCCACCCAAGTACTGTATCGTTTATTCTACTTGTATTTCTTTTTTCTTGTCTTTGAACCTTTTGAATTATTTTTTCTTGTCCATGAACCTTTCGAATTATTTATTCCAATATTTTTTATTAACGATCGATTAATTTGCAATTTTTTCCCTATAACTTATTGACTTTTTTAGTTCGAACGTTGCATATGTCCATCAAACATCCATTAGTCTTCGGGTGCGATCATACCAGCACTAATGCACCGGATCCCATCAGAACTCCGAAGTTAAGCGTGCTTGGGCGAGAGTAGTACTAGGATGGGTGACCCCCTGGGAAGTCCTCGTGTTGCACCCCTTTTTACGTTTTCGTTTTATTTTCTCGAACTCCGAAGCTCCACCCAAGTACTGTATCGTTTATTCTACTTGTATTTCTTTTTTCTTGTCTTTGAACCTTTTGAATTATTTTTTCTTGTCCATGAACCTTTCGAATTATTTATTCCAATATTTTTTATTAACGATCGATTAATTTGCAATTTTTTCCCTATAACTTATTGACTTTTTTAGTTCGAACGTTGCATATGTCCATCAAACATCCATTAGTCTTCGGGTGCGATCATACCAGCACTAATGCACCGGATCCCATCAGAACTCCGAAGTTAAGCGTGCTTGGGCGAGAGTAGTACTAGGATGGGTGACCCCCTGGGAAGTCCTCGTGTTGCACCCCTTTTTACGTTTTCGTTTTATTTTCTCGAACTCCGAAGCTCCACCCAAGTACTGTATCGTTTATTCTACTTGTATTTCTTTTTTCTTGTCTTTGAACCTTTTGAATTATTTTTTCTTGTCCATGAACCTTTCGAATTATTTATTCCAATATTTTTTATTAACGATCGATTAATTTGCAATTTTTTCCCTATAACTTATTGACTTTTTTAGTTCGAACGTTGCATATGTCCATCAAACATCCATTAGTCTTCGGGTGCGATCATACCAGCACTAATGCACCGGATCCCATCAGAACTCCGAAGTTAAGCGTGCTTGGGCGAGAGTAGTACTAGGATGGGTGACCCCCTGGGAAGTCCTCGTGTTGCACCCCTTTTTACGTTTTCGTTTTATTTTCTCGAACTCCGAAGCTCCACCCAAGTACTGTATCGTTTATTCTACTTGTATTTCTTTTTTCTTGTCTTTGAACCTTTTGAATTATTTTTTCTTGTCCATGAACCTTTCGAATTATTTATTCCAATATTTTTTATTAACGATCGATTAATTTGCAATTTTTTCCCTATAACTTATTGACTTTTTTAGTTCGAACGTTGCATATGTCCATCAAACATCCATTAGTCTTCGGGTGCGATCATACCAGCACTAATGCACCGGATCCCATCAGAACTCCGAAGTTAAGCGTGCTTGGGCGAGAGTAGTACTAGGATGGGTGACCCCCTGGGAAGTCCTCGTGTTGCACCCCTTTTTACGTTTTCGTTTTATTTTCTCGAACTCCGAAGCTCCACCCAAGTACTGTATCGTTTATTCTACTTGTATTTCTTTTTTCTTGTCTTTGAACCTTTTGAATTATTTTTTCTTGTCCATGAACCTTTCGAATTATTTATTCCAATATTTTTTATTAACGATCGATTAATTTGCAATTTTTTCCCTATAACTTATTGACTTTTTTAGTTCGAACGTTGCATATGTCCATCAAACATCCATTAGTCTTCGGGTGCGATCATACCAGCACTAATGCACCGGATCCCATCAGAACTCCGAAGTTAAGCGTGCTTGGGCGAGAGTAGTACTAGGATGGGTGACCCCCTGGGAAGTCCTCGTGTTGCACCCCTTTTTACGTTTTCGTTTTATTTTCTCGAACTCCGAAGCTCCACCCAAGTACTGTATCGTTTATTCTACTTGTATTTCTTTTTTCTTGTCTTTGAACCTTTTGAATTATTTTTTCTTGTCCATGAACCTTTCGAATTATTTATTCCAATATTTTTTATTAACGATCGATTAATTTGCAATTTTTTCCCTATAACTTATTGACTTTTTTAGTTCGAACGTTGCATATGTCCATCAAACATCCATTAGTCTTCGGGTGCGATCATACCAGCACTAATGCACCGGATCCCATCAGAACTCCGAAGTTAAGCGTGCTTGGGCGAGAGTAGTACTAGGATGGGTGACCCCCTGGGAAGTCCTCGTGTTGCACCCCTTTTTACGTTTTCGTTTTATTTTCTCGAACTCCGAAGCTCCACCCAAGTACTGTATCGTTTATTCTACTTGTATTTCTTTTTTCTTGTCTTTGAACCTTTTGAATTATTTTTTCTTGTCCATGAACCTTTCGAATTATTTATTCCAATATTTTTTATTAACGATCGATTAATTTGCAATTTTTTCCCTATAACTTATTGACTTTTTTAGTTCGAACGTTGCATATGTCCATCAAACATCCATTAGTCTTCGGGTGCGATCATACCAGCACTAATGCACCGGATCCCATCAGAACTCCGAAGTTAAGCGTGCTTGGGCGAGAGTAGTACTAGGATGGGTGACCCCCTGGGAAGTCCTCGTGTTGCACCCCTTTTTACGTTTTCGTTTTATTTTCTCGAACTCCGAAGCTCCACCCAAGTACTGTATCGTTTATTCTACTTGTATTTCTTTTTTCTTGTCTTTGAACCTTTTGAATTATTTTTTCTTGTCCATGAACCTTTCGAATTATTTATTCCAATATTTTTTATTAACGATCGATTAATTTGCAATTTTTTCCCTATAACTTATTGACTTTTTTAGTTCGAACGTTGCATATGTCCATCAAACATCCATTAGTCTTCGGGTGCGATCATACCAGCACTAATGCACCGGATCCCATCAGAACTCCGAAGTTAAGCGTGCTTGGGCGAGAGTAGTACTAGGATGGGTGACCCCCTGGGAAGTCCTCGTGTTGCACCCCTTTTTACGTTTTCGTTTTATTTTCTCGAACTCCGAAGCTCCACCCAAGTACTGTATCGTTTATTCTACTTGTATTTCTTTTTTCTTGTCTTTGAACCTTTTGAATTATTTTTTCTTGTCCATGAACCTTTCGAATTATTTATTCCAATATTTTTTATTAACGATCGATTAATTTGCAATTTTTTCCCTATAACTTATTGACTTTTTTAGTTCGAACGTTGCATATGTCCATCAAACATCCATTAGTCTTCGGGTGCGATCATACCAGCACTAATGCACCGGATCCCATCAGAACTCCGAAGTTAAGCGTGCTTGGGCGAGAGTAGTACTAGGATGGGTGACCCCCTGGGAAGTCCTCGTGTTGCACCCCTTTTTACGTTTTCGTTTTATTTTCTCGAACTCCGAAGCTCCACCCAAGTACTGTATCGTTTATTCTACTTGTATTTCTTTTTTCTTGTCTTTGAACCTTTTGAATTATTTTTTCTTGTCCATGAACCTTTCGAATTATTTATTCCAATATTTTTTATTAACGATCGATTAATTTGCAATTTTTTCCCTATAACTTATTGACTTTTTTAGTTCGAACGTTGCATATGTCCATCAAACATCCATTAGTCTTCGGGTGCGATCATACCAGCACTAATGCACCGGATCCCATCAGAACTCCGAAGTTAAGCGTGCTTGGGCGAGAGTAGTACTAGGATGGGTGACCCCCTGGGAAGTCCTCGTGTTGCACCCCTTTTTACGTTTTCGTTTTATTTTCTCGAACTCCGAAGCTCCACCCAAGTACTGTATCGTTTATTCTACTTGTATTTCTTTTTTCTTGTCTTTGAACCTTTTGAATTATTTTTTCTTGTCCATGAACCTTTCGAATTATTTATTCCAATATTTTTTATTAACGATCGATTAATTTGCAATTTTTTCCCTATAACTTATTGACTTTTTTAGTTCGAACGTTGCATATGTCCATCAAACATCCATTAGTCTTCGGGTGCGATCATACCAGCACTAATGCACCGGATCCCATCAGAACTCCGAAGTTAAGCGTGCTTGGGCGAGAGTAGTACTAGGATGGGTGACCCCCTGGGAAGTCCTCGTGTTGCACCCCTTTTTACGTTTTCGTTTTATTTTCTCGAACTCCGAAGCTCCACCCAAGTACTGTATCGTTTATTCTACTTGTATTTCTTTTTTCTTGTCTTTGAACCTTTTGAATTATTTTTTCTTGTCCATGAACCTTTCGAATTATTTATTCCAATATTTTTTATTAACGATCGATTAATTTGCAATTTTTTCCCTATAACTTATTGACTTTTTTAGTTCGAACGTTGCATATGTCCATCAAACATCCATTAGTCTTCGGGTGCGATCATACCAGCACTAATGCACCGGATCCCATCAGAACTCCGAAGTTAAGCGTGCTTGGGCGAGAGTAGTACTAGGATGGGTGACCCCCTGGGAAGTCCTCGTGTTGCACCCCTTTTTACGTTTTCGTTTTATTTTCTCGAACTCCGAAGCTCCACCCAAGTACTGTATCGTTTATTCTACTTGTATTTCTTTTTTCTTGTCTTTGAACCTTTTGAATTATTTTTTCTTGTCCATGAACCTTTCGAATTATTATATCCATTATTTTTTATTAACGATCGATTAATTTGCAATTTTTTCCCTATAACTTATTGACTTTTTTAGTTCGAACGTTGCATATGTCCATCAAACATCCATTAGTCTTCGGGTGCGATCATACCAGCACTAATGCACCGGATCCCATCAGAACTCCGAAGTTAAGCGTGCTTGGGCGAGAGTAGTACTAGGATGGGTGACCCCCTGGGAAGTCCTCGTGTTGCACCCCTTTTTACGTTTTCGTTTTATTTTCTCGAACTCCGAAGCTCCACCCAAGTACTGTATCGTTTATTCTACTTGTATTTCTTTTTTCTTGTCTTTGAACCTTTTGAATTATTTTTTCTTGTCCATGAACCTTTCGAATTATTATATCCATATTTTTTATTAACGATCGATTAATTTGCAATTTTTTCCCTATAACTTATTGACTTTTTTAGTTCGAACGTTGCATATGTCCATCAAACATCCATTAGTCTTCGGGTGCGATCATACCAGCACTAATGCACCGGATCCCATCAGAACTCCGAAGTTAAGCGTGCTTGGGCGAGAGTAGTACTAGGATGGGTGACCCCCTGGGAAGTCCTCGTGTTGCACCCCTTTTTACGTTTTCGTTTTATTTTCTCGAACTCCGAAGCTCCACCCAAGTACTGTATCGTTTATTCTACTTGTATTTCTTTTTTCTTGTCTTTGAACCTTTTGAATTATTTTTTCTTGTCCATGAACCTTTCGAATTATTTATTCCAATATTTTTTATTAACGATCGATTAATTTGCAATTTTTTCCCTATAACTTATTGACTTTTTTAGTTCGAACGTTGCATATGTCCATCAAACATCCATTAGTCTTCGGGTGCGATCATACCAGCACTAATGCACCGGATCCCATCAGAACTCCGAAGTTAAGCGTGCTTGGGCGAGAGTAGTACTAGGATGGGTGACCCCCTGGGAAGTCCTCGTGTGCACCCCTTTTTACGTTTTCGTTTTATTTTCTCGAACTCCGAAGCTCCACCCAAGTACTGTATCGTTTATTCTACTTGTATTTCTTTTTTCTTGTCTTTGAACCTTTTGAATTATTTTTTCTTGTCCATGAACCTTTCGAATTATTTATTCCAATATTTTTTATTAACGATCGATTAATTTGCAATTTTTTCCCTATAACTTATTGACTTTTTTAGTTCGAACGTTGCATATGTCCATCAAACATCCATTAGTCTTCGGGTGCGATCATACCAGCACTAATGCACCGGATCCCATCAGAACTCCGAAGTTAAGCGTGCTTGGGCGAGAGTAGTACTAGGATGGGTGACCCCCTGGGAAGTCCTCGTGTTGCACCCCTTTTTACGTTTTCGTTTTATTTTCTCGAACTCCGAAGCTCCACCCAAGTACTGTATCGTTTATTCTACTTGTATTTCTTTTTTCTTGTCTTTGAACCTTTTGAATTATTTTTTCTTGTCCATGAACCTTTCGAATTATTATATCCATTATTTTTTATTAACGATCGATTAATTTGCAATTTTTTCCCTATAACTTATTGACTTTTTTAGTTCGAACGTTGCATATGTCCATCAAACATCCATTAGTCTTCGGGTGCGATCATACCAGCACTAATGCACCGGATCCCATCAGAACTCCGAAGTTAAGCGTGCTTGGGCGAGAGTAGTACTAGGATGGGTGACCCCCTGGGAAGTCCTCGTGTTGCACCCCTTTTTACGTTTTCGTTTTATTTTCTCGAACTCCGAAGCTCCACCCAAGTACTGTATCGTTTATTCTACTTGTATTTCTTTTTTCTTGTCTTTGAACCTTTTGAATTATTTTTTCTTGTCCATGAACCTTTCGAATTATTTATTCCAATATTTTTTATTAACGATCGATTAATTTGCAATTTTTTCCCTATAACTTATTGACTTTTTTAGTTCGAACGTTGCATATGTCCATCAAACATCCATTAGTCTTCGGGTGCGATCATACCAGCACTAATGCACCGGATCCCATCAGAACTCCGAAGTTAAGCGTGCTTGGGCGAGAGTAGTACTAGGATGGGTGACCCCCTGGGAAGTCTCGTGTGCACCCCTTTTTACGTTTTCGTTTTATTTTCTCGAACTCCGAAGCTCCACCCAAGTACTGTATCGTTTATTCTACTTGTATTTCTTTTTTCTTGTCTTTGAACCTTTTGAATTATTTTTTCTTGTCCATGAACCTTTCGAATTATTTATTCCATATTTTTTATTAACGATCGATTAATTTGCAATTTTTTCCCTATAACTTATTGACTTTTTTAGTTCGAACGTTGCATATGTCCATCAAACATCCATTAGTCTTCGGGTGCGATCATACCAGCACTAATGCACCGGATCCCATCAGAACTCCGAAGTTAAGCGTGCTTGGGCGAGAGTAGTACTAGGATGGGTGACCCCCTGGGAAGTCCTCGTGTTGCACCCCTTTTTACGTTTTCGTTTTATTTTCTCGAACTCCGAAGCTCCACCCAAGTACTGTATCGTTTATTCTACTTGTATTTCTTTTTTCTTGTCTTTGAACCTTTTGAATTATTTTTTCTTGTCCATCAACCTTTCGAATTATTATATCCATTATTTTTTATTAACGATCGATTAATTTGCAATTTTTTCCCTATAACTTATTGACTTTTTTAGTTCGAACGTTGCATATGTCCATCAAACATCCATTAGTCTTCGGGTGCGATCATACCAGCACTAATGCACCGGATCCCATCAGAACTCCGAAGTTAAGCGTGCTTGGGCGAGAGTAGTACTAGGATGGGTGACCCCCTGGGAAGTCCTCGTGTTGCACCCCTTTTTACGTTTTCGTTTTATTTTCTCGAACTCCGAAGCTCCACCCAAGTACTGTATCGTTTATTCTACTTGTATTTCTTTTTTCTTGTCTTTGAACCTTTTGAATTATTTTTTCTTGTCCATCAACCTTTCGAATTATTATATCCATTATTTTTTATTAACGATCGATTAATTTGCAATTTCTTCCCTATAACTTATTGACTTTTTTAGTTCGAGCGTTGCATATGTCCATCAAACATCCATTAGTCTTCGGGTGCGTTCATACCAGCACTAATGCACCGGATCCCATCAGAACTCCGAAGTTAAGCGTGCTTGGGCGAGAGTAGTACTAGGATGGGTGACCCCTGGGAAGTCCTCGTGTTGCACCCCTTTTTACGTTTTCGTTTTATTTTCTCGAACTCCGAAGCTCCACCCAAGTACTGTATCGTTTATTCTACTTGTATTACTTTTTTCTTGTCTTTGAACCTTTTGAATTATTTTTTCTTGTCCATCAACCTTTCGAATTATTATATCCATTATTTTTTATTAACAATCGATTAGTTTGCAATTTTTTCCCTATAACTTATTGACTTTTGTAGTTCGAACGTTGCATATGTCCATCAAACATCCATTAGTCTTCGGGTGCGATCATACCAACACTATCGTTTATTCTACTTGTATTTCTTTTTTCTTGTCTTTGAACCTTTTGAATTATTTTTTCTTGTCCATCAACCTTTCGAATTATTATATCCATTATTTTTTATTAACGATCGATTAATTTGCAATTTTTTCCCTATAACTTATTGACTTTTTTAGTTCGAGCGTTGCATATGTCCATCAAACATCCATTAGTCTTCGGGTGCGATCATACCAGCACTAATGCACCGGATCCCATCAGAACTCCGAAGTTAAGCGTGCTTGGGCGAGAGTAGTACTAGGATGGGTGACCCCCTGGGAAGTCCTCGTGTTGCACCCCTTTTTACGTTTTTCGTTTTATTTTCTCGAACTCCGAAGCTCCACCCAAGTAGTGTATCGTTTATTCTACTTGTATTTCTTTTTTCTTATCTTTGAACCTTTTGAATTATTTTTTCTTGTCCATCAACCTTTCGAATTATTATATCCATTATTTTTTATTAACGATCGATTAATTTGCAATTTTTTCCCTATAACTTATTGACTTTTTTAGTTCGAGCGTTGCATATGTCCATCAAACATCCATTAGTCTTCGGGTGCGATCATACCAGCACTAATGCACCGGATCCCATCAGAACTCCGAAGTTAAGCGTGCTTGGGCGAGAGTAGTACTAGGATGGGTGACCCCCTGGGAAGTCCTCGTGTTGCACCCCTTTTTACGTTTTCGTTTTATTTTCTCGAACTCCGAAGCTCCACCCAAGTACTGTATCGTTTATTCTACTTGTATTTCTTTTTTCTTGTCTTTGAACCTTTTGAATTATTTTTTCTTGTCCATCAACCTTTCGAATTATTATATCCATTATTTTTTATTAACAATCGATTAGTTTGCAATTTTTTCCCTATAACTTATTGACTTTTGTAGTTCGAACGTTGCATATGTCCATCAAACATCCATTAGTCTTCGGGTGCGATCATACCAACACTATCGTTTATTCTACTTGTATTTCTTTTTTCTTGTCTTTGAACCTTTTGAATTATTTTTTCTTGTCCATCAACCTTTCGAATTATTATATCCATTATTTTTTATTAACGATCGATTAATTTGCAATTTTTTCCCTATAACTTATTGACTTTTTTAGTTCGAGCGTTGCATATGTCCATCAAACATCCATTAGTCTTCGGGTGCGATCATACCAGCACTAATGCACCGGATCCCATCAGAACTCCGAAGTTAAGCGTGCTTGGGCGAGAGTAGTACTAGGATGGGTGACCCCCTGGGAAGTCCTCGTGTTGCACCCCTTTTTACGTTTTCGTTTTATTTTCTCGAACTCCGAAGCTCCACCCAAGTAGTGTATCGTTTATTCTACTTGTATTTCTTTTTTCTTATCTTTGAACCTTTTGAATTATTTTTTCTTGTCCATCAACCTTTCGAATTATTATATCCATTATTTTTTATTAACGATCGATTAATTTGCAATTTTTTCCCTATAACTTATTGACTTTTTTAGTTCGAGCGTTGCATATGTCCATCAAACATCCATTAGTCTTCGGGTGCGATCATACCAGCACTAATGCACCGGATCCCATCAGAACTCCGAAGTTAAGCGTGCTTGGGCGAGAGTAGTACTAGGATGGGTGACCCCCTGGGAAGTCCTCGTGTTGCACCCCTTTTTACGTTTTCGTTTTATTTTCTCGAACTCCGAAGCTCCACCCAAGTACTGTATCGTTTATTCTACTTGTATTTCTTTTTTCTTGTCTTTGAACCTTTTGAATTATTTTTTCTTGTCCATCAACCTTTCGAATTATTTATTCCAATATTTTTTATTAACGATCGATTAATTTGCAATTTTTTCCCTATAACTTATTGACTTTTTTAGTTCGAACCTTGCATATGTCCATCAAACATCCATTAGTTTTCGGGTGCGATCATACCAGCACTAATGCACCGGATCCCATCAGAACTCCGAAGTTAAGCGTGCTTGGGCGAGAGTAGTACTAGGATGGGTGACCCCTGGGAAGTCCTCGTGTTGCACCCCTTTTTACGTTTTCGTTTTATTTTCTCGAACTCCGAAGCTCCACCCCAGTACTGTATCGTTTATTCTACTTGTATTTCTTTTTTCTTGTCTTTGAACCTTTTGAATTATTTTTTTCTTGTCCATGAACCTTTCGAATTATTTATTCCAATATTTTTTATTAACGATCGATTAATTTGCAATTTTTTCCCTATAACTTATTGACTTTTGTAGTTCGAACGTTGCATATGTCCATCAAACATCCATTAGTCTTCGGGTGCGATCATACCAGCACTAATGCACCGGATCCCATCAGAACTCCGGGGATGCAGAATTGTCCGATTTTGAGAAAATCCTAGTGTTTTTCAGGTAGAAAGGGTGCTCCGAGTCAAACTCATTGCTCTACAATGATGTACGATGGTTTTTAATAATCGGAGGTCGTCTGGATGGTGAAAATCACAGTTTTGTAAGTTTTGGGGCATTTTTGCAGTTTTTAATACTTATATTCCGTTTTGTATTGGGCCTCTTTTGTTGGAAGTGTTTTGTTTTTACTACTTCAACAATGTCATATTATGTTTAGTTTTTGTATTGGGCCTCTTTTTCAAAGTTTTTGTAAGTTTTGGCCTTTTGGGGCATTTTTGCAGTTTTTAACAATCAAGTTTTTGTATTGGGCCTCTTTTGGGGCATTTGGCGTGTCCTCAAGTATAGTAAATTACATAACAACAGTTGCAGTTTTATATTTTTGCAATTTTCGAATGTATATTATGTTTAGGTGTTTGTTTCTTATTTTATCAGGACTAAATTGACTTTTTCAAGTAGAGTAAATTACATAATAATAATTAAATAATAAAATTAAATTATTTTAAGTACAGTTAAGGTTAAACTAATTAGTGATTAATGAGAGTTACTAAATTATTGAAATATCACCCTTCTTCAAATTATATCTACATACATCTTGAAGTTAGATATCTTTAGAAAATAATTCATATAAAAAGAAATAAAATGAAAATAGTTTAATTTAGACACAAAATTTATATAAAAAAAATAATGGTTAATTGTCAAATAAAATCATCAATAATATGTATACTATATATACTACTTATAAAATATGAAAGTAATTGAAGTTTTTAATTTCATGTTTTATCATGTGCAACATACATCATAGTATAATACTAAATATAAATGCGAATCTTACCATATATAATATGGGAAGGCATGAATTAGTTATTAAAAACATGAAGCCCCATGTTCTCAATTCTCCAAAAAATTAGGAGAATAAACTATATTTTGAATTTTAAATATATAATTTTATATAAATATTTTGTTTAATAATTACTTACTAATAGGCATAAAAAAGTTGATCATCATTTTATGAAAATGACTTCTTTTTCTTTCTAATATCTAATGTTATTTTACACATTAAATTTAATTTAATTAAGTTAAAAGAAATACTAAAGCCTAGAAATGTTATATTTATCAATTGATCAAAAATTATATATTATGAATATGATAAACTAATTGCACACAGGCTGGACTGTGTACACACATCTAGTAATTATTGTTGTTCAAGCGGGAACAGACCCACTCTAATTGCACCATCAGTAGAAAAAAAAAATGCTCATAGACATATATATATATATATGAGAAAATCGGAAGAATACCCCCTTTACTTACATTTTTTTAATTTTTGCCCTCCTCATCAATTTTTTTTTTGAATACCCTTACCTCCCTTAATGTTCCTAATTTACCCTTAATGAAAATGTTTGCTAAAAATACCCCCTCCTTAATTTCTTCTTTTTCTTCTTGTTGTTGTTGTTGTTGTTGTTGTTGTTCTTCTTCTTCTTCTTCTCAACACCACCACCATCATCAACACTACCACCATCACCACCAATCATCTTCATCGACCTCCTTTTCTTCTTCTTCACCTTTCTTCTTCTCCACCATACTATCACCACAACCTCTACCACCATTATCAACACATATCTCTACCACCAAACACAACCACAACCACAAAGAAGAACTCTACTATTTCTTCCCCACCACACCACCACCACAACCACCAATATTACAAAGACATCAACCAATACAAACAACATCACAACCCATAACCACCACCAATCTCTAAAAACCTTAAATCGTAACCTCCTCCCCCTCAAATACCCTTAAATCGCGACCCCCTCGCCCAAAAATCCCAAATCGCGACCCCCCGTCGCCCAAAAACCCCAAATCGCAACCCCTTCTTCTTATAATAAGTGAAAATTACGACCCCCTTCCCTAAGAAACCCTAAATCGAGATTTCATTTTCATGGTGGGGGAGGGGTGTTGTTCGCGTAGGGATGGGGGAGGGGCAGTTCGTGTTTGGTTGGGGTGGGGGAGGATAGTTTTGGTGGTTGGTGGTGGTGTTCTTGTTATGAAATTGAAGATCGAAATATGAAAGAAGGAAGAAGGAGGAAGGAGGAAGAACAAGAAAGAAAAAAAAAAGATTTTGTTTGTGAATGTGGTTGTATGGTGGTGGTGAAATGGTGGTGGGATGGTGAAGAAGAAGAATAAGAAAAAAGGAGATGGTGAAGAAGATGAAGAATGAGGAAGAAGAAGAAGAAGATTTCATCAAGGGGCAAAATAGGAAATTTTGGGGAGAAGGGGGGTGCTCAAGCCAAAAAAATTAGGAAGGAGGGCAAAAGTTAAAAAAAAATAGGGAAGAGGGGCATTCTTCCAATTTTCTCATATATATATATATATATATATATATCACGAGATAGGGATGCGTGAATTTGATCAAAACTTGATATGGTCTGACTATCCCAAGTTTTTGAACGTGCAATGGCAATGCTATATTATCCATATATCGAATGAACTGCATCACAAGTTGTATCGCATGCTTGGAGAGTTGTATGATCGTGAGTAAATGGGCTAAATGACCCGACCGTATCAAAAATTGGTAGATCTTCCACACTAATTTATGTGGGCCAAACCTAATTCCATGCCCCTTCTTTCTACGTCAGCAAATTGTGCCAAATTTGTCCTTGTCGGGTCACATTGTGTGTGGCGGTTGACATTTTCACCCCACGGAATGTGGGCTCGTGTTTTTGATTCGGATTCAACATATCTTAACCGAGGACATGTTATGTGTGGTGGTCGACATTTGAACCACACAGAATGTGGGCTCGTTATTTTCTTGAAGCTGTCAGTTTGGGATAAGTACCGACTATACAAAACACGAGTTAGTTCTCTTTACCACCACACGAAATGTGTGCCCTACACTTATTTCACCACGCAATACGTATAGTTATCTTGTTTCAAAGTGTTCTGAAACACACATTATGTAAACTAAAGTTTGCTTTGAACTCGTGGTATGTATGCTCAAAGTGTTTCCAGGCACATGTTTTGTAAGCTCGTGTATGTAATAAGTATTACAACACATTTTTGTAGTGTGAACGGAGGAATATTATATGCGTTCGAATTATGTAGTGCACATCACTAGTAGCACTCGACATATAATACATCAACGTGCAAAATATAATCCAAGTGCTAAATAGGATCAACGACCTTTACATAAATCTATATCTATATCTATATCTACAATCTATAATCTATATCTATAATACTTATAAAAGTGCCAACACCCTTAAGTGTTTCTTTCACTATTTCTCAAGATTATTTTACCCCTCCCCATTCATATATTATTACTAATTTAATTTTTAAATTGCATATATCTTTTAGTGGGAAGATGAAGAGATGGGTATATTATATATCTTTTAATGGCTCTAATTATAGTAAATATAATTATAACCATGATTGTAGAAATAAAATAAACAATTAAATTTATGCATTCAATTCATGCTAATAATAAGTCATTAAATTTAATGGAGGTTATGACTTTCACAATTTGAAAGTTACACAACAAAAAAACATAATTAATATTTAAAAGTAAGTTTAAGATTCATCCAATTAACTATCTATATAAATTAATATATAAAGTATAATTACATAATTAGATAAAACCAATAATATGAAGTAATATATTCAACACAACAGAAAAACATAATTTATATTTAAAAATAAGTTCAAGAGTCATTAAATTAATTATTTTAGGAAATAATATATAAAATGAAATTACATAATTAGAGTAAATGAAATACATGACTTCATATATTCAAAATAAACTAAAAACTATAAGTAAAAGAAATTAAAAACTATAAGTAAAAATAAGTGTGTTGTAGCTTTTGTTAGCGGCGATACTTAACTCCATATCATGTGCTCTAGTAGGCTAGTAGCCAGCTGCTCAAAAGTCTTAAGCAAGATCCCCTGCAAGATGTATTGAAGCTCCCACTGCATACCTTGTATGCACATGTTGATCGCCAAATCTTTCGACAAACGGTCCTTGCATCTAAGGCTTAGATTCTTCCAACGTGTAATAAACCTTATCACATGCTCATCCTTGTATTGCTTGGCATTTGTTAGCTCTATCATGCTAACTGTCATTTAGGTGCTGAATAAGCAATTTAAGAAGTCTCTTTCTAACCAAGTCCAACTATCTATGGAAGCTGGCTCCAACTCAATGTACCAGTCGAATGCATTGACTTTAAGAGAGCGAACAAACTGCTTCACAATTAAGTCTCCATATGTTCATGCATTGTTGCATGTCTCCACAAAATGTGCTATATGCTGCTTGGGATTTCTTAGGCCATCAAAGTGTGCTGGAACTTTGGAGGTTGATACCCGTCGGTATTGGTAGCTCATCTATAGTAGCCGTGTATGGTTTAACATATGAGTATTGAGGTTTTTCATCTCCTTTATCCCTTTTGGTTGCCCACATAATAAACTCCCTAAGTTGATTATTAGGAATGAGTCAATCTGTTGAGACATGGATTCTTGAATCCTTGAAGTTGCTCTTCTCTGAGCGTTCAGGAACCTCTTGAATGACAGGCGCTTTCAAGCTCACACCAGTCCGACTTCTTTCTTCAATGTTGGTTGTAACTTTCTCCATGATCATGGTACTCTTAGCATTTTGAGCTTCGATATACTTTGTTAGTCCCTCGAGAGTCTTGGTCAATGACGCAACCTTTTCTTTTAAGTTTGAAGAGGTTGTCATCATTACTGATGCATAAGAATCAGCATAATCTTCCTGCACGAGATATCTTGATTGCGCCTTCCTACAAGGTGATGTTGGTGTTGCACCATTGTTGAAGGAAGAATCATCTTGGTGATAGGATTTAGAGCTTACAACATCGAGGAGAGTCTTTCTTGGTCAGCAACATCACTTCTCTCTGCACAACTGCTGGACTCACTGAGTTATTTCCTAACGAGATTGATTCAATGGTTGGAGTCTGGCCATCCGTGACATTGAGTTTGGCCATGCTGCACGTAGTCATTCTGATGTTAGTTGATGAGCCTGCAGAGGTGTTGATGTGAAGAGACTTGGAAGTATCGATATTGGGAGCTATCGATCCTGAGTCGGGAATATCACTTGAATGAAGTTGAGATGAAAGGAAAAGATAGTCCCACTAAGCGTGCCAAATTTGTAACAACAAGTTTGCTTAAGTCCTAATTTAATTGAAGACAAGAAAGGATGCATCTACAAAGAAATATATATGGAATATAATTTGGGTACGATCTCTATTATTCCTCTTATTCAACTTCACAATATAAGTCAAGAGCCTTCGCAACTTATTCTTGAACTCGATTGTTGAATGCTTGAAGATTTGAAGATTTGAATATTTGATTACGTCAAGGGCCTTTGCAGCTTGTTCTTGAAGATTCAAAGATTCAAAGACTTGAATGTTGATGAATTCGAATGCTGATGAGTGTTGAGGAAGTGTTCTCTGATTTATAGAGCTTTTCTCTTCTTCTGTCTTGTACCTCTTCTTACAAAACTGCATTCCTCCTCCTCAATGAATGAGGATGTCCTTATTAGACATTTTGACCAATGAGCTTGGACCTGATCTTGAGCCTGGGCTTCTTCAATAATTACCCTTTTAATTTAATTAAGGCATAATTACATGATTTAATTGATAGATTATATCTTCTATTTATTTAAAAGACATACTTATCAATTTCACCAATTATTTCCACGTATTTATTTGGAGGAAACAATTATATATTAATGATCCCGATTTCTTATATGTAAGACCATAATTGAACGATCCAATATCCAATGCAGCTATTTATAATTTGATAATAAACGCCTCATGTAAATATTTAATTGGATCACATCATTTAATAAACCAAATTTCAAATATAATTTATTAACTTGGAACTTAATTAATTGACTTAATTCGGCTATTTATTGAATAAATTTCCACTATCAACAAGTATTACAACACATTTTTTGTAGTGTGAACGGGGGAATAGTATATGCGTTCGAATTACGTAGTGCACATCACTACTAGTACTCGACATAAAATACATCAACGTGCAAAATATAATCCAAGTGCTAAAAAGAATCAACGACCTCTACATAAATCTACACTAAATGAAATAAAGTTCGAAACTAGAAAAAAACGATACATAAAACATATTACATCATTTCTATAAATAGAGAGATCAGAGGGATTTGGGGAGGGGATCCAGTTATCATGTCAAATATTGACAAGATGTCCAGAATTGATATCCCACAGGATGTGAGGTCTCAATGAGTTGAACGAGTTTGAGATGCTTCTCCAAACCCTCCCTTCGACATATTTAAAGTGAGGAAGGACCAATTAACCCAATGAATTATTCTTGAGTTGTTTTTATCATTTCATAGGATTTAGAGAACAATGTTTCCAATTTGTGAATGATGTTAGAGGGAAATTTATAAATCAACATCGGGTAGACCAACATAGAAGATAAAACAGATTTGATAAGAGTGACACGACCCGCTTGATTTAAAAATTTGTGCGCTAGGAGAGGAGCCTCTTTTTAATGTTGTCAATGATATCTGAAAAATGAAATTTTTCCTCGTATGAATATCAAGGTTTATACCCAAGTATTTTCCTAGCACAGAAGATTCCAGAATATTAAGAGTGGTGCAAAAATTTGATTTCACATGTGGGGGTGTAAAAGGGCTGAAGAACACTTGTGATTTCTCATAGTTAACCTCCTGACCCGAAACATTGTAGTAATTAGATAAAAGATGGTGGAAAGAATCCAGAAAAATAGAATCAAGTTTGAAGAAAAAGTAGCTATCGCTTGCAAATAAAAGATGAGAAATTTTAGGAGAGTTGCTACCTAAGGCAACCCCATAAAACAAATTCTTCAACTACGCATCCGAAATAGAAGCTGAAAGAGCTTCCATACAGATTGCGAAGAGAAAAGGAGAAAGAGGACCCCCTTGCCTTAACCCACAAGAGGGTTTGAAGGTAAGAGTCACTTAGAGAGGGAATAGAAGATGAAATAATGTGATATGCGAGGTTGGTTTGGAAGATAAAGGGTCAAAGAGATATTTTTGTCATTTCACAAAATAAGTGGTATTCTAATAACAAAAAAAGATTTTGTACGTCCAGCCAATTTCTCGCGTTGACCGTGGCATTTTGCCAACTTTCTCCTCTTTAAAACATATATGATTGAACAGACCATTAACGTTACATTGGACGGGCTGTGTATACTATGAAAACAAGAGAAGTTGCATAAGCAGATTGAGAGGGCATTTCAACGAGAATATGAACATATATATAACGTTTCGTAAGGGCTGCTATAGTTCTCAAGTAACATCAGTCGAATATCAGGACTTATTGTGGTGGAAAGGGAAGAACAAGGGCATCGGGAACCTTGGATTATAATGCAGATTGAAAGAGCATTTCAGCGAGTTCCTGCAACAAATTAGCAGCGAACATGAGAACTTAATATATGTATCATATTTACTTCACCGCTTTCACTTGAATGATTTTGAAGTTGAATTTTCCAAAAAAATAGTTGTAATAGTTGATTTAGTACGCATGATCTATAATGTGTATATGACATCCACCCTAGACAAACGATATGTACCTGTTTAGCTGAAGGAACTTTAGGTTCTCCCCATTCCATTGCTTTCTTCTCGAGTGTTTCAAAGTCAGCCTTCCCAGCCTGTTAAGGAGGATGGAAGTAGATTTTAAGGCTGTATAGAAAGGATAATTAAGAGAAGGAGAATCTGGAGAAGCGTACTGACCTCCACCAGAGCTCCAAGTTCCGTATCAAAACTTTGATATCGCTTGCGAACAAGTTCAGTCAAGGAGCCATCCTGGGATCAGATAGAATAATTAATAAGATAGTAATCCAGCATGCCTATCACTCTGCATATTACTATTGGCTATGTTGAGAATGGAGTATCCTTTTATATAAAGTTAATTCATCCTCAATATTTGTCCGTTAAGATAAGGTGGAACACCAATGTAGTCTAATGAGGTAAGAATGATCACCTCAATCACTTTGCCAGCATTGCGTAGTCCTCGGGCCAAGGTATCCATCCCAGCAATATGAGCGATAAACAAGTCTTCAACATCTGTGCTCTCTCTTCGCCTAAAAATCGAGATAAAAGACAGAATCATGAAAGTTCCAACTACAACATGCGAGCGAAATAGTTGATATATTATGGAATATGAGAGACAAATAGTTGGCTGTTATGGAAGGAAAAATAATATATCAGTAGAATCAACTTGTTCACCCTTCTTATACCAGAACGCATAAGACTATTATCACTAAAGTTGCTCATATGAATAAGATCGATTAACCTTCTTGATCTGTATTAGCCATGTATACTCTAGTTGTTTATCACATAGTTTAAAATTCAGGAAGCAGAAAATTAATTTTCTCCTTTTACACATGATTTTAGGAAGCAATATACAACAAGAACCAAATTTCAGGAACTATGCGGTAGCACATATGCTAAAAGAATTGAGTGGAAACCGAGGTAAGGTACTAACAATTTGGCATCAAAATTAAAAGGTAAGGTACTAACAATTTGGCATCAAAATTAAATCCTCCTGGGGCTATTCCTCCCTGCGAGAAAATGAGCAAACCCATAAATACTGTATCTGTTTGGGAAGTTAAATAATATCAGTGGTTGACTCAGCATACATACATTTTTTATAATGCTGAGCATTACTAGTGTTGCTTCGGATATATCCATTAAAAATTGGTCAGTGTCCCAACCTAAAATGTCAAAAAGATAATATATTTGAACCAAACCGCGCCAATTCATCAACATCAAGATAATATGTTTCAACCAAACCACGTCAATTCCTAACATCAAGCAGAAGCTGACATATGTGGAAGCGGAGCTAACAGATTAATCAAAATTTAATTTATTTTATAATGTATTATTATTTACAGAAGCCAGTAACAAGCAGTACCAATCTGGGGGTCGCCAGAGTTTGCATCTACATTTCCCAGAAGTCCATTTATTCTTGCAGTCTCAAGCTCATGGTGGCAGCTGCATTATAGTGAATCTACTCAATTCATCTATGTTTCGGAGCATTAATATCAGGGAAGTATTGACTTCGAAATTGGAGAAATAAGTTAAAGACAAACCTGTGACCTGAAAGAGTAGCGTGGTTGCACTCAATGTTCAGCTTGAATTCATCTGCAAAAAAAGATACGTGACAATTCTTAGCCAAGTTAAATTATTGCTAATTTAGGTTTGATAACATTTCGTTTTCAATTCGAATGCTAAGAAAAAATTTCCATGTGATCTACATGTCAGTCCAAACTCCAAACATACATTAGAAAAATCCTCTAGGGGTATGTGAACTCTGGAATTCACGCTTACTGGAGATGTCATAAAGAGTACAAAAAAATGCCACATGGTTCATAGAAAATGCCACATAATTATCATGCCTATATTAGTTTATCATTTATGCATATCTCTCCCCCACTATTAGGAATACATTGTAAAAATCAAACCTAGCTACGTTAAGTTTTCTATGTGCATTGACTTGATAAGTTCCACTCCTTGCCAGTCATAGGCTTATATGTTTAGAATTTTTGATGCAATCATTTGTCCTGTAATCAACACTAAATATATCCAAACTCTAGGAAAAATAGATGCGCCTTTTCTAAGTAATGGCCAAGTAATGATCTCTGAGGGTGAATACAGGTAACGAGAAACACATCTGCAGTGCTTAGATTCCATCAAGAAATACCGTAGATGGAAAACTCATTACCTATCAGGCCATATTTTCGCAGAAAATTTGCTGTAGTTGCAGCATCCCAATCATACCTTAATTAGTGAGAAAGTGGTTAGAGAAACTGAGAAAGTAAATGATTAGTATATTTACTCATTCATTGGGTAAGAAGCATACTGGTGTTTTGTGGGCTCTTGAGGTTTAGGTTCAATTAGTAGCGTCCCTGGTGAACAAAGAAAGACAGTATTACATATATCATAAGAGGTATAAGATGCATCTTTGAGAACTTAGAACAAGTACGAACTGATAACAAGAAGTTGAGTAATGTGACAAAGCATTGTTGGACATCAAAGGTGTACAAACTAGTAGAAAATAAGCTGAAGCAGTAATGCTCTTGACATTCTCGTATATATTTAAGTATGTCCATGCAAATTAAATCCAGAATGCAAGTTACCATTGAACCCAATCTTCTTCTTGTGCTGAACAGCAGCATGCAGAAATGATGCCTGGAAGACATAGAAGGATAATCTTAACAGTGTAACATTACCACACAAAATTTGTATAATTAACATTGTTTATATGACTTGAACTTGCATATGACATGGACATAATTAACGAGATCATAAATTCATCAAAGATAAAATGATAAGCATACCAGATGATTAAGCTCTCTCTCCATGTCTGTATTCAAAAGGGTTTGATAACCTTCACGACCTCCCCAGAAAACATAGTTTTCGCCCCCTAGATAATGAGTTACCTGTTAATATGACATACCAGCATGTGATGATGGAGTTAAACATCGTTTAAAATTTATAATAATACAATAATGCAAATCGTACCTCAATTGCTTTCTTGACCTGAGCAGCTGAATAGGCATAAACTGCCAACTCAGGGCTGCAGAAAGAGAATTGACACTTCACTACTAGTTCCCAACAGAAATCAGATCAAATTATCTAAAATGCAGGCTAACCTAGTAGCAGCCCCATGCATAAATCGAGGATGCACAAATAGTTGAGCAGTACCCCACAATGGATGGATTTTAGAACCCTAAGAATCAGAAAATGAAACTCAAATGAATATTTAGGTTTCACCAATCGCCAGGTACAACACAAGCATAGTATGTATACAAAATCTCAGATTGCAGTTAGAGAAATAGATGCATCTACAAAAACAGTGGTGGCACAAAAAAACAATGCCTTTTAACGAAACACCACCTGAAGTTCTTTGGCAAGAGCAACAACTTCATCCAAGTTTGCATTACTTTCCTGCAAATGAAAATGAAAGCCATTTCATGAGCAGAAACAAGGCTGTCAAAGCAGATGTTCAAAAGAAAGAGGTGCATTTCTGAATAGTAGTAGAAGATAGTCAAGTTTAATACTTTTATAACATAACAAAAATCTCGACCCCATGTTATATATAGTGTATAAATATATGATAAAAATATGAAAATCGGAGATATATATTCAATGCACTTAGCTATCGGCATGATACTTTTGATCCGAAAGATAGTTATATGTGCCAATTAAGACAGCATGTTTGTTAGATATGACC
The DNA here is from genome assembly GCA_003412495.2 of Echium plantagineum. Lineage (NCBI taxonomy): Eukaryota > Viridiplantae > Streptophyta > Magnoliopsida > Boraginales > Boraginaceae > Echium > Echium plantagineum. The sequence goes on along the minus strand of CM016568.1, from coordinate 6,206,416 downwards.
ATACAAAGACAAATCTTGAAGTCGCTTAAAAGAAAGGGAGAACTATTTTTTTATGTCCATGTTTTTCCCTTCACCATGATTGTGACTGCGCAAAAGCACAACTGTTAAGTACGTAATATTACCTACCTCAATAGTTTTACCCTCTGGAGCAATATCCCTATCATGAAAGCACCACAACTCTACTCCAAGCTTGTCCAAGAGTTCGAAGTTTGCCCTCACTGAAATTATTGATCAATAATGAACAAGAAATGGAAAAATTACAATCATTTTGTAACAAAAGGATTTTGTTAAGCATTATCGTACTCCTCCTTTTTGCCATGTCCAAGGAATTTGTGCCATCTTCCCAAGGCCAAAACTTTGTTGGTGCACCGAAAGGGTCACCACCAGTTCCACGGAATGTGTGCCAAAACGCAACACTGAACCTCATCCAATCCTAATGTAAAACCATTTAATCTGGTCAGTGCTATGTGACTTTGGTCATGGCACCTCTTCTATAATGAACTTAAAACTCAATATACACAGACCGTTTAAATTGTACAAGATTCTATTCGAATATCTAAGTTCCTTGGTGATACAATCTTACAAATTTCATCCCGCAATTGATCATTTTTAAAATCAATTTCATATAAAGGTTCAATTACGCAAGATTATATAAATATAAATCAATACATCACCCTATCGAAAGATCCCTAACCAAGGACATTATTTCTACCAGAACTCTTGGACTAATGTTAAAGTATAAACAGAATTGACGTTTTGTGAAACGTAGTCATTGTTGGCATTAGTTCTTTTATGAACTAAACCCGAATGAATAAGAATAGAAGAAAATTAGCGAACATATACCAACCTTCATTCTTTTTCCAAGAATCTCCTCATTAGCATTGTACCATTTATATGCGAGTACGTTCTTGGAAGAAGGGCCCTGCATATAGATATGTATAATAATTGGTAATCACAACTATCAAGATCATACAAAACAACAAGATAGTGGTTTCTAGTATTATAAATCGAAGTAATCACATTGACATCACTAAATTGCACCTCATACTTAATTTTCGGAATACTGGGAAAGAAGTCTCCTTCCCATTCACCAGAGCTACAATCACTTTCAACATTTGCAGGGCAGGTTGGTGGACCTTTAGCAACCTGCATTAGAGTATCCAATATAATAAGTGACGAAACCAAAAATCGAGAAAAAAATCCACAGCTAATACTAATATTTGCATTAATATGACACTAAAATAAATCAAACAGAAAAAAAAAAAGCGAATTTATACCACATTGTTTGCCACCACACCGAGAGTAAGCAGGCAACATAATAATATGCAGGACTTCATTTTAAGCAATGTTTCAGTCCTGTAAGAACCAGCCAAATTTCAACATCAATCCTAATAAAGATTTAGGTCAAATAGTACCACACTACCACCTTCTCAAGAACGTAATCGAACACATTTTCAATGATCATAATTAACAAACTTTGTAGCTCGATATATACAACATACGATACAATCAAAATTACCACGTTAACCGTAAAGTACGTTGAAATTTAAAAACTAGATGATCACTTGAGATGGAGGCCTACTATTTTATAAGAAAATGCTAAATAAACCAAATAACAAAACCCCGTGAGAAAAGTACACAAAATATATACTACCTCCATCCCTAAATGATTGTCACATTTTGACTTTTGATGGTCAATAAAATAAGATTTAAAATGTAAATATCTATCATTCTACATGAGAAAAAATTATAGAAAGTTGATATTTCAAAAATATATATTGAGAAGAATCTAATAAGGTCCTATAAGACTATATTATTTCTTACGTTTAATGAGAAATTAATGATCAAAGTTTATAATGTTTGACCACCAAAAGTCAAAATGTGACAATCTTTTAGGGACGGAGGGAGTAATAATTATATTTCCTACAACACAATTGAAAACACTTTCACCCCAAAATTAATTCTTGAACAGTAAAAATTATAATTGAACTTTATAGATTAATGAACCATATTATTCAAACCAGTAAAAAATAATCAATCTTTCATCTTAAAACCCCTAAAGACTGTTTTTTACAATAACGACAACATCATAATAATAATAACAATAATAATAACAATAATAATAACGATAATAATAATAATAATATAATCATGAGTTGGTTGGGGGGGGGGGGGGTGATTGGAGCTTACAGATATGGAAGAGAATGGTATAGCAGAGCGAAATAAGGTTGGGTTAAATAAACAGCTCAAGAGCAGAATGGATATATACAAACTTTACACGAGGTTATCTAATTGACTCACATAGTATAATAAGATCGGAAATACTTTACCAATTATGACATTATTAGCTCGCCTAATAACGGCAGCAATCACCTATATTTGCTAAATGTTTTCAGTCAATGATATGTCTTTTAAAAGGTTTCATTCCATTTCGGGTCCATCACTTATTCCATTAACAAAACGTTAAACATGTCATTTGACTTGCATGTGACTTTTTTTCGATGATGTTTTAGTAATTTTACACTCTACTATATTTTCTATCCATTTCATCACCTCAACAGTCAGGACAACATGGACCGCCAGACAGACAGCATGGACCGGCAGACAGACTCCGGGAGCCCGCCTCCCTTCTCAAACGTCCCGAGGAGACCCAGAACAAGGCCGGCTGGCCACTCACTGGGGCCGGCCGGCATCCCTCCTGGGCCGGCTCAACCGGAGCACAACACCAGGGCCCAAGAGGCCAATAAGGCCAGGCCCGAGCCCTCATTACGGTCCAGGATAGAGAGAAGATCACCCTCTCCAATCAAGCATAGACCGGGCAAGGAGCCCATACTTAGTTTCATTGAAGTGGATTCCCCTGACCGGGGAAAAGACCCACATCACATAGTTATCGACTAGAGAAAACTATAGAAGAGATACATAAAGCTCATGAAAGAAGAACGAATGAGCAATATACACATCTGATGTATTTATACACGGAAATGAGTACTAAACTAACCAATTGAATGACAAACTTGCCTAACAGAATAGCTAGCTACCTAACATTTGAAGCTAACTAATTGCCTCCTTAGGTGTATTCAATATAAAGAAAGAGGATGAGCTTCCCCCTACAGTAGGTGAAGGTGCTTTTACGCATGGAAACATGGGAATATCTTAGAGAAACAATATGGAGATTTGAAAGAATGTGAAACTGGGATCGAGTTGGGGAAGGAGCGGAAACTGAGATGTCCCACCTGAAGGCATTTTTACAACATCTGAAATTGGAGATTCAGATCGTTTTGCTGTTGCTGGTAACAGCTCCAGAAGACACAGTAGGCAATCAAGTAGGGGAAGCATAAACAGCATCTGAGTTAAGACGTACGAGACAATGTGAAGCTTAATCTTTGCTCTCTTTTGGTGGAAAAGATGAGTAGTTGGGGCCAAAATCACACTTGTGCTAAGCCAAACACGTAAAATTGCATTTTTGCCCCAATATTACCATATGATCGCATTTTATTTTCAAAATGTTATGATTTAACTGATCTGATAACTTTATGAACCAAATATGCACCCATATCACACTATCAAGAATTATTTGGACATCAATGCTACTTATAGGGACCTAAGTATAATAGTATGCCCCATTTACTAGGACCCTTTCAGCTATTACTTTAAAATGTTACTGACTAATATATAAGCATTCTTTCATAGCCATTCATTAAGACAAAATATAATTATCAAATTAAGTAGTATATTCCTATTACTTTAGGAGCTCAAAATTAAGATAAAGGCAATATAATTAACTAAGTGGCATAAAATAAATAGAATACTCATTCTCAAAAGCTAGAAGGTGGTAATGTTTTTTTTTTTCTTTTATAAATTAGCAATGAATAGAGGTGAGTTTCGAATACAGGATCTTCTAATCACTAGCAAGAACTTTTTTCACTAGATTACTCAGAAGATGGTAATGTCAAAAGAGAAGGAACAATAGGTCAGTTGACAAATTTGTTGCCCAGACAAAAAAGATAACGAAAAGATTGAGCTGAATTTTTGGCAAAAAATCAAATTCATCCGAAGGGAAGGAAACTGATGGAACCATTTACTTTTCATTTATTATGCAAAATCAATAGCTATAATACATGTGAGTAAACTTAGGGAAGGAATATATTTAGTTTCCATTTGTATGTAATTTGTCTAAAAATCCCATCCTACAAGCTCAGTCGTGGGATTGTCCAAGAATTTGACAATCTAACAGTCCAAAGAGATCAGTAGTGTAGCGCTTGTTCACTCGAACAGACACTTGTTAAAATAAAAAATTAATTATATAGATCTAAAGGATAAATTTTGTAAAAGGAATTTATATTTATATTTATATTTATATAACAATATATTACCCACTTCAAAATATATATTAATTTCGAATATCACTTTAGAACAATTAAATTCACCCCTATAAGAGAAAGATGCTTAAGAAAATATTTAAGCACCTAATTCCTCGCTCTCATTCCACTATATGGAACCAAATCACCAACTAACTATCATCAAATATACATTCATGATATGACGTGAATATCTCATAATGACACGCACAAACCGACAAATGACGTCAATAAGGTCTCTCACCATCATAATTCCCTGGAGGATAATAGTTACAAGTCATAAAAACATCACCACTATCACAAACAACTCTAGCACACCCAATTCTTCTTGTATTCTTCCACACAATTTGTGTATAATGACCACACATTTCACCTTGGACACAAGAATTAGTTCTATATTTGTAGTATTTCTCCTCACCAGCCCAATCCATGACTGCATCTCTAGGTGTCCATGCTGATCCTCCCCCCCAAAATATATTCTCCCCTAGTTGAAACCCATCTTCCGGGAACGAATGAACCAGCTCGCAATCCGATTTCCGCTGCCCCGCCCACCATCTCGCGTATCGCTCTAGCTGGTAATCCCACATCAGGGGTTGCTCCATTTTCGAAGCGCGTACTAGATTGTGTTCGTACAAGAATTGGTTTGAGCGGTCTGAGCAATTGTCACATAATTGTTGGGAGATTTTGTAGATTGTTTCGTTGGTTGGCTTGGTTATGGTTTTGGGGGAGGTTAATAATGCTAGGTTATTTATTGGTAGTGATACAAAGAGAATGAGGAATGTAAGCAAATGAGGCTTCATCTTCTTTGGAAGTGGAGTTACATACCAATGGGGAAAATATGACTATATATAATACGCATTTAAGGTATGGGGGGAGAACACTTTTTATTAAATTTCTATCATAAAAAGTTGAATCGTAACCTTAACGGTCCCGTCGACCCCAATCCTGTGAAATCTTAAGGAGGTAAATCGGAGGGATGTGGGTCAGATGATCAAGGGACTTGAGGTTGCTTGTTAATCACTTTCACAACAGATTCGGTCTCATAAGAAAGTCGAACCTACGCGCTCCAGGCAGGCAACAGATTCTTTCACATGAGCATGTTGAACTGTAATCATATATTCCACTACTACATAATCTGCTAACTAACAAATCCGGCATCAAATGCACACCATACATCCACGGCCCCTCCCCATCAGGATTATCAATGTTTATCCTTTTTGTGGATATAGTCCTTTTGGGAATTTTCTTTTGATTCCGCACCGTTTGCTTAGGAGTCACGGTAGGTCTATGATTAGAGTTTCTATGTATTTGAAAGTATGGTCGGGATACGATCACAAATATTCTGATATTTAAGTGAGTATATATGTCCATAATAAGTGTTTGAAAGCAATATGTTGTCTAATACGGAGTATAAAATAAGTTACATTTACCACATGTTATATTTCCCACTATTGATAGAAAATAGGAGAGAGAATGATGATACTTGTCCCAATTTAAAGTAACGTTCGTATAAAAAGGGAAGTTCGGCACATTCCCTTAGGAAGGGTCCTATCCTAAACTCTAGCGCCTGGAGGCCTGCTGGCTTGAGCCCAGCGAGGCGTGTGTACGGGCCCATGAGATATTAGGTCTTCATCACATTATATCAAGCACATCTCTACCTAACATTTTATTTGCCAAAAATATGAAATTGTTATGGAAAGAAAAATCCGAAACCGAAGAGATTAAATTTCCCAAATATATACTGTAGGTTAACATAGTACGGATGGCTAGTGGTCCTAACAATTGCAGGTTATTATCACGTATTATCAATGTTTCAAAAAGTGTTGTCAATAAATTATTTATTAAAATGTTTCAGGTCATCACCCGTTCTGTTAAGATGCCGTTAGTATATCACGTTCAGGGACATGTGAATTCTCAATAAAGGTATATCGTTATGTCATTAAATGTAATTTGGGGCAAAAAAGTATATGATATAGTCCACCCTCAAATTCAATTCACCACGTGTTATTGACATAAGGGGTGATGATCTAAAACATTTTGATAGATAGGTGACATTTAGAAAACATATATAAGTGAGGGATTAACGGGAAATATCTCGTAAACATAAATAATGGTTGCAATGATTACTCAGAATACATATATATAACAATAAAATGATATATTAACATCAAGAAGATTAAAGAAACTATCTCCTAACTACTATAATGTACATTTTCAATCGACTCTGGTGCTTAACGACAATTAAAACATGATGATCTCTTAATAGGATGAATGTCTTGTCTAATAATGTAGTTTTATCTGATTGATGTAGTTTGCAAGCTATTACGCCAGTCTGAGGTTGAAATTACTCAATGTCCATTTTACGAGTAAAAGGTGCAGGTCCCATTACAAAAGGATGACAAAATACGTATGCCACATAATTTATAGCGTGTGAAAATATATAGTTTTCAGTTTCAAAACGAGCCCAGACGCGATTGAGCTTGTTCCCGAACTACCGGCCCACTTCGGATGGGTTAAAGGGAAGGCCAATCATAGGGGGATATGCCTCCCTGATGTGTGATTGCGGAGAGGTATTCTATAAATACCTGATCTTGATCCACATATGAGGTAAGATGTTACTCTTCCTAGAATACTTTACACTCAAATACTCGTGACTGACTTTATATATCACTGAAACGTTTGTGGCCGAATTCCGACCACACTTTCAGGTGATATGGCACGAACAAGATAACCACAACTAAACTCGTCGAATCTAAACCATCATCGAAGACTGGATGTTATGCTTCCGGACAAGCTCATAGGCGGGGCCAAAAGACCGAAACATCTAGAAATCAAGTTGATCCAAATTAAATAATCGGCTGGTCTGCCTGCTCGCTCCCAAACCGATATTCCGACGGACCATCCCGCACACACGGTAGGATAAAATTGCATTTAGATTTGAGAATGATTAATAGCACATGGAAGAGAGAAGCAACAGCATGTTATGTAGGACACATATGCTCTAGCCATTATAAGCTTTGCGTGGCTACTAGTGAATTTGGTTGTTGTGGGCACCTTGCAAGTTATTATTAATATTGATATTATGTGCTATTATTATATTATTATTTTGCATAAATTCACTTTTATATGCATGGCTGGTATATATCAAGATATGTAGGAACTAATAGAAACATTATTTAGGGTGAGGCGGTGAGCCAAATGTAAGTGTTTATTTATAACTGATGTAGGCTCAATTCTGAGAATAAATACATACACAAGAAGATATCGGTTGATGCTCTATAAATACTCGATCTAGCTCACGGATGAAGTAATACGTAATCTCTCCCTTAACTCTATCTTTTACTTTCAAATATTTGTAATTGACTTGATTGTCGGAGTGTTTGTGTCGAACAGCGACCACTCTTTCAGGTGACATGACAAAGATCAAAGCAGCGACATCGAGAGCCAAAGGATTCAAATCCTCTTCCAAAACTTCTTAATTTGCAGGAGGCTTCTAGATACGATCCACCAAACTAGATTGATCCAATCAGAGAATCGACTAGTCATCATACTTATTCTAGGGCAGATCTACATTAGATCCATCAGGAGTGTCCCAGGATCACAACAAGGCCTAATCAATAACATTATTTAGGGTGAGCCAAACATAAATGTTTGTTTATAATATAAATTATATTTTAACGAAGAATTCTTTCTTTTCAAGTTAGGGCATATCGGGGCGAACCAGCGAAGCTTTGTCCTACATATTACCATTGACAACAAGGACAGATATACAATATTTGTCATTTATTAAAATCAGTAATTACATTTGCGTGTACATTTCAAGGATTGACGGTACAACAAAGTCCCATCTTATTTATAGAAGGGTTAATGGTACAATCGATCACTCATGTTTCATAACGTTCATCATTCGATTACTCATATTTCATTTTATCCTTTTCGATCATCTCATGTTTTAATATCATGCCTCAGTTGGTTTGTGGTTCAACTTTTTCGTTAAACTCAATTTTTAGCCAAATTGATCCTTAATTTGGAGGGGTAAAATAGTTAATTAACATAAAATTATTTTTTACTCAATTAAATGTAACAACTTATGCTTAATTAGGAGGGTTTTAAATTTAACTAAAAAACAATTTTAAGTTAGTTGACTATCTTATCCCTTCCAAATTAAGGATTAGTTTGGCTAAAAATTGAGTATAACAGAAAAATTAACCCATAAACCAACTGAGATATGATATTAAAATATGAGCGAGTGATCAAAAAAACTAGAATGAAACATGAGTATCGAATAGTAAACATTATGAAATATTGATTGTTCCATTAACCCTTTATATAATTATAGGTTCATAACAACTAACAAACTTTTGAGGTGATTGCATTTAATTTGTATTTGTTGAAATGTCCGTGACCTAGCAGGAGCCTTGTTTTGGGCATTATTGTGTGGAATTTGGAAATGTGGATCACGGATGGAGTAATGTAGATACATGTCAAAAAAATACGTACTTTGATATTGGCCATTTGGCATCATCACTTAAAAAACGAAATTTGGTGCCGTCCTATGTTTTTAAATTCAATTACAAATTTATTCAAACAATGTATGAACTAAGTATTATATTCTCTCTGTTCTTTTGTCGTTTTTAAAAAAAAATTGTTTGAACATAATTCCCAAAATCTTGAATTACATGATTATCACATATATGTATAATAAAATGTAATTGACACACCTTATAGCCTTAAAACGTAATTGATATGAGTCAGTTTTGACCAAAAGTGATGTTGACTCCGAGAACTTGTCTTAAGGTATGAAGAAGAGTTTCTTACTCTTGACCTATAAACTTCTTTATGTGTTATTTCTTTAGGTTTTGGACGGATTACTTTTGATGGAGAAAGAAGTCTATTTATAGGCAGAGAAATGACCTTCTTCATCTCAATATAATTGTCATATTAACCATCGATCAAGGCTAATGATTATGTGACAGTTGTAACAATTATAACGTTCGTAACGGATTTGCAACATAAACATCCTATTAATGAAATTATCAACTATCCAATAGTACAGTGGCAATCCATTATTTCATATTTTCAATATGTTTTTTGACTACTTTCATTTTTTTCTTAATTTATGTAAAAATGACAAAAACAACAACTAAGAAAACTGAGAGAGTATATGATATATTATATTCTTAGATTATTCATAACTAGTTTAAGGGGCCCGGCAAATGCCGGGCCGAAATTAGAATTGTAAATTGTTCGGGACTAACTGGCAAATAGTTATATTCCCGTATATACACCATGCGGCTTCAACTGCGGATACCCATCGCCTTTCAGAATGCTGGAGAAAAGACCATTGCATGGCTGGATAAGCTAAGGAACGCTAATGGTTCTTGTTTGTCACCTTCATGAAGCCAGAAAGACATCTCAAAAGTTCTATCCAATGAGAGCATAGACTTTACAAAGCAAGGAATGAATCCATACCAGGTCTACGGATCTCTGCAACTCTATTTGCACAGGCTCGTCCAAACACAACAATGTCAAGAAGAGAATTGGCACCAAGCCGATTGGCTCCATGCACTTATGCGCAAGCTGCTTCCCCAGCTGCCATCAAGCCTGGAATTACAGCATCTGGGTCATCGCCTTTAATGGTTACCACCTGTATACCATAGGAGGTACAGAAATAAGTAAGGGAATGTAAATTACCTGCTGGCTGTCTGAATTCCTCGTACATATTACTTAAATCCCTAACTTTTACTCTCTTTCTTCACATAAATTTTAAATAGAACATATACTTGCATAACATTCCACTTGAATTAGCTCAAATCAATAGGCCAACTTCAGTCAATCAATAATAGTCATATTAATCCCTAACTTTTACTCTCTTTTTTCACATAAATTTTAAATAGAACATATACTTGCATAAGATTCCATTTAAATTAGCTCAGAATTTATTTTTTTAATTGCCCATAACTTGCATCTAGCAAACATCTTCGCTGTTAGCATTACCGATACTCAATAGGCTAGTAGTTACATGTTCTATCCAATGAGAGCATAGACTTTAAAAGAGTTTATATTGCACTCGGATGATGACTCGAACCCAAGCGCATCAGACATTGCACCATTTTCTTTCCTCAGAGACCCTTCCTTTGAGACCCTTTTAGTTCTTGTTGTCTATACAAAAAACAAAGGATCGACGTAAGCTGACAATTATATAAATATTTTAAAAAAACAGATCGATGTACTCTGAAACTGAGAATGCTGAAATAAGATCTTACAAAGGATGGAAGAATATATCTGATCTCAGTCGCGATATGCCGACAATGTCTGCATATTAATCCAATCTTTTCATCCACGATATAAACATGGTCGCATTGAGTTCCACTTGATAGGGAACTTTCAGCACATTCCTCGTCAATCTGCAGAAAGTACAACATGATATTTCAGATCTTAAACATGTCACTTATTTATGCATTGACTGAGAATTAGTAAGTTGTGCCAATTGCTTTAGTATTCGTGTGAAGATCCAAATGCGCATAAGTTCATAATTTTAAATGTGCACATGTGAAACAGATAACTTCATTATCATTATTTGTTAACATAGACATAGAAATGAATTATGAGTTGGCTTACTTTAGCATGAGAATTGGAGCCGATCCTTTCACATTCGAGAGCAAAGAACATTTCATCAAGATACTTATCCACCTCTTTATCGAGATCTGATTTCTCTGGGGGTTTGGGTATCTCCTCATCAAAGCTGAACTTCAACGGGAGAGAAGCACTTGCTGATGGCTTTTCTACTATTTTCTGTAAGGCCATCTTCTCAAGCGTATCATCTTGGAACAATATAGAGCTTGCTAATATATTGAACGTATCATCTTCTCCTCTAAGATGCCGCTTACCTTTCTTTGGCAACTGCTTGGTTTCTTTATTTCTCGGGTCACCAAGAGATCGAGCTCATCAATGAGTAGAACACAAAGAACAATAGTCACAAAACTGCACCAAACAATAAGAAGTTGCAGCTAGTTTCACTTGAAAATCTTTCATTTAAGAAGTTAAGAGCCCTTTTCCAACCAACCTTATGTCCAGATAACACTTCGTATATAACCTGAAAGCAATACTCACCAAACAATAAGAAGTTGCTACCTCAAGAGAAAAGAAACACCATAGTACGGCTTGGGACTTGATTTTCATATGGTCAAACTGCACATTAAAGGAAGATAACAAACCTGCATATTGAAAAGAAGCAAAAAACACTTTCGATTAGCTACTTAGTATGAACCACATGGGGGCGATCTCAAACACAAAGAACAATTGTTCTACAATGTTGGCATGAGCCTCTCTTGGGAAGAACAACTGTTCTGCCATCAGTAGGAGGGAACATAAGTATTCATATGTATTCTAGACATACATAAATTAGATATCCCTGACTACATGATTAAAATAAGGAGATATCCCAATTCATTATAAATCAATAGCGCAATACCTAAGCACCCATGCGACTGCTCCTTTTTCCTTAGATTGCACATAACTTTCCTTATAAAATCATAATCCACATAAATATCTGCTGCACTATCTCTAGTTTCTCCATTTGTTGTTTCTCTTATATGAGGAAGGCTCAAAGAGAAGAACAAACATGACACTATATATAATAAAATGCATACATATCGAACTTAGCTATATGTATAATAAGGAATAATATGCTCACATTATTTGAGTATACCTCTTTAGCGCAGATCAAATGCTTCCGAACATCTTGGGTAAATCTACTCTCTGTTGTTCAGCTGAATTTGGCGTGGCTACATTCGACTGCATATCAGCACCCTTCCACAGCCGCCTTTTCTCTACTATACATAAAAGGTACTTGAGCATACATATTGAGAAAAACCAGGAAACATATATCTAAACTCAGAACATAAACCAGCTGACTGAGTGAAATAACAGGATTATATAATGGAAATTATTAGTACTAAAGCTAATAATATAAGCAAACAAAACTATAAGTTGACGACAATATTGAAAACTAAAAAACAGGAAAAAAAAGGCCATCTAGGTAGAAAACCAATATGTACTAACAACAATTGAAGCCAATAACATCAGTATAGCAAACAAAAAATTCATAACTTAAAGGTTCACCTCTTGATTAGTTGCAGTTTGTCTATGACTAAGACTTTCCATTTTTGTTGATCTCTTCTTTATAGGATGCATAACATCGACGGTGACGCTCATTATTCAATTCCTTATTTACTGCTACATGGTAGGATCCAATAAACACAATAAATTATTCCTCAAGAACATGATAATTCAATAGAAATCAAATACCAACACAATCAAGCTGAACAAAACCATACCTGGTGCAGGTCGGGTACTTTTCGAACCAGAGAAATCCATGATTAGGCATAAATCCTCCTAATCAAAAGGAACATATGCATAAATCACCCTAAGCAAAAGATATACTACAGATCACATATCTATCAAACCCCATCAAATTGATAGTGATAATACACCAAAGATCAAAAATTATGCACATACAGCTAAAATACCTGCGCTACAATTGCCTAAGCTCGTTTATGATATTGAACAAATGGGACAAAGAAAAACATAAAAACTTAGAACGAAGAAAAAGAATCGGGATGCGATCGGAGATCAAACTTCGAAGATCGAACTTGGGCAATTGGACAAATTTGATTAAGTAACCCAGTCTCCTTTGGATGAATAAACAAATTCCACAAATCCACGGCTACCATAACACAAGGATTAAAGATCAAGTATAGAATCGAAACAAAAAGACCCAACCTTTTTAAAACCCTAAACTTTCGAGAAACCTAATTTAGAATGAAAAGAGAAAGCAAATACCAGGTATATAATTATTGTAGACGCCCAATTGTAATAATCCTGCAATCGTGGAAAAAAGATGAAGAAGACGCTAGAATCGTGCCTCAAAGACCCAATTTTCTTACAATCCTCAAGAACAGAGAGCTAACCGAGAAAAAAGAAGTAAACAAAGACAAGAAAGAGAAATCTAAGAATAAAGAAATGTAAAACAAATGTAGGGTCAAAAAAAGGAGGAAAAGAATAATTCTGGTAAAAAGATAAATATGAAATACAACTAACATTCCAAAAGTACAATACCAAATGCGCACGGTACAACATTCCGATGCAGCAACTTAGCATCTGTCATCCACACTATTCCGCGCGCGTAACCATTTCCTAGGTACAACATATGATGCATAAAGTACAATTGCTTAATGCACGCCACGCGCCTCAGGTGGGTAGACGAAGCGCGTGTAGCACACGCGCCTAGCAGAGACAACGCGCGTGTGCTGCACGCGCATTCTCCTTTAATAAATATCAAAGACTGTTGATAAGAGATAATTTAAATATTAATTGTCTAGCAACATACCAAATTATTCTTTCAAGTTTCAACATATCGTCCATTATTTTTATTCCACAATAGAGAATATTTAAGAAAACAATTCATCTTTCTTTTTCATTCACGTCAATCACATATACTTCGGCATATATATTCCTTATCTCGGGGGGGGGGGGGGGGGGGCGGGGGGGCACACCTGGGGGTAGAGGCACCGCCCACTAGGTTTTACGGTGTTGTTATATTTCATATGTGAGTTTTTGAATTTTTATGATATATGTAATACAAAGTGTAATAAAAACAAGTGGAAGTGTAGCTTAGTTTGTTAATTATTCCTTCCTTTAAAAGATGGAGGTCATGGGTTCCAAGCCCTCCATGCTTGATTTTTGTCATATTTTCAATTTGTTTTTGTACTTTTAACTATTTTTATTTATTTTGCCCGCTATTTTACTTTTTGTGAAAATTGATATCCTTATATTTTCATCCTGATTTCTGCTTATCTCTCTCATCAATATAATATAGGCTTTTTTTCATCTAGGCCCCTGAACTAATTAAAAGTTCCCAAATCAGCCTTTAGTGACCTTTTTTTCCCAAATAGGCCCCTGGGACGAAAAATTGGCACCTGAACTTTTTCTAAAAAAAAATTCTCTGATTTTGAATATTAGATAGAGGGCAAATTAGTCTAACCACATCTAAAACTAACGCAACCTGATTATAAACTAACCCAACCTCAAATATTTAACACAACCTCATTATAAACATCATCTTCAACCTTTCGCCCCACCCCCACCCCTTTCCTTCATCATCGCCGCCATCATCTTCGTTCATCATCTTCTTGTTTTTGACTAATTCAGACCTTGTTTTTTCCCCAATTCGAAATCTTTAATTCAATTCAAGCAATGCCCATTTGTTTAATATCTATGTTCATTCAGATCCTGTAATCAAAATCGAATCTTTGGATGGTTTTTCAAGAATAGGGGTATTCAGTCAAGGAGGGGGATGCTGCTGTTGTTTCTCGTGGGGGGGGGGGGGGGGCTGTTGGTTGCAGGTGCGCCAGGGGGGCCGCGGTTCTATTGGTTGCAGTTGCGCCGGGGGGTGGCGGTTCTGTTGGTTGCATTTGCGCCGGGGGCAGGGGGGGTGTTGATTGACAGGTGGGGGGGAGGGGGGTGTTGGTTACAGGTGCGGGGGGGGGGGTATGGGGGCTTTTGGTTGCAGGTGGGGGGGGGGAGCTGTTGTTGGTTGCAGGTGCGGGGGGGGAGGCTGTTGGTTGCAGGTGCGAGGGTGGGGGCGGAGGGGTCGGGTTTTTTTTAAAAAAAATAAATTAATAATTATATTTATTTTTAAAAAGTTTCAATATATTTTTCTAATCTAAAAAATTGAATCCGAATATCGAATACAACTCGAGTATAAAATTTAAATACAAACATGAATTCAAGTTTCCAATACGAGCATGTCAAAATATTTTTTTTGTCTGCCACCTGAACTTTTTCTTCAACTTTAGCGCTTAAATGTTTTTTTTCCGGAATGGCACCTGAACTTTTCTCGAATATTTCCCTCCAAAAACTCATATTTTCAATATGACTAACTTGCCCCTGGGTTAAGGAATTTTTAAAT